>LR990108.1:2626227-3896840 GCA_905147225.2 Euproctis similis
TATTATTAGATTTCAAAAAACTAAAATTTGTGCTGTAAATTTGCGCTGCAGTATGCACAACGAAAGCATTTTCTTGCCGAGTTGATTCCCGTAGTAAATCCTTTTCCAATCCTGGCTCAATCCGGGAGTTCTCAATCACTGGAAAAACGGGATATCTTAGAGTACCTACGTAGTCGTACATAGGTATACAAGTAGACGATGTGCGCTACAGCGCCGGAAGATTTACACGAAATATTTATCTTTGTTCGATTGCTTGCTTTGTGACAGATGTGGGTATTGCATTCAGTGTAATCATTCGATAGATACGTTTTTAATTTATTTGAAGTTTCATATAATTAATTTTCTGGATTTAATTTATTTTAAACCAGTTTCCTGCATCTTAGCCGGTGCGACGCATCCAAACTATCTCATCGTAGGGTTTTTAATCCACCAACGTGTATGATAAGTGCTATGAATGGCAAAGAAGCAAGTAAAGAAGTGCGAATAAGAGTCGTGCCTTATGGTGGTTTATTCTCTCTGCCTGTCCAGCAATGGACTTGGTGTCAAGTTAAGTATGTATATAATATCAGTATTACTTGCTTGCCCAGTATTATTTACGAATTATTAAAATTATCGCATTACTCTCAGAGTTTATGTGAGTGATGTTATAAGAAATCAAAACATTGGTCACACTGTACGCTAAATTTAATTAGTTTCTAAAAGCTCGAATTCATTAAATAGTTCAGAGAACGTTTAGAAATAAACAGGAAAACAATTTAATATTGGGTTTTGAAGGCACGTTGGGAAGAAAACAAAACATTAAATTTGATCACTTCTTTTCCTCTGTCTCTCAAAGACTCTTTTTCTCAAGCGCACTTGTAAGATCAAATAATCAGGTCTTATGTTGGATGACTTAATAGAAAGTCATCAATTCTTTAAGACCTTAAAAATGTGTTAAGGAATATTGCCTTAGTAAATTTAATAATAAATTCGTGCAAATAAAATAATGCAATGCAATAAGAACGATACAAAAAGAAAAAGAAAAATAATCAAGTTCATTAGCATAACAAACAAAGAAGAATCAATTCGCATCAGCAGCAGAGGAAATAATTGTGGTTGAGTAAAAGCAGAATAAAATTCTTAGCTAAAGCTTTGTGCCGTGTGGCTCGAGGCGGCCTGTGGCGGAAGCCGCGGAGACAAACTATGCGAACGGGAAGACGCTCTGAATAAAGTTGCACAGGTTAGTACGTGACAGAGACATATTACATTTATTACCCAACAATGCCACGATGGCGGTTGTATTTTTAGTTGTATGTAGCTTCAGCATTAGATTCGTCTGAACAGTGAGTTTAGAATAGGAAAATATGTTTATGTGTCAATTACATCGCCTATCAATTACATCGCCTATCGCCTAATTTTGGTACTAGCAACGCTTTTATAAGACATATATTAATTAAAAATACTCTCAAAATTATATCAATCAGAATGGAACACACAGAGTGATTTAAAGTGGTACGAGTCCGGCCCGACAGGAGAAATACCACGAACTATCAGAATATCGATGTAAAGTTGCACATTTCGCGTTTCGTTTGGTGAAAGAGGTCTCCGGTGTCCCAGCTCCTTTCCCCCACTCCGTTTCATACCACTCCCAGCAACGAAACTGTAACAATCTCAGTGTTGCGGTAGTTGCTTATTATCAGGCGACCCGCTTACTCGTTTGTTCCCTATTCTATAAAAAAAGCATAAATACAAATTAAATTTTAATAATCAATGGTGCCAAGTGATCTGTTTTCAAACTACTCTGTGCCAACAACCGGCACCGCCTCACCCGCGATGTTTGTTCATTAGAGGTTTTAATTTAATTTTTCTAGCGCATTCTAATTGCACTGCGTTCATAATGCTCCACTCATTCATATCCTTTGTGTGGATGCACAATTAGGTCCTGTTTATTTCACATATATTTAAATTTATTATATTGTACAATTTAGATAATAATGTAAGTTGCAAGACCGACTAAACACATATACAATGCAAAAGCGGACGAATGTAGAAAAAGAGGAAACTCTGGCGTAGTGTTCAGCACTCCAGTTCCAAATCAGAAAAGTCCGGTTCCAATCAGGGCTCATACTAATGACTTTTTGTATGACATGGAACATATTATTAATCAGTTTAAAGGATTTGGATTTCGCAAACATCTTACACGTTGAATATAAAATATCTGTTGTTGTGTACTTAACAAACTCGTGGTTTGGTTGCTAAGTCGCTTCATCTTCATCAACGTATCATTGTTGAAAGGTCATTTGCAGCTTGAAGCTCTCTTTTCAATTTACCCGCAATGACTCCTTTACCATAACATAACTATTCCTCAATCTTGGATGTTCCGCCATGCTGGATTTACAATGATTCACACACCATATCGTTACGTTATTGTTATCCAAACTAAACGTGTATACAAAATTTCAGCTCAATCGGTTGAAGATTTGTAATTTAAAATTGAGTACAAAGATTCCACTCGAATATACATTTAACAAACAATGCAAGTTAAATAAAAGCTTTTAAATATAAATGAATGTCACTACTATATGCACTGCGTAAAATTTGCGGAATAAGTCTCGAAAACAAGGTTGTAAGAAAGGAAGTTGGATTGAAAAAGAGAGCCGGTAAAAGTAAGAAAGGGAGTGCTACGATGGTTAGGACATGTAGAAAGAATGAATGATGCTATACTGACTAAGCAGATACACAGTGCAAAAGTGGATGGATGTAGGAGTCGAGGACGGCCAAGCCACACATACCATAATCAAATAGAACGTGTTCTGAAGGAAGGTGATGTTAGGAGCCTCAAAAATCGACGCGCGTGCATGGAAAGAGTTGTGAAAGTCATAGAAGCTAGTTAGGCGTGTAAGAATCCTGCCTTTTGACGCTCTGTTCTCTCTGTCTGCCCCAAAAAGGATTTGGTGTGAAGTTATGTATCTATGTATGTAACTATTTTCTCGACTCGGTGGGAGTGGTCGTGTGAAAACACCCCTCTTTTGTTGCAAGAACTAGTGGATTCGAGCCGGTGATCAGATCAATGTATTCTTACATACATAACTTCACGCCAAATCCCTTGCGGGGTAGGGAGAGATAACAGAGCGCCATAGGGCCTCACTCGCTTCGTTGACTTTCATAACTCTTTTCATGCACGCGCGTCGGTTTTTGAGGCTCTTAACATCACCTTCCTCCAGAACACGTTCTATTTGGTCATGGAATGTGTGTCTTGCCACAAATCGATTCAAACACGATTCTGATTCAAACTTGAGACATAATCCAACTAAGCTTTTTTCTTTCTTTTGACGCTGGATTTTACATTCGCGTCCCGCCAGGCATCACCTCTCAGAATATTATGTCTTTTTGCACAACAACATACTTCTTTTGCACTATCCGTTATACTTTCTTTCATTCTTTGGCGCATTGGTAAAACTACCGGCTGCAGCACTGAGGTCGGGGGTTCGATTCCCACCCGAGCACAAATATTTGTGACAAACATAAATATTTGTGGGGCGTCTGGGTGTTTTTCTATGAACTATAAGTATGTATTTACAAAAGAAAAGTACAATATGTATTAGTATCCATTATCTAGTATCCATAGCACAAGCATTTAGTTGTTTAGTTTGGAACTGGAGGGCGCTGTGTGATTTGTGTCCAAGATATTATTATACTTCAACACCTAAGTCAGAAAGACTCGTGTCATTGAGTCTTTTGCTGACTAGGTCTTTCTAATTTTTCACAGTTTATCCTTTCAAGTTCTCCGAAATGGATACGCACTCGCCAGTGCCTCCACTTCTTAAATAGGCCCACAAAGCGGCTCACCACCAGGTAGTGGTCCGTATCAAGAGTGGGGCCTCTGTAGGCTCTTGTATCCCTTAGAGAGTTTCGGAGACGACTGTCTACCAGTATCAGATCAATCATACTCTTTTGTACATTCCGTCTCCACGTATACGTGTGAATATCTTTATGACGGAATAATGTGTTAGACACAAGGAGGTTCCGTTCCAAGCATGCGTCCAACATCGTCTTACCAGTACCATTCACTCTCTTGCCACCATTCGGACTAAGGAAAGCCTCCAGGCCATCTCTCTTGGTTTCGACCCATCTATTCAGATCACCACACAGAATTATCTTTTCATTTCCTTCAACCTAATCCAGAATATCCCTAACAGTTTCTCAAAACTCCTCGAGTTCATGGGGATCGGCGGAGCTGACGGGAAAATAAGCTGCTACCAGGAAGACCCGTGTGATCCCCAGTTTTATACGAACCCAAAGATGTCTTGGGCCTACCAACTCATAGTCTTTCACCCTAGAAGCAAAGCGGGAGGTCCGTGCACACTGGCACGGACATCCAGGTCCACTCCGGATCATAGGGCAACCATGCCACCTGGGAGGTCCTCGGCCTCATTCCCCTTCCGCTTTGTTTCCGTCAAACATAAGGCATCCAGGCATCTCTCATTTATTACATTACATCTCATTCATCTTTCTTATCATACTACCTCTATGTGCCTCTCCACGTGCCTATACGGCACTCTCCTCTCCTCGTCCCGCCAGGTTTGGCGCTGCGTGAAGGGTGGCGGCCCCCTTTGCCGCATGCGCATGCACATGCAGCCGCATCGACGGTGCCTAATCGGTGCCCGTCGCTGTCGGGGCACGCCCTAACAGCCAGCGAGGCTGTATTCGTTTCGGTCAAGATTGCGTCCCTCTGGGATGGCAGGGATCGCGACGTGCACGGTCTTGATATGATTATAGAGATAGATATTATATCTGTCTCGGATAACTCATAATGACCCATTTTATGGTCTTTGTAACTATTGTGATATATTCGTTAGGCCTAAAGTAAAATTCTTAAATACAGTTGTAAACTTATTTTAACTCAGTTTTAAACTTGTATTACATAAATACATAATAATAAATATAAAAATAGCATACAAAGCTATAGCCGTTGTCTCGATGCTCCGTACGCAGTTTTAAACTGTGTTAACTTGTGGTCCAGTGGTCGAGCACGCTTGTGAATCAAAAATCTCACACCAATGACTTTTCGAAATTATTTTCGATATATATATTGTGATAAATATCGATGTGTGAAAACTTGTTCCTGGTATGCCAATACTCGGCAATAGGTTCACCTTTATTATCTACACAATCATTTGGGACGTAAACATAACGACGGGTCGAGGTGTAACAGCCGCTACCTACATCTTCAGATGGAAAAAGGCTTGAAATTCTGTCATATTATATATAATACAATTTTATACTAAAAAAGCTATCACCCTATGCCAGAAATCGACATATTAAGGGCCCTGATTAAGGGCACTTAGATATTTTCTGAACATCTCACCCTCTTGGGACCTTGAGTACTTCACATAAGTGGATACCTTCGGAACCACATTTATTAACTAAAGTACTTACTGTCCTAGTTGTCAGCTGAACGTAATATTTTGTTGGTATTTAGTTATATATGTTAGTACCCAAGTTATAAATATTGTACCTGAATTTCTAAGCATTATAGTGTTATAACGCCATCTATTCATTTTTATGTGAACTAATTCCATTCTATTTGAACCAAAATGAACTTAGTTCTAACGTTAAGACTAAACGTTAACTTGTACATCTTTCATGTTTTCTTGTCCTATAATATCTATTTTGAAGGCGAAAACAGCGTTTTATGAATTCATCGAGGTAATATATATGTACAATAATTTTTAATTCAGCTCCGTATCACTTTTAAGAAAACTCTTATAGTAGGTTAGTAGCTAAAAATTAAGTTATATTTATTTTGAAATTAAAACAAGCAACGGCGTATTTCAAACTTTATTTATATTTACCTGAATTTTTGGGAAAAAGAAGACTTTGTTTTCATGAATTCTATAATAATTCATAGATACAATATAATAATGCTCTCATTTTCTTATGATGTACAAGAGCGGTCTCTTTTTAAACTATATAACTGTTCACAAGAAAATCGTGTCGAATATTTAGTGAAAGTATTCAAAAAAGTGGTTATATTGAACACAAGATTTTGAGAACATATTACTAAATACAGCATGTTTCATCTCACTCTGCATCCGGGTTACAAAAAATACTTTAAAAATATTACTACTTTTTGACGTCATGGTTTTCCTAAATGTATGTAAAGTTTTAGGGCTCCGTAAAGATTATGATAACATATTGACAATGAAGTTTAGTGCTGCTGACATTTTTAGGGTATAGAAGCCTCCTAAATTCTATACCATAACTTGTACAAAGTGTTACGTATGTGTGTTGTTGTATTTGAGAAATAGTAATAGTTTTGATTTCTTACATAATATCTTTTTGTAAATTTTAAATATATTATAATATTGAAAATGTACAAATAAGTACTTTTCAGAAACGTAAAATTAAAACGTAATGTAAAGTTAAAATTAAAATTTCTTTTTTTAATTTCTTAAATAACAACGCCTGAAAACCTATTCTTTTTACGTATCACAATATTTTATTCACATATAAATAATTAATATTTACAAGATTATACGTATGTTTAAAGTTTTAAAGTGGTATTAAATGGAATGTACCCGAATATAAATGAAATTAGTTTAAAACTTGGTCACGGTGCGCGGTGCGGTGGGAAAGGTGCTTAAACAGTAGGATATTTATTTCCTAACATTTAAATCTTGTGTTTCAAAAACATTGCAAAGTCATTTAATTAAATGTTTGCCATGATAACAATCAATTAATGAAATTAAAGAAAAGCTTCTGTTGTAATATTACATAAAAATCCACGTGTAAATAATTAATTTGTTTTTAGTCAATATCAACGAAGAACTTGGTACTTGGTATTTACTTGGTATTTCTGAAATTTCATAATAAAGTTTGAATATAATCGTGATCATCTAATTCATGAGTTACATAGTTTACCAAGTTTTTAATATTGATAACAGATGGCGCTGACTGCATACATTCGATATATTAAATTTTGAAAAGTTGATAGTCATGAATCTTTTTTATATATTTCACGTGGATTTTATTATGGTTATGAGGACAGTCCATAAAATATTATGTAAAAAGAACTACAGAGTCTGTTTGACTGAACTACGTACAATGTGTACGTAAGCAAATAAAAATAAGTAGATAATTTCGAGTTTTACTTTTACTTTTACTTCTAATTATTAATAAAAATAATTAGAAGTAAACTAGATGTATTGAAAAACAACTTCAAAATATAAAATATTCCATCATTCCACTAATATTTCGGGAATTACGTAAGAATATATTACTCATTTAAGAAAGGACGTATATCAATAGCCTTCCAAGGCAAACAGCCAATGCAAAAATATTTATTTCAAATCTGAATAATTAATCCAGAAATTGGCGCATAGAAACGACCAAACTTTTATTCTTATTATATTATAATTTGGGACAGATTTTTACATTAATATTAAATATTAAAACAAGTATATATTTACCACTAATTAACAAAGCAAATAATTCGTTATAAAAATCTACAACCAACAATTATTGTATTTTAAAAACAAAACATTGATTTAAATTTACACTCACAAAAAATGTAACAATTAGAAATTGTTTTTTTTTTTAACTATAACTAGCCTAGATTTCTTGTGACTTAACCTCCAACAAGCGAGGACATTACTGATGGGCCGAGTGAGTTCACCTCATAATCATCATAATAGTCCAAGCCCACGATGTAGTCTTGGCCCATAATCATCGGTAGAAAAAACAAGAAGAGAAGAAGAATCCAGCTGGGGGATACCTTTTTGTATCCGCCGTTAAGTGTAACTGAAAATGAAATAGCAAATATATTAGATTTTTCCCTAGAATGGAATCCTCGGTGGAAACCTTGGAATTTAATTAAACTAATAATATGTAACTAACTGACACGGCAAACTTTGTTCCGCATCAAAAATATTTATACAGGGCTTACAATTAAAGACATTTTCTTACTACATTATATATGAATTGTATATAAAAACCACCCCGTTGACATTCTCTATAAATCCTTCCTAAGTTCCTAAAATCTAAGTAAAAAAGCGGACTTACAGCGGAAAGCAACTTCGTTTTATAATAAGTAAGTTATACATACATACATAATTCAATTCACTCACTAGCTGTTAAGACTATCCAATAGCCTTTAAATTTTAATTTAACTACTGCATGAAAATTGTGAATAATTTAGAAGGCGTGAATATCGCTAAAAATACTATTTCCAGAATATATATACATTAAGTTCTCTCTTACTTCTTTCTGGTCTTGGATCAGTGTCCGGTGTGAAGAAGTCCAAATTGGCTGAGTTTCTGTATTTATCGTAGACGGTAGCAACGCAGGCTACTCTCATACGTCCACCAACAAAGAGATCAGACGTCACCGTGATATCAGATTTGACTGTTGTCCAGATAAGACCATTCTCTGTCGGATGCAGACTTGTCTCTGAAGACAGTATCTAAAAAAAATTAAAAGTTCGTATTTGTAGAAATAATGATACATACATTCATAACTTCACGCCAAATCCCTTACGGAGTAGGCAGAGAGAACAGAGTGCCATTAGACACCTATTCTTACACGCCTCATTCACTTTTTTGACTTTCATCACTCTATTCACGCACGCGCGTCAATTTTTAAGGCTCCTAACCTTCCTTTAAAACTCGTTCTATTTCAAAGGTATAAATAATGATTTAACATAAACATCGTTTTGTCTTCAACTACCTGATGCTCTCTCCGTTGCAAATTCTTTCCCAGAAAGCTCGTATGGGAATTTAAATAGTAAGCCTATTTTTATCCTCCAATAGAAGTTACAAGAAACAAGTCCCAAGTAAATAGTAAAAGAATTAAATTAGAATCTAAATAGTAAAAAAATATAATTTGACTAGAAATCCGTAACAAATATTTCATTCTTTTTAGCAAAGTAAACGTTTTTAAAAACTGGATGCGGAAGGCAGAGAATCCAGCAGTGGACTGCAATAGGCTGATGATGATGAATGTGATACCTTTTTGAATGACTTTTGCCATCTTTTCCTGTGTTAAAATTGTTTTCTAGACAAAACAAAAATATTAATATCTCAAATTACAAAAAATAGTGGATTGTTTGAGTATTTATAATAACCTAAGTTTGTTGAAAATTAACGACGCAGTGCTTTTTTGGAAACGTTTTAAAAATCGTAAAATTTATGGACAAAAATTCTTAACTCTATTAAATTAATAAATTGATTTTATTAACTATATAAGACAACAATAATAAAATTCATATTTCCTTATAAACAATATAAAGATAAAATTTATAAATACATTAAATAAATTGGATAGACAAACGAAATACTCCGCCATTTGTGAGCGCAGATTTTGCGTTTGCCGCAAAAAAAAATCCCGGTGTTCGCACAGCGGGAGAGGCTTTAATATAATGTGCCAGGATATAGAGTCGTTAATTTAAATTTAGCACATGAAAGAAATCGCGGCAATAAGATACTATCTCGTATGAGGATATTCGTTTCTCCATAAGATTCTATGACCTCCATCGTACACAGTGTAATGTAATACATACATAGCTTCAAGCTAGATCCCTTACAGGGTAGGCAGAGAGAACGGAGCGCCATAAGGCACGATTCTTACACACCTCACTCGCTTCGTTGACTTTCATAACTCTTTTCATGCGCGCGCGTCGATTTTTGAGGCTCCTAACATCACCTTCTTCCAGAACACGTCCTATTTGGTCATGGAATGAGTGTCTAGGCCGTCCTCGACTCCTACATCCATCCGCTTTTGCATTTATATCTGCTAAGTCAATCTTGCATCATCCATCATTTCTACATGTCCGAACCATCGGAGCATGCCCTTTCTTACTTTTACACCGACACTCTCTTTCAATCCGACTTCCTTCCTTATAATCTTATTTTCCACTCATTTCGACCGCGTTTATCCTACTTTCATGCACGCTCTGCCATACCCAGCTCTCGCTTCCATAAGTTAGCGTTGGGATCAGTATTGCATTGCGAATTGCTAGCTGGGCTTTTCTGCTAATACCATTTGCGCCCAGGAATCTGCCCAACGCCCCATTTACTTTATTTCCTAACGCCACTCTTCTTTCTACATCCGCGGTGTACCTTCCATCCCTGCTAAAAGCGCATCCAAGATATACAATTTCATTCACCTGTTCCAGCACTACATCGTCAACCATTATCCTTGCATCCGTTCTGGATTCCTTCCTTCCAAACACCATAACTTTGTTTTCATCACATTCAATTGTAAGCCTTTTATCAAACAATCATCTTTCATAATAGTGACTAGTGTTTGCAGATCAGACGGCGATTTGGCTAAGAGCACGGCGTCATCTGCGTAAAGTGTAATGTAATGATAAATATAATATGTAACTTGACGCTTATAATATTACTAGTTGACTCGGCAAACTTTGTTCCACAACAAAAGTTATAAAAAAGTAAATTTTGGATTTCTCACTCTTTCTTTACTACATAATACATGATTTATCAATAAGAACACCCCGTTGATACCCTTTATCTATAAAAAAAACCGCATCAAAATCCGTTGCTTAAGCATGTAAGGGGATTGACAGCGGAAAGCGACTTTATTTTATATTAAGTAATAATTTGTAGATATTGATAGCACCAATTAAACCTCAAGACGCTGAAGAATTAATTTACAGACTAGTTCTAAGAATTAGGGAAAGCCATATCTCCGACATAATTCTGTTACTCATCACATAACTTTTGAAATAACATTAGTATTAGCCAGGATTCGATTTCGGGACCCATGTAGAGCTAAACCACCAGGCTATCGAGGGTTGTGATAAGAGAGATAGCCTGCTACAAGTAAAATCCTTAAGTCACCTCATACTCCACCCGCATGACGAGAAAGAGTGACACTATGCTATAGAACATTTTTACATGCTAATAACGTTATTATTGACTTAATTTGTCTGGTTGATTGCGCTTATCTCCAAAACTACTGTTCCAATTTAAAATAATAATTCAAGAGCGTAACATTGATATGGGTTAGTAGTTAGTAGTAAGGAAATTAATTTGGCGAGATATTCGATTCACCTCAGAGCACTAAAATGTTCTATCAAGTTTCACAGTTGACAGCTTCAAGTGGCAATAATTATTGAGCGGGTTATTCACATTAAATTTCCAATCACCGATGAGGTTCATTGGTTTCTCTGTTATACAGCATGTTTCATTTGTGAAAAATTGTTAAGTAGATAATATTATCTAATATGTAATTGGGTACCATTTTGAATAGATTATTAGATACGTTAACTATTAAAACATTTACAATTGTCACTTATTATTGAAGTCAGTGCCGGTAAAAAGTTACAAAAGTTACATCTTTGATGACCGTGCGCATCATACAGAACAACAAACTAAATTACCTAAGCTGGCACCGACTCCAACAATAAGCAACGATTGTAAATATTTTATTTGTTACACATCACTCTGTAAAAATATTACGATTTGTATATTTGTATTAATATATAAATTAGTTAGTTACGTTAATTATTGTTTGTTAGTTACTTAAGTGTTGTTTTTTTCTGTTTAAAGTTTTTGTCGTTTGTGTTTCTAGAAGACGGTTTAACTTTTATAAAGGAATTTTATTATATTTATGAGTTAGAGTAAATTAACGTTTATATTGCAATATTCTATGATATACTTACAGGATCCTCATTGATATAAATGGTTAGATTAGCAGCAGGTTTCGCTGGAGACGAGGTACAGTTGACTTGAAGGTTCTCTCCGGGCTGATAGCGATCCTTGTTAGCCTTTAAGATTGGACCGAGGAGCGGTAAAGCTGGAATATAAATAATTATAGCATAAGAAATGGTGCTTTGAATGAATATTATTTAAATCTTCAATATACAGATAGGTATGGTTTATTATAAATATTAATAATGAAACAGTGTTAAATAATTTGTATAATGTAATTTTATATGTAAGCACGAAATTTTTATAATTTCTACCATTGGTAGAAGCACGTAGCTTGCTGCATAAATTGGGTGACTCACATTCTCTCAGAATATCGACGTAAAGGTGCTCAAATCATATTTCGGTAGCCCCTTCAAAATATCTGTGTTGATGTACCTTTTGCCATATCTCATAAAAAAACTATTTTCCGATACTCGGACCATTTCAGATGGTTGGAGTGTCGTTAGCTGTTTAATACTGTTAACCTACTATAGATGTAGCGCCATCTCACCTTCCAAGTACGGTAGGGGTGGCTGGTGCTGCTTCTGCTTCAGCAGAAAATCTCAAGCGCCACTAATATAGAAACCTTGTAGGTGATTATGTATATGAACCGTTTGGGGTTGAGAGTCTGGGGACATGGGGCCCGAGTGCTTGTATTATAAAGATCTTGCAAAGAGACTGATCGAGACTTCACACGCATTGCACAGAGGATCAGCATTGCCATTCAGCCAGTCTTCTGGGCACGCTACCAGTAGACCGAGATGCGAAGAAATTTGTGTTTGGATTTCAGCTAGTTTTTAATTGTATATATTGTAAATAATGTAATTAAATCTAGTCTATATAATAAAAATAATAGGATCAGAATTGAAGAAAGCGAAAAACTAATATTTAGGTATCATTGATATAAAAAAAAACTAGTTAATAAAGGCAACCCCTTTTATAAATGTCACATAAAACTTAGTAACCCACAGGGCACGACGCTAATATAACAACCATATAGGTACTTATGTCCCGAAGGATATATGTTATTACAATGTTCAGTCCTTATTCAGAATATTTATTTTATCGTGTAGATTTGTTACGAAAATAAGGGTATTTTTTCAGCGCACCCTTCCTACGGAAAGGCTGAAGACTTGTAACTTTGTCTGTACTGTTTAATGTTTTTATTAAATATATCAAATCATTACAAATAGTAAAATAATAACCGGGCTAGGCTTTGAAAAGATTTCTAGACAAAAACACGCGGGGTAGGCAAAAATAATATAGCGCCACGTTTTTTAACATCACTCGCTTTCTCTGACTGTCATTGCTCTTGTTTTGCATACTACTGGATTCTGATGCTGACACTTTCTGAAAGGGCACCCTCAATTTAACCAAATAAGGTGTGTCGTATCCTTTCTTGGAGTCCTACATCCATCTGAATTTATACTGTATATTTGCTTGGCCACTCTTACACCTTCCATTCTTTTTACATGCCTTAAGCAAGCCCAATTTTACTTTAGCACTAATACCAAGTTATAGTAATATACATAATTAATTAATAATATACATTACATAGTATTAATTATCGTCACTTTCTGCTGTCTAACCTTCTATATATGCTCATATCTTTGAAAGTACGCAACGGATTTTGATGTGGTTCTTCATAATAGATAGAAGGTATCAACGGAGTGGTTTGTATGTATAATGTATTAAATTGAAAGTGATCATTTTCGATATATAGGATTTTAATTGCAAACGCTGGCTGAAACCTAAGTGATAGATCAAGAAAATCTACTACATTATCATACAGCTTCAGAAGGTCCACTAAAAGTCAGCGATGGCATATATCTATCTCTTAGGGATAACCCACAGTCTTTTCTGGGGCGAAACAAAGTTTTAATAATGAGAGAATTTGCACTATAAAATACGTAAAATACACACACATACACATAACTTCACGCCAAATCCCTTGCGGGGTAGGCAGAGAGAAAGGAGCGCCATAAGGCACGACTCTTACATATCTCACTCGCTTCGTTGACTTTCATAACTCTTTTCATGCACGCGCGTCGATTTTTGAGGCTCCTAACATCACCTTCCTCCAGAACACGTTCTATTTGGTCCAGGAATGTGTGTCTTGGCCGTCCTCGACTCCTACATCCATCCGCTTTTGCATTGTATATCTGCTTAGTCTGTTGTATATCTTGCATCATCCATCCTTTCTATATGTCCGAACCATCGGAGCATGCCCTTCCTTACCTTTACACCGACACTCTCTTTCAAACCGACATACGTAAAATAACCAATATAAAATATCTACATATTATATTCTTAGAAAATAGAAAAGTTCAGCGAGACGAGCAAAGATTTGGGATAGAAATCCTACCTCAAAATTAATCAAATATAGAATCCGACTTCAAAATCAGGATTATCCATGATCAATACGATTCAATAATTATGCCTACATTATCATAGGCTTTCCAAATATAATCTTATGGCTTAGCTAATAATCCTTACGTTTGAAGTAGAGCTCCTAAGGCTTTCATTCATTTAATTACAGGATTCAGTTATACGTGAATAATTAATTATACTAACAGTATCGTGTGACCTCAACGTACATAAAATTATATTCTTTAAATAATATACTGATTTGACACTGCTACTTTTGATATATATCCAAAGAGATATTATTAAATAAATTTAAAATTAATGCCTGCAAAATTGAGTATATTTTCCTATCTGAAGTTTTCGAATATCCAAAATAACTTACATATTAAAAAAAAAAGAAGATTAGGGCTTTCATCACTAGGTATTAACGGAAAAAATTTTGATATTATACTAACCAAAAAAGGAACGCAGACTGAAAAAATATTATCTATATATATAAAAGAAAGTGGTGTTTGTTACAACATTTATAACTCAAGAACGGCCATACAGATTTGGCTGAAAATGGTGGAGAGGTAGCTTAGAGGCAGGAATCGCACATGGGATAGGAAAATATGGATAAAATGCAAGTGAAATACTAAGAAATACAATTTAATTTTCGCATACATTTTGACACACAAGGAAATTTGACCTTTAAAAACATATCATAAAGTTTTTAATAACATTGTTAGTTAAAAGGTTGTTGGTCGTTGGTCAGTGTCGTATGAATATTGACATTTAAAATTTCAATCAAACGTCAAAATTTGTTGTGTCATGTCACTAAAATTAGTTTGCAGGTCAGACCCGCATCAGAAACCAAAATAATGTAGAATTTTGAGTAGTGCAGTATACAATCAAAATAATTTTAATTTTTATTAACCTGGAAACCAAGTACCTTTCTTTTTTTCTCCAAAATTTTATAAATAATAGCCATATCAATAGCCCGTTCAAAATGAAATAATAATCAGTTTTGAAGAACAGCCGCTGAGTTTTCTTGCTGGGTCTTTCTCAGGACTGGCCGCGTTTTTGACCCAGTGGTAGATTTTTTAATTTAAAATCAATCAATATTTAATAATAGTTATACTTTGATATAATAGTTATACTTTGATATGATATAATTGTGTCTCTGGAGGGTTTTTTGGGAACCCTCCAGAGACACAATTATTACGTTACCAAAAAACTTATTGTATATTGCTACATACAATGTGAGAGAGGCTTCTCTGGGGGAGGCCTTTACCTTCAAATAGAGGGGTTCACGTACCAATATGTATTGTTATTTTTAAAATATATTAAACATGCATGAAACACAATTAATTATGTATTATTCTTATGTTATTAATAAATGCAATTTGAATTAAATAAATTGAATTGACTAAATTGAATTAAATAGAATAATAATGAAATCTAAAGCATGTTTAAATTTTATTTTCTATGCATGAGTTTCTACACATAAATCTAATTGTAAGAAATATAAGTAATTAATAAAATATCTAATGTAATTAATATAAATATCTTATTTATATATTTCATTTGTTCAATGTTAATGTACTCAACTAAATAATAAACAATTAATAATGTAATGTAATATAATATTTTTTATGTAAAAATTTGAATGAAATAAATTGGAATGAAAAATAAAAATATTAATACCAAATAATTTAATCTAAAGCATGTTTAATCCAATTTTCTCTATATAAGTGAAATTGATAAAATAAAATATCTCGTATTGTTTACATATATATTTAACGATTTTAATGTATTTAAATAAATAAGTAATATGTAATTCTGGTCGTCTAAATTAATTATAATAATTGTAAAGAACATTATTTACGTGTCGTGAAATAAAAGGCTTTTTTTTTTTTTTTTTTTTTTTTATTTTTATTTTTTTTTTTATTATTTATACTTTGATCTCAACCAACTTAGAAAAATAAGATAATTTTCTAATAACTTAATAATAATCAACTTTTACTTATTAAATCATACCACAAAGGATCTTTACAAACAAAAAATATGAATACATCTTATAAATAAGTATTTAACTTTTGTTTTCATGGTCTGATGTGGGTTACCAATAGTAAAAATCATATCAACTTTTTGATTTTTATTTCTAAAAAGAGTGTGCTCTCTGTATCAATGAAAATAGCTTTTGAACAACTACCAACTTTTTGTTCATCACTCGTGAAAATGATCTCTGTAAAGAGTTCGAAACGTCGGGAAATAAATATAAATAAGTAATAAATAAACGCGATATAATCCTAGAAGTTGTTATATCCTCTTGGCTACATCTGTACTACTGATAGAACATAAGAATTTAAAAATTCTCCCGCCTCTGTTTTGAACGAAAATTCAAATTTAACTTAATAGAGACATCTATTGGATGTATGGGAAAGTAAGAAAAAATAAAAGTGGCGCTTCTCATCTGTCATTATATTTCAAAATGGCGTCGACGAGTGATGATGCGGCCGTGCGCTCACGCATGGGTAAGTCAAGCTATTTTAATCTTATGATTTTTTTATTGATTTGACGATTTCTAACAATAATTGAGTAATTAACAGTCCAGTACATATCAACACTGTATTAATTTTGCATAAAAATAAAATATGTTGCAGTAACCTTGAGCTACTTTTCTATACCCTTTGTAAAGAACAAATGTAGGTAATTAAAGTTTCAGTTGTTGTACTACTGTTGTACTTTGTGTAGTACATTAGAAGATATTTTCATTTAGTTACAATTTTTTCCAGGTATTTCAGAGCGCGACATAATTGAAGCGTTAAATGATTCCGATCTTGACTTTTCCGGGGATGACTGCGACAATGATCCGGAATTCCTACTCCCAGAATTGACTCAGAGAGCAAATAACCAGCTAACATGTGCGTCCAGCAGCTCTGACGACGAAGATTATGCGCAAATCACTCCACCAGATTCTCCAGCGCTGTCACTCGATTCCATTCTTGCATCCTCTTCAACGCGATCTCGTTCACGAGGACTTGGAAGAACAAGACGTGGACGTGGTCATGGACGTGGTCGTGGACGTGGTCGCGTACTTACACCTGCTTCTGACACAAATTCTGACGACGAAACTCATCATATTCAACCGCCTTCACCATCACTATCAGTCCGACAGATTGCGATCAGAAATCGTCAGCAGAATGATGGTGTTCACGACACATGGACAAAAGACACCTTGGAGCCTGAAATAAACGATTTGATGCAACCAGCTTACTTACATCGCGAAACTCAGGAATGGGAGTGGCATCAGTTCTACGATCAGTATATTGATGATGAAATTTTGACAACTATTGTTGACTGCACAAATAGAACACATATTTTAGAGACAGGAAAGTCAATGGGGTTGACTTTGAAAGAACTTAAGATATATATCGGAGTTACAATGATAATGTCAGCATTACAGTACCCTCAGATCGATATGTATTGGTCAGAAAAATGGAAAGTACCTATTATTGCTATGGCTATGACCAGAAACAGGTTTTATTTTATAAGATTGCGACTGAAGTGTGTTTATGATGCTGATGTAACCACTGAACAGAAAAGGCAAAAAATTTGGAAAATTCAACCATTGTTTAGTAGAATTTTGAATGGTTGTCATCAGCAAAACCGACCAAAGGATATGAGTATCGATGAGATGATCATTCCTTTCACTGGGAAATGTCCAATGCGTCAATATTGTCCAAATAAACCAAACCCTGTTGGGCTGAAGGTGTTTGTACTTGCTTCACCACAAGGTGTAGTTTGTGATATGGTGGTCTATGAAGGAGATACCACATTCCCAGAATTAGTTAGCCAGGGATTTGGTCTAGGCGAATCTGCTGTTTTGTATTTGACTCGTACTTTGGTTCCCGGACATTTTTTGTTCTTCGATCGTTATTTTACTTCTGTGAAATTGTGTGAAGCACTTTTAACGCGTGGATTTCATGGTACAGGCACTATTATGAAAAATAGAGTTCCTAGAAGCTGTGTTTTGACGACGGAAAAATTGTTTCGTAAAAAAGCCAGAGGAAGTAGTGAAGTTAAGGTAAGGGAAGATGGAAAACTTGGTGTTACTATGTGGTTAGATAATAAACCAGTCTTGATGATGTCAACATGCTATTGCGATGAAAACCACGATGAGTGCGAACGATGGTCCAAGAAAGAAAAAAGATACGAAAAGGTAAGAAGACCTGAAGTGATTAAAATGTATAACCAGAATATGGGTGGAGTAGATCTCGCTGACCGAATGCTTTCAGTCTGTCCATCTCGTAATCGAACAAGAAAATGGACCATTCGAGTAATTTCCCACCTTTTTGACCTTGCTGTAGTCAATGCATGGCTACAATACAGGATGGTAGAAAGACAAAAGGGTACAGCAACAAAATATATTGTACAGATGAGAGAATATAAATTGAATTTAGGGACAAAACTTGTGTTAGACAACGAAGAAGATAGTGGTGAAGAGTGCGAAGAAGAATATGAAGAACTTGAACCTAAACATAAGAAGCGTAAGGCTCTTATAAAACCAATTCCGTCCCAAGAAAAACGCCAAAAATCTGCATTACACTTACCTGAATATGGTCCGAAACAATCGCGCTGTAGAGCAAACGGATGTGACAAAAAAACAACGGTTTTTTGTAAGAAATGTGACATTTACCTTTGTTTCACTCCAAATCGAAATTGTTATGCCAATTTTCATATGGGTAATTAGTATTCTTAGTATGTAAGTTTGATTTTAACTGATTGATCTTTAATTTTGATCTCTAATTTGGTTCCTAATTTACGACTGAATAGTATAAATGTTGATTATTTGTTCATTTATGTTTTTTTTGGAGAAAAATGTATAACCTTGATTGTTTTTAATAGTTTTTTTGAGAAAATGTTTAATTTTTGTTCTTTTTATTTTGATTTTTTTAATAAAAGTATGGTAATTGAAATATTGTTTTGTTTATAGGCTAAAATGCGATTCTACTTACACTTTATCGAACTTAACTTTCTATGTCCTATGTGAGCGACATAGTAATATTATACTTTTGTACTTTATAAAGCACATAGTGAAAAACCAATTTCCGAAGAGTAGGAATTTTTTCACTATTTTTCCGGGGCATGTTGATCTATTATGAAGATAATCCCATAGTTTCAGAATCGTACTCGAAAAATAGTATGTCTGGTAGGCAGGAGGTTAATCAATTAAATATAAAAGTTAGACATATACGGTCGTTGACTTTTTTGTAGGTATTTTTAAGCTCCACACCTTTTCTCTAGATTTCAAAAATATATCTTTCATAGTTAAGGCAGCGTTTGTAAGAAACGCTTTCATTCGACCGTTCTTTCTCCGATTCACTGTGGAAAACGGACTACCACGTAAAAGCTTTTTTATTTTTCGGTTTTTTACATAGCCTATGACACTTCGCAATAATGTGGCTTTCTATTGGTGAAAGAATTTCGATTTTAGAAATTCTTTTCTTTTTTTTCTTGTTCAGTAGATTCCGAGAATACCCCTTACAATTTAACAAACACATAAACTTTACTTCTTTAAAATATTATTATAGAAGCATAGATATACATTAATTAAATTTTTTTAGAATTTTTGTCTGGCTAATGGCTAGACCGATTTTGATGGGACTTTTTTGGGAAAAATGTTTAGTTTACTCATATAATGCTTTTGAGGTGAAACAAAGTTTGTCGGGTCAGCTAGTAATAACTAAATACAATTAACTTGTGAAATGTAACGAGTCAAATGTAATGTCAACGACGATGACGAGTCAATTAATTAATATTTGAAAAATTCGTTCAGCTCGTTGACGTATAGTTTCTTTAACCTACACTTTTAGGTACTCACAGTGTTAAGGTTCAATGTAGAAAAAATAAAATTATACTATTATAAATTCATTACATTCATCATCATCAGCCTTTTGATGTCCACTGTTGGACGTAGGCCTCCCCCATAGAACGCCATAGCTCACGGTCCTGTGCCTTCCGCATCCATTGGCTGGCAGCAATCTTGACCAGATCGTCGGTCCACCTAGTGGGGGGACACCCTACTCCAGGTCGCCCAGTTCGTGGTCGCCACTCGAGAACTTTTTTCCCCATCGGTTATCGGCTTGTCGAGCGATGTGGCCTGCCCATCTCCACTTCATGTTTGCACACTTGCTGTGTGGTGCCGGCTTAGAATACCACCACCCCATCTCGTCCCATGGGTGTCGTAAGAGGGGACTAAGGGAAAACTATAAAAATGGGCAGCAGCATTCTCTCTTGAAAAATCAAGACCTGCGATCGCCAACCTGTCTGCCAAGCGTGGCGATTATGGCAAAAACACCCCTTTGATAGAAGACATTTCATTCATACTTCTAGAGAAATAATTGTTGTACGAAAAACTTTATTTTCATAACTTTCTCCTCTCAAATAACCAAATCTTTTAAAATACTTTGTAAGTCATAAGAATCAGAATCATGGATTCCTTTGTTAATTAAAAGTTCATAATTCGCCGAATTCAAATGTAATATTTAAAGTGAATATAAACTTTATGAATCCCAATTAAGTTAAGGTAACTCACGACTTGTTAAATAAGATAAGATCTCAAGTAAACATAAAATAATTTGAGATATTAAAGTTTTGTGACGCTCGCTGTCCGTTGCAAAATGTTAATGTCTCAGAAGTTAATTTTGTGGTTGGCAACTTTTTGATATGGATGTTTAGTAGAGCAACTTCATAATAATGAGTGTTAATAAAGAAATTTCCCCAATAATTTAGCAGTTCACTACTCAAGGATGGATTCTATTGCCCGGCAATTCTACAACATCATATTAATCTTTTGGAAATATTTCGGGGTCGATAAAGGTAAGTCCAATATATAAAAAATAACTCTGCCGTAGTGTGTCTAGAAAATCTGTGCTACATTTTCTATGATCCAATTCACGAAATATATCGTAAAAGAGCGCTGAGGACAAGAGAAAGTCAGAGAAGCGAGCGAGATATGGAAAATGTCTTATTGCGCCCGATTTTTTTACATATCACTGTTTATGCTGTTCTAATAGACACCTCAACAATATTTATAGACAAATGAAATAGACGCTAACTTATGGAAGCGAGAGCTGGGTATGGCAGAGTGTGCACGAAATTAGGATAAACGCGGTCGAAATGTGGGCACTGCGCAAAATCTGCGGAGTGACCCTCGCTGACCACGTCGAAAACAAAGTTCTAAGGATGGAAGTCAGCGCTACGTTCTCTCTGCCTACCCCGCAAGGGATTTAGCATGTAGAAAAAAACAACTGTTTTTTTTGAAGTGTAACTTCTAATGGCTCGTGCAACCATTTAACGCTTTTAACGCCCTCTTGCGGCCGCTAATTATATTATATATTTATAATTCAGGGCGAAACTGAACCGGTCTATATATAAATCCACGAAGCAAATTGCTTAAGCCTGATTATTCGCAGTATATAGACATCTACTAGCGCATAGTGGTACTATTAGCGCATAATTGATACGTATAAATTATTAGTGGAATAGTACCACCATCCGCTGCTAGATGCTGCCACAGCCGCGGCTCCAACCACTAAGATGGTAAAAGTTATTATATTGTGAAAATATTTATGATTACATTATAGCTAAAGTCATTAAAATACAAAAAATCCTTTCGACTTTAAACCGGCGAATAATTTATATTCGCCGAATTAAGAACGAATATTATTTTGTTCAATAATAGACATGTAGTGGCGGGTGGTGTTAATTATATTGCAAATATAATTAACTCAGTTAGGTTTGATCCTAGTAACTCACGGGATTCGTACAGTTGCCTTATTGTAGGTACTATGTGTTTCCATATTAAATTTAAAGATAAAAATTAATTTAAAATGTGCTAAAATAAAATAATATCTGTTTTCAAAGACATCGTCCTGAACATACCTTACCTCAAAAGCTTATGTAGTTAATATTTTTTATATTGTGATGTTGCTAGAAGCTACATGTTGCCACGCCCGCTGCTATCACGATTAAGATAAAGTAAAAGTTATATATTGTGAAAATATATATGATTACATTATACATCATAGTACAAAAGTCACCGAAATGAATCAGTCAAAGTCTATAAATCAGTTTTATTTAGATAATAAAGTTTCAAATATTGACGCAGGGCGCTATCTAGCGGCAACTGTAGCTAACTATAGCCGTTTATCATTTTAGGTAATTGATTTATTATACATAATTACATGTTGATATTTATGTGAATATATTACTAAAATCTAATATGGACATCGGTGAAATACACTACATTTATAATTATGAGGTTATAGTAATTTTCAAGTTATATAGTAGTTTTGATGATAATTCCACAGCACTCGCTTCGTTGTAGTACCACTAGTTTCCAATAGATGTCCTTGCTATTAGTACTTTTTATCTATTTTTTTTTCTAAACATATACTTAAAACACATAGAAAAGCACCTAGACACCAAACAAACAATAATGATTATCATAAATATTTGTGAGGTCAGATGTTTCCAAATATGTATGTAATTCAATTTGCAAAAAAAATGTTAGTTGTTTCTTTTGACGGCAGAACATTACAAAACGAGAGGAAAAGAGAAAGAATGTTAAAGGTTAGAGAACAGGAAAGAGAGAGAAGAGGAAAGAGAGAGAGTGAGTCAATATCACTCAAAAAATATTGTTTTTTCATTTTTGTGATTTTTCGCGAAGCGAAGTTAGCAGTGTGTAATTAGTTTGTTTACGTGCTCTGTGTCTTACGTATTTATATGCTCTGTGGTTTACGTGTTTATAATATTTATATCATCGCTTATTTGTTATTTTTTTTTTAAATTTAATTTAACACTTATAATTTAATAGTGCAGTGATTTTATTTTCGAATTTAGTGGATAAGATTTATAAATAATGAGTGATAACAATCCAAGAGATAATGCGACGGATTTAAAGTTACAATGCCAAGGTACGCGTCTTGAAGATTTATTTGATTGTTTTTAATTTGAAAATAGGTATTTAATGACGCATTCACATACATCTACAATGTACAAATAAGCAGAGATGTGACTTATTTAAAATACTTCTATTTAAAATACAAATACAAAATACCTATTTTGTATTTAAATACCTTTTTGTTGCGAGCATTTTGTTAAAGTTATTTTATTTGAAATACCTCTCCAGAGGTATTTTGTATTTTGAATAGTAATTTCAAATTACAAAATAGGTACTTTCTGATTAATTTTAGCCAAATTCATGCCATTTTTTTTGTAAGTACAATTTTACTATAGTTTGTTATTTATCGTATGTATTAAAATTTTAAAGTTTTTATAGGATATTATAATTTTATAGGTAAAATGTAATAGGTGGTCCAGTGGTCGAGCACACCGCTTTTGAATCAAGAAGTTGTTGTGGGTTCAAATCCTGGCTCACACTAATGACTTTTCGAAATGATTTTTGAAAGTTATACATACATACATAACCTCACGCCAAATCGATTGCGAAGTAGGCAGAGAGAACAGAGCACATAAGGCACGACTCTTGCACGCCTCACTCGCTTATTTGATCGTAATTGTTTTTTTTTAATGATATAAGAAGGCAACGGAGCTTGCGGGTCACCTTATGGAAAGCGACTACCTACTAGCGACTACTACTACGCTCATGGACATCTGCAACACCAGGGTTATCACATCAGCGTTGCCGGCCTTTAAGGTGGGAATAGGCTCGTTTCTTGAAGGTGCCTAGGTCGTAGCGGTCCGGAAATACCGTTGCCGGCAACTCGTTCCACAACGGAACAGTGCGTGGCGAGAAGTGCCAAGGGGCTAAGCTGATCTGACACAGTTTGGTTGACGGCAAGAAGAACCGCGCGTCGTTGGATCCGTTAAAATGGGGTAAGCTGGTACTCATCTTTTGGCAGAGGCACCCCGCCCAAAGATGAGAACAGTATTCCATGTGAGGTCCGAAATGCGCTTTATATAGCTGCAAGCGATTACCTGACGTGAAATACCGTCCCTTTTCTAAGCCAATTTTGCCTTGCCCTCCAGATAACCGCGAAACTGGACAAGTCGACCCCAAAAATTCCGATATCGGTTAAGGCGGGTAACCGAGTGCCCTCAAAAAAGGGAGGCAACAAAGTGTGCCTTTTCAGCGGGAAACGCGGAGACTTGTGTCCTCTTAGGGTGGAATTAGCTAAGTTGAGTCGGCCTTAGTCCGAAATCTGACTATGCAGAGTTTCGATTGTAGACACAGTTTATTCCGGTACGAATCGACGTTTTCCCGAGAAATCCGCGGGTGGCCAGTATATATGGCATCCGCCGTACCGCATAGCCCCGTACCGTATCCGCATAACAATGAAGATTGCTGTAATGCAGCATGTCATTGATATGCAGAAGAAACAGCGTAGGGGATAGCACACAGCCCTGGGGGACTCCAGCACTCACGGATTTTAAGTCGGAGCATGACCCGTCGACAACGACCTTAATGCGCCGAGCCGCATGAAAACTGGAGACCCAATCGCATTATTTCAAATCCGCTTCTCGATCTACTGGCAGAGTGCCCAGAAGACCGACCGCATTGCCACGTCAAATGGCAATGCTAATCCCCTGTGCGAAGAATAGACCAGCCCCCTGGTCGAGAGAGCCCTCGATCAGTTTCTTTGGAAGATCTTTATAGAGTGTACGAGCACTCGGACCCCATGTTTCTAGATTCTCAACCCCAAACGCTCAACCACTGGACCACTGAGACTCATTCAAGATTTCATCAAAAAGTATTTTGAAAACACCTATTGTGCATTGTGCAAAACGAAATCTTTAGCCAAGCAGTTCTCTGCATGAATGGGCCGGCTCGACCGGTGAAATACCACGACCTCTCAGAAGACGAACGTAAAGTGGCTCATGTCGCGTTTCGTTCGGTGAGAGAGGTACCCGGAGGTCCACCCCCCTTTCCCCATCCTTTCCTTTCCCCTATCCCTTAAGGTCGGCAACGCAACAGTAACACTATATGTGTTGCTGGTGTCCATGGGCGGCGTTGGTTTCTTACCATCAGGTGACACGCCTGCTCGTTTGCCCTCCTATCCCATAAAAAAAAACGAAATACTATTTAGTATTTTGCATTTGAAATAGTAAATCTGAAAAGTATTTTGTATTTAAATGCTTTTTTAAATCCATTTTGTACATCTCTGCAAATAAGTAACTGAATGTGTTAGTAAGTACAAAACTCTAGAAAAGCTGAACCGATTTCGCTAATTTTTTTTTTAATATTTCTTGAAATACGAGGTTGGTCCATAAACAGGGATGATGAATATTATTATTATTATTACTCAAACAAAAAAAATGGCAAAATAGAATAAAATATAATGTTATTTGTGTTTTTTATAGTTTGACATAATAATATTAAGTCAAACAATAAAATTATTGTAGGATTATTATCTCTTTTCTAATCAGCAGTTCTCGAATTGTAGAATAAGTATTAAAAAAGAAAGAATATACTTATAGTAGGTACGAAGATCGCAGGATCAGCTAGTTATTAAGATAAATACATTTTTACGGGCGAGACGATGAGGCAAGCACTTCCACTGGTTTAAGAGGTCCCAGGAGTGAATGCAATTTTTTTTTACAATAGAAAGTTACACTTCTTTCGCGCGGAGGGACTCCACGTACGGTTTTTTCAATTCAGTTATAACGATTCACCACATGTTACATACATTGCCATGATTTACAAAGCTAATAAAATACTCGACAAAGTTTAATACCGAAAATGTACCAACTATTCTGAACAAAACAGCTGTAGCTCGTTAAATAACAACACTGGCGTTACATAGTAACTGCAACACAGCTTGTAACACCTGCAATATTGTTCATTGACTGGTGAAATTTATTGATAAAATATTTTTTTTTATTGTCTGGCAGGTGTAAAACATCATGAAAAAATTATGTATTTTTATTTAATATAAACATAAATTTTTGTTGAGTATAAAAATTTCATATCGTAAAGCTAGAGCATGTGTCATCTCGTCAACAATTGAGTTTTCGTATGTCATTAAATGTTTTACAATAAAAAGCTGTCGTTGAAAAAAGTCAGACAAGTTTTCAAGGTTTTACAATTGTCCGAAATACTCACTCAACTCCCCTACAAATAGTGTTAATTTAGAAGTCCGGAGAAAATTACAGTGTGCTAAAACCGATAATCAAGTTAAATCTGTGGGAAATGGGGAAGCGTTGCGAACAAGATGTCGCAAATGTAGTTAAAATCCCCGTTATCAGTGAGTAGATCTGTACTAATCCACAGGCTAGGTGTCAACTATTTCCAATCTTCAAGGCCTAACCAGTTGCTCTATTCTAACGAGATTTTATATATGCTCTTATTTATATTAACTTCAAGTCTTTTCGTCTTAATGTGTAAGCAGCGGCAGTTAAGCCTCAACTCATTTATATGTCCGAAATGGAATATGTGGCAGAACCTATTGCTATACACCGCTGAAAATAAATTTCGAAATTAATTTCGAAAATACATTGGCTTGAGATCTGGATCGATCCCACGACTTCTTGGTACAGAAACGCGAGCGCGACCTCTGGATCACCGAGACTTATAATCTAGGTTCAACAAAATGATTATCTTTCACCAAATCACGCAAAATGCAATCACGCTGTTGTAAAAAGAACTATACTAAACAAATATTTCTGGGTTCCTTGAAAAACAAATTATGCTCAATATATATATGGGTTATTTATCTGGGTTCAATTCCCATCACCACATTAGTACCTAATAGATATTCTCTAATAATAATGTAGAAAAACATGCCGATGTTATACAAACATCCATATTTCTTATACAAAAGAAAATAAAATACTATGTACATTACTGGGTGCGAAAAGACATAAAATTTCATGATAACAAATATTGACAGCTTCAGCAGCAGAATGTGTTGAAGCCAGTTAACACACATCTGTTACAATTAGTGCAGTAGTAGATAACCATCAGGCAACAGCACTTTGATAAGTCATTGGTATGATGACGAGAATCTGACACTTTCCGACGTATAACAATAGGAAATCAACCTACACCATAGCATCCATAATTATTTTCAATTCGTTCATAATCCACTCACCAATTATATCGATGACTTTTGTAGCAATCTGCGTGGCGAAATACGGTGCGTCTGCTGTTACCTCACAGCTGAAGTTTCCAGCTAGGCTGAGATCTAATTTCCTCAGCAAAACCTGCGACCCGTTAGATCTGTTCATCTGGAAGTTACAGTTTAAATTTAAGATATTATTATCTTATATTCTTTTGTAAATACACTTTACAATACAAAGACAACAGACTGAATATCATTTAAGCAAAATAGAAATCAGGACCTCTGTATCAGAAGTCAGAATAATAAAACACTGATCCACTGAAACAATTGGAGAGTGATGACTCTATCGTAATTATCTTTGTGTAACTCCTATATTGAACCGAATCCTATGTTTTATATGGCAACATTAAACTTTGGCGATAAAAGAGAGAATTTGTCTGTTATGCGAAGTCGAAATGGTGACTTATATTGGGTAATTTGGTATAATTTGTTAACTCTGATAGCATTCACGTTCCATATACCAATTTATTTTTGAGTGTAAAATCGATAATGTTACCCTTTCCGTTATATAATTAATAAAATTATATACATTCAGTAAGCTGCTTTATCCGTGTGAATTGCTGGTAATTGAGATTTTATTATTACATTTGGTAACACCACTAATGGAATCCTACTAATGGTACCCCACTAATGGTGTCCTCAAGGAAGGTGATGTTAGGAGCCTCAAAAATCGATACGTCAACGAAGCGAGTGCGGTGTGTAAGGATGGTGCCTTATGGCGCTCCGTTCTCTCTGCCTACCCCGCAAGGGATTTGGCGTGAAGTTATATATGTTCTGTATGTATGTATTGAGTGAAAAGATTTGACTCGACGCGCGTGCATTAAAGTCAACGAAGCGAGTGAGGCGTGTATGAATCGTGTGTATATTTTGTGGGTGTTTAAAGAATTAATAGAAGTGTTAATTCGATGATGGTAGGTTTTAATGGGAAGAGTGAAAACTTACGTCGACATAGATTCCATGCAACCCAAAAACTCTTGTAGAAGGTACTTCCATAGGTGTAAACCTATAGAACTCGTGACTTCCTCGATACCATTTCACTGAGTAAAGCGGCGCCCCCTGCATATCTCTGGAGCAGATCAATGCTGCTGTACCGCCTCGGATCACTACTGACGGCTCCACCAGGAGAACAACATCTCGGAGGCTGGTCACACCTGGAATCAAACGTAGAATTTTCATAATAACTTAGAATATATTTTTTTAAATTGATCAGACAAATAAAGATTCATAAAAAGCTGAATTAAAGTTAAAAATAAGTTTCCTGTGTCTAAGAAGCTTAATAATTTTTTACATGAATAACTTCACGGGATAGGCACCTTGCAGGGTAGGCAGAGAAAACAGAGTGCCATAAGGCATGATTCTAACATGCGTAGTGACGCATGTTAGAATCGAGTGCGCTTCTTTGACATTCATAACTCTTTTGAGCGCGTGAGTTTTTGAGGCTCCTAACATCACCTACCTCCGGGACACGTTCTATTTGATTAATTTTATTTGAATAAATAATTTCTTAATCGATATATATTTAGATTAGAGTTAAAATTCTATGTTTAAAAAATAATGTTAAACTTTCTTTTTGTAATTTCTATTGTGCTTCAAAAATATATTTGGCTTTCACCTCCCTTTTACCACCCCATGTCTTCTCGCGCTATGAAAATATTTACAGGTAACTGTTGCCCGCTAAAAAAAGAATAGCGACTTTAGAACTACCCGTACAGACATCTAGTAGACTCTTGGTATAGTAAGTTTGTAGTGATTAGTATACAAGCGCACCGATCACGTGAGCAGAATGTTTCCGAACTATTATGACACAGTTAGCCGAGGATTATAAGAGGATGGGATGCACATCTGTGTGGAGATACACTTCTGGTGACTGCGGCAAGGTAGACTGACACCAAGCTGACTATAGTTCCTCACTCAAGACGTGCATCGGTAGTAGAGTATTATTGTATTTCAGACGCGACAGTGACTACGGGTGTCGTAATAGTGCACACTACAATTCTGCCAATAGTTACAGGTTTGTCTCCACCGATACCATATATATAATATAATATATATATATATATATATATGGGATCTATAGAAGATAGAAGATATATAGGTGGCGGTGGTCTACTAGACCAACCACCAACCACTAGGTTGAGCACCCCACTTCTATATGAAGAAGTCGCGGGTTCAAATCCTGGCTCACAACAATGACTTTTGCGCCCGGTGTGGCAATAGGTTCGTCACCTATTCCATTTGGGACATAGTCATAACGGAGAGTCGAGGCTTATCAGCCACTGCCTATATCTTCGGGTAGGAAAATTTGTGAAGTTATGTTATGTTATCTTTGTATAAATATGGACAATCAGACAATTTTAACATTCATGTGAAATTTTCAATTTGTGTACCCGGGTGTAGATCGAACCCGCCGACCTTTGTAAATCAATCAATACTACCATTCACTTAGTCATAAGAGCTCATCACTTTGTCGCAGTGAAGTAGTATATTCAGTGGTTTTTTGTAGAACAAAAAGCTGTGCCTAATCGTATTCCAAAGAGAAGGAAAAAATGAGTTCAATATATTATCATCACAAAATATACTTGTATAACTTTGTATCGAGTTACGTTACGTCCCGAACAATGACAAAGGATGATTACATCCCCCCTGATATCCCTAATAGGGGTTATCCAAACTGTAGATATATTGTCGCATAACTCTTTTATGACAGCTTACATATTGTTTGACCGCGTAAGCAATAAATATCTACAATGTCCTTGCTACCAATCGAATCGAGATTCAATCGAGTTTTGCTAGATCGCGAGATATTTTTGTGGGTTACTAATAAAAGTTCTTTCTGGTGTAGGGGCATGTTTCTTATAGTGGTAGAGCCATGCATGAATGGGCCGGCTCGACCAAATTAATGCCACGACGATTCATAATATTGACTTATACGTGACACATGTATCCGGAGACTATCCCTCGGGTAATATAGTTACAAAACAAAAGTGCAGTCGTATTTGAGAGGCGTTAAAAGATCCCAGTGGAGAATCCCCTTGAGCGGATATTGCAAACAGATATTGTAATATGGATGTTACCAACCGTTAAAGAGATCAAAGTGCAATTCACCTTTTCCTTGATATTTTCAGCGTCAGTTTTAAATCATGATGTTAAGGAGGAGTTAAAATTCATTTAAAAACTATGTGTGATTTTAAATTGTATAAATAGCATAACATTCGGGTAACAAAAGGCGTGACCTTTTCACCTAAGCAACCTACGCTGCCCATGGACACCAGCAACACATATAGTGTTACCGTTGCGTTGCCGACCTTTGAGGGAGTTGGATGGGGAAGGGGGATGGACCTCCGGGTACCTCTCTCACCGATCGAAACGCGGCATGAGCTACTTTACGGCGATCTTCTGAGAGGTCGTGATATTTCATCATGGTCGAACCGGTCCCATACGTGCAGCGAATTGCTTCGCTCTACCACTGTTAATTATATCTTTTTAGATACGTAGATAGGTAATGTTTTTGTCGTTTGTGTTTTTTTGAAGTCAGTTTAACTCTTTTATTAAGTAATTTTATTCACATCTTCAATGCCCCAATTTAAAGGTGTGTGGTGGCAGTGTCTTAAGGAATCATAATATTTATTGCTGTCTAACTCAAGCATAAGCCGTCGCATCTCAAACAACAATATAAAATCTATTTACACACCAAAACTTGTAACCAGAAAGCATACTCTGAACTACTACACCTTTGAGGCAATCAATTTAATTAGTACTAAATACAATCTAACATTTAATAAGACAATACAACGCAATAGTTAACACAATTATAATAATTAATTACGATAATTAGTAACTATATCAAATAATGTATCGTGTTTATAAAGGCTTCACTTTCGCTCCGATACATCAAATATTAAGTTAAGTTAAGCACAAAACGCTCACAACATATTATAATATAATTATTTGATTACCGCAGAACATTTGTAGTGTATAACTAACCGTTTAATGGTTTTCGTTGAAACTATTATTATTATTGGTACACAGATATACATGTTTACTTGATAGTTAAGCAATATACCGAAAAACAATATTTGCGTTGTTTGGAACTAGCGGTTAAACACAGGCATTTCTGTTTGTAAAGTCCCGGTACATTGATTACTTTTTAGAGAAACTTTTCAAAAGTTAGATGTGCGGCTTTGTTGATTTTGTGGTTCACCGCTCGGTTTCTGGTTCAGTTGTGTCGAATTGGAATTCGAGCACACCGGTGACTTATCGGATATCATGTTAAATATCAATACCAATAAGTCACAACACCTATTATGTACCTACCTTACAAAATTTAAGTATCCAAGCACTATTTTCGCTACCTGTATTGTCAAATACAAAAGGCCGTGTGAGTATTTCAAATAAAGTTAGCGTTCGTAAATAATTGCATAATCTAGATTAAATGTAAGCAAATGAAGTCATTCACTCTTATATAGCCACAAGTATATAGAAGTACGTATTCTGCCATAAACACCCTGCGAGTTGTTAAACTTCTACCACACACAGTTTACCCTTATATTCTGCTTACAGTAAATTTACTTTGGAAATGTAAACAAAAGTTCTTTGGAAGATTCAAGTTATATATATAGACACTGTTTCGATTAATATACCGACAGCGGAGGGTATCATAAAATATTCTTTAAAAAATAAATAGAAGACGTCTCACGTAAAGGAGATTTTTCAGGTTTAATAGTTTAACTGCAACCGCTAACCGACTATGTACTAAAGTTTGCTACAAATAAATAACTTAGCTGGAAGGTATTTGTTTAGAAATTCAATTTGATAAAATAAAGATAAATGACTAAAATGTGCCCATGTCAAGAGGACAAAAGAGGTCTGGGAGGAAGTGTAATGAAAACGTACTCACTTTTTTGAAAATTGGGAATTTACTAATCTCAACTTTCGAAAAGAGGGAACTTGTTTTCGTTACACATCAATAAAATGTTCACAGATCACATTTAAAACCTTTTCTGTAATATATTGAACGAAGTGTAAAGTCTGAGTGAAGTGTCAATTTATATTTGACATTAGTAATTCAGAATATATGCGACAAGTGGCGCTGATTGTCACCACACCGCTCTTCACTGATTATTATCTAATGTGCGGTCCCGTTCGTCTCACGCATCCTTTTCAACATGTGTATGAATAATTTACATATGATGATATGTCTATATTTGTATACAAAAATATATTCACACGAAATCACTTACAAGGTAAGCAGTCGTAGCTAAATAGTACCCGAATTCAAACTCTCTAGAAATATATATTGGCTTACTTCTACAAGGTCATTTTGATTATTCATGAGAGCATAGACTCATAGATATTATATAAAAACCCTAAAATTAATATTTTCTGATCTATTAGTTCTGATTAATAGTTTGAAAAGATTATTTGGCACATGAGTTTCTTTCCCGATTCTTCTCATGATAGCCCCTACACTCGGAATCGGGCCGCTCGTGCCGATTGCGTCCGTGTTTTCTTGTTCCACGGACGCACTTTCCTCAAGCGCTCGTGTTAAGTAGTTAATTTAAAATAATAAAGTTAAATTGTACTTGTTGACTATTTTTAAGTGTCTGTGAAGACCTATGAAAATAAAACTTATTTTGACTTTGACTTTGACTATTTTATAATCTGATTCTATTTCCAATCTAAAAAGATACAGTAATTTTAGAGTTATACACAAACAGTTGGAGTGACAGAACTGAAATGAAAATTGTTGCTTATATAGTTCCCATATAAGATTTGCTGATCTATAGACATTACTAGATACAAATTTATTACAATAAGTATAGATTACATATACGATATGTATTTTTCCGATAAAAATGTCATGAGAGAAAAAACAATTTAACAAATAGGTTGTTTTGGCGGAGACCGCTCTTAGTAAAAGACTCCCATTGTGCTTTACTAGTTTACTTCTTTGTGCCCTTTTAGGAAGGGAAAATAAAATATCCCTTTGTTGTTTACAATCGACAATATTCTCGATTTATATTTATTTGCAATGTTTTTTTTTTCTTATATTTACGCCCTTAATACCCGAACGTATGAATAGTAACAGTGATAGAGCCGCGCAGTAGTAGAGTCACGCAGTTTGCTGCGTGAAGGACCGCTGAACTGGTACAATACTTTCAGAATATCGTCGTATTGTGGCTCTTGCCGCGTTTTTCTCGGAGAAAGAGGTATCCAGAAGCCCAACCATTTCCGAGAGAAGGGAAGGGATTGGGCCTTCGGATACCTTTAATGCCCGACCCTTCCCCTCTCTTCCCTTCCCACCCCAATTCCAACCCCTTTCATACCCCATTGTAACGGCAAAACAACTGCAAAACTTTCTATATTCTGGTGTCCATGGGCGGTGTTTATAACTTGCCATCGAGTGACATGCCTGCTCGTTTGCCCAATATCCCATAAAAAATCACAAACAAAGGAAGAAAGCTTTCTAATTATAAGTTTAGTACTTATAACACTAATCAGATAGTCCGCATTCATAGTACATATTTCACGTTTTCCAAATACATAATATAAAAAAGCTTAAAGTAAGTAAAAATATTTCAAGCCTTTTTCCTCGTTAGCTTAAGCACATACTTCTTTATTCCATTTACCATGATCCTGACACACATTTTTCTCTTAATAAATTCACTAGCACTCCAATCTAAGCTGGTAAACTTAAGTAGGAAAAAGTATTGTTATTTGAGCAGGGTGTTCAGTAAGGGTTTGATTTGGTACCAATACGGGCTGACCTAATATGCTTTGACTTCCAAAACTTTCTATCAAGAAACTATTTAATTAACAGTAACTAAACGTCTTAAAGATGTGACGACAGACATTGTTATATAGTAATTGAAAAGAATAATTTTAAAAAAAACAGGCAGGTAAACTCGTAGATTTTAAACGACATTTTAAATGTAAATCAGTCTGACATCCAAATCCAAGATAATCCCTGTCAGTGCTTTTCAAAAGAATCGTGGATTTAAAACGAGACATTAATAGGTCGTTTAAGAACAAAATATACTTCAATATACATAATTTTAATGTAAGTTTCCCACTTTGACGGTGGAATTGAGTCGTTATTTAAATTTTGTCTTCGGAAAACAACCGGATTTCTATCTTGAGATGGGAACTTAATCTATTTTGGAATCAGAAAGTGTTTTAGGAAACTAATAAAGGTAATACACTGGTGTTTCTATTGCCATCTTTAATAATGGCTTGTCATTTATAGCCCAGATATGCGTTGGTGAGTCTTACTGTACTGCAAGGATCGATATTCTGAGAGGTCGCGACATTTCACCGATCGAGCCGGCCCATTACACTCGAAATCGGGCCGCTCGTGGCGATTGCGTCCGTGTGAACTGTACTTGCCTCAAGCGCTCGTGTTTCAATTTTAATTAAATTTTACCATAAGAATTAGTTTACATTTGTAATTAATGCCTTTTTTTAAGTGTCTGTGAAGACCTATGAGAATAAAGCTATTTGAATTTGCATTCATGCAGCGAACTTCTTAGCTCTACTACTGTTACATTTGGTTCCCTCTGCTTAACTATGAAAAAGATAGGGTCCCGTTCAAAATTTAAAAGTTCAAAAGATACTAGTTGACCCAGTGAACTTTGGTTTCGCGTGAGAAAATAAATTAAAATGGTCATTGTGGCATATCCCTAAGAATTAGACATATGCCATCGCGGATTTGTTTGTAGCCCTTTCAAAGGTGTAAAATAATGTAGTGCATTGTTTTGATTTATCACTTAGGCTTCAACCAGCGTTTAGAAAAAATAACTCTTTTTAATAGGTACAATATAAATGAAGAAGCATACTAACCACCCCTTTGATAGCCTCTATCTATTAAAAAAACCGCATCAAAATCCGTTGTGTAGTTTCAAAGATCTAAGCATATAAGAGGACAGACAGCGGCAAGCGATTTTGTTTTAAACTATACAATGATAATGATGATGATAAGTAAAATATAATATGTTATTAAAGAAGAAATATACAAGCGAATGTCAAGTCAGTACGGAAACCCCATTTTCAATATTAATAGCATTAAATTTAATTTAATTTTACGTAATTATTTTGACGTCCTTTGATCCCGAACATCTCAAAACACATCATTGGCGCATTTGTGAGCGAGGCTGACACACTTATTCATCCAGTTGACATCAAAAAGGTAAGAACCTCATTAGAGCTAGACACAATTACAGAGAGTGGTTGACGGGAAATTCGTACTTGATTTTGCGTTTCAAGTAAGATTATAATTACCAAAGGCAGTCCGGTTTGCAAAATTAATGTAATATAATTATTGTGATAACTGAAGCCAATTTACTACTATATAGTATCTCGGTAGCCTGGGGGTTGAACAATTCACATCCGTTTTAGATGTACCAAATTGGAATACGAAATAATAAGAATATCTTGGACATATAATAATAATAATATAATAATAATAATATATGATGAATTCCTTCTTCAGGAAACCGCCTCAAAGGAAGTGGACCTGGATAAGCCCCAATGGTTTAACCAGGAACGAAATAGATTTCATCTTGACTGACAAACGACATATATTCAGCGATGTCTCAGTGATCAACAGAGTTAAAACTGGGAGCGATCACCGACTCGCCCGAGGCACGCTGAATCTTTGCATTAAAGTCGAGCGTTCACGACGGATGAGATCTACACTCCGACCTACACCTGTCCAGTACCAGAACCCGGAAAACTTTCCGCTTGAACTTCATAATCGTTTCCAATGCCTAGACGAATGCGAATCAGCGAACGATATGAACAACAGGTTCGTGGAAGCAATCCACACAGTTGGTACCAAATATTTCCGGAACCAACGGGCCCATAGAACAGAAAAACTATCTCAGTATACTCTCAAGCTGTTGGAGGAAAGACGAAAAATGTCGATGCAGTCTGCAGCTGATTGGTCCGACCTCAGGCTATTAAATAGGCAGATCTCCAAGTGTATTCGACGCGACACTCGCCAATACAATACGGTACGTATAAAAGAGGCCATTCAGCGTAACGAAGGCACTAAGGTGTTTAGAAGGGATCTGTCTATTGGGCAGAGCCAATTGACCAAGCTGAAGACCGATGGCGACATTGTCATCTCTTCCAAGGCTGAGATCTTGAGAGAGGTTGAAAAGTTCTATGGGCAACTGTACAAATCTTCACAGATTCCTGTTTTCGGCTTGGTTCAAGATCCCAGATCCAAGCTAACCCGACACTATACTGAGTATTTCCCGGACATCAGTCTGCATGAGATCCGAATGGCCCTTAAACAGCTAAAGAACGGAAAGGCACCGGGTGATGACGGAATTACTGCCGAGCTACTGAAGGCAGGCGGTGAGCCAATCCTAATAGCCCTTCAGAAGCTTTTCAATTCCGTCGTGCTCGGGGGCGACGTTCCAGAGGCATGGACCAGAAGCGTAGTGGTGCTGTTTTTTAAGAAGGGTGACAGGACCCGCTTAAAGAACTATAGGCCCATTTCGCTTCTGAGCCATGTCTATAAGCTGTTCTCCAGAGTCATTACAAATCGACTCTCGTGCAGGCTCGATGACTTCCAGCCTCCCGAACAAGCCGGATTCCGAAGGGGCTTTAGTACCATAGACCACATCCACACTTTACGCCAGATCATAGAGAAGACCGAGGAATACAATCGACCTCTATGCTTGGCATTTGTGGACTATGAGAAAGCCTTCGATTCCGTCGAGACTTGGGCAGTACTACAGTCTCTTCAGCGGTGCCAAATTGACTATCGGTATATCGAAGTGCTGAAGTGCTTGTATAGAAACGCCAGTATGTCAGTTCGAGTCCATGATGGGAGTACACGGGCTATTCCACTGCAGAAGGGTGTCAGACAAGGAGACGTTATATCTCCGAAGCTGTTCACCTCTGCATTGGAAGACGTCTTCAAGCTCCTAGACTGGACCGGGCTAGGCATCAACATCAACGGCGAATACATCACTCACCTTCGATTTGCCGACGATATTGTACTCATGGCAGAATCGCTGGAGAGCCTTAGTGCAATGCTCGAGGACCTAAACAAGGTATCCCAACAAGTGGGTCTACGAATGAACATGGACAAGACCAAAGTCATGTCCAATAGCCATGTTATTTAAGTACCGGTAACTGTTGGCGATACGATCCTCGAAGTTGTCGATCACTATACTATACACCTAGGACAAACTATTCAACTAGGTAGAGCCAACTTCGAGAAAGAGGTTAACCGACGGATCCAACTCGGCTGGGCAGCGTTCGGGAAGCTTAGGGATATCTTCTCGTCCAAAATACCTCAGTGCCTAAAAACCAAGGTCTATGACCTGTGTGTGTTGCCAGCCATGACCTACGGAACAGAGACGTGGTCTTTAAATGCTGGCCTCATCAGGAAACTCAAGGTCGCTCAGCGTGCTATGGAGCGGGCTATGCTCGGCATCTCTCTACGAGATAAAATCCGAAATACGGAGATCCGTAGACCTACGGGAGTAACTGACATAGCCCGTAAAGTTAGCACGCTGAAGTGGAGGTGGGCAGGCCACATCGCTCGAAGAACCGACGATCGATGGGGAAAGAAGGTTCTCGAGAGGCCGTCCCCCCACTAGCTGGACCGACGACTTAGTGAGAACCGCTGGGACTCATTGGATGCTAGCGGCACAGGACCGGGAGTTATGGCGTGCTAAGGGGGAGGCCTACGTTCAGCAGTGGACAGACCTAGGCTGATGATGATGATGATGAATAATAATATCTTAGACACAAATCACATAGCACCCTCCAATTCTAAACTAAGCAACTAAACGCTTGTGCTATGGATACTAGATAACGGATACTAATACATATATATATATATATACTTTTCTTTTGTAAATACATACTTATAATACATAGAAAAACACCCAGACTGAAATACACATACACTGTTCGGAAATCTTTATGCAATTATTTGTGATAAATATCGGTGTCTGTAGCGATCCCACCCGTTAAATGGCAATATTCTCCTTATATCCTGCTATAATATTATAAATGCGAAAGTAACTCTGTCTGTCTGTCTGTTACGCTTTCCCATTTAAACCTCTCAACCGATTTTGATAAAAATTGGCACAGACAATCTTTAGACCCTGAGAAAGGACATAGGCTACCTTTTATTGCGAAAAAAAGTGATGAAGAGGTTGAAATAGAGGTTGAAAGTTAATATCGGATTTCTTAATTTTAAAAGATAAAACCATGAAACTTTATATTTAAGCACTTCATAAGAAATAATTAAACATTTGTTCTAGCGTTTTTGAAATTTGAAAGTTTGTATGGGTGTTCGTCATTGTTGGCGCTCAATCGGACCCTTGAAATATATCCGAAGCAACCAGAGTTTAATGGGTGGGATGGTAGTGCTGCCTGCTGGTAATTTGCGACACATACTACCTGACATTATCAGAGGCACTCCAGCAGATAAGATGAATGCACGTTTGAAAGCGTCTACATTATGGGTGCATGTAAAAAAAATGTCTAACCAAAAAAGCGAGTACAACTACATAATAATACGCAATCGGGGCAATATGCAGCAGCTCTATTGAAAATGTTTGTACACATTTGTCCACAACTCAGAAGATTTTAAAAACAACGTCTATCCTGGTTTGGAGTATACAATGAGGAATAGAGAGTGGCTGTGTGAAAGGGCAATATTAGCACCGACCAATGAAATCGTGGGACAGATCAATGAACGAATGATGTCACATGTCCAAGGCGATGTTGTCAAATATTTGTCAGTAGATATTGTCATGGACAGTGAACAGGTGACATCTTATCCTACAGAGTTTCTAAATTCTTTAGAGTTGTCAGGACTGCCGTCTCATAAGCTTGGACTGAGAGTTGGGGTTCCAGTATTGTTAAAGAGAAATCTCGAAGCGCCGAGACTATGCAATGGACAATGGACGGACTGGAGAATGGACTATGGACTCGATTGCAAATAATTAAAGAATAGCTAAAGATGAAAAAGTTTTGATTCCCCGCGTACCATGATCCCTACAGATTTACCTTTTCACTTTAAAAAATCCAGTTTCCCCTCAAACCAGTCTTCACAATGACCATTAACAAAGCGCAAGGGCAAACACAGGTGTCCATTTAGAGAAAAACTATTTTTCGCATGGCCAACTGTATGTAGTCTGCTCGCGAGTGTCAAGTCCAAACAATCTCCACATTTTAACAAATAATAACAAAACAGCAAACATTGTGTACAATTTTTTTTTTAAATTAGGTCATTTTAAAATATTTTGTACACAACGTGACGCTGGCCCCTGTAAGAGTCTCTTGGTCATAAGGGACCATTAAATTTTCTACTATTTGCCACTTAATGAAATACATAGGTACCTTATACCTACTGTAAACAGATGTTTTTATTTTTTTTAAATATACCTACTCTCTTTTAACCAACTGCTATACCGAAATCTAAACCGTTCCTTTAATATAATCCATAATATTCAAATTAAAAGTATGCAGACGAAGTCGCGGGTACCAGCTAGTAGTGTATAATTATATGTTATGGAAATAATAGTATGAACAGACACGGAGTTGTTTAATATTCGTAATTGTTTATGAAAACTGTTTAACAATTAAAGAGAAAACGACTATATTTTATCCTTTGCGGCCATTAATCCTAGCTACATAGAAACTGACATATTAGGTCGGGGAAAAAGTCTTTTCGCATAACGTAGGTATAAACTTATTATAAAATTTCTTTGACTGTACTATTTGTGTCTGGCTGGTTTTGGTAACATTAAAAAGGTTACATTATAAAGAAAAGAAAAAAATAAAAAAAAGTTGTTTCCCGCTATTTTTCATTTGTTTTTCTCTCCGTAAAAATGAGTGAATCTAATGAAGAAATTCGATACATTTTAAAATTTTATTATAAAAAAGGCAAAAATGCAACTCAAGCAGTGAAAAAAATTTGTGATGTTTATGGACCTGATGCAGTGTCAGTAAGAGTAGCACAAATTTGGTTCAAACGTTTTCAGTCCGGAAATTTTGATGTTAAAGATGCACCTCGCTCTGGTCGCCCTGTTACGAATAAAATGGACGCCATTTTTGAAAGAGTGGAGCAAGATCGGCATATTAGTAGTTACGATGTAGCTGAAGAACTGGGAATTGACCACAAAACAGTTTTGACCCATTTGAAGAAAGCTGGTTATACAAAAAAGCTCGATATTTGGGTGCCACACGAGCTCACTCAAAGAAACTTAATGAACCGTGTACTCATTTGCGATTCATTATTGAGACGTAATGAAACCGAGCCGTTTTTGAAGAGATTGATAACTGGCGATGAAAAGTGGATCACGTACGACAAGAACGTGCGAAAAAGGTCGTGGTCGAAAGTTGGCCAGGCTTCACAGACTGTGGCCAAACCTGGCCTAACACGAAATAAGGTGATGCTGTGTGTATGGTGGGATTGGAAGGGCATTGTTCATTATGAGCTTTTACCGTCCGGCAAAACCATCGATTCTGATCTTTACTGCCAGCAACTGATGAGATTAAAGGAAGCAGTCGAGAGAAAACGGCCGGAATTGATCAACAGGAAGGGTGTGGTCTTTCATCACGATAACGCTAGACCACACACATCTTTAGCCACTCAGCAAAAATTAAGAGAGTTCGACTGGGAGGTCCTAGTGCATCCACCATATAGCCCTGACCTTGCGCCTTCAGATTTTCACCTGTTTCGGTCTCTTCAGAATTCTTTAGGTTCTGTAAGGTTGACCTCAAGAGAGGACTGCCAAAGCTATTTGTCCCGTTTTTTAGATCAGAAGTCCCAAAGTTTCTACAGTAACGGGATAATGTCTCTGTCCACAAAATGGCAGAAAGTTATTCAACAAAACGGTACATATATATTGTAAATAAATGTAAATAAACTTTGAAAAAAATGTCTTGACTTTTCATACAAAAATACGAAAATACTTTTTCCCCAACCTATTATTTATTGATTCTTTTCGATAAACTAACCTCAAAATAAACATATGAATAAATATTAGACACAAGAAACTTCTTAAATGTACCGTATAATGTGTATACTTGTATTCAAAATTGTATTTTTTTATATAAGTTGTTCTTTGCAAATCAAATTTCATCTCTTTACTCCAAATATCTATATAAAACTGGTCTTTGATTGTTTTATACAAAACAAGTGGCTCCCTTAAAACATAGCCCTATGTAATGGGCTATATTATTCAGTGATAAGAAGTACACAATGTTATTTATGTTATTTCAAATTTTATTTAAAGTTCCTGACGTTGTCACAGTTTCGCAGTAAGTGCACACTTGTGTAACACCACGGGACTGTAGCCTGCACCAGACTGTCCCCGGGCGCAGCAATGTATACATTTTCGCCTTTTTAAGGTTTTTTTAAAGGACAGGAGGGCAAACGAGCATGCGCGTCACCTGATGGTAAGCGACCTGCGCCGCCCATGGACACCAGCAACACATTAGTGTTACCGTTGCGCTGCCGACCTTTAAGGGAGTAGAATAGGAAAGGATGGAGAAGAGGGGTGGGCCTCCGGGTACCTCTCTCACCGAACGAAACGCGGCAAGAGCTTTACGTCGATCTTCTGAGAGGTCGTGGTATTTCTCCGGTCGAGCCGGCCGGTTTTATTAAGGTTAAGGTTTTATTTCACTGCCTAACATCTTATAAGTAGCACGATAAAAAGTATCCTCTAATTTCATAATGGGTTGGGTAATTTAGTCGTAAATGAGTAAAACATAAACAAATTCAGATTCACAGTTATATCATAAATCATCAAGAACGAAAATACTACTACTAAATACTAAATGTTATGCCGTTCTTTAAAATAATGTTACTAAACTTTATTTTTCTATATCAACGTATCTATACGATCTACAAGAATCTATGGAAATAAAGCCTTAATTTTATTACAGGTCAAAATTGTAGATACTCTAAGGTCAAATCTGGAAAACTAACATCATTAAATTTGAAAATTTAATCGTTCGTCACAATTACTGAATTTGTTAATACTTCTTGTCAGTCTCGGTGGTCCAGTGGTCAAGCGGGGTGCTTGACCACTGGACCACCGAGACTGAATCTAGATGTTGCGGGTTCGAATCCTCACAGTGGCTCACACCAATGACTTTTGAAGTTCTTTTCGGAAGTTATTGTGCAATATATGGATGACTGAAAACTTTGTGCTCGGTGTAGCAATAGGTTCGCCACCTATTCCATTTGAGACAGTAAAAATAATGGCGAGACGAGGATTAGTGGTCGCCGCCTAGAACTCGGGTAGAAAAAGGTGAGAACTAATGTTTAAGTTAATACTTCTTTATAATAGATATCTTTTTATCGTATTTTTTAGCTCAAAGGCGTCTGTTTCGTGTTTTCACCAAATTATTACTGTAATTCGGATCATATAAAAATTCCACCTCAATTGATGTATATTATATTACAAATCTAATCTATTATTGTGTGCTATAATATAAATGACTAACCGTTTTCCACAGCTCCGCGCGCGTAACTTTTTCTAATGACGATAATACTTTTTCTCCACATGAATCGGATTTTAACCCGAAGTAAAATACAGTTTATAGATCTATTTATGAACTAGAATTGTGATAACCTTATGAAAGTATGTTCACTAGTTTCGGAAGTTTTCTGTTTTACCTTGAGAAGGAGTGTTATCTTTGTGGTCAAAAACATTCCTTAAAGATTATTTTAAAGAATTTAATCAAATATGAGTTTAAAATTAAACAACGAATTTCGGAAAACCATTCAACCAGCGACGGTTTACAGCTAATCCGTTTTATATAACTGATTCAATAAAATAATTTCACAGTATTTCTGAATTAATACCAACTGATAAATATTGGAGCTCTTGAATCGTGACACTTTATTCAAGTAATGTAAATAGGCTTTAAGGGAATTTGTCTTAAACTTAATCTAGACAAATGCAAATGCGGTTAGTTTGAGTTAGAAGTCACGTCGGTCACACTGACAGTGCTATTTGAGAATGTCTTTCTAGTTTGCTGAACAAATAAAAATATCTTTATTTCAGTACTTAAATAACCTACTGCTAACTCCTTATTCTTACACGAAGGTATAGGCAGCGGTCAGGAATGTGAAATTAATTTAAATGTCCAAGTTTTAAGAGGTAAAATAGCTATAGCCATATTATACCAGCTAGAACTTGAATTATTGGTCTCTGAGCTATAAGTCACCATCCAGAAGCACTAACTCATTAAGACCATATTGTAGATGATCCGTTTCTTAATCGCTTCTTTCGACACCAACAAAAAGAGATGGGATGGCACTATTCTTCAAAACGATGATACCGCATGATATTTTTAAATACGTTCTTCTTTTTTTAATTTGTAACTTGTTTTTGTTCAGTTTCCTAACTTTCGAATCGCTTACGTAAGTAGGGGCTTACATTTCCCCAAATTCATCGAATTAAATGTTGGATCTCGTGAAATAGGTTTCGGGCCAGCTTCATTTGCAATATTCAGTTCAAGCAGACGCCGTAAAAACAACTTATAAATGCTTGTATTTATACTATTGCCTTTTAGCATGCAAGAATTAACAGGTTTTGGTTTTAGGATATTCAAAGCGTGTGGAATAGATTTCAAAATTATACCTATAAAGTAGTAGATCCTGTAAATACCACGGCCTCTCAAAATATCGTCGTAAAAGCAGCGTTTTTATGACGATTCTAAGTGTTTTAAGAAGTCTATTGAATAAAGATATTTTGAATTTGAAAACGGCTCATGCCTCGTTTCGATCGATAAAAAAGCTCTCCTTTCATCCCACTTCCAAACCCTATCCTAGCCCACCGACTAAAACATTCCCATGGAGAATCGACTTCATTACTGCGGCAGGACATACAGCCAAATCTTTTGACAATATGTATAGTTGGAAAGGATGACATATTGTGCCGACCCCACCAAAAGTGAGATATGGGCAGAAAAAAGTAAGAAAGGGATTGCTCCGATGGTCTAGACATAAAGAAAGAATGGATGATCCCACATTGACTAAACGGCCTCGACACACTGTCCATGACCGAACTTAACGAGTTAGAGGTAAGGTAATACCGGGAGCCTTTAAAAGCGACGAGCGTGTATAACAACAGTTATGAAAGACGAAAAAGCGAGTGAGGTGCGTAAGAATCGTGTCTTATGGCTCTCAGTGTTCTGCCTGCAATAGACTTCGCGAGAAATTATGTATGCATGTGTCTTTACCAGTTTTAAAGAAGATCTAAAAACTAAATGGTATAAGACAGTGGTGGTAAGAGTGTGAAATATACATTTATTTTAAAGAAACCCTATCAATTTTCAAATCTGTATTTCGATATGGTAATTTCTCAGTGTGTTTATAGTAATTAATTATTCAGAGAAACCAAATGAATTAACAATATATCTATAATTCCAAGGAGCTAGTTGTTTGACTACAATTGCCTAGATAAATGTCGATATTGAATCAGAATTCTATAATACTGTATCAAAGATAATATCAGTCATTAGAAATTTAATACCGTACTTCAAATTATAGATTATATTGAAAACATTTTTATGTTCAAGAAACCTACACGTCAGATAGTTCAGTTATATATCAAAATCGCCTCTATAACGTTTTGATACGAGGACTTTAATTTTAAAGGCTCGAGGTTCAAAACCTGTAATGCAATTAATTGACTCAAGATACCTTCTCGACGAGAGAAATCTACTCGATGCGATATTTAAAACAATCTTATCTTTCTTGTCCTCACTTTCATTTATTACTAGGGTGAAGATATCAAAATATTGATATATAGGCCCTAAACTAATAATAGAGTTCCCAACGAAGGTTTATTCAGTCCGCTGAAGTGAAATACTTTCAAATATTTGATTTATTAAATAAAATAGACTTTTTATGAGAATTGTATTTATTAAAACTATCTAAGTATTTATTTAGTATTTCTATTTTCAATCATATAAATTAACAGTTACAACAATAATTAACAATAAAACCAAGAATGTAAGGAAAGAAGTAGGATTGAAAGAGAGTGTCGGCAAGAAAGCGCATGCTCCGATGCTCCAACTTGTGGAAAGAATGGTGATGCAAGATTGACTAAGCAGATATACAATGCGGAGGTGATAGAGATAGTTTTTGAAGACAGCCAAGACACATCTTTCTTGACCAAATAGAGCGAGTTCTGGAAGAAGGTGATGTCAAAAGGAACTACCCCGCAAGGGATTTGGCGTGAAGTTATGTATGTAAAATAAATCAATATAAATCAACAGAAAAAAATCCAGCTCACTCTTTTCAGCGCTATGCGCATCTTTATTCATGTACAACAAAGATATGACTATTGAATATGTTAGAATATATATTGTGAATACATGTTAACTGTATTTTTCATGAAAAATGGGGTGACGGGTTCAATCCCCATCCGAAAAGAAATATGGTTCGTCCGTCGATGGTGTTTTGACTTTGATGACTTTCTTTGATATTTGCACTATATATCTGCTTATTATTAATAAATATATCAAAATTTAAGCGATAAATATGAAATATATTTTCTAATATAATTTAGAAACACCAAACCTCGGGGGTGTGTCAACACCACTCACCTGGCACCAACTTTTATTTAATATTGAAAATTTTAATTGCAAAGTTATGTGTAATATGTTTAAAGTTTTCAGCTTATAATTAATGCACATGGGAACGAGGTGGAGTATCTATCGTGTGTGATTATATTATTAAGTTGTCAAAAGGATAAAGTATAGGTACATAAAGGTAGACTGAGGATTGGAGTGGAGTAAGGCCATGCGATACTTCACCATTGTGGTGCGGCCTAAGATACAGCGAATAACACCCGCGCCACGATGATCACATCACATCACACTCATCACGACGTCAGGGTAGACCTCTCACTGCCCCCTGTCGTTCGTACGCTGGTAGGTAGTGAGCAGGCTTAGGAGGCAGTGCTAGCCTGTGCTGACCTCTGACTGGTGTAGCGGGCAGTTCACCGTTCGACAGTAGGCAAAGATCCGATCGGAAGGCGCTTCATGTGTTCCACAGCGCCTCACTTCCAAATGAAAAGGAGACCGAGAGTGGCTCCCCGAGTAGAGCAACGACAGATGTAATCGGTAGGTATATGTTAGCATGTTTCGCATGTGGTGATGAGAAACACCCCAATGGTTTTAATTGGTATACTGTCCCGATTGTGTTGTTAGGAAGAACTGGAAGTCCAACATGACCATACCTATAAAATCTACCCATTAGGTAACCAAAAAAAAGAGCACGCAATACTTTCTTTGACCAAATTCAGTCAACGTTCACGTCGGCAACCATACAACTCAACATAACAAGAATCAAACTGTATCTACTAAAGGAAAGAAAAGATGATACCAGATGATGATGAAGAAGAGAACACCGTTATTAAACTTCGACAGGTAAGTAATGCCTTCACATATTCTATACTCAAAGATAAAGTTGAACCTCTCTATTAGCGAATTGATGATGCTTTTAACCGTAATTTCAGCAATTTCATGTTGGCGCAATCTCGTTCACTGTTGCGATGGTTGCACACCAACTAACTCCGCCGATCTTTTGTTCATTACGTTGAAAATTTCCCGGGAAATAGAGGTATATTTAGACAAGATTATATTCTAGTAAAATTAAGACGTGTTCCTTTGAACATTTCCTATTTACGCCAAATTTAAAACGTATACTTTTGGAAGATAAATATGTAAACAGTATCTTCTACCTTCAATTAGAATGCCCAGAAAGTATAAAAATCAATATCCTCATAGGAATTTAATCAGATCATCGATACTGAGAATTTGAGGATTTTTGTGCAGAACAATGATTATGTGGGTATATTATTTTTCAATAAAACAGGTTTCTAAAGGTAAAAAAAATACAATAATCAATTATTTCCTTTCAGAGTTTATTGGTACCTATAAATTAACAAAGAATTATTAATTTTAATCAATCACTGCTTCGGTATATATATTTGAACGTTTTTAGTACGTAGTCAATTTCATTACAAAAATCTAAACGTAATTCTTAATAACTTTTTATTTACAACTAGCTGACCCGGCAAACGTTGTCTTGCCAAAAAATAAAATAAGAAATATCGGCGTTGGAAATATGGGGGGTTGAAAATTTAGGGTTGTATGTATTTTTGTATCCCGTTTTATTAAAAAAAATAAAAAAACAGAAAGACAAACAGAATATATCGAAAAATAACAAAAAAAATATTGAGGGTTGGGCTACCCTTGTGATTTTGGGGGATGAAAAATAGATGTTGTCCTATTATCAGACTTACGATATGCATACAAAATTTCATGAGAATCGGTCATGCCGATTCGGAGGAGTATGGGAACGAAAATTGTGACACGAGAATTTTATATATTAGTTAATAAGAAGAAATAAATAAATGTCATTACTTACAATGTATACAAATTAAAAACTAGCTGAAATAAAATTTCTCGGTTTACTGGCAGTATGCCCAAATCATTAGCCGCGTTGCCACGCTGAATGGCAACGCTAATCCTCTGTTAATTAATACCGTGTAATAAAAAAATCAGAAAAATGGAAATCCAGAAATAAGCTATAAAACAACGTCGCAACACAAAGTAACCAGAAATGTGCTAGCATAAAAGAAGCCAGCAGCTTCGCGCGGTTTTCAAACTAATAACAAAACCATTATATGTGGATAAATTGAATTTTAAAGCGTACAACTACGTACTAAGCTATATGGAAAATTTGTTGTAAAAATTTAATAGCTTTTTAAAGTTAAAACCCAAGATGCTTGGAGGCGAGATTAAATATTAATTTTCACCCCTTGGACTGTTTCTCTTGGGATTTTTTATTTTGCTTATAAATATTTCAGCCAGATTAAAAGTAAGTAAGTAAAAAGTACGGAGTCGCAGTGGTCTCTAGGTCAGCACTTCTTATAAAAGACTAGCTGACCCAGCAAATTTATAGCAATAAATGGCTAAATAAAATAGATTTTATGAAATAAAAGTTGTCTAATTTACTCCCTATTACATCAGCTACCTGCCAATAAAAGTCCCATCCAAATCGCTCCAGCCATTTCAGAGATTAAACAGAACAAACAGACAGAAAGACAAAACTTGTAAAAAGTGTTATTTTGAATTATATACCGTATTTTATATTCATCTCATATTCATTCATATACATGCAGAAAAACCCGTTTCATCAATATTACAAACAGACACTCCAATTCTATTTATATGTATAGAGTATCGATGTTGTGGGATGGAATTAAAGCACAAGACATTTGAATTATTTACGGAAATTACGAGCTATAAATATCGGAGTATGGTAATTAGTTCCGCTACCTATTCCATTTCATCATCAACCTATTGCAGTCCACTGCTGAACATAGGCCTCTCCTAATGTGCGCCACAACATTCGATTCTCTGTAATTTCGGCACCCCAAGCCATAAGGACCGATTTCCGTTTCGCCGCGTTCTTGTACTCCCAATTTGGCATTGAAGTCCCCCATAACAATGTTATAGTGAGCTTTCGCGGTACCATGCATTGCTTTTGGAATATCTTCGTATATCGCCTCGGCTATCTCATCAGATCATGTCGAGGTCGGTGCATATACCTGTATCACCTTCAGGGTGTACCTGTTGGTGAGTTTTAGTACAAGGTACGCTACCCTGGTCACACTACTGATCTCCACAACGCTGCCAACGAGGTCCTTGTGAACCATGGATCCGACACCCCCCTGGGAGAGCTGGTCACGTTCTCGAAAACAGAGCAAGTTGCCCGACTGTAGGGTTATCGTGTCCTCTCCCTCTCGCCGGACTTCAGATAGCCCCAGAATATGCCAGTTCAAGCAACCCAGCTCTACCTCGAGTTCGGTGAGGTGTTGGTCCAGCCGAAGACTGCGTCCGTTGTATGTCGCCATGCGTAGTTGTTTTTGACAGCTTGCCGTAACCTGGAGATTCTTAGCACCCCCTGTCCCACCGTTACCACGACCACTGCCCTGGCCGGGAATAGTGGGACCACCGGGAACTGGGGGCCGTTGGTTCTGCGCTCTTTTCATATTGGAGGTTTTTGGCCATAGTCCCCACGCTGGGCTGACGTTTTGGAGACCGCAGGGGTTCACCTGTTATAGATAGGGACGCTGCTGCCCGTCTCTACATATTATTATATATTTAGATTTGCTTACACCACATGCATGCTGTGTGGCGCCGGCTTAGAATACCGCCTTCCCATCTCTTCCCTTGGGTATCGTAAAAGGCGACTAAGGGAAAAACTAGAAGAATGGGCAGCAGCATTCTCTCTTAAGACAATACAGCCTACTGCGATCGCCAACCCGCCTGCCAAGCGTGGCGATTATGGCAAAATCCCCCCATGATTGAGCGGACCGGCAGTTGTGGCGCTCTATGGGGGAGGCCTGTATCCAGCAGTGGACCTCAAAGGGGCTGATGATGATAATGATGATGATGATGATTACACCAATGATTTCAATTTGTTTTTGGAAGCTGTGTGTAATAAAATCGATGACTGACAACTTTATGCCCGGTATAATGGCAATAGATTCGCCACCTATTCCATTTGGGTCGTAACGTAACCGCAAGTCGAAGCTTCAACAGCCGCTGTCTACCTTCGGGTAGAAAAGGGAACTTACTTTTACGTGAACCTATATAGAAATAGTAGCTTCACTAAGTTCGTCACAGCATTTGTGTAAAGTCACATGTAGACACGAATTTAATATCAGCATTTTCTATACATATTTACTGTTTTGTAAACAGAATAAAATTTAATGAATTCAATAACTTTCAATTCATAAAATATTATTTTCAACAATTAATTTAATAAGATTTTTCATTAAATTTAAAATGATTATTTATTCTAGTATTATTACTTTCGCTTTGAACCTCGGTAACTCAACAATAAGACGAAAAATCTCAAGATTACAGAGCCTTTATATTGCATCGCAGTGAAAAGGTGACCTCAGAACGTACAAAAGCTGTGACCTCGAATAAATGAATAAAGATTTTCAGTCTCTAAGTAAAATCCGTTTTGTACAGTAATCGCCAACCCTTTTCAATTTTAATGCTGGACACCGATTGGCTCTTAGAATGTGAGTGACTTATTTTATACGCAGCACTCTATAACAGGCTATTGTGATTTGTACGCCTCATTTTCTGTTGTACCGTCATACCATTAATATGCCAGGATATAAACAGCAGCAAATCTGGCTCTACATGCTGACATGAAGAAAGAAAGTAAGAAAGGACATGGTCCGATGTTTCGGATATGTAGACGTAGAAATAATGGATGATGCAAGGTTGACTAAGCAGATATACAATGCAAAAGAGTCGGGACAAATACACCTTCCATGACCAAATAGAACGAGTTTTGTAGAAAGATGATGATAGGTGCCGCGCGCGCGCGTAAAAGGAGTTATGAAAGTCAAAGATGCCAGTAAGACGTGAAGGAATTTAGTGTAAGGTTATCTATGTATATGTATGTAATATTTTTCTTCTTAAAAATTTACTGAAGATTACTCATTACTGATTGTCAATTTGGCCATAGTACTTTTTTGGATATATACTTAAAATACAAAGACTTCATAGAAATACTCATAGTCATCATACCCGCTTTGTTGGGGATCGTACCCGCTAAACCTCTTCTCAGGATACGGTTATTTTTACTACTGCATCAATCATTATAGTGGTGTAAATTTTTAAATATAAATAACAATTGGCAAGGCATTGGAATTGAGTTCCATTTTCTGAGTCATCGCAGCCAGAGTCCGCGAAATAATTGACCAAAATTCTAATTCGTTCTTTAGTGTAATTGTAAATTATTTTGCTTGGCAATATCTGCAAAGTCAATAAAGGAAATTGGGTCACTAAATTGTCCAGGGGGAACGGATAGGCAATCTGTTACCTATACTATTGCTAACTCAGAATTTAACTCAATTGTGGCTAGGTATAGAGGATTCGGTATTAGCAGAATGCGAATGTTGTCTCTGGGAGGATCTATGCAGGCATGTATGAGCAAGTAGTTATGCTTTTAGTAGCGATGCTAACATCTCTATGATATTCATGAAGTTCACAGATGATAAACTATGTATATCAATAGATTTGGTCACCTTTGATTTCAGACTGTGGCTGAAGTTGGATTCTATTGTATTTTTAAATATAATTATTTCTGTTGTACGCCCATTTTAGTCTTCAGTTTCATATTAAATTTACTAGAGTGACAACCTATACCCAATTTTGTCACAATATTTCCTAGATACTAAAAATAATTAATAACAAATTTGTAGATCATTTCTTTACTAGTTTAGCGTTGTAATTTTTAAACATTATCTTGTATCACAAAAGAAGGTTTATAGGTGGCAATTGGCATATATCTGTCGTAGGTATCCACAAAAAAATATAGATTATACACTACGAAGCCACAGCAAAAAGGTTTGCAATTCAAATGGAAGCGTTGTGTATGTTGAAAACGGTTCAGAATTAACGACTTTCAAGCGTTTTACAACTGAATATGCAGAAACAAGTTTTGTACCCGCTAGGTCTACCAAAACGGCAGGGTTGTCCGTCCGTATGGGTTTTAACAACGCCACACGACCTCGAAAAAGAATTAGGTTATCTACAATTCAGTGTTTATATATATATTTTTTTTAATTTTGGTGTCATTTATAGATCTATCAAATGTATGGTTTTAATTTCAATTATATCTTCTACAGTGGTAGCGCAAAGCAGTTCGCAGCAAATATGGGCCGGCTGGATCGGTGAATTAATTACACGAGCTCTCATAATATCTACGTAAAGTGGCTAATGCCGTGTTGTATTTCGTTCGGTGAGAGAGATTTCCGGAAGCCCTACCCCTTCTTCTCTTCCCGATTTTTCATTTCATTCACTTTTCATTAATTAATAGAAAAGCAGAAGAAGGTTTTATTTCCTCTAATTCATTCCGTTTAAAAATGCTAACAAACATCATCGCCGTCTGTACCACAACTAGCTGTGTAGATTTTTGCTTGAGGTGATTTTTAATAAAATATTTATGTAGCAAGCCATTACCAAGCCATTACATAGTATAAAACAAAGTCGCTTACCGCTGTCTGTCCTCTTATTTGCTCTTATTTATCTTTGAAACTACTCAATGGACTTAGATGTGGTATTTTTTTAATAGAAAGAGATTGTAAATGTTATGGGGTGGTTTGTTTGTATGAATAATTCATGTAGAAATAATGTAGTAAATTGTAAAAATTTTCAATATTTAGCACTTTCATTGCAAATGCTGTCTGAACCCTAAGTGTTCATTACCGTCCCTCGCTGACCCAGGGTGCGCAGTGGAAGATGCACCAGGTCAGTGGGGGTGCAAAGGGGCACGAACTAACGCTTGCGTTGCGCAAAGCTAATATTATTAGGTGGTTAAACTCTAACTTTTCTAACTTCTTATAATGAGCAATTAACTTACCGAAGTAAGGGTCAACTACCCATTAAACCCAATCAACTCTCAGATTGGCCAATCAAAATAGAAAACTGTTAGGACTTATCTTAAAGGCAGCGAACGACGACACAATAGGGCCCCTCAGCGCGAGTCGTCACTACTCACAATCTTCAGAAATACCTATAGTTTACCAATTAACACAATAGTTTCATGAAAAGCAAAAATAATAAATTAAAAGCAAAAATCCTTTTTAAAGAAGCTTTTATTTAAGCGCTCTAAAAATAAGAAAATAATATTTCCTTAAAAATTTCAAGTATCAACTTAGAGCCTCAGTATGTACAATTTATATAATATTATCCTCCGTTCCGTATCCTCTTCCGTTCGACCCTTCGTGGCAAACAGACGTGTGCACTGTTTTATAAAACTGAATATACATTATCTACTGATTTACATTTATATATACTGGTTTACACTGGTGGACTATTTATCGAGCAGTTGTTGTGGTATGTCATCTAATAATTTATCATAATTATAATTATCGAATCACCAGGGACTGTGCCGATCTAGTGTATTGTTTTTGTGTGCGGTAGTCCGAGAATATTTGCCACGGTTCTACTGGTGCAATAGCCCCGCCTTTGTTCGTCGTTTGTTGAGTGCTTTGATATCAGTTTTTTTTTTTGTTATTATTATTGTTGTTTTTTTTTTTTGTGTACCCTCAAGTTTTATTATTATTATTTGTGTATCAAGAATCAATCAAATATTATTTGATACGTGCCACATTATAAATATATTATTAACGTAACATATTCAGCGGTGTCTTCGTTATTTACTCTGTGTATAAAAATGCAGAGAACTCCGCCAAGCCTAGATAAAGCTCAGGATGATCCTGTCTCCACTAGGGGTAAGCAGGGGTCAAGGAACAAACGACCGCGCCCCCCAAATTCTCCACCTGACCATAAGGATGACTCTGTCATGTCCATGTTAGCTGCTTGGAGGCTTGATCAAGAGGCCGTCCTTTCCAAATTGTTTTCTGAAATAGCGGCAATCAAGAACCAAACATCGGAAATCCAAAAAACTAATTTTGATATTGAAAAATCTCTCGAATTCATTAACAAAAGTTATGAGGAAACAAGGACAAGAATAGAAATCCTGGAAAAAGATCGAGAATACTGTCGAAAGCATCTTCGGATTCTTGAAGACAAGATTGAAGACCTAGAGAGAAATGCTAGGAGTACCTTTATAGAAATAAGAGGAGTTCCATCCAAACCTAATGAGACAAAGAATGATCTATTTACCATAATGGCCAAACTACAGGGAACGCTTAATCTAAATTGGGGCGAAAACACAATGAGGGATGTCTACCGCCTGCCCAGTAAAAAAAATGGTCCTCGACCAATAATAGTTGATACTGGTACGGTATTGAATAAATCTAAATTTTTGCAGTTTGTTAAAAAATTCAATTCGGCTAACGTTGATAATAAGCTGAGCACTACGTGTCTTGGACTGGAGGGTGGACGGCTTCCTATATTTGTTTCCGACTATTTAACTCCGAAAGCCAAAAGAATCTTTTCTCTTGCACGAGAATATGCTAAAGCTAATAAGTACGCCTTTTGTTGGTCATCCAATGGCAGAATTTATTTACGCAAGTTGGAAGGGACGGCGGCTATTCTTATCTCTAGTGAACAACAATTAAGTGATGCTAAGTTAAAGGAATGACTATGTCTCGATTTATTGTGTTGCTTAAAATTTGTGACGAATCTTTGCATATGTGTTAAACTAAAAACATCTATTGTTAAATTGTGCTGTTTGTATTTCTGCTTTTACATAGCTGTAAGATTCAATTTGCTTGTATTTTTATATTTTTGTAACTTCATTTGCAATATTAATTTTACTAATAATTGTATTTGCCTACAATCTATACTTACCCGTATTATGAGAAAATTTTCAATACAACCACACTATACAACAACTCACATTCTTACAGTTCGCAATTTTGAACAGTCGCCAAACTTAATACTAAACTAAAATTCACGACCACTACAGTAAATTTATTCGACGATATAGACAATAGCAATGAACCACTTTGTACATTTCTAGAGAACTCGTCACAATGTGCAAACTTTCTAAATTATCAACATAGTAATAGTAACTTAACCATACTCACAGTGAATATACGAAGTATTAATCAAAATCTTGACACACTTTTAGTATTCGTCACTAATCTCGGCATGCCTATAGATATCTTAGTATTGACCGAATCTTGGACTAATGGCATACAGCCGATCCCTAGTATTAATAACTATGACAGTTTTTGTACTATGCAATCACTGAATCAGAACGATGGAGTGGTTGTATACGTAAGGACTCACTTAAGCGTCACATGTTTTGAACCAGCTATTCGTGATGGCAACTGTTTGGTACTTAATATATCTGATCAAATAACTTTGGTTTGTTCATACCGATCTCCGGCATTTAGGAATCCTACTGATTATTTAACATCTATTGATAGTATACTCGCAAGTATCAAAAGCAAACAAGTTGTTTTTACGGGAGACATTAACTTGGATACCCTTTCGCTTCATAACAGAAATGTAAATGAATATTTGAACCTTATTTATTCGCATGGCCTAATCTCTGGTATTAATAAGCCCACAAGAAATAAATCTTGCTTAGACCACTTTATGGTAAGACTGAGTAATAAATGGCAAACTATTGTTTTCGAGCATTTGACAGACCATTCACCAATTCTACTCCACATTCAAAACTGTTCCTCCAATGTATCCCATATAAACACAAGTGTCAAAAAGACTGTTAACATTGAGGCCATAAGGAGATCTATTGCAGAACTGAATTGGGACAATTATTATCATATCCATGATACAAATAGGGCAGCTGAATATATAACAGACAAATTACAAAACATTGTTTTAAAAAATACTAATCTTGTTAAATTACCCAAAAGAACAGAACCTCTTAAACCATGGATTACTACGGGAGTTGTTCGATGTATACGAAAACGTAATAAACTACATAAAGCAAGTACCTTAGATCCAAATAACTACGAAATGCAAATAAAATATATAAAGTACAGGAATATATGTAATAAGATCATTAAATATTTAAAGAGAGAATACTATAGAGAGGAGATCAGTAAACACCAGAATAACTCTAAATGTAAATGGAAGGTTATTAAAGAAATGTGTAGTATTAACACTAAAAAAACTAACTGCGAGGAGCTACTTAAGATTGCTTCCAATCCCTCACAAGCTCTAGACAAAGTCAATGAGTATTTCGTGACAGTTGGAAGCAACTTAGCTACCGATATTTTATGTATTTCACATCAAACAGAACTTAAACTTGCTCAAAAGTCAAGGTTACTAAATTCTTCCCCTAGTTTTTCCTTCTCACTACCATTTACAGATCATATTGAAGTGAATGAAATTATATCCGGCTTAAAACTGAACAGCGCACCTGGTTGTGATAACATAACGGCATACTTTATCAAGTCTTGCAAAGAAACACTGTCTCGGCCTATTGCTCATTTATGTAATCTAAGTTTCGAAACTGGTATATTTCCGGACATATTCAAGTCAGCTATAGTGATTCCAGTGTTTAAGACAGGCGAGAAAGGTAACCTGAATAACTACAGACCAATATCTTTGCTACCGACTATATCCAAAATTATAGAGAAACTAGTTAACAAGCGTCTATATTTGTATTTGGAAAACAATAACTTTCTTTCTCAATGTCAATATGGATTCAGAAAACACAAAAGTACTGAAGACGTTGTGTTGCGTTTGACATCTCTGATTAATCGTTACGTTGACAGGGGTGATAAGTGTGTCGGAGTTTTCCTGGATCTTCGAAAGGCCTTCGATACTGTGTCTGTGCCTATACTTTTATCTCGATTGGAGAATGTTGGTATAAGAGGAGTTTCATTTAACTGGTTTAAATCTTACTTAACGGCTAGAAATCAAAGCGTCAGAATTGGAGGATATACTAGTAAATTAGCCAATCTTATCTACGGGATTCCACAGGGCAGTACACTGGGACCCACCTTATTTTCAGTGTATATTAATCCACTGAGTGAATTAAATATGGAAAACGCTGATATCCTAATGTTCGCAGACGACACGGTTATACTGTTCCATGATAACTCTTGGCAAAATCTTCAAAAGAAGGCAGAAATTGGCCTTAGAACTTTAACGGCATGGCTCGAAGATAGTCTACTTTCTATTAATGTGAGCAAAACGAAGTATCTATGTTTTAGCAAAACCAACTTTAGCAACCCCGTCCGATTTGGGATCACTGCTCATACGCACCCCTGTAATCGTTCCACTAAGAGTCTGAATGAGTGTAACTGCTCCTCACTTACGCGCTCTTCATCCATAAAATATCTAGGCGTATTGATCGATGACAAAATGAAATGGGACATGCAAGTTCATCATATTGCCTCGCGTATTCGAAACTTAATACCGATTTTTAAAAACTTACGATCGACAGTAGATGCTAATCTCATTAGACAAATATATCAATGTCTTTGTGAATGTCTGATTACTTACTGCATCTGTGCATGGGGTAGCGCTGCAAAAACGCACTTAATTGAAGTTGAACGTGCTCAAAGAGCCTTGCTCAAGGTAACGAGATTCCTCCCCTATCGATATCCTTCGACTGAACTATACGATTTGTGTCAGGTTTTGTCCATTAGAAAATTATTTATTTATCAGTCCCTTCTAAAATATCACAGTACAACTATTCCTCGATTACCAATATCTAAAAAGCGAGTTGATAGATGTCATATTCCTAGGTTTTTGAGTGTCTATGGGCAAAGACATTATGATTTCCTTGCGCCAAAAATTTATAATACTATAAACAATAAGATCAATTTTAAATATACCAACACCCACTTGACCAAAAAAGTCCTAAAAGAGTGGCTCCAAATTAGATCCTATAGTGAAATTGAAAAGCTGCTCAACGTTCTGGTATAATTGGCGATTGACTTTTACCACACACACGCACGCACACATACACACACACACACACATACACACACACACACACATACACACACACACACACACACACACACACACACACACACACACACACACACACACACACACACACACACACACACATACACACACACAAACACACATTCACATACACACTCACGCACGCACATACACTCATACACACGCATATACACAGAGACGCATACATGCACAGAGTCCCTTGTACTCACCTACGCTCGGGATTTTCTCATCCAGTGTGAATAATGAGTTTAAGTGTGGATAGTATATATATTATATATGTGTATATGTGTGATATGTTAAACTATCTGTATTGATTTATTCTGTGTTAATTTAAAGAACAAATTGTATCCCATAGGAAGACACCTGGCCTCTGTAACACAGTTTCTAAACTAGCTCAGAGGTCAGTATATCAATGTAACAATTTGCACACAATTATGAAGAATAAAGATTTATTATTATTATTATTATTATTATAAGCTTGTCGCGCGAGTTGTAAATAAACTGTACTAATTTTATTATGTCAAATCAAATCAAAATAGCTTTATTTTCTTGGGTCTTTACACACAGTTAAATATAGTCAGTAAATACAGATATTTAACTTATTATTATATTTAAAGCATAACATATTAAAACACGAGCGCTTGAGAAAATTGCCACATTGGAACAAAAACGCACGGACGATTCTGAGTGTAAGGTTGTCATGAGAAGAAATGGGCAAAACACTCATGTAAATTAATCTACTAACTTTACTATATTATCTATTGCAATTTAATTACCCACTGATAGGGAGTCAAACCTCGCGACAAGCTTTTATTATTATATAAATTGTACATACTGAGGCTCTAAGTTGATACTTGAAATTTTTAAGGAAATATTATTTTCTTATTTTTAGAGCGCTTAAATAAAAGCTTCTTTAAAAAGGATTTTTGCTTTTAATTTATTTTCTTATTTTTAGTTATAGCTGGCTAGGTTAGTGTCATTTCATTCAACGCATCATTATTGCAAGTTAGTTTACCGCTTAATTTCAAACAGTCCAACTCTTCAATAAGGCGATCATCTTATTCAATTTCAGCTTAGAGCTTTCTTTTCCATTTAATCGCAGTGATGATTTTTAATTCATAGCCATATTGTAGAAATGCATCAAAAATATATATGCCGTCATCTTGGATGGTCCACCGTATTGTATTTAGAATAACGTCACATTATTTTTCGAGTTATTCTCAACAAGCCCTTTCATTTGATACCCATATTGTAGAAATGCATTAAAAAAACTGTTCCTCTGTCTTGGATGATCCGTTATATTGGATTTAAAATGACGTCACATTATTTTTTCAGTTAATCTCAATGAGTCCGTTCATTTGATACCCATATTGTACAGAAGCTTAAAATATGTTTTCCTCCATCTTGGATATTCCACCATATTGGATTTAGAATAACATCATATTATTTTTTGAGTTACTATTAACAAGCCCTTTCATTTGATACCCATATTGTAGAAACGCAAATATTTTTCCTGCCATATTGGATTTGGAATGACGTCATATTTTTTTTCGAGTTACTATTAACTAGCCCTTTTATTTGATACCCATATTGTAGAAATGCATTAAAAAAACAGTTCCTCTATCTTGGATGATCCGCCATATTGGATTTAGAATGACGTCACATTATTTTTTTCAGTTACTCTCAATGAGCCCTTTCATTTGATATCCATATTGTACAGAAGCTTAAACTATGTTTTCCTCCATCTTGGATATTCCACCATATTGGATTCAGAATGACGTCATATTATTTTTTGAGTTACACTCAATAAGCCCTTTCATTTGATACCTATATTGCAGAAATGCATTCAAAATATCCATTCCTCTATCTTGGGTGGTCCGCCATATTGGATATAGAATAATGTCACACATCATATCATGCATTGTCATCCAAAGTAAACGTGTATACAAAATTTCAACTCAATCGGTTGAAGATATCTACTTCAAAATTGAGTTGCAAGATTCCACCGAACATACATACTTACATACATACATACATACATACATACATACATACAGTGCAAGCTAAATAAAAGCTTTTAAAAAGCAAAACTTTTCTACTTATCAATTACAAGTAACGAATGACAGCACAACGTCTGTTCAAATCGATCAAATCTTACTTAGCAATAAAAATAACTACCCTCAAGTTACATAAAAGGATAAACCGTGAAATTCAAAAACATAGGTACTTGTATGTACAGAACACTAAGTGATAAATCAAAACAATGTACTACATTCCTATACACCTTTAAAAGGCTGGTTCACACCAATGACTTCTCGACAGTTGTTTTCGGAAGTTATGTGTGATAAATATCGATGACTGAAAACTTTGTGCCCGCTATGGCAATGCCTATTCCATTTGGGACGTAAACATAACGGCGAGACGAGGCTTAACAGCCGCTGCCTACACCTTCGGGTAACAAAAGGCGTGAAGTTATGTTATGTTTGTATGTCTAACTCTTAGCCGTAACCCATAATGACCATTTTCATTTCTTTTTTCGGCTTCCGAAGCGAAGCAAAGTTCAATGAATCAACTATAATTAAATACGTTTGCTTTGATAATGTTACATAGAACAGCAAAATTCATTCACCTAATAATAATCGAATCTCGAATCGAAACGACACCAAACGATAACCACAAAAGAAAATTTATTGCCGCATTGCCAATTAATTGCCTCATAAACGGATCTCTTTCACTTTTATATGCCTCACATGGCAATAAACAGGTAGTACCTTGGGTTATAACAACTATAGAAGTACCTACTTTGTGACGAAATAAAATTAGTTATGAACGGTAGACTGCTACCTACTCTATTATAATTTTTAATAACTAAGTCATAATTTTATTACAGAATAAATTAAAAGATATTTGTGCCGTAAACAGTGAAGCATATTGCCGGTGATGATAATTCTTACACTTGATATATTTACATTTACTAGATTTTTTAAAGAGACAAAATATTAAATTTTCAATTAAATGAATACTTGTTTAGCATCTGTTTCATTTGCAAGAAATGCAACCGAAATACGGAACAGAAATGAGCATAGCTCTAATTGATATTACATTTCTTTATTTGTAGCTTATCGTCTTTAATACAGTGGTAGAGCCAAGCAGTTCGCTGCATGAATGGGCCGGCTCGACCGGTGAATACCACGTAGAAGACCGACGTAAAGTGGCTCATGCCGCGTTTCGTTCAGTGAGAGAGGTACCCGGAGGCCCACCCCCCTTCCCCATCCTTTCCCATACCCTATCCCTAAAAGGTCGGCAACGCAACAGTAACACTATATGTGTTGCTGGTGTCCATGGGCGGCGTTGGTTGCTTACCATCAGGTGACACGCCTGTTAAGATTTCTCATGAATATAAAAAAAAACTTGCCTCAAATTCCGCGAAAAATATAACTACCTGTATTGATTTAATTTATTTTTATAGAGACAAGATTATTTATTACCGAAATAAAATCTTTTCAATTTCATAAACTTATAAGTAGACTGTTTCTGAAATGAAGAAGATTATATCAAATACTTTTATAGTAATATAATGCGAAATCGTTCCCGAGTATGGATAAAAATAATACTGTCCCTTAAATCGATTCAAACGGCTGTAGGAACAAGGTCTCGTACTGCATTGTTAGCAACATTCAACTGCTGAACATTGGTCAGTGGGTTTAAGCTGTAATTTCCTTTCGCATTTGTTATGAATTGATTTCAATTGAGAGTGGTCAAAATTGAGCGAATTAAACTATCTTCTTAAACAGTAGTTTTATTGAAAAGTACGTTATGAGCATTAGTATGACAACCCTATTAGAAGTTATCTGTATTTGCAAGCAAATTCGGCCTGGTGACGGCACTAGCGATTTAATTACAGGTACATATACTGGCACATTCATTGCCAAGTACCAAACTTATTTCACAAGGGTAGGTACATTAGAAAACTCTGCGTGAAATTGGGGTTTACAGTAATAATATTTAATTACATAAAATGAATTTAAATCGGGAAATAAATATAAATAGGTGATAAATGAACGCGATATAATCCTGAAAGTTGTTTTGATCAACTACTAAGGTAACGGTCCTCTAGAAATAATAATAATATGAATGGGCCGGCTCGACCGGTGAAATACCACGGCCTCTCAGAATATCGTCGTGAAGTGGCTTTTAGCCGCGTTTCGGTCGGTGAGAGAGGTATCCGGAGGCCCACCCTCTTCCCCCTCCCCAAATGACAGCGGACTTAAAAATACAATTACCCCAGGGGGGTACCAGTCGTCGCTCTGCCGCTGGAGAATCCCCCCCTGAGCGTCCACGGTCTGGCGTTTACCAGAGCATGGACGCTCAGGCTGCCCCGCGTATTCTGGGGAGGGCAAATTTCCGCTCTAACACTAAAACTGTCCGGGGCAAACGAGAGGGCATCGTCGCACCCCCTGCCACGCTAAACGTGGACTTCTCTAACATCAGGGGCATACGCACTAATTTGCTTGCCGTCCATCACCATCTCGAGACGACAAAGCCGGCCTTGCTCTTTCTTACGGAGACGCAGATATCTTCTCCGGCAGACACCACGGATCTCTCATACCCTGGGTACAAATTGGAGCATTCCTTTGTACCGCGGGCTGGGGTGTGTGTGTATGTCCGAGAGGATATCTGTGCTCGACGCCTCGGCAGTCTTGAAGGAAGGGACCTATCGACCTTATGGCTGCGTATAGATTGCGATGACCATCCCCGCATCTACGCATGTCTTTATAGGTCCCATAGTGGTAATAGCGAAACGGACCGACTCATGGACCACATACAAACGGCTGCAGATTCCGTACTTCAACAGGTCCCATCTGCGGAGATCGTGATCCTAGGCGATTTCAATGCCCATCACGCCGGTTGGCTGGGATCACGCACAACCGATCACGCAGGTAGATCTGTCCATGACTTTGCTCTAGCATATGAACTGACACAACTGGTTACAGCGCCCACGCGCATTCCAGATGTCGACGATCATTTACCTTCCCTGTTGGATCTTCTGCTGACCTCCCATCCCGACGGATATGTGGTCTCCGTAGACGCCCCTTTGGGCTCTTCGGACCACTGTCTGATAAGGAGTACAGTGCCACTCACGTGCCCACTTCGACCGCGTATTGCGAGTCGCCGCCGTGTGTGGCACTATAGGTCAGCGGACTGGGATGGGATGCGAAGTTTCTTCGCCTCCTACCCATGGGGGCAGGTTTGCTTCTCGTCGGGCGATCCTGACGTTGTTGCCGACTCTGTCACTGATGTGGTGCTGCAGGGAATGGAGCTTTTCGTTCCATCCTCAGTGGTGCCAATCGGTGGCAGATCCCAGCCCTGGTTTGATCGCACATGCAAAATGGCATCCAGCTTTAAGCAGGAATGTTATCAAACCTGGGCAAATGCAGCAGCGTCCGGGGACCTAAATACCAGCATTTACAAGAAGAAGTACAATTATGTCTCCAGATCCTTCAAAAGAGTGTTAGCCGTAGCAAAGTCTAAGTACATAGGCAAAATTGGGGAGAAACTAATTCGCCTTCCCTCGGGAACTCGTGCGTTCTGGTCTCTCGCCAAGGCTGTCCTTGGAAACTTCTGCAAACCGTCTCTTCCGCCATTGCACAGGGAGGACCAGTCATTGGCCCATGACGCTAAAGAGAAAGCCAACCTTTTTGGCACTCTTTTCGCGGCTAATTCGACTCTGGACGATAAGGGGAAAATTCCACCGACCATCCCACGTTGTGACCACGCCATGCCGGAGATCTGTTTCCGGCAAAGTACTGTACGGCGCATACTTTTCTCCCTAGACGTCCACAAGTCGAGTGGGCCTGACGGAATCCCAGCAATCGTGTTGAAGATGTGTGCTCCGGAGTTGGCACCGGTTCTAACGCGTCTCTTTCGGTACTCCTACTCTCTCGGCGCTGTACCAGCATCGTGGAAGGTAGCTTTGGTCCACCCGATCCCTAAAAAAGGTGATCGCTCAGATCCGTCTAACTACAGACCAATCGCCATCACCTCCCTGTTCTCCAAGACTATGGAAACACTGATCAACCGCCAGCTCCTTAGCTATCTAGAAGAGCACCAGTTGATTAGCGACCGTCAGTACGGATTCCGTCAAGGTCGCTCAGCTGGTGATCTTTTAGCCTACTTAACCCATCGGTGGGCGGAAGCGGTTGAGAGTAAAGGAGAGGCGCTGGCCGTTAGTTTGGATGTGGCGAAGGCCTTCGATCGGGTTTGGCACAGAGCACTTCTCTCGAAGCTTCCATGTTATGGGCTTCCCGAGAAATTATGCGATTGGGTCTCCAGTTTTCTCATGGATCGGAGCATTAAGGTCGTTGTCGACGGGTCATGCTCCGACTTAAAACCTGTGAATGCTGGAGTCCCCCAGGGCTGTGTGCTATCCCCTACGCTGTTTCTTCTGCATGTGAATGACATGCTGCAGTACAGCAGTCTTCATTGTTATGCGGATGACAGTACGGGGGATGCCCTATATACCGGCCACCCGCGGATTTCTCGGGAAAACGTCGATGAGTGCCGGAACAAACTTGTGTCTGAAATCGAAACTCTGCTTAGTCAGGTTTCGGACTGGGGCCGACTAAACTTAGTCCAATTCAACCCTAAGAAGACACAGGTTTGCGCGTTTACCGCTAAAAAGACACCATTTGTCGTAGCTCCCTGCTTTGAGAGCACTCCCTTAGCCGTCTCAGCCAATATCGGAATTCTTGGTATCGACTTGACGAGTGACGTCCAATTTCGCGGTCATCTGGAGAGCAAGGCCAAATTGGCCTCAAAAAAGCTTGGTGTGCTCAATAGAGCGGGACGGTATTTCACGTCAGGTCATCGCTTGCAACTGTATAAAGCGCAGGTCCGGCCTCACGTGGAATACTGTTCTCATCTCTGGGCGGGGGCACCCCACTACCAGCTTTCTCCATTTGACCGCATTCAACGACGCGCGGTTCGGCTTGTCGACAACCAAGCTCTTTCCGATCGGCTTGATCCGTTGGCGTTGCGGAGAGATGTTGCATCTCTATGCATCATGTACCGCTTATACCACGGGGAGTGCTCTGAGGAATTGTTCGGACTTATACCGCCTGCTGACTTTCGCAATCGCCCGACTCGCCAGTGTTTCCATCCACATCGGCTTAATAGTTGGCGATCTACGACAGTGCGATTCAGCCGTCACTTCCTGCCACGCACTGCTCCTATATGGAACCAGCTGCCGGCAACGGTATTCCCGGACCGCTACGACCTTGGAACCTTCAAGAAACGAGCATATTCCTATCTTAAAGGCCGGCAACGCTGATGCGACGCCCCTGGTGTTGCGGATGTCCATGGGCGGCGGTGATTGCTTTCCATCAGGTGACCCGCTAGCTCGTTTGCCCCCTTTTCCCATAAAAAAAAAAAAAAATAAAAAAAAAATAATAATTATTAAATATTTAAAATATAGTGATAATTATTAAATCAATGGAATATTCCCCATTTTATGGCTTTTAAACAAAACGTTTTATTCACACATTTGACAGTGGCAAAGTATTCTTTTATAAACATTTGCCATAAATTTGGATTCAAAGTGCTAGAGATTTACGAGAATATTTCATTTGCTGCTATCAAGGTAACGCTGCCTACGCCTTCTGATACTAAGGGCATCAAATGTGAAGAAAAAATCAATAGCTACCAAACAATAAACAAATCTCTTGTTAAATGTATAAAACAAACAAAATAACGCACAACAAATACGAATAAGCTTTAAAATGTTTTTCATTTACTTTTCAATTCCATAGAGGCTACAACGCTTCATCTGAAGCCTCTTAATTAAAAACCACAAACAATAGAATAGCCAACTAAAAAAAATTTACAAAAAACGGGTTGATGCATTGCATGTTATATTTATTTTGTGAGGCTATTTTATTTTCTGACCTAATTTCATAAACTCTTTACTCGTTGTTTTTTTTAAATACCACTTGACACCATCACGAATGAAAAATGTTATTTTTCACCACAGCATAACGCGCCTGTGCTACCGCATTGGTTTTATGGTTGGCGATCAACGACTGTGTGCCACAGCGGTTCTCTTGCCACACACTGCTTTTCTATGGAACTAGTTGCAAAGTACATTATTTCCGGACCGTTAGGACTTAAGAATATACAAAAATGAGCTTAGCATTTTTTTTAGAGGCCGTATTCTTGAGAGACGGTAGTTGTTTCACAATTCGGGACCCTCATGCTTGTTTCCCATCTTGTTTTGAAATATAAAAAGAATACCTTTTCTTTCGTTATTTTATGAACTGCTCTGAAAAAAGATTTACGATATGACAATATCTTAATATTCTATTCTCTTTCTGATCAGGTTTGTCATTTCACTGATTTTATTACACGGTACCTATCGAAAATGTTTTAGAATGTTCTAGAATACTTTCGAGAAGAATATTTTTTTAATATATTTTTAATAATAAACTCACGGAGACTGAGTTTCAAATGTTTCGACATCTTTGGAATCCCCGATCGATCACCAAAGGTAATTGATAAAATCTGCTCAGGTCGGAAGAACTTTAGAAGAGCTCTAAATTAATGAGGACCTTCAGACTTCATAGAATAATTGGCTTAACAATAGTGGCTTCACCATCGTATAGTTTAACAGGGTATTGGTAATCAAAAAATACATATTCTTATGAATAAAATATAGCAATTGATCAATTATCTAATAATTAGAAATATCGCCCGAATAAACTCCTAAAAAAACGAAAGTAATTTTTGAACCACAAGAAGAATTCCACCATTTGAAATAAAATGTATTACCAATTCATTTAAATTCTTTGACGTAAGTTAATTAAGAAACTCAATTAATATAATCGATTTCAATTCAGTTTCCAATCTTTTCAATAAACATCTCGGTCGACCAGCATCCGAAACGTCCAGACGAAATGAATAAATGAAAATGTATAAACACTACGGCAATTGATTGCTTCATTTGACGTAATTGATAAAATTTGTTTTTATATGTATTTAATAATATAAAAAGCATTTTATTTTAAAGAAAATGGTACAAGAACACTATCTGGAATCACCACAATAAATAATACCACCACCACTGTTAGTACGTCTACGTCAGGTTATTAGTCATTCATATTATATGTATGTATTTTTTATGCATGTTTCTAATATGTATGTGTATGTGTATGTAAATGTCTAAATATAAATTTAATCTATGTAAGTACATGTAGGTGTTTGTATGTATATATACCTATTTATAATCATATTTTCATTTATATAAACTAAATTATAAGACCCTTTATAAAACGATTATTTATGTAATTAAATTATACGCAACATTTACTGCCCACTCTATATTTATCATGTCCATCCTAAGGTTGCCTGGCAGGAATTGCTTTCAGCAATAAGGCCGCCATTGTACTATCATAATTATAAGATTTCTTCTGTGTATCTATTATCCCTTGTGTACAATAAAGTATATATAAAGTAAAAGTATATATTTTAATGTGTCTATGTCATCAGTATTTAATCAATGATTAGTTTTGAGAGGCTGGTTTAATCAAAAATCGAACATTTTATTTAATATATTAATTTTCAGACACAAAATGTTGATACCTCTGAAAAAAAATTGATCATTGGACACGGGTTCAAAACCCAGAAGATCCAAAACAGATGTTCGCGAGCCATTAGGCTATGCAAACATATTATATTAAAAAAGTTGGCTTCTAAAAACATTAATCGCGGATTCGAATCCTGACTCACACCAATGTCTTTTCGAAATTATTTTCAGAAGTTATGTGTGATAATATCGATGACTGAAATTTTTGTGCCCGGTATGGCAATAGGTTTGCCATTTATTCCATTTGATACGTAAACATAACGGCAAGACGAGGCCTTAACATCCGCTACCTACACCTTCGGGTGAAGTTATGTTAAGTTAATATTATTTAATAATAATAATATTATAATAAAATATTATAACTATGGGAATAAAAAAAAATTACACTATTATTTCTTTAGAACTCAACAATTAATATAATACTGTGACTAGGTCGATCTGTTTGCAGTCGACAGGGAGTTTGTTTGAAACGTTATCTTCAGCTGGGTAGACAAGAGATAATTATCTGTCCCTTGCTTATTGCCCTCATAGTTTTCAGAACCGGCTATCATGAGACTGGTTTATATTTTCCTATAATATCTGCTTTCATTAAGGTGAATTCCAAAAAGTCACTTGCTTTCACATGTTAATTGCTAAGGGGCCATTTAAAAGCCAAAGAAGGCGATCACGTATGACTATGACCTGCTATTGTGATACTCTATCCATGTACCTAATGGAAGTAGTGAGTCTTTATAGACACTAGTCGAACAGAGAAGATTGCAGGGAACCAGATAGCGCGGCAGGTCACTAATACAATGGTCAGTCCAATGTAAGTAAAAAACTCAGTAAGAAACCAACAAGGAATGCTGGATTGAGATCGTGCAAAGGGTTTTGTTCTCCTCTACTATCGATGAGAACGCCTCGACGTGACCACTGCCCTTGCCAAGAGTGTAAAACCACAGAAGAATATCCGAGCAGTTCTATCTGTTTCACTCCGCATGGAACTTTGCATAAAGGTTGTTTAGTAAAAATGAAAAAAGAAATACTTTTTAGTTTTGCATAATAAAACAACATGACATAGATTCACGCTTATTTACCCGAAGGAGTAGGCAGCTGCTGTTGAGCTTCGACTTGCCGTACGCACCATCCCAAATGTAATAGGTGGCAAAACTATTGCCACACACCGCGCATAAAATGTTCATTCATCGTCATTTGTCACAAATAAATTTCATTGGTGTGTGTGCCCAGAATCGAACCCACGACTTCTTGATTCAGATGCGGAGTACTCGACCACTGAACCACCCAGACCACTGCTCGATAAAAGTGTTTTAACAAAACGAAATACTTTTTTAATAATATACCTAAATTGGTCATTGATTTCAAAATTCACGATCGCTATTTCACAACACAACGTGGGTATATCAAATTCGACAAAATAACTTTGATGAATTCATAAAATATAAATAGGCAATAAATTCGTTTTTGTTTTATTTTATCTGGAAAATTTTGAATATATTTGTTTTTAGTTGAGGCGTACAAGTGATGTATTTATATTATTAAATACCCAACATAAACTTTCCTGGCCAATAATAAACTACAAATACTAGGTTTTTATAATACATTAAAAATAAACTTAAAAATCGAAGAGATTGTATGTTAAGCCTTATGAAAATCGAGAAATCGAGTGAGGTGTATAAGAATCGTGACTTTGGCGCTCATATCTCTTTCTCTAGGCAAGCAAAGGACTTGGGGTGAAGTTAAGTAATTCAAAAAATTATTTATAAACACTTTTGAATTTATCGCAATCGCAATTTATTTGAATATTTGTGCAAATTTGCAAAAAAATATATATGTATGAAAAATAACCCCGAAATGAACTCAGATTAGCGCCATTGTTCGTAATTAGCGAAGTTCAAACAATTATGCTTTCAACTGAACATCCCTAAGTAGACGTTTGAGGGTAGGAACTGTACGTGCTAAGTGCGTGCGTGCGTGGTGCTTGGTTAAGTAAAAAGTAAGGCCAATGAGTGATGCAAAAGCGGATGGATATACGAATCCAAGACTGCCACGACACACTTTCCTTGCCCAAATAGAACGAGTTCTGTAGGAAGTTGATGTTAGAAGTCTTAAAAATCGACGCGTGTGTATGAATAGCGTTATGATTAGAGTTATGAAAGTATGAAGGGAAGGGCGTGTAGCGATCGTGCCTTATAGTGCTCTGTTCTCTCTGCCTACCCCGCAAGGGATGTAGAGTGCAGTTATGTATGTATGCTCTCGGTGGTCCAGTGGTCGAGCACCCCGCTTTTGTATCAAGAAATCCTCGTATGTCGTTTAAAAATCAACTAACAAATTCGACAAAGTCCAACAAGTGTTCCAACATATAGAATTAATATTAAAACAGGGCACTGCCACTTTATTTGGAGTCGGTTAATTTCAACTGTAAACATCTCGTAGTTTATGTATTAATCTCGCTTCTCGATCTCAATTTTATACAGGTATTTCTCTATCGCCTTTGTGCACAGTCTTTTGTGTGTCTTAAAAAGCCCGACTCTGAGTATTTCCATTATAGTATTTTGAGGTATTTTCTATTCATATTGTAACTACTTTATGTTGAGCTATATAATTATATTAATTGCTTAGTTCAGCTTATTTATTAAATTGCAGCTCAAGTGGAAAAATCACCTCCGTTATTTGCACATAATAGCTTTCTGTAAGGTTGAACTATATTATTTACTGTATAGATTTATCGTTTGGAAAACATTGGGTAGTCGTTTAAAATAGTAATAATTTGCTTTTAATAAGCAATAAAACATAAAATTGTGTAGTTCAAAATAATATAACAGTGAATATTGCTAAATATATCATGTCACGACTCATTTGTTATTTGATTATAGTCCTTCAAGAGGGATGGTAGTGGTCGATTTTTTTTTGTAATCTTTTTTAGACTATTCATTTAGTGTAAACAGCGCCTACAAACATAAATTTTATTATTTAAAATTCTGTTCCCCTAATAAAGATATTTATCTCTCACCACTTAACATTTACTTTCAAAAATAGTTCCTAATAAGTTAATAGTGCGTACTTAGATTCGAACTCTCAATCTGAAACAGAGCATTAAGCACTAGAGACATATATAACCATATACATATTATAAAACATATTTTTTCGTTTGAACCTTTGAAAATGAAGAGACAACAGCTTGAAAAGTAGAATAGCCCAAATAGATAAATGCGCAATAGAATAATGGTACGCGATCTCTTTTATTTACTTTAAGAGAGAAAGAGACGGTAATAACACAATACGAACAATAAAAATGGCCAGTATTTGTAAGGCGTCAATTTCTGAAGATGACATGTTAAGAAATTTCTTATACATTCATCGGCCCTTATTCGGAGGAATGTATTTATTATTTATGTTATATATGTAGTAATGTTTATATTACCATTTTGTTTGTAAAAAAATAATGCAAATGTATGAATAATTCTATATATTATTGTCATGTTTTTATCTTTTTTTAGGTAAAAGAATTTAAATTACTCAATCTTCGTACAACTGCTACGTAATATGCTAAAGTCATGAAACTAATATCACAGATTTTTTTTATGGTATAGGGGGGCAAATGAGCAGGCGGCTCATCCGACGGTGAGCAACAAATGCCGCCCATGGACACCTGAACACATATGTATTGCGTTACGTTGCCAGCCCTTACAATGGGAAATGGAAGGGAGCGAAAGTGAGATGGGAAGGGGTTGGACCTCCGGATACCTCTCTCACCGAGCGAAACATCGCATAAGCCACTTTACGTCGATATTCTGAGAGGTCGTGGTATTTCACCGGTCGAGCCGGCCCATTCATGCAGCGAGCTGCGTGGCTTAACCACTACGAGATTAGACTGTTTTTTAAATTGACGCTTTTTAATTTCGAATATTTTGATGATAATATGACACTTTTGGCTTTCTACGCTATCTCACTTACTTTTAAATAACTAATTATTTATTTGAGAGAGAAAAAAAGTAATCACAAGATTAAATCTTCGTAACCAACTAATTTTAGTCTGTGCATAACATCGCCGTGTCCATCTAAATTAAATCAGGGACGTCAGCTACGACCTGTCAGTTGCTCTATTACCATTTTCTGCGCAGTTTGATTTTCATTCAGTACACAGCACCAGTGGTAGGTACTATTTTAATGAATTATTCAAAAGATTAGTGCGAGTTGCGAACGAAATCTTTCTCCAGATTACTATGGCTCAGCGCAGAGCACTCTCAGGCTACATACATAACATATATACCTTCACACAAATTCCTTTGCGGTCTTGGCAGAGAGAATAACTAACGTAACATAACTTCACGCCTTTTTCTATCCAAAGATGTAGGCAGTGGCTGTTAAGCCACGACTCGCCATTATGTTTATGTCCCAAATTGGAATAGGTAGCGAACCTATTGCCATATCGGGCACAAAGTTTTCAGTCATCGATACACAGACAACTTTCGAAAAATCATTCATTGGTGTTAAGCATGGTTCGCACCCGCGACCTCTGGATTCAGAAGCGGGGTGCTCGACCACTAGACCACCGAGAATTAAATAATAGAGTGCCACAAGGCATGATTCTTACACAGTTATAGATCGACGCAAATTAATACACAAATGTAAATCACTCTAGGCCGAGTCGGCCGGTAAACCAACACGACCGCTTATAGTATCAACTAAAAGTGGATCATGTCGTATTTGGTTACATAAAAGAGGTATGCCATCTCCTTGTCTGCATTTCCTACTTTCTTAAAGGCCGTCACCTCAACTGTAACCCGTGTACCTTGTACGGGAGGCGGTGCTAATTTCCTATCATCAGGTCACCCGCTTACTTGGTTGCTCCCTATCCGATGAAAACACGCTTTTCGGCTTTGAAGGCTCCTGATATGAAGTCTGACAGCAAGGACACTTTTTATTTGGTCATGGTAAATGTGTCGCGGCCGTTTTTGAATCCTACTTCCTTCCGCTTTTGGACTGTCTCTTTCTTCTTCTTTCTTTATATAGATTTTAAATACCTATCGGTAGGAATATTGTCTGTAAATTTAAACGTCTGAATTGTTTTCAGTTTGACATGTGGCCGTATAATACAAGTTACAAGTTTTTACTTAAATTAAATGGTATTTTAATTATATTCAGAAAAAAAGAGTACATAAAGGATTTCAAAAACGTGCCCTCAATTACATAAATTACGTTGTAAACAATTGTTCTTAATTAATCCTTCCGGTAATATATTTGGCGACGTAAAATTTATGATAATTTCTGGCGTAAAATGTAGGTTTAAACAAACAGCTTTCCCTCTCTCTCTTGTGTTGTGAGATTAATTATAAATTCTTATTGTTTTCAAACAATTGTCATAAGTTGCATATCCCCAATTTGAATTATAAAAAATACTTTAAAAAAAAAAGTTAAACCGACTTTTAGAAACGTAAACCACAAAATCTTTAAGTAAATGAAAACAGTTATGGAGGTCGTAACTAAAAAGCGATAAATAACGAAACTTACTAATTTGTATACTTGATACAATATACAAAACATATTTTATAAAGTAATCTTTAACTATTAAAATATTTACAATTGTCATCTATTATTGAAGTAGGTGCCACCATCACCATCAATAGGACCATCACGAAAGTAAACACTATAGAACAAAAATAAATTAGAAATCTGTCCATAATTGACAGAAATATCGGTGAACAGATATAAAAAAAAAATTATACATATGTATGTAATAACGATATGTACTAAGTTTTTTTTAAGAATTGAGTAATAGAGAGAATAGATGCGATGGAATGAGTAGGTCATATATTTTGATGAGTATTGTTTGGAAAATCAATTGTTATTTATTAAATTTAAATGTCTACTTGCTTTTATAAACATTGCTAAAATAATTTCCACTAAAATATATAACAATATCAAGTAAACTAATTGGGTCACGAATTTTTCAACAGTATCACACGTATTTTTTTCCCTCCAACCTTATCAATACTCCTCTTCGGGTCCGATAACCCAGGCTTCAAGTTCCCTGCTGGGAACTAGTTGCATACTGTGTTAATTCAGTCCAAAAATAAACATTATCTGTCCGCATCAACAAACAAACGATTAACGATTATTATATTATAATTGAAAAAATACTATATAAACACTACCTAAATGGTTACTTTCAAACTTAATAAACAATGAATATTGCATCCCAAAAGACCGCAGGCGTCAATTAAAATATGTATTTTAATTTGGAATTTATAAAACTGGAAATAAACTGCATCAATTATTTTTTCACCAATTAATACGTTGTATAAAAAATATAACCATCAATTTTCACGTTTTTTTTATGAGAAACAAACAAGCAATCGGGTGATATGATGGTAGGCGATTAGCGCCCCCCATAGACATTTGCTGCAGCGAGAGGGTCACAGTTGTATTGCCAACCATTAGAAGGTATAGGGGTAGGATGGAGTGGGGGAAGGGAGAAAATTTCAAAAGCTTTAGAAATTTTTTATAAAAGGAATTTCTATTACCTAAATATCTATTGCCACATGACAAAGCCGGATCTAGCTAAAGTCTACTTAGGCTGCAGCATAGGGCCCCGAAGTTATAGGGGGAACCCAGACCCCGCAAAAACAAATTGCGATTAAAGAAAAAAATCTAAAATTAAAATTCCTACCATTGGCGGGTCCGAATCCTGGCATACACCAATGACTTTTCGAAATTCTTTTCAGAAGTTATGTGTCCCCGATTTATGGCAATAGGTTCGACAAATATTCCATTTGGAGCGTACACATAACGGCGAGTCGAGCCTTATAAGCCGCTGCCTATACCTTTGGGTAAAAAAGGCGTAAAGTTATGTTATGTTACATAGATTAATAATTTAATGTCACATGGATCGTAAGTAATCTCGTCGACTGCTTCTGAACACGGGTACCTACCGCACATGAGAACCTTTGGCTTCAATTACGCTCTGCTTCTCATAAAGAATAAGAATTCAAATACTGTGAAGTACTTCGCTTCGTTTTCTTTTTTCTTTTATTAAAAGCAAAATCTCAACCACATATGAGAGCAAAGCGCTCAGAATTATATGAGAAGCATGTTATAATATTGCGGTGTGTTCTTCTGAAATGAGAGCGGTATTAAGTAAGTTGTTTGTAGGTATTAATTCAATACCCAAATACACAAAAACATTATTTTCTTTTTAAAACAGTATGGTAGAGCAACGTAGTTTGCTGCATGAATGTGCCCCACCGGTGAAATTCAGCATATCGACGTAAAGTGGCTGATGCCGCGTTTTGTTTGGTGATAGCGATATCAGGAATACCCGTTCCCACTCTTTTCCCATCTTATTCCTTTAAATGCCGGCAATGCAACTGTAACACTATCACTGTAACAGGTGTCTATGTGCGGCGATAGTTGCTTATCATCAGGTGACCTGTATGCTCGTTTGCCCTCCCACATAAAGAATATTAATAATCTTGATATGTGATGAAAGTTATTCACATAAAAAATTATCAAATTAGATTTGTAAACTATTGCAACTGTTTTATAACGACGTCAAATGTTGCCTAATAAATTGACTCGATTAAAGTATATTCAAATACATATAGTTATAACATTATTTTGCTGTGTGGCGCCGGCTTAGAATACCGCCACCCCATCTCTTCCCGTGGGTGTGGTAATAGGCGACTAAGGGAAAAGCTAAAAAAATGGGCAGCAGCATTCTCTCTCAAAAAAATACAGCCTACTGCGATCGCCAACCCGCCTGCCAAGCGTGGCGATTATGGCAAGAACCACCCATGATTGAGCGGACCGGCAGTTGTGGCGCTCTAGTCCAGCAGTGGACCTCAAAAAGGCTGATGATGATGATGATGAAAATATTATTTTAATTAATTACTAGCACCTATAGTATTTAGATACATATAGGTATACAAATAGAAATAAGATGCTATCCCGGTATAAGGAATATTAGGAATAAATATGTGAAACCCAACTCCGTGTGACATACCGTGAAGAAGAGTTATTGAAATGTAGATATTGTATGTAGATCAATATAACTGATATTAATCTAACAGTTCTTTCTTCTTTCAATAAATTAAAAATGCATTTTAAAGAAGCAAAGAAAAATGCTGCTAAGTAGTTACCAAGTTTATAACCAAGCACATATTTGATCTAACTAAAGAAATTTATATAAATATTTACATTTTATTTACTACGAAACCCAATTATAAAATGGGATACCTACATAAATAAGTGTTAACAAAGACAAAATTAAACCCAAAGCAAATATAGAGAAAGAGTTATTTAAATTACAAACGGTTAAAACCATTTCACAGTGAACAGTGTACAATTATATTATTACGTCACACTTTGTAAACCACATTAATGGTGTTTATTTAAAACTTCCTCGTCAAATAATAAAAGACCTTTGCAACGTAATTACGAATTACGCGGAAAACAGGTGGGTCTAATGTTAGCTTTTTCTAATTTAGCTTTAACAACGGTATGAGCTTCTTTCCTAAACTAATAGAGGGCGTTTAACTACAAAAGATGTAATATGTCAAAAATCTTTCACAAACATTTCGAAGCCGTAGGTTGGAAAACAAAATCTATATCTGTTACTAATCAAGCATTATATCAATCACTCATAGGGATCCTTCTTAAAGGTATATTTGTAGTTTATTTTAGAAGCAGTTAATTAAAAGTCAATAGCACGATCTATCGGTTTCTACAAATAGGAGAAATAACAGGAATGACTCGGACTAAAATCAATAAGACTTTTAATTAAATCTTAAAAAGTAATATTTACTAATAACATCCTATCCTTGTTTTTTATTATAAATTGTATACCTGTTTGATCCGCTTACGCTTGCAAGGATTGATTCATAAGTACGCATTTTATGTATTTTACTCGTATTTGTGAGCTTTACGCTTCTGAATCAAGAAGTGTCCGGATCAAATCCTTTTCGGAAGTTATTTGTGATAAACTGACAACTATGTGACCGGTTGTGATACAATTCTGGGACCTATAGGTGGATTCTGCCACCTATAGTTTTAGCGACGTAAAAATTTGGCAAACAGTAATAGTCCCCTGTATAGACCCATAGGTAGAAAAATGAATACAAACTTTAACTCAGTAGAGATATTGTGATGATATTTTTACGTGTTTTATTTTACTACTTGCTTATTTTTTTTTACTGGAATTATTTTAAACAAAATATATTTGAACTGGCTATCAAATTTCAAGGAGCTACACGGTTAGTTGCTTGCATTGTATGGATGGGACTCAACGACAGAGTTTCATTACACGCGACGACAGATCACAATGCTTTTAAATAACAAAAGGTAATACAATATTATTGTACAAGTCAATGACACTGAAGCTACATCACAGTGAAATTTTAAAAACAACCAACAACCTGTCCTCGCGTCGCCTTGATTCGCTACGCTTCGAATTATTTTCTATATATATATCTTTTGTTAGTTTGCTACTTTGCTTGTTGCTAGAGACAATATTATTCATACTCAATAAGTAAAATCGATGACATATGGATCTGAGACATGGTCTTTAAATACTGGCCGTATTAAGAAGCTCAAAGTCGAACAGCATGCTATGGAGAATACTATGCTCGGTATCTCTCTACAAGATAAGATCCGAAATACGGAGAACCGCCAAAGTACGGTAGTAGCTGACATAGTCCGTCAGCACGTTGAAGTGGACAGCCCACATCACTCAAAGAACCGATGACCGCTGGAGAAGAAAGATTCTTGAATGGCAACCACGGATTGGACTGCGCAGCCTAGGTCGTCTTCCTACTAGATGGACCGACGATCTAATTAAGGCAGCAGGTAGTCGTTGGATGCGAGTGCCACAGAACCAGAAGCTATGGCGTGATAAGGTGGAGGCTAATAATGAATGATAATAACTATTTATTTACCAGCTATTTTATTTAATTACAAACTTGTAATAAAAAATATACGCTAACAAAAAAATAAACAAATTTAACATTTATGCTTTTCACTGTAAAACAAACTCAAATAATAAAATAATAACAAAAATATATCCATTAAAATCATAACAAAAAATATATTTACTATTCAGAATTTAGTTACATTTAATCAATGGAATTTCGGACTGTTCAGATCTGATGAAAATTTTAATACTCAAATACTTTACATAATCCCATTTTCAATTACATTTTACTTGGTTGGAAAATGTAGACGCCTCCTTTAATGAAATACACATTCAAAAGGTTGGAGCATTCAGAACGTATAACAGAACCGGCCTGTCCACAAACTCGCCGGCAGCGTAATATGATATGATTAATTTGTGAAGAAGGACACTGGCTTATGTCTGGGTCCGCGTAAAATCTGCTCATCACACTTTGCCTTTTATTTCAATAGGTAACAAACACATCATTAATAATTTAAATTTAGCTATACTAATTTTAGAAAGGCACTATTAATATATTGTGTATTTATTTTAAAAATAGAGTATTTAGTAGGTACATTATTTTTATACTTAACATAAAAATAAAGCATTTGAAAAATATTTTGACGAGTCTTACCCTATATATGGTATATACTATAAGGATTGGTAGAGCTGGTTCAATCCAAAATATTTGTTTTTGGGTGGGAAGATAAGCATAAATGTTTATTTCGCAGTGGGGCGTTTTACTATGAAATAAAAAAAATATGTAGTGATGTGGATGTAAGCGTGTGATATGTACATAATGACCGTTTTATATCTTTGTGTGAGAATTAAAAAAAAATATTAGAAAGTAAGAATTGATTTAATTTTAATTTAAATTTAGAAGATAGCGCTTTTTTGTTGCTGTAGTCTCGTCTTCTGTTTGTCTCGCGAAGTTATATATTTTTTATGGGATAGGCGGTCAAACGAGAAAGTGGTCACCAGATGGTAAACATTATATGCCGCTCTTCACCTACAGCACGAATAGTTGCTTTGCTGGCCATAAAAATGGGGATAAAGAATGGGCCGGAGGTGGGATAGGGAAGGAAAAGGGTGAAGGGGTTAGGCCTCTGGCTCTCACTAACCGAAACGCAGCATGAGTTGAAAAACCAATTGCTGTTATTTATTGTAACACCTACACTAGAAAATACCTACATCTTGGATTAATAAGGGCTTGATATTACAGAAAAAGATTTTGGTGGTTTAAAAAAACCGATATCGCAAGATTTCAGCGTTATATATGATAATGGTACTCGTAAAGATGCTCTGACTAATAGACTTGAGGGCTTTCGCAAAACTACTCCGTAAGCATACTCCGGAGAATCGTTCTAAATATTCGTTCTCATTTCGCAAATGATGTCAAGCGTGAGTGTGCTTAAGCAAATATGTTCTCGTCAAAGTAGCGAAGCGTTAAGGAGTTCAATACAATTTACGTGGAAAATACAACTATAAGTAAAGCCTCTCGGATACAAGAGCCAAGGGCTGTACGAATAATATATAGGTGCGTTAGGTAAAATGTTGCTGTTTAAATAACAACAGACGTTTGTAGACAAGGTTATTTGGCAACGCTACCTGCTGCGTATATAAAGTAGTAAATCAATTACAAAACGTATATAAGACATAACCTCAGAACTTTTTCTACCCGAAGGTGTAGGCAGCGACTGTTAAACCTCGACTCGCCAAATCGTTACGTCCTAAATGGAATAGGTGCTCAACCTATATCGATACAGCAGATATCATATCATATCATATCAATTCTGGTGCCTTTCTCTTTTCAGACTTAATTAACCGACTTCGAAAAAGGAGGAGGTTCTCAATTCGTCTGTATGTATAATTTTTTTTTTATGTCTGTTCACTAATATTTTCGTCAATTATGGACCTATATCAAAAATTTTTTTTTTGATCGATAGTGTTTACTTTCGAGATGGTCCCATTTTCACCAGGTCAGGATCTGATGGAAACCAGGAGAAATTGAAGGCAACCTCCGAAAATTGTATGCGAGTATGGTGTTTTTGTTATTATATTTGATATTCTGTATGGCGTCAACATCTGATGCTTCTGTGCTGATGAAGAAGCCACCGAACTCCTCAAGGGTTAGGAGTTTGAAGACAGCACTGGTAGTATGTTATTTTTTTATGAGAGAAAGGGGCAAACGGGCGTGCGGGTCACCTGATGGAAAATGACCACCGCCGTCCATAGACATCATCAACACCAGGGGCGTCGAGTCAGCGTTGCCGGCCTTTTAAGTGGAAGTATGCTCTTTTATTGAAGGTCCCTAAGCCATATCGGTCCGGGAATACCTCTGCCGGCAACTGGTTACATAGAGGAGACGTGCGCGGCAAAAAATGTCGGCTGAAGCGCACTGTCGTAGATCGCCAACCATTTAGTTTCTGTGCGTGGTAATTGTGCGTTGGCGGAAATCAGCGGGTGGTATTAGTTCGAACAATTCCTGGGAACACTCCCCGTGGTAGATTCGATATAGGACACACAGAGAAGCAATATATTATTAAAAGCTTTTATTTAACTTGCACTGTATGTATGTATGTATGTTTGTATGTAAGTATGTATGTTCGGTGGAATCTTGCAACTCAATTTTGAAGTAGATATCTTCAACCGATTGAGCTGAAATTTTGTATACACGTTTAGTTTGGATGACAATGCATGATATGATGTGTGATATTATTCTATATCCAATATGGCGGACCACCCAAGATGGAGGAATGGATATTTTGAATGCATTCCTGCAATATGGGTATCAAATGAAAGGGCTTATTGAGTGTAACTCAAAAAATAATATGACGTCATTCTAAATCCAATAGGGTGGAATATCCAAGATGGAGGAAAACATATTTTAAGCTTCTGTAAGATATGGGTATCAAATGAAAGGGCTCATTGAGAGTAACTGAAAAAATAATGTGACGTCATTCTAAATTTAATATGGCGGATCATCCAAGATAGAGGAACAGTTTTTTAATGCATTTCTACAATATGGGTATCAAATGAAAGGCCTTGTTAATAGTAACTCGAAAAAAATGACGTAATTCTAAATCCAATATGGCGGGAAAAATATTAGCATTTCAACAATATGGGTATCAAATGAAAGGATTTGTTAAAATTAACTCAAAAAATAATATGACGTCATTCTAAATCCAATATGGCGGATATGCCACCATATTTGCATTTCTACAATATGGGTATCAAATGAAAGGGCTTGTTGAGAATAACTCGAAAAATAATGTGACGTCATTCTAAATATAATACGGTGGACCATCCAAGATGAAGGAATACATATTTTTGATGCATTTCTACAATATGGATATGAATTAAAAATCATCATTGCGATTAAATGGAAAAGAAAGCTCCAAGCTGAAATTGAATTAGATAATCTCCTTATTGAAGAGCTGGACTGTTTGAAATTAAGCGGTAAGCTAACTTGCAATAATGATACGTTGAATGAAATGACACTAACCTAGCCAGCTATAACTAAAAATAAAAAATAAATTAAAAGCAAAAATCCAAGCAATTTATATAATAATAAAAGTTTGTCTATCAGTACCTAGGTAATTAAATTGCAATAGATAATATAATAAAGTTAGTAGATTAATTTACATGAGCGTTTTGTCCATTAATTCTTCTCATGACAACCTTACACTCAGAATCGTCCGTGCGTTTTTGTTCCAAGGAGGCAATTTTCTGAAGCGCTCGTGTTTTAATATGTTATGCTTTAAATATAATAATAAGTTAAATATCTGTATTTACGGACTATATTTAACTGTGTGTGAAGACACATGAAAATAAAGCTATAAAGCAAGACGAGGCTTAACAGCCGCTGCCTACACCTTCGGATAGAAAAATGCGTGAAGTTACGTTATTTTATGTTAATTATATGTGCGTTTTCCTTAATATCGCCACCACAAATTAGTTCATCAATTCATATCAACCATAAATATACTTAATATAACTATGGTAAGTATAATATTTAACAATATCGCCCAAGCCCTTTGCTATTAGACGGAATAAGAAATTATATAATCATCGCAATAGAATGGATGTCTTATGCCGTAAAATTAATATTGGTCTTCAATTAACTACTAGAAATTTGAGATTTATTAAAAAAAATTGTGACAGTACGATTTGTAGCAGCAAAATATGAACTTTAGTTTATACGTATGTGAAAATGCGGCACGCAAGTAGACGTTTTGAGAAATATTTTTGCAGCACATCCAAGAATCTATAACCAATAACCTTCGGGGATTAAAGCCCGAATGGTATGAAAAAAGTATCTTAATTTAGTGTAGTGTAATAAGCAAATAACTAATAACTTAATTCGAACAAACGCTTATACCGAATTGGATCAAATTTCCTCCAGCGGCTAATAAATAATTAGATAGAAAATTGCTTTCAATATCAACATGGACATCTGAACAGAGGTCATATTAGGGTCACTGCCTACTTGGGATCACGTTCTGTAACCCACAAATTAATTAAAACCGCTTTCGTATGATTTAACGCCCCATATATAGAAGATCAAATTTATCTCGAATTTATATGTTTTTCTTATTATTATTGTGTGATAGGAAGGCAAACAAGCAGGCGTGTCACGTGATGATAAGTGACCAGCGCTGCCCAGAGACCTGCAACACTTATAGTGTTACCGTTGCGTTACCGACCTTAAAGGGATGGGGAAAGGGTGTGGGCCTCCGGGCACCTTTATCACCGAACAAAAATGAGATATATAGATAGATAGATCTTCTGAGAGGTCGTGGTATTTAACCGATCGAGTCGGCCCATTCATGCAGTTATCTGCTTGGCTCTACCACTGTTCAGAGAAGTTTCTTATGAGAATACTATCTTAATGAATGTATTCTAGGATTGTAGAAACAAAAGTTTGGTGATAATTAGTAAAGGCTTGTACTAAACAAGCCTTTACTTGCTGAAGGTGTAGACTGTAGAACTGTGAAGAACTATTTTCAGTCCTATGGAATGGGTGGTAGGTGGTCTATTGGAAACGTCTTTGGGCGTTTTTTTGGTCCGAAATGTTGGTCATCATAACTAATATCTACAAAGATAGTGCGTACTCGGATTTTTAACTTGAAACCTGTTAATCAGAAATCGTTTCTTTTTAAACACTAAGGCAATTTGAAGCTCTAAAGTGCCAGGGCGCTAATTTCATCACTCAATTTAATTATTTTAAATATGATATAAGATACAGCTACAGAATAAAAGAACTAAGAATTTATTAACCCAAATTTAATATTCTGAAAGCACAATACAAAAACGCTTAGAACAAAAACCAAAACTCAAACTTTATCGGGAGCACGAGAATATTCTATTTCGACGAGTATTTAAGCTCATAAAAATTCATTAAAATGTATATTATAAAAACAACGTGGCGTATTATCTGAGCCGAATTCGTTAACAAAATTTGAAATAACCAATTTTCTTTTTAGATGTTATGTATAACAAGCTACAGGATTTTGCCGGTAATCCCTTATTCGAATACGTTCTCACCTTAATATTCGAATATCTATGCAAATTATTCAAGAGGAGAATCTGATATTACACAACTCGTAACTTGGGGAGGATAACATAACATAGCTTCACGCCTTTTTCTACTCGAAGGTGTAGTCAATGGCTGTCAATCGACTCGCCATTATTTTTACGTCCCAAATGGAATAGGTGGCGAACGGGGCACAAAGTTTTCAGTCATCGATATGTATAAGTAGATTTTTGGGAAATATTTTTGCAGCATATCTAAAAATCTATGACTTTTTAAAGCCCCATAAGGATACCAATAATGTTAGTGGAAGAAGACAACGAAATATGTTGCTGTAGATGACAGTTTCTTTTGTATATGCCTTATATAAGGCATGTACGATTATAAGTTTCTCGATTCAAGTTCAAAGCTAATAATAAAAACAAATAATTTCAAATATTTATGATGTAATAAAATAAAACGCTGTTAAAAAATAGTCTATGACAAAATTAACCATTTGAAAAGAGACTGCGTCAAAGAAGTCTTATGTTATGAGGTCAAAGTCAAAAAAGCTTTATTTTCATAGCTTTCACACTTAAAAATAGTCAACAAACACAAAGATTGAGCTTGTTAGTTTCCGGAACGTCCCGATTCCGAGCGTAGGGGCTATCATGAGGAGAACAGGGCAAGAAACTCATGTGCCAAATACTATTTTCTAATCATGGGTAATATATAATAATAATAATTTTGATATCGCTACTGAAAACATAGCAATAGGCTCGTACATTGAAGGTGTAGTAGCATGCAGAATACTCGACCACCAAAGTTAAGATTCTACTAAATTAAAATCAACGTCCTACACAATGTTAACTAACAAGATAAATTCTATGTAAGTAATATTATTTATTATATTATATTTAGATTGGAGACATTTTGCAACAAATATGAAAGCATGTTATAGGTAACAAGCGCATTAAAAAAAATCAAAGCAAATTTAAAACTAGAAAAGGGAAAATACATGTCATATACGTACTATCACAAATTATAATTAAACGTCATCTCCAAAACAAAAGAACAATTTGTAAAACCAAAAACTATGTATGCAATCGTATTGCTCTTTGCAGAAAAAATAAATTCAATTAAAATTGTCTAGTAATACACTACTGGAAAAAATTAAGGGATCAAAAAAAATTCCAAATTTTTCGGTAGTTTTCAACAGGCCGTAACTTTGAGAGAAATGGTCGTACAGGAAATAAAAAAAAAGGAAATTGTAGCTCCAAGTGTCTAGTTTTTGGATTAGAAGTTCAAAATTTTGTAGCCTCCGCGGTTTCTGAGTAATCGTAGAAAAACCAGCAGCATAAAAATTCTCAAAATTTTTTTAGTGTTTTTTTTTGGTCTACGGGCGTGGAAAAATTTTTTTTAGCTTAACCACCATAAGGATCGGATACTTTGTTCAGTAAGCTTTAATTTCTTTTTTTAAACACCCTGATACGTCCACTCCTCGCTGAGATATCGGTCTTCAAATGGAAAAGGATCTTTTTGTCTTTGATTATCGATATCTCAGCAACCAATGATCGCACAGAAAGTTAGAGGTGGGTTTCAAGAAATTAAATGAATTTCCCTTAACAGCTGTCCATCTGAAACGATAATGTGGAAAAAGCTCGAAAAAAACAATTGTTTTTTCTCATTTTTAAAAATTATAAGCTTTTCAGAGCAAACGTGATCCTTTAATTTTTTCATAAATTCGATCAAGTGAAACAAAAAAACGGCTGGCTGGATTAATTTGATTCTTTGTAGGCTTTTTGTGGACATATTGAACTGTAAAAGGCACACTTAACATTAGCGGTTTCCTCAATATTTTCGATCCAGCGCTTGATTTTCCAAAAAACCACTAAAAGCCCTTTTTTTGTTGCATTTTCAAATTCATGTGACAGAACGAAAAAATTTTTTTTTCGAAAAAACAATGGACAGCTGTTAAGGGAAATTCATTTAAGTTCTTGAAACCCACCTCTAACTTTCTGTGCGATCATTGGTTGCTGAGATATCGATATTCAAAGCCAAAAAGATCCTTTTCCATTTGAAGACCGATATCTCAGCGAGGAGTGGACGTATCAGGGTGTTTAAAAAAAGAAATTAAAGCTAACTGAACAAAGTATCCGATCTTTATGGTGGTTAAGCTAAAAAAATTTTTTCCACGCCCGTAGACCAAAAAAAAAACTAAAAAAAATTTGAGAATTTTTTTGCTGCTGGTTTTTCTACGATTACTCAGAAACTGCGGAGGCTACAAAACTTTGAAGTTCTAATCAAAAACTAGACACTTGGAGCTACAATTTCCTTTTTTTTTATTTCCTGTACGACCATTTCTCTCAAAGTTACGGCCTGTTGAAAACTACCGAAAAATATGGAATTTTTTTTTGATCCCTTAATTTTTTCCAGTAGTATATTTGTGATCTAACTTTTTCAAAAATGTTGGTAAGTCAGGTAGAATAGAAATAGGGCGCAAGTTGGTTGGATAATTCTTATATCCATTTTTAAATAATGATATTTATTAATTTGCAATATTTCGTATAATTAGGAAACACAGCCGCATCTACAGATTTATTAAAAAGCGCATCTAGACTTCGAGCTATGAGGACAATAATAAGGGCAATCTATTTATTTGCAGTTAACTTATTAATTTATTCTTAAAACCCTATTTTTTTTTAGTTTAGACATCACACTAAAACTAATAATAAGAACTAACAATGATTGTTATGTTGGATTTACAATTTTTAAGGGTCTAAAAGCTCACGCTTATGTCGGGTGTGGAATTGAAAAAGGAGAGGGAAACGGGAGAACTCCGGATAACTTTCTCACCAAATGAAACGCAGCTTGTGCTTGCTTCACCGGTCGAGCCGGCCCAGTCATGCATCGAATTGCAGGTCCTACCACTAGAGAGACCACAGTCTTGTAATGTAAAAATAAAGTACTATTGATCTAGTAGGTAATTGAGTCTTGTTTTGATCCAGTTACTAAAAATAGATAAGCTCAGTTTTTAAGATTTTATAGACTTTAAATTGTTTGATTTCCGCTAAAAATACAACCACAGATTAGCAAAAAAAATGATTGAAGAAAACGCCCTGGATTTAAAAGATAATCTACTGTTAAAATATTATTATAAATGTGTGGCTTGACATAATATCTTTAGACCTTTTTCAAAACGAAATTAATTTATGTCGACGGATGTTATTAAAACGCTATACACATAAATCCAGTATTTTTTTACAGATATAACATCTATTATTGCGATTTAATTTTTATAATACATACAACAACAATACGTATATGGGATTAAAATTATTCAAGTCTCGCTGTTCCAGTGGTCGATCGATCTGTAACATGCCCTTACAAATTCTTATATGATAATCCATTTCTGATATTCTAAAGTTTAGCAATATACAATACATTATTATGCGTAAATAAAATATTAAAGTGCCTTATTATTTTATTTATGCACAATACGCCACTGTGCAAAATCTGCGAAGTGACTCTCGCTGACCGCATCGAAAACAAGCTTGTAAGAAAGGAAGTTGGATTGAGAGTGTCGATGTAAAAGTAAAAAAGGGCATGCTCCGATGGTTCGGACATGTAGAAAGAATGGACTGAGTAGACGAAGCAGACAATTGACTAAGCTGATATACAATGCAAAAGCGGGTAGATGTAGGAGTCGAGGACGGCCAATTCACACATTTCATGACCAAATAGAACGTGTTCAGGAGGAAGGTGATGTTGAAGTCTTTAAAATCGACGCGCGTGCATGAAAAGAGTCATGAAAGTCAACGAAGCGAGTGAGGCGTGTAAGAAACTTGCCATATGGCGCTGTGTTACCTCTGCCTATCCCGCAAGGGATTTGTCGTGAAGTTAGGTAATGTGTAAAATAATAAGTTTACTAAGATGTTGAACTTTAACATTTTGGTAGGACTGGGGAGAAAACATGTTTTAATTAATCTTAAAGAAAGTTTATGCTTTTGACCTGAATGAACAACTCTTTCATAGTGGCAGGTAATTAAAAACCCAGCCTAGTACGAGTCGGACTCGCGCATAAAGTGTTCCGTATCATTAACAATGGATTAGATAATTTGTTTTAGGTATTTGTTAACGAATCTGGGAGAAAATAAGAGACGAGGGAGACCTAAGAAGACGTAGGTGTATTGTGTGAAAGACGACATGATTAAGAAGGGTGTGTGGATGAAGTCAATCATAGGGAAATATTGAAAACTAAAACCACTGCGCCGACCCCAAATGCTTTCAATAGAAAAGGGATATGATGCTGTTGTCGTGTGCGAGCAACAAAAGTTAAATCGACAATCAAATGTTCAAGTTTATCATTTTGAAGAATTAGTAGCAATACGGTTCTTTTTAATTCAATCTACTAGTGCTCGTGCACGTTTTAAAGATCTTGCAAAGAGACTGAGAGAGACTGATCGCGGCCTCTCGCGATTAGAGGGCTGGTCTATTCTTTGCACAGAGGATTAGCATTGCTATTCAGTGTGGCAAAGCAGACAGTCTTCTGGGCTCGCTGCCAGTAGACCGGAATCTCTAATATTTAGATGTTCGAATCTAATTTCAATTTCATCATTCATCCAGTCCCAAGGAAAACTCTTTTAAGTATTTATTACCAAAGGAAGTGGATTTGCCATATGAATGTTATTTAAAAACCTTTTATCTATCAGTCAAAGCTGCAAACAGAAATGTTATAAATTCCATTTCAAATAATCAATTTTATACAGCCTTTGAGTGTCATGCTGGATCTACCTAATTAAAGGTGAATACGGTCGAACTACTGATCCAATGTTTAATTGATTAGATTTTCACAAACGTTATTTTAGTAATCTTTCGTCTGTCTGTCTGTTTTTTTATCTGTTTTATCTGTATGTTCTCTTTGAGCACGGAAATAGTTTGAAAGAGTTTTTCTCGAATTTTAAACATTAATAAACCGTAACTTAGACAATGAACGCGGCTTCGTGTCATCAAAATTTATGATTCTGCAAAAATATTACAAAAATAACGTGGGCGTAAGAACGGAATAAGGCTTGTAAGGGTCTAATAAATAACTAAAGCGATTAAATATAAAACATTCGGGTGGTTATAATATATTTTTAATATACCAAAAGAAAAATATTCTAAATGTAAATTAAATATATTAAACTAACACGGTTCTTTGTAAACTATTCGAGTGAAACAGAATCCAAAACACACCCGAAATGAAGCCTAAAAGAAAATTTCTTCTTTTATACTTAACAAAATTTATTCCACACAAATAACTCAGTTATATTTATACAATTCCTAAATTGTATAATATTTTTGTGGAAGTACTAAACTTGCTGTCTTTACCGGTAAAGTATTCTCTACAATCACTCTTCGAAGTTTCTGTGTCACACTACCCGTGGGGTATGTCAAATGAAATGAAAGTTAGTCCAACGTCACCCATGGGACTGTTGAAACAAACGAAAGTTGGTGCAGCAAAGTATTCCATATTTTGGGTGAAGTTATCATAAAATTCAGCAATATTTTTTTTGACTTTAACCACAACTGTTTCTTCCTGCGTTTGAGTCACTCTGCTGGCCATTGATAGTGGTCATTTTCATAACTACACTAAACGCACCAGATTGACATCGATATATTATCATATCCTATCATATGAACCAAGGAGCATGTTCATCAAAAATTTACAAAATATTTGGAAATACATATACAATTATAGTAGTCAGTAAACAACTGGTATGCCAAATAAACAATAATATACTAACATAAACTTTAATTTATTTACTAAAATAGGGGATCGAATCCTCCGACCTAAGCAACTGATACTTTACAAAAGACCGGTAAAAATAGAAATAATAATACACGCTACGATGGCCATTGTAAATTTCCATTTCGAATAATAAAGTAAGAGGTTCAGTTTGTATAACAACTCGCAGAAACAATTTTGATACTATAATTTCAGACCACCACTTTTGTTATCAACTTTGGTATATGTTACACACATTTAATTTCGGTATTTATTTGAAAGTTTTAAATTGGAGAAATAACAAATTTTGAAAACTATAATTTTCTCTAACTTTTCATGTTCACTGAATTTCTTATGAGAAGGCAATGTAGATGTTTGAAAAATAGTTAGCTTGATACAAGTTTTAATTGGTATCAATCACGCTTTGCTTTGTAAAAGTAAAACTACAAACAAACAAGAGATATCTTGAAATTTTCGTATAGTTTACAATGTTTAAGTTTATAAAATACTTCACTTAAATAGTCTTGAGTCTTTACAATTACTGTTCAGAATAATTTTAGTATTTTTTTTTAATTATTTCGTTTTTTTACACAGTGTTCAGTCCGAGTTTGACTTACAAGTCTCATTGATTTCTAAAGAACTTTTTTTTATAATTCCTCGTTAGAACTTTTTCATGAAATCACATTATTGTCCAACTATGATAAAAAGGGGGTTATGTGGTTACATTGTACGAGCTTTCCTTGATATATTGTAGCAGGAGAGATGTCGTCAGTTAAGTTATTAATTCAACTTGAACTTTAAAGTTACAATTTACGTTTAAGTAAATTAGTTAAACCATCAGATTGATATGGGTATAATATCCACAATTTTCATGAGATTAATAATTACGCATTATTTGGAGATGTCAAGTTTTTATATTTTATCCAAACTGAGACAGAAAGTCCATATAATTGTTTTTAATACATATTGTATTTCTACATCCATCTTTATAATCTATATAATATTGTAAGCTACCCTGTTTTTTGAAATGCTACTTTTAGTGAGACCCTTTTTAATAGTAATTTATTAATTGCTCAATTTAAGATATTAATAATAATTTTATCTATTAAGTTAATTATTTTGATATGAAACAACTATCCATTTCATTGCAAAGTCTATAAAGTTTTCAATATATAATTTCTACAACTCAAACGTTTTAAAGTCTATTTATCTGGTTAGTGCGAGTATTCATTTAAAACACGTTGCGAACGTTGAGTTGAACACGAATTCATTGTGTTCACATAAAAGGCTTTGTTTGTTGGACTTTCATAATAGCACTGCTTAGTTGGACACATTCAGTAAATACTTAATTCGCTAGAACAGTTATGTTTTCATACGGTTGCAATTTAAAACAATGCGCTCACCGGATTCTGCACATGAAGTTTTTATTTGTTTAAACGGGATATTCAACTTAACATTATAATGTTAAATGCTGTTAAAATCTGTTTTATCGCCAGACAATAAAAAATCCAAAAGTTAGTATTTTGTTCTTAGGAATAAGATTCTATAGAACACAAAGAAGACTATAGAGTTTCGGTGGTCCAGCGGTCGAGCTCCCCGTTTCTAATTCAGAAGTCGTGGGTTCTTTTCCATGCTCACACCAATGATTACTCGGAATCCTTTTCGGCAGTTATGTGTAAGAAATATCCAAATTTCATTTAATTTGGGACCTAACGTAACGGTGACTCGTGAAGTTACGTTACGTTAAGATTATATAAACTACTTTTCAGTGGCTAAAAGTCAAAAAGACAAATGTCATAATAAATAACTTTTATTTTCATAGGTCTTTACAGATTATTTAAAATAGTCAACAAGCACAAAATTTTACTCATAATTTAAAATTAAATACTTAAACACGAGCGCTTGGAGAAAGTGTTTCCGTGGATCAAGAAAATACGGCTGCAATCGCCACGGGTGGCCCGATTCCGATTATATCATTACATAGTTTAAAACAAAGTCACTTTCCGCTGTCTGTCCTCTTATATGCGCAAATCTTTAAAACTACGCAACGGATTTTGATGCGGTTTTTCTTAATAGTTAGAGGGTGTTAACGGGTGGTTTTGATCTATAATTCATGTATAGTGTAGTAAAAAGAAGTGATAATTTTCAAAATTTAGAACTTTAATCGCAAACGCTGCCTGAATCCTAAGTGATAAATTAAAACAACGTACTACATTATTATACACCTTTAAAACGTCTACAAAGAAGTCCGCGAGCGCATGTCTATCTCTTAGGGATAACCCACAATGACCATTTTTATTTTTTTACTGTTTACGAGAAATAATGTCTTATTTACGAAGCGATTTTAAACATTATAGCATCAATTTTCATCCAATTAACTATTCTTAAATATATTGTGCATGTAATATAGATGATCCGGGCCCTTTACAGCATGCAATTTAAACGAATATTTTCAAAGATATTGCAGTATTAATATAGCGGGACAGCAGTTATTACTTTTGATGCAGAACAAAGTTCGCCGGGTGAGCTAGTAGACAAAAAGTCTCAGTGGTCCAGTGGTCAAGCACCCCGTTTCTGAATCAAGAGGTCGCGGGTTCAAAACCTGGCTCACACCACTGACATGTATATATAATGCCTTGTATGTTGAGAGTTATGTAGGGGTATGAGGAACCGAATGAGGTATGTAGGAACCGCACGGTTCCTATGGCGCTCTGTTTTCTCTGCCTACTTTGAAAGGGACTTGGCGTGAATTTATGTATGAATGTGATTGTGTATTTATGTCTAGATATTAATTAATTGTTATAAGTCAGGTGATAAATAGCGATGGCTGACGAAATTATACGCGATGTATGGTCATAGATTACGCCATGTGTTACATACGGTGCTATAGAATCAATTCAGCGGAAATCACATCGCGTTGATATAATTGCTGCTGATAACACCTTCGAATTTTAAATAGCGTTAAGTAAAATTGATAATGTATTATTGAAATAATATATAAACTTCTCAAAATATAAAAAGGGTAATGTCACAATTATTTCACACAATATAGTCACCACCGTTGTTACCGCTTGAAATGTTCTCGACTGACGGGATCACAAACTCGTAAATTGTGGCCAAACTGCAACTGTCGTACTGTTCTGACACCATAATAGCTGTTATGATACATTATTGCAAGAAAACTAGATACTAAAGTTATATCTACGCAGTACACGGTATAGGCCAGCTCGACTGGTGAAATATCACGATCTCGTAAAACATCGACGTAAAGTGGATCCCTGAATCCTTTCCATTCCTATCCCTTATAGACCGGCTACGTAACTACATGTATCACAGTAGTCCTTAATTATGCAGCTTTAATCACTTATTTATCACCAGGTGATACGCTTGATCATTCGATATGCCTTTACTATAATAAAATATGTCACTGTTCATAAGCCGAAATTTTCAGGCGTCACTTTATTCTAGTGTTGCTACTAAGTGCAGAAGTACCTTCTAACGTATGCAAAGATCGTAAGTTTGATCCCCATAAAACTTACTAAGAGACTACGTGTACACAACGTTTTACTCAGGACCAACTACTCAACAACACAGGCAGCTTCATTTCCTTATTCAATTATTTATTCATTTCAATATGCAAGGCACGTAAAAGTGTTTTACTAAATGATGAAACAAGGAAGAAACAAAAAGATAATGTCAAAATGAATTTGAAGTAATATGAAAATATTATGTACTGCTATTTTACATCAAAGCTGACGGGGTATTTGAATGATTGACAGATAAACTACTACAGAGTTTTTGAAATAAGTATATGAATTATTTATCGAAACGAACAATAGTAAGCTCGTCCTTAACATACCACAAAGGGAAGATCTCCACCCTCGCACATGCTAAAAAGTTGATATTTTATTCTATTGACAGATCCACATACAAATAAATTATATAGAGAAAGTTTTATGCGTGTGTAACTTTTCAATGTACTCGTATTTTATCTGATAAAAATGAAATGACAGAAGTTTTATGTCAAACGTACAAGAACATCACGCCAATGCGCTTTCGATGTAGGCAGAAAGATAACAACAGACAACCTGCACACACCTCACTTGCTTCTTTGATGTTCATAACAAGTATAGCTTTTTTTCAAGAAGCACGTCTTCAGCTATTGCATAAGATTCTTCATTCTCGCTTCTAAAATTCAACAGGCCGCGGGTTCGAATCCAGGCTCACACCAATGAATTGTTATTACTGACTTAAACATATTTTATACAAATATACGATGATTATATGTTAACAAATAAATAATATTCAAAATTAAAATCTTAACTGAAGCTATATAAAACACTTCTGCCCACAGCTTTTTCCACAGACAAAGTGAAAAGCACTATTTCCTGATTCATAATTCAGGGTGCTCGACCACCGAACCACCTAGACTTTAAATTAGTACAAAAGTAGTATAAACGGGATATACCCACTGTATTTAAGTATTAATTTTGGTAATTCTCAACAAAATTATGAGAGAAGATATCATATTAGTTTCCAACTGACATGTTTTGTTTTTGATTTCAACTATCACTAATGCATCTATACATAAATATTTTAACAATTTTTAATTGCCTGAAAACAATGATGACACTACATTATAAAAATAACTAGCGGACCCGATGAACTTTCTTCCGCATCAAAAGTAATTTTTACACCTTTTATAATTAAACTGATTAATTTGGAAAATTATCACTTTTTCTTTAGAAGCATGAATTATACATGGCAGATGACAATTATACTCTGGTATGGGTATGGCAGAGTGTGCATGAAAATAGAATAAACGCGGTAGAAATGAGGGCACTGCGCAAAATCTGCGGAGTGACTCTCGCTGATCGCGTAGAAAACAAGGTTGTAAGGAAGGAAGTTGGTTTGAAAGAGAGTGTCGGTGTAAAAGTAAGAAAGGGCATGCTCTGATGGTTCGGACATGTAGAAAGAATGGTTGATGCCTGACTGACTAAGCAGATATACAATGCAAAAGCGGATGGATGTATATAGGAGTCGAGGACGGCCAAGACACACATTCCATGACCAAATAGAACGTGCTCTGGAGGAAGGTGATCTTAGGAGCCTCAAAAACCGACGCGCGTGCATGATAAGAGTTATGAAAGTCAACGAAGCGAGTGAGGCATGTAAGTATCGTGCCTTATGGCGCTCTCTTCTCTCTGCCTACCCCGCAAGGGATTTGGCGTGAAGTTATGTATGTGTGTGTATGTAATTATAAATACAAACGACCCTGTTGACAACTCCAACCTACTAAAAAGACCGCATTAAAATCCGTTGCGTAATTTCAAATACCAAAGCATTTATGGGGACAGACAGCAAAAAGCGACTTTGTTCTATGCTAATTATTATTCATTATTAAACATTGTTAAATGGTTTTATCGCCCACGGAACCACCTGTATACTAAATATTCGTGAAATCGCAATATATATCACAATTTATCATATAAAGAAATTAAATTAAATAGATACATAGAGAGGCAATAAAGTTCTCAGAGAGAAATAAGGGCCTATTTACGAAGCGTTTTCAAACATTACAGCATTAATTTTCATCCAATAAAATGTCTTAAATAGATTGTGCATGTAATATAGACGATCCTGGCCCTTTACAGTATGCAATTTAAATAAATATTTTCGAAGATATTGCAGTATTAACATAGCAGGACAGCAGTTATTACTTTTGATGCGTAACAGGGTCAGCTAGTATCCATATAATAAAATCTTATTAAAGTCAAAACTGTACACGTAATATTATTTTTTAGGTTTTAAATTTATGCCTGTTTGCACATTTATCTGTTAGTCTGTTTATTTGTAACGGAGACATTCTAAAAGTTTTGCATGCTTTTATATCCAAGTTTGCATGAATATTGCCAAGAGGTCTGGACAACATAAATGCTAAATATTATCATGCTATCACTGACCTGGGGGTGAGCAATGACCTCTTATAATTGTGCTATAGTATTTTTGGTATTTTATGGCATTCACGCAGACAAACTCACGGGCAACAGCTGGTATGTTGTAATATAATGGTGTAATATAATAATATTAATAATATATAATAATATATAATTATAATAATATATAATATATTAATAATATTAATAATATATAATATATAATATTAATAATATAATAATAAGTCCCCCCAAGTCCAACCATGCGTCCGAATCGACCACCAGATTCACGTGGGGGACGGACACGTGACTGATAAATTACCGGCACGGCTAAATTGGCACTGGCAAACCCAGTAGAATGGAGTCAGTAAATAATGTATCGAGTATAGGACCGCTTCCCGGGGGCGATCGCCGGGGCACGTCTGGAGCTGGCGCTGGACGTTCCAGCCATACGAACCGTCAGCGGCTCTCTGCTGAACAGGCGGGCGAGAGTCGGGGGACCCGAAGTTATTACAGCCGAACAACGGGGAGGGAGGGGGCAGACGACGCTTTGCAGGGTAGGGCTTCGCCCGCACACTCTGTCGGCTCGTCCGCATCGACCACAAACTATGCAAATGATGATAGACGCAGAAAGTGGTCAACTGAAGAGATGGAGGAGTTAATGTTTTGCTACTACAAAGCCCGATCTGCGGGCCCCGGATATATTAGAACACTTTTTACACTTTTTAAAGACAGGAATCCTAATAACCCTAAAGTAAATAGATTTGATGGCAATAAATTATCTAACCAGGCACGTAGAATCATTAAACAAAATGTAATATCGCAGGAACTACTGAACCGCATACAACAAACAGCAGAAGGGACATCGCCTTCACTCAACGAAAATATTCCGAACGAAGTCCAAGTACCTAATATAGATTACATAGTTGCGACAGACACACCACAATTCGACACACACCAAGAACAATATACACCAGATGCTGACTTAATTAACGAACTCACCAGTAACATACAGGTACATGAAGATCAGGACCCACTTATACTAAATTTCTTACAAACATTGGCTGAAACTAAAGAGACGCCCGTAACAAATAGATTATTTTTACCGAAAGCTAAAATAAACAAACAATTTTTAAGAAACCTAAAAACTATTAACGATTTTCTACCCAACATATTAGTAACTAACAATAACCTTCTAGATATAAATAACATAATATACGCCACAGCTAAAACTCTCATACTTAATAACAAACAGACACCTTTCAAACCTAAAAACACAATAAATCCTAAATCAAATCCACCGTGGAAAAAGAGAATCCAAATTAAGATAGAAAAGTTTAGAAAAGAATTAGGTCAATTAATAGAAATCAAAAGAGGAATAGGCACACGAAGAATGATAAAAATTAAAGAAAAATTATATGCGAAATACAATATCTGTAGTGAAAACGATCACGATAACACTTCCGAAACACTTAAACAAAAAATTAAAGCATTAGCTGCCAGGATAAAGAGGTATGAAGACATGAACAATAGAAAAAATCAAAACAAATTATTCAGTGAAAACGAACACAAACTTTACAGGAGCTTAGGAAATAATAGTGATAGAGAAATAAAATTGCCCACCAAAGAAAGACTGGAAGAGTTCTGGACGTCGGTATTATCAAATTCAACACAATACAATACAGATGCTAAATGGATAAAAGAATTAGAATCGTCAGTAAATACAGTAGAAACAATAGACACGGTAGAAATCACACTAGAACACATCAAAACTGCTACAAAAAAACTACTGAACTGGAAGACACCGGGGATTGACCAAATACAAAATTACTACTTAAAATATCTCACTAGTATACACAAACACTTAGCAAAATTATTTACAAACATAGTGTTAGGCAACGAAAACTTAGAGGAATGGTTTACCACAGGCCAAGTTATATTAATACCGAAAAATAATAATAACGAAGATCCGAAGAATTGGAGACCAATAGCATGCTTATGTAGTATTTACAAGTTATTAACTTCCGTATTGGCAGATGTTCTCTACAAACATTGCCAAGAAAACCACATTATTGCAATAGAACAAAGAGGATGTCGCCGTGGAGCGAGAGGCTGCAAAGATCACCTGATAGTCAATAAAGCGATACTGGAAGACGCACACCAATCACAGAAAAATTTGAGCATGGCGTGGATCGACTATCAGAAAGCCTTTGACACTGTGTCACACCAATGGCTACTCAGGGTACTTGATATCTACAAATGTCCACCCATGATCAAACGATTCCTACAGTTATCGATGCCGTCATGGAGGGTAGTGATGACGGCACGTGGCTCTAAAGAAATAGTAACTACTGAACCGATTTACATTAGACGCGGCATCTTTCAGGGCGACTCCCTTTCACCACTACTATTCTGTTTGGCGGTGAACCCGGTCTCTTTTATTTTAAGCAAATATGAACTAAAAGGATACAAACTTAAAGATAGTTTCTGGATAAATCATTTACTGTATATGGATGACCTTAAAATTTATGCAAACACCAAGAATAACCTCAAAGTTTTATTAGACAGTGTAGAGACATTCACTAATGACATAGGTATGAGTTTTGGTCTGGACAAGTGTAATGTAGCTCATATTAGTGCAGGCCACAGAAATACAGCGACAGGGGAGGGACACATACTACTTAGCGGAGAAACATTTAAACAACTTGCAATAGGCGATAGATACAAATATTTAGGAATACACGAATCGGGTAAAATTGAACATTCTATTATTCGGGACCAAATTACTAAAGAATATTTCAAAAGGGTTAGGAAATTATTACAGACACATCTCAGCGCACGCAACATAATCAAAGGCATAAACACATACGCAATACCGGTATTACTCTATTCATTTGGTATCATAAATTATAAAAACAATGACTTGAAGAAAATAGACACTAAAACCAGAAAGTTATTAGCGATCAAAAAGGCACATCAACAAAAAGCAGAAGTAGAAAGATTATACATACCAGTTGCAGACGGTGGAAGAGGATTAATAAACGTAGAATATATATATAAATCACAAATAGTTAAGTATAAACAATATTTAGATACTGAGTCTGATGATCTGATTAAGGCAATAGCTAGACACGATATTCATAGGGACAAATATTCAATCAAAAACGATGCAAAAGAAATAGAGCGAGAAATACAACTACCACACAACAGACAACATACAGACACCGACATAAAAAACGCAATAGTCAAAAAACAAAATTCATCCTGGCGGCTTAAGCAATTACATGGACAATTTCCAACAAAAGTTTTAGATCAGGCTAATATAGATACCGAACTCTCGTTTAAGTGGCTTAAAAAGCAACACGTGTCTCCTGGAATAGAATCAGCCGTTTTTGCAATACAAGACCAAGCAGTTATGACAAGACAACATCAGCGCGACATCCTAAAGGTACCAGTAGACGGAAAATGTCGTATCTGTCAAATTAAAGACGAAACTGCACAACACATAATTTCTGGGTGCGAAAAGCTGGCGGGCAATTACTACGTCAAGAGACATAATAATCTCGTCCAGTACGTTTACTGGTGCCTTGCAAGAAAACACAACATAGAAGTTTCACCCCTTTGGTGGAAAGAAAATATGATCCAACCTCAAGTTAAAGAAAACGAGTCCGCAAAAATCCTTTGGGAAATGCCCATACAAACAGACATAACAGTTACACACAATAGACCAGATTTAATATACGTAGATAAAGCAAATAACAAAACATTTTTAATAGACATCACAGTACCGTCCGACTACAACATAGGCGCCAAAGAAATTGAAAAACTGAGTAAATACCACCTCCTCAAAACCGAAGTCAGCCGTTTATGGAATACGCAAACTACTATCATACCCATTGTCGTAGGAGCCACAGGTGTTGTGGCTAAAAGCATTACAAAATATATAGAAAAATTAGAAGCTCCAATAGATATCAGCATCCTCCAAAAACAAGCAGCCATTCACACAACAACCATACTCAGCAAAGTTTTAGGAGACACTGTTTTCGTTCAGAACATAAACACAATACAACATCACACACCAACAGTGCCTTTAATAAATCCACCGACGGATCCACAACTAAACGCAAACACACAAAGATCAAACTCACACACAATAATTGCTACCCAAGAACCAGAAAGAAGCAGGGGTAGAGGCAGAGGAAGAGGCAGGGGAAGAGGCAGAGGAAGAGGCAGTAGAATTCCTTAAAACTATAGGCATCTCTTTTCCCGTAGGAAACGGGACGGGGTGTCTATAAAAAACCGACCAAAAGTCGAGAAAAAAACCCTTAATATAATATATAATATTAATAATATAATAATAAGTCCCCCCAAGTCCAACCATGCGTCCGAATCGACCACCAGATTCACGTGGGGGACGGACACGTGACTGATAAATTACCGGCACGGCTAAATTGGCACTGGCAAACCCAGTAGAATGGAGTCAGTAAATAATGTATCGAGTATAGGACCGCTTCCCGGGGGCGATCGCCGGGGCACGTCTGGAGCTGGCGCTGGACGTTCCAGCCATACGAACCGTCAGCGGCTCTCTGCTGAACAGGCGGGCGAGAGTCGGGGGACCCGAAGTTATTACAGCCGAACAACGGGGAGGGAGGGGGCAGACGACGCTTTGCAGGGTAGGGCTTCGCCCGCACACTCTGTCGGCTCGTCCGCATCGACCACAAACTATGCAAATGATGATAGACGCAGAAAGTGGTCAACTGAAGAGATGGAGGAGTTAATGTTTTGCTACTACAAAGCCCGATCTGCGGGCCCCGGATATATTAGAACACTTTTTACACTTTTTAAAGACAGGAATCCTAATAACCCTAAAGTAAATAGATTTGATGGCAATAAATTATCTAACCAGGCACGTAGAATCATTAAACAAAATGTAATATCGCAGGAACTACTGAACCGCATACAACAAACAGCAGAAGGGACATCGCCTTCACTCAACGAAAATATTCCGAACGAAGTCCAAGTACCTAATATAGATTACATAGTTGCGACAGACACACCACAATTCGACACACACCAAGAACAATATACACCAGATGCTGACTTAATTAACGAACTCACCAGTAACATACAGGTACATGAAGATCAGGACCCACTTATACTAAATTTCTTACAAACATTGGCTGAAACTAAAGAGACGCCCGTAACAAATAGATTATTTTTACCGAAAGCTAAAATAAACAAACAATTTTTAAGAAACCTAAAAACTATTAACGATTTTCTACCCAACATATTAGTAACTAACAATAACCTTCTAGATATAAATAACATAATATACGCCACAGCTAAAACTCTCATACTTAATAACAAACAGACACCTTTCAAACCTAAAAACACAATAAATCCTAAATCAAATCCACCGTGGAAAAAGAGAATCCAAATCAAGATAGAAAAGTTTAGAAAAGAATTAGGTCAATTAATAGAAATCAAAAGAGGAATAGGCACACGAAGAATGATAAAAATTAAAGAAAAATTATATGCGAAATACAATATTTGTAGTGAAAACGATCACGATAACACTTCCGAAACACTTAAACAAAAAATTAAAGCATTAGCTGCCAGGATAAAGAGGTATGAAGACATGAACAATAGAAAAAATCAAAACAAATTATTCAGTGAAAACGAACACAAACTTTACAGGAGCTTAGGAAATAATAGTGATAGAGAAATAAAATTGCCCACCAAAGAAAGACTGGAAGAGTTCTGGACGTCGGTATTATCAAATTCAACACAATACAATACAGATGCTAAATGGATAAAAGAATTAGAATCGTCAGTAAATACAGTAGAAACAATAGACACGGTAGAAATCACACTAGAACACATCAAAACTGCTACAAAAAAACTACTGAACTGGAAGACACCGGGGATTGACCAAATACAAAATTACTACTTAAAATATCTCACTAGTATACACACACACTTAGCAAAATTATTTACAAACATAGTGTTAGGCAACGAAAACTTAGAGGAATGGTTTACCACAGGCCAAGTTATATTAATACCGAAAAATAATAATAACGAAGATCCGAAGAATTGGAGACCAATAGCATGCTTATGTAGTATTTACAAGTTATTAACTTCCGTATTGGCAGATGTTCTCTACAAACATTGCCAAGAAAACCACATTATTGCAATAGAACAAAGAGGATGTCGCCGTGGAGCGAGAGGCTGCAAAGATCACCTGATGGTCAATAAAGCGATACTGGAAGACGCACACCAATCACAGAAAAATTTGAGCATGGCGTGGATCGACTATCAGAAAGCCTTTGACACTGTGTCACACCAATGGCTACTCAGGGTACTTGATATCTACAAATGTCCACCCATGATCAAACGATTCCTACAGTTATCGATGCCGTCATGGAGGGTAGTGATGACGGCACGTGGCTCTAAAGAAATAGTAACTACTGAACCGATTTACATTAGACGCGGCATCTTTCAGGGCGACTCCCTTTCACCACTACTATTCTGTTTGGCGGTGAACCCGGTCTCTTTTATTTTAAGCAAATATGAACTAAAAGGATACAAACTTAAAGATAGTTTCTGGATAAATCATTTACTGTATATGGATGACCTTAAAATTTATGCAAACACCAAGAATAACCTCAAAGTTTTATTAGACAGTGTAGAGACATTCACTAATGACATAGGTATGAGTTTTGGTCTGGACAAGTGTAATGTAGCTCATATTAGTGCAGGCCACAGAAATACAGCGACAGGGGAGGGACACATACTACTTAGCGGAGAAACATTTAAACAACTTGCAATAGGCGATAGATACAAATATTTAGGAATACACGAATCGGGTAAAATTGAACATTCTATTATTCGGGACCAAATTACTAAAGAATATTTCAAAAGGGTTAGGAAATTATTACAGACACATCTCAGCGCACGCAACATAATCAAAGGCATAAACACATACGCAATACCGGTATTACTCTATTCATTTGGTATCATAAATTATAAAAACAATGACTTGAAGAAAATAGACACTAAAACCAGAAAGTTATTAGCGATCAAAAAGGCACATCAACAAAAAGCAGAAGTAGAAAGATTATACATACCAGTTGCAGACGGTGGAAGAGGATTAATAAACGTAGAATATATATATAAATCACAAATAGTTAAGTATAAACAATATTTAGATACTGAGTCTGATGATCTGATTAAGGCAATAGCTAGACACGATATTCATAGGGACAAATATTCAATCAAAAACGATGCAAAAGAAATAGAGCGAGAAATACAACTACCACACAACAGACAACATACAGACACCGACATAAAAAACGCAATAGTCAAAAAACAAAATTCATCCTGGCGGCTTAAGCAATTACATGGACAATTTCCAACAAAAGTTTTAGATCAGGCTAATATAGATACCGAACTCTCGTTTAAGTGGCTTAAAAAGCAACACGTGTCTCCTGGAATAGAATCAGCCGTTTTTGCAATACAAGACCAAGCAGTTATGACAAGACAACATCAGCGCGACATCCTAAAGGTACCAGTAGACGGAAAATGTCGTATCTGTCAAATTAAAGACGAAACTGCACAACACATAATTTCTGGGTGCGAAAAGCTGGCGGGCAATTACTACGTCAAGAGACATAATAATCTCGTCCAGTACGTTTACTGGTGCCTTGCAAGAAAACACAACATAGAAGTTTCACCCCTTTGGTGGAAAGAAAATATGATCCAACCTCAAGTTAAAGAAAACGAGTCCGCAAAAATCCTTTGGGAAATGCCCATACAAACAGACATAACAGTTACACACAATAGACCAGATTTAATATACGTAGATAAAGCAAATAACAAAACATTTTTAATAGACATCACAGTACCGTCCGACTACAACATAGGCGCCAAAGAAATTGAAAAACTGAGTAAATACCACCTCCTCAAAACCGAAGTCAGCCGTTTATGGAATACGCAAACTACTATCATACCCATAGTCGTAGGAGCCACAGGTATTGTGGCTAAAAGCTTAACTAGATACATAGAAAAATTAGAAACTCCAATAGATATCAGCATCCTTCAAAAACAAGCAGCCATCCACACAACAACCATACTCAGCAAAGTTTTAGGAGACACCGTTTTTGTCCAGAATACAGATACACTACAACAACACACACCAACAGCGCCATTAATAAATCCACCAACTGATCCACAACAAAATGCAAGCACACAGAGACCACACATCACAACACACACACAAGATTCAATCTCAGACACCATAAATACAACTCAAGAAACAGAAAGAGGCAGGGGAAGAGGCAGGGGAAGAGGCAGAGGAAGAGGCAGAAGAACTCCTTAAAACTATAGACATCTCTTTTCCCGTAGGAAACGGGACGGGGTGTCTATAAAAAACCGACCAAAAGTCGAGAAAAAAAACGTATATAATAATAAGTCCCCCCAAGTCCAACCATGCGTCCGAATCGACCACCAGATTCACGTGGGGGACGGACACGTGACTGATAAATTACCGGCACGGCTAAATTGGCACTGGCAAACCCAGTAGAATGGAGTCAGTAAATAATGTATCGAGTATAGGACCGCTTCCCGGGGGCGATCGCCGGGGCACGTCTGGAGCTGGCGCTGGACGTTCCAGCCATACGAACCGTCAGCGGCTCTCTGCTGAACAGGCGGGCGAGAGTCGGGGGACCCGAAGTTATTACAGCCGAACAACGGGGAGGGAGGGGGCAGACGACGCTTTGCAGGGTAGGGCTTCGCCCGCACACTCTGTCGGCTCGTCCGCATCGACCACAAACTATGCAAATGATGATAGACGCAGAAAGTGGTCAACTGAAGAGATGGAGGAGTTAATGTTTTGCTACTACAAAGCCCGATCTGCGGGCCCCGGATATATTAGAACACTTTTTACACTTTTTAAAGACAGGAATCCTAATAACCCTAAAGTAAATAGATTTGATGGCAATAAATTATCTAACCAGGCACGTAGAATCATTAAACAAAATGTAATATCGCAGGAACTACTGAACCGCATACAACAAACAGCAGAAGGGACATCGCCTTCACTCAACGAAAATATTCCGAACGAAGTCCAAGTACCTAATATAGATTACATAGTTGCGACAGACACACCACAATTCGACACACACCAAGAACAATATACACCAGATGCTGACTTAATTAACGAACTCACCAGTAACATACAGGTACATGAAGATCAGGACCCACTTATACTAAATTTCTTACAAACATTGGCTGAAACTAAAGAGACGCCCGTAACAAATAGATTATTTTTACCGAAAGCTAAAATAAACAAACAATTTTTAAGAAACCTAAAAACTATTAACGATTTTCTACCCAACATATTAGTAACTAACAATAACCTTCTAGATATAAATAACATAATATACGCCACAGCTAAAACTCTCATACTTAATAACAAACAGACACCTTTCAAACCTAAAAACACAATAAATCCTAAATCAAATCCACCGTGGAAAAAGAGAATCCAAATTAAGATAGAAAAGTTTAGAAAAGAATTAGGTCAATTAATAGAAATCAAAAGAGGAATAGGCACACGAAGAATGATAAAAATTAAAGAAAAATTATATGCGAAATACAATATCTGTAGTGAAAACGATCACGATAACACTTCCGAAACACTTAAACAAAAAATTAAAGCATTAGCTGCCAGGATAAAGAGGTATGAAGACATGAACAATAGAAAAAATCAAAACAAATTATTCAGTGAAAACGAACACAAACTTTACAGGAGCTTAGGAAATAATAGTGATAGAGAAATAAAATTGCCCACCAAAGAAAGACTGGAAGAGTTCTGGACGTCGGTATTATCAAATTCAACACAATACAATACAGATGCTAAATGGATAAAAGAATTAGAATCGTCAGTAAATACAGTAGAAACAATAGACACGGTAGAAATCACACTAGAACACATCAAAACTGCTACAAAAAAACTACTGAACTGGAAGACACCGGGGATTGACCAAATACAAAATTACTACTTAAAATATCTCACTAGTATACACAAACACTTAGCAAAATTATTTACAAACATAGTGTTAGGCAACGAAAACTTAGAGGAATGGTTTACCACAGGCCAAGTTATATTAATACCGAAAAATAATAATAACGAAGATCCGAAGAATTGGAGACCAATAGCATGCTTATGTAGTATTTACAAGTTATTAACTTCCGTATTGGCAGATGTTCTCTACAAACATTGCCAAGAAAACCACATTATTGCAATAGAACAAAGAGGATGTCGCCGTGGAGCGAGAGGCTGCAAAGATCACCTGATAGTCAATAAAGCGATACTGGAAGACGCACACCAATCACAGAAAAATTTGAGCATGGCGTGGATCGACTATCAGAAAGCCTTTGACACTGTGTCACACCAATGGCTACTCAGGGTACTTGATATCTACAAATGTCCACCCATGATCAAACGATTCCTACAGTTATCGATGCCGTCATGGAGGGTAGTGATGACGGCACGTGGCTCTAAAGAAATAGTAACTACTGAACCGATTTACATTAGACGCGGCATCTTTCAGGGCGACTCCCTTTCACCACTACTATTCTGTTTGGCGGTGAACCCGGTCTCTTTTATTTTAAGCAAATATGAACTAAAAGGATACAAACTTAAAGATAGTTTCTGGATAAATCATTTACTGTATATGGATGACCTTAAAATTTATGCAAACACCAAGAATAACCTCAAAGTTTTATTAGACAGTGTAGAGACATTCACTAATGACATAGGTATGAGTTTTGGTCTGGACAAGTGTAATGTAGCTCATATTAGTGCAGGCCACAGAAATACAGCGACAGGGGAGGGACACATACTACTTAGCGGAGAAACATTTAAACAACTTGCAATAGGCGATAGATACAAATATTTAGGAATACACGAATCGGGTAAAATTGAACATTCTATTATTCGGGACCAAATTACTAAAGAATATTTCAAAAGGGTTAGGAAATTATTACAGACACATCTCAGCGCACGCAACATAATCAAAGGCATAAACACATACGCAATACCGGTATTACTCTATTCATTTGGTATCATAAATTATAAAAACAATGACTTGAAGAAAATAGACACTAAAACCAGAAAGTTATTAGCGATCAAAAAGGCACATCAACAAAAAGCAGAAGTAGAAAGATTATACATACCAGTTGCAGACGGTGGAAGAGGATTAATAAACGTAGAATATATATATAAATCACAAATAGTTAAGTATAAACAATATTTAGATACTGAGTCTGATGATCTGATTAAGGCAATAGCTAGACACGATATTCATAGGGACAAATATTCAATCAAAAACGATGCAAAAGAAATAGAGCGAGAAATACAACTACCACACAACAGACAACATACAGACACCGACATAAAAAACGCAATAGTCAAAAAACAAAATTCATCCTGGCGGCTTAAGCAATTACATGGACAATTTCCAACAAAAGTTTTAGATCAGGCTAATATAGATACCGAACTCTCGTTTAAGTGGCTTAAAAAGCAACACGTGTCTCCTGGAATAGAATCAGCCGTTTTTGCAATACAAGACCAAGCAGTTATGACAAGACAACATCAGCGCGACATCCTAAAGGTACCAGTAGACGGAAAATGTCGTATCTGTCAAATTAAAGACGAAACTGCACAACACATAATTTCTGGGTGCGAAAAGCTGGCGGGCAATTACTACGTCAAGAGACATAATAATCTCGTCCAGTACGTTTACTGGTGCCTTGCAAGAAAACACAACATAGAAGTTTCACCCCTTTGGTGGAAAGAAAATATGATCCAACCTCAAGTTAAAGAAAACGAGTCCGCAAAAATCCTTTGGGAAATGCCCATACAAACAGACATAACAGTTACACACAATAGACCAGATTTAATATACGTAGATAAAGCAAATAACAAAACATTTTTAATAGACATCACAGTACCGTCCGACTACAACATAGGCGCCAAAGAAATTGAAAAACTGAGTAAATACCACCTCCTCAAAACCGAAGTCAGCCGTTTATGGAATACGCAAACTACTATCATACCCATTGTCGTAGGAGCCACAGGTGTTGTGGCTAAAAGCATTACAAAATATATAGAAAAATTAGAAGCTCCAATAGATATCAGCATCCTCCAAAAACAAGCAGCCATTCACACAACAACCATACTCAGCAAAGTTTTAGGAGACACTGTTTTCGTTCAGAACATAAACACAATACAACATCACACACCAACAGTGCCTTTAATAAATCCACCGACGGATCCACAACTAAACGCAAACACACAAAGATCAAACTCACACACAATAATTGCTACCCAAGAACCAGAAAGAAGCAGGGGTAGAGGCAGAGGAAGAGGCAGGGGAAGAGGCAGAGGAAGAGGCAGTAGAATTCCTTAAAACTATAGGCATCTCTTTTCCCGTAGGAAACGGGACGGGGTGTCTATAAAAAACCGACCAAAAGTCGAGAAAAAAACCCTTAATATAATAATATAGTTAATGTACTGTTACTACAAAGCCCGATCCGCGGGCCCCGGATATATTAGAACACTTTTTACACTTTTTAAAGACAGGAATCCTAATAACCCTAAAGTAAATAGATTTGATGGCAATAAATTATCTAACCTGGCACGTAGAATCATTAAACAAAATGTTATATCGCAGGAACTACTGAACCGCATACAACAGACAGCAGAAGGGACATCGCCTTCACTCAACGATAATATTCCGAACGAAGTCCAAGTACCTAATATAGATTACATAGTTGACACAGACACACCCCAATTCGACACACACCAAGAACAATATACACCTGATGCTGACTTAATTAACGAACTCACCAGTAACATACAGGTACATGAAGATCAGGACCCACTCATACTAAATTTCTTACAAACATTGGCTGAAACTAAAGAGACGCCCGTAACAAATAGATTATTTTTACCGAAAGCTAAAATAAACAATCAATTCTTAAGAAACCTAAAAACTATTAACGATTTTCTACCCAACATATTAGTTACTAACAATAACCTTCTAGATATAAATAACATAATATACGCCACAGCTAAAACTCTCATACTTAATAACAAACAGACACCTTTCAAACCTAAAAACACAATAAATCCTAAATCAAATCCACCGTGGAAAAAGAGAATCCAAATTAAGATAGAAAAGTTTAGAAAAGAATTAGGTCAATTAATAGAAATCAAAAGAGGAATAGGCACACGAAGAATGATAAAAATTAAAGAAAAATTATATGCGAAATACAATATCTGTAGTGAAAACGATCACGATAACACTTCCGAAACACTTAAACAAAAAATTAAAGCATTAGCTGCCAGGATAAAGAGGTATGAAGACATGAACAATAGAAAAAATCAAAACAAATTATTTAGTGAAAACGAACACAAACTTTACAGGAGCTTAGGAAATAATATTGATAGAGAAATAAAATTGCCCACCAAAGAAAGACTGGAAGAGTTCTGGACGTCGGTATTATCAAATTCAACACAATACAATACAGATGCTAAATGGATAAAAGAATTAGAATCGTCAGTAAATACAGTAGAAACAATAGACACGGTAGAAATCACACTAGAACACATCAAAACTGCTACAAAAAAACTACTGAACTGGAAGACACCGGGGATTGACGAAATACAAAATTACTACTTAAAATATCTCACTAGCATACACACACACTTAGCAAAATTATTTACAAACATAGTGTTAGGCAACGAAAACTTAGAGGAATGGTTTACCACAGGCCAAGTTATATTAATACCGAAAAATAATAATAACGAAGATCCGAAGAATTGGAGACCAATAGCATGCTTATGTAGTATGTACAAGTTATTAACTTCCGTATTGGCAGATGTTCTCTACAAACATTGCCAAGAAAACCACATAATTGCAATAGAACAAAGAGGATGTCGCCGTGGAGCGAGAGGCTGCAAAGATCACCTGATGGTCAATAAAGCGATACTGGAAGACGCACACCAATCACAGAAAAATTTGAGCATGGCGTGGATCGACTATCAGAAAGCCTTTGACACTGTGTCACACCAGTGGCTACTCAGGGTACTTGATATCTACAAATGTCCACCCATGATCAAACGATTCCTACAGTTATCGATGCCGTCATGGAGGGTAGTGATGACGGCACGTGGCTCTAAAGAAATAGTAACTACTGAACCGATTTACATTAGACGCGGCATCTTTCAGGGCGACTCCCTTTCACCACTACTATTCTGTTTGGCGGTGAACCCGGTCTCTTTTATTTTAAGCAAATATGAACTAAAAGGATACAAACTTAAAGATAGTTTCTGGATAAATCATTTACTGTATATGGATGACCTTAAAATTTATGCAAACACCAAGAATAACCTCAAAGTTTTATTAGACAGTGTAGAGACATTCACTAATGACATAGGTATGAGTTTTGGTCTGGACAAGTGTAATGTAGCTCATATTAGTGCAGGCCACAGAAATACAGCGACAGGGGAGGGACACATACTACTTAGCGGAGAAACATTTAAACAACTTGCAATAGGCGATAGATACAAATATTTAGGAATACACGAATCAGGTAAAATTGAGCATTCTATTATTCGGGACCAAATTACTAAAGAATATTTCAAAAGGGTTAGGAAATTATTACAGACACATCTCAGCGCACGCAACATAATCAAAGGCATAAACACATACGCAATACCGGTATTACTCTATTCATTTGGTATCATAAATTATAAAAACAATGACTTGAAGAAAATAGACACTAAAACCAGAAAGTTATTAGCGATCAAAAAGGCACATCAACAAAAAGCAGAAGTAGAAAGATTATACATACCAGTTGCAGACGGTGGAAGAGGATTAATAAACGTAGAATATATATATAAATCACAAATAGTTAAGTATAAACAATATTTAGATACTGAGTCTGATGATCTGAATAAGGCAATAGTTAGACACGATATTCATAGGGACAAATATTCAATCAAAAACGATGCAAAAGAAATAGAGCGAGAAATACAACTACCACACAACAGACAACATACAGATACCGACATAAAAAACGCAATAGTCAAAAAACAAAATTCATCCTGGCGGTGTAAGCAATTACATGGACAATTCCCAACAAAAGTTTTAGATCAGGCTAATATAGATACCGAACTCTCGTTTAAATGGCTTAAAAAGCAACACGTGTCTCCTGGAATAGAATCAGCCGTTTTTGCAATACAAGACCAAGCAGTTATGACCAGACAACATCAGCGCGACATCCTCAAGTTACCAGTAGACGGAAAATGTCGTATCTGTCAAATTAAAGACGAAACTGCACAACACATAATTTCTGGGTGCGAAAAGCTGGCGGGCAATTACTACGTCAAAAGACATAATAATCTCGTCCAGTACGTTTACTGGTGCCTTGCAAGAAAACACAACATAGAAGTTTCACCCCTCTGGTGGAAAGAAAATATGATCCAACCTCAAGTTAAAGAAAACGAATTCGCGAAAATCCTTTGGGAAATGCCCATACAAACAGACATAACAGTTACACACAATAGACCAGATTTAATTTACGTAGATAAAGCAAACAACAAAACATTTTTAATAGACATCACAGTACCGTCCGACTACAACATAGGCGCCAAAGAAATAGAAAAACTAAGTAAATATCATCTTCTCAAAACCGAAGTCAGCCGTTTATGGAATACGCAAATCACAATCATACCCATAGTCGTGGGAGCCACAGGTGTTGTGGCTAATAGCTTATCTAGATACATAGAAAAATTAGAAACCTCAATAGACATCAGCATACTTCAAAAACAAGCAGCCATTCATACAACAACCATACTCAGCAAAGTATTAGGAGACACCGTTTTTGTCCCGAATACAGATACACTACAACAACACACACCAACAGTGCCATTAATAAATCCACCAACTGACCCACAACAAAACGCAAGCACACAGAGGTCAAACATCACAACACATACACCAGATTCAAACTCACAGACAATAAATGCAACCCAAGAATTAGGAAGAAGCAGGGGTAGAGGCAGGAGAAGAGGGAGAGGAAGAGGTAGAGGAACTTCTTAAAACTATAGGCATCTCTTTTCCCGTAGGAAACGGGACGGGGTGTCTATAAAAAACCGACCAAGAGTCGAGAAAAAAACCATATAATAATATAATAATATTATGGTGTAATATAATATTATGGACAAAACCTAACCTAAAACCTACATCCAATAAGCCTCTAAGCATGTTTTAATGAGATATTCGAGGTTGATCTCCGCATCAGCATCCACTTCTAATTTCCCAGAAATCTGACAGCATCAATTATTAATCCTCTTTATGTACGTTTATTGAATATACGCGCTCTTTTTGGAGCTTAAACATGTTTACTTTGCTTTATCACCAAGCTGAGTAAACGTGCCGTGAGCTTTGTAAAATAGTAGTTAAAATTTACAATACAAACTTATTATTTCCTTAGAAACTAAACTGTGTCTGAGATATAGTAAGTATGTTACTTTTTTAAATTTTATAATAAGCGGTAATAACCGTATCTTTTTTCATCTAAAAATACGCAGTTTAAGCCAATTCATTTCTCAGAAATTCGACGTAAACTATTTGAAAACGTCCAGGTCCTCCAGGTAATTTTGTCTAACCATTTAATAGTAGATAACAATGGTTGGTTATAAGTCGCTTGATGTTGAAACCGTGTGTGTCGTCGTCTTAAGTCGGCTGATCCGCACCAAAGCGATTGTGAGCAGAGAGCTAGCAGCTTATGTTTCAAACACTGTGTTATTGATATGTCAGTGCTCACCGAGCTAAGTAAATTCTCATCGAATGAGATTTCAAGGCATTCTATGATATAGTTTAAGTTATACAATATTTTTAGTTTCTTCAACGCTTTCAGCTTGAATTTATATGAACCAGTGTCATTATTATTCATAAATATAACATTCCTAGAAAACTCCTGGTTTAAGTGGATCCGGCGTGACATGTAGCAAAAAAAATAAATTAAACACTCCATTTCTTTAACAAACAGATAAATGGTTTAATATCTTTATTATTCAAATAAAAACATTGAATGCCTAAATAATCATATAACCTACAGGTTAGTAAAATTCAGTCGAATCAATTGTGCGCATTAATTCATGCGTCAGCAAATTTTCATGCGATTAAATTCTTATATTTAATATTTCGTTTTAAAGATGGCGTAATCTTGATGATGTAGATGCTCATTTATTTTTTAAAGAGCTTTTGTTGTGCGGCCGACTTATAAGCTTTTTTGGGTCAAGTACAATGCTGATAGCCAACCCAGCTAATGTTTTAAGTCATCTAGGAGGTGTTGTAAGCCACCATTAACAAAGGCATTGTCAGACACATGAACTGTTACAAAGGAAATAATAAGATATAATTATAAAAATAATTTAACTTTAATTGTCTCGGTAGCCCAGGGTTCAAGCACGAGGTTTCTGAATCCAGAGGTCGCGGGTTCGAATCCTGGCACACACCAAGGACTTTTCGAAATTAATTAATTTCGAAAGTTATGTGTTGTAAATATCGATGACTGAAAACTTTATGCCTGGTATGACAATAGGTTCTCCACCTATTCCATTTAGGAAGTAAACATAACGGCGAGTCGAGGCTTAACAGCCACTAAAAAGTAGAAAAAGGCGTGAAGTTCTGTTGTGTTATTGTAAAAAATAAAGTAACAATTTAGAAAATGATGGGTAGTAACGAGAGTAGAAGTCTACTATCATACATATGTAAAGTTACATAAGTTATCGATATTTATCAATTTTACTTTCATAACATTAAAACAACTTTTAGGATTATATCGCGTTTATTTATTACTTAATTTTATTTATTTCCCGACGTTTTGAACTCGTTACAGAGATCATTTTCACGAGCGTAAATAAATTTTATTTTCATAAACCAGACTCTTAAAGCAATATTCTCACAGCTTTAGATCTCTAGTCATATCGGGTAATGAATCTCTCGATACTCTGCAGAGGACCGTCCTGCGACTACGCATCAAGTGTGCGATCGGAAAAATTGTCTAAGCGCTCTCTCGGCAGACTCCTTCTTAGGGTAAACAGGAGAACCTTCATTAGGTCTTCATGCTATCAGCCGTGGGCAAGTTGACCCTGGCAATAGAAAGTACGCTATCTATGTTGTATGCTTATTTTGCTAGTATATATTATATTTTTAATGATTTTGATTTTTTTTTTGCTACGCATCCTCGCACATATCTAATAAAAACATTGTCTAGAGAAAAAGCTCGCGTTTTGCCAATAACCGGTTGTATCAAAATAACCCAAATCCAGTATAATTTCCGGGTACTATTTACAAAACTGAAAACGTACGAGGTTCTGATGCAAATACGGACGCTGAAGGGTCCGTAGTTTATTTAAATTTACGATATCCCACAAATCTGCGGAAGGTAACAAATGCTGTATAATTACATCCCCACTGTCTGATGTTGTATTTATTGCTCTTAAAAATATTTGTTCGAATTTAACCTCTTGTCTGCTTAAAATAAATCACTTTTTTTACCTATACATATGTACAGGAGTGGGTGGACCCGACTCCTATCCTAATACCAATATTTTGGTACATGTCAATAATTCGAATCTAATCCTAGGTAACATTTTCATGGAATATTACCTGTACAGTACCGGTATAGCATATAAAGTATACATACATAAACTCATGCCCGTATCCCATAGGCAGAGACAATGGCTTTCCACAAGCTACGATCCTGAAACACTTCTTTTGCGTCATCCACAGTCATTTACCTTATCATGTATTCCCCTTGGTTTCAAATACTACTAATTTTGCCTTTTTAACACCTTGCCTACTCCTTCTGGTAACAAAAGGCGTGAAGTTATCTTATGTTAAACATACCATTTCTTTGCTCGTGCCTTGGTCTCCCGATCCCGATCCTGCGCTCACATTCGCTTCGTATACTATTTTAGTCAGTCAGGTTTGATTCATTCTAATATGACTAAATCATCTTACTAGCTGATCCAGTGAACTTTGTTCTGCATCTAAAGCAATTTTTACAGTGTTTCAAAATTAAGTGCAAAATTTCGAAAATTATCACTTTTTGTTTACTTCTTTATAATTGAATTTTATATACAAACCAAATACTCTATCAAATTAAAAAAAACCCACATCAAAATTCATTGCGCAGTTTCAAAGGTAACAAACAACATAACATAAACTACATGCCTTTTTTACCCGAAGGTGTTGGCAGCGGCTTTGAAGCCTCGTCTCGCCGTTATGTTTACGTCCCAAATGGAATAGGTGGCGAACCTATTTCCACACCAGGCAAATAACAGTCATCGATATTTTTCACACAAAACATCCGAAAAGAACTTCGAAAAGTTATTGGTGTGAGTCAGTGTGAGGATTGGAACCCGCGACTTCTAATTCAGAAGCGGGGTGCTCGACGACTGGACCACCGAGACCTTAAAGTTTCAAAGACCTAAGCATTCAAGGGGACAGACAGCGAAAAGCGACTTAGTTTTATACGATGTATCGATATAACATCAAATCATCAAATCAGACACATTAAAGTCACTTCTAAATATTGTCATTCAAATCGATAACCTCCGTTCAAGCTTAGAGTAACTGCATTGTTTAGTTACTGCCGATGAATACTCAAACGTATCAAGATATAAAATTAGGTTATGTAGGTACGTATTCTAAATAAACTATATACTTGAGATACTCGAGCAAATATCTTAGATATGTAAACCACAAACTAACAAACAATATTCAAGCATCACTTCCAATATCAACAATGCGCTTTCTGTCGTTCGACTCAAACGCTTTTACTATGAACCATTCTCTCGTCTGAACCTTTCGTATGGATATCATTTCATGTATGAAAATAATTGCCTCGCTATCTTCCTCTGTCTTTGGACAGTCGCCATTGCGTATATAAAATGGTGTTAGGTATATAGCAGAACGCTTTGTCTGTGATAATTTACCACTGACAACAAAAACATAACTTCACATCGTCCCTGATTAAGTAGAGAGAGATAACTATTTTCTAATATGCGGGATTCTTACATCCTTAACTCGCTTCTTTAACATTTATAATTATTGACATGCACCCTTGTCGGTTTTCTAATGTCTCCTCCAATAGAAAGATTGAATTCAGTTTTGAAAAGTACGTCGTGATCTTTATCTACTGCTAATTCAGATGTCTTTATTTGCTGATGATAGTGCAATCGCTTTTAACTCCGGTAACATGAGTCAAATTAGGAATGATATTAAGAAATCTGTAGATAGCATTATTGACTGGTTAAATAAGAACAACCTTAAAATTAATTTAAATAGAACAAGTAATAAGAACTCAGAAATTCAAATCAATCAAAACTGGAAATAATTTATAATGAAGATACATTATTACAATCAAATACAACAAAATTTTGAGGATTGTATATTGATAGTGATATGTCATGGAGGACCCAAATTGATCATTTATGTACAAAAATATCAATTCTCATATGCCCTATATATGCTTGCAAAAATTGCAAATAAAGACACCATATTGACAGCCTATCACGGATATGTATCTTCTATATTAAGGTATGGCATTATATTTTGGAGCAACGCTACAAATATTTCAGATGTACTGATAGGACAAAAGAAGTGTACCCGTGCTATTTGCAATATAAAACAAACAGAAAGCTGTAAGCCTCACTTTAAGAATCTGAAAATATTGACGGTCCCATCATTGTATATATATCAAGTCAGTTTGTTTGTAAGAAATAACTCAAAGTTTTATAAAACAGTGGAAAGTGAACTTCGCTCTAATCAATTACACTTATCACCAACCAAAACGGCATATGCTCACAAAAGTAGATATGCAATGGCGCCAAGAATATACAATAAACTTCCCAGTAACATTAAAGCAAGCAGAAACATTAACGTATTCAAAAAGAAAGTTTTTAATTTAATAAATGACAAATAGACCAGGGTAGATGCCTTCAAAAATAATAAAAAGTGAAAAAAAATAATAGTAGGATGAAACTCATTAGAAAAGGAGGAGAATATTACAAAAATGAAAGGAAAAATAATTTACGGGCGATCTGAGGTCGGGAAGGGGGTGGGGGTGAGTTTTTAAGGATAAAAAACGGTTTTAACATTTACGGGAGTTAAAGAATAAAACGTTATGAGTTTGAACTGTTTATTCTCCCATAATCCGGTCAACATAACGATGTTAAACAACACAGTACATCGAAATCCTTAATCACTACGATCGCGACAAGATGACGAGCGGAACAAACTCTGTAATTGACAAAGGCGCGCGTACGCAACCCTGTTCAGAGTTTTAGGACCGACTGCCGGCGCACCCCGGGCGGGCGAGAGCCGGCGTCTGCGACGTAAGGTCGCGGGAGGTGGGGAAATACAGGGACGCATTATATACAGGGACAGACTGCACGCTACATACCCCCCCTTTTGACCAAGAGGGAAACCTCTCCCGAATGGTCAAACCCTGAAGGAGAAGCTCTAGGTACGGATTCTGCGTGGACGGCCTCTACGACGTTTCGGTGCGACCGGCTCCGGACAACCAGAGTCCCTACTGTGATACCTACATAGATCTGAAACATGGTATTTACCCACAAGCTCTCCTGACTTTTGACAGGAAATAATATAAGTAGTAGGACTCACCTTCTTAGAGACAACGTAAGGTCCGTCCCTTTTTGGGACAAACTTTGAAGTAACTCCCTTCGCAGCATTACTGAGCACATGAGTCTTCATCAAAACTAGATCACCCACCTCGAACGGGACCAAATCGCGACGATTTGTATCAGCTTCTTGCTTGCGTAGATCCTGGTTTCGCTCTATGGTCTCTTTAGCTGTGGAAATAGAGTCGGCAAGCTTAGTAAGGTAGGGTGTGATCTGAGGGACAAAGTTTTCAGATTCTATAATAGCCCTTAGATCGGCTCGAACAGACAATGGCGAACGAAGTTCACGACCAAAGGTTATGAAAGCTGGAGTATGTCCAGTGGAAACAGTAAAAGAGCTGTTGAGAGCGAAGCGAACAAAAGGTATAACCTCGGACCATTGGTTGTGATTTCCCCCAACCAGAATGGCGAGTTGAGCCTTGAGGTCCCGATTCTTTCTTTCTACAGGATTTGCCTCTGGATGATAAAGCGGAACCAAATTCTGCTGCACGCCCAGGACAAACAAAGCCTTCTGCATAACATCGGCAACAAATTGAACGCCATTATCGGAGATCATACGTCTTGGAAGACCGAATCTCATAAAAACTTCCCCTACCAGAGTTTTAGCACAAGCTTCAGCCGTAGCTTCGACTAGAGCGAAAAGTTCAACCCACTTGCTAGCAGTGTCCTCCACAATCATGATCCACCTTTCGCCCTGGGGACCTTTTGGTAAAGGACCAAAAAGATCTACTGCAATTATCTCGAACCGTTGAGAAGGAACTGGAGTCTGAAGCAAACCGGGAGGTTTTGTGTTAGACGCTTTATACCTTTGACACTCAGTACAAGTTTTTAAGTAATCCATAATGTAACGTCTCATACCTGGAAAATAAAATCGTTGTGCTATACGATGTATGGTACGCTGTACACCGCCATGGGCAGCGGTCGGGGCATCATGACACTCATACATGACTTCGGCTCGTAAGCTCTCTGGAACGACCAATTGAGGTTCCTCGGAGTCAATGTTGTCGGCAAACCTATACAGTACACCTTGGGTTAGGAGATATCCTCTCTCTGTCCATCTATGTATAGATAATTCATCCAAACTTTCCAAATCATTAAGTATTTTTGCTACCTCGGGATCAGCCAGTTGGGCTTCGCGCGTGGATGAAGCATCCCAACGTGGAACATCTATAGTTACCGGACAAGCTACACACTCAGACAAGGAAGCGGTATCTGTGACTGGGCGACTGAGTGTGTCAGCCACTACGTTAGCCTTACCAGGAGTGTATTCAATTTGTAAATTGAAAGATTGTAGTTTCAAAGCCCAACGAACAAGCCGGCCACTTGGAGTTTTAAGCGAAAATAACCACTTCAAAGGTTGATGATCACTCCTCACCAATACCTGATGACCGTCGATGTAACCACGAAATCTCTCTACTGCCCAGACGACAGCCAACGCCTCTCTCTCTGTGGTCGAGTAATTACGCTCGGCTGGAATGAGAAGACGGCTTGCATATTCAAGCGGGTGTTCATCATGGGGAGAATCACCTTGAAGTAAAGCAGCACCTAAAGCAAAATGACTAGCGTCCGTTCTTAATATAAATGGTCTGGAATAATCCGGTTGAACTAAGATGGGCGGTGAGACTAAAAGCTTTTTCAGCTGAGTAAAAGCACATGCTTGCTTATCTGTCCATATCCAAGGCTGCGTCTTCTTAGTAAGACGGGTAAGTGGTTCAGCCACTTCTGCGAATTTAGGAATAAATTTACGGAACCAAGAACAAGTCTGGAGGAAGGTACGAAGCTGTTGGGTGTTGCTTGGCTCCTTCATATCAAGAACAGCACGCACCTTATCCTCATCCGGCGAAATACCTTGTCGGGAGATCACGTGGCCAAGATACTTGAGCCGGTCACGGGCGAAGACACACTTTTCACGATTCGCTCGCAGCTTGAACACCCGGAGCCTCTCAAACACGGCACGGAGATCCTCGACGTGAGATCCAAAATCCTCTGAAATTATTAATAAATCGTCTAAGTACCCTAGTATAGTTTTACCACCCAGGGTGGGACCTGACCTAAATCGGTCTATAAGCCTTTGAAATGTTGCTGGTGCGTTCTTGAGACCAAATGGTAAACGTTTGAAACGGAAGACACCAAAAGGAGTCACAAACGAAGTTTTGTCTCGATCAGCCGTTTTTACCTGCCAGTAGCCACTTCGAAGGTCTAAAGATGTCATGATACAGCCCTTCTTAGTAGACTGTAGGAGCTCATCTATGCGGGGCATAGGGTAAGCATCTGTTTTAGTAACAGCATTGAGCTTACGGTAGTCCACACAGAATCGGTATGTGCCATTAGGCTTAGGCACCAATACACACGGTGCAGCCCACGCAGACTCGCACTCCTCTATAACATCTTCAGATAGCATCCGGTCCAACTCAGTGCGTATAATCTTCTTCTTTGCAGGTGTGACCCGATAAGGGGGCACAGCGATTGGTGGGTGGTTACCAGTGTCTATGCGATGCTCAGCGAATGGAGTTGGTTCTCCTACCATATCAAAAATATCTGAGTACTCACATAATAAAGTCTCCAAACCAGACCTCTCCGACTCTGACAGCATAACGCCTTCATCCTCCCGCAACACATTAACCGATGCACACTCAACGGGGCCTTGTTTACCTAAAGTTTCCCACAGCAAGGGGTGAGACAACTGTGGTTGGTCCGCTGAGTGCCATGTTAAACTAGAAAAGTCAATAATCATCTTAGCATTTAGAATAAAATCTATGCCCAATAGAGTTTCATTGTTAACCGCATCTGGTAATACAATAAACTCAACAGGTGTAGAAAACTCAGCGAGTCGAACACTGGTTACTGTCAGTAACACCTTAGTATGTCTCATGGTACCATCTGCGAGCTTCACCAACATAGCTTGAGAACGGAAAGATAACCCACTACGCTTCAATAAACTATAAAGTGAACTACTTGCAATACTACGTCGAGCAGCCGTGTCCAATAATGCAGTACCCGTATATCCCTCAATACATACTTGTACTAGAGGTCGGCCCTGCAAGGAGCTCGACTGATCATTTATAAAAACAGATGAGAATACATTTTCAACCTTAACATTATCACTGACATTTACATTGCTAGTGCTTTCTTTACATTGAGGGCAATTTATTCTAATATGTCCTTGTTTACCACAACTATAACAAAATGTACCTGAGGGTGTCTTTTTATTCGTTAGCTTTTCACACGAATCACGTACATGACCCCGCGTCTTACAGTATACACAGAACAATTTATCACTTTTGATAGCACCTGATTGACAGTTCTTGTCGTTTCGCGTTGGCGCTGGCGACAGAGGCGACTGGATACGAACGCGCGACGACTGGGCGGCACCATCCGCTCGTTGTAACGCCGCACCCGAGCCCGAAGTATTGGCATGTGGCACTCGTTCACTCGACTTGCATGATGACGTCCCTGACGACGAGGGGCACGGCTTGCTTTCCGAATTCTCCGATAGGGACTCTTCTATAGACCTCGCTCGCTCTATTAACGTCTCGACGTCATTAATAGCGTCTCTTGGCAGACGTTTCCTAATCCGCTTATGCAAAAGGCCATAAATAATATCCAGTTTCGTTTCTTCCAATAACTTGTATGGTAGTTTCGCCAACGTAGCTCGTATTTTCGTGATAAATATATCCGCACGTTCCAAGCTTTGTTCAGTCGCGAAGATATCCCGGAACAATTTGTACGCTGGGCGTGGTACTCCGTACATCGAACGAAGACGTTTCAACGCTTCGGGCCACGATGTTATCTCCGCCCGGATGCCTCGCCACCATATTGCTGCATCTCCATGAAATAGCACCGGAAGTCCCCGAAGTGACATCTCGTCGGTAACCGAAGCACATTCTTTATAAATTTCAATAGCATCGATGAAAGCTTCTACCGCTTCAGGATGTTGTGATGAGCCGTCAAAACGTGCAGTACATTTTGAGAAGTTTCCAGACACCGATGACTGAGCTTGCGACTGCGAAATTCTCGCCGTGTCGGCAAGTCTAATGTCCGACGGCGCCAAATGCGATGCCAGAAGAGACTCCAACAGCTTTTGATTCGTCTCTGCCTGCACTTTCGAGAAGGCGGCCAAGAGAGATGAAAACTGGTCTCCAGACATGAGCACAGGGTTTGTCTGCATAACCACCGATTTAGCAGACTCGTCGTCACTCGAAGGATTCCCGGCATCGTCCTTTCCAACAGGAATTTTCCGCGGCGGCATTGTCACGCGTGTAGGTAGGTTTTAACTGGTTATAACTGGATTTCAGTTCGGCCACAACGTTGGGACGCCACTTTAACATTTACGGGAGTTAAAGAATAAAACGTTATGAGTTTGAACTGTTTATTCTCCCATAATCCGGTCAACATAACGATGTTAAACAACACAGTACATCGAAATCCTTAATCACTACGATCGCGACAAGATGACGAGCGGAACAAACTCTGTAATTGACAAAGGCGCGCGTACGCAACCCTGTTCAGAGTTTTAGGACCGACTGCCGGCTAGAGTTGAGAAACTCCGGAGTGATTCGTTCCGATGAACTGCTCACTTTCAGTGAACGAATTGAACTCGTTCACTATTTTTCGGTATTTTCGTTCCACAGTTCACTGAGTTCACCGGCTCATCGCTCCCGCACTTTACTTTTTTCCCGAACTTTATGTCCCGCGTTAGTGAATCTTTGTTAGTGAATGCAAGCAAGTGTAAGTAGGTACACGAGCTCCTAGTTCCAGGCAATTTGTTGTTTGTATCGTAATTCAAGAAAATAAATTTTATAATAATAATATATTTAAATAAAATTTAAATACGCCTTTTAAAGTGAAAGAAACGCTTATTTTTTATTTAAATTTTTCACTTTAATTGTCAGTCCTAAGCCTGAAAAAAGTATGAAGGGAAATCAAATCTATTTTTATATTCAATGAACTTCATAAGTGTCATATTATCTAAAAGTTGTATAACAGTGCATGAGCGAAATTTTCCAACAAAGACTTTTACAATAAGTACGGTCTACGATTTAGTTCCGAATCCGGAGTCATTTGATTCTTTGCTATTATTATAGTACCTACTGATTCAGGGAGCGAAATGAACTGTGGAACGATTAAGCGGTACGAGTTCACTTGCCGGAACGAGATTTGATGAACGAAATCCACTAAGTGAACGACATTGTCCAAGTCTACTGCCGGCGCACCCCGGGCGGGCGAGAGCCGGCGTCTGCGACGTAAGGTCGCGGGAGGTGGGGAAATACAGGGACGCATTATATACAGGGACAGACTGCACGCTACACGGTTTTTCTCTATGGAAAAAAGTTTAATGGCAAAGTTGTAGGTAATAAAAAGATCTAAAACTTTTGTATTTACACTTTTTTCTATGTGAAAAAAGTAAGTCTTGGCGCCATTGCATATCTACTTTTGTGAGCATATGCCGTTTTGGTTGGTGATAAGTGTAATTGATTAGAGCGAAGTTCACTTTCCACTGTTTTATAAAACTTTGAGTTATTTCTTACAAACAAACTGACTTGATATATATACAATGATGGGACCGTCAATATTTTCAGATTCTTAAAGTGAGGCTTACAGCTTTCTGTTTGTTTTATATTGCAAATAGCACGGGTACACTTCTTTTGTTCTTCAGATAACATACCAACTTTTTTAAAAAAGCTGATATTTTGACGGGTGAATTTTCGATAGAAAATTAGGGTGCTTTTTCGATATTAATTCAATTTAATGCTAACAAATAAATATTTTTAAATAAATAAATTACAGCATATTTGGGACATAAAAAGGAAACTTTTCACAAAATATCGTGGGAAAAAAAAAATTTTTGTAAAAGATAAAAATAAAAATCCAAAAACTTGGTTTTTTGAATTTTTCATCTAAATTTTGAGGTTCTGTGAAAAAAGTGTAAATACAAAAGTTTTAGATCTTTTTATTACCTACAACATTGCCATTAAACTATTTTCCATAGGACTTTTAGTTTTGCCGGAAATCGAGAAAAACCGTTTTTTACCCTTAAAAACTCACCCCCACCCCCTTCCCGACCTCAGATCGCCCGTAAATTATTTTTCCTTTCATTTTTGTAATATTCTCCTTCTTTACTAATGGGCTTTATCCTACTATTATTTTTTTTTGTTTTAAAAATTATCTACCCTGGTCTAAAAGTATATTACCGTATAAATGATTACTTCGAGGATCAATTTGAATGAGAAGTGACAATGAAGGACTTTGACATATTGCAATTTTTAGTATTTATTATAATTTATTTGACTTTGCTGTATTATCGTTCTTGTACAGATTTATATATTTTGCATGCCAGATGGTGGAATATGGTTAAGATCTTATATTGTACTAGCTGACCCGGCAAACGTTGTCTTGCCGAAAAATAAAATTTAAAAAATAGGGGTTGATCGTAGGGGGTTGAAAATCTAGGGTGGTATGTATTTATGTATCCCGTTTTATAAAAAAAACTAGCAGACCGCGCGAACTTCGTACCGCTATATTTTATACATTTACCACTTAAGATTATTGCCGCGATCATATTAATACCCCAAAGCTTTCCTCATAAATGAACTAACACTATTTTTTTTTCAATTCAAGTTCCTGATACATACATAACTTCACGCCAGATCCCTTGCGGGGTAGGTAGAAAGTACAAAGCGCCATTAGGCACGATTATTACACACCTTACTTGCTTAGCTGTTGATATTAGCGACTAACAACCTAGATATGATGACAATAATAGCAGTTAAAATAATAAGCAGTTAGCTGCAAGAATGGGCCGGCTCAACCGGTGAAATACCACTACCTCTCAGAAGATCGACGTAAAGTGGCTCATGCCGCGTTTCGTTCGGTGAGAGAGGTACCTGGGGATCCACCTCGCTTCCCCATCCTTCTCTCTTAAAGGTCGGCAACGCAACGGTAACACTATAAGTGTTGCTGGTGTCCATGGGCGGCACAGGTTGCGCACCATCAGGTGACCCGCTTGCTCCTTTGCCCTTCAATCCCATAAAAAAAAAATTATCAACTTCAATTAATAGCATTACCAGGGACTTTTAATAGCATTGTCAGAAGTTTGACATCAATCTTTAGTTTTTTTTAATACTACTTGAACCTTTTTTTTTATCTGGTCATTGTCGTCGATTTAAAAAAAAACCTGGTCACCACATGTTCTTACCATACTGGCTAACTCACAGTGAGTGTTTTTTTTGTAATTTAAATGATGTCGATTTGGCACCTTGGTATTACTCTTATCAAAATAAATTCACTAAATTTTAAAAGAGATCGCGATATTAAAAAGGTAAATATAGATGGGCAATTCTATGTGTAATGCAGACGTGTAACAAACCCGCAAAGTCTTTATATTTTAGCAAAAGACGCCAAGATCGAGGTGCGTGGGCATATCTTGCGCTTCGTCCATTTATATGAAGTTGCAATATTGTAAAGGATTATAGATAATATTATAATATCTGCTTATAGAACTAACTGTAAACTAACTCTAGCTTTGACCCATGGATACCAACTTTGGTTACTTAAGTATGAAAATATTTTTAAATATTTTAATATTCGAGTTGCTTAATACATAAATATTATGAACGGAAAATAACGCGACACATTTAGGTAAACAAATCTCTGCTTGTGACTACGGCCAATGCAACCAGGCTGAAACGTCAAGCTAATAATAAAAGTAAGTATTTGTTTACCTAAACGTGTTGCGTTATTTCCCGTTTATTATACTCTTAAATAGATCAAACTCTAATCTATGTGTCTAAATAGACACGGGGTCTTAGATGTTATATGTTCACATCACCTATTAATTATTACAAAATAAATATATATATATACCCCAAAAGACGATTAAATACAAACTCATTAGGACAAAAAAAAAACAAAAAAATGTCTACGAAAATTAAAAAAAATTTACCTGCCAGCTATGAGCGCCGCTCATGACCGAGTCGGGCGGGACTCCCGATCATATATTGCGTGCGCGGAATATTTGCCTAAGAAACGAATACTTGCATTTTGTATTTTGTGATATCTTCTGAATTAAATGTCCGAATTGAATCATTCAAAAAGTTCTAGAAAGGTATTGAATCTATCTTTATATTGAAGTAATTTATTTTGAGTAGAGTTAATACCAAGGTACAAAATAAAGAACTTTTAAAACGACCTCATTATAATTATTTTTAAAAATTCAAAAAACACTTATTATGCGATAACTACAATAGTTAGACATATAGCGTCGCGGACTTTTCTGTAGACAATTATATGTTCTGTGAAACTGTAGTACATTGTTTTTTTCTATAATCAATAGTTTTTGCAGCGTTCGCGATGTAACATTTTTTTTTCGGGTCTTTTTCTTACACCTTGTGTTACATTATTGGACTTATAGTACGGATCCCTAATTTATTTGAAAATATAATATAGCCTAAAGCCTTCCTCGATAAATGGACTATACACCAGTGAAAGAATTTTTGAAATCGGACCGGTGGTTTCTAAGATTAGCGCGTTCAAACAAACAAACAAACAAACAAACAAACAAACAAACTCTTCCGCTTTATAATATAAGTATAGATAAGAAACAGAAATATGTCGAAAAATTGAAAAAAAATATTGAGGGGTGGGCTACCCTTGTGATTTAGGGGGATGAAAAATAGATGGTGTCCTATTCTCAGACCTACCCGATATGCACACAAAATTTCATGAGAATCGGTCAAGCCGTTTCGGAGGAGTTCAATTACGCACATCTAGACTTGAGAATTTTATATATTAGATAATGACACCTGTTTGTACCCATATTCGCAAAATAAATGATTTCATTGATTGATTCTGTTCATCCGCTTTAATATAACTATATAATCACCATTATTCTAATCTGATAGTCTTCCGCGTGACCAAACCACTACTTTAAATAAATTAAAAGCAAAAACTAGTAGGGTTCCCATGGACTGGAGGCGCGCCATCATCGTGCCCTTGTAAAAAGGTAAGGGATCACGTATGCAGTGCGCCAGTTACAGGGCTATCAGTTTGATTAACTTAGCAGCGAAAGTGTATGAGAAAAATATTGAAAGGACAATGAGGGTGATATCTGATGGAGTGTTGTGGGAGGCTCAGGGTGGTTTTAGAGGCGAACAAGGGTGCATGGATCAGATTTTGCGGCTGTCGTCCTGGTATGACGTCAATATCGACGTCAGACAGGACTGTGTACTATCCGCTCGGCTTTTCATCCTGTACCTGGACAGTTGTCTCCAGAGAGTGAGATCGACGAATGTAGGGATACGAATGGGTGACCTAGTTGTGAGCTGCCTGCTTTACGCAGATGACGCCGTGCTCTTAGCCGAATCGCCGCCTGATCTGCAAACACTTTTCACTATTATGAAAGATGATTGTTTGATGAAAGGCTTACAATTGAATGTTATGAAAATGAAAGTTATGGTGTTTGAAAGGGAGGAATCCAGAATGGATGCAAGGATAATATAATGGTTGACGATGTAGTGGTGGAACAGGTGAATGAAATTGTATATCTTGGTTGCGCTTTTAGCAGGGATGGAAGGTACACCGCTGATATAGAAAGAAGAGTAGCGTTAGGAAATAAAGTAAATGGGGTGTTGGGCAGATTCCTGGGCGCAAAAGATATTAGCAGAAAAGCCCAGCTAGCAATTCACAATGCAATACTAAACCCAACCCTAATTTATGGAAGCGAGAGCTGGGTATGGCAGAGCGTGCATGAAAGTAGGATAAACGCGGTCAAAATGAGGGCATTGTGCAAAATCTGCGGAGTGACCCTCGCTGATCGCGTGGAAGACAAGGTTATAAGGAAGAAAGTCGGATTGAAAGAGAGTGTCGGTGTAAAAGTAAGAAAGGGCATGCTCCGTTGGTTCGGACATGTAGAAAGGATGGATGATGCAAGATTGACTAAGCAGATATACAATGCAAAAGCGGATGGATGTAGGAGTCGAGGACGGCCTAGACACACATTCCATGACCAAATAGAACGTGTTCTGGAGGTGATGTTAGGAGCCTCTAAAATCGACGCGCGTGCATGAAAAGAGTTATGAAAGTCAACGAAGCGAGTGAGGTGTCTAAGAATCGTGCCTTATGGCGCTCCGTTCTCTCTGCCTACCCCGCAAGGGATTTGGCGTGAAGTTATGTTGTTGTTGTTGTCTTCATCTCTGCATACACGAAAAAAGGCAGACACACTATTCTTGACAAAACCTACTCAAATAAATTCTAATATTAGGTCGGGGAAAAAGTCTTTTCGCATAACGTAGGTATAAACTTATTATAAAATTTCTTTGACTGTACTATTTGTGTCTGGCTGGTTTTGGTAACATTAAAAAGGTTACATTATAAAGAAAAGAAAAAAATAAAAAAAAGTTGTTTCCGCTATTTTTCATTTGTTTTTCTCTCCGTAAAAATGAGTGAATCTAATGAAGAAATTCGATACATTTTAAAATTTTATTATAAAAAAGGCAAAAATGCAACTCAAGCAGTGAAAAAAATTTGTGATGTTTATGGACCTGATGCAGTGTCAGTAAGAGTAGCACAAATTTGGTTCAAACGTTTTCAGTCCGGAAATTTTGATGTTAAAGATGCACCTCGCTCTGGTCGCCCTGTTACGAATAAAATGGACGCCATTTTTGAAAGAGTGGAGCAAGATCGGCATATTAGTAGTTACGATGTAGCTGAAGAACTGGGAATTGACCACAAAACAGTTTTGACCCATTTGAAGAAAGCTGGTTATACAAAAAAGCTCGATATTTGGGTGCCACACGAGCTCACTCAAAGAAACTTAATGAACCGTGTACTCATTTGCGATTCATTATTGAGACGTAATGAAACCGAGCCGTTTTTGAAGAGATTGATAACTGGCGATGAAAAGTGGATCACGTATGACAAGAACGTGCGAAAAAGGTCGTGGTCGAAAGTTGGCCAGGCTTCACAGACTGTGGCCAAACCTGGCCTAACACGAAATAAGGTGATGCTGTGTGTATGGTGGGATTGGAAGGGCATTGTTCATTATGAGCTTTTACCGTCCGGCAAAACAATCGATTCTGATCTTTACTGCCAGCAACTGATGAGATTAAAGGAAGCAGTCGAGAGAAAACGGCCGGAATTGATCAACAGGAAGGGTGTGGTCTTTCATCACGATAACGCTAGACCACACACATCTTTAGCCACTCAGCAAAAATTAAGAGAGTTCGACTGGGAGGTCCTAGTGCATCCACCATATAGCCCTGACCTTGCGCCTTCAGATTTTCACCTGTTTCGGTCTCTTCAGAATTCTTTAGGTTCTGTAAGGTTGACCTCAAGAGAGGACTGCCAAAACTATTTGTCCCGTTTTTTTGATCAGAAGTCCCAAAGTTTCTACAGTAACGGGATAATGTCTCTGCCCACAAAATGGCAGAAAGTTATTCAACAAAACGGTACATATACATTGTAAATAAATGTAAATAAACTTTGAAAAAAATGTCTTGACTTTTCATACAAAAATACGAAAATACTTTTTCCCCAACCTATTATTATAATCTAATACCTATTTATAGATACTAGTTTGATTGGTAGTTCACTAATAAAATTATTCGCCATCTGTGAGGTTCTGACGTATTAAATCTCGTTCAACTGGCAAACGCGGTTCTAAATTTAAATCAGGCATAGGTATATTTGTTTTTTATTTCACTTGAAACAAACTCTTTGCTTAGTGAAGTGAATAAATTTTGTATCAAAATTGAGAGTTGCTTAGTCAATATTACACATTGGTAATAATGTTTTTCATTAAAACATTATAAAAATGACAATTACTTGAAGACGTTCAATGTAACTATAGACGCGTTCGAAGAGTTTTATGAGACTCAAATTCAACTGTATTTCAAATGTGGTCCGTACAAAAAGCTATCAGTATATTTGATGGGCCTCTATTTCAAGAAAAAACGACGTGTGTAGAGGGTCATTTCTTTCGATTTGATATAGTACACGTAACTTTACGGGCCTAATAACAGAAGGTCTAAGTAGCGGCTATTCAGCGTCCGTCACTCGTTACCAAACATGCTCCAAATTTTCACTCGCGTACAAAAAAACACGGTCAAAAGATAGTGTTTTTTATATCCAAAGCCAAATATTGTCTCAAAATGCATATGTTCTCTCGTGTCATTATTGTATTTTCTCGTGATTAAAATGTAAATAAGTATTTCTATAGAAATATTAAACACTGCCCTAATGTTAATAGTATGATTGTCTTTACCATTGATATCTAGGAAACAAATGTGAATTCAGTTTTATATGTCTAATTCAAATTTATCGGCCATCTGAATAGATATTTCTGCTAATTTAGAATATTTCATTCGACATTCAATAAATCTTCGTACATTACACACATAATACCAGCCCATACACTAATGATATTATCCAAGTAGTTGAGACAGCGCCAAAATTACTCCCCTCACAATAATATTGCTAGTCTAGCATGTCTCGTAATAAAAATGTGGAGAAGGCAAGTATAGAAACTATTTATGTGCAAACAACGAAATCAGTTTTCATTATATTTCCATAACATAACATAACTTCACGCCTTTTGTTACCCGAAGGTGTAGGCAGCGGCTGTTAAGCCTCGTCTCGCCGTTATGTTTACGTCCCAAATGGAATAGGTGGCGAACCTATTGCCATACCGGGCACAAAGTTTTCAGTCATCGATATTTATCACACTAAACTTCCGAAAAACAATTTCGAAAAGTCATTGGTGTCAGCCAGTATCAGGATTCGAACCCGGACCTCTAGACCAGAAGCCATGTGCTCTCCCACTGGACCGCCGTGACTAAATTATATTTCCATTCACGAAATACCTTATTTCTGATCAGGAAATCCCGAATCCATATTTAAAAATTATAATAGTATATAATATAGTATATAATTATAATATTTTTATAGTGCGAAAATATTGGAGATATTAGAGAAAAAAATTATAATCGGAACATATTTAAACTATCACAAAAATATAAGATGTGGCTCGCGTGAAGTGGCTCGTGCCCCGCTTCGTTTGGTGAGAGAGGTATCCAGAGGCGCGATCCCCTCTCTCCTTCCATTCCCCTCCTACTCCCTGAAAGGACGGCAACGCACCTTGGAGTTCATAGGTGGTGAGAAGTTACTCTCCTTCAGGTAACACACTTGCTCGTTTGCCCTCCTATACCGTTAAATAAAATTGTCCATTCATCTATATTTTTGTACGCGACCAGCGCAAAAGTAGCGGCATCCATTGATTTCTAACAGAAAATATCATTATATTACTCGACCGATTATCTTACAAATATTATTACCGTTTCATTGTGCTTCTCTCCTAAATCACTCAACAGATTTGCATTACAGTTGAATGTTATAAGGACAATATGGTTATTTGTGAGACCAATTACGTACAAAGTCACAGGCAACTTATCCATATGTAAGTATGCAATAAAATTATGTATATTGATACTAGGAACGTTATTGGTAGCTAAAATTGTCAATACTGAGATCATGACTTCATATACTGCCGTTACCAAAAAGAAAACACTAAAAATAATACCTAAAGGTAATAGTGATCCAGATTTTTGCAAAATGTTAGTCGCAGTCTTACGTACGTATATCGTATTTATGTCATTTATTAAGTACCGTCGTGACTTTCACTTCCAAAGGTGTAGTCAGTATTTTGTTTTTAATAATCTCAGGAAATATGTGGGCGAGTCCATTTTGGTAATATTAAAACAGTATGTTCACTTGTCAGTATAATTATCAAACATAACGAGATTGTGGCCTGGGAACCCTTTTTCCTTGTACCTCAGAGAGGCATATATTTACAAGCTAAATCTTCATGAACCCATACTCTTTCAGAAACAAACCTACCTACTGCCCAAAAGTAGCGTTTTAACTACAGAGTATAAGGCGTTAGTGACCACCAACAGGAGCTACTCCACTTTGAGTGGAATAAAAGTCCTACCAGAATATAATATACGGAACATATTCCTTTTATTCCTAGTTGTAGGTTTTAATATGAATCACAGAGTAAGAAAGGATAAATATTCATTTTAACACATCAAAGAAATTCAAGCTATTGTCTTGATTTTAATTAATTAAGTCCCGAGCAAATTGTACCAAACGAAGTGACCTTCCTTACTTTACGAGTTTTCCCTCAACATAAACAGTTTGTAACAGATTACTTGCAAATACTTGGCTAAAGTAAATATGTTTCGGGGTTTAAGGTTAAATGTCAAAAATATCTACGTTTTATGAAGATTGGTGGAGAAAATGTCTTAGTCAATTTGTTTATTTTTCTATTATCTCAGTTTATTTTTGTTATGCACAATACGGTATAAAAGTCTCGGTTCCAGTGGTCGAGCTCCCCGCTTCTGATTCAAAAGTCGTGGGTTCGATTCCGGGCTAACACCAATGATTACACGAAATTCGTTTCGGAAGTTGTGGTTAGTTTTATTACAATCTTTACAGAGATTTAACATCATTTAGTTGATAAAAAAAGTTACTGTCCATCGCGAACTATAAATCGTTGTAATCTACAATGCAACACACACACACACATACACATAACTTCACGCCAAATCCCTTGCGGGGTAGGCAGAGAGAACGGAGCGCCATAGGGCACGATTCTTACACGCCTCACTCGCTTCGTTGACATTCATGACTCTTTTCATGCACGCGCGTCGGTTTTTGAGGCTCTTAACATCACCTTCCTCCAGAACACGTTCTATTTGGTCATGGAATGTGTGTCTTGGCCGTCCTCGACTTCTACATCCATCCGCTTTTGCATTGTATATCTGCTTAGTCAGTCTTGCATCAACCATTCTTTCTACATGTCCGAACCATCGGAGCATTCCCTTTCTTATTTTTACACCGACACTCTCTTTCAAACCAACTTCCTTCCGTACAACCTTGTTTTCTACGCGGTCAGCGAGAGTCACTCCGCAGATTTTGCGAAGTGCCCTCGTTTCCACCGCGTTTATTCTACTTTCATGCACACTCTGCCATACCCTGCTCTCACTTCCATAAGTTAGCGTTGGGATCAGGACTGCATTGTGGATTGCTAGCTGGGCTTTTCTGCTAATGTTTTTTGCGCCCAGGAAGATTCCTGATCTGATTCCTGATTCCTGATCCTGGCAGATGCCCAACGCTCCATTTACGCTATTTCCTATCGCCACTCGTCTTTCTACATCCGCGGTGTACATTCCATCTCTGCTAAAAGCGTATCCAAGATATACAATTTCATTCACCTGTTCCAACACTACATCATCAACCATTATCATTGCATCAGTTCTGGATTCCTCCCTTTCAAACACCATAACTTTCGTTTTCTTTGCATTCAACTGCAAGCCTTTAATCATGCAATCATCTTTCATAATAGTGACTAGTGTTTGCAGGTCCGACGGCGATTCGGCTAGAAGCACGGCGTCATCTGCGTAAAGCAGGCAGCTCACAACTAGGTCACCCATTCGCATCCCTACATCCATCGATCTCACTCTCTGGAGACAACTGTCCAGGTACAGGATGAACAGTCGAGCGGACAGCACGCAATCCTGTCTGACGCCGATATTGACGTCAAACCAGGGGGACAAGCCGCCGTCAACACTCACACACGCTGTGCAGCCCTCATAAGTGGACTTTACAGCGCGCAGCAGTGCTCCGCTCACCCCATAGCCCGGGAGTATGCCCCATAGATCCTTTCGTAACACTCTGTCAAACGCTTTTTCCAGATCCACAAAACCGCAGAAAACCTTTCGGTTAACAGCCAGTTGTTTCTCCACGATGTTGCGGAGAGAAAAAATCTGATCCATGCACCCTCGTCCGCTTCTAAAAACCACCCTGAGCCTCCCACAACACTCCATCAGATATCACCCTCATTCTCCTTTCAATAATTTTCCCATACACTTTTGCTGCTAAACTGATCAAACTGATGGCCCTGTAACTGGCGCACTGCATACATGATCCCTTACCTTTATACAAGGGCACTATGACAGCACGCCTCCAGCCCATGGGAACCCTACCCGACCTCCAGCACAGATTGCTCAAGGTCAGGAAAGCGTCCCGGACACAAGTTCCACCGTGTTTGATCATTTCAGCAGACATCATATCAATTCCAGCTGCCTTACCATGTTTCATACTTCGTATCGACCATTCAATCTCTTCCATAGTAATGTCATCGTCAGATGCTGGCGCAGCGGTGTCAGCCGTAGGCTCACTCGCGGCGCCCACATCCGGAACATACTCGTACATTTCCCCAAAATACTCACTCCACCTGCCCAATACATCGCTTGGGTTTGCAAGAATGTCACCAGTCTTAGACATAATTTTGTCCATTCTGGATCTTGACGAAGAACCCCGAGACTTTCTAACTTCCCTCCAGAAGAGTTTGTTATGCGCCTCGAAGTTCTCCGTCAACCTCACTTCCTCATTTGCAACTAGTCTATCACGCTTCTCTTTCACTAAGGCTTTGGTAACATTCCTGCAACAGCGGTAGCTCTCATAATTTTTCTCTGTCATACTATCATTCTGATTCAAACTTGAGACATAATCCAACCATGCTTTTTTCTTTCTTTCGACGCTCGATGTCACATACGCGTTCCACCAGGCATCACCTCTCAGAATCTTATACCTCTTTGCACTACCACATACTTCGTTTGCACTATCCACTATACTATCTTTCATTCTTTCCCAGCATTCTTCAACACCTAGGTCAGAAAGACTCGTCTCACTGAGTCTTCTACTGACTAGGTCTACATACATACTCCGTACACTTCCATCTTCTAATTTCTCGCATTTTATCCTTTCAAGCTCTCCGAAATGGGTACGCACTCGCCAGTGTCTCCACTTCTTGAAAAGGCCCACGAAACGGCTTACCACCAGGAAGTGGTCCGTATCAAGAGTGGGGCCTCTGTAGGCTCTTGTATCCCTTAGAGTATTTCGGAGACGACTATCTACCAAAATCAAATCAATCATACTCTTTTGTTCATTCCGTCTCCACGTATACGTGTGAATATCTTTATGACGGAATAATGTGTTAGACACAAGGAGGTTCCGTTCCAGGCATACATCCAATATCGGCTTACCAGCATCATTCACTCTCTTGTCAGCATTCGGACCAAGTACAGCCTCCAGGCCATCTCTCTTGGTTCCGACCCATCCATTAAGATCACCACAAAGAATTATCCTTTCATTTCCCTCAACCAGATCCAGAATATCCCTAACAGTTTCCCAAAACTCCTCGAGTTTGCGGGGATCCGCGGAGCGGACGGGAGCATGAGCTGCGACCAGGAAAACTCGCGTGATCCCCAGTTTTATACGAACCCAAAGATGTCTCGGGCCTACCAAGTCATAATCTTTCACTCCGGAAGCAAATCGGGAGGAGAGAACGACTCCAACACCCCCACTGGCACGGACGTCCGGGTCCACTCCGGACCATAGGGCTACCATGCCACCAGGGAGGTCCTCGGTCTCACTCCCTTTCCGCTTTGTCTCCGTCAAACATAAGGCATCCAGGCATCTCTCATTTATGACATCCATCATCTCATTCATCTTTCTTGTCATACTACCTCTGACATTCCACGTGCCTATACGGCACTCCCCTCTCCTCGTCCCGCCAGGATTGGCGCTGCGTGAAGGGTGGCGGCCCCCTTCGCCGCATGCGCATGCAGCCGCACCGACGGAGAATATATTAAAAGAAATATGGAATCTAACTGAAATCAACACATTTAAAATCTAATATATAAAATTCTCGAGTCTAGATGTGCGTAATTGAACTCCTCCGAAACGGCTTGACCGATTCTCATGAAATTTTATGTGCGTGTCGGGTAGGTCTGAGAATAGGACAACATCTATTTTTCATACCCCTAAATCACAAGGGTAGCCCACCCCTCAATTTTTTTTTTAATTTTTCGACATATTTCTGTTTCTTATTTTTTTTATAAAACGGGATACAAAAATACTGCATGTATTTAACCCTAAATTTTCAACCCCCTACGATCAACCCCTATTTTTTAAATTTTATTTTTCGGCAAGACAACGTTTGCTGGGTCAGCTAGTAATTTATAATATAATCATACCTGTAGTTTAATATAAGCGAGTTTCTAATGACAGTCTCGGCGGCGCAGTGGTCGAGCACACGGTTTCTGTTCCAGAGATCCGGGTTCGATTCCAGACACTGACTCACACCAATGACTTTTCGAAATTGTTTTCGGAAGTTATGTGTGATAAATATCGATGACTGAAAAACTTTGTGCCCGGTATGGCAATAGGTTTGCCACCTATTCCATTTGGGACGTTAACATAACGGCGAGATGAGGCTTAACAGCCGCTGCCTACACCTTCGGGTAACAAAAGGCGTGAAGTTATGTATGTTATGTACGTTTTAATGACAATAAGTTAAATACGACTTTTTTAATGTTGATAACGCAACAGTAATTAGCTCTCGACGTTAGGTCGCTGTTATATTTTTTATACTAATGTAAATATTTATCACAGTAACTAGGCGAGGTAGGTAGTAACTTATGTAAGCGAGAGTTGGGTATGGCAGTATGTACAAGAAAGCATAATAAACACGGTCAAAAACAAGATTGTGAAAAAGGAAGTGACATCGAATTATAGAATCATCATCGAATTAGAATTTCGGTGTAAAAGTAAGAAAGGGCATACTCTGATGATGCAAGTCTGACCAAGCAGAAAACAATAAAAAGCGGATAGATGTAGGAGTCGGGAACGCCACGAAACACTTTCCATGATATGATATGGGACTTTTAAAAATCGACAAGTGTGTATGATAAGAGTAATCGCAAAGAAGCGGGTGAGGCGTATAAGAATCGTGCCTTATGGAGCTCTGTTCTCACTACATACGACGCAAGGAATTTGGCGTGAAGTACTATGTGCATATGTATGCTTACCTGAGTACTAGATGGCGCTGCTTGAATTAAGTAAACAAAAACTTTATTGCCTGCCGTGCAATCGAATTATTTTTAAAATCAATTTAGAAATTGACAAAATTGGATACGCAAAATATGATTGGGTTCTAAAACAACTCCGTATAAAATATTATTAATGAGATTTTTATGACAAATTTTCTTCGCTAAATAACGAAGTAGATCAACGGTTTATTACTCTTGTTACAGGGAACTGTTTTTTTTTTCTTTCCTAATAACATCAATTTGTTTACACAGATTTATAACGAAAATCAAATTTGTTATTAACTTAAAAAATAATGTACTTGACTTAATATCAGAATCGAACAGCTCAGCTCAGAATAATTTGCTTCTCTATAGGGTCAGGATAGGCGAGGTGATAATTGCCATCTGAAATAATAATGTACTTGACATAATAATTTATTATTAACTCAGAATAATTTGTTACTTCAGGATAAGCGGGTGATAATTGCCATGGGAAATATTACCAGATAACACTAAGCTTCACTACAGGGAGCATAATACTTAGAGCTTTGTAAAAGTCGCGCCGATGTGTGCGTGTGTCGCGTACATAACCAGTATTTTTCACTTAACTATGGGAAACATAAAAAAAACAATCATATTGTGTTTTTAATAGTGTTCCATTAAATCCAGGGCGTCATTTTTCAATCGTAGATGTAATTTTTAATTAAATTTGTTTTTGTAGCATTGAGGTACTTCTAGCTACCTCGCGAGAGACCTGTCGTGAATTTAAGTTGTTACAAGTATATACCAACATAATAATATAAACCAATTATCTACTCTCGCAGACTGACCTCATTAAAACCCATTTTGTAGTTAAGAAAAAACCGAGATAAGGATAGAATTAAGTAGTAGAATATCTTAATTGAATAATTTATTATTTGACAGACACATATCATTATATTTTTTATTATAATATTTTTACACTGGTTTGTCTAGTTATTAGGTTAAACGACTGAAGCTTGTGTTAAAAATGTATTAATTTAAAACACGACACACAAAATGTCATATAAATAGAAGTTGACATTCATAAAACATTTTTTTAAACTCGGATGGGGATCGAACCCACCTCTATCTAGCACTCAGTAAGTAATGTCTACGAATACATCAACATTATCCTATTCTAATGGCTAATCCAACGACTTCTCTCACACCAAATAATTATAATCCATCCATTCAACCTGAGCCATCAGGGGCTATAGAGAACGCATAAGGCAAGAGCGTAGGTACACTTGAAAAATATAACATTTAATTCAGCATTTAATTCATATATTCGGTATATACTCCGTTCTGTTCAGAAAAATAATCTCACTGAACAAAAGACAATGGTGAACTTAATTTAAAAAATAACAGTTTATCAAAAGTTCAACATTAACACAACTGAACCGTAAAAATGAAACTTTTTAAAAAATACGTCTATTTTGTGTTCCAATTACTGCGGTTTCAAAAAAGCGAGCGTTGTGTTGAAACTTTCTGGGTTTTGTTGAGTATTTTTTTTTCCTTTTTCTGTATTTTTCCAGCGCTTCTACAGATCTCTTTACGCGTGAACTCGTACTTTGTTCAAAGGTCGGTGGTTTTTGATAACAGCTGATTACGTCTTATACTTGTTTTTAATAAATTCAATTAACGATAACAGATAAACATTACTAAATTATTTTTTGTGTTTAATTACAAAGCTAATAGATTTTTGGTATATTTATTAAATACCGATTTCTAGCAAACAAGCACCCGACCTTGAAGTAAGTAAGCATACTCTCATCTGCGGTAGCGTTTAACACCTTTGGCATTACATGCTTTTATATCAGCATGAAAATTTATTCACAAAATTTTCTTTCACTCTTCAAAAAGGGTTTTGTTATTAAGTTTTGCTTTTAATAGTATTTACTTTATTAACAAGCAATTATCCCCCGTTAATCAACATAGCTTTAGGAACTCAATATTACCAGAGTGGCTTTATTTGGCTGTGGTTTACTGACTACTGAGACTAGCTTTCGCTGAAATACTTTGAGAATTATAGAATATTAAATACACATTTAAGAAATCAGCCGTATTATATTTATTCGAACCTAAAAACATACAGAACTAAATTTAATAACAAAATAGAGGATTCTAGTAAGGTATTTTTTTACAATGACATCACAAGAGGTCTTGGAAGACTCTTGGTTTTTAAGACAACATAACTTCACACCTTTTACTACCCGAAAGCGTAGGCAGCAAACTGGTAAACCTCGACTCGCCATTAAGTTTACGTGCCAAATGGAGTAGGTAGCGAATCTATTGCCATACACCGGGCACAAAGTTGCTACTCATCGATATTTATCACAAATAACTTTCAAAAAGAATTTCAAAAAGGCATTGGTGAGCTAGTGGCCCAGACCACCAGACCACCGAGACCTTGGATCATGGTTTTTGAAATAGTTAATATATTTACACAAAGGTTTTCTTTCAGCTCTTATTTGTGCTGCAAACAGGCGTGTAAAAACGACTACCCTGTGTAATTTCTTATTTAATATATATTCAGGGCACGAAGTATTCTAAAGCCTTACAGTTCCACACAATACAGATTGCCATAAGAGGTTCTTTACGCACACATGGCCAGCCAGAGGCAGTACCTACAGATGGATTCGTTGCGCGTGTCTTAGACACTTGACTTGACTTCGTTTTTTTACCAACTAATAATCATAAAACCGATTGGGTTTACCAAAATTGATTAACATTTTCATTCAAAATATTTTAGACTACATGTCTAAAGTAAGCGTTAAAAAATTTAACTTCAGTTTCTATTTGTTTTAAATGTTTGCCTATTTATTTTAAACGGGATAACTTTATTATATGGAAGAACTTGGGTCTTTTCGAAGCATTGATTCCATTCCATCATCCCGATCTAGAGTAAAGAATAACTGAGGCAATTAGTCATCCTCGTCCAATTAGTACATAAGCCTTTTATATTGTAGAATTAAAAAATGAAAGAGTACTTATGAATATATTGCTTATAAAACATTGCAATGCCAAAAGACGAGTGCATAATCCTCACTTTTTTAATAATAATAGGAAGAAATAAATTAATTACATTATTTACAATATAAACAATTAAAACACAAGCTGAAATCCAATTTCTCCGCGTTTCGGTCTACTGGAAGAGTGCCCAGAAGACTGGCAGCATTGCCACGGTAAATGGCAATGCTAATCCTCTGTGCGAAAAATACGCCAGCCCTCTGGCCGCGAAAGTGCACGCACACGAAGCAGTTTCTTTGCAAAAGTGTATGAGCACTCTGACCACTGATTAAAAAAGAAACAAAAACCTTGTCTTTTTAAAAATAGGACGGAAATTATATCTGGCCATTTAATTTAGAGTTTAGATACATTAGTGGTTTTATTACCAGCCGAATCACTTTATCTTATAGCATTTAACATATATAAACATAAACATAACTTCACGCCATTGTTACCCGAAGGTGTAGGCAGCGGCTGTTAAGGCTCGTCTCGCCGTTATGTTTACGTCCCAAATGGATTAGGTGGCGAACCTATTGCCATACCGGGCACAAAGTTTTCAGTCATCGATATTTATCACACATAACTTTCCGAAAACAATTTCGAAAAGTCTTTGGTGTAAGCCAGTGTCAGTATTCGAACCACGACCTCTGGACCACTGGGCCACCGAGACTTAATAACATTAAGCATAGCATAGCATAGCATTAAGCATAGCATTAAGCATAGCATTTAAATATTAGATAAAAGTGACAATTATGATTAAAAACTAACAAAGTGAGTAGCAATTGAAATGTCCACTAATTAAGTTAGTGGCCAAGCAGTTTGCTGTATAAAATGGCCGGCTCGACCGGTGAATTATCACCACCTTTTAGAATGTAAAGTGGTTTCGTTTGCTGTGAGAGGTATCCGGATGCTTAACCCCTTGCCTCTCTCCTTCTGTGCCCTCGAAATGGCCGGCATCGCAACTGTAACACTGTGTTCCATGTGTCCATGGGTGGCGATAATTGCTTACAAACATTGCTTGCTCGTTGCGCCCCTATCGCATAAAAAAGAAATACTCGCTCTCTATACCACAATATTCATTTCGATATCAAATCAACTAAAATTTATGTAAGCTGACAACGAGTATTGTCAATGCGACAAAATACGCCAGATATTTCATGAGAATATCAAACAAACAGTAAATTTTCCCGAACCTCTATTGTTAGAGTTTTATATTTATCTCAATTCTGTTCAATGCGAAAGTGATACCTGTGGGTGTTATTTATTTATTTTATAGTGTGTATCTATTATATTCTGTACTAGAGTGACTGTTGAAAGAAGTGACTAATGGATTTAGACTGGAATATTTATAAGCTGATTTATTATAGATTGTGTCTACGTAATTGTTTTAGAAGTACACGTAAAAATAGATCTCATTTTTTTTATATCTTGGACACAATACACACAGCGCCCTCTAGTTCCAAGCTCAGCAACTAAATCAACTAAATGCTTGTGTAATGGATACTAGATAACGGATATTAATACATATATACTTTTTTTTTGTAAATACATACTTATAATACATAGAAAAACACCCAGACACCACACAAATATTCATGTTTGTCACAAATATTTAATTTTGTGCTCGGGTGGGAATCGAACCACCGACCGAATTGCTGCAGCCGGTAGTTTTACCAATGCGCCACGAGGGCAGTCAATAATATTCTTTTAATACGTAATATGATTCCAAAACCGTTTTCTATGGCCATAAAAGCTATTTTTATCGAAATAAATTCTGAAACCCATTTGAAAGATGATTCTGTCCACCGCATTGCATAAAATGAAGAGATAAAAAAGCAAATACGTACAGTATATCAAGTCCGTGGAAAGTGCGATCTTAATGGTGTATATTTAGGCTCTGGACTGTTCCTCGCGTCTCAAACTACACCCTCGTGGGTAATCTAAAAGTTTTTTTTGCGCTAAGTAAAAATAAGTCACTTCTTGTTTACTTTGATTACGTACTATCTTTTTGCATTTATTGCATAGTAATTGATTAAGAGAACTTTATTTCGCCTCAGAAGCCATAAAAAAAAATTTGGGTAAGCCCTAAGAAATAGACACACCATCGGGGACTTTTATATAGATATTGTATAATATGTAGTGTATATTGTTTTGATCTATATTGTAATGATAAAGTTCTAAATCTCGAAAATTATCACTTTTCTTTTACTATATCATACAAAAATTATACATACATACCCCTCCGTGGACACCCTCTATCAATTAAAGAAATCCGTTAATAATCAAACCCGTTGCGTATTTTCAAAGATCAAACTATTTAAGTGGACAGACAGCGGAAAACGACTTTGTTTTAAACTATGTAATGACACCTAGTAATTAATAGACTTATCAAACGAAATGGCAGCCTATAAGTGGTAGTAATACTAGAAATCTCCGGTCACTCCCTTCATATAATTTCTTTTAATCATCCAAAATTTTAAGCGAATCAATCAATAATAATAAATTCCATGCTAACCATACGTGTAGTTCAAACGTGAAATCATAACAAACATACTGTTTAAGATCTAAGTCCTACCCAAGTTACGACCTCTTAAAATATCGACGTAAAGTGGCTCTTGCCGCGTTTCGCTTGGTGGTCCCCTTCCCATCCCACTTTCCAACTTTCCATATCCCATTGTAATGGGTGGCAAGGCAACTGTAACACTATTTGTGTCCATCGACGGCGTTTGTTGCTCACTATTAGGTCTTACGTCTGCTCGTTTGCCTCCTATGCCTGAAATTCCTGAAAGCCTTATTTAACTGTTTTCTCTGAGATCTATGTAATATTGATTTATATTCTCCATCTTAAATTTAACAATAGGCTTAGTAACAAAATTGATTATGCAGCATAAAACAATTGATAACCAAATTTTAGATGTACAAAATAATTTTAGATGGCTCGCGAGATAATAAACTCCAAGTAAAAACTGTTTTACTACATTTTGTCGCCTCTAAAATTGTGTCTAAATGTTCTGTTGAAATTCCAACATTTTAACAACCGACTGTCCAACGAAAGAGGATAATTTAATTTAGAAAGTAATGGCATAAAAAAGCAAATTATGTAAATTCCACATGCAAATTGGTTCCTTTATAAGAGTTACAACAAACTTCCTTATATACATATTTTCGTACGATTCGTTTTATTTTTGGGTAGATCCAAAAAAAATATGAGTAATTCATGTCGTTTTTTACGTCTAACATGCTTTATTTTATAAAGTATATTCGCCCTTCCCTATGCCTTTCCTGCCCTTAAAGGTCGGCAACGCAACTGTAACACTACATGTGTTGCAGGTGTCCATGGGCGACGCTGATCACTTACGATCCGGTGACACGCCTGCTCGTTTGCCCTCCCATCCCATAAAAAAGTAATATATATTATTTATAAGTCTCGGCCATTCGAGCTTCTGTGGCTTCTGAATCCAGAAGTCGCGGATTCAAATCCTGGCACACACCAATGGCTTTTCGAAATTAATTTCGAAAGTTATGTGTGACAAATATCAATGACTAAAACCTTTGTGCCCAGTATGGCAATAGGTTCCTATTCCTTTTGAGACGTAAACATAACGGCGAGTCGAGGCTTAAACGCCACTGCCGTAGCAGAAAAAGGTGAGAAGTTATGTGTCATGCAATATTTATAACTCATAATTTCTTTGATAAAATGCCTTTGCCAAGCAAAGATAATCTTCCGAAACATCCAGTATGCTCGTAAGTACCAGACCGTCAGCCATTTAAATCATCCCAAAAAATTAGGTAAATAAGCATAAAATATATGTGTCATATCTATGGACACATTATTATCAAAAATAATTTTACACTCATATCTATTTAAATGTCATCATATGTCATATGTCTTCTAATTTAAATTGTGGATATAATATACTGGGACTTTATATTTAAAAAACGACACAGTGATCTTTATAGAAATTGAATAATAAGAAGGTTTTGTCTTTATGTCGAAAATAGCTTTCGGTTAAGGAATAAAATATCGTTCAGCATAAATGAATATAAAAAATAAAATTTAACAATATTTTAGACGCAATATCGAACTGTGTTATTGTTTAAACAACTATCATTAATACAGCTGACGACAAATCCCAGTATGGCTTTTACCAAACGAACGAAATCGCGGACAACATTCCGTTTCAAATGATGTCAATCGCTGTCTGAAAATATTATCCAATCTTGTCACCATAAACAAACACCAATCACTGTTCCAAACAAAGATGAAAATGTACATTTTTCGACAAACAATTTTCAAAAGGAAATTTCATTGTTAAATATTCTGTCGCTGTCGTACCCTTATCGAAAACAAAAATATGGTACAACTCATCATTTCGTATCATTAGCTTTGGCGAAACTTCATTAATAACGATCAACTCTAAGCAATTCAATATTCTGTTTCGCCCTACAAAATTAACGAAAATAATGGATTTACAGAAACTACTTAAAATAAATATCCAAAAAAAACTAAGATTTTTTCACTTACCTCCAAAAAATGTGACAAACAGAATAAAAAACTTGGTAACTCCTTGGTATAACATTGTAACACTTTACCAATAATCACTGCACTATTTAAATAAAATGAAAAACATAAGAATATTATAATAACGTTTTCTGGTCAACGGTTCACAAGCATTGTTTTCGAAGCGTTCCAAATTTGAATTTGTGCGGTAAAAGTCTACGTACAGCGTCTACACTCCCCGGAGGCTATATGGATACTGAAGTTTGCTCCCTGTTCCCACAAGCTGACTGGGAATCCAGATTTCAGAATATCACTTCCGGATGAAAATTTAATAAAATTTTGTAATATTTACACGATTATTAGTCAATTAGTGGTTGGTTTTTTTATATACGTTTTAACGTTTAGAAACCTAGAACATATTTATTTACTATCTATTTGGATGAGATAATGATTGTTACTTATTATGTAGAATGTTTACTTTGAGTTTCTATGACTGGAAGTAGGTGTGGCTGGAAGCTGGAAGTGGGGTAGACAGAAAAAACTGAGAGAGTAAATACATAAAGCGCGCGCCTTTGTCGATTTATGTTCAGTTTGTAAAATTGAACGTATGCCAATAATAATTTTCATGAAACAATCGTATTGAAAGCCTACTTCATATACCAAATTGGGACTCCTAAAGTTCCGTAGAGAAGCTTACAGTACCTAGGGTCGTTTTAAGCGTTCACAATTTATTTGTAGATCTCTTTCTATACATGAGTGGCAGCCTTCCTGACTACAGAGAAAGATAGTAAATTTTGTCTAAAAATCATCTTCATTTTTTTATGATAGGATACGGCGGACGATCAAGCGGATCATCTGGTGATAAGCTACTTGCGCTGCACATAGAGTTCTGAAACATTAGAGGGTCACAGTTGCGTTGCAAGCTTTTAAGATGGTATAAAGAGGCGAATAGGATATCTCTCTCACTGAACAAAATTCGGCATTAGCCTTTTACGTCGATTTTATAAGTGGAAGTGAAAATTCGAGTCGCTCTACTATAGTTGAATTTATTTCATAATACATGTATCTAATACAATATTTATTGAGGTAACCGCGGAACTACAAATTCTGTTTTGCGCTTAATTTTAGATACGCAGACGTGACTTTGAATCACCCCAAGGAAAACTACCGTAACAAGGTTTTCGTGTCTGAAAAAAATATTTACTCGTAGTAAAAAAAAAATATCTGATGCGAAAGAGGATACCGCTGAACCCATTACTACGACCGCTTATATCAATTACTTATAAAAATATACCCTACTTTCATATGAAAGGGAGGTCAGGGTTTCCGTTGAAAATATTCTAAATGTAAGTATAACATTAGAAATTATTGATATTACTGTACATTCACACCCTTTATGCCCTCAGACATAAGCTGTGGCATTGTCACTGTCTCGATTATTAAAATGTTTAATACCTGAGGATAGGCCTAAGAATCTTTGTTATATATCGGGCCATATTTTTCTTCGGGTACTGTTTTTCCAAATAATGTATTCGTGTACTGTAAAAAGTTTTAAGTATATTCAACAAATTATACTAATTTGGGAATCTTTTTTCCAAAAGAAATAAATTATTGTTGAAATTTGTAAAAAACTTTGCGAATCCCAAACAACCGTTGTGCTCCTGACGTATGGTGCTCTCTTACAAACTGCGTATCAGAATAAAAAAGTGCTTAATTCTACCTTAAGATAATAAATACTAATACAATTATCTTTATAATATACGCATGAGTAGGCACTACTGTCGTTCCTGGGGGTATCGTAACAGCCAACTGAGAATCTCGATTTGATACAAAAAAAACCTTTCGCATCAATATGATGCTTTTTTTATCACAAACTAAATGTTCAATAATTACTAACATACGTGCATAGCTTCATGCCGAATCCCTTGCGGGGTAGGCTGAGAGACCACAGCGCCATAAGGCACGATTTTTACACACCTCACTCGCTTCATTTACTTCCATATGTCTTTTCATGCACGCGCGTCTATTTTTAAGGCTTCTTGCGTCACTTTCCTCTAGAACACGTTCTATTTGGTCATGTAATGGGTGTCTTGACCGTCATCAATTCCTACATCCGTCCACTTTGCATTGTATATCTGCTTAGTCAACCTTGCATCATCCATTCTGTCTACATGTCCAAACCATCGAAGCATGGCCTTTCTTACTTTTACACCGACTCTTTTTCAATCCAACTTCCTTCTAATAATGATAATTAATTAATAAATATTATAATTATTTAACTACAACTAAACAGATATACATATATTTTTGGCAAATACTAAGAAACGCTAAGCGAACGTTAAGCTTGGAGAATTAAATGTATGAAAGAAAATAGTTGTTTTTGTTGCTATATAACATATTTTATTTCGTTTTATCGTCTACTTTATATAACGTGATATCCGTTTCTAAAAGATATAGCCTGTCAATTGCAACCTTATAGAGCTTCCGAAATAAGCAAACGTGAAACCTAATAATTTCTACGTAGACAGATTTTTTTTGTTCACATGAGAGATATTTTGGCAAACAGACTAATCGTACCATGTAAAAGTTAACGCATTTTTCTACCCAACGTCATAGCCAGCGGCTGCTAAGCCTTGACTCCCATGCCCACCCCCCTTCCCATACTTAACTAACCTTATCCCTTAAAGGTCGGCAACATAACGGTAATACTATAATATGTGTTGCTGGTACCCATGGGTGGCGCAGGCTGCTTACCATCAGGTAAAAGGGCTTGCTCGTTTGCCCTCCTATCCCATAAAAAAATAGTTTACGAAACATATTGCCATATACCAATGTTGTCAGTTATTGATATTTATCAAGCATAATTTTCGAAAATAATGTTGAATGAATTCATTAATGTGAGCTCGGATTTGATCCCATGACTTCCTGATTCTGATTCGAGGGTGATCAACATAATAACACACTACCAACAAGACATAAACGATAGTTTTTTTAAAGGACCACGACACTTTTTGTACCCTAACTAGCCAACCCAGCTAACGTTATCTTACCAAAAAAAAAAAAAGTTATTAAGCAACAAATAAAAAATAAATGTTGATCGTAGAAGAGTGAAAATTAAGGTTTGTATGTATTTTTGTATTGTTTTTTATTAAAAAAAAAACAAAAATTATTAAATAAAAAAATACCGGTGGAATACCCCCCCATCCTACCCGACATGTACACAAAATTTTATGAGTATCAGTCGACCCGTTTTAAAGGAGTGTGGTAACAAACAGTGTGACATGAGAACTTTAGATATAAGACAAGAATTTTCAATATATGGTTAGTGTTTTAGTGTCTTGTTTCTTAATTAAGTTTATACCAGATAAGTGACTTGGCGTGAAGTCAAGTTAATAACCTCAAAACAACTTTTTAGGATTATATCGCGTTTATTTATAACTTAATTTTATTTATTTCCCGACGTTTCGAACTCTTTACAGAGTTCATTTTCACGAGTAGTTTCTCTGTAAAGAGTTCTAAATGTCGAGAAATAAATAAAAATAAGTAATAAATAAACGCGATATAATCCTAAAAAGATGTTTTAATGTTATGAATGTGATTCGCGAAAATCTAAGAAATAGATATGTCAAGTTAATATTTATATAAATAATTAAAATTACAGACGAACATACAGTATATTTTCTCTATTAGAACGAAAATAACAATTAATTATTTATTAAGTAAGAGTATTATCTAAGAACTAACTAATTAAGGAATCAAAGGTCCGCTGTGTCCACATAACTGGGACTCCATTAACGGGCGAGATTGCTCTGAAACAACAAGGGACCTTGGGATTTAATAATTTAATACAGATGAACTGCAAGTGCTCTGCTGATTTAGGTGTATATTAATTAAGAGAAGTTTAAAGCTTAGTCTAATTTATAGAAATACTACCTGACTCGGCGAATTTTGTTCCGCATCAAAAGTAATAGAAAGGAAATTTTGGATTTATAACATTTCTATAGATCATAAATGAGTTATAGATAAAAACCACCTCGTTGACCCCCTTTATCTATTAAAAAAACCGCTTCAAAATCCGTTACGTAGTTTTAAAGGTATAAGCATATAAGGGGACAGACAGCGAACAGAGACTTTGTTTTATACTATTCTAGCTGACCCGGCGAACTTTTTCCGCATCAAAAGTAATAAATGAGTAAATTTTGGATATCATGAGGTTCTATTTGTGCTATTTATTGGCTTTAACTGCTGTCCCGCTATGTTAATACTGCAATATCTTCGAAAATATTCGTTTAAATTGCATGCTGGAAAGGGCCAGAATCATCTGTATTAAATGAATAATCTATTTAAGACTCTTAATTGGATAAAAATTAATACTGTAATGTTTAAAATCGCTTCGTAAATAAGCCATTATTTCTCGTAAAAAGTAAAAAATTAAAAATAGTCATTGTGGGTAATCCCTAAGATATAGACATACGCCCTCGCGGAGTTATTTCTAGATCTTCTGAAGGTGTTTAATAATGTGGAACATTGTTTCGTTCTATCACTTATGGTTCAGCCAGCGTTTGCAATTAAAGTGCTAAATCTCGAAAATTATCATTTTTTCTTTACAACATCATAATATATGAATTATAGATCAAAACCACCCCGTTGACAAACTATAAGCATATAAGGGGATAGACAGCGGAAAGTGACTTTGTTTTATACTATGTAATGTTAATAGAATAAACATTTTTACTCCTTGCGTAACTTTATGGCTGGGTAGGCAGAGACAACATAACGCAATAAGGCACGATTCTTACACGCCTCACTCGCTTTTTCGACTTTCATAACGCTTGTCAGACACATTCGTTGATTTTAGGATTCCGTACCCAAAACGGAAACTATTACTGAGACTTCGCTATCTGTCCGTCCATCCGCCTGTCACCAAACTTTATCTCAAGAACGGTGATAGCTAGATAGTTGAAGTTTATGCCTCTATAACAACACAACCAATACTAAAAATAAAATAAATATTTAAGGGGGGCTCCCATATAACAAACTTGATTTTTTTTGCCGTTGCTTGCTTGATAATAATAACGGTGACAGGTAGATTTTAATTATTTACAAAATAATTTGTTTTATGCTCTTAAATACAATAAAATTAGTTGGTAGTACGTAGTACGGAACCCTTCTTGCGCAAGTGCCACTGGAACTTGGGCGGTTTTTTGTCACTCCTGACATGACTTTCCACAAGGACTCGTTCAATTCGGTCATGGCGTGCCGTATATTTTCGGTTAGTTCCGTATAGTTCGCCCGCGCAAATAGATAATCAAGATAAACACAATTTCGTGGAGTTTTATTTTTATAAGCTTCAGGAAGCTCAATTACTAAATAAGGAACATCATTATTTTATTATCATAAGAATAGATGATGTAAGATTGACTAAGCAGATATACAATGAAAAAGCGGATGGATGTTGGAGTCGAGAACGGTCAAGACACACATTCCATGACCAAATAGAACGTGTTCTAGAGGAAGGTGATGTTAGGAGCCTTAAAAATCGACGCGCGTGCATGAAAAGAGTTATGAAAGGCAACGAACCGAGTGATGCGTACAAGAATCGGGGCTTATTGCGCACTGTTCTCTCTACCTACCCTACAAGGGATTTAGCGTGAAGTTATGTATGTATATATCATTTTACATAGTATAAAACAAAGTCGTTCTCCGCTGTCTGTCCCCTTATACGTTTAGATCATTGAAACTACGCAACAGAGATTGATGTTTTTATAATAGATATACGCCCGAATACTGAACTGCCACTCAAATCTGACAATCAATAAAGTGCTGCTTACTGTTCAAATTTCACGTATTCTGTCTAATGTGATAGCTACTTAAACGTTTAAGTAGCGCTTATATATTTGAGTGGCGGTTCAGTATTCGGGCTATAGAGTATCAACGAGGTGGTTTGTGTGTTCAATTCATGTGTAATTTAGTTAAGAAAAAGTTGTATTTTTCGGGATTAATCACTTTAATTGCAATCGCTGGCTGAACTCTAAGTGATAGATCAATACAATGTTCCACATAATAATTGTAATAATTAATTAAAAATATTAAATGTAATAATTGTATAATAATTAATTAATTAAATAAATTAAAAAATAATTGTAAACGCTGTAAAAATTACTTTTGATGCGGTACAAAGTTCGCCTGGTCGGCTAGCATGTGAAAATTCTAAGTAACAAAGCATTGATTATAAGCCAGATCAGTTCAAGGTAGAAAAACAAACGTGACACGTGATTTACATTATATTAAGAAATAAGGTCGGCAGTACAATATAAACATTGATGAATCAAAATTATGTAATTGACTAGTTGGCGCCTAATGCTTCGTTCGGATGGCTTTTCTAATGAAAATTTTTAAAGGGTCATCACATTGTTATGAAACTTAGTACCTGTTATGTTATGTTTACAATAGACGTGTAACACTAATAATTTTTTTTTTTGGTGGTAAGCTGTCTTAACTACTGAGCCTTAGCTTACAGTTGGAACTCCAGTAATATTTCAACAAAAGCTTATTATTTACTCTTTTCATTTTACAAATACAAATATACAGACGAACAGACGACAATTGTAAAAGTTGTTGTATTAGATTAAATTTCTCAATTAAAGACCCCCCACGTTAGTTGTTCGCCATTATTTCCAAATTAAGAACATTACATTATCATATCATACTATACTATACTATACTATATTTATATTTAATATTATAAATGCGAATGTAAGTTTGTTTGTTACGCTTTCACGCAAAAACTACTGAACCGATCATCATGAAACTTTGCACATATACTCTTGAAGGTATTAGAAGTAACATAGGGTACTTTATATTAAAAATATTATAAATGCGAATGTAAGTTTGTTTGTTACGCTTTCACGCAAAAACTACTGAACCGATCATCATGAAACTTTGTACATATACTCTTGAAGGTATTAGAAGTAACATAGGATACTTTTCAATGCGATCGAAGCCGCGGGGATAAGCTAGTTAACAATAAATTGTACTGTATGAAGGTATAAATAAATTAATATAGATAAGACATGTAATTTTTGTTATGATTAGTTAATAACTTTTACATATTTTGTATAACTTCTCGCATCTTTCTAAACAGTAAGTAGGATAGAAAATCGGTTAAGTTTCGACATGCTGAATTTTAAAGCCTCATATGGAATAGGTCGCGGAACCTGGTAATATATATATATATATATATATATATATATATATATATATATATATATATATCATTACATAGTATAAAACAAAGTCACTTTCCGCTGTCTGTCCCCTTATATGCTTATGTCTTTAAAACTACGCAACGGATTTTGATGCGGTTTTTTTAATAGTCAGAGGGTGTCAATGGGGTGGTTCTGATTTATAATTCATATATGATGTTGTAAAGAAAAAATGATAATTTTCGAGATTTAGCACTTTAATTGCAAACGCTGGCTGAACCCTAAGTGATAGATCAAAACAATGTTCTACATTATTAAACACCTTCAGAAGGTCTACAAAAAATTCCTCGTGGACATGTTTCTATCTCTTAGGGATAACCCACAATGACCATTTTTATTTTTTTTTACTTTTTACGAGAAATAATGGCTTATTTACGAAGCGATTTTAAACATAACAGCATTAATTTTGATCCAATTAAGTATCTTAACTAGATCGTACATATAATATAGATGATCCTGGCCCTTTACAGTATGCTATTTAAACGAATATTTTCGAAGATATTGCAGTATTAACATAGCGGGACAGCAGTTAAGGCCGATAAATACGACAAATTGAACGTCATGATATCCAAAATTTACTCATTTATTAATTTTGATGTGGAAGAAAGTTCGCCGGGTCAGCTAGTATATTTATATATTGAATATAACTATGTCAGTCATCGATATTCCGGACACTTAACTACCGAAAAGTCATTGGTGTAAAGCAGGATTTGAACCTAAGACTTCTTGATTCAGTATCAGGGTGCATCACGTACAAACTACTGTTACTACGAGTTTAATGTTATCATAGTATAATAATTAATTAGGTATATTATAATATAATTTTGTATTAGCCATTCATATAATGTTATTTCGAAACCCTGATTATCGCCTTAGATAAATAATAAACAAGCCCAGTATGGCTTCCTAAACCTAAAACTAATATTATTTTAGGACAAAATAACGTATACGTAAATTATTTGGATTCAAATATTATGAATTCATTAGAACACATAATATATACTTTATAACATAACATAACACAACTTCACGCCTTTTTTACCCGAAGGTGTAGGCAGCGGCTGTTAAGCCTCGTCCCGCCGTTATGTTTACGTCCCAAAAGGAATAGTTAGCGAACCTATTGCCATACCGGGCACAAATTTTTCAGTCATCTATATTTATCACACATAACTTCTGAAAACAATTTCGAAAAGTCATTGGTGTGAGCCAGTTTCAGCATTCGAATCCGGACCTCTGGATCAGAGGCCGTGTTCGCGACCGAATCTTAAAATAGATTAATACGTTGGAGCGATGGGTGGACCGCCGCTATTGTCTGATGACGTTTAAACTAGGGATTGCAAACCGAGCCCGGTGCCCTTTTTGGCACCCACCGGGCCTGGCGGGCCCGGCTGGGATGGTGAGGAATGCGGCCGGGCCGGGCCGGGTGGAGAAACACACCGGGTTGCAATCTCTAATTCAGATTGGCATAGATACTTACCGGGAACAGCTGCTTTGGTAAGTATCTGTGCCAAAAAGCCCCGAGGAAAAGATCTCCGGGATGTGTCGAGTGTGGCGCGCTAGAAGACGGCGCACCACTTTTTGTTTTCAGTCATTTTACGTGTCGTAAGAAGTTTTAAGCAAACGTAGTCTTTATGAATCCATTACTTTTAATAAGACCGTGATCATAAAATCTCACGAGGGATTTCTTAGGGTTCAGGTGCTCTTGAGGCATATACCTCAAAGCAGTATCCTTTATTCGTTTGTGTTGGGATGAGTCTTTTTTTTTTTAATCCAACTTACTGGATTATCCGTCCGATTTGATTATCCGTCTGATTTAAGAGTTAAAATAATAAAAAAAAATACCTCGGGGGCATGGGACATCGTGGGATTATCAGAAGTCCGAAGACAGGGGGAGGACACTATAATCCTACCGTCTGGCAATCTGCTATACTACCGGGAAGGCGACAAAACCTCTCAGGGTGGTGTCGGGTTTATCGTTCACAAATCTCTTGTAGCTAACGTGGAGAGGGTTACGAGTGTGTCGACAAGGGTAGCGTACCTTATACTCAGAATATCCCAGCGATATTCGTTGAAGGTCATACAGGTTTACGCACCGACCTCGACACACCCAGACGAAGAGGTAGAGGTTTTATACGAGGATATCTCGAAGGCCACCCACTCCTTCAAAACTGACTTCACGGTGGTTATGGGAGATTTTAACGCAAAACTGGGCAGACGGAAAGATGATGAGCTGAGGGTAGGGCAATATGGAATTGGGCAGAGAAACCAAAGAGGGCAGAAACTGGCTAATTTCCTGAAGAAGGAAGACCTTTATATGATGAATTCGTTCTTCAGGAAACCGCCTCAAAGGAAATGGACCTGGATAAGCCCCGATGGTTCTACAAGGAACGAAATAGATTTCATCTTAACGAACAAACGGCATATATTTAGCGATGTCACAGTGATCAACAGAGTTAAAACTGGGAGCGATCACCGACTCGCACCGCATGCTGAATATTTGTATCAAGGTCGAACGTTCGCGACGGATGAGATCTATACTCCGACCTACACCTGTCCAGTACCAAAACCCGGAAAACTTTCAGCTTGAACTTCATAATCGCTTCTCATGCCTGGACCAATGCGAAACAGTGAACGATATAAACAACAGGATCCTGGAAGCAGTCCACACCGTTGGTACCAAATTTTTCAACAATTAACGTGCTCATAGAACCAAAAAACTTTCTGAACACACTCTCGGGCTCATGGAAAAAAGGCAGAAATTGTCGGTCCAGTCCTCAGCTGATTGGTCCAACCTCAGGCTACTAAACAGGCAGATCTCCAAGAGTATTCGACGCGATACTCGCCAGTACAATGCAGTACGCATCAAAGAGACCATTGAGCGTAATCAAGGCACCAAAGTATTCGCAAGAGATCTGTCTATTGGGCAGAGTCAATTGACCAAACTGAAGACAGACAAACGGCATCGTCATTTCTTCTAAAGACGAGATCCTGAGAGAGGTTCAAAGGTTCTATGGACAGCTATACCAATCTTCACAGATTCCTGTTGTCGGCTTGGCTCCAGATCCCAGATCTAAGCTAACTCGACACTTTACTGAAGATATCCCGGACGTCAATCTGTACGGGATCCAAATGGCTCTTAAACAGTTAAAGAACGGGAAGGCACCGGGTGACGATGGAATTACTTCCGAGCTACTGAAGGCAGGCGGCAAGCCGGTTCTTAGAGCCCTTCAGGGGCTTTTCAATTCTGTCGTGCTCGGAGGCGACGTTCCAGAGGCATGGACCAGGAGTATGGTCGTGCTGTTTTTTAAGAAGGGTGACAGGACCCGCTTGAAAAACTATAGGCCAATTTCGCTCCTGAGCCATGTCTACAAACTGTTCTCCAGAGTCATTACAAATCGACTCTCGCGCAGACTCGACGACTTCCAGCCTCCCGAACAAGCCGGTTTCCGAAGAGGCTTTAGTACCATAGACCACATCCACACCCTACGCCAGATCATAGAGAAGACCGAGGAATATAATCGAGCTCTATGCTTGGCGTTTGTGGACTATGAGAAAGCCTTCGACTCCGTCGAGACTTAGGTGGTGCTGCAGTCTCTTCAACGGTGCCAAATTGACTATCGATACATCAAAGTGCTGCAGTGTTTGTATAGAAACGCCTCTATGTCAGTTCGAATCCAAGATGGGAGTGTAGAGCCTATTCCACTGCAGAAAGATGTCAGACAAGGAGACGTGATATCTCCGAAGCTGTTCACCGCTGCATTGGAGGACGTCTTCAAGCTCCTAGATTGGACCGGGCTAGGCATCAACATTAACGGCGAATACATCACTTACCTTCGATTTGCCGATGATATCGTGGTCTTGGCAGAATCGCTGGAGGATCTCGGAGCAATGCTCAACGATCTTAACAAGTTATCCCAACAGGTGGGTCTACGAATGAATATGGACAAGACAAAAGTCATGTCCAATGTCCATGTCATTCAAGTACCGGTAACTGTTGGAGATGCGATCCTCGAAGTTGTCGATCACTATGTTTACCTAGGACAAATTATTCAACTAGGTAGAGCGAACTTCGAGAAAGAGATTAACCGACGGATCCAACTCGGCTGGGCAGCGTTCGGGAAGCTTAGGCATATCTTCTCGTCCAAAATTCCTCAGTGCCTAAAATCCAAGGTCTATGACCAGTGTGTGTTACCAGCGATGACATATGGATCTGAGACATGGTTTCTAAATGCTGGCCGTATTAAGAAGCTTAAAGTCGCTCAGCGTGCTATGGAGAGGGCTATGCTCGGTATATCTCTACGGGATAGGATCCGTAATACAGAGATCCGTAGCCGTACGAGAATAACTGACATAGCCCGTAAAGTTAGCACGCTGAAGTGGAGGTGGGCAGGCCACATCACTCGTAGAACTGACGACCGCTGGGGGAAAAAAGTTCTATAGTGGCGACCACGGGTTGGTATGCGTAGCGTAGGCCGTCGCCCCACTAGATGGACAGACGACCTTATAAAAACAGCTGGAAGTCGCTGGATGCAACTGGCACAGAATCGGGAGTTATGGCGCGCTAAGGGGGAGGCCTACGTTCAGCAGTGGACTAATCTGGGCTCATGATGATGATGATGATCTCATTGAAAAGATATGGGTAGAGCCAAGCAGTTCGCTGCATGAATGAGCAGGCTCGACAGGTCGACCATCAGTTGACACGTTTGCTCGTTTGCCCTCCTATCCCACGAAAAAAATATCCCCATTACATTTTTTGAGCCTCATTATATTAAAACAACTAATATACAAAATAAAGCCTCGCTAATCCAGTAGTCGAGCACACCGCTTGGATCAAGAAGACACGGGTTCGGATCCTGGCTCACGCCAATGACTTTCGAAATTCTTTTCGAAAGTTATGTGTCGCAAATATCGATGACTGAAAACTTTGTCTACGTTATGGCAATAGGTTCGCCACCTAACGCCAGTAAATAAATAGAAAATAAGTTCTAAATAAACGTGAAATAATCCATAAAAAGTTGTTTCAATGTTATGAATGTGATTCGCGAAAATCTAAGAAATAAATAAGTAAACATAATAGCGAGTCGAGGCTTAACAGCCACTGCCTACACTTTCTCGTAGAAAAAAGGTGTGAAGTTACATTCCGTTATATAAAATAATATAGTCGCGTTTAAGTGTTGACAAAACTTTCAGTAAATTCGAGAAATTCCCTAAAAAATATATTATATTATATTCTAGCGGCAACACACACTGCAAAACGTATATCATAGGATTTTTGACTAACGCACGCAGAAATGGACACTTACTAAGTAAAATGTCTTAAATTAAAGTATTTTGTTTATAAACAGTATTCGTGGAAATTATAAAATAACAAAAATTCATAACACATAACATAACATAACTTCACGCCTTTTGTTACCCGAAGGTGTAGGCAGCGGCTGTTAAGCCTCGTCTCGCCGTTATGTTTACGTCCCAAATGGAATAGGTGGCGAACCTATTGCCATACCGGGCACAAAGTTTTTCAGTCATCGGTATTTATCACACATAACTTCCGAAAACAATTTCGAAAAGTCATTGGTGTGGAGCCAGTGTCTGGAATCGAACTCCGGACCTCTGGATCAGAGGCCGTGCGCTCGCCCACTGCGCCGCCGAACCGGCGAATTTGTTGTAAACAGTAGTAAACTGTAACAGTAGTAAACTGTAAACTGTAAACAGTAGTCTAAGTAACTCCTTATTACACCAACTACCTGCCAATAAAAATCTAGTCAAAAACGGTGCAGCCATTTCAGAGATTACCCGGAACAAACAGACTTACAAAAACCTTGTAACTCATTTTACCAACCATTAAACCAGAAGGCTGGTATATTCTTCGCACAGAGCATTAGCATTGCCATTTAGCGTGGCAATGTGGCCAGTCTTCTGGGCACGCTGCCAGTAGACCGTGTTTGAAGAAATATGATTTCACCTATTCTTTTAATTGTATATCATCATTAGCCTTTTGAGGTCCACTGCTGGACATAGGCCTCCCCCATAGAGCGCCACAACTGCCGGTCCGCTCAATCATGGGGGGGTTTTTGCCATAATCGCCATGCTTGGGAGGCGGGTTGGCGATCGCAGTAGGCTGTATTTTCTTGAGAGAGAATGCTGCTGCCCATTCTTCTAGCTTTTCCCTTAGTCGCCTTTTACGACACCCATGGGAAGAGATGGAGTGGCGGTATTCTAAGCCGGCGCCACACAGCATAGCCGGCGCCACACAGCATATAATTGTTTTTATATAGTTGTATATATTGTATATATTTTAAATTACTAAATACACACATTTTCGTAGAATTTATACACAATAAAATTTACTCATTACTTATATGTATTAATTACTAGAAGTGACCGTACTGATGGTGTTTAATTATTCGGCACTTAAATTATAAATCAATTTATTTTAAAGTTAATAGTAGTAGTAACATTTGAATTATGCGAGAAAATAAAAGGATTATTTTCATATCCTACTAATATTTCTCAACCACACACATAGACCTGTTTTATCACAACAAAAGTGCTATACTAAAAACGTATTTATTTATCCCTCGTAATATTATAATTTTATTTATGAATAACTATTGTCGGAAAATATTTTCATAATCATGTTATAACCGTTAGCGGGAATTGGCGGCAACCGCGGGGCGATAATTCGTTTTGCGCTTGAATCGTTTTATTTTCTTAAATACCTGTCGCAGTTAGGATTTTTTTAAAGCTTATTTTTACCTACAACGTAGATGTGCCATTAATTTCAGTTTGGTAGGTACCTAGGTAGAAATATGTAGAGAATTTTAGTGATATTAATGATTTGTGAACTGCAATAGAAGTTAGTTCATTTACATGGCTTTCAGGTTATTACATATATTATCACTAATTACAAGTCCGTTTGTTAAATGGTTGATATTTTTAGGGAGCTATAATTGTCATAAATATGTATTTAGATAAAAGAATATGATAATACATACATACATACACACACACTTGCTAAGTATTTATATTTTTGTAATTACCACGGGTAGACCCAATAACACTACAGCCCGAATGAAGGCCAATCGTACCCTGGAAACTATTGCAGAAAAAAACAGAATTGTGTCCTAACTCCTAACCGTTTAAGAGTTCCGTAGCTTCATTATCAGCACAGAAGTATCAGCCGTTGATTCAAGCATAACACGTTAGTCCTATATACTACTAAACAGTTTCCATCGACTAACTGCAGTACTGGATAGGAGACTTTAAGGGATAGGAGATAGGCAAGGATGGGGAAAGGGGGTGGGCCTCCGGGTATCTCTCTCACCGAACGAAACGCCCCATGAGCCACTTTACGTCGATCTTCTGAGAGGTCGTGGTATTTCACTAGTCGAGCCGGCCCATTCATGCAGCGACCTGCTTGGCTCTACCTGTGACGTGAGATTATTTGTTTATAAAAATTAATGTCTTTACCGCATAATTTTATAAAAATATCAGCATTTGTCACTTTTCTTCTCTCTAAATAAAAAGTGATAAATTCAAAATTTTCTTATTTATACATTTGATGCGAAACAAAGTTCAGCCGGGTCAACTATCATCATTATCATCAGCATATTGCAGTCTACTGCTGGACATAGGCCTCTCCCAATGTGCGCCACAACATCAGATTCTCTGCCTTCCGCTTCCAATCTTTTCCAGCAGCCTTTCTGAGGTCGCCTGACCATCGGGCTGATGGGTGTCCTACGCTACGTTTACCAAGACGCGGTCTCCACTCTATGAACTTCTTACTCCATCTACCGTCGGTCCTTCGGCAGATATGACCAGCCCATTGTCACTTCAATGAGCTTATTCTACGAGCTACGAGCAGTACCGCAGTACTCTGGCGGATATACTCAAGTCAAGTCAAGTCAAGTCAAAGTGGTTTTATTTTCATAGGTCCTCACAGACACTTAAAAATAGTCAATGTACAAAAATGTTTAAAATTAAAATTATATTTAAAAAGCTAAGCCACGAGCGCTTGAAGCAAGTGCCTCCGTGGAACAAAAAAACACGGAAGCAATCGCCACGAGCGGCCCGATTCCGAGTGTAGGGGCTTTCATGAGAAGAATCGGGGAAGAAACTCATGTGCCAATACTCTTTTCAAAACCATTGAAAATTTACAGAATAGTATTATCAACGCTACTGAAAAAATATCACATAAAAGGTGTAGCAGCCAGACTACTCGACAATCACAGTTATGATCCAACCAACTTAAAATCATCGTAGTTCAAGTAATGAGAGAAATTATATGATATTAGTCGAGCACAACTGACGCGACATCTTCTATTTAGAATGGTAACGTTGTGCAACAAGTAAGTGCAATAATAAAAATTATATATAAAGCTTTTATCAAAACAACATAAATTCAAACTCATAATAATAAATGTTGATTACTATTGGAAATAGAAATATTTGCAGCACGTCTCCACTCCAAAATAAGTGAACAAATTCCAACACGCAAACTACACAAACCGTGTTGAGCAAGCAATTTGACGGTCCCAAGACGACTTGTCCGTCATGAAGTCATTGATGGTGTAATAAGCACCGGCAACGAGACGATCCTTCACAGCCCGCCTAAACCGATCGAAAGAGAGAGCCAGAATATGCGCAGGGATCCTATTATAGAACTGTACACCCATTCCCAAAAACGACTTATGTACTTTGTGCAGGCGATGACACTTTAACACAAGTTTATGCTTGCCTCTGGTATTAAAATTATGTACATCACTATTTTTAGTATATCTATTTAAGTTTTTTCTAACAAACATTATATTGTCATATATAAATTGAGAAGCAACTGTTAATATTCCAATTTCCTTAAACCGTTCTCTAAGGGAGACTTTGGTCCCCAGATTATAAATTGCCCGAATAGCTCGTTTTTGAAGCACAAAAATAGACTGAATTTCAGCTGCTCTACCCCACAGCAAAATGCCATAAGACATTACACTATGAAAATAACTGAAATAAACTAGTCTGGCGGTTGCAACATCAGTAAGCTGTCGAACTTTTCGAACCGCGTAGGCAGCAGAGCTAAGTTTTCCAGCTAAACATTTTACTTGAGGGCCCCACTGGAGCTTATTATCTAGAGTAATACCTAAAAATACAGTTGTATTTACTGGGTCTAGAATTCTGTTATTTAAAGATAAATTTATAACCTGACCTTTAACATTGGGCATAGTAAGCTTTATTATTTTGGTTTTATTCGAATTTAGGACTAAATTATTAGCTGTAAACCAATCATGGACTTGTGTAAGAGAGCAATTTACATCATCAAAACTGTTTTTTTTACGGTCTACCTTAAAGAGGAGTGAAGTGTCATCGGCAAACAGTACTATGTCGCAAAATTTTACTCGCAAAATTTTACTATTTTAAACTCATTCCTGAGTTTATCTTTCAGAGAGACCCCGATCACAGCTCGCTCCATAGCTCGTTTCGGCACCATAGCTCGCTGAGCAACTTTAAATTTGTGGACTAGTCCCACCGTGAGTGTCCTCGTTTCGGCACCGTAGGTCATCACCGGTAAGACGCACTGGTCAAAGACTTTGGTCTTCAGACATTGTGGTATAGGCGAGCTGAAGACTCGACGCAGTTTGCCGGATGCAGCCTAACCCAGCTGAATCCTCCTTTTGACTTCTCGAAGTTCAACTAGTATTTGATAAATTGCTTATCGATAATTCTTATAACTTGGGACCTATCAAATATAATAAACGGATTCAAGACTGACTTTAAATACTTATTATGTAAATAGGTCATAGAAGAGAGATGGCATTTCTTTTTACAGCTGAATTGTTTACGAATCAGAGTGGCCAATTGTAGGAGATCCTAAATAAACATTGTTACGATTTTAGTTTACTTTGACATTTCCTGATCATTGATTTTCAAACTTGATAAGATCAACTAAAGTATCTGAAGTTTGTATCAACAATATTCTTGGTATATTTGAATTGTGTTATCGTAAAATTAAAAAAATATCCCTGAGTACATATAGTTTTAAATAAATTATAAAATCATAATATCATAATCACAGTTACATAAATTGAACTCAAATTGTAATTCTTTCATTCACAGATCTCTTACTAACTACTTATTTTCAAAATTTATTTCAAATGTGCATATATCAAAGAATCTTCCAAACTTTGTATTTATTTATTCAATTAAGTTATAAAAACGTTTTAGATGTTTACAAATGAATTATTCCTTTGTTGTTTACGATATTAGTCGTCATAAATCCTATTCGTTTTTTTTATTTTGAGACTGACATTATTTAAAGTATAATTGATAAAACTTTTGTATGTGTCAGTTGCCAAACTGGACCATTAAAATGAGTAAGGGCACACTGCGATGGTTTGGACATGTAGAAACAATGGATGATGCAAGATTGACTGAGCAGAAATAAAGAAAAGCGGATGAATGTATGAGTCGAGGATGGCCACGATACACTTTTTATGACCAAATAGAACGAAGTCCTGGAGGAATCTGATGTAAGGAGCCTTCAAAATCGATGAGTGTTAAAAGTCAAACAAGTAAGTGAGGCATGTAAGAATCGTGCCTTATAGCATTATTACTCTCTGTTTTCTCCGCCTGTTCAGCAAGGCAATAGGCATGAAGTTATGTATATAAATTATAAAGGTAGTTCATACGATTTTTTTAATAAACTCATAATTTTAATTTACCAAAAAGAGGAGACATAAAATTGGGTGTGTCTGTCCTGATAGAACACTATCACTGGTGCGTTGTCTTTGTATTTCTATGCTAACCAACTTAAAAGAGATGGTTTCTATTTACTACAATACAACGATCATTTTAAGCTTTTCAATGTCAATAGTTCATATGTAAATTCGTTTAAGGGTTTAAGATTTGTTACTATGGTGAGGAAACCCTGATTTTCTCATTAAATGAAGTCAGAATGAAGTTTAGGATTGTCAAATTACCCACGTGAGCCTCGAAAGTTCTATACGCTTCATACCCAGGATAGAAGGCATACTGCTATGTAGAAAATACGTTTTATATCACTCAAGTATAAATAGCACAATAACCAACTCATAATACAATTTTTCTTTATACCTTTCTTCGAAAAAATATTAAAAACGGTGTGTTATTGGACACTAGTTGTTTCCTGCAACTCTTCACTCATAGTTTATTTCAAAACTACTTTCACATTTTTATTGACTTCGGATTTACTGTAATAAATTGTAATATAATTAAACTATGCGTAATTAATATCAACGACGATAACATTACTTTACGCTAAGTAACTTACGTAATAGTCAGAAAGAACTGAGTGCCGAAAGATCATGCATGCCCCATTTAAGGCTCTTCACTTCATAAGAAACAGCAACTTGTAATTATCAATCCTGGATTTTAAATGAAATAAAAGGCCTCTGATATAAAGAGTTGCACCACACAACTTATTCAACATCCCCTGTACTTTGTTTTTTATGATATAGGTAGCAAACCATGTGGTCACCTGATGGTGAGCAACTAGCAATCAATTTTTATTAATTTTATAGTCCAACTAAAAACTTGTATTATATTTTAAACTATTAATAAAATAGAATATCATTATCTTTAGTGTACATCGAGTAAATAATAATTAACAATGATATGATGTGATAAGTACAATAGATCGTATTTTTAATTTTAGAGCCCTATTTTTTATGATAGACGGGTTTTGGCGGGAAATCTAGTGACGGGTCTTTGAAAACCTTTATGAATAGCCAGATATTACCAAAAAGGTGCAGCTGGCTACACAGAGGTGTTTTATGATAGCAAATGTTAGGTTTAGCAGGAGAAGCACAGAAGTAAGATTAATGTTGTGGAAATGAGAAGTCTGAGAAGTATAGCTGGAGTAAGCCTGGTGGATAAAATGAGTAAATGCAATTCGAGCACGTTGTGGTGTGAAAGAAAATCTAGTGACAGGGATAGAGAAAGGAACGCTTAGATGGATCGGTTATGTAGAAAGGATGTACGAAGGAAAACTGACTAAAGACTGACTGGCCCCTTCTATCATATAAAATTGTAACGAATTTATATGACCTAGGTCGACCTAGGCGACTCCTCTCCTCCCTCGATCAAATTAATGATGTGTTGGTGAGAGGTCAGGTCAAGATTGGTCACAACCGACGAGCATGTATGAAAGCGATAATGAGAGTGGAGGAAGCAAGAAATGTAAACGACAAACGGACAAACTAAATTTCATATGTTTCTATAGATTTTACTGGCAGCTCTGATACAACCCATTTCAAAGGTAAATTTCCATTCTTTGCAATAAAAATGAACATCATTAGCAAGAGATTTGCCAGCTCTTTTGATATCAATTCATTAGAGGCTATAATATATGGTAACTAGGTGCTTACAATGTTTTGTACTTGTATACATCAACCAGATTGACGGTTTCCAGGAAAATCTTAAGTTTATTGTTAGAGTATAGTCTACTTATGCTATGCACATATCTTGAGTAGACTATAAGTTAATTTTAATCTCACTCTCTTCTGATCATGATGAAGTGTCGGTGGCGAAACCTATCTAATTACCCTACAACGCGAATGATACGTTGGGGAGGGGAAATGAGTTCAGTTTTTGAGGCCGTTCATATGAGGTTTTGGTATTTGACTGGTCGACCTACCCTATACACAAAGTGAACAGCGTGACTGTATGATATATTATAACATAACTTCACGCATTTTGTTACCCGAAGGTGTAGGCAGCGGCTGTTAAGCCTCGTCTCGCCGTTATGTTTTCGTCCCAAATGGAATAGGTGGCGAACCTATTGCCATACCGGGCACAAAGTTTTTCGGTCATCGATATTTATTACACATAACTTCCGAAAACAATTTCGAAAAGTCATTGGTGTGAGCCAGTGTCTGGAATCGAACCCGGACCTGTGGATCAGAAGCCGTGTGCTCTAAATAAAAAGTGATAATTATGTACATGTGTAATTCTATTACAGATTAAAAATATCACGAAGAAAATAAAATTGCATAAGTATTATTTTATGAAGTCGAGTATAAATATTATTTGGCTTTTAAAAAATCAAGGGCCGATCCCTTGATTTGTTAAAAGCCAAATAATATTTTTACAATAACATACATCGTAATATGAGCTTATTAATAAGTTGACCTTATTTTTTATTGTTTTATCAAAAACTGTAGGTACCCAATCTTATGAAGTTGAAGAATTTCGTTGATATTGTTCGGAAAATTCTCAGAATATAAACGGATTCTGCTTGAGTATAACCGGTCGACATAGTTCCATTGATTATAATAATATAGTGATGCAACATTCTAACTTCCAAAATGGTGCCAGTGGATTAATTTCATGGAAAATTTCCAATTCCATATTCCATTATATTACCGTGCCTTTAAAGTGCATGACCTCGCTCATGTTTAGAAAGCTTAGAAATTACGTAATAAGCTATTGGGGGATGGTATTACATGTATTACCTAACACGTTACGGCGTTTGAACATTTATTTCTTTTTAAAAAAATAAATGGGTGTCAAAATAAATCGAAATTGAAGTCAAAAGAACGAAACAGTATTTTAACTTCGAGAAAAATAACTGGCTTGATAATTATTATTATTAATATTATTTCCTGACGTTTCGAACTCTTTACAGAGATCATTTTCACGAGTGATGAACAAAAAGATGATAGTCGTTCAAAAGCTATTTTCATTGATACAGAGTGCATCCACTTTTTGGAAATAAAAATCAAAAAGTTTATGTTAAATATAAACAGCAAAAATGTACAAAAATAATACATATGTAGAAAAAAAACCGATCCGTGGCAATTACAAATAAATACAATTACGAAAAAATGGTCCTCCTTCCTACGCAGTTCGGTAAATTGAAACAAAAATATAAAACTAAAACTCACCGGTCATAGTGAAGTTGTGTGTTGACTTCGATCGCTGGAACTTTAATGTCAATTATGTTCAGTTATTTAACTTGTCTATATATACATATTCAGTTACGCCCCTAAACAATTCCCTATAGTGTATTCCCTATGCACCTGTACGTACACAAAACTATTGCGCTTTTGTATAGGATAAGAAAATATAATTATTACCAGTAATAAACGGTATCTATTTTCGGACCGTTACGACCTTCAAAAACGAGCTTACGTTTTCTCATCTTAAAGGCCTGCAACGCAGATGACACTCTCAGTGTTGCAGATGCCCATGTGGTAATTGATCTGGACCTTTTCCCATAAAAAAAAACAATACTTTTCAGTACCATATACTCAACCTAACCAAAATTTAGTCCACAGCAGATTAAGTTCACGACAGACTTCGTAATTCAAATTTTTAAATAATACAATGCGGATGCCAAGATAATGGTTGACGATATAGTTCTGAACAGGTGAAAGAAATTGTATATCTTGAATGCGCTATTAGCAGGGATGGAAGGTACACCAGGGATGTAGAAAGAAGAGTGGCGTTAGGAAATAGCGTAAATGGAGCATTGGGCAGAAGCGAGAGCTGGGTATGGCAGAATGTACACGAAAGTAGGATAAGCGCGGTCGAAATGAGGGCACTGCGCGGTTGTGCACGGTATGGCAATAGGTTCACCACATATTCCATTTGGGACGTAAACATAACGGCGAGTCGAGGCTTAACAGCCACTGCCTACACCTTCGGGTAGAAAAAAGGCGTGAAGTTATGTTTTATATAAGTAATGCAAGTTGTTTGGGCAAAATATTAGGTCGGGGAAAAAGTCTTTTCGCATAACGTAGGTATAAACTTATTATAAAATTTCTTTGACTGTACTATTTGTGTCTGGCTGGTTTTGGTAACATTATAAAGAAAAGAAAAAAAAAAAAAAAAGTTGTTTCCCGCTATTTTTCATTTGTTTTTCTCTCCGTAAAAATGAGTGAATCTAATGAAGAAATTCGATACATTTTAAAATTTTATTTTAAAAAAGGCAAAAATGCAACTCAAGCAGTGAAAAAAATTTGTGATGTTTATGGACCTGATGCAGTGTCAGTAAGAGTAGCACAAATTTGGTTCAAACGTTTTCAGTCCGGAAATTTTGATGTTAAAGATGCACCTCGCTCTGGTCGCCCTGTTACGAATAAAATGGACGCCATTTTTTAAAGAGTGGAGCAAGATCGGCATATTAGTAGTTACGATGTAGCTGAAGAACTGGGAATTGACCACAAAACAGTTTTGACCCATTTGAAGAAAGCTGGTTATACAAAAAAGCTCGATATTTGGGTGCCACACGAGCTCACTCAAAGAAACTTAATGAACCGTGTACTCATTTGCGATTCGTTATTGAGACGTAATGAAACCGAGCCGTTTTTGAAGAGATTGATAACTGGCGATGAAAAGTGGATCACGTACGACAAGAACGTGCGAAAAAGGTCGTGGTCGAAAGTTGGCCAGGCTTCACAGACTGTGGCCAAACCTGGCCTAACACGAAATAAGGTGATGCTGTGTGTATGGTGGGATTGGAAGGGCATTGTTCATTATGAGCTTTTACCGTCCGGCAAAACCATCGATTCTGATCTTTACTGCCAGCAACTGATGAGATTAAAGGAAGCAGTCGAGAGAAAACGGCCGGAATTGATCAACAGGAAGGGTGTGGTCTTTCATCACGATAACGCTAGACCACACACATCTTTAGCCACTCAGCAAAAATTAAGAGAGTTCGACTGGGAGGTCCTAGTGCATCCACCATATAGCCCTGACCTTGCGCCTTCAGATTTTCACCTGTTTCGGTCTCTTCAGAATTCTTTAGGTTCTGTAAGGTTAACCTCAAGAGAGGACTGCCAAAACTAATTGTCCCGTTTTTTGATCAGAAGTCCCAAAGTTTCTACAGTAACGGGATAATGTCTCTGCCCACAAAATGGCAGAAAGTTATTCAACAAAACGGTACATATATATTGTAAATAAATGTAAATAAACTTTGAAAAAAATGTCTTGACTTTTCATACAAAAATACGAAAATACTTTTTCCCCAACCTATTATATGACAATCTGATTTTGATTTCAGTCTGAAATGATACCTGATGATCTAAATTCGTAATAAGTATAATTATTAATTTTTGATATCATGATTTATCAAGTGCGACTTTATTTTAATTCGACATATAAATTCATGTACCAACATTTATTTTTCCGCTTTTAAATCAGTTAGATAATTTAAGTACTGATTTATTAGTAAGTATTATTTCATGTTATGTTATACGTTGCTGGTTTGCGTTCCAAAGTTCAAATTATCATTGGTTATAAACTAAAAATATTTTGGTTTACTTACTTACTGTATTATACTTATATACTTATACCTAGTTTTAAGTCTATTTTACCTTTATCAAACATACTGCGGATATTCCACATCTATTTGTCTAAATTTTCCAGATACATTTAAGTATCTGGGCGTGATAAAGGTATTAAACCTTTATCACGCCCGTAGAGTAGATATCCTCATTGACTACTAACTAGACTAGATTATTTGCTAAAGTTTTTACTTATAATACAAAATATTACTAGAAATAATTACTTTTTTAACTTGTAAATATGGTCACTGCTGTTGCTTCATTGGTATGGGTATTACGTAGTATGTTATCCGTTGTGGTCTAAATATAAGGCAGACATTAGTGATACAATTTTTGAATACGATAATAAAAGCCACTTTTCTTGTTAAGATCATTTGTAATTCAATTTGATTTGTAATTATTATTACTAACATACTCTTTACATACATGTCAACACAGTTTTAACTATAATCACGACGCACTTATCGTGACCAAATTTACTAAATCCGCACAGGATTTCGTGCGTTTCTTGTGATCACTTCTCTCTACCTATACTGCTAAAGACGTGGCGTGATACTTTGTTATTTTATCTTCCTGACTCTATAATAACTATCGCTCTAAACTTATCACTTGCAACAATTGAAAATACAAACACACGCAAATTGGGAGTGGGATTCCACTACTTATTTTAATTAAATTTTAAAGCTTAATTTGTTACACGTATACATTATTTAATAAACGTTCTTGAATATCAATTTTCATATTTTGGTTAATTGATTCCTATCCCGTGGTTTCATCGGTGTCATATTAAGTGACACAATGAAATAATATTACAAATAACCACGATTCGAATTTGTGACCTCTCAACTAGAATTTGCAGAGCTGAACCTCTAAGTGAAAGAATTTTATATGCTCTCTTTCTGTACAGTGGTAAAACCAAGCAGTACGCTGCATGAATGGGCCGGCCCGACCGGTGAAATAATCGGTGAGAGAGGTAACCGGAGAGAGGTAAAAAAAATATGAGAGGTGGTCCGCATGAGACCCAACCCCTTAGTCCTCATCGTCACGACACTCTGATCTCATTTTGGCTCAAATCGAATAGGTGGCAGAACCCATTCCAATACATGGGGCACAATGCTGTCAATCGATATTTATTAAAGATAACTACCGAAAAGACATAGTTGCGAGCCCAGAATCGATCCCATGACGTCTTGATTCAGAAGCGCGGGCTCGACCATCGATACTGAAATCTGATACATCTAAATTTACATTAAAAAAAAATTATTCAAAATATTTTAAAAATTAATGCTGGGTAATATTAACGTTCGTCTTTTGTGGACTAAATAAATATATATACCGTATTTGGAAATGGCGTCGAGAGGTATTTCGTCGAATTATTTAAACGTAGGTACTCACTACGAAATGAACTAAAGAAAAAGTTCCGAGAAGCATAAAAAAATATAAATATTACGAAACGATCTCTCCAACTGAAATAAAAAATAACATATAACAAAAAAAACAATTTTTGCGTCAATAATTTTATACTTTACACAAACATTAATGATTGTTAATATGAATGTTTTGTTTTTATTTGACGTGAAATTAAACAACTTGCTTGTTTTGTAAATAATAATTAAATTATGAACGCCTGAGTGAAATTAATAACAAAGTTACTATATTTGGGTAGGAGGTATCCTTTTTAGATTAGATATTAAACTTAATACTTACAATTATTTAAGTACTAGTTTTTACTCGCGGCTTTATCCGCGTATATTTACTTGACTGAAATTAATTTAACTAAGAAATACCAGAAACTATCCTTCCCTGGGGGATGTATGGCCGAGATTATACCGTGAAATATGTTAATTACTATTAATCTCTTTTTGACAATCTTCTTCTAATTCTGTTCAGCGGCTGACTGCTGATTGTGAATTTTTTTCATTGATAATATAATTTCTAAGGTACCAATATTGTATAGTTTTTATATTTTATATTCATGTCTAAAATTGTGTTAAGATATAAGCAACGTTATTCGAAGTTGTCGACTTCCGGTAAATAAGCATTCGTGGCATATTTTTGTCATAAAAAAATAATATGTCAGCAAACTAATCCATTTAAAACAACTAAAAGTATGCGTATAAAATCTGGGTTGATTGTCAAATATTAATTTAATGCATGACATGTTCGTCGCCATTAAAACGACACGTGCGACCTGGAGCACGAACAAAACGCATTTGGATATTAAATGTGTTCTGGCGTTCTATTTTTGAAATAAATTCGGTTAATAGCATTTTTTCATGTTGCAGTCCCAAGTAGGCTTATATATATTTTTATTTATTATTTAACCTGTAATAAAACTGGCATTGCCATTTTTTACGTATGGCTGCGTTCGGATCGGGCAAACGTGCCTCTTTCGTAAACCCTTGCCGACCAGAAACACTTTTCCTTAGTAAATAGCTGAAACTTTAATATTGTATTTGATAACAGTTAAAATGTTTACGAAAATTTGTAGAAAATATATCATTTGACGGGAACTAGTTTTTTTCGATTTACGACCTAGGAACCTTCAAGAAACGAGCGTATACGTGACACCCCTGGTGCTGCACATACTCATGGGCAGCGATAGTCGCTTTCCATCTGGAGACCCTTGCCCCTTATAACATGAAAAAATGATATCAATTAAATATAAAGAATAGTGTAATCACTTATGGCTCATCTCAGCATCTGAAACAGTTACTTAACACAATCTAATTGTTACTTTTATAAAAAATGGACATAAATTTGAAAACTGTTATTTTCTAAACAACTCATTCAAACATAACATGGCCCAAACGCTGGTTAAGTGGTTATATCCCGATGTACAGGAAAGGCATGGTGATGACGTCACATCACTCCATCTCCCCGACACGACGTAGGTATTCCCGCGCAACACTTTGACAGCGGACTGATGTGTTGCAACTTTTCATAACCGCCTTTAAAACTTTGACAACTTGTTAACAACTTGATGACTATCTTTTTTATATCAACGCCTATTTTTTTATTTAATATTCCTACATACATCTATATTTTGTTTCAATGTGTCTATAATAAAATATTCCTGACAAATGTTCATTTTATTCATCATCATTTACAGTCGGTAATTCTTTATCTGTCTATGGTTTGTTCACTATTCGCTATTCTTATTGGCAAATGAGTTTAAAAAATTTCAATGATGAAATTCTACCAAAATAAAATGCAAATACTAAGGACAAAAACTACAACAATACAAAATAAATTAAAAAAAAAATCGAGACGAATCTGATTTCTAATTGTATATAATAATCACTCGTTAAAAGTTTCATTTTTGGTAAAAAAAAGAAATTGTTGCAAAACAAAATATGGCAAACATTGTTCGGTATGAAGGTTTTTTACCAATCATTAACAATGGTAATAAATGGAAAATATTTATTTCACAATTTAAGAAATTATATTATAAAAATAGAAAATAGAAATATAGTTAATAAAATATATTTTTCCATTTTTTCCTTACTGTTATTATAATATTATTCTTTGTCTGTTTTTGAAGGATACAGAGGCAATAAACAAATTATTTGTGTGTACAATATAATACAAATATTCGATCTAAAAATTCTAATGGTATATGTAATTGTATATTTATATAAACTTGACATTTGCGACTTGACATAAGAGCTCCTAAATGTCAAGTTTATTATACTCTTAGGGTTTCTTTTCTTTTAATATGAAGATGAAGAGAAAAAATTTAACTGCGAAGTAAATTTGTTATTCATTTAAGCAATTAGTTACTTGAAAGGCTTCACTGAAAATATAAAACATTTCCCTGAAGGAATATTTCTTTTTAACCGACTTCAAATGTTGTTTGTGTGTTGAAACTTATAGCTACTGCTATAATTTAGCACTGTATTTGAACATCACCCGTAAAGTTTAATAAGAAGTGCATAGGCTCTAGGCTGGAGTGTCCAATTTCAGTAAATATTTTTTACTCCCCAAAATATTTTATACAAACAAACGTAAAATACAAACATACAACATTTTACATGTCACCAGGGACGAAGGCTTCAGTAGCGATACATATTTTATGACTCAACTATTTCCTTTTTGACGATCCACTCGGGATACAGAACTATTTGAGATATTAACTGATTTCCTATCTTTAGGCATACCTTGGCTCGCATGAAATTCATGAATTCATCCCGTGGGTATTTTGTTTTTGATCCATAAAATTAACATATTTTATATAGGAAAACTAGAAATATACTGCTTGCGTCTCTGAAATTGATGAAAAGAAAATGTTAAACGGTAACATTCCTTTTATTACTTAAGTTTTGTGCGAATAAATTTATGACAATTTGAGCACTTTAGGATATTTCTGACCTTTGTTTATTATCTGTTTTCTTTACAGCGGTATGTTTCGTTTGGTAAGAGAAGTATCCGGAGGCCCAACCCCTTCGTCGATAATGTTGGTTTGATAATGGGATGGGTGAGACCCATCCCATTATCAAACCCTCGCTGTCGTATATTACTGGCTGGCAACGCAACACAGGCGTGGGTGGCGCTACTTACTATCAGGTGACCTGCTTACTTGTTTGTCATGTATAAAAAAATTGAGACATAGAAAGGACACATTCACAAAACCTTACAAATATTTTAAACGTTTAGGGTCAAATATCAGCAAGTGCCTCATGCGCTCGTGTTTAAGAATTTTAAATATTAACATAACATAACAGAACTTCACGCCTTTTGTTACCCGAAGGTGTAGGCAGCGGCTGTTAAGCCTCGTCTCGCCGTTATTTTTACGTCCCAAATGGAATAGGTGGCGAACCTATTGCCATACCGGGCACAAAGTTTTCAGCCATCGATATTTATCACACATAACTTCCGAAAACAATTTCGAAAAGTCATTGGTGTGAACCAGTATCAGGAATCGAACCCGGACCTCTTGGATCAGAAGCCGTGTGCTCGACCACTGCGCCACCGAGACTATTTTAAATATTATTTTAATTTTAAATATTTTTGTACAATGACTATTTTTAAGTGTCTGTAAAGACCTACGAAAATAAAGTTTCTTTGACTTTGAAGCAGTTCTAAAAGATAATACTTTACATCCTCAATAAGCAAAGGCGACAACGTTTACGTGAGCTGATTAAATGGTATTTTACTTTTCCGAAAAGTGTTAAATTTGCCCCGGATATATATAAAAACTTTATTAAATACATACTTTATATTATCACGGTTTGTAAATTTTGATACGGAAAATTTAATCATAAAACGTACGTTGTAGCTGTTATTGAATATACTATTCCTTCAAATCTTTATTTTCTGCAGTTTTCCGACGCATAATATAATATAGATTACGTAACTACAAATTTATTGGATACTTGGATATTATTACTGTGGCTGTGACGCCATTTGTGTAGACAAAACACATAAATTCTCATTTTTGTCTGAACTATTGAATTTATACAGTTTTCTATGTAGTTTTCATATATTACAATATGTACGAGTACATTAAATATTGAGATATGGGGTATTGTAACTACGACAATATAGCAGATAACGATTTAATAGATATCGTTTGTTTTTTGAAAGGGAGGAATCCAGAACAGATGCAAGGATAATGGTTGATTATGTAGTGCTGGAACAGGTGAATGAGATGGTATATCTTGGATGCGCTCTTGGAAGGTACACCGCGGATGTAGAAAGACGAGTAGCGATAGGAAATAGCGTAAATGGAGCGTTGGACAGATACCTGGGCGCAAAAAACATTAGCAGAAAAGCCCAGCTAGCAATCCACAATGCAGTCCTGATCCCAACGCTAACTTATGGAAGTGAGAGCTGGGTATGGGAGAGTGTGCATGAAAGTAGAATAAACGCGGTAGAAATGAGGGCACTACGCAAAATCTGCGGAGTGACTCTCGTTGACCGCGTAGACAACAAGGTTGTAAGGAAGGAAGTTGGTTTGAAAGAGAGTGTCGGTGTAAAAGTAAGAAAGGGCATGCTCCGATGGTTCGGACATGTAGAACGAATGGTTGATGCAAGACTGACTAAGCAGATATACAATGCAAAAGCGGATGGATGTAGGAGTCGAGGACGACCAAGACACGCATTCCATGATCAAATAGAACGTGTTCTGGAGGAAGGTGATGTTAAGAGCCTCAAAAACCGACGCGCGTGCATGAAAAGAGTTATGAAAGTCAACGAAGCGAATGAGGCGTGTAAGAATCGTGCCCTATGGCGCTCTGTTCTCTCTGCCTACCACGCAAGGGATTTGGCATGAAGTTATGTGTATGTGTATGTATGTGCTTTTTGAGATATTTATAACAATCCTAAAAAAAACAGACCGAATAATATTAAAATATTTTATTTTGTAAAACTTACAGACGTTGAAATATCTTTTACAATCATTGATAAATACATACAACTAAACAAATTATTGAGTTCTCTCTGTTACAAATAAAAAATACCCCTTCCCATCTCCCCTATTCATCCCACTTCCAACCCCTTCTGCTTACCAATAGGTGACATGACTGCTCTTTTGCCTCCCTACTCTACAAAAAAATCAAATGGTATCACATGAAATATATGCAAGACAGTGTTATAACTAAAATAATTGAAAAGATCCCATTATACATGTAATACAATGAGAGACGGGTCTGACTTTTTCAAGAATACCCAAAACTTCGGGCGCAACAGATCCGTACTCATGTAGACCCTTCTCTCGTGTGAATCAATTGACGAAATTTTTCTATTTGATTTAAAAGTTTGCAACTTGTGTAGCTCTCTCATTTCAAGAACACTTTACAACTTCACGCCAAGTACTGCGCAGGGTAATCCAAAACAACTGAGTGCCAAATGACACAATATCTACAAAGAGCCATCGCATACTTGGCTATAATTCATGTGAGGTGTCATGCCTCCCGATCAGGTATCCGTGCTGATAGATTAAATCCTCCAGCTATTGTACTTTATATTGATTTCATTAGCCTCATTCCGCACATTTTACGCTGTGCCTTTAATTCATTTATACAACTATGCTCATAAACAGATATTAATAAATCAAATCATTTTTTATGGCATAGGAGGGCAAACGAGCCGGCGGGTCACCTGGTGGTTAGCAACCAACGCCGCCCATGGACACCAGCAACACATATAGTGTTACTATTGCGTTGTCAACCTTTAAGGGGTAGGGGATAGGAAAGAATGTGGAAGGGGTGGGGGAAACGCTGAGACCTGAGAAAGTGGCTCATGCCGAGCCACTTTCTCAGGTCTCAGTATACAATATAAGATCTTAAACATATTCTACCACCTGTCATTCAAAATAAAATCAAGATGTTAAAAGAAGTTTTCAGTTTGAATCTGATATTAAAGCGTTCTCTTCTGTAGATTACAAACACGAGCAAAATATCAAAATTATTGGATAAACAATAATAATACATTTCCTTCACGTTTTTGTATTTCCTCTGACAAATTGCTTTAATATTAGACAAGTTTGTAGAGTCCCTTGTATTACTTGTGAAATTAAAGACATTTGATAAGTCTCTGTATACAAGAACTTTTTGTATAACGTACAGCCAGATCTTATAAATTTCGAAGTAGAAAACTAATAAAATAGCTATTTATCACGTCTCATTATTAAAAATATTAGTCCTCTCAAAGATGAAAAGATGCTTGAAATGAATTAATATGAATTAATACATTGAATATGGCACTCTTATGAATATTATACCAACCAATCAAATATAATATTTGATTGGTTGGCCAATTAGTATCATAATCCTGTCTTAACGACGTGAAGACTTGTTATTAGGAAGAGAGAGACTTGAAATGGAAAATTCCTTCCTGAACAGTCCGATTTGCTTTTCGTAAATACTGAAAGCGTTTTGTATCTTATAAAACACTAAAAAATGTTTACAAAAAATATGAAGAGATATCTAGAGAAATACAAAAACATAAAAATAGTGGTCTCGCCGAAATCTATAAAATTTATGAGCATCATAAAAAACTAACAACTCTCTGAGGTGCGTTATGTTTTAGAGTGGTCTACTATCTCACTTGTTCAACGCTAGCCCCCTTTATTGATGTATAAGCTGAGACCGAGACTTTGTCTTTGTGGAATTTAATAGAAGTAAGGAATATAATCAAAGTAAAAGTGGCCTATGTTACTCCTTAGTATATCAGCTATCCGCTGTCAAAGGTATCGTCACTACTGACTGAACAAATTTAGTGATTATGCGCAACAAACGCACAGAGAAAAATAGAGCCTGCCTAATATTCGAGAACAAAGGCAACGTTAAATCAGATATTGTATGTTTATTTTTTATAATTAAATTGCCAATTTTATAGCCGATGCAAAGCTATAGATGCAAATATTTAACCTTTCCAAAATCATACTAAAAAATACTTTTCCAAATTATGCTGTAAATACTTAATTTAATTTACTCAATTTAAGTAAACAGACAAACAACAAAAAACGTAATAAACGTTATTAATCTGTAAACAAACAACGATCTTAAATGCTTTTTTTCATAACACGAAAGAATAACAAGTGAACCGGTCCTAACTTCTAAATATAGTTTAATCAAAACCAACGACGCGATAACTTAAACTCTGACTTTGATAAATCATCGCAAAGAAATTAGTTTCGTTGTTTCAGATTTTAGATAATGTAGCGCAGTTTTTTAAAACATAGTATCTAGTATTGCCTAGTAAAACCACCATTATAAACTATTGTGAAATGTTAGAAAAATAGAACATATTAGTCCACATTGTGTGAAGGATCTTGAATGTCGAGAGTTAAGCTTCTAAATCAAAAAGTCTCGAGTTCGAAGCCGGAAGCCAATTACACTTCTGAATTGTTTTAGAAAGTAACAAAATAGTGCCCGATGTGTGTGAATAAGCTTTGCCACCCATTTTATTTCGGACTTGATTTAAATAAAGAAACATTTTTTCATAAATGTTATCATGTATAAATATATATCATCCATATATAAAACAACTTTAAAGAGAGTCATATTTCAAAGTATATATAACCTATTAAATAGGTCTTTTTTAAAATTACTGGCTTACATTAATACATTATTTTCTATAACAGGTAAAAAAAATATGAACTGCTGCTTGAAAATTTTAATTAAATAATATTATTTGTATACCAGGCATATTAATCTCTACTTATTACTTCGGGTGTTAAAGACAGAGGATATGGTTACATGATACTTAATAATAATATTATGTTACCTAAGACAATAATAACTAGAACCTTTAATAAAATCAATTCTATAAATATTGCTCTCCAGCCAAAAAATAAAATTTCAGGTGACAAAAAAAAACTCTTGGTATAATAATTAAATGACCTCACAGAACACAATATTTAATAATAATTAATTTACTTTGATAAATTATAGCAAAGAAATTAATCCCATTGGCACAGTGGTACTGATTTCTTATACAATTTCTCGAGAACACGAGGAGAATTTCTTAGGAAATCATATAATAATTAGCAACATTACTGAAAATAATATTGTAGGGTTAACCAAAGTATCTTTACCATGTTAGATTTTTTTATCATTATATTTACAGACTCTTTCATAAAGAATTTAATGGGGGACCTTCTGTCTTGCATTCCAATCATGAACTGGAGAGACTCTTTTCAAACAAAAATTTTAGTTGACAGAATCTTTTCAATCTTTTACACTATAAGACTAAATATTTAATTTGGCGATTAGAGTACCTAGTCTATAAAACAGAAAGCGTGAATATATATGTATCTTCTAACTTGGTTTATTTAGTGAAAAAGCCAGTACTGAAACTCAAAGGAACATTTCGAACTGAACTTTGCAGCCAATAAACTATGTATTGACTGTATGCGGCGAGCATCAATTCGTTAAGTACGCTATTAGGAGTCACCGAGCGATGCCAAAAGTGGGGAGGATTTGTGACCACCACGAGGTCACGTTTATAACAAACGACAAACATTGCAAGAGTAGCAGCCAGTGGTGAACTGAAATTTATTAACGATTATCTGATATCTCTTGTAATAGGTAACAGATTTAGATGGTTTTAAATTGGTTGGAATCAGCTGAGTTTAAATAGTGTAGAGTAACCGCAGGCCCTATATCAGGCAGAACTTTATTAATCTATAAAGAGAATAGAAATTTAAAAATAATGTCACAAATTGCTGAAGAAAAGTTATTTAGTGAATAACCATATAAAACCTTTAAGCTAAAGAAATCAACAAAAATCATACAGGCCTAATTCTTATTCGGTATTAATACAGTTTGTTTGTAATCTTAGAATAATAATGCGTTATTATTCTATGTTTGTAATACACATACATAACTTCACGACAAATATCTTGCGGGGTAGGCAGAGAGAACGGAGCGCCAGGCTGAGGCTCCTAACATCACTTTCCTCCAGAACTTGTTCTATTTGGTTATGGAATGTGTGTCTTGGCCGTCTTCGACTCCTACATCCGCCCGCTTTTGCATTGTATATCTGCCTAGTCAATCTTGCATCATCCATTCTTTCTACATGTCCGAACCATCGGAGCATGCCCTTTCTTAATTGAACACCGACACTCTCTTTCAATCCGACTTCCTTCCTTATGACCTTGTAATATAGTTAGTTAGTTTGTAATATATTGCATATATATGGTATATGAAACATGCTGTAACCATGCCAATATGTCATATTTTTTATTCTGCATATAATAAGGAGTTATGGCATACTTTTATTTTAGTATTTTAGGAATTCTATAATTTTTTCAATTAATTCCGTGTAGGTACTTAATATACTCCAATATTTTCGTTGAAATAGAAATTAAAAAAAAATGTTATACCATGAAAAATATTTACGAAATATATTTGTTTAATTGGAATATTTCCAACATACTTGAGTAAAATCCCTTGTTTCCACTCTAAACCCTCTCTCAGAATGACCGTTTAGACCCTTTCAAAGTTACCGTACAATAAGCGGTAGAAAGGTTGAAGAAAGGAGTATTTTAATAAGGAAATAACAACGATACGCATTACGTACAGCTAATGTTATTTGGGCACAAGTTTCGTCAACTAAATATCAATTTAAATAATAATTGTACTTTGAATGAGCTCACCTCCACCGCCTGCGAGAGGGATCAGCTCGCTCCCGATCACGGTCGGTGGCCTCCTTCTGGAGCATTACACCTTCGCAGAAGGAGACCACAACCCTCCACTCCTCCTCTCCCGCCAGCATTGCCGTGATCGATGCCGGCGGGGATATGTCTCGCCCGATCCCGTCGATCAGGACTGAACGCTCAGCCACCCAGACTGGGCAGACCTCCAGCTGTGCTGGGCGGAGTCCAGATCGGATGCGCAATGGTGATATTTTGCCGTCTCTTCTCTTTTTATTCGATTCAGATACTCATCGAAGGACCCGTGCTCGGTGAGTATCAGAGTGAACCTGTAGGTGACAGTGCTCCATTTACGGAGTACCCAGGCCTCGAGTCGAGGCAGGATAATAACTTAACCTACAACTCAGCTACTAATATAACTTTCTGCCTTACACACAACGACATTAATTACCAACAACTTCTATAATTCCCATTAACACATTAACTAGAGAAAATAAATCAAACCAGCCCCCACATTAACAAATAGTTACTTATTCATAGAGATACTTGTGAGATAACAAGACTGAGTCCGGCTATCTTTGCCGGGAAAACTTATATTGTGTCGGAACACAGAGGAATTAAATTAGGAGCCTGTACTGTGGAGGAATGAGGAGTGCTATTACCAACTCAATCTGGTCGGTTAGTAATTGGTTTACTTATACGCCTTCCTTTCATTTGCAACGTGGTTTTTGTGTTACTTTTAATATCTTAAGATGTTGACCTCGTTTCCTCAAATTTAACCAAAGAAATATCCTTTCGTGTAGATGGCGATACCTACTACCAATTTGTCATTTAGTCAGTATTCGGCATTTATCACACGTAACTTCTGCAAGGATTTCGGAAAGGTTATTATTGAAACTCGAAGTCGGAAAAAATATCGAATTATGTAACTTTACGCCCGAACCCAAAAGTGTACAGCGGAAATTGTGACACTAATTAAATTATTTATTTCTTTAAATCTGGTACAAAGTTATCTCCACCTACTACAGTAAACTATCAGATATTTAATACACGTAACTAACGAAAAATCTTTGATGTGCCTAAATCCGAAGTATTAAGGAATTCTGAAAAAAAGGAATTTATTCGTGATTATTTATCGAAGCCGTAAAAAATTGAATGCCTCTCGTCAGGTATACGTGATTTTAAAGCTACTGCGTGAAGTCACACACGTGGCACTGCACATACCAATTAAAATTCGTGGAATATTGTAATAAATCCAATGCAATTTATTATAATACCTTACATAAACTTTTTTATTTACTTTTTAAACAAATGAGCAGGCGTCATTTTGGACGTTAACATAACGGCGAGACGAGGCTTAACCTAAACCTATGAGGCTGCCTAAACCGGGTAGAAAAAGGCGTGAAGTTATATTATGTTGATAAATAGCTATTTTATTACTTTTCTACTTCGAAATTTATAAGATTTGTCTGTACGTTGTACAAAAAGTTTTTGTATACAGAGATTTATCAAATGCCTTTAATTTCACAAGTAATACAAGGGACTCTACAAACTTGTCTAATATTAAAGCAATTTGTCAGAGGAAATACAAAGACGTGAAGGAAATGTCTTATTTTTGTTTGTTTAATAATTTTAATATTTTGCTCGTTTCTGCAATCTGTGCAAGAGAACGCGTTAATCTCTGATTTAAATTTCAAACTGATTTTAACATTATAATATCTGTTGATTGAGTATAGCCGTACAAAAGAAATGCGGGCACAGAGAAAAATGTGCAGAGTGAGACTGATGATAGCAATATACAGTACAAAAGCTGGAAGATGTAATCTATCAGTACGGGTTCCTTTTTTTCTTTTTTTTAGTGATAGGAGGGCAAACAAGCAGGCGTATCACCTAATGGTAAGTGACCAGCGCCGCTCATGGACACCTGCAACACATATTATGTGTGTTACAGTTACGTTGCCGACCTTTAAGGGAGCAGAATAGAAAAGGATAGGGAGTACCTCTCTCACCGAACTAAACGCAGTTTGAGCCACTTTACGTCGATCTTCTGAGAAGTCCTAGCATTTCACTGATCGAGTCGGTTCATTCATGCAGCGAACTCCTTGGGTCTACTACTGTGAAATATTATGAGGAAGGATAATAAAAGGTAGAGTTGCTCTAAAAGAGGATTTCAATGTCAAAATAAGGAATGGCATGTAGCAAGTAGCAGAAGGGCGTGAGCATTAAGGAAAGCCGAGAATTCCTGGCTCACACTCATTAATTTCGAACGTTATGTGTGGTACATGTCGATGGCTAAAATGTGTGTGCCTGGTATGGCAATAGGTTTACCACCTATTCCACTTGGGATGTAAACATAACGGCGACTCGAGGCTTAACAGCCACTGCCTACACCTTCTGGCGTGAAGTTAGGTATTATTATGTTACAAAAAAAAAGCTGTAGATTGGTACTGCTGTAGGTATAATGCTAAAATATTTTAACTTCAAATCTGAATAACTGACTACATTGCTAGACTGCGTTGTACAGTACTGTAAGGAAGCACAGATATCAATTTGTATAGAGGTTAGAGTAATGAGTTCAGGATCGATATCGCCACAGAATGGTGAAAAATTTTATCTGTCAAGCACCAAATAACGTACAAACATCTTGCGAAATAAATTTTCAGCCAAATATCAGTTACCTCTGCTATGTGCGGCTTCAGAACTAGCGATACAATTAATAAAATTATACACAATTTCCGCTGCCCTACGCCTACTTGGCGTGAAGTTACCGTGAAGCCTCAGAACAATATTAAGTTTTCTTTTTTCTATCTTACACAGACCAGTTCTTGACGACAATTCAACTGCTTGTTGGTGGTCAAGCTCACCATACCTACCCAATCACTGTCTTTTTAAGAATCCATTAGCTATTATTTATTCCTTCTTACGTTCGTTGATCACTAACAATCTACTAAAAATAACTGAACTCATCTTGTCATATGTTCATCCTAAAATTCGTAAACTATGTATCAAACACATGTATTACATATACATTCACGGCAATTACTCACAGAGAAATTAGTAACAACTTAATGCTTTAATACATTTTAAGCTAAAGCACAATAAACTTTTACCACATTGTAAGTATTAATAGGCACTAAAATTTATCAACCATCCAGTGTTATTATAGTATCTCTGGCTCCATCATTAGATCAGCTTTAGGACATTCAGGCTTAATTCTTATTTTAATAAATTCCTTATAGCTACGTCAGGCTGGTCTTTTTGCCGTAAATGCGTAGACCTTTATACTTTTAGCGTTGTATTAGATTTTTAGTACTAATTTAGCTATCACAACAATTTTAAGAGCCCAACTCTTAAAAGCAACATAAATGGAGCAGCGGGTAACTTTATACGTTTGGAAAATAGGCTCCTGTCTGCGTTAATTCTGTGTCCTCCACTCCCTGTCCCTGTCCCTCGAGTCACAGGAATACAGTAGGTACCCTCTCCTTTTAAACGTACCATTACAACGTGTGACTTTTATGTGCCACAATTATTTTAACAAAAAAGGGTTAATGTTTTCCGATAAACTTTATTAAGAGCTGTTCATATTTTTAAGCGAAAAAGGTTGGGAGCCTCTGAACACGTTTTTTGAGTATATGTATATGTAATGTATACACATCAAGTTGATAAATTTCTTTTTTTATTACCAGGTTTATATTATATAGCTATAGAATTGTGTTGTTGTTTTAATAAATTTCCTACTTCCTCAAGTGTAATAGCAATACAGGATCTAAAATTTAGAGAACTAAAGTTGGTCCTACGTGGACCAACTTTAGCTCTAGCTTTAGCTCATGAATTTATGGAGCTTCATAATATTTTTCAGTCATCATTGTAATTTAAAATAATTCATTTTAGCCTCGGGGCAATTTAATTTTCCTACGAGTCTACTTAATCTCCATATATTTCCCTGTATCATACCAGTATGTTATATATAATATGTAATCTGTGATAAGAAAGAACTTAGTTCCGTTAACTGCCATTAACATATCTCATTAACTTTGAGAGTATGAATATTACCGGTACGAGAAAAGTTCTAATATATAGATAATGAATACTTATTACTTCTAGTTCAATGAGTCGGTACCACACATATTAACTGAGTTGCCTGTTTTCCTATACAAATGTTAGTAGCTTGCGCCTTCATATATAATATACAAGTTGTGCCATTGAAAGTTAGGTTCGATTCCACAACCTCCACACATTACATCATATAACAAGTAAACTTCACTTAAGGCTGTTTGTTTTACGAGTATTGTTCGGTAAAGTTACGGAAGTTATAAGTCTTTGATAGCATTTTTTTCCGTTCGTCTATGAACATACTTTTATTTTAATTTTTAATGGTTGATTGTATAGTTGCAATCGAAGATTGCGCCAATAATTGTGAGGATAAAATAAAATCACTATAAGTGGTATGGGCACTGAGGAACAATGATAAACCTGAATGTGTAAGGAAATAAAAGAAGAGGGAGAACATAACATACAACATAACATAACATAGCTTCACGCCTTTTGTTACCCGAAGGTGTAGGCAGCGGCTGTTAAGCCTCGTCTCGCCGTTATGTTTTCGTCTCAAATGGAATAGATGGCGAACCTATTGCCATACCGGGCACAAAGTTTTCAGTCATCGATATTTATCACACATAACTTCCGAAAAACAATTTCGAAAAGTCATTGGTGTGAGCCATTGTCAGGAATCGAACCCGGACCTCTGGATCAGAAGCCGTGTGCTCGTTCACTGGGCTACCGAGACTATATTACAGAAATAAATAGAAGAAAGAAATAATATAATAATAATATCTTGGACACAAATCACACAGCACCCTCCAGTTCCAAACTAAGCAACTAAATGCTTGTGCTATGGATACTAGATAACGGATACTAATACATATATACTTTTCTTTTGTAAATTCATACTTATAATACATAGAAAAACACCCAGACGCCGTACAAATATTCATGTTTGTCACAAATATTTGTGCTCGGGTGGGAATCGAACCCCCGACCTCAGTGCTGCAGCCGGTAGTTTTACCAATGCGCCACGAGGCCCGGTCAAAAATAAAAGAAATAAAAGAAGAGGGAGAACTAGGTAAATATTAATAGATTGTGTGAAGGACTACAGAGGTGTTAGCATAGAAGATGCGAATGATACGGAAATATGTAAAATAAAAACCTGTTGTGCCGACCCCATATCATGGGTGCAGGGCAGGATGATGATGATTGAATCCATAGTTTGGTTTTGAAAGTTACGATTCAACTTAAATAATTTAAAGCTCGTTATATATAACTATAGAAAAATATTACATATATTTTTAAGAAACATAGTGTCAATTTTGAAAACTACTCTCTCAGCAATACTCTGAAGTAAAAATTGACAGATAGTAGTCTAAACTGGTCTATTTAAACCACATACCTCGATTCGGCTTTGAGTAAATTTACTTAATGTTATTAATTAATTTACTTACTATTAACGGCCCTTACAACTTATGAGTATTTAATTGCATCAAAGATAACGATCATTTGGCGATGTTCTCGCAAATGATATACAGGCAGTAGTATCATAACAATTATATAGATAAGTTCGTTATTTATTTAATTGGGAAGAGTCACGCAAAAGTTGTTTGTTTAGGAAGATATTCTTTTATTATAATTAGGGGAAACTATAACTTAACAAAGGTGTAGATGGCAGTAATTATACTTCGACACATCCGACTTATTTGCTACCTTTAATCTTAGGAAAGCGAGATTTCTGACAAGGCAAGAGGCAGGGTGCAGAAAACATTGAAAAAGTATCTTCTCTATTATTTTACTCTCTTTTTGTCAGAATTTATTCCTTTTCTAAATAACAACAAGGAATTAGAGTTGGTAAATCATTCTGACAAAAAAAAAATTCTTACATAAAGACAATAAGCCACATTACTTCAGCGGCGATATTCATAATACTGTGTTGACAGGCCACAGATGGCGCCAGTTCCGCTCGTCACTGTTTTTTATCGCGTACTTACGTATGCTGGGTATATTGTTATCACTTGGCAAGTCATCGTGAATGAAGGCAACTTATTATCCGATTGTTCAGGAAAGAGGGCTATGTTTTCCAGTATGTATTTATATTTAATGATTTTTGGTACTGCGGTAGATTAAATAACTGGATGGGTTAAAGGTAGTTATTTAAATCTTAAGAGTGACATGACATTGCTTTACTAAATTTTCATGGGAATAAAAAAGTCCCTGAACCATGAAAAATGATGATATGTACTCATCTCACTTACCTTACACAAATTCTTGTAAAATCCGCTGCAGGGCTTTATAAAAATACATACATCCAGCACTTTGACTTTTTTTATTCATCATGTCGTCAATGCCCGAAATTGTAGACAGAATAAATTTTCCATATTTCTCTATAATTACCCAATAAAAGTAGGTGATGGGCCGTGTTGCCTATCACCAAATTTAGAAAGTCATCAATTAATTTAGCACCTACGATTATATTAAAGTCGTGTTATCGGTCTATTGGTAATTTTTATGTTATCGGGAAGCAAACGAGCAGGCGTTTTACATGATAGTGAGTAACAAACGCAGCCTACGGACACCCGAATACATTTAGTGTTACAGTTGCGTTGACGGCCCTCATAATGGGATATGGTTTGGAACCATGTTTGGTTATGTATAGTTTGGAACTTCGGTTTGGAAGTAGAATGAGAAGGCGATAAGGAAGGGGGCTGAGCCTCTAAATACCTCTTTCACCAAGCAAAACGTGGCAAGAACCACTTCACGCCGATATTCCGAGAGGTCGTGGTATGTTACAGATCGAGCCGGCTCATTCATTCAGTGAACTTCAAGACTCTACCACTGTTGGATGTGTGATAAATATCAATGCCTCATCGTGCCCGACGTAGGATACGGCAATATGTTCCGCCACTTATTAAACATAGAACGGCAAAATTCAATTAGTCAAGTTGTCTACACTTTCGCAGAGAACAGAGGGTAAATTTAAAATGAAAAAAATGTATCGTAAGGTTTTCTGTCTTTGTTATACTCAGTTACTTCATCAGTTACAAATCATCGTGGAAGTTTGTTTGCGTGTTTTCAGTGTTACGCCACTTCCGGAAGCCACGTTGGCTGTAATTATTTTCTCGTTTCAGTATATATTCAGTAGGCCGTCCGGCTCTTGGGAATTTGAACTTTCTCGAACAACTTAGCGCCGCACAGAAACTTTAAACTTTAATTCTAACTATACTTAGGTCGTAAGCGTATCTGAATAGTGTTGACAGACAAACAATTATTGTTTGTTCAGTCCGTTCATATAAAGTATGTTACCACTACTAAAGAAAAATTGATTATTAAATTTGTAATCACCATAAAATTTTTAGAAACTCCTGCATTTTTTAAGATTTTCACTTGATACTTGATAATTTAAATTAGTTCAAATGGAAGTTATAAATAGATTAGATTTATAGGTTGTATTGTTTATTGCGATTTAATAACTTTGATTTTTTGTATCCTCATATATTAAGACACTGGGAGCAAATGTGTTCTTTATTCGTCAGAGGACATGGTACCAGACAAAAATAATGTACCTTATTCACAAATATCAGTGATAAATTTTTAAAGTCTTTTCGAAAATCTTAGGTATAATCATCATCTTCCTGCCCTATTCTCTTTTTTTCGGGATCGGAACTTCCCTATCATTGGCATCTTCAACATTAACACCCTTCGTAATCATGTCGTCTTGAACACAATGCATCCATACTTTCTTAAGTCTTTCTCTTATCTTATTTACTTCCAGATTTAGGTTATCATCCCTCCTTATTTCATGCCCATATCATGCAAGGCGAATTCCTCTTATAAGATGCCTATTCTAAACCATAGCGTCGCTAGTAGTTTTGAAGCTACAACTCCGAGTACTACGACTAATGGTACTAGCTCCTTTGACTTTAATAGTCAGATTGTATTCAACACGGCGTCAAATTAAACATGAAATTATTCTACTCTCACTTGATATCTAACAAATACCTGCTCGAAAAAAATTCACTCATTTTATTTCCTGAAATTTAGAAGATAAAAGCAAGTCTTTGAACTTTTATAAATCGGTTTTTTACTGCAATTCCTGTTAAATAAAAATAGGTACTCAAATAATCGAAAATGCATATATCAAAATAAAAATACTCCTTCCTAATAAAAAGGTTACGCGAGCAACAACAAGTATAAGATAAAATTGCAACAGATTGCATGAAATTAGTTTCACTAACGCAGTGTTGATTGGCCACATACAGAGAAATATACTTCATTTGGAAAAATCAGATCACCGTTAACGTTATTACACGGTGTTTAATTTTGTGTTCAATAAAGATAATATAATTTTAAGTTAATGTCGACTGCAAAGACAATTGTTACATTTATCACTTGCAAGATTTGTTCTTCTTTGTCTTTCAAGATTCCGTAGAAGGTAATAAGCTGCCTATGTGAAATAAAAATAATATTCGTTAAAAATAATGATATCAAATTGAGCGTATCCTTATAGTAAGGTTTTTTTTTTCTTTTTATGAGATAGGAGGGCAAACGAGCAGGCGTGTCACCTGATGGTACGCAACCAACGCCGCCCATGAACACCAGCAACACATATAGTGTTACTGTTCCGTTGCCGACCTTTAAGGGATAGGGGATAGGAAAGGACGGGGACAGGAAAGGACGGGGAAGGGGGGTGGGCCTCCGGGTACCTCTCTCACCGAACGAAACACGGCATGAGCCACTTTACGTTGGTCTTGTAACGGATTTGTAGTTGTAGTAAGGTGATGTAACGGTGGTGAAAATTCAGAGTTTTGAAGGTTAGATAAATGATTGGGGTGTGTAATAATCCTGCCTTATGGTGCTCTGATCTCTCTGCCTACCCTTTTCTAATTAACTATTAAAAATATTTGTGATATACGTAATGAAATTTATATATTAAAGGTATTCGGAACTAGAGGAGATGAGCGAGATATATCGCTGGTTGTTCCATTTTTCACAGTCACACCTAGTTTATCTCTTACAAAATATAAGGCTTACCGCCTTTCCGTCTGACTACAGATTACAAACATTAGTGAAAACAAAGTACTCACTTGCAAGTAAGCTAGTTGGATCTGTGTAACGAGGCGGCAGATTTATTTCTCAGCTTATGGTGACTTTATTTAAACTTCTTCTTGCTTAATTTTATGTTTTCCTCTTGAACAATCATACTTTGTGAAAGAGTCAGTTTTGGTGTTAAATTTGAGGTAAAATTACTCCAAGAAATTTGACCGTAAATTAAACTGTCTATTTTCTTTATACTCCTAAATATATTATTAACGTCAAACGTATTAATAGTATTTCCTAATTTATATGTATACATATAATATATTTTAAGTCGTAACTTCACAAACAAAATTCCGCGTGTCAAATAGCTAGACGATATGTAATGACGTAGTGTATCATTTTAAAAACATACTATATCACAAAAGTATTACAATTCAAATACAAATAAATGTTCCTTTAAGCAGAGCCTTCGCGCAATGTCATCGCACAGCCTTTCTTCAAATGGAGATGGAAATACCCAATTACGTAAAACTTTCAAATTCCAACAATATATACAATACCTTTTACCTCTAGACATTGTTCCGGATAAAATTCTTGGAAAGGTATTTTTTTTTAATTCATCAAAAAATCACAATGGATACATGGAAAAAATACTTGTCTCTTAACCATGTATTATATTATGTTTGTATTTCGACGCCATTTTCTACTCGAAGGTGTAGGCAGTGGCTGATAAGCCTCCATTCAACAATTTTTTATGTCGCAAGGGAAATAAAATGCAGAACATACAGCCATACACCAGGCACAATGCCAGTCATCGATATTAATCACATATAACTTCGGAAAAGTATTCTTAGAACCCTGGTTCGACCCGGATTCGATCCCTACTACTTCATGATTCAGAAGCAGGGTGCTTGACCCGTAGACCACTGCGATGACAATATATAAACAAACCTAAATTTGCACTTTACACTGCGTAAAAAATGTCCTACATCCTTCAGCCTCATTCCCCATGTCCGAGGGTCACGACCTTCATCCCACAGAAGCCTTTAATTAACTATGTGCCTCCATCTTCCTCTGTCACTGGTTACATGAGTCGTAACACTGAACTCCTAAAATTGGTATACGGATTTTTATATTGGATTTTCAAGTAATAAAATTTGGCTATTAAAAATCCCCTCAATTAAATCGTAATCATTATTATAAGGACGGATATGGATAAAAAAATAATGTGGTTTATTTGTTCGCTTATCTATACTCTATACATATTTAGATATAACTTTCATATATAATACACATTACAAACACCAAAATATCATTTTTTAGATTTCCCCGCTCTTCGCTAGGTTTCAATAATAATTTCACCATTAAAATGCTACTTAATTGATATGTGAAGTCGACAATATTTTATGTTTATTTAATATATGAGTACTAACTGTTGCTAGCAACTTTGTCTACGATGAAAGTAAAAATACTATGCCTGTGCCGTAATAAGGGTTCATTTCTCACCCTCAATTAGTGATAGCGTGATAATATTTAGCCTATGTGTTGACCCGACCTCTTGGCTATATTTATGCAAAATAACATAAAAGCATGCAGTACTATATCTGTAACAAACATACAGACATTAGTGGTAGAGCCAAGCAGTTCGCTGCATGAATGGGCCGGCTCGACCGGTGAAATACCAGCACCTCTCAGAAGATCGACGTAAAGTGGCTCATGCCGTGTTTCGTTCGGTGAGAGAGGTACTCTGAGGCCGACCCTGAGGGAGTTGGATAGAAAGGGATGGGGAAGGGTTCCCCATCCCTTCCTATCCAACTCCCTCAAAGGTCGGCAACGCAACTGTAGCACTATAAGTATTTCAGGTCACTTAACATCAGGTGACACGCCTGCTCGTTTCTCCTCCTACCACGTAAAAAAGACAAACAGATAAACAGTCAAAAATTTGAAAATCGATATTTTTGGGTTCGGTATCGATTGTAGATAATATCCCAAGTATTATAAAAAAAAATCAATGTACAGTTTAAATTTTCCTACGATTTAATTATATGTATAGATTAGGCACATCGAAATAAAAAACTAAAAGCGAATAAGACAATGGTTTGATGGGGGAATTATTTCTCTTTTCGTGCATACGAAGCTGCGGGTAGAAACTAAATATATACAAGGAGTAAGTTGGAACGATCGCAAATAAAATATGAAAAATAATGAAAATTACATTGCTTTTTTCAACTTACAAATCAGCACCATCTATATTCTAGACTTGCTATATATAAAAAAACGTCACACGATTGAAAGAACCTAATAAGCGAGAAGAAGGAGCTCAACATATTGAAAGGCGACGAAAACTTTTCTAATAAAAAACTCTCCATTTGTTAAAATGAAAAACGATTTCCATTTCACGTTGCCGACGTATTTGTCGGGTGAAGTTACGTTGGCGCAGTTCGATGTATGCTCATCAATATTAAGAGACGTCAAATTTTACAGTTACGTTTGTTTTAGAGTTGACAGGGTTCATAAATTTCATATATACTTAAACTTTGGGAAAGTTTAGGTACAGGTAACAGGTGTAAATTTTTACGAGACAATAAGTTGAATATTTTTTTGGTAAAGTTTAATAAACGAATGTTGGCTGTGTTTGTTTATTTTTGACATCTTTATACCACTTTATATCACGTTGTTAGTTTAACAATATATCTGTATAACTCGTTCGACCCATAAACAAAAAATATATTGAAGTAAATAATAATTCTTATGCAAATATTAGCTATCAAAACAATTTAAAACACCTATACATTCATTTTATCTCGTAACACATATAGGATTTATATCCTAAATCAAACGTTTTGACAAACAACATCGCAATAAATAATAAAAGAATTCGACGTGACTGCAAAAAAATAACTAATATTTATTGGGACCAATTTATCAATGAAATGCTAACACACTGATTATTGCCTTGTCTGGATTACTTTTTTATTTCACAAGCTATTGCTTACCCTCGTAGTCCCTGATGGAAAGCTACATTACCTAAGTGCGGTGGAGCGAGCTAGCTAATTAAACCTATTCTGTGGACTGTTATAGTGGTCGATTTATACGCTGTAGAAAATAATATAATAAATATCTTGGACACAATACACACAGCGTCCTCTAGTTTCAAACTAAACAACTTGCTTATGTTATGGATAACTGATAAATATGATTTTTTTTGTTAATACATACATAATATACATAGAAAAACACCCATATGCCAAACATCCATGCTAGTCATAAATATTTATACTCGGATGGGATTCAAACCCGCCAACGTCGAATCTGCAGTCGGTACTTTTACCAATGCACCACGAGGCTCTTCAATAAAACATAATAGGGGGTTTATAATGTGATTAGTAACTTCAAAGAATTTTTATGATACTTTTTAAGATAAAATGGCAAGCCGGCTAGTCAGCCGGTAGAAAAGTGATGAGCGCCGCCTGTGTACTGGTTCTGAATATCAAATAATTGAATAGTAAAGGGAGAGGCCTATGTCCAGCAGTGGACTGCAATAGGCTGATGATGATGATGATGAATAGTAAAAATATGTTCTTTATTTTACAATTTTCTTTTTCTTTTCTTCAATCCTATTGGTCTACGGTATAGAAAATTAATATTTGCAACAGCTACTTTTAGACGAGCAACCTTATTAGCCAGCGTTAGAGTTACGTCAGATAAGACTCGGAGCGATAACAATATTATTTTTAAGTCGCCAGAAGGCGGTTGAAATAAATTAAGAAAACATAAAACAGACCATGGTTATGACAACAAAGAAAGGGAGAATCCTCTTCACATCATAATGAATAATTATAATGATCGTCGACTTAATACGATGAAATTAACAATTCCCCTACGCAAAAATAATATTTAGTAATTCACAGTGACAAGTTATCTTTGGCCAAAATATTAATACGTTATGATTAATTTTGTAACGGATCTAGTTATTTACTGTTACGTTGTAAATAATATTTCTGTCAATTAAATGACGGCTTTAATTTCTCTTGATATAATTTTACAATCATTTTCTTCTAACAATAACACTCTCGAACAATAGTATTTTGATTAAATTTTATCTTTATAAAATGTTTGATGTCCTTCAAGTGAGTGCAGAGGATCACAAGTGCAATGCTCTGACCACTGACTTACTCGTATCTAGGGTCCTCTTGTCTTGTGCTAATATTATTTTGTCATCAAAAACAGACACTTCAATTTCATTCATTTGTATAGATATAAAAATGATAACATCTATACTGCAATTATTCTCACAAGTTAAAGGCAAGTCAAAGCCTTTTATCTAACACAATCATTTTCTCATCAATAAGAAACCTTGAGCTGATAGAGACTGTGCCTTGAGATGCTCATTATTACATTTCCTTTTGTGAGCTTTTGCTTTCATTATTGAATCTTTTTTTCTAATTATATGAAAATTCTTTACAACAAAACATCACATAACTTCACACCTTTGTTACTTGAAGGTGTAGGCAGCGGCTGTTAAGCCTCGTCTCGCCGTTATATTTACGTCCGAAATGGAATAGGTGGCGAAGCTATTGCCATACCGGGCACAAAGTTTTCAGTCATCGATTTTATCACACATAACTTTCCGAAAACAATTTCGAAAAGCCATTAGTGTGAGCCAGTGTCAGGATTCGAACCCGCGACTTCCGGATTCAGACCACCGAGACATCAATCATCTATATTTCTATCAATATTTCTTTACAAAGTCCGATTAAATATTAGGTCGGGGAAAAAGTCTTTTCGCATAACGTAGGTATAAACTTATTATAAAATTTCTTTGACTGTACTATTTGTGTCTGGCTGGTTTTGGTAACATTAAAAAGGTTACATTATAAAGAAAAGAAAAAAATAAAAAAAAGTTGTTTCCCGCTATTTTTCATTTGTTTTTCTCTCCGTAAAAATGAGTGAATCTAATGAAGAAATTCGATACATTTTAAAATTTTATTATAAAAAAGGCAAAAATGCAACTCAAGCAGTGAAAAAAATTTGTGATGTTTATGGACCTGATGCAGTGTCAGTAAGAGTAGCACAAATTTGGTTCAAACGTTTTCAGTCCGGAAATTTTGATGTTAAAGATGCACCTCGCTCTGGTCGCCCTGTTACGAATAAAATGGACGCCATTTTTGAAAGAGTGGAGCAAGATCGGCATATTAGTAGTTACGATGTAGCTGAAGAACTGGGAATTGACCACAAAACAGTTTTGACCCATTTGAAGAAAGCTGGTTATACAAAAAAGCTCGATATTTGGGTGCCACACGAGCTCACTCAAAGAAACTTAATGAACCGTGTACTCATTTGCGATTCATTATTGAGACGTAATGAAACCGAGCCGTTTTTGAAGAGATTGATAACTGGCGATGAAAAGTGGATCACGTACGACAAGAACGTGCGAAAAAGGTCGTGGTCGAAAGTTGGCCAGGCTTCACAGACTGTGGCCAAACCTGGCCTAACACGAAATAAGGTGATGCTGTGTGTATGGTGGGATTGGAAGGGCATTGTTCATTATGAGCTTTTACCGTCCGGCAAAACCATCGATTCTGATCTTTACTGCCAGCAACTGATGAGATTAAAGGAAGCAGTCGAGAGAAAACGGCCGGAATTGATCAACAGGAAGGGTGTGGTCTTTCATCACGATAACGCTAGACCACACACATCTTTAGCCACTCAGCAAAAATTAAGAGAGTTCGACTGGGAGGTCCTAGTGCATCCACCATATAGCCCTGACCTTGCGCCTTCAGATTTTCACCTGTTTCGGTCTCTTCAGAATTCTTTAGGTTCTGTAAGGTTGACCTCAAGAGAGGACTGCCAAAACTATTTGTCCCGTTTTTTTGATCAGAAGTCCCAAAGTTTCTACAGTAACGGGATAATGTCTCTGCCCACAAAATGGCAGAAAGTTATTCAACAAAACGGTACATATATATTGTAAATAAATGTAAATAAACTTTGAAAAAAATGTCTTGACTTTTCATACAAAAATACGAAAATACTTTTTCCCCAACCTATTATAATTTGAACAATCAATTTTTACTAGTGGTAATAGCTCTGCAGAATATACGGTATTACTTTGCAACTTATGTGAAGTATTTATGATATTAAATCTGATACGAACAATTTCTCGTATCATAAGTCTCGATAGCCAAGTGAATCCACACTACGACTTAAAAGTCGTACTAAAGTTCAGAGAGCATATCAATAGATTTATGTGGATGGCTAACAAAGTTGCCGTATTATCCTTGATAAATGTAAATGATATTTAGCAGAGTGGTCAAATGTGCTGGAGAACAGATATGGTCCCCGAGGAATTTAATATATTTTTTTAATTAAAATAACCCTGTATAATAAAAAAACATCTACACTCCCTAATAAGTAGTTCTTTCTCTCTTCACCTCCAAAATACATGACAATACTACACATTTACTGCATTACATAATTGTCTTCTAATTTGTAAACAAAAAGAAGATAATAAGATTCCAATTAATCCTACATCCTTTTTCAAAGTCGGCTAAAAAGGGTTTGTTACCCCTGCTCAAAATGTTTCTGGAATTAGAAGAGTATACAAAAATAAAATGTATCTCAAAGGTTATTTACAGTGTACCAACTTTATGTCCAAGTTAATGTACTGTTTACGTACAACATTCTGGGGTACATTGTAACGAGAAAAGCCCGCCTTTTCCTGAATATTTACTTGGATCCAATCCTTTTTAGATGTTTTATCTGGTCCTAAATATACTTGGATGAAATTACAAAAGTATTTATGTAGTACGTCAAATTTACAATAACTTACTCAAATATCGCACACACATGCTATGTCAATTCATGACATTAAAACAACTTTTAGGATTATATCGCGTTTATTTATTACTAATTTTGTTTATTTCCCGACGTTTCGAACTCTTTACAGAGATCATTTTCACGAGTGATGAACAAAAAGATGGTATTTGTTTAAAAGCTATTTTCATTGATACAGAGAGCACCCACTTTTTGGATGTTATGAAAGTTGATGTTAAAAATATGATTTTTACTATTGGCAACCCACATCAGACCATGAAACAAAAAAATGTTTTAATGTCATGAACGTGATTCGCGAAAGTCTTAGAGATGTCATATGTCAATTCAATTATATTAATACTAGCAGATCCAGCGAGCTTCGTAACGCTTTATTAAATATTTTGACAACGAAAAAAGGTTAATGTTTTCCTCATATTCATAGTAATGTGATGATATTTATAATAGATTAACCCTGAACTGCACATAAAGTGTAAGAAGAAAAAAAATACGTTTTTTCATATCACTTTTCCCCTTCTATACTTTCTTTGAGGTAGAAATTCGGAAAATCCTTTGTCATTGGATTTGTACAATATACAAATAACACACTTACTAAGGTTCGGTTGTCATTGATCCCCGGTTTAAGCCATGCGTTAAGTAGTCAGTCAAATATGCAGAACAAAGCATTTAATGTACTTAGTTGATTTTTAATATCGTAATATTTTTAGAATGGAATGTGCGATTTCAATAATTTTAAAAGTAATCATCAAATATTAAAATAGTTATATAATACTATCGGCGGGCCTCGTGGCGCATTGGTAAAACTACCGACTGCAGCAATGAGGTCCGGTCGGTCGATTCCCACCCGAGCACAAATATTTGTGAGGCGTCTGAGTGTTTACTATGTATTATAAGTTGGAGAACAGGAAAGTTAATTATCATGGTGATGTATGACTTTTCACCGCGATAAACAAATAGAATCACGATTAAAATAAAAAAATAAACATAAATAATATATGTAAAGAAAATAGTCTCATTTTCTTATACTTAGTTTATTTCAAGAAAACGTTCACGTTTTTTTTCAGGTTCGTTTGGATTTCTTTCAGCGATAACCTTTGTCCATTGTATATTTGGCTATTTCAAACATCGCTTTTGTTAGGTAGTGGATTGACTAGACTACATGAACATTCTAAAGGCATTCGTTAGGTTTTAGTGTTTCAAAGAAAATTTCAGACTTTATATTTCAGATAATAAGACTAATCGTTAATATATGAACTAAAAATAAATATTTTTATATCGCTCTCCGCTTTTGTCCCCTTATGCTTAGTTTAAATCTTTGCAACAGATTTTGTTGTAGTTTTTTTTTTTGGAATAAATAGAAGATTTCAACAGGGCAGTTTGTATGTAAAATCCATTCATAATAAATTAGAGAAATAGTAAAAAAAACAGGTTGGAGCTTCAATAGCAAATACTGGCTGAACGCTCAGTAGTAGATCAAAATAATGTTCAGATATAAAATAAATAGAATGTATTATAGATTTAAAAGGTCTACAAAAAGCCCGCCATAGTGAATGTCTGCAATTTTATTCTTTATGGGATAAAAGGGCAAACGAACAAGTAGGCCACTTGATGGTAAGCTCTCTACTCACCGCCCATGGACAAGGTGGTGCGCAGCCATCTTCTAAGGGAGTAGGTGAGAAAAGGAAGGGGAAAAGGGATCGGGCCTCCGGGTCCTCTCTCATCAAACAAAACGCAGCCACCATACGTCGATATTTCGAGAGACCGTGGTATTTCACCGATCGAGCCGGTCCATTCATGTAGCGAACTGCAAGACTTTGCCACTGTTGATTGATATGGAATATAAAATATTAGCGCCAATACAACATAATGAAATCCAAAATTTATATTTATGTCATGTACTTATATATTTCTGACTAGAAACAAAGTTTCTAGGGTTAACTAGTAAATTATAAAACGATTAAGATAACTGTATAAAAGTTCTGAATATTTTTTATGTGCTTATCATTTTCTTTCACAAATAAAAAAAGGGTATTATTTACACCAATATCGCGCTAAACTTGGACCTCCTAAGCCCGAGCAGCATAATCCCACAACAAGAGCAATACCACGCATGAGCGCCGCTCGGCGCACCAGCACTGGGGGTGGACAGATAAAGGGATTTGTGCTAAGTACCTTGTTAGTTGTTGTCCGTAAGTATGGGTGGACGACGTTATAACTTGATATCATATTAGAAAAAACTATTATAATATTGTTATTTTAATATCAAAGCTTGATATTTAAATTTAAAAAATACCGGAACGCGTGAATTTTTAAGAAAGAAATAACGTTTCATGGGGGCAGGTTACGTCCAACATTGGACAGCAAAATTCCAATGATAATATGATATGGATAAATAAATACTATTATCCCTTTCCCCATCCTTTCCTATCCTACTCCCTTAAAAATCGGCAACGCAACGGTAACACTATGTGTTTTGCTGATGTCCATGGGCGGCGCAGGTTGCTTACCATCAGGTGACCCGCTTGCTAGTTGGCCCTCCTAACTCATAAAAAAACCATACCCCCTTCCCCTACCCTTTTCTTCCTATTCCCTATCTTCTATACCGTCTTAAAGGCGATCAGAAAACTGTGACGCTCTCGATGCAGCTGATGTCCAAAGCTGACGCTAGTTGAAGCAGCAACACCGGGGCCAACTTTTCTCTCCCAATAAAACGTGGTTTGATCCACTTTAGCGAACCATAAACACAAACACGCTGATCTGTTTTTCTGTAAACTTATAAATAAAAGTGTTTGTTAACACTTTAAGTGTCTGCGTTGCGTTTGCAACGCCATGTTTTATTCATAAGGCTGCACTCGGCATGCTTTGTATCACCACGTGAAAATATGTAGCCGTAATACAAGATGTCTTTGTGGCTTAGGAGTGAACAAAGAAATGGTTTACAAAGAAAAATCTACGCACTTTAAGTACTTATGGACATTTTGTTTTGTAAATAAATACTTTTTATACACACAAGCAGTCTCGGTGGTCTGGGGGTCAAGCACCTCACTTCTATAAATTCTTTCTGCCACCATTCCATCTAAGATGGAAAAATACAAAAACAAAACATCCCATGACGTCATATCATTATCAAAATTATTTCACAAAATTGTTCACACAAATATTTATTCTATGATGACGATCTAACTGGTCAACTTCTTCACCGCGGCTTTACCTTTACCCAGATTTTTACGAGCTCCGTTCCTAACGATATAAGCAATTAAGTATTTTGATGTATTTACAAGTAATATGACGGACACTTTGAATTACCGTCCTTTAAGGGAGGAGGACGGAAAAGGGAGGGGAAGGTGGGCCTTCGGAAACCTCTCTCTCCGAATGAAACGCTTGAATTGCTTGGCTCTACCATAGTTGTAACTTCTAGATTGGCGGATTCGATCACCATCTAAGTACGAATATTTGCCATCAGTAAGAATATTTCTATGGCATCTGGTTACTTTTTTATGTTTAATTACTTAATTACAAAAATATGGATATACCTGTGTATTTATATCCTGGCGGTGTATGAATTGTGTAAAAAACTACTAATCTTACTTTAGCCATCTTTACAATATAAATAATCTTACTCTTTATATAAGTTTGGAGAAAGTTTATTTAAAATCCCCTTATTATTCAGAGTTAATATGCGTCAAATGTAATTAGAGGCAGCCACCAGTATTATTTTCGTTAACCGCCTGAAGCTGATACACAATAGGATTATGGTGACCATCTATTAAATTAGTTTATTAATTAGGCAAAATTGTATCAAATATCGTTTGTTAAATTTAAATAACTTCTAATTAACTATTATTAATAACTCTTTTGCATATAATATCATATATCTATTGCATTTATTTAATTGAGAGTCTTTCTATATATAATCGTCTTCAAACTGCGACTCTAATCTTATCCATCTATAGTCATATAAGAGCAGAATTTAGCCACAAATTTCATTAAGACGTAGGTCCTCTACATAGGTCTTAGTATAGATCTTTACATGATAATACTTAAATAATACTGGTTAAAATAATACAAGTGCAATATTATTATGTTGGTCTTGGTCCATCACAAGAATGAAACATAACAATAAGCGAACTTTAAAGAGTGTGCGAAATTAAAAACTATTAATAATAAACTTTTTTGGAGGCACGGACACCGCATCAAAGGTAATAAATGAGTAAATTTCGGATTAATTACTTTTTTTGCTATATCATACATTAATTAAAGATAATATTGTCACGTTGAGTGACAATGTCAATTTACGTCATAATAAATTTAGGCTTCAAAGACACGGTTTCCGGGTCATAAATAAAAATACAACTGTAGGTAGTATACGAAAATTAATAAATAAAATCATATTCTATAAAGTAGGTAGGTAATTATTTAATATGACAGACTGACCAGACATTTTAAAATTAGACAGGATATTCGGCCATTTTTTCATTTGAAACTATTACCAAGAAAGGAGCCAGAATAACCTAAACCTTCAACTAAACTTTTGATTTTATTGTGAATGGGGATGCTCAGGGGCTGTTACTGGCTGTTTTCCAGATCGGCTGCCCTCTACTTTCACCTCTACTTTCATCTCAACCTGCATCTCAACCTTCATCTCAACTTTCACATCTACTTTCTTCCACTTTTCCTGTCGACCAACTGACAGTGTAAAGGCAGCCTGCCAACATCTGGGAGGAGACTTCGGTGGAGCACCGGGACACCCCTGCAGTGAGCCTTCGCGGGTCACTCGGCATCAGGTCGTACCTGCTCCCCTCTTATGATTTGGTAGCCACAAATTGAGGAGCAACTCGACATTAAAATAAATAAAATTCTAATTGTCGAGCGAATTTTTTTTATGAACCCCCGACCGCGTTTCAATATATAATATATAAATATTCAAAAACCACATAAAAATCCGTTGAGTAGATTCAAAGATATAAGCATGTAAGGGGACAGACAGCGGGAAGCGATTTTATTATACTATGTAATTATTTGGAAGATAGTTTTTTTATTCTTTTATTCAGTCCGTCTTTTGTTTCTCTCTCGAACGGATGCCTATTTATTTTTTTGTGTATTTATTGTGAATTATTAAATATATATTTGTCATTTTCCACCGTGCTGTTTTTTGTCCTATGCATCGCCCACACATGGTGACACTACTAACTTCACCAGTACAACTTACTCTCCACGCTACTCTACCTAACGTGTTTTAAAATTAATAATGAACTAGCAAGTGTGAGCAAAACAAGCTTTTGACAGTTCATACAATGCGCCTTCTGCTTGTGTCTACTCTTCGTAGGTATCCTTAGTTTTTGTAGAGCATCTAATTAATACTTTTTCTTAGTTATTTTAAAATTAAGCTCTCCAAATTTTGAGTGGCAGGGTCGGGATCGGGAGACCAGGACGGCGTTACCACGACCAATTAAATGGTCTCTTTCTAAAAGGCAATATTCGTAGTAGCCGAAACCGGCGTGAATGCATGATGAGATGGATGATTGTGGGTAGAGTGAAGTGTGTCAGGATCGTAGCTTGTAGAGAGCCAAAGTCTGCCTACCCCTATGGGATACAGGAGTGAGCTTATGTATGTAAATTTTGGGAGTTCCCGATTACGAATTCTGGGTTACACTTCAATGAGTTTTCGTAAACCGCTCCTGAAGTTATGTATGATAAATATCGATGACAGACAGAATTGTTACAAAAATATATAGCAATAAGGCTCCAGCAGCTGCCATCTTCAGGACGCAAACAAAATTTCAGGTAAACACCATAATTATTTTGCCGAGCGTGCGAGTCAGTGTTACTGACGAGCGTGCCTGACAAGGGTTATTTATGAAAGTCAAAAAAGTGAGTGAGGTATAAATGTTTCAGATATGTCAAATTTTCGTGTCACGGTGTTTGTTATTCCCATGCGAAATGGCTATACCGATTTCCGTGAAATTTTATTTTCCGTTAAATGCACATTGGTTAGGACTGCAAATAATGTGACAACATATATTTTTCATCCCCCTAAATGCTAAGCGTAATTTTTCATATCTATATTATCTAAGTCGTGCCCAAGGTGGAAGTTCTGCAAATGTTCTACTATATACTCTAATCCTATGTGTAATATTCAAATATATATATATATATATATATATATATATGTGTGTGTGTGTATATTTGATGTCTTTTATGGTTCAGTGGTCGAGCACTCCGATTCTGAATCCAGAGGTAGCCGGTTCAAATCCTCAGATTGGCTCACACCAATGACTTTTCGAAATTAATTTCGTAAGTTATGTGTGATAAATATCGATAGATAAAAACTTTGTGCCCGGTATGGCAATAGGTTCGCCACCTATTCCGTTTGGAACGTTAACATAACGGCAAAACGAAGCTTAACTGCCGTTGCCACACCTTCGGGTAGAAAAAGGCGTGAAGTTGTGTTATGTTATGGCATAATTGTTATTAAGCAAGTCGATATCTTAAATCCTGTCTGATATCAGTATCAAGAGATTAGAATAATATAATTGGTGATTGTATACACTGATACAAAGTTGGTGTCTCCTGAATCTGCCACAACCTAAACAAGGTGAACTCTCCCAGGAGTACCTACACCGTTTCAACTCGCTCTTCTCTTGCTCTAGGGTTGTAACTGAATAGAAAATTAATAACAATAATAAAGTTTTTTTTATATATACATAGCAGTAAGTTATAGAAAAAATTGAATACAAAAGTTCAGTGACGAATGAGTGATAATAGATTCCTTCACCTATCCCATTTGGGATGTAAAAAATCAACAAGTCTTAAAAGCCGAGAAAGCACCGACATAGGCTTTTAAGACTTGTTGAAGTCGTGAAGTTATAAAAAAGCTATTATTGTTGAACAGAATTAATAAACAGTACATAATATGTAATACTTTACAACAAGTTAAAATTGAATTTAATTAATTGTTTTGTTTTTGAGCATTTGGAGAATGGCAAGGACATGTTTGATTATACACCAGTGCTCTATTTTGGGTGACCCTAATTCAATTTTGAACCTGTATTTTTAAAAAAAAGCGTCGGTTTACTGACGTTAGTTGAACGTGTCAATATCATTAGAAGATATACTCATGGAATTGTATCATTTTTCAAAAGAAAATTTTGATTAAATTACCACCTAAATGGAGGCCGCCGCCGCCCAGCAACGCCGTATCGAGGTAAAGCCTTATAAGTTATTTCATCTTCAGCTTCATCGAATTATAAGGGGTTGTTACGTCAAAAATGACAAAAAATATTAGAAAACATTTGATTCGCTATAAGGTTGAACAAATTTAATTGGCTTGAATTTGTTCAACCCTAAACTGAACTCAAACGTTACTAGTTAAAGTTAAATTGATCAATTAAAACTTGTCTAAATCGTTTCAAAGATAGTTTTGAAATAGCTTCAAATGACCCAACCATCGCCCACTATCACAGTTCTTACAAACTCATTTGGGGTTTGCCGGTTGGCAAATTTCTCGTCTTCCTTACTTTCTACTTCGTTAAAATTTACTCCTTCAGGGAACGATTGAAAAAAAAGAAGTCTTGATGGCTTAGTAATTCAGCAAGGTGCCACTGTGTTAGAAGTCACGTCCTGGCATCAATGACTTTTTACAAGGTTATGTATAAAAAATCTCGATAAATGACCACTTTCAAAAAGGCAATATGCCTAGTACCCGAAACCGGCGTGAATGCGTGATGAGATGTATGACTGTGGATGAAGCGAAAGAAGTGTGTCAGGATCGTAGCTTGTGGAGAGCCAAAGTAAAGACTTTACTACGCTCACGCCTGTATCCCGGGTAGACAGAGGTCTACCCGGGATACAGGCGTGAGTGTATCCCATAGGGGCGTATGTATGTATCTATGTAAATATGGATAGCCAACTTATTTCTGTATAATTTCAATCTGAGAATATGCCAAAGAAATCATGATATTTTAATGAATTTATAGATATTGCAGTGGCAAACAGAATTGATAGAAAACCAGCATTCAAATAACGCACTTAGTATGGATGGTCACACACTTTCCATGACCAAATGGAAAGTGATTGAGGAGACTTAATTATTGACAAGATTGTACGACAAAAGCTATGGAAGTCAAAAAGAAGCGAGCGAGGCAGGTAAGAATCGTTATTTATGGCGCTCTGTTCTCTCAGCCTCATGCACAAGAGTAGACATGTATGAATGTAGTAAAATGTAAAAAACAAACACGTTACTTCAATAATATTTTAATGCAAATATTACTTATTGCCGAGAGTTTGTTTCAGTTACGTTCACAGTACACTAAAACTTAGCCAAAGTGAAAACCCAACTTTTTTTATTAACCCAAAGAATATTAACCGGGAGTTCTTTTCATTTTGTACGGTAGGTACTTACTTGTGGAAAGTTGTCCGATGGGGTTTCAAATTGTCTGTAACTGTTGGAATTTTTATAACGACTCTTTTAAATTTTCTTAATAAACTAGCAGTTAAGCACTTGGACTTTTGTTTGCGAAGTAATGCAGCACACCTCAACACATTTACAGGAGTTATTTGAAGTAATTAGTGATAGCCGAACAAATTGTACAGAAGTATTTATGGAAAGAGGCAAAAAACCTTTCACAAAAAAAAAAGACGTGTGGCACTCGGAGACTGCCGCGGTAAAGCTATTGCATAGCATTATTTATCAACCTATGCAATTATTTTTTTTTATTTTTTTTATTAATGCAGTATTTTTTTTCCTTTGGTTATTTTCTTTGATATTAATTCAAGATACACTTTGAGCGTGGTGACCGATAAAAAAACATTTTTTTTCTTTTATTAAATAAATGAGATGTTAATATTGTTCAAAATATTTTTATTATCTTTCAATACATGTCGGTTCTTCAGGAATATTTATCATTGAAACTATAGGTTATTCATATTTAAACACTTTGTACACAAACTCAACCTCAACTGTCGATCGACCATCTCCTGGCTGGTGTCAAACACGCGCATGTGTCGAACGCCAGCAGCTGGCCAATCGTACGTATTTGTCAGTGAAACTAAGTGTTTAACTATATTTAGCCTGCTCAAACACGTATAACGTACGGGAGAGCGGTAAAGGAGGAATATAACATCACACACACACCCACCCGGGCCCCAAATGTCATCAAAAAATTTTAAGTGTGCGTCGAGACAATAGCGCATTGTTTGGTGTAATACGACCCGAGTGTTTGTTAAGTGTTTATTTATGATTTCTAAAGTAGTTTTGTATGTTTGTATGGCTTTAGCATATTTATCGGTGAATACAGATCATGAAATTGTAGAATTAATATTCTTATTATAAAAACTTCTCCAATAGATTTATTTTGAATTTCGTATTTTTTTAGCCGTGATTTCTAAGTGCTTGGTTTTTTGTTTGATACTTGTAAAGTAAATGTTTTCAATAGCTAAAACTTTGTTTATCTTTAGATTACGAACCAAACTTTAAAACAAATGTGTGTTTTTTGCCACCGCGCCATGTGTTTTCGAAATACCGAATATCGAAATTGCGCCGCTGTACCGGTCGGAGTGGGGGGTGTTAGGTTTTTTTTGATACGGAATTTCTAGATTCGGTCCCCACGCTCAAGGCCCGCGATAGAAGCTATGCAATAGCATAAAACTAAATCTACAATCTTGACTCTTGACTTTTTCTATAGAATAGGGGGGTAAACGATCAAGTCGGCCACCTGGTGGTAAGCAACTACCGCTGTGTTACGGTTGTGTTGCCTGCCTTTAAGGGTCTTGGATGAGAAAAGAGACGAAGGAGGTTGGGCCTCCGGCTATATTTCTCAGGAAACAATACACGGCTTGAGACACTGACAATACTGTGCCCGATATATGGCTATAGGTTCCGACACCCATTTCATTCAGGACATATTTTATAATCAGCGAGTCTAGGCGTAACACCCGTACTTTAACTTCCCGGAAGAAAAATAGTGCAGTTACAAAAAAAAACTCTAGAAACTTGCCTCATACCAACCATAAAGCACATATTATGAATTTAATATATTTACTTTTTGATAGCGTTCAGTGACCATTCTCTTTGATCATAAGAAAGTGCTCTTGGACGTCAAGAGACATATTTAAATCCACATTAAGTAAATTGTGACTCCCCGGGGACTATCAGTGCCTAGACTCTTGAATAAGAATTGATTTATATTATATATAAGTTTCGTCATTGAAATAACACTTAGAACTAGTACTAACCTTCAGACGCTCTTGATGTTAAACCATTTCTTGTAGTACATGTTTCTAAAAAATTTATTTTGCAAAGCCTAGTTATTTTTTTCTATTTTGGCTCTCTTTATTTTAATGTTTGAATTTCACTATATTAATAGGCCGGCTCGACCGGTGAAATACCACGGCCTCTCGGAATATTGTCGTAAAGTGCCTTTGCCGGGTTTCGTTTGGTGAGAGTGTTTTACAGGAGTCCTTCTCCTCCCTTTCGCATGCTAGTTAGTCCCTTTAAGGCCGGCAACGCAACTGTAACACTAAATATGTTGCAGATGTACACCCTCCTATTTCATAAATAAATTATACAAGTATAACCCTGTATAACCTAACGTTTAGTACGTAATACGCTTCCTAAACACTAATTATACACTACAATACATGATATTTAGTAAGTGCTTACAACCTACATTGTATTTTTTTTATTGTATATCTCCACATCTTTGTAAAAACATGGGGCAATTTTTTTAATTACCTACATTGTTTATTTGCTTATAAATAAGGTTTCTCTGAACATTGTAAATAAATATTATCATACAAATAAATAAATAAATATATGAAATTTATATATGTATTTATAATTATCTGTCTTTTTTGTGATGATTATTCCTGATGCCGAAAATACCAGTGACATGAATTCCCAGGGCTTCGATTCTTTGAATAAGAAAATGCGAAATGAATTCCCTACTCAACAGTCTATTTAATATTAAAAAAAAATGATTAACATAATTGAAAGACTTCACGGAAAATTGTCACGTATTTTTCAAGTTAACTTTTGTATTTTTGTAAAAGAAATTTAGAGCATAGGACGTTGTGCTTTCAAAGTGTAAACTTAGCTTTAAATATATTGACTTTACTTATATTTTTATATCATAATAGTAGTATCAGCATTGTAAGTTTTTTATGAAATATGGAAATAATTTTCCATGCAATTAAAGTAGGTACAAGCTTTTATGGATGACTTCCTAATCGCCGATGTTGATGAAATTTGTTCTAAAAAATGGACGCATTGAAATTTTAGGTGAGTACAATTCGTAGTTTTTCAAAACAACTGAACAATGAAACATGTTTTGGTCTTCTATTGTGGTTTGTTTAACTCCGCTTATTGAGCAATTGAAACTTTATACATATAGATTAGAGTTGCCGGCGAATATTCGCGGCAGGCCATCATATAGCCATATGTGAGCCAGTTGGAGTTTAAAATAATTTTAAACATAACAACTTAAAGATGTATTTTTAACATAACATAACATAACTTCACGCCTTTTGTTACCCGAAGGTGTAGGCAGCGGCTGTTAAGCCTCGTCTCGCCGTTATGTTTACGTCCCAAATGGAATAGGTGGCGAACCTATTGCCATACCAGGCACAAAGTTTGTCAGTCATCGATATTTATCACACATAACTTCCGAAAACAATTTCGAAGTTGTCTGGAATCACTGCGCCACCGAGACTTAATAAACTTAAAAGACTTCAAAAATATCACAAAATTCATACATTCACATGTCAATCGCGTGGTAGAACCACGCGATTGGCTACAGGAATGGGTCGGCTTGACCGCTGTAATATCACGAACTCTCACAATATCGACGTAAAGTGGGTCCTGTCACATTTTGTTCGGTGAGAGAAATATTCGGAGACTTATATGCTATTTCTCTAGGCTAGGTCTATTGGTCATGCTACGCAGACTGACAGCATTACCACGTGGGTTACCATTATTAGGGTTTTGTTTTTACTCATCGGATGATGCAATACTCAAATAGTAAAATTCATACGTCTTTAAAGGCAACCAATACATATACCATGGCTGAATCATTTTCCTTTTGTCCATTCATTTCAGATACCGAACTATTTGAGATAGCAACTGATTTCCTATCAGACGGCTTAGCTCGGCTCACATGAAATTCATGAACGTTATCCCGTGGGGATGTCGTGTTTGATCGAGAAAATAATAAATAGTATTTGGAAGGGCCAAAGGCAATCTTCACTTGTACAGTATTAAAAAAAAACATTTTCATATCAGAATGTTGACCCTTTTTATAATTTTTGTCTTGCAGTTCGCTGTATGAATGCTGGCTCAACCGGTAAGATAGCACGACCTCTCGGAATATCGGCGTGAAGTGGCTCATGCCACGTTTCGTTTGGTGAGAGAGGTATCCGGAGGCCCGATCCCCTTCCCCTCCTACTCCGTCCTCCTCCTACGTCCTAAAGGACGGCAACGCACCACGGTGTTCATGGGCGGTGAGAATTTACTTACCAGTAGGTGACCCACTTGCTCGTTTGCCCTCCTATCCCATAAAAATCAATCTTATATACAACTTCACACCATACTCCGTCAACTATATTATTGTATGTGAGAGAGCTCACGAATGCTCGAAGCTCAATATGATAACATAATAAGAATATCCAGACGGGAAAGACATTACGTGTAAAGATTAGTGCGTTAAAAAGTATCCTTGTAATATAATAATATTAAAATATAGATAGTTAACAAACAGACAGAATTTATAGAGCATTGGTATGTTATTACCTCGGTAATGACGCCGCGCGTGTAGACGGAACCCATAAAACTTCATTATGGTAACGGAGTGCTGAATGTACGGTTTTGTACCTCGCTTTGATGATTTGAATCACTCCTAAATTCATGAAGCAAATGAAAATTCACGTCGCAATAGATTTCGATATTGAAATCAATACTTTCAATTCACAAAATGTTTTTATTCCTTTTCGTGTTATATTATATTGGCACATTAGATTGAAGGGCTTTGTGGTATATTGGTTATAAGCGTGAATGTTTGTATGGCGTCTGGAATTTGTCCTATGTATTATACTTATACATATATACATACATAAGCTCACGCCTATATCACATGAGGGTAGGCAGAGACTTTGGCTTTCCACAAGCTACGATCCTGACACACATCTTTCGCCTCATCCACAGTCATATATTATCTCGTCATGCATTCACGTCGGTTTCGGGTGCTACGCATTTTGCTTTTTTTAAAACAGACCATTTATTCCTCCTAGATCCTGTCTCCAGATCCCGACCCTGCCACTCACATTCGCTTCGTATACTCTTTTAGTTAGTCGGCTTTCATTCATTCTTGCAACATGAGCAAACCATTTTAACATACTTCTCTCCACCTTGGTCACCACATCATCCTTCAGCTTGCATTTCTTCCATATGACGCTATTTTTCATTCGATCCGCAAGGGTGACTCCAGATATACTTCTCAGAGAACGCATTTCTACTGCATTCACCTTACTTTCATGCTTCGCCTGCCACACCCAACACTCACTCCCGTATGTCAGAGTTGGTACCAACACACCACTGTGAATCGTCAAGCGTGCCTTTTCTAACAAAGCTTGACTACGCATCAGGGCATGTAGTGCACCATTGACTCTATTACCAGCAGTCTTGCCATCCAAAACCATATCACACACTGTTACCTCTTTTTCTCTCTCCACAATCATAACTTTCGTTTTACTTACATTTATTTTCATACCTTTTTCTCAAAACCCTGCATTCACCAAGATTAGCATGTCTTGTAACTCTGACGCCGATGGAGCAAGTAACACCTGGTTATCGGCGTACAGTAGGCACTTGACACGCAGCTCTTCCATCCTTAAACCACATTCAGTCTGTTTCAGATTTGCCAAACAACTGTCCATATAAATATTGAAAAGCCGTGTGACGCAACACATCCTTGTCGAACACCTTTATAGATGTTAAACCAGTCTAAGTGCGCCCCATTTGCCCTGATACAGGCTCTAGAATTCTTGTATAGGAAATTTAAAGCCCGCACAAGGCGCTCGTCAACTCCATATGTACTCGACAGTGCTGACCATAATTCATTCCTGGGTACACGATCGTAAACCTTCTCTAGATCTATAAAAGCACATTATATTATTACAACTACTACAAATAATATTACTACACCTAAGTTTTACGCCTCCACTTGTCGAATTAGTACGTCCCATACGGGGAATAGGTGGCGCAACCTAAAGGGTTTTCCATTAGGGCCTTGACAACTTTGAATTCAAATTGTAAACGCACCTTTTTTACTCATCATCGATCTGTTACTATAAATTTATTCAGTAAACTTAATATCTTCATCACAGTAAAGTACAGGAAAAACTATAGAAATCCGGAGCAGGTGACGGCTATATTAAGACCGTTAACTCCGATTTATATTAGGTGTAATGTTGTCAGACATCGATATTTATCACTTATAACTTCCGAAAGCAGTTCCAAAGAAGTCATTAGTGTAAACCCGAACTCGATCCCACAACTTCTTCATTCAGAAGCAGGGCGACCTCCAGACAACGACTCGTATATTAATTGAGGTTACATTTAATCATTAGTCTGTAATAGAGAATGTTATCTGTACTCAGCTAAAACATCATTGACCAGCGCAAAAGGTGCAATCATGCAGGTCATTAGTTATTCAAGAGCGTTTTGAATTATTCAAGATTCTGTGAACATATTGACACACGCTGACTACGTAAGGCACTTACATGTTATGTGAAGACTAGCAGACCGCGCGAACTTCGTACCGCCATATTTTATACATTTTCCATCAATTACTGTTACCGATTATTGACCCACTCATATTAATAAATAACCTAAAGCTTTCCTCATTAATTGGATTTCATATCTAACACTAATATTTTTTCAACTCAAACCTAGTTCCTGGTACATACATACATAACATCACGTAAAATCATTGATGGTGTAGTATGCACCACCAATGAGACGACCCTTCACAGCTCGCCTCAAGCGATCATCATCACATACATACATAAATTCACGCCAAATTCCTTGTGGGGTAGGCAGAGAAAACAAAGTGCCATAAGGCGCGATTATTACACGCCTCACTCGCTTAGCTGTTGATATAAGCGGGTACTAACAACCAAGATATTGTTCATATGTACAACTTTAATCAACCCTTTATAATATTAATAGCTATGCTATGGACTTGTCCGAAGTTTTTTGTCAACCTTTAGTTTTTTTTTAATACTACTTAAACGACATTTTTATTTGGTCACTATTGTCGAATCCTACAAAAAAAATGGGACGCATATAGTGTCCCATTTTTTCTAACCAGGATTGCTAACTCACAGTGGGTGTTTTATTATAATTAAAATGATGTCGATTTTGCACCTTGGTATTAATCTTATCGAAATATATTCACTACCTTTTAAAAAGATATCGCTATGTATAAATATAGAATATTTGATTACCTAAACGGGAATTAATCCTGTTTATTATACTCTTAAACAGATCAAATTCTAATCTATGTGTCCAAATAGACACGGGGTTCACAGATGTTACTAAACTAAAACAAAATTTAAAAGAAGACAAAGTATTATAAAAATACCTGACTTCGGTACACCTTGTTAGTGGTAGAGTCACGCAGTTCGCTGCACGAATGGGCCGGCTCGACCGGTGAAATACCACGACCTCTCAGAATATCGACGTAAAGTGCTTTTGCCACGATTCGCTCGGTGAGAGAGGTATCCGGAGGCCCAAACCCTTTCCCTCTCCTCTTCCTATCCGACTCCGACCCACCCATATCCTATTGACAGGGCCGAAAACGCAATTGCAACACTAAATGTTTAACTATTGTAGTTATCTCACAATAAGTGTTTCTGATTTTTTTTAAATGATGAAATGATGTCGTTTTAGAAATTCTTTATTTTGTATCTTAGTATTAACTGTCCTCAAAAAAAAATACTTTAATAAAAAAGATAGATTCAATACCTTTTTATAACTTTTTGGATGATTCAATTCGGACATTTAATCCAAAATGTAGGTATTCGTTTGTTTGGCAAATATTTAGTAAGTACGGACTCTGAACTCGGACGGTCATGCAAGACGACAGCCAGCAGGTAGAATTTTTTTATGTTTGTTTCTTTCTAAAAGGTCTCGATGGTCCAATAGTCCAGAACCCCACTTCCGAATCAAGAGATCGCGGGTTCGAATCCTGGCTCACACCAATGACTTTTTGAAATTACTTTCGGAAGTTATGTGTGATAAATATCGATGACTGTCAATTTTGCAGTATTTGTATGGCAATAAGTTTGCCACCTAATCCATTTGGGACGTAAACATTTAACAGCTTCTGTCTACACCTTCGGGTAGAAAAAGCGTGAAGTTATGTTGTGTTGTTGTTTCTTTCTTTGTCATCATATCGCTTAATGTTTTAATTAGAATTTAGAATTTGTAGTATTTAATCGTCTTTTGTGGTATTTTTATTTCAATTTGTAATACCTAGTTATGAGGTTATATTTTTTTTGTATAAGTGGTAAACGAGCAGCCGTCTCACCTGATAGTCATAAACGCCGCCCATGGACACCTGAACACATTTAGTGTTACAGTTGCGTTGCCGGCCGTTACAATAAGATATGAGTTAAAAGAAACACTTACTGTGAGTTTAGCTACCCTGGTTTGAACATCTGGTATCCTGTTTTTTTTTTGACAGTGACCAAATAAAAAAAGGACTTGTCCGCAGTTTTTTGTCAACCTTTAGTTTTTTATTTATACTAATTATAAAAAAAAACTAAAGGTTGACAAAAAACTGCGACATTGCTGTTAGTTATAAAGCGTTGATTGAAGTTGTAAATATTATCAATATCTTGATTGGTAGCGGGTGCTAACATCAACAGCTAAGCGACTGAGGCGTGTAATAATTGTGCCTTATGGCACTTTGTTCTCCCTGCCTACCCCACAAGGAATTTGGCGTGAATTTATGTATGTATGTGATGATGATCGCTTGAGGCGAGCTGTGAAGGGTCGTCTCATTGGTGGTGCATACTACACCATCAATGACTTCATGACTGACAAGTCGCCCTGGGATCGTCAAATTGCTTCCTCAACGCGGATTTTGTAGTTTGTGTGTTGGAATTTGTTCACGTATTTTGGAGTGGAGGCGTTCTGTAATAATTTCTGACAGTAAATTTTAATTTTTAATTTTCCTTGATATTGTGTATAATATATTATGATATATATAAATTTTATTATTCAGCACATTTGTTGCACAATGTTACCACTCTAATTAAAGGGTGTCGCGACAGTTGTGCTCGACTACTATGGTCGCATAGTAGTCCATTGAAATGTTAAATTTTTTAGGCCTTACCTTGCGTTTTTTAGAGGACGCAATATTATTTTTTTGATGTGTAGGGGGGTTAGTGTAAAGCTAAAAACAAGTTTGTGGGGTCACAACCCTTGTCCCATGGCCGTCATGTTGAAAATAGGGGTTGAAATTGTTTTTACGGTATATCTCTTAAACTATGTAGTTGATAAAAAAAAATTGTTAACATTTTTTGTTGCAAATTAAATTCTCTACAACTTTGGTCCAGTAACTTTTTGTCGTAAAACTATAAATAAAAAATGTATAAGCGAAAATCTTCAGAAAAATCTATAATTGTTAAATTCTGTTATGGAGTGAAAAAGAGTCAATATTTAATTTTTAATAATATTGCAAAATTTATAATTAAAAAGTTAAAATAACAAAATAAAAAAATAACTGATTATATACCTATTATTAGTACAGACGTATAACATAGTACCTTCCATCCCTGCTAAAAGCGCATCCAAGATATACAATTTCTGCTCCAGCACTACATCGTCAACCATTATCCTTGTATCCGTTTTGGATTCCTCTCTTTCAAACATCATAACTTTCGTTTTTATCAAATTCAATTGTACGCCTTTCATCAAACAATCATCTTTCTTAATAGTGACTAGTGTTTGCAGGTCAGGCGGCGATTCGGATAGAAGCACGGCGTTGTCTGCGTAAAGCAGGCGGCTCACAACTAGGTCACCCATTCGCATCCCTACGTTCTTCGATCTCACTCTCTGGAGACAACTCTCCAGGTACAGGATGAACAGCCGAGCGGCCCTGTCTGACGACAATATTGACATCAAACCAGGGGGACAAGCCGCCGTCACTGCGCACACACGCTGTGCAGCCTTCATAAGTGGACTGCACAGTACGCAGCAGTTCGCCGTCCACCCCGTAGCCCGGGAGTATGTTCCACAGATCCTTTCGTTACACCCTGTCAAACGCTTTTTCCAGATCCACAAAACCGAAGAAAACCTTCCAGCTAACAGCCAGTTATTTCTCCACGATGTTGCGGAGTGAAAAAATCTGATCCAAACACCCTTGTCCGCTTCTAAAACCACCCTGAACCTCCATCAGATATAACCCTCATTCTCTTTTTAATAATTTTCCCATACACTTTCGCTGCTAAGCTGATCAAACTGATGGCCGGTAACTGGCGCGTGTAACCTTTATACAAGGGCAGGATGACAGCACGCATGGGAACCATGGGAACCTTACCCGAACTCCAGCAAAGATTGCTCAAGGTCATGAACGCATCCCGGACCAGGTTCCACCGTGTTTGATCATTTCAGCAGACATCATATCAATTCCAGCTGCCTTAGCATTTTTCATACTTCGTATCGACCATTCACTCTCTTCCATAGTAATGTCCTCGTCAGATGTTGGCGCAGCGGCGTCAGTCGTAGACTCACTCGCGGTGCCCACATCCGGAACATAGTCGTATATTTCACCAAAGTACTCACTCCACCGACACAAAACATCGTTTGGGTTTGAAAGAATGTCACTAGCCTTAGACATAATCTTGTCCACTCTAGATGTTGACGAAGAACCCCGCGACTTTCTAACTTCCCTCCAGAAGAGTTTGTTATTGGCCTCGGTTCAACCTCACTTCCTCATTCACAACTAATCTTTCACGTTTCTCTTTCACTAAGGCTTTGGTGACATTCCTGCAGCGTGAAATTCTCATACTTTTTCTCTGTCATACTATCATTCTGATTCAAATTTGAGACATAATCCAACCATAATGATTTTTTCTTCCTTTCGATGCTGGATTTTTCATCCGCGTCCCACCAGGCCTCACCTCTCAAAATCTTATGCCTCTTAGCACCACCACATACTTTTTTGCACTATCCACTATACGTTCTTTTATTATTTTCCAGCATTCTTTAACACCTAACGGCCGAAACCAATAATCAATCTCCAATCTAAGATTCTACCAATCTTAGAATTGTGTATCTGTCGATCGATTCCCCAAACAAAATCAATCCATTGATTGATTATTGGCACGCTTATTAGTAAAAATGGATTGAAATATTGATCTTCAATAGCAAAATTCGGATTGGGGTTATTGCTTTCGGCCGTTAGTCAGAAAGACTCGTGTCATTAAATCTTTTACTGACTAGGTTTACACACATAGTCCGTACACTTTCATCTTCTTATTTCTCACACCTTATCCTTTCAAGCTCTCCGAAATGGGTACGCAATTTTTGTCAAAAGATCCTCTACAAGACTGGTCTTAGATGTTTTTTTGTAAAACGTATAACAAAAAGGTACAGAGCACAAAAGGAAATTTTTGTCAAAAAATTCTCACTTTTTCGCTTATAACTTCTTTGATTTTGAATTAGGGCAAAACTTGTAGGAACATATTTGTAGGCAAGATAATTTGCTACAAATTAAACCTTGCTAATTTTTTAGAAAGACGCATAGTTTCCGAAATATCGCGAAAAAAGTGTTTTTGTGACCCCTTTTGCCGGATGACAAGGGTGGCGACCCCACAAACTTCAAGTTCTTGACTAGCGAGAACTTCAAGCTTCTATTCACCCCCGGCACATGTTCCTAAAATAAAATTACGTCCTCTAAGAAATGCAAAGCTCATGTTACATTTCAATGGAATATTACTACAGATTTTGTTTAATTTCGTTTCATGATTGGATTTGACATCAATGATTATTACCATACAAATACCCAAAATATATAATTATGTACATAATAAATAAATTATGATAATAATTGGATATTTTATTCAATCTGATGCTTTTGTAAATATTTCTATTATTTATATTATATAATGAACTTATTCTTTATTGTACATCAACAGATACATTGATACATAAAATAAGGATATACATAGTACAGAGGCGAGCTTAACTCATTTTGAGTTTTCTTCCAGCGAACCCTAAATAGTAGCGGAAAAGTAAAAGTGGTGAGAAGCCGATAGTACAACAATACAAGAGGAAAGAGATAAGATGTAGATGGAATACTTAAATATATATATGATTAAACAAATCAATACAATACATACATACATACATAATAATATACATAAATACATACAATTATAAATCTATAATACATACAAATAGTTATATACATTAATCTAATTTTAAAATACATAAAAATATTATAAAATATTCTGCAAATCATAGGATAGAAAGTGCTCTTTTAGCTTTTTCTTAAAGACTTCAAGGGAGGAACTGTCTCGTATTACATGTGGTAGTGAATTCCACAGAAGTACAGATGAAATTGTGAAAGAACCGCTGTATCTACTAGAGCTGTGAGAAGGAGTACGTAGGAGAAGAGATGAAGATGTTCGACAGGGCTTATCCCTGGGTACAAGGTACTCAAAGCGTTCACGGAGGTATGAAGGCATTTTAGGGTTATGAAGGATAGAATAGAGAAGAGAGAGAACGTGCATTTCTCGACGCCGTCTGATTGGTAACCATTTCTCATTTAATACTAAATACTTAAATTAATGCTCTATTTGACGCGTTCAATATTTGCATTCGTTAACAGAATAGCTCGATATTAAAAGGTTATCTCAACGCAAACGCAAGAATAGCGGGGCTCTTAGTTTTAAATGCTGCTAGGAGACCTACTTCACTAGGAGGCGGTTCTGGTTTTCAGTCTTTAGTTCCAAACTAAGCAACAAAAACCTTGTATTATGGAAACGGATATTATAGACAACAGATATTAATACATTTATACTTTTATTTTGTAAATACATACTTATAATGTATAGAAACTGTCACTTGGGTGGGGATCGAACCCGCCGACCTCAATTCAGCAATCGGTTGTTTTACCAGTGCACCACGAGGCTCGTCATGGTGTGTGTATGTGTCAATAGATATAATATTGAGTTGTCATTGCGTGGTGAGTAGAAGAAATACGAATGGTATGGATTGCTAATAATAGTGGAGCATAATTCACAGCAATCAGACCTTAGCAACCAATAGGAATGGCAGAGTTATACCAAACCCATTATAGTGAAGTGATTGAAAAGTTTCGAGTGGAACACAAAAGCTTCAGAAAACAGGTAGAGTGCGCCATTCTCTCTTTATTGGGCGATATAATATTGCAAAGTTTGAGGTTTAAAAGTTTGTAATTCCCATCTAAAGTGGGGGGCCTTTGAAAGTAAGCGGTAAGTCGTTAATTTACTCAAGGCATTAATTATTCTTGCATTGCGCGAATCTACAATTCATCAAGTCGTTTAATTTAAGACCAACGAGAATGGCAAAATGTCATAAAAATTGTTTGTTAGCTTGGTATAATAGGTTGGGGAAAAAGTATTTTCGTATTTTTGTATGAAAAGTCAAGACATTTTTTTCAAAGTTTATTTACATTTATTTACAATATATATGTACCGTTTTGTTGAATAACTTTCTGCCATTTTGTGGGCAGAGACATTATCCCGTTACTGTAGAAACTTTGGGACTTCTGATCAAAAAAACGGGACATATAGTTTTGGCAGTCCTCTCTTGAGGTCAACCTTACAGAACCTAAAGAATTCTGAAGAAACCGAAACAGGTGAAAATCTGAAGGCGCAAGGTCAGGGCTATATGGTGGATGCACTAGGACCTCCCAGTCGAACTCTCTTAATTTTTGCTGAGTGGCTAAAGATGTGTGTGGTCTAGCGTTATCGTGATGAAAGACCACACCCTTCCTGTTGATCAATTCCGGCCGTTTTCTCTCGACTGCTTCCTTTAATCTCATCAGTTGCTGGCAGTAAAGATCAGAATCGATGGTTTTGCCGGACGGTAAAAGCTCATAATGAACAATGCCCTTCCAATCCCACCATACACACAGCATCACCTTATTACGTGTTAGGCCAGGTTTGGCCACAGTCTGTGAAGCCTGGCCAACTTTCGACCACGACCTTTTTCGCACGTTCTTGTCGTACGTGATCCACTTTTCATCGCCAGTTATCAATCTCTTCAAAAACGACTCGGTTTCATTACGTCTCAATAATGAATCGCAAATGAGTACACGGTTCATTAAGTTTCTTTGAGTGAGCTCGTGTGGCACCCAAATATCGAGCTTTTTTGTATAACCAGCTTTCTTCAAATGGGTCAAAACTGTTTTGTGGTCAATTCCCAGTTCTTCAGCTACATCGTAACTACTAATATGCCGATCTTGCTCCACTCTTTCAAAAATGGCGTCCATTTTATTCGTAACAGGGCGACCAGAGCGAGGTGCATCTTTAACATCAAAATTTCCGGACTGAAAACGTTTGAACCAAATTTGTGCTACTCTTACTGACACTGCATCAGGTCCATAAACATCACAATTTTTTTTCACTGCTTGAGTTGCATTTTTGCCTTTTTTATAATAAAATTTTAAAATGTATCGAATTTCTTCATTAGATTCACTCATTTTTACGGAGAGAAAAACAAATGAAAAATAGCGGGAAACAACTTTTTTTTATTTTTTTCTTTTCTTTATAATGTAACCTTTTTAATGTTACCAAAACCAGCCAGACACAAATAGTACAGTCAAAGAAATTTTATAATAAGTTTATACCTACGTTATGCGAAAAGACTTTTTCCCCGACCTAATATAAATTAAAGTTCTCGAGTGTGTTATTTTAGTATCTTTACGTCTTTAACATCTGAAGGTTTAGGCAGCGTACGTAGGTTCGTTGGTGCTGAAGTGGTGAAGGGTAGTGGTGCTGCCAACAATTTGTACAAGCGTTTTTTATTATGCGTTACAGGATTTCCACTGGTAAGCGGTACCGCTCCCTCATAGACATTTACAATACGGTGATTCGTCCCACCTTCCTTGTCCAGCTTTTAAATAGAAATACCAGTGATTAAGTTAAATAAGCATATAAATTGTGCAAAAACGTATAAAATATTTTGGATTGGCTTTACACATTATTTTTATTTTGGAATGGGTTAGAAGTACTAGAGATATTCTTTACCATTCTTCATTCTTCATTTCCTACGTGAAAAGGAATCAGAAATAATTAAAAAAATTCAGGCAATGTGCCTTTTTAGGCAGTCCCAAAAAAGTCTACATGAAATGTAATTTATTTCACTTCTAAAAATAAAACATTAACATTGGTAATGTACATAGAAATATTTGTATTATTTTTCTATTTTCACTCCTTTTAATAATAAAGTCGTAGCATGTCAACAGTATCTACGAGGTCCAATCCTAATTCAAGTACAAATATTTGTGGGAGAAACCAAATATTTGAGACCGCTGACTAATGCATAAGATTTATTGACTATAAGTTTCATTTGGAGAAAACAACATTGCTTAGATATGTAATGATTGTACAGTTATTGTGTATTGTGTACATCTTTGGTGAAAGTGTTTAATTGTACTTCCTTCAATGAACGTTTTCTTTATATTTAAATTGTGATAATTGCTCAGCCATACACAGTTTTTGTACTTTGTCGACCCCTAATTGCTTTTGAAAGAAATTTACCATTTACCAGGTTTCGGTCTTGGTTTCAGTGGTCCAGTGGTCGAGCAACCCGCTTCTGATTCAAGAAATCGTGGGTTCGAATCCAGGCACCAATCACACCAATGACTTTTCGAAATTATTTTCGGAAGTTTTGTGTGACAAATACCGATGACTGATAACTTTGTCCCCGGTACAGCAAAAGGTTCACCTGTTCCTGTGACCTGTTCACCGTCTGGACTTAAACATAACAGCGAGACAAGGCTTAACAGCCGCTGCGTACACCTTCGGGTAGAAAAAATTATGTTATGTTAAATCAATTTAACAAACTTTTTAAATAAATGGTTGTTTATTCAGGATCCAGAATACAGAGATAGAAGATTAAAATAGGCATTCGTGTTCAAAACTTTTTAACCTTATCTGAGACAATGTATAGAATCAACTAATTTACAAATTTCCTTAATTAATTTCTCTGAAATATCTTGGACACAATACACACAGCGCCCTCTAGTTCCAAGCTAAGCAACTAAATGCTTGTATTATGGGTACTAGATAACGGATATTAATACATATATTATATACTTTTCTTTTGTAAATACATACTTAAAATACATAGTAAAACACCCAGACGCTACACAAACATTCGTGTTTGTCACAAATATTTGTGCGCGGGAGGGAATCGAACCCCCGACCTCATTGCTGCAGTTGGTAGTTTTACCAATCGTCGTGATAGCAGTCTTGTCTCGAAATTTCTAATGAAATAGAGAATTTTAGTGACATTCATTCAATTATGACACAACAATGTTTACTGTCAAGAGAATGCCATATCATCGAGCTGGCAAACTCTCAAGGGCTGACAGCGTCTAGAATAACAATTAATCTCGTGTGCCGAGTAACTAACCATCTTTGTATACGTAACTTTCGTCATATGATTGTAATTGAATGAAACAAACTTATTGAAATCTAGTCACTGTCCATAGCTACGCGTAGCCTATTTTCATAGTCATGAGATTGGTAAAAGTAAATGTGTCGATCTATATAAGATGATAAATATGATGTGTGATAAATATCGATGACTGATAAACTTTGCGCCCGGTATGGCAATAGGTTCGCCACCTATTCCATTTGGGACGTAAACATAACGGCGAGACGAGGCTTAACAGCCGCTGCCTACACCTTCGGGTAACAAAAGGCCAGAACCACCAAGCGAAAATAAATTTGGTTGTATTGGATTTTCCCATTGGTGTAAATTATATTGCGGAGTGACTCTCGCTGATCGCGTCGAAAACAAGGTCGTAAGGAAGGAAGTCGAATTGAAAGAGAGTGTCGGTGTAAAAGTAAGAAAGGGCATGCTCCGATGGATCGGACATGTAGAAAGAATGGATGATGCAAAATTGACTAAGTAGATATACAATGCAAAAGCGGATGGATGTAGGAGTCGAGGACGGCCAAGACACACATTCCACGGCAAAATAGATCGTGTTCTGGAGGAAGGTGATGTTAGGAGCCTCAAATCGACGCGCGTGCATCAAGAGAGTTATGAAAGTCAACGAAGCGTGTGAGGTGTGAAAGAATCGTGCCTTATGGCGCTCCGTTCTCTCTGCCTACCTCGCAAGGAATTTGGCGTGAATTTATGTTGTTGTTGTTGTCTGTAAATTATATCATTGTATTAAAATGGTGCATATGCTTTATGTTGACCTCCAGCATCATTAAGATATTGTTAGGGGTTTAGTGGTACTAATTGGCCCTTTAAAACTATGATTAATTAAAATATGAATCGAAAAGATATTCTTGAGTCATCCCATACGACACTCGCGTGGAAGTGACACACTACTAAATCAAGTGTTTTTACTTGTTCTGAGTAAAATATTTAGTGAGTTAAATATTTTTTATTTAAAATAAACTAGCTGACCCGGCGAACTTTGTTCCGCATGAGAAGTAATAAATAAGTAACTTTTGGATATCATGAGGTTTAATTTGTGCTATTTATCGGCTTTAACTGCTGTCCCGCTATGTTAATACTGCAATATCTTCGAAAATATTCGTTTAAATTGCATGGTGTAAAGGGCCAGGATCATCTTTATTACAAGCACAATCTATTTAAGACACTTAATTGGATAAAAATTAATGCTGTAGTGTTTAAAATCGCTTCGTAATTTAGCCATTATTTCTCGTAAAAAGTAAAAAAAATAAAAATGGTCATTGTGGGTTATCCCTAAGAAATAGATACACGCGGACTTTTTTGTAGACCTTCTGAAGCTGTTTAGTAATGTAGAACATTGTTTTGATCTATCACTTAGGGTTCAGCCAGCGTTTGCAATTAAAATTCTAAATCTCGAAAATTATATTTTTTTCTTTACAACAAATTATAGATCCAAACCACCCCGACCAAAAAAACTAACACCCCACTAAAAGAAGAGATAACGAAACAGTAAATGGTAACCAGACATGTGGTAGAAACTGACTACCATCGAAAGAGTCACTGCTGGCCCTTAAGGTGGTATGGGAATAGCAAAGGAAGATGCGGCATGCCGCATAAGCCACTTTGTGTCAGTTTTCGTGTATTCGATCGTGGTATTTCATTCAGCGAGGTAAATTTAAAAAAATTTAATATCTATTAGAAATTCGGTAAAATAATGTGGTCTGTTACATCCCTAGACTGTAAAAGGGGAAAGGCGAGTGGTCTTCCCAGAGGTTTTGACTGGACTGACTGGCTTAGTTTGTATAACTAAGTAGCGAATAGCCAAGATGACTAGGAAATTTGTCGGCCTTTTCACATACAGTCAAGGGATGTAACAAGCCGATGGATCCTACCTGCAATGGATCAGTGCGATTCAAGATTAGACTTGTCTAAAGTCGCTACGGTCGTCAATGATCTTTTCTTTCATTTATTTAGATATTTATAAATGGCTGATGTTTTTTTTTCCTTTTTGCAATAATACTATTTATTAAATAGTGAAAACAGTTGCGGAAATTTTTATTCGTACTTGATATTATTGTATTAAATAAAACAAGGAATCAAAAAGAACAGCCTTATCCAGAAACATAACGTCATTCTGGAAGACATATGTATAACTGCAGAAGTCTTGTCTTATTACACAATCGGGAATGAAACGTCATTGGCTATTCCGCAGGCATTCCGTCCGCGTACAAGGTAATAATAGCCCGCATCTCCCCATTCCTCGCCCCAAGAGTTTTTTACTATCCAGTAGGGGGTTTCTTTGCCGTCTTTGGACACTGAAACAAATAAAATTAAAAGCTCTATCTTATCTTTATATTATTATTAATATAGATAAAGATATATAAAGATTTATATATCTTTATCTATATTAATAATAATATAAAAAGGGAAGAATTATATTTTTGTAACGAATAAACTTAAAAACTAAGGAACCGATTTCAAAAATTCTTTCACCATTGGAAAGCTGCATTCACCCAGACTAATATAGCATAAGAATATATTTATTTGATTAAAAAGTAAAAAAAACAAACAGTCGAATTTAGTAGTCTTACTACAAACGAGCAAGTGGATCACCTGATCGTAAGTTCCTTCTCCCCGCACATGAACACCATGGTGCGTCATTTTAAGGGAGTAGGAGAGGAAAGGGGTCTCGGGCCTCGAGATACCTACCTCACCGAACGAAACGTGGCACGAGCCACGTCGACGTCGATATTCTGAGAGTTCGTGGTATTTCACCGGGCGAGCCCGCCCATCCATGCAGCGAACTGCAAGGCTTCTTATAATTTTATTGTAAATACCGTATAATACCGTAAATACTTCACATACCGTATAAATTAAAACCAACTATTAGAACGGCGTGATCAAGCCTCTTTGGATCACACTCTTTGTCTGTAGGCTCATCTATATAATTATCGACATATTTAACCATCGATGCAGAACATATGCCTGAAAAGAAAAGTATAAAAACTCAAGTCTATAAATGGATAAAAGAAACCGATTTTAAACTCGCTTATCACGCAATCTCAGGAACTAAATATAAGGCAGATTCACTTGAAATTAAGTAGGAGTTATTCCTCACGCGGTAGAACAAGAACGGAAATTGTGATTTTCTTTTTCCAAAACAACGCTTTTCCATTTCAACTAGTATGTAATATGATCGCAAACGTGTCACCTGATGGTAAGCAACCTGCTGCCCATGGACACGAGCAACACTTATAGTGTTACTGTTGCGTTTCCGACCTTTAAGGGAGTAGGACATGGAAGGATGCGGAAGAGGTTGGGCCTCCAGGTACCCCTCTCACCGAACGAAACGCAGCATGAGCCACTTTCCGTCAATTTTCTGAGAGATCGTGGTATTTCACCGGTCGAGCCGGCCCATTTATGCAACGGACTGCTTGGCTCTACAACTGTTAAAAACGTACGGTAAATTATTTCTGAACACATTTCGGTGATAGGTAGATACCTCCAATCAAATCTAGGCTAACCGGATCCTGTTTAAAGATTGTATTTTAATAAATGGCGTGCCAAATAAACCTTAAGTCACGATTCGAACTGTACTTCTCGTGTTTGCGTATGCGTTAGCCTTTGGTAGCGAGTTCTAGTCCTGCCTGCGTTACATTTTTTTTCCAAATTTCGACGATACAATTTTACGAACAAAGCATTTTTTTTTTAATTAATTGGCAGTGAAGCAATACAAATATGCAATGTGTATTTTTACATAAAAATCAAAATGGCATTACCAGCAGAGAGAGGTCCATATTGCCCTATCATTTTGACCATAAGGTTTTCATCAGGTTCAACTCTTTGAAAGCCTATCACGAAAACTGGCTTTGGTGGTGGTTTAGACCACTGACAACTAAGTTTGCTGGCTGAGTAAGGACGGTAGTCATCTTCTCTAAGCACACCTCCAAATATTGAAATTATATTTCTGTAGAGTTTATTTATTACAATATAAAATAAATATATAAAAACAGCAAGCCTGGTTATATATATAGACCATTGTGTAAAAAATGTAACACAGCTTCACGCCTTTTCCTGCCCGAAGGTTTAGAAAGTGGCTGTTAAACCTGGACTCACTAAATCGCTACATCCCAAATGGAGTAGCTATTACCGTACACCGGGCTAAAAGTTGTCAGTCATTGACATTTATCGCACTGACACATATCTTATCGAAGGGAATGGTGGCATAATCCACTTTACGTCGATTTTCTGAGATGGCGTGGTATTTCACCCTTGATGCAGCAAGCCCCACGGCTCTGCTACTATTGCCAAGACTTTGTTTATAGATACAGACTCTTACAACTTACGCATAAGTCTTTAGTATCGATCCAGTTTCGCAGCCGTGCTGAGAATCATCACAGTCTATGAGGAACTGCTCAGACAATATTTCATTCGAGTTCCTATATATCCTTTGGAAACTTTCTATATTGGCTGTCAAAATTGGTAAAAAATAATAGCAATAATAATAGTAATTATTATGTTATTGTAAAAAAATAGTAAAATGTATGTATCAATTATCAATTAACGACAAAAGATAGGAGCTATTTAATGCCCTCAAGTTTAACATAAGTGAAACATAATGTTTAATTTATAACAAAGAAAAGACATGTCGATACCTTAATTTGCAAACCTACTAACTCCACATTTTTTCGAAAACGAAAATTTTGATACCAATAGAAACTAGATAATATCTAGTATCTGCCGGTATCAAAATGCCATTTTCGAAAAAAAAGTGGAGTTAGTAGGTTTGCAAATTAAGGTATCGATGCCTCAGATAAAAAGTAGGGTATACAAAACAGTACACAGTAAAACAGTAAACAGAGTTTTTTCTAGAATTACAAAAACTCTGTTTTCACAGTTTTGAATATTATTTTTCCATAAATAAAAACAAATGTTTAAATAATTTACAGTAATTACAAAAAAAGGAAAAAAAAAATACAAATTAGCTGGAAGTTATGATAGAAGATCATATTAAAAACAAATTCACCCTAAATATTAAATATATCTACGTAACTTCACGCCAAATGCCTTGCTGGGTAGGTAGACTGAACAGAGCGCCACAAGGCACGGTTTTTACACGTCTCACTTGCTTTGTTGACTTACATAACTCTTGTCATGCACACGTGTCGATTTTTTAAGCTAACATCACCTTCCTCCAGAACACGTTCTATTTGGTCATGGAATGTGTGGCCGTCCTCGACTCCTATATCCATCCGCTTTTGCATTCTATATCATCTTATTAAATCTTGCATCATCCATTCTTTCTACATGTCCAAACTATCGGTCCATGCCCTTTCTTACTTTTACACCGTCACTCTCATTCAATCCGACTTCTTTCCTTACCACCTTGTGTTCCACCGGGTCAGCGTGAGTCACTCCGCAATCTGACCAAAGCTCAATTTACGCTATTTCCTGACTGACTGAAATTACTAAACTACTTTCCTAACAAAATATTTCTATGTTTTTTTGTGGAATTTGAAAGTAGGGAATATACCTCACCTACTCCAGCGAACGCCCAACACGCATTACACTGTTTCTGGTTCTTAACTGGTGATACCATCTTTAAAATTCTCCAATCAAAATATGACGGAACATAATCTCGATTCAAACTAATCGATGAACGAAAATCTTCAACGGCCGATACATTGGTTTTGATGAAAAATGCACAGCATTTATTTGTTATAAACAAAAATAAAAAGAAATTAAACATGTTTCATTAACAGTTGTTTTTTACGAAGTGTTTTTAATAAATATCTAATGTGTTTAAAATTATAATCATTATCAATAAATATTTCAAGGCTGAATACTTTTAATTTTATTGTTGTATGCATTATCACTGGACTATAATTATTTCAAAACTCGTGTGGCCATTATAACCAATAGTCCGGACACCGCTACCACTTTTAATATGAATTAGCATAAATTGAATTGTGAAGCTAGCAAATAGATATCAGCAAATGGGACTTGAACCCCTGGCCGCTTGCCAAACCAGCAGCTCCATCAACTGTGCAGCTACTGTCCTATTTTCCTTCACTTGTTTCGTTTATTTAATGTTAGCTTTCGCTCCATCTATCGTCAATTTATCATTCGACGAGTTCTATTATTACAACTGTAACATGATAATCGAAAATCATTGGAAAAATAATCATTACTTAGTATAAAATAAAGTCACTTTCCGCTGTCCCTGATATGCTTGGTTCTTTGAAACTAGGCAACGGATTTTGATGCGGTTTATATTTTAATAGGTAGGGGTGTCAACGGGGTGGTTTGTATTTATAATTCAGGTGTATTTAAGTTTTAAGTATATTAAATTAATTTTGGATTTATTATTTAGTTAAATAGATAAAGTGATAATAATTTTTCTAAAGAAAAAGTGATAAAACTGAAATTTACTCATTTATTACTCTTGATGCGGAACAAAGTACACCGGGTCAACCAGTATCTTAATAGCACATATTACACAGTATCCACATCTCAAAGAGATGTAGATTTAAATTCTATTTAAAATTACTGCCATTCAAATTATTTAATAAGGTGGCCCACAGATGGACCCACTTGACCACTTTTTCCGAAGTTATAGGTGATAAATAACAACGACTGACTCAAAAGCACCCGATTTATGATAATATTTTTCGCTATCATTGTTTGGGACCTTAAAATTCGGAGCGCTAAAGCTGTATCTGCCCCCTGTAACTTTCGGGTATAAAAATCGTTAAGTTACAAAAAAATAACGTGCCATGATTATAGGGTTTAAGTTAAGTTTAAATTTAGTGCTTCCCGGACACTTGAATACCATATAGACGCAAAAAGTAACGTTCTTTATGACCAAGTCGGATAGAAAGGGTCACTGAGTAAATTTTAACACACAATTCAAAGTCCTCGTCTTCAAAGTTATATTCGATTCGACTAGACTAGATAAATTAAATTTTAACTGGTTAAAGTTTAATTGTTCAATTAAAACTATAATTACAAAATGAGGTTAGAGAGATTTACATCACACGGACATATAATTGCCTGATGAACCTGAGTTCGAGTTCCAACTATGAAATATTTTACTATGCAAAATAAGGATTCCATACAGAAATATTGTTTGTTCAGAATAAATGTTGTGTCTTGCAATTGTTTAACGCTTTTAACGCCCCCATGCGGCTATAAAAAGTATTATATATTATTAGGATATAAAACGGACATTATATAAGCCAAGTACGAATTTTTTTTTAAAAGTATCTCAAACATTTAAAAATTCGACTATAAAAATATCTAATTTTCCAAATCCCGCAGAGATATAAATATTATTTATTCATCTCAGAGTTCTAATCAATCTCTACAAAGAAATAAGTTAATTAGTTTGATTATGAAATTTTAATGATTTATTTATCAAAGAAATATAGGTAGGTACTTGAAAGATCTCAGAATGTACCTATATAAGGTTTTAATAAAGTGTTTCACAATATTTAAATTAATTATAGAGTTGATTAAATTTAAGACAACTTGTTTTATGGAGCTCTCTAAAATCTTTAAATTTCAATTATTCTTATTTATCATAATTTACTATTTGTTTTTTACCACCTTGAACAATAACTTAAAATTGATTCTTAGAGATACTGTTCTTTATTTTAATCAAAATTACAGAACCAATTATAAAACTATATTTTAAAAAAAACGTAAAAGTTAAGTGAAAATACTGCTGTTTACCAAGATGTAAAATTCCACACAAATGGAATTGCAAACAAAACATGTCTATTCTATGCATATAATAAAATTGCTGGAAATTTGAAACTGTACATTGAATATTTTTTTTTAGAATACATGGGAGATTATCTACAATTGATACCGAACCCAAAAATATGGATTTTAGAATTATTGTTAGTTTGTCTGTGTATCTGTTGGCTGAGCAATGAACCCATATAACGGTACATGCATAGTAGTATTGCTTTCCACGCAGACAAAGTTGCGGGCAACACCTAGTTTAATAGTACAATTACTAACATGTAAAGTAGTTATTGTAAGCATTTTCTTTACAACATTATCAAATCCTTATCACAAGTTGGCAATTTTAAGGTCATCATTTACTACCACCATTTTTGCATGCCTTACAAGTGGCGTGGAGCGTCGCTATAGGAATTAATACTTCATTCTCTTTCCATGGGTGTCGCTAGAGGTGACTTAGGCATTGGTCTCGCACATGGAGTACCTCGGCCTCATTGTTTGAGAGTGTGATTCATTCATTGATTGAGAGAGTGCATTGTTTGAGAGAGCAAATCACACATGCGGCTAAGTTGCTTTCCCAAATAAAAACTTATGACAGTCGAGTAAAGAGACAGATATTTGTTTTACTACTATTTTCATAGATTACAAATACACCTGGGTGTTTTTTTTTAAACGAACCAAGCTTTTATCTTATTTTCCATGTAAACTGTAAAACTCAATCCAAAACAGTCAGATAGCTGTTACGTGACTCGAATACTCTCAAACCTGTAGTTTAACGTCAGTAGAAAAAGTTAATTAAACTGGGAATTTTCTATTTGTACTATACTTTAAAATGGTTGAATTTAACAGTGGATAAAGTTTTTACCCTGCTACACAGTAAGGAGGGTTATACTTTTCGAATGTATGTCGTTTCGCATGCATGTTTCTTTAGCCTAAGCCAACATTTGTAAGACGGCAAGATGTTAGGTGTTTACTAATAGACTCTTATGAATACATTAGCAGGATTTATATTGACACTTACAGACGTTTTATGCCAGGTAACATTTATAGTTTAAAATTTTCTATCCAAGCTGATCGCGGTGTTAGTATTTTTACACATAAGCGGGCCTTAGGATACTAGGAAAGCAATTGATTAGTTATTGCTGTAGGATGTTTGAAAAGAGTATTAAATTTGGCACATGAGTTTCTTGCCCGATTCTTCTCATGATAGCCCCTACACTCGGAATCGGACCGCTCGTGGTGATTACGTCCGTGTTTTCATTTGTTCCACCGTGGCACTTTCCTCGAGCACTCGTGTTTATTATTTTATTTTAAATCTGTACTTATTTATTATTTTTAAGTGTCTATGAAGACCTATAAAAATAAAGCTTATTGACTTTGGCTTTGATGAACAGAAGGCACTGAGCATGAAGCTAAATTGTTGTCCGACATTTTTTTATGCATAACATAACCTCACGCCTTTTTATACGCTTTTTTTTTTTTTTTTTTTTTACGCGAGGAAATGCTTTATGCACACCCCCCGCCTGGGGACAGCAGGGGATAGTGTGGGACTCCCAAAACAGTAAACTGAAATCCGATCCTAGGGTTACCCACTAAAACCTCGCGGCGGCCTTCCTCCGGCGTTGGGGTGGCCCAGGACAGTGCATCGGCCCTCTGGTCCACCCCGCCGTCGCCCCCCCTCTGTTACGAGGGGTTGCTCATCCTCGGGGAGCCTCGGTGAAGCTCCCCCGGGCGGGGCGGCTCCGACCACGCGCTGTAAAGAGGCGCGCGGCCGGCGGCGCCCCGGACGACCCTCCCCGGCCGCACCGGGGGGTCATCCTTCCCGGGCCGCGACCCGGGCGCACCCGCGGGGTGTGCGCCCTCGCGGCCCGTCGGCGGCGGCGATTACTGAGCTCGCCGCCATTACTGAGCTCGCCGCCGACGCCTTTTTATACCCAACTATAGGCAGTGGCTGTTGTGGCAAGCCTCGACTCGCGGTAATGTTTACGTCCTAAACGGAATAGCTGGTGAAACTATTGCCATATCGAGCACAAAGTTTTCAGTCATCGATATTTATCACACATGACTTCTGAAAACAATTTCGAAAAGTCACTGGTGTGAGCCAGTGTCAGGATTGGAACTCGGACTTCTGGAGCAGAGGCCGTGTGCTCGACCACTGGACCACCGTGACTTTCCATTTTTTATACCAAATTAATACAAATACTAGAAATAATTTAATTATATTATAACATTTAGTCAGCTAGTAACACATAATAGCGGCGGTAAAATACGAGCTATTACATTGCAGTCGTGTTGAGAACTTTAAGCTAGAAATTCATTAGCTTGATATACAAAGTTAGTACTATGCGGCTACATAATTTGGAGAGCTTCAATAACCTTTCCTTACTAATAACGTTAAACCAGCCTGATCTAATGTTTATACTCTCTTACGCTACATATATATACACCTATATCTTACCAAAACCAAGGTAGGATTAGGCTTTATGACGTACCCTAAATCCTAGTAGCCATTAATTTTCCGATACCCGGGTATACACTCGTATCATATATCATGGTGTAGCGAATCCGGATTAAAGTGTATACACAGGCTAAAGGCAGAATGAAAAGTGTTTGATGAAATACATGTCTTACTAAAGGATTTATTCTTTAACGCCAAATTACCGTGCTACCTCCAATTTACCTCCAAAATTTCTCGTGCACCTGCAGAATTTGTATTTTTATTTTTGATCAATTCGGCTGTTAAAAGAATAAATTAAGGTGGCTTCGGAAGTCATTTGATTTTATTTTTAATTTTAAATATACTTCAACACTGTTTCCATCCAAAGTTGTAGCCAGCGGCTGTTATGGCTCGGCTCACCGAATTGTTCCGTCCCACATGGTATTTGGCAAAATCTTTTGCCATACACATGGCACAATGCTGTCAGTCCTCGAAATCATATTTATATTGTTTTTTTGTATCTTTACACCTTTTTCTAGCTATGAAGTCGGCTCTTACACAACATGGAAAAGATAACGGAAAACTTTTGAAAATATTTCCGAAAAGTCATTGTTTTTAGCCAGGATTCGATCCCACGACTAACATTGATATAATATCATCTATATAATTAGAAATTATTCCCTCGTCTACAAGTAAAATAAATGTACATTTTCTATGATCATTTTCTTTGTGGTTCTATTTTTTTTTTTCTAGAAAAAAATTGCAAGAAAGATGGATATTAAAGGGAACAATTATAAGCCGGAGGTTAGAGCAACTTGAAAATATAAAAAAAAAAATATAATAACGCCAGCTAAAAGGAAATTGCATAACTTTCAAGAGCTATTTTGCACTGTATCTCCTATAAGTATTTTAATTAAAGTTTCGCTACTCCATCTAAAGTGGAATGGATCAAAAATAGATTGAAAATTTCATAGTAAAGTTGAAATATGAGTTAAATTATCTTTTGCTTTATAGGTCTTTGTTAACAATAAAAAAGTAGCCTTTAAAATAGTGCAATACCGATTAATACCTCTTTTATAGTTCCCACACAGGCCTCTTTAAAGACGGGTTAGGACTTATGACGCTAATGCTCAGACCTTCTAGTATTAATCGCCTAAAAGTACAAAACAGCGCTATAACCCATAATTAAAACTTATTTAAGAAACTTGTATAAATAGTCTCGGTGTTCCAGTGGTCGAGCACCTGCTTCTAAATCTAGAGGTCGCGGGTTCGAATCTCACATTGGCTCACACCAATGACTTTTCGAAATTAATTTCGTAATTAATTTGAAAGCTTTGTGCTCGGTATGGTCAATAGGTCCTCCACTTATTCCATTTGAGACGTAAACATAACGGCGAGATGATGCCTACCTTTGGGTAGAAAAGGGCGTGAAGTTATGTTATAGAAAATGTAACGATTATTTTAGTTCTTATGCATACTTCAAAACCATTTTAAAAATCGTTAGAATACACTACATAGAAAGTGTATCTAAGTATCTGAATACATATCCCAATCATATTGATTTAAAAAACAGAAGTTACCTGTTTTGAAGTCATTGTAAATACAACATAAACAACCCTAAAATAATCTATTGGCAGAGGCTTTATTATGTTGGGAAGTTGGAATATGTTCCCCTGCGAAGGTATTAAGAGGAGATCTCTTTTATCGAAGGAACCAGACGCGTCGGTCAAGCGTGGCATTACGTGTTGTTTGTTGTGGGGCAGATAATAAAGTGTAAGTGCCAGCATTTGAACTTTAACTAGCTGCCCATAAAATTGGATGAATTTTTTTTTTCAAAAAAGATATAGGGTACCTCTTATCTATCAAAACACGGCATGAGCCACTTTAGTCGGCTTACTGCGAGGTCTTGGTCTTATGCTGGTTGAGTCGGTCATTCATCCTAAAAATAAATAGTACCTACTTGGCTCTCCTCCTGTGTATTTTTTCTTAATAGCATTAATGATTGAGATGTCTACTTATTGTCGACAGATGGTTTAACACAAGCTCTCTGCCTAAAAGTAATCCCGGGTTCGAATATCTTTTACAGTTATGATGAGATCTGTTTATCAGCCATCTACTAAGCACATCTATAAATCAACAACGCCATCTAGTAACAAGTAGTAAAACGTACGTAGTTCTCTAACTTAAAACAACGATTTCAATTGAATATTGCTGCCAATAAATTGTATGCGTAGAGAATAAATACGTTAACTACGCTATTAGGAGTCACCGAGTGATGCCAAAAGTGGGGAGGATTTGTGACCACCACGAGGTCACATTTATAACAAACGACAAACATTGCAAGAGTAGCAGCCAGTGGTGAACACAGGCGCAAACAGTGAACTGAAATTTATTGGACGATTATCTAATATTAGGTAATAATTTTTCGGTCTTTGCAAATATCCACTAAGCAGAAATCTCTCGCAAAACCTGCACAACTTATTGATTTAATTGTAGAAAATGAATTGTGAATTATTATTTACATTTCCATTAATCCCTAAACGCTGCGATATCCCTCGTGTCAAACTGTAAAGTGTTTGAGGGTGACCTTTTAGGACCGTTTCAAAGTTACGTCACACTGAATGGTCCAGGGGTCGAGATAAGGAATATATTAATAGTCAAATAACACACTATTATACGAATAACTAATTTTATATCAGCATTGGGATCGCATAAGGTTTGAACTTAATGTTTAAATATAGTAGTTTAAATATAATTTTTGGAAACGTGATCGTAACAAATAAATGTTACGATTTTTTTACGATTTAAGTTTTTTTTGCTACTATACGCCATTAATACTCGAAGGAGTAAGCAGTGGTAATGATACCGCTACACCCTGAATTTGATCACATGTAATAACGGGCCATATTGGTTATAATGTTGTCAGTCATCAATATTTATTGCATATAAATGTCCAATTGTCATTGAAAAATATGCAAAGCCCAGATTTGAACCTGTGAATTCAGAGACAGAAACAGGGTATTTAATCAATATCGTGTCAAGAGATAATTGCCTATCATCATCATCATTAGCCTGTTGCAGTCCACTGCTGGACATAGGCCTCTCCCAATGTGCGCCACAACATCCGATTCTCTGCCCTCCGCATCCAGTCTTTTCCAGCAGCCTTAAAATGAGAATTAAATTGAGACTGCCTCAGCGCATGAAATGGTCCAATCTCAAAAATTAAAAGATTTTTTGAAACCATTGAAAAGTATTCACCCAGAGTAACAAAGGCTATAATAAGCTATTAATCATCACCCTCATCGCCATTTTGTTTGTACACACGAGTAACACCGCGAGGCGGATAGCTATGTTATCAAACAACTTTTACGCCTGTACAAGGAAAAATTATAGTGTGTCAGAGGCAACACAGTCGAATTATAGTGAGATGTAGTAAGATGAAAAGTGCGCAATTCTGTTACCATCTCAATCTGGTTGGTTAGTAATTCTTTTACTCGTACAGCTTCTGTTTGTATAGGTACATACTTATAGATAAGGAGCATTTTGACCTTCCGCCATGCAATAAGTTGGGGAAAAATAGCATCTGTGGGTTAGATTTTATATGAATTTTATTGATATTTATATATGAATCATATATTATGAAACATAACCTATACTAGTTGACTCAGAGAACTTTGTTTCGCCTCAAAAGCAATAAGTTAAGGATAAATAAATGGTCATTGTGGTTTCTATGGTTCCTAAGTGATAGACATTTGCCATCGCGAATTTTTTTTCGTAGACCTTTTGAAGGTGTTTAATAATGTAGCCACTTCATCCAGCGTTTGCAACTAAAGTGCTTAATCTCGAAAATATTCACGTTTTTACTGTATTATACAGGAATTGTACATACAAAACACTCCGTTTAAACGGAACTGTTAAAAAAAGAAGACAATCAAAATCCGTTGCGTAAATTTAAAGAATATCTTTGAAACTCATATAAAAAGTCAGACTTTGTTTTATTATACTATGTAATAATAATAATAATGATTAATTTTAATACTTTTTAGTCCTGCAAATTAAATAATACTAAACCTCGACAATATGGAGCATGATCTTGTGTCAAATAATAAAATCATCATAAAAATTATATAGGACTTTACACAGCTTTTCAAGTAGGAAGATATAAAAGAAGCTCCGAAAGTATGAAACACGTTTATTAATTAATTTTAATGCTGACGCTAACTTCAGATGCTTATTAATTTTGATAATTAACTTATGTACCTGCTTCATAATATTGTAATTAATTTTCAAATAAAATTAAGTCATACCTTTCTTAGACATTACTTTCGAAATTGAATATGTCGATCAGTAGCAACTCGATACTTATTAAATAAAATATTAATTGCCTTTTGTTTATATTAATTAAAAACAATTTAATAATTTATTATAGTTTTAATAATATATGCTATACAAGAAAACGTCTTTTTTAAAGCACTTCACTTTAGGAAATAAATAAACTGATAACATAACATAACATACATAATATAACTTCACGCCTTTTGTTACCCGAAGGTGTAGGCAGCAGCTGTTAAGCCTCGTCTCGCCGTTATGTTTACGTCCCAAATGGAATAGGTGGCGAACCTATTGCCATACCGGGCACAAAGTTTTCAGTCATCGATATTTATCACACGTAACTTCCAAAAAGTCATTTGTGAGAGCCAGTGTCAGGTTTCTAACCCGGACCTCTGGATCAGAAGCCGCGTGCTCTACCACTGGACCACCGAGACTGTTAATTGTAAAGTCCTGATCCCCTTTAACAATTTACGAATATGAATTCAATATTAAAAAAAAGGTGAGCCTTCACGAGACGCCTGGCAGTTGCGAAGCATCGAAATTATTTTGTACAAATAATGACAGGCTCAAAAGTACAGATTATTAAAATATGAACTACATATTATGCCACGATAAAAACATACAATATTTAATATTTTCTTCAGAATATTATGACACTTTATTTCTCATTTTATCTTGCATATTTATTAGCAACTCTTTAATTTCATTCACCTTTTGGTTTAACGTCCCCTACTGGTGTTGCGGAGTACTAGGAACTTCGGGAACCTTGCTTGCTTGCTTGCAAATAAATGTTTGATCGATAGTTCCAATATTGGCATTGTACGTGGTTCACGGTTACAGTACTAGATGGCGTTTACCCTGATAGTATTCTTACTAAACAACTAACATAACATGTTATAGTATAACATAAAATACCTTCACGACTTTTTCTAACCGAAGGTGTAGGCAGCGGCTGTTAAGCCTTGTCTCGTCGTTATGTTAACTCGCGACTTCTTCCGAATTCGAATCCGGTAGAATCCTTCCAGCCATTACCGGTACACTCCGTGTAAAGTACTAACTGCGACACGCAAATCAGACACACTTAACTGTTCTGTATGTTGAAGTATACACGTTTTGCACACTTCCACATGAAGGTCTTAGACGACGATCAGGTCTGATGAATAGATCTGACGTTAGCTCAGTAAATAGCATCGTTGCTACTTGTCACTTGGAATGTATACTAAAATAGTTAAAGTAGGTTGAGAAATAAGTAAAGAAAAACTGCACTGACTTCTGTATCTATATGTGTGTATGTTTATCCAGACTAAACCCATAATATATAATATACTAAAAAGAAACTATAAACTATTTTATATTAAAAGTCCAATTGCGACAGATTTTATATACCCAATATTATTATAACTTGATTACAGAGGGTTTAATGTAATAAATTCTCCGCATATTCCTCACAAATAACTTTCGCGTGACCCTTCCAATTAAATAATAAATTTGTCTTTATAATTATGATTATATGTTAGTACGGTCTGTATATCGTGTGTGAGAACCTAGCAATATGATCGTTATTCTTGACGTTGTTTAAACAAGTATAGTGCAAAAGAAGCTTTACTTGATATATTTAGATCTTTCTTTATACATCGTTTGTTTGAAATCGGTAACATTAGATAAATGCTTACCCTTATGTTAATACTATTATAATCTTACTAATATTAAAAATGTCATACGGTCTCGGTGGCGCAGTGGCTAGCACCCCGCTTCTGATTCAAGAAGTAGTGGGTTCAAATCCTGGCACACACCAATGACTTTTCGAAATTTTCGGAAGTTATGTGTGATAAATATCGATGACTGACAAACTTTGTGCCCGGTATGGCAATAGGTTCGCCACCTATTCCATTTGGGACGTAAACATAACGGCGAGACGAGGCTTAACAGCCGCTGCCTACACCTTCGGGTAACAATGGCGTGAAGTTATGTTATGTTATGTTATTAAAAATGTGAAAGGATTTATGCAAGTCAACGAAGCGAGTGAGGCGTGTAAAGATCGTGCCTTATGGCGTTCCGTTCTCTCTGCCTACCCCGCAAGGGATTTGGCGTGAAGTTATGTGTGTGTGTGTGTGTGTGTGTGTGTGTGTGTGTGTGTGTGTGTGTGTGTGTGTGTGTGTGTGTGTGTGTGTGTGTGTGTGTGTGTGTGTGTGTGTGTGTGTGTGTGTGTGTGTGTGTGTGTGTGTGTGTGTGTGTGTGTGTGTGTGTGTGTGTGTGTGTGTGTGTGTGTGTGTGTGTGTGTGTGTGTGTGTGTGTGTGTGTGTGTGTGTGTGTGTGTGTGTGTGTGTGTGTGTGTGTGTGTGTGTGTGTGTGTGTGTGTGTGTGTGTGTGTGTGTGTGTGTGTGTAAAAGGAGTTGTACATTCGGACAATTAACTTAAGTGTAACTTCGTATTGTAGAAAAGAAAATAAATTAAAGCAAAATGCTTTAATGCTCTCTGAAAATATGAAAATAATATTTCCTTAAAAATTTCAAGTATCAACTTAGAGCCTCAGTATGTACAATTTATATAATAATAAAAGCTTGTCGCGCGAGTTGTAAATAAACTGTACTAATTTTATAATGTCAAATGAACAGTTAAATATAGTCCGTTAATACAGCTATTTAACTTATTTTTGTATTTAAAGCATAACATATTAAAACACGAGCGCTTGAAATTGCCACCTTGGAACAAAAACGCACGGGCGATTCCGAGTGTAAGGTTGTCATGAGAAGAAATGGGCAAAACACTCATGTAAAATTAATCTACTAACTTTAGTATATTATCTATTGCAATTTAATTACCTACTGATAGGGAGTCAAACCTCGCGACAAGCAAAAGCTTGTCGCGAGGTTTGACGCGGATGCGTTGAATGAAATGACACTAACCTAGCCAGCTATAACTAAAAATAAAAAATAAATTAAAGCAAAAACCCTTTTTAAAGAAGCTTTTATTTAAGCGCTCTAAAAATATGGAAAAAATATTTCCTTAAAAATTTCAAGTATCAACTTAGAGCCTCAGTACGTACAATTTATATAATAATAAAAATTATGGCTAGGTTAGTGTCATTTCATTCAACGCATCATTATTGCAAGTTAGTTTACCGTTTAATTTCAAACAGTCCAGCTCTTCAATAAGGAGATCATCTAATTCAATTTCAGCTTGGAGCTTTCTTTTCTATTTAATCGCAATGCTGATTTTTAATTCATATCCATATTGTAGAAATGCATCAAAAATATGTATGCCGTCATCTTGGATGGTCTACCGTATTGTATTTAGAATGACGTCACATTATTTTTCGAGTTATTTTCAACAAGCCCTTTCATTCGATACCCATATTGTAGAAATGCAAATATTTTTCCCGCCATATTGGATTTGGAATGACGTCATTTTTTTTTAGTTACTATTAACAAGCCCTTTCATTTGATACCCATATTGTAGAAATGCATTAAAAACTGTTCCTCTATATTGGATTTAGAATGACGTCACATTATTTTTTCAGTTACTCTCAATGAGCCCTTTCATTTGATACCCATATTGTACAGAAGCTTAAAATATGTTTTCCTCCATCTTGGATATTCCACCATATTGGATTTAGAATGACGTCATATTATTTTTTGAGTTACATTCAATAAACCCTTTCATTTGATACCCATATTGCAGAAATGCATTCAAAATATCCATTCCTCCATCTTTGGTGGTCCGCCATATTGGATATGGAAGGATGTCACACATCATATCATGCATTGTCATCCAAAGTAAACGTGTATACAAAATTTCAGCTCAATCGGTTAAAGATATCTACTTCAAAATTGAGTTGCAAGATTCCACCGAACATACATACTTCAAACATACATACAGTGCAAGTTAAATAAAAGCTTTTAATAAAAAGGGTCAGAAATTGATTCAGAAATAGAGAAAAATAATTCATGCACTCGACCGGTGAAATACCACGACCTCTCAGAAGATCGACGTAAAGTGGCTCATGCCGCGTTTCATTCGGTGAGAGAGGTACCCGGAGGCTCATCCCACTTTCCCATCCTTTCCTATTACTATTTCCTATTATTATTTCCTATTACTATACTCTACTACTACTAAGTACCATGTCTTGATTGAAGTTTATTATATTATTATAATGTTTTATTCGACTCGGCCATAGAGGTCACTATTCGTCAATTTTAAATCGCGCTATGGTTTCACTCCATGGAGTTTATATTAGTATAGTATTTAAGAACATATTTACAGGTTTTGGTAAAATATTAAAAAATCAGTTCTACAATTATAAATGTTAGGTATTTATTTCTTCAATGGATTTTAGAAATAAAATAATACATTCAATCAAATACAGTTATAAAGGAATGTAGTTGACACTAAAGGCCGCGTTTCAAGTGTCAATTATAGTACCTCCATTCATCTAGTGGCGGGTGGAGGGTACTATGATTGATTTTAAAAATCAATTACAGTACCTAAACCTAAACTGATGTCTGTGTAGTAATGAAATTCAAGCTTAACAAATTGAATGGTAGTAGTGGAGCCAAGCATTTCGCTGCATGAATGGGCCGGCTCTACTGGTGAAATACCACGACCTCTCGGAAGATCGACATAAAGTGGCTCATACCGGGTTTCGTTCGGTGAGAGAGGTACCCGGAGGCTCATCCCACTTTCCCATCCTTTCCTATTACTATTTCCTACTCCCTTAAAGGTCGGCAACGCAACTGTAACACTATATGTGTTGCAGGTGTCCATGATCGGCACTTACCATCAGGTGACGAGCTTGCTTGTTTGCCCTCGTTTACCCGGTATGGCCACCTATTTCATTTGGGACGTAAACATAACAGCAAGTGGAGACTTAAAAGCTACTGCCTAGACCTTCGGGTAGAAAAGGCGTGAAGTTATGTTACTATATGTGCGCGTAATACATATTTGCCTAAAAATCTAATACTTATATCGTGTATATTGCGATATCTTTTGAATAAAATGTCCGAATTGAATAATTCAAAAAGTTCTAGGAAGCTATTGAATTTATCTTGAATTGTAAATAATTTATTTTAATCAGAATTAATACCAAAGTACAAAATAAAGGGCTTTTAAAACATCATCATTAAAATTATTTAAAAAAATAAATAAACACTTATTGTGAGATAATTACAATAGTTAGACACATGGTGTCGCGACCATTTGTGTAGACAACTATATATTCTGCAAACTTTTAGTACATTTTTTTTCTCTACAATCAATACTTTTTGTAGCGTACGCGATGTAATCATTTTTTTTAGGTCCTTTTTTACACCTTGGCTTACATTATCGGACTTTTAGTAAAGATCCCTAATTGTTTAGAAAATATAATATAGCCTTAATCCTTCCTCTATAAATGGACTATCCACCACTGAAAGAATTTTTAAAATAGAACCAGCGGTTTCTGAGATAGCACGTTCAAAGAAACAAGCTATTATGATTTATAAGTATTAAATGAGTGGTATAGTGCCACCACTAGCTACTAGATGTCTATGTACAGATAAAAATCACGCTTAAGCAATTCTCTTCCTGGATTTATATATAGACTGGTGCAAGTTCGCCATTTTATTATTATATAATATGTTTTGAGGCCGCTAGGGGCGTTAAAAGCGTTAAACGGTTGCACGAGACATTAGAAGTTACACTTCAAAAAAAAACCAGAATTATCAGCAAATAACATAACCTCATTTCCGGGTGCGTATGATAACTTATACATTCATTTGCATTACTTTATGACTGAACATAGGCCGGGGGCTTGGTGTGGCGTGAATCACGACATTTAACACGGCAACAATTAATATATATATACGAGATTGGATGACACGCAAGATTTTCCATTTTTGTTACAACTTTTGTACATTTACGCCCCCAATTTTCAAACAAGTCAGCTTAGGCTCGTGGTAGAATATAATGTCGTAACTAAATCGGACACGATTTTTTTAGTCGTCGATAATTTTCAAACTTGTCTTTTTAAGAATACTTAAATACTATATTACTAGTTTGGAATTCTATGCCATAAAAGCAGTATTCGGAATATTAGATACATAATAAGTATGTCTAACTCACGCCAATTTTATTTGCGTGTAAATGTATTTTAAAATTTCAAAACGTCCCTGTCATTATGGCCCAGTCGGTATGAAAACAGTTAATAATAAAATATTGACCTACAAAATTTAATGAGATCAGAATTTGCCAAGTAACGTTCCCAAGTTTGTTTAGGATGAACTAAAATGACACTCGAAGTGGATTTTTGCTGAACGCCGCTCCAACGAAACGAGCTTCTTTGACTAATTACTGCGGTAGGATTTAGATGAGTAAGTTCAAATAAAGAGAAACGCTCTTATAGATCTTCACTTATCTCTTACTCACGTTTTGCGCTTTTGATAATGATAAGAGTGACTAGAATTATTCGTGTTCAGTTTTGCAGTAAAACTTCTTTACCTACACTTTGGGGAGTATGTTAGAGAATATATTACGAAAAGTATTGTCTGGCCAGGTGAACGAAAAAGACGGAGGTATATGTTATTGAGTTTGTTAATTATCCAGAGGGAGAAAGAAAGGGAGTGAGAGACTTATTTGGGGCAAAATAGAGAGGTTTGAATTTGTCAACTCTCTATCTAGGTGCCGATATGCCTACAACTTCATGTAGTAAAAGGCGTGAAGTTAAGTATGTATGTTCTAAAATGTATGTCCAATTGAGACACGTAACGTTACAACGTGTTTATTTTGAACTATCACCTATATTATTATTTGTTATCTCGAAACTTTGATATTTAAAGTAAACTTGGGAAGTACTTGACGCAGTCAGTTGTAATCGTCACAGTTTCGTACTAATGAGACTTTCCACTCACAAGTAGGCGTAGTGGGGAACTTGAACAACTTTACGCGATAAGGTTGAGTTACGTTTATTAACACTTTAGATATATAAAGTACTAAAATTTCACTGAATTTCTCGTTGATTTAATATTGATATAAACCTTGAACTGCAATGAAGTTTTTGTGTCGAAAGAGACTAGTAAGTTTTAATTTTTTTATAAAATTTATAAACAGACGCAAGTTCTAGTATATAACTCCATCACTAAGTCTTACCTTCTGATATCATAACAATTTAACATGAAACTAATAGAATAAAAAGCGCTTTAGAAATGAAAGTATGTCTGAAAGTAACAGTGGTTAGAGCCAAGCAGTTCGCAGCATGAATGGGCCAGCTCGACCGGTAAAGATCGACATAAAGTGGCGGTCTCTTCAGTGAGAGAGTTTTCTTCATCCTTTCCTATACTTCTGCCTTAAAGGTCGGCAACGCAACTGTAACACTATATGTGCTGCAGATGTCCATGGGCGGTGCTAGTCACTTGCCACCAGGTGACCCGCTTGCTCGTTTGCTCTCCTATCGAGACCCCTCCTACCCATAAAAAAATTGAATCTGAGACTTCCACTTCTTGAAATCGAAATAGCTATACATAAGTACTGTTTGTATTAATATTATTTATTATAATACAATTTGCTTTAAGTAGCAATCTGTTTTTGATTACATTAAAAAAATATGTTTCCAACGCCACGCCTCTTACAGCTCGCTAAGCTGACGGTAATGAATTTCCCGTTTCGAATTATACATGTAGAAGCCCGGTCGCAGGAGGTTCCAAACTTTCTCGGACAACTTTGCGTGGGATAAGTCTCCGAGCTTCAATTCCCACCACGAATGTAGCGGGGGTCTTTGAAAGGCGTTGAAAATTTATGCTAACGCAAATAATATTTTATAACTTGTTCACATAGGTACATTCTACTTATATTTTTGAACAAAATTTATTGTAGTAGTTTGTAGTATTAGTCAAATTAATTGAAGACACTTGAATGGGAAATTTAAAGAAGATTTTTCTGTGAAACTTCGTCCGGTTCCACAGTGTCTACGGTACAGACTATGAATTCAAATGGAGGTCGCAATACTCAATTAACTTGATCTTGCCAATTTCCTACCAAATTTAAAATATACCGAATGAAATGAAATTCGGAAGATATTGTTATTTTCTTGTCATTCGTCAGGAAATTTACAATGTACAGTAAAATTTGAAACAGATAGATAAATTCGGACAGAAGATAATTCCACATAGAATATGAATCAAATAAATTTTGTGTATGTCATTAGAAAACAATTTATTTCAGAAGGGGTAGGTAATATAAAAACAAGGTCGGAACACCGTGTGATCCCTTTTGACGGACGACAGTGGTATCTGTAACACTGCTCATATCCCAGAGAATTTTGTCTAATTATTAAACTAGAACCAGGATTCGAACCCTCGCCCTCATGATTTAGAAGTGCTCGACCACTGGACCAGCGAGAGTTTTTTATGTTGTATTAGTGCATATTTATAAAACTATTGTTGATTTCGCTCTTTGTACTAATCTTTGAATTATAAAATGATCCGTAACATTATTACAATGGTTCATTCCAGTATTGTATTGAATTGTACTTTTTATGTGTCCCTACTTCTATAATGTATAATATCTCAAACAAGGAGACAGCATCTTTGAATTCTTTATTATACAGTTAACAAGAATGGAATACGTATTAATTGAAATACGATGATTGATGCTCGGTTTTGAAATGAATATGTTTTGTTGTTGTACTGTGAATAATATATTCACTTATATGATTTTGTATATTCATTTATCATTCACACAACATATTCATTTACCATATCTATTGCCGTGTAATAAACAAATATGTAACTTACGATTTCTGTCATTTTTTCCTTAGAAGATTATAACTAAATACAATATTTCAATATAAACATTAACATTTAACAGTGGTAGAGCCACCCAGTTTTCTTGCAATAATTGGCCTGCTAGACCGGTAAAATTCCACGACCTCTCATAATATTGACGTAAAGTGGGGATCCAAGGTGTTCGGAGGCTCTACTACTTTCACTTTTCCCTTCCCGCCCCACTTCTAAGAGGTTAGAATTCCCCTATCTCATTTTAAAGGTCGCCAATGTATCACTGTCTGGTGTTGCAGTTTTTCTTTCTGGGGAGCATTAATTGCTTACCATCAGGTGATACGCTTGTTCGTTTGCTTTATTTAAATAACAAAACCAGCTACCCTACTAACTACGCTAGAGTTGGAGAAAGAGAATTCAATTACTGTGTACACGTATGTTCAAAGTGAAAACATGAACACAAATAGTGCATGTTACAATGAGTCTCAAAATAGTATTTTTGGAATAATATATTTATAACATAACATAACTTCACGCCTTTTTATACCCGAAGATATAGGCAGCGGCTGTTAAGCCTCGTCTCACCGTTATGTTTACGTCACAAATGGATTAGGTGGCGTACCTATTGCCATACCGGGCACAAAGTTTTTCACATAACTTTCGAAAAGCATTGCGAAAAATCATTGGTATGAGCCTGGATTCGGACCCGCGACCTCTTGATTCAGAAGCGAGGTGCTTGACCACTGGACCACCGAAACTGTATACTATAATATGTTCATATCTTCGTGTTGATCGAACGTATTTGTTCGCGACGAACCAATAAAAACCCATTTCGTGTTCGTCATAATAGTTTAGTGATAATAGTGACAATTCGTGACACAGTAAAAGGTATATAGTTTGAAGTGTCTGTCTGTGTTTAAAGTGAAATAGTATAATATGTAAAGTGTAAAGACAACAAATACTGCAATAGTGCTATAGTGAAATAGTTGTTAATAGATGTCACTATTTAGTATTGTATAGTTTTAGTGATAGATGATAAGATTTTATATAGATGTCGCTCGGTGCAACAGAATATTGTACTGCTGTACCGACACGTTAGTATTTTTAAGTTGGTATTTGTTAGTATAGTGGTGGGCTGATGTAACCGCCCACCTTTTGGAATCACAATAAATGATAGAAAGAGAGGTTCTCGCGCGGCATTCGGAAGGGTAAATAAGGGTTTATAAAAGGCCGAACATTTCAGTAAAAGCTCTCTCTTCTCTACGAACTCTCCGAGCGGCCTGTCTCTTGCGTGCGACTCTCTGTCCTTCGACGTTCCCATCCGCGGTCCTACACGGGTCTTTGACGGGTCGCCGAACAATAGAAGTCGCACCATCTGGCAGGCACAATAGACTACGGGCACGGTATCCGCCGGCTCGTAAAACAATAAATAGCAGTAATAACTGCGAGCCGCGCCGGAACCTCGGTAACACAGGAAGACTTCTATTATTTCAGTACACCTCGTAACTTTCATCTTACAGTTAACCAGCGACCTAACAGGACGTCAGCTTTTGCACTATTAGTGCATTAATACAAGCCCGTCCTGCACATCGTTTTGGCCCTTCGAGCCGGATCACATCGTTTTGATCCTTCGAGCTGCGATCACATCGTTTTGGTCACATCGAGTCGGGAGCACATCGTTTTGGACCTACGCAGCCGAAACAGAGGTGATATAGTTTGATAGATATTTATAGTTGAACGGTTATCCGTTCTGGTCCTTCAACAGCAACTAGATTTCGCCGTACTGAAAAATAGAAGATCGCAAGATGCCCGTTACGCGTTCTAGAGGACGAGCACCGGAGTGGTCGGCGGATATAGAAGAAGTAATTATAAATCCCGCCACCACTCACCAACAGCAACCGTCACAGTTATCGTCCGGAGCCCCTATAGTAAGCACTGAGCCGCCGCCGCCATCGACGTCTTCAACAATAGAAAATCGTAATAGCAGAAGACTCCGTCAAAGGGAAAGCGACTCAGCGCACACCGCATCTCCGGACGAACACGTGAGTAGAGAACTACGTGCCGCAGGAACGATTTCGTCCAATCGGAATCGTTCCAATAGGAAAGCATTGAAGGCACGCCAAGATCTACTTAAAATACAGTTACAGTTAGCGGAAATAGCGCTACAGCAAGCTGAAGAAAGTCAAGAATCTGACAGCTACGCTGAGGAAGGGAATTCTCAAGCAGGTTATGTCCGTTCCTGGCTGAAGGAAGTCCCAAATCCGCCCGTAAATCGCGAACAAATAGAAGCCGCAGCCGACAAATCGAACCACGTGGCCCCAAATCCACATATGGATTCCGAACACCATGTGGCTCCAAATCCACGTGTGGACTCCGAACTAATAGAACAGGACCACGTGCACACAGCAACTCAATTATTCGGAATAGAAAAAGAAACGCATAGGATAGCCGAAGAAATTAATAAGGTATGTTCATCCGATAGTGATTCAATGAGATCGTTATTAACCGGTCTTACTTCAGCCATAGCAGCGCTCGCCGAAAAGAAGACACCAGATACCACTCATCTAGTGGCTTCCAAGGTCATTATGACATTACCGACGTTCGACGGCGCACATACCGAGTGGTTGTCATTCCAAGCCATATATGACACCACGAAGAATTATTTTAATGATGTAGAAAACACGGCAAGACTCAGAAGAAGTCTCATAGGACGTGCATTAGAAGCAGTGAACTCGGAACTTATAGCACATGCACGTCCTTCAGAGATAATGAAAGAGTTGGCACTTCAATTCGGGAGACCAGACTCTATAGCGCAAGCCGAATCAGACCGAATGAAAAATCTACCCCGCTGTGGAGAAAAGCCTCGGGAGATTTGCACATTTGCAGGCAAAATAAGAAGCGGCGTAGTCACTTTAGAAGCGCTCAAAAAAGAGCACTATTTAATAAACGCTGAATTACTTAGAATTCTAACAGAGAAACTACCGAACTCCCTGCGCGTACAGTGGTATCGAGTCTATACAGAAAAATACAACTCCGTGCCAAACTTACGTAATTTCAGCGAATTTGTAACTGAAAACGCGAAATATTGTAGTGCGTTTGCCTCGGCCGACAATAGTGAGACGCACAATCGTCGTAATTTTCGGCGCGCACACACCACAATCGAACGACATCGTGCGCACACCGTGAACGAACGATTATTTAATAACTCTCGAAATACTAGTAGCATATATAATTGCAAAATTTGTGAAAAAGCGGCACATCATCCAGCAAATTGTGAAGAATTCAATAGAAATGATTCCAACAAGAAATGGGATTTAGCGAAACAATACGGATTGTGCTTCCGTTGTTTGCACATTCGAAACAAGACACATTCGTGCAAACCTCGAAAGTGCGGAATAGATGGATGCGCTGCCACACACCACCGACTGCTGCACTATCTAAAGAAACAGTCAGATGACGGCAGCACCGATAAACAAGAAGTAGTTGCAAACTCCAAAGTCAACAACAGTCGAGCCTTTTTAAAAATAGTTCCCGTACGTCTTATTGGACCGGCGGGAGAAGTGTCTACATTCGCGTTACTCGACGATGGATCGACAGTTTCGCTTATAGACAAAGAAATAGCTGATTCAGTTGGTGCCGACGGCAGATTGGAACCATTTACTGTTCACACAATAGGAGAGGCACCACTGAACATGCGAAATTCGCGACGCGTGAATGTGACAGTAGAAACAATGAGCGGTAAAGTTACACCTCTGAGTTTACAAACAGTACCACGCTTATCGTTGATGCCACAAAAAGTCAAGAAAGAAGACATAGAAGGTTATGCTCATCTCTCAGACATAGCGAGCCAACTCGTGTACGAAAAAGGTGAACCCAAAATTCTAATAGGACAAGATAACTGGCATCTCCTAGTGGCTAATAAGACTCGCCGAGGAAACCGAAACCAACCAATTGCCTCGCTTACAGCATTAGGATGGGTGCTACATGGGTTGCGACCAAGGGGGCAAGTTGACAGCGCCGTTCATTTCGTTGGGCAAATTACAAATATAGAAAGAATTGAAAAAAACTCGTATCAGCTAAATAAGAATACGAAAAATAATTCTGAAGGCATAGTTAAAAGTAATAACCGTCAGAAAATAAAAAATGGTCACAGAAAAACAATACACAATACAGCCCTGTAAAAAGGACAACTTTATTAGTTCCCATAAGCCCATAGAGAGGAAACTTCACCGAAACGCTCAGATAAAGCCTACTTATAGAAATGAAATAGACAGTAATAATAAAAAGGAATACGCCAGAAGGGCACCTCTTAATAGAAAGCTAAGCAAGTCATGGTACTTTCCACACGTAGACTTCCGTTTTCATCGCAAAGGGCCCGACTTATCAAACAAGAAGACGAAATTTTACACCAACATATCCGAACAATATCGAAAAGTACGAGTCAGGCCAGAAAATAGTAACACGCAACAACGCCGTATGTTTAGTTCGAATAGAAATCATCCGGAAGAAGTATCAAAGGAAAAGATAATGCTTGCGGTAGGAACTCCAAACTATCAGAGCCATATTAATATGTATAGAAAATATGTGATTGACACTGCGATAAATAGACATTATAATGGTCAATAGTATAGCATAGTGATGTAACGATGTCATAGTAGTGTAGTATAGATATACATCAGACAGTTTTCGAGATAAGGAAGTGAGTGATAGGTACATAGTGCATAAGTGATTAGAATTTTAAAAATAGATCTTACATTAATGGAATGTCAAAAAATAGAAAGCTTTATGATTATTGCCAACATAGAATCTCTAATGAAAAGGAATAAATAAGAAAGTCGGCATTATATGACATAATAATTAAACATGTGTATGAAGAACACAAGATTTCGTAAACAATAGAACGCCCATGAATGAAGCGGCGTTATAATAGTAATGGTACAAAGTGACCAATTGCGTTTATGGCACCAATAGTGAATAAAGACGCTCAGGAATAGAGATGCGTTAAAAATAGTAATGGTGCCGTGTGAACGGTTCGATTTAAGGCACCACCGTCAATACAACGCCCATCAATGGAGTGGCGTTAAACAATAGTAACGGTGTCATAATAAAGCTAAGTTTACGGCAAATAAGTGAATAGAACGCCCATTAATAGAGTGGCGTTATAGGTATAACAGATGATAGTAATGGTGCAAAGTAACCAATTCGGTTTACGACACCTATAGTCAATAGTCGAGATCATCACATAGTTATTTGGGCAAGTTTGCGTGCGTCCATCTATCTGAACTCCAACACCGGCGGGAGCCGCATAGAAGCCGTCATTTAAGTTGGAGACCCACTTATTATCGCCGATGGCCACTGGATCGGATAACTCGTGTCCAGACCGCCAAATAAGAATCGAGGAGGTGTAAACATCAGCGGGCATACTTCGGAGACCCGTGAAAAAGCTCATTCCACTACCGAAGTAATAGTTCGCGCTCACCGTAGTTTCTGCAGCATCGCTCCGACAGTTTAACGCTCTGCTGCACGGCGGGAGAAATGTTCGCGACGAACCAATAAAAACCCATTTCGTGTTCGTCATAATAGTTTAGTGATAATAGTGACAATTCGTGACACAGTAAAAGGTATATAGTTTGAAGTGTCTGTCTGTGTTTAAAGTGAAATAGTATAATATGTAAAGTGTAAAGACAACAAATACTGCAATAGTGCTATAGTGAAATAGTTGTTAATAGATGTCACTATTTAGTATTGTATAGTTTTAGTGATAGATGATAAGATTTTATATAGATGTCGCTCGGTGCAACAGAATATTGTACTGCTGTACCGACGCGTTAGTATTTTTAAGTTGGTATTTGTTAGTATAGTGGTGGGCTGATGTAACCGCCCACCTTTTGGAATCACAATAAATGATAGAAAGAGAGGTTCTCGCGCGGCATTCGGAAGGGTAAATAAGGGTTTATAAAAGGCCGAACATTTCAGTAAAAGCTCTCTCTTCTCTACGAACTCTCCGAGCGGCCTGTCTCTTGCGTGCGACTCTCTGTCCTTCGACGTTCCCATCCGCGGTCCTACACGGGTCTTTGACGGGTCGCCGAACAATAGAAGTCGCACCATCTGGCAGGCACAATAGACTACGGGCACGGTATCCGCCGGCTCGTAAAACAATAAATAGCAGTAATAACTGCGAGCCGCGCCGGAACCTCGGTAACACAGGAAGACTTCTATTATTTCAGTACACCTCGTAACTTTCATCTTACAGTAAACCAGCGACCTAACAGGACGTCAGCTTTTGCACTATTAGTGCATTAATACAAGCCCGTCCTGCACAGTATTATTATATAGCCATCCCTCACACCAATTACTTTTCGTAATTCTTTTCGAAATATATATATCAATGACATTATGCTTGATGTACGACCATTAGGTGAGTTTAGTCGGGGGGCGCCGTCAGACCACCTCCACGAGCGCCCGGACGCTCCTTCCGGGCCGGTGCTCCCTGGGCGGGACCTGGCGGAGTAAATTCCGTCGGGTCCCGGCTGAGAGTCTGACACCAGTGGTGAAATCGTAATCCAGTCCGTGGGGCTGGGACGATGGCCGCCGCAAGGGGGCCGCGAGGAAGAAAACCTCTATAAAAAATCACATTGTGGAGCTCCGCCTACCCTCTGCGTATCAGAGGGTAGAGTGCGACGCTACCGTGCAGGGTGGCAGTTTGCCACGGCTCAGGGCAACGGACCAGGGGTCGTGGACCTCCCCGTTCGGCCTGCAGCGTGTTTCGGGGTGGGGGCGACGGACCAGGGATTGTGAATCCCCCCGTTCGGCCCTACCGAAACGAAGGAGCGCGGGACAGGGCGTCGGTCAGGGGTTGTGAACCCCCCCGCTCGGCCTGTCCCAGTATTCGAGGAGGGAAGGGGCGACGGACCAGGGGTTGTGAACCCCCCCGCTCGGCCCTACCCGGGACGGTCTTCTGGAGAGGGGCGGTGGACCAGGGGTTGCTAACCCCCCCACTCGGTCCTCTCCGAGGAAGGCGCTCCGGGGCGACGGACCGTGGGTCGTAGACCCCGCCGCTCGGCCCGGCCCGCAACCCTCATTGAGAGGCGCGGGGGTCGTCGGACCGCGTGGAGTAAACCACTATAAAAAATCCGTGAATCCCAAGTTCTGATGCCCGGCGAGGGGATGCATGTTCGACGCGGAGGTCGGACCCGAGGGCATCACTTTAGGGGAGCTCACCCCTGGGCAGGAGGGAAAAAAGCCGAGGGAACTCCCCCTCGTTAATAAAAGTACTAAACAAAATGGCATCTAGTGAAAACAAATGTCCTCACGTGGGTCCCAGCTGCGACGCGGCTGGGGAATCCCACCCTGGCGGAGTCCCGCCAGGCAGCCCCACCGTATGTGAGGGGGGCACCTACTGCCAAGTTGTCGCAAGGGGCAACCAAATTGAGGAAGGCGAGACGGGTGTCACGGCTGAAGCCGGCACCCCTACAAACATTGGATCGGACAATCCACCTACCTCCGGACGTTTCTGGAGGGGTGAAGAAGGAAACGAGGGGGAGCCCAGCTCTGGGCGTTCCCGCTCGTCTTCCTGCAACATGGACGTAACAAAGGGGAAAGAATTTGTCCTCAAATTCAAGAGGCCCAATTCTCCCCTGATAACGAAAAAGACTAGGACGGCGGACGGCGGCGGAGATAGCGATAGCGCTATGTCCGCCGTCTCCGCCGTATCAGAGGGAGTGCGGGCGCGTAAGCGCAAGCCGCGGAGCCCTGTCAACATTGGGGGCGAAAAAAAACGGCCTACACGCGCCGTAAGATATGAGGAGGAGCCTTCGGAGCCAAACTCCACAGAGATTGGCTCCGAAATATTCGAGGCGCTCGAAAATATGGAGCGAACCGTCAGCTTAGCGAAATGCACAAAAGCCGAAATCGCGAAGACGGTTCGTTCCAACGCCGCCTCGATACGCGACAAAATTGCCGTTTTGTGTGCCAGGGCCGACACCCAGGACCGGGAGAATGAAAGCTTCCGGTCTCAAATGACGGGGCTGTCGGCCCGGATCATCGAGGTCGCTCAGGAGAACGCGGAGCTTCGGGCCAAGATGGCTGATATGTCGGCCAGGTTGGAGGCGCCTAAATCGCAGGCGGCGGGGACATCCCGGGGGGACTCTGTTCCTCCGGTGGCGCCACCGCCTGCAAAAAAGAAGAAGGCTGGCGCAGAAAGGGCTGCTTTGGGCCCCGCGAAACCCGCGGATGCCCCGCCGCAGGCCTCCGCCGTCTCCGACGGAACCCGGGAAATGGCCCTCATGGCCAGAGAATTCGCCCGGTTCCAGTCGGAGATGGCCGCAAAGTACTTCCCCGACGCGGGGAAGAAGCCTCCCCTAAGGCACGAGCGGCTCGCCGCGGCAAATCCGCCGCCACCGGGGCCGCAAGTGCCCCAGAGGGGAAAAAAGAAGAGCAAAAGGGAGAGGAAGGCGGCCGCCGCGGAACGCTCGCGGGCGCCGCCGCCTCCGCCTGCACCTGCAGATGGGCCTGCGCCGGGAGCGGGATCTGGTGGCGAGACCTTTTTTTTTTTTTTTTTTTTTTTTTTTTTTACGCGAGGAAATGCTTTATGCACACCCCCCGCCTGGGGACGGCAGGGGGTAGTGTGGGACTCCCAAAACAGTAAACTGAAATACGATCCTAGGGTTACCCACTAAAACCTCGCGGCGGCCTTCCTCCGGCGTTGGGGTGGTCCAGGATTCGGATAAACCCCTCTGGTCCACCCCGCCGTCGCCCCCCCTCAGTCACGAGGGGGTGCTCATCCTCGGGGAGCCTGGCGAGGCTCCCCCGGGCGGGGCGGCTCCGACCGCGCGCTGTAAAGAGGCGCGCGGCCGGTGGCGCCCCGGACGACCCTCCCCGGCCGCACCGGGGGGTCATCCTTCCCGGGCCGCGACCCGGGCGCACCCGCGGGGTGTGCGCCCTCGCGGCCCGTCGGCGGCGGCGATCACTGAGCTCGCCGCCGCCGCCTTCGAGCGGGATCGGCTCTCTCCCGACCCCGCTCGGCGGCCTCCTTCTGGAGCATGACTGCTTCGCAGAAGGAGGCCACAGCCCTCCACTCCTCCTCGCCCGCCAGCATTGCCGCGACCAACGCCGGCGGGGACAAGTCTTGCCCGATCCCGTCGACCAGGACTCGGCGCTCGTCCGCCCAGGCCGGGCAGACCTCCAGCGTGTGCTGGGCCGAGTCCAGGTCGGATGCGCAATGGTGGCATCTCGCCGTCTCTTCACGTTTTATTCGACTCAGATACTCACCGAAGCACCCGTGCCCGGTGAGTATCTGAGTCAACCTGTAGGTGACAGTGCCCCATTTACGGAGCACCCAGGCCTCGAGGTGGGGCAGGACGGCCCCGACGGCGCGCGAACGCGTACCGCCCTGGAGGACCAGCGCGTCGCGCCAGTCCCCCAGGACCCGCCGGAAGGCCTCCCGCCTCCGCACTTCGTGTCCCCGCGCGTCCCCCCCTCCCCGGCCGAGATCGTACGCGGCTGCGTACATCTCGGCCAGGATGATGAAGGGGGGATAACTCGCGAGGACCGTCGCCGCCTCGTACGAGATTGTACGGTAGCCCCGCACGATCCGTATGGCCATGATCCGCTCCAGGCTCCTCAGCAGAGCCCTGGAGCGGGAGGCCCCCGCAAGGTCTCGCGACCAGACGGGGGCCCCGTACAGGGCCACGGACCGCACGACGCCACCGTAGAGGCGGCGAACTCCCTCCCCCGGTCCCCCGAGGTTGGGCAGCAGGCGGTGTAGAGCGCCCGCCACCCGTCGCGCTCGGGGGACCATCCGTACGAAGTGCTCCTCGAAGCTCCAGCGGCTGTCCAGGGTGAGGCCGAGGTACTTCATGTACCGCCCCACCGGGACAGCCGTGTCACCCACCTGGATCCGCGAGGCCGGGGGTTCCCTGCCTCTGGTGAGGCGGTGGAACCACAGCGCCTCACTTTTGTGAGGCGCCACCTCCAGGCCCAGCCCGCGGATCCGTCTGACGACGATTGCCACCCCCAGCTCGGCGAACCTGAGCGTACGCTCGAAGTCGGGCCCCGTGGCGACCACCAGAGTGTCGTCTGCGTAGCACACGACACTCACGCCACGGGGCAGACTGGTGCGGAGGACCGGATCGTAGGCGAGGTTCCACAGCAGGGGCCCGAGCACGGACCCCTGCGGAACCCCGCACGTTACTTCCTTCCTCTGCTCCGTCCCGTTCCGGTCGACATAGTCCACCCGTCTCTCCTGCAGGTAGGCCCCGATGACCGACCTTAGGTAGGGAGGCACCTCGTGGTATTCGAGGGCCTCCCTGATGGCCGGCCAGGGGAGGGTCCCGAAGGCGTTGACGATGTCTAGCGACACCGCCAGCGCGACCCCCCCCGATCGGACTGCCGGTTCCGACAGGGCCCGCACACGACGCACCGCGTCGATGGTCGAGCGCCCCTGCCGGAACCCGAACTGACAGTCCGATATGTCCGGGCCCACCTGCGACAGGTGGCTGCTGATACGGGCGGAGATAACTCTCTCAAAGAGTTTCCCCGCCTCGTTCAGCAGGCATATCGGCCGGAACGACGACGGAGCGTCTCCGGTCCTCCCTTCCTTCCTGATTAGCACCAGTCTCGCCGACTTCCAGTCGAGGGGGAACACCCCGCGGCGGAGGCAGCTGGTGAACAGCCGCCTCGCCTTGTTCCCTAAGACTTCCAGAGCGAGCGCCAGGACCCGGCCCGGAACTCCATCCGGGCCGGGAGCGGCGCTGCGGGAGGCGAGCCGTGCGACGGCCCGCCCGAGCTCGTCCTCCGTCACCTCCAGCTCGTCGGACCACGGAGCGTGGTCCGACTGTGACGGAGGAACCGAGGGACCACCCTGGACCCTAGGGAAGAGTGCGTCTACGACTCTTCCCACGACTTCCGGGTCCAGGGATTTCGTCAACGGAGGGACCCATGGGGTCAGCTTGCCCAGTACCATCCTGTACGGGCGTCCCCATGGGTCCCTGTCCAGTCCCTCGACGAGCTCGTTCCAGGACCGCTCGCGAGCCGCAGCGATGGCGACGCATACGGCGTGCACGGCGGCCCCGTATTCCCGTCTGACTCTGAGAGCCTCCTCGACCGTGGTTCGCCTTCTCTTCCGGGCTCTCAGGTACCGGCGGCGAGCGACGAAGGCGGCCTTTTGCAGCCGCTCGATCTCCTCGCTCCACCAGTACACGGAGCCCCGCCGGGGCGGCCCGACTCGCGGCATCGACGCGTCGCAGATCGACGTCATCGTGTCGCGCAGCCAGGCCGCTTGCGCCTCGGGATCGGGCGATCCCGCTCCCTCCGTCCAGTCCGCGACGCTGGCGGCGGCCACGACCATGTCTCGGTCGAGCCGCTTGAGAGACCAGCGCCGCGGAGGGCCGCTAGTCTGGCGCGGGCGGCTGGGGCGGCGGAGCGACACATCCAAAAAGATGTGTCGGTGGTCGGATAAATTGACCACCTCCTCCGCCACCCGCCATCCGGTCACCATGGCGGCGGCCGAGGGAGTCGCCCACGATAGATCGATGATCGACTCCCCCTGCCACCGCACAAAGGTGCTGACCGACCCCCGGTTGAGCAACCGGAGGTCGAGTCCTGCCGCCCACTCCAGAAGCGTCTCTCCTCTGACGTCGTCCCGGGCGTCACCCCACTCGCTCGAGTGAGCGTTGAAGTCGCCCAGGACGAATACCGGACGGGGAGCGCAACCGCGAAGGCGGTTCGCCAGCCCGTCCAGGTATGCCTCGTACGCGGCGAGGCCGCTGTTCGGAGAGACGTAGCAGCCCACTACGACCATGGATCCCCACTCCACGGCGACGTAGCCTGGACCTTTCCACAGGAGGGAGCAGTAGCTCCCCTCTGCCCAGTAAACGGCCACCGAGCCCGCGTCGTCCCCGAACCATCGCGGGTGGACGGGGACGTGATTGGGCTCGGCGACCACCGCCAGGGCAACCGAATACTCAACCACCGTCTGCGCAAGCAGGTCTTGCGCAGCGCGGCGGTTGTTGAGGTTGCCCTGGAGGAAGCGGGCGTGGAGGTCCGTTATTGGACCTCCATTGTTCCGCCCGCCTGTCCCCTAGCAGGGGAGGGTGGCCTCGCGGCCGCCGCCTTCCTCTTGGGAGGGGAGCACTTTTTGCCCCCCATGGTGGCGAGACCTGGGCGACGGTGGTGGGCCGCAAGGCCGCTGCCGCCGCCAGGAAGGCTCGCGCCGCCGCCGCCGCTCCTGCACCGGCGCAGGCAAGGGCTAAGGCGAAGGCCAAACCGGCGGGGCTGCCGAAGCCCCCCAATACCGCCGCTGTGGTGGTGACGGTGCCTCCGGGCGTCGACACCACGCTCGCGGCGGTGATGGAGGTTGCCAAGAGCCGCATCAAACTTGCGGATCTTGGCATCTCGGGGGGGCTGAAGGTCCGGAGGGCGATGACCGGGGCTCTCATGCTCGAGATCCCCGGTCCGGACAGCTCCGCCAAGGCCGACGCCTTGGCCGACAAAATGAGGGTGGCCGTCGCCGACACGGGCGCGATTATCTCGCGCCCGTGTAAAATGGGCGACTTGAGGGTGATGGACTTGGACGAGTCCATCACCCCCGCGACCGTCGCCGCTGTGATCGCCGAGGCGGGCGGATGCGCCCCGACCGACGTAAAGGTCGGGGAGATCCGCTCCAGCCCGTCTCGGCTGGGCTCGGCCTGGGTCAGGTGCCCGCTCGGAGTCGCCAGGAAACTGGCGGCTCAGCGGCGGGTCCTGATCGGGTGGACCGCGGCGCGCGTCGAGGCGCTGGCAGCACGGCCTTTGCAGTGCTTCCGGTGCCTCGAAAAGGGGCATGTCCGCGCGAGGTGCCCCTGCGCCGTGGATAGGAGCGGGCGGTGCTACCGGTGTGGCGTGGCAGGCCACATAGCTAGCGCCTGCACCGCGCCCGCTCCTCGCTGCCCGGTCTGCTCAGACCTGGGCTGCCGAGCGGATCATAGAATGGGGGGGAAGAAGTGTTCCCCTCCCAAGAGGAAGGTGGCGGCCGCGAGGCCACCCTCCCCTGCTAGGGGACAGGCGGGCGGAACAATGGAGGTCCAATAACGGACCTCCACGCCCGCTTCCTCCAGGGCAACCTGAACAACCGCCGCGCTGCGCAAGACCTGCTTGCGCAGACGGTGGTTGAACATTCGGTTGCCCTGGCGGTGGTCGCCGAGCCCAATCACGTCCCCGTCCACCCGCGATGGTTCGGGGACGACGCGGGCTCGGTGGCCGTTTATTGGGCAGAGGGGAGTTACTGCTCCCTCCTGTGGAAAGGTCCAGGCTACGTCGCCGTGGAGTGGGGATCCATGGTCGTAGTGGGCTGCTACGTCTCTCCGAACAGCGGCCTCGCCGCGTACGAGGCATACCTGGACGGGCTGGCGAACCGCCTTCGCGGTTGCGCCCCCCGTCCGGTATTCGTCCTGGGCGACTTCAACGCTCACTCGAGCGAGTGGGGTGACGCCCGGGACGACGTCAGAGGGGAGACGCTTCTGGAGTGGGCGGCAGGACTCGACCTCCGGTTGCTCAACCGGGGGTCGGTCAGCACCTTTGTGCGGTGGCAGGGGGAGTCGATCATCGATCTATCGTGGGCGACTCCCTCGGCCGCCGCCATGGTGACCGGATGGCGGGTGGCGGAGGAGGTGGTCAATTTATCCGACCACCGACACATCTTTTTGGATGTGTCGCTCCGCCGCCCCAGCCGCCCGCGCCAGACTAGCGGCCCTCCGCGGCGCTGGCCTCTCAAGCGGCTCGACCGAGACATGGTCGTGGCCGCCGCCAGCGTCGCGGACTGGACGGAGGGAGCGGGATCGCCCGATCCCGAGGCGCAAGCGGCCTGGCTGCGCGACACGATGACGTCGATCTGCGACGCGTCGATGCCGCGAGTCGGGCCGCCCCGGCGGGGCTCCGTGTACTGGTGGAGCGAGGAGATCGAGCGGCTGCAAAAGGCCGCCTTCGTCGCTCGCCGCCGGTACCTGAGAGCCCGGAAGAGAAGGCGAACCACGGTCGAGGAGGCTCTCAGAGTCAGACGGGAATACGGGGCCGCCGCGCACGCCGTATGCGTCGCCATCGCTGCGGCTCGCGAGCGGTCCTGGAACGAGCTCGTCGAGGGACTGGACAGGGACCCATGGGGACGCCCGTACAGGATGGTACTGGGCAAGCTGACCCCATGGGTCCCTCCGTTGACGGAATCCCTGGACCCGGAAGTCGTGGGAAGAGTCGTAGACGCACTCTTCCCTAGGGTCCAGGGTGGTCCCTCGGTTCCTCCGTCACAGTCGGACCACGCTCCGTGGTCCGACGAGCTGGAGGTGACGGAGGACGAGCTCGGGCGGGCCGTCGCACGGCTCGCCTCCCGCAGCGCCGCTCCCGGCCCGGATGGAGTTCCGGGCCGGGTCCTGGCGCTCGCTCTGGAAGTCTTAGGGAACAAGGCGAGGCGGCTGTTCACCAGCTGCCTCCGCCGCGGGGTGTTCCCCCTCGACTGGAAGTCGGCGAGACTGGTGCTAATCAGGAAGGAAGGGAGGACCGGAGACGCTCCGTCGTCGTTCCGGCCGATATGCCTGCTGAACGAGGCGGGGAAACTCTTTGAGAGAGTTATCTCCGCCCGTATCAGCAGCCACCTGTCGCAGGTGGGCCCGGACATATCGGACTGTCAGTTCGGGTTCCGGCAGGGGCGCTCGACCATCGACGCGGTGCGTCGGGTGCGGGCCCTGTCGGAACCGGCAGTCCGATCGGGGGGGGTCGCGCTGGCGGTGTCGCTAGACATCGTCAACGCCTTCGGGACCCTCCCCTGGCCGGCCATCAGGGAGGCCCTCGAATACCACGAGGTGCCTCCCTACCTAAGGTCGGTCATCGGGGCCTACCTGCAGGAGAGACGGGTGGACTATGTCGACCGGAGCGGGACGGAGCAGAGGAAGGCGGTGACGTGCGGGGTTCCGCAGGGGTCCGTGCTCGGGCCCCTGCTGTGGAACCTCGCCTACGATCCGGTCCTCCGCACCAGTCTGCCCCGTGGCGTGAGTGTCGTTTGTTACGCAGACGACACTCTGGTGGTCGCCACGGGGCCCGACTTCGAGCGTACGCTCAGGTTCGCCGAGCTGGGGGTGGCAATCGTCGTCAGACGGATCCGCGGGCTGGGCCTGAAGGTGGCGCCTCACAAAAGTGAGGCGCTGTGGTTCCACCGCCTCACCAGAGGCAGGGAACCCCCGGCCTCGCGGATCCAGGTGGGTGACACTGCTGTCCCGGTGGGGCGGTACATGAAGTACCTCGGCCTCACCCTGGACAGCCGCTGGAGCTTCGAGGAGCACTTCGTACGGATGGTCCCCCGAGCGCGACGGGTGGCGGGCGCTTTACACCGCCTGCTGCCCAACCTCGGGGGACCGGGGGAGGGAGTTCGCCGCCTCTACGGTGGCGTCGTGCGGTCCGTGGCCCTGTACGGGGCCCCCGTTTGGTCGCGAGACCTCGCGGGGGCCTCCCGCTCCAGGGCTCTGCTGAGGAGCCTGGAACGGATCATGGCCATACGGATCGTGCGGGGCTACCGTACAATCTCGTACGAGGCGGCGACGGTCCTCGCGAGTTATCCCCCCTTCATCATCCTGGCCGAGATGTACGCAGCCGCGTACGATCTCGGCCGGGGAGGGGGGGACGCGCGGGGACACGAAGCGCGGAGGCGGGAGGCCTTCCGGCGGGTCCTGGGGGACTGGCGCGACGCGCTGGTCCTCCAGGGCGGTACGCGTTCGCGCGCCGTCGGGGCCGTCCTGCCCCACCTCGAGGCCTGGGTGCTCCGTAAATGGGGCACTGTCACCTACAGGTTGACTCAGATACTCACCGGGCACGGGTGCTTCGGTGAGTATCTGAGTCGAATAAAACGTGAAGAGACGGCGAGATGCCACCATTGCGCATCCGACCTGGACTCGGCCCAGCACACGCTGGAGGTCTGCCCGGCCTGGGCGGACGAGCGCCGAGTCCTGGTCGACGGGATCGGGCGAGACTTGTCCCCGCCGGCGTTGGTCGCGGCAATGCTGGCGGGCGAGGAGGAGTGGAGGGCTGTGGCCTCCTTCTGCGAAGCAGTCATGCTCCAGAAGGAGGCCGCCGAGCGGGGTCGGGAGAGAGCCGATCCCGCTCGAAGGCGGCGGCGGCGAGCTCAGTGATCGCCGCCGCCGACGGGCCGCGAGGGCGCACACCCCGCGGGTGCGCCCGGGTCGCGGCCCGGGAAGGATGACCCCCCGGTGCGGCCGGGGAGGGTCGTCCGGGGCGCCGCCGGCCGCGCGCCTCTTTACAGCGCGCGGTCGGAGCCGCCCCGCCCGGGGGAGCCTCGCCGAGGCTCCCCGAGGATGAGCACCCCCTCGTGACTGAGGGGGGGCGACGGCGGGGTGGACCAGAGGGGTTAAACCGAATCCTGGACCACCCCAACGCCGGAGGAAGGCCGCCGCGAGGTTTTAGTGGGTAACCCTAGGATCGGATTTCAGTTTACTGTTTTGGGAGTCCCACACTACCCCCTACCGTCCCCCGGCGGGGGGTGTGCATAAAGCATTTCCTCGCTTAAAAAAAAAAAAAAAGGTGAGTTTAGTCGAGGCGTAACACTTACTATCTACACCTTTGTGTATAAAAGGAGCGAAAGTGTAAAACAAATGCATTTTAGTCATTGCGTTTTTTTTTTGTAATATTATAGTCGACAGTGGTTCACCATAATTGTTTGAATCAATTCATTCGATATTTTAATATTAAAATTGGCGAGGGCACAGTTTGATTGAAGGGTATCGGAGGCTTTGTTGTCGCCCGATATTGAAGATAATCAGGTCAAGTAAATATATATTCTCCGTTACAGCCTTAGTAAATTTGAGTTACTTATATTTCGTCTTTGTTAAAATAATTTAGCAAGCGGTTGTAACCAGCTGCACTGGAAACTGGGTTATGTTGTTCAAGTTAATATTTTAAGCCTGAAGGTTTTATGTTTATTATTGTTTTTTTTTGCGCATCCAAATATATGCCTTATTAGAGGCCTCTCTAAAATGTTAAAGACTACATTACAATTCAGAATTCCCGTTATTTGCAAAATAAGAATTTTTACATTGCCTATGTACTCCTGCCTATTTTCCGGTTATTTTTGGAATAAATCTTTTTGTAAATAGATCGATTATTCTAGGCAGTCAAGGCAGTCAAAGTATAGAAATGCTATTCATATGTTCCCAAATTTGAACTTGATACCTCTCATTCAGTAGTCGGAGTTCTAAACGTGTCGAAACACCAGTTTTTAAAAAAACATTTGCTTTTTTACCTCTGATGAAAATATTAAATTGGATATAGATTAGAAAGTATGACAAGGGTGCCAGCTCTACTTATCATGGGGCAGGGCTGGAGAATGGTGAATAATATATAAATAACTGACCCAGATAAGTCTAAAAAACATTATTTCTTTATGCCATTGGTATATATAACGGTAGTTATAAATTACTAAGCTTACATTAAACTTATTCAACTTAACTTTTTCAACAAATTTGTCGCCAACGAGAAATGGATATCGTTTTTCATTTTAACTAATTGAACCTTTTTTTTCATTAGATAAGCTTTCGTCGCCAAATTTTGTATATCTATATTTTATGAATTTACTAAAAGCTTACAAAAATAGAAAGAATTTATGTTTCTATGTATATAACGTACGTTGCCGTATTTAACGGGCCTCGTGGTGCATTGATAAAACTGCCGACTGCAGAATGGACGTCGGCGGGTTCGATCCCAACCTGAGTACAAATATTTATGATAAACATGAATGTTTGGCTTCTGGGTGTTTTAAGTATTTATTTACAAAAGATAAGTGTTTGTATTAAAATCTGTTACCCAGTTTCCATAACAGAAGCATTTAGTTACTCAGCTTGGAACAGGAGGGAGCTGCGTATCCAAGATTATTATACAAATGAAGTAAATTTCATATTTCGCTAATATATTCAGTGGTACTTAGTATTGACTCTATCTAATGTCCCTTTTCTTAATAGAACATATCTACGTATATAGAATGATGGTAGGCAGTTATTTAGTAGTAAGCCAGGGGTGACTTAGTTACAAGCTGAAGTAATGAGCGGTCTCATATAAACAACTACTTGAACAATTAGTGGCGGACATACGAATTAAGCGTTATAATAATAACGAAAACATTTTAATAGGCGTAGAGTCACGCTGTCCGCTGCATGAATAGGCCGTCTCGATCGGTGTAATACGACAACCTCTCAGAGTATCGGCTTAAATTGACTCATGCCGTTTGCTCAGTAAGAGAGGTATCTGGAGGTCCTACCTCTTCCATCCCTGCCTTCCTATCCCACTTCCGACCCCTACCCTATCTCATTTTAAAGGCTGGCAGTAACTATCTATGTTGTAGTTGTCCATGCGCGGTGTTAGTTGCTTACCATCAGGTGACGCGCCTGCTCATGTTTTTAGATAGGGCAGCCCCTATCCTGTAAAAAAAAATATCTGCTCGGTAGTTTTTAATCAAAAATCAGGTTCCAATTATATCCGAAATATTGCAAAAAGTTCCGCCAATTATTCCATTTGGAACTTAAAAAACGTCAAACGTAAACGTCACGTATACCCTGCCTACCTCCATAGCCTGCACCTTCATAGTAAAATAGATAGAAGCGTATTAGTTATAAAAGAACAAGTAACAATCGCGGTTGTAAAAAATTTGGTAACGATAACAAAACTTTTCGGTGTTGGAACTAATACGAACTAGTGCGTAATGCGATTAGGAAGGGCCCGAGTTGGTTCCAACTAACGAAATATGTGGAATTGCCAAAACGTGATTTGCGGAGGCCTTTTACATAAAGCTAATCACCAACTTTGAACTCAATTTTAGTGTTGGCCTGTTTTCTATATCTGTTTCTATGTAATTTATGAATGTACAATTAACAAAACATAACAATAAAAGAAATTTTAGGCTTTCGCGTTGCATATTAAATAAATATAAATAAAACGGAAAATAACACGACACGTTCAGGTAAACATTATATACCTGCTGGAATAGCTTGAAGTTTCAGCCAGGCTGTGCTGGCTGTGGTCCACAGCCCTTGCTCGGTAGATAGACCATATTACCGCACACTCAACGTGCCCTTGTCTTAAATTACTCTTAACATTTATACTTTAAATTAAGTTATTCATATTGGTTTACTAAAACGTAATATGAAATGTGTCAAATAGTTGGATGCCTAAACAACTATTTTTAGATTGATTGATTTTTGACTGTCTGTACGGTACTTGTATCACGTTAAAACGACTTCAATATAGTTGTCTTCCATATCCAGGGATGAAACTTGAAGGTATTTACCACAGGATTATATTTTATTACTGGAACAAATCGGTAATAGTCGAAATTAGTGCACTGATTTTCAAAGAAAAGAAAAAAGGTTTCCATATTTATTTCTTAGATTTTCGCGAAACACATTCATAACATTAAACATTTCGAACTCTTTACAGAGATCAAAATGATATCTGTAAAGAGTTCGAAACGTCGGGAAATAAATAAAAATAAGTTCTAAATATATATTCTATAATCCTAAAAAGTTGTTTTAATGTTATAAAAAAGGTTTCATTAAAATCTGATACCCGTAATGAAGGTTATTATTAATATAAGAACTTCAAAAATATTTATCGTAATAAAATTTGTCGGCTATAAAAAAGGGCTTGACTGATAATTATCAGGAAATCTTTTAAGCACATTTTGTGGGCAGGTCTGAAAATAGCTCATAAACAATCTTTTTAAAACGCTTATGTGGGTCTCAGTGTAATTTTAGTGGGAGTATTGAAAATATTGGTGAAAATAGAACTCTAATTTTTCATCCTACGGCCACCAATACATAATAGTACACAAAATTCGCTAAGTTAGCTGTTATTGCTGTTTTAATAGGTATAATATTTTAAATAAATTATGATGCAATAACCTTACCTATGTTAGTAGAAAAGCCCAGCTAGCAATCCACAATGCAGTACTGTTCCCAACGCTAACTTATAGAATCGAGTGTGTTCCACGTCCATAGCAGTGGTTGAGCCAAGCAGTCCGCTGCATGAATGGCCTGCTCGGCCGGTGAAATACCACGACCTCTCAGAAGATCGACGTAAAGTGGTTCATGCCACGTTTCGTTCGGTGAGAGAAGTACCCGGAGGCCCACCCCCTTCCTTTCCTATCCTACTCCTTTAAAGGTCTGCAACGCAACGGTTACACTATATGTGTTGCTCTTTTACCCTCCTATCTCATAAAAAAAGGTGATCAAGTAGCGAGTGAGTCGTGTAAGAATCGTGTCTTGTGGCGCTCTGTTCTCTCTGCCTACCCCGCAAGGGATTTGGCATGAAGTTATGTATGTATATCTAAATTAATTACGCCGCTTAAATTATAAATTCGAGATATACTGAAACAAATCAAACAGTTCATAGGAAACAAATGAAGCGCATTCCTTTAATTCCAATTTGTTCTCAAACTCAGATTAATTCTCATTTGTTTTGATAGACGTCTACAACAAACACGGACGTAAGCGAAATAGCGAACCATATACAATATTAGACATATCTTTCTAACAAAATGTATTCAAAATTAATTTTCAATTCCTCAATTTACATTCCAATTATATAACTTCACGCCTTTGTTGCCCGAAGGTGTAGGCAGTGGCTGTTAAGCCTCGTCTTGCCGTTACGTTTACGTCCCAAATGGAATAGGTGGCGAACCTATTGCCATACCAGACACAAAGTTTTTAGTCATCTATATTTATCACACTTAACTTCCGAAAACAATTTCGAGTCCTGACACTGGCCTCACACCAATATCATCCAGTGTCAGGATGCGTACCCGGACCTCTAGATCAGAAGGCGTGTGCTTAACCACTGGACCACCGAGACCTTTTCTTTCAAATTAATGTAGATCAATATTCAAATTAAATGTAGATAATATAATATTGCAAGCTGTGTGGCGCCGGCTTAGAATACCACCACCCCATCTCTTCCCGTGGGTATCGGAAAAGGCCACTAAGACAAAAGCTAGAAGAATGGGCAGCAGCATTCTCTCTCAAGAAAATAAAGCCTACTGCGATCGCCAACCCGCCTGCCAAGCGTGGCGATTATGGCAAAAACCACCCATGATTGAGCGGACCGGCAGTTGTGGCGCTCTATGGGAAAGGCCTTTGTCCAGTAGTGGACCTCAAAAAGGCTGATAATGATGATGAATGATGAATATAATATTTGACAGTTTGACATCTGCTCAAGAAATGTCTGCCTTGTATAAGAAAATTAGTTAAATCCGGTCAGGCTTCATCTTAGTTTAATCCGGTCACGCTTCATCTTTGCGTTAAAATACCACTTTACATATAATGAAGATTATTTTTCTAAATTACAGCCAGTCCCCGACTTACGTCGTTTCAGGTTACGTCGAACCATATTTTAACATTATTGTTCAAACATACGTCATTTTTTTTTATTTCCGGCACAGGAGAATTCACTTGTAGTAGGTTAAGTAACCGAATTTGAGCAGCCTTTTAGAGTTTTATCATTATATTAAAATTAATACAAGTAGGTACCAAATATAGACAGCAATTTCATAACGTAACTCTTGGGTTTTACGTACAACATAACATATCATTTCATGCCATTTTCTACTCGAAGGCGTAGGCAGCGGCTGTTAAGCCTTGGCTTGCCAAATCGTCATTATCAATCAAAATCATCAAATTGTCATTTAACTGTCGCGTATTTCGAGAACTTAACATGCCGTAAGTACGAGGACTACCTGTCATTTAAGTAGCTATACTACCTAATTTAAAACTCTGTACCTGCACGCTTGCTTATTAAAATTTACTATAGGCATAGGCAGTATACCTGAACCCGCTTAAGGATATCTCGTTATCATATCCATAATCATTCAGGATTCAAAATATTATATTAATTGCTGCAAATTAATCAGAGGATCACGTCTAACGAAAACAAAATTTAATTAATAAATATATTGTGTAAAAAAAGATATATAATTAATTATCATGAAAGCGATCCCCAGACGTTTAAGTATCTCATTTAAATGACAGAATTAGGTAACTTTTTTTTTAATCAAACGCTCTTATTTTTATATTTCCCCAAAGAAAATAGGTGAGCAAGGAGGCCGCTATAATTCACTGTTCATTATGTTATTTAATTTCAACAAATTTGGTTTTTCCTGTCGACTTTTGCGTATTTGTCACGTTTTTTACAGTAATGTATTTCTTTTATGTGATCACAATTTACTATTTCAATATTTTTATTCATTTCAATTACATTCTTTATTATTCACCGCGAAGTCGTAGCGATTTTGTAGGTAGATTTCCGTTTAGAAGATCACAAATTCGAATTCTTACTTTTATTGAGCGCCTTTTATGTCCGGTTGTTTGTTACTTAAATGTAACAGGTAGTTATATATTAACTGAACTTTGATAGTCATCGATATTTATGATGAATGAATTTCGGAAATATATCTCAAAAGTGATTCTTATGGGCCAGGATTTGAACCCAATATTTTATTCAGAAGCAATGGGACAGCACACTGCTTCTGAATAAAAGGCCACTGAGCCGATTGTATTTAAATATATAAATAAATTAATATTTATTTAAATATGTTCCACGAATATTTGTCCTGACAAGTAACTGAATCTACACTAAGAGTATAAAAATAACTAATTATATTTCAAAATTCCAGACCAGAATAATTTCGCACAAAATACAATGATACACAGAGTAGACGACAAGCAGAAGGCGCATTGTGTGAACTGTCAACAGCTTGTTCTGCTCACAGTTGTTAGTTCATTATTAATTTTAAAACACGTAAACACAGAGTGGCGTGGGGAGTGAATTGTACTTGCCAAGTGAGTAGTGACACCATGTATAACGAGGTCCAATATTCAAATGCCGTTTCTTATTCTAATTATAGGCCCAAAATTAGACCACTACAGGTAATCCTTCATTTTCCAGTTGCAGATGTAAGTCCATTTTTATAGAGAAGAATATATATATATATTTAATGTACTTTTTGCCATTCTACATTCCACTTGACCTCACTTCTACGAACCTATTTACTCTCGTTTTGGAGACACCGACGTTATGATCGTTGGGAAAGACCAACGCAGGCAACTTTTTCCAAATTTTTTTCATTCCTAAGCAAAGTATATGATGAAGGAAACCGCTTGGTTCGGACAGATGGAATGTCTACAACATAAGGATGCAGGTGGTATGTTGGGTAGTTCGCCAATAGAATGGGAATGGAGGTACTGTAAACTCTTTGGTATTTTTAGATATAAACTCTTGATATTTTTATTACGTGTGTTTCGAAATTTGTATTTGAATTTTTAAAAAACATTTTGATTTATAAAAGATTCGTATGTCAAAAAAATAAAAAAGAGGACTGAGAGATTGACTCCGATAAGTGGAGGATGTTAAAAAAAATACCAAAGGAGTAATAACGAGATTCTTATAAGTATTATTTAAAATTGTAATATAAAAGAAGCCTGATGTGGTGCAAAGGACGGAACAATATAAAAGAAGCCTGATGTGGTGCAAAGGACAGTACTACGAAGAAGACTGATGTGGAGCAACGCTATAAATTAAAAAAAGGGCACGTACATTTAATTCTCTAATATATACTGTGATTTAATCTGCTGGCATTATTATTTGATACACATGCACTGAGCTCCTAAATACCCTAGGAATGAATAACTGAACTGAATTATATTATATAGTGGTACTCACGTTGGTGCTACCAATATCACATAGATCACATAGAGAACGAACTCGTTACAGTACTTAGGAAGGAGGATTTTGTGTTTTGTAAAAGTGACTAAAATATGACATACATAACTTCAGGCCTTTTGTTACCCGAAGGTGTAGGCAGCGGCTGTTAAGCCTCGTCTCGCCGTTATGTTTACGTCCCAAATGGAATAGGTGGCGAACCTATTGCCATACCGGGCACAAAGTTTTTCAGTCATCGATATTTATCACACATAACTTCCGAAAACAATTTTGAAAAGTCATTGGTGTGAGCCAGTGTCTGGAATCGAACCCGGACCTCTGGATTAGAAGCCGTGTGCTCGACCACTGCGCCACCGAGATAATAATCTAAAACAAACTCAAGTAGTTTGAGGGATAGGGATCAGTGAAAACTATCTCATACGGCCCAGCCTTTAATACACAGCTAGGAAACGTCGGGAAATAAATAAAAATAAGTAATAAATAAACGCGATATAATCCTAAAAGTTCTTTTAATGTTATGAATGTGATTCGCAAAAGTCTAAGAAATAAGCACAGCTAGGCTGCCTGAGATCATTTACAGTTATATAACTCAAGTGTCTATTAGTAGTGTATTTTTAGGTTTAGGAAAGTCTCTGATTAAGTTTTAGTGCTCTATACTAGCGATCCAGTTATCAGTCCTTATAATGAATCCTTCCTCAAACGTGGTTGTGTTAAGGAACAAACACAAAAATCTTGCACTCTGCTCTTTCTTGCCTTCTTATCAAGGGAGCAAGCAAGAAATTGAGTAAGAGATCTGAATACCTACTTACTTACGGCGGCGCCTCATGCTATTACTTGAAATTCATTTCAGGACCTACATTTACTCAGGTACAAACCTGACGTTATTGATAGATTAGAGATTTATTTATAGATAAATTTTTTTGCATTTATTTCGGGGTTATGAATTATTTAATATTCTATTATCTGTACTGTTTTTTACACTTATTATGTGGCATTTATCTTTTGTGGCGGCAATATGTACAGTGCACGTACAGATTTGCATTTATTCTTTTTAAATGTATATTTTCATTATTTTAATATTAGCATAGTTGCACTTTATGCGGCCTACTTTTGATATGCATGCGGAGTAGAGCTGATGTACCTTTTATATTTAATTAGTTACTATTCAATTAAACGCGGTTTGGATCGGACCGCTTGCATTTTGTTCTGGGTTCATTCCCGTTGAGTACTCATTGCATTACATTATATATGTTTGGGTAACACCCCTTACACCTATTAATTTTACTTATCGACTAAATTTAATCCCGCAAAGTACGAGTATATTCCCAACAATAATATATGTTTAGTATTCTTATCAAACTCAAAACACTCAGAAAATAAACACATTATTGCTTGAGCTTCATAAATTGTCCTTTGCAAAGTATTAAGTATATTATGGTCACCATAATCCCGCTTGAAATCAACTACGGGCGGTTTGTGAAATAAAATACTTGTTCTGGCCGCTCATTGTTTTATTTAATCTACTGTTTAATATTGTTGGGGTTCATGAATTAAGATTCAAAAAATAGTCTCTTTATACACAAATAGAGATATCATGAACTCATGATGGACTAATAATAGTGAGTATAATTGTAGCTGTACCTATCATTGAAACAATACCTACAAATACTGGGTTAGTTTTACTATCAGTAAGTATTGATTGAACACTGCTCTATGAGTGGTGTATGAATTTATTGTAAAGCATATGAATATTAATTTTTGTGGTATAACTTTACGCCCTTCTGCCCGGTAGTTAAGGCTCGACTCGCTGAATTTTTACGTCACAAATTTAATAGGTGACGGAACTTATTGCTATACGCCTGGGAAACAATTGCCAGTAAGCGATATTTATAAACGAGCTGTTAGGTCACATGATAGAAAGCGACTCAAGCCGCCCACAGATATCTGCAAAACTTTAAGATGGCAGTAAGCTCATTTTTTGCAGGCCCCAAAGTGGTAACGGTCCGGAAATACCGTACAGTTGTCGATCGCCAACCATTATTTATCACAATTAACTTCCGATCAGAATTCCGAGAAGTCACTGGAGTGGATTCGACACCACGACTTTTGATTCAATAGCGGATGCTCAACCTCCAGACCGCCGCGATGTCCAGAAAAAAATGTTTATTTAAAATTAAGTATTTGTACCTACTGTATTCCGTATGTTAGTTGGCTGTATAAAACTAGATGGAACTGCGTTTATTGTGTCCAAAATGTTCCAATACGTACGTAATATTTGTGATAAGAATTATTATATATTAAAATATTTCTTATCTCGCTACGCCATTTTCACTAAAATAACCAATTAATTTAAGCTTTTTTTGGATTCTTATCTGGTATTGTACTTCAATTTCTCCGTACAGGTTCATTTAAAATTTCACGCGGGCTTTAAATTATTGCTCTCGTAGGTTTTCCAATATTAAGCTATTATAGAAATAATAATACAGTTTAGTAAACGTATCTCAACTTGTACCTTTGTCCACACACACTCTCACTTGCGGACAACAAGCAACAAGGTACTTAGCCCAAATCTCTTTATCTGTCCGCCCCCAGTGCTGGCGCGCCGAGCGGCGCTCATGCGTGGTATTGCTCTTGTTGTGGGATTATTATTGGCCCAGGTTTTGGGCATCCAAGTTTAAGATGGTATGTGTATAAATAATGCCTCTTTTTAATTTGTTAAAAGTTTCCATTAAAAGATGCATAAGTATATATGTAATAACCTCAAATATTCCTTAAATGTAAAATGACTTTTATGTCGTGTTATATTATTTGAATCCCCGTAAATATGAAGGCTTTTAGACGTCCAAATCGATGAGGTAAATAACCTGTAATGCCTTAAAATGTTTACTAAAATATATTTTTCAAATAAGATATACCTTTATATATATATATATATATATATATATATATATATATATATATATATATATATATATATATATATTATATATACTTATTACAATATACAAAACGTAATTCTTTAAAAAGTCATCTTTAACTATTATAATATTTTCAAATGTCAGTCATATATAAATATATATATAATATATCATATCATTTATATATATATATATTATAGCCCTTATTTTTCAGGGAATGGAAAAATGATTTAAGTGACTCTAGCTTCAGGAAAAAACAAATAAGCGACAATGCATTATGTTGTCAGTGGAAGTCTATAAGAATGAAATGACATGACCCGGAATTAATAGTAGAAAGCTATTTATGTCAACCACCACTTTAGACTAAAATGAGTAGGCGGCTTATTAAATTATGTAACATATAAAAATGAAAATATAACGTTTGGTGTTCCATTTATTAACATATAAGGCTATAAACGGCTGTTAAAACAACCTGGATATAGAGCAATTGCCGAAAATCATGTTCTTTTATTAAAATAATAAATTACTAACGCAACATCAGTTAAAGTGTTTGTTTAGTATAATAATTATAAATTAGAACAGTCTCAATTAGAACTTTATTATACTTATGCTGCTTTCTTTTCATCTAAATATTCTTTCAATTTTTTACAATCCTCTGGCTTCTGTTCTTCAAAATATATTGTGATATAGGTGCAGCTGAAATAACTTAAGCGACGTTCCATGTCTTATTCGGGTGAAGACTAAATGGTTTAAGCGACATTACACGCTATAATTGGTGGAAGTGCAAATGATTCAAATCCGTACCTAGTAAATTTTAGAAACAGGAAAAATGTTTTAAGTTTTATTGACTTATTTACCTGGGAAAGGCTAATTGGCTTATGCCTCAGTTTTTAATATGAGTGTATGGCTCAGGTAACTAATTTAAAAAAAAATGCAAAATCCATGTCGCTAAAAACACTGCTACTATGGAAACTTCCCAAAAACAGGGATGTTTTAAGCGCCAAAAAAGTGCTCCGATTTAAATGAAACTTGTATCAGTCGAAGCAGAAAAATTTGCTGATTCCAAATATGTATACAACTCAATATCGCCCAAAATGTCGCTTAAAGCAAATAGCCTTTCACCCCTCGATATATACAGTCATCTTTAACTGTTAAAATATTTACAATTGTCACTCATTATTGAAGTCGGTGCAATACAATAGTATAATAGTAGTACGTTACCTAGGCTTGCACCGACTGCAAAACATGACTGACATTTGAAAATAGTTAAAGATGACTTTTTTAAAGTTTTACGTTTTGTATATTGTAATAAGTATACAAATTAGTAAGTTTCGTAATTTATCGCTTTTTAGTTATGAAGGTACTGTTTTCATTTACTTAAAGATTTTGTGGTTTACGTTTCTAGAAGTCGGTTTAACTTTTTTTATAAAGTAATTTTTTTTACGAGTTTTAGTAATATTAATGAGTTGTGAACCTCAATACAAGTTATTTCATTTACATGGCACTACAACCCGAATGAAGGCCAAACGTAGCCTGGAAACTATTGCAGAAAATAAAAAAAAATTACAGAATTATGTCCTAACAGTATAAGAGTTTTGTAGCTTCATCATCAGCACAGCAGTATCAGACGTTGATTCAAGCATACTTACCAAGAAACACGTTAGTCCTGTATACTACTAAACAGTTTCCATGGACTAACTGCTAATGCCTGGCTGACCACGTGGCGCATAAAAGCAAGCGCTCTGAAATCTCACCACATTACATTTACCCTGAGACGCGATACCTGTCCTTCAGTACAACTAGGTCCCGATACACTGCTTCAATCAACCTGTGTTAAATACCTCGGATTCCACCTGGACTGAAGGATGACATGGAAAGACAACATAAAAACGAAGCGAAATGAGATAAACCTCACATTTAAAACCCTACTTTGGCTCCTCGGTAGACAATCCGCTTTATCCCTGTCGAACCAGCTAAGGGTCTACTGCTCCATAATAAAACCGATCTGGACGTACGGTCTTCAACTGTGGTCTTCGGCCAGTAAATCTCACATCATGTACCTTTTTTTTTTTTTTTTTTTTTTTTTTTTTTTTACGCGAGGAAATGCTTTATGCACACCCCCCGCCTGGGGACGGCAGGGGGTAGTGTGGGACTCCCAAAACAGTAAACTGAAATCCGATCCTAGGGTTACCCACTAAAACCTCGCGGCGGCCTTCCTCCGGCGTTGGGGTGGTCCAGGATTCGGTTAAACCCCTCTGGTCCACCCCGCCGTCGCCCCCCCTCAGTCACGAGGGGGTGCTCATCCTCGGGGAGCCTCGGCGAGGCTCCCCCGGGCGGGGCGGCTCCGACCGCGCGCTGTAAAGAGGCGCGCGGCCGGCGGCGCCCCGGACGACCCTCCCCGGCCGCACCGGGGGGTCATCCTTCCCGGGCCGCGACCCGGGCGCACCCGCGGGGTGTGCGCCCTCGCGGCCCGTCGGCGGCGGCGATCACTGAGCTCGCCGCCGCCGCGCACACATCATGTACACATCATGTACCTGCAGAGAACTCAAAACAATATTTTAAGGACTCTTTCATCGGCTCCTTGGTATGGTCGCAACTCGGAAATCCTTGAGTACCTTGAGATTCCAATCATACAGGATGAAGTTAAAAGATACTCGGCCAACTACAGGAATCGCTTGACAACTCACCCGAACCCACTATCAAGCATGCTCTTACAGCCTAACTGAACTAGACGACTCAAGAGAGTTGATGTGCTGACTTACTGAGGAGAGAAGGAGCGGTGGCTCTAACTCTCTAAATACCTACTTCTTGTAACACACCTGATTATAGTCTAGGCGACTGAACGCAGGACTTACGAAACTAAAAAAAATGGACTAACTGCAGGACTGTCTCCCAACTCCTAACCGTTATGGAGCTATGTGGCTTCTTCATCAGCATGGCAGCATCAGGTGTATATTCAAGTATACTTCATAAGCAACACGCTAGCCCTACCAAGCAGTTTCTATCGACCAATTGCAGTGCTGTTTTCAAACTCCTAACCGTTGAGGAGTTTTGTGGCTTCTTCATCAGCACAGCAGCATCAAATGTTGGCACCATAAAGGATATCCCTATGACATCACTATTACGTAACAAAAACACCAAAAGTTGTATGGGAGTAGCATACAATTTTTGGTGGATTCCTCCAATTTCTTCTGGTTCCCATGATCAGATTCTGACCTGGTTAAAATGGTACCATTTCGGAGGTAAAAATTAATCAACGAAAAAAAAATTTTGAAATCGGTCCATAATTGACGAAATTATTGGAGAACATACATTAAAAAAATAAAAAAAATATATTATACATACAGACGAATTGAGAAACTCCTCCTTTTTTCGAAGTCGGTTAAAATCAAATCAAATCAATTGAAATCTGTCTATTATCAAATAATAGTTTATTTCTTTTATCATTGAAAATTGAAAACGTATACTTGACTTTTGAATTCGATACAAATTTAAATTTCGTGACTAATTTTCTATTTATTTATTTTGCACAAATAAATAGCAAAACGTTAAAAAAAACAATGATAAAATACCAACTATCTCTATCTAGTTGCTACCTATATTTTTTTTAAGTCCTTAAAAATCGTTCTGTATAATGCCTGACGTGGAAATGCTCTAAAGGTAACGAATCCTTTTAGTCATTAGACTAGAGGCAGCCTTTAATAAAAACTGTAGTAGAATTTACCAATACACAACGGACCATTGGCATTTGCAGAAGAAATACAAAGCTACTCTTTCAGTATGGACCTTTTCATAAAGTAAATTTATTCATTTTCTTTCTTAGAAAAATATGAGTTGAAGTCAAGAGACGGTATACAACTACAACTCGTGTATACAATTAATTATGATTAATGATAATTATCCAGTTCTTTGAGGTTGGTAGCAGCAAATGATAATTTTGCTTAGCAACCATTTTGCTTTACAAACTTTAAAACTCTATAGAACCTATAAACTGTATGGTTATACTAAGCTCTATTGCCGTAAATTTATAGAAACAAGTATCCCTTCTCCTCGTACAGTCGGTTAATACGCAATAAAAGACATCACGGAAATCACTACTGTACTTTGATTTTGGTACATATGTCACGACATATTATAAAGTAAATATTTTACTCGACATCCAGTTCAATGGTCTGGTGACATTACCTGAACTTGGCAAATGATCCAAGTATTCAGGTGCAATTTTGGGTGTAAGCAGCAGGCATGTTGCCAGGTAAGCCAACAAAGAACGCTGGAAAATGTTCAAAGCATTTTTTAAGACTGAACAAATATAAAGTATTGAGTTTAGACCTCAGTCAAAGCCTCTCATTCTGATTTAATAATATACAAAGTTATAAAAAGTATTTAGATTCCGTTGTTTATTTTATACTTTGCATGATCAATTTATTTTTTAAGAAGCATATTACTATATGCTATACACTTAGAGATGATGATAATTAGTCCCTATTATGTATAACTTATACATAAGAACACCAGGCAATACGTAATTCCATGCTGGTTACCATTAGCTGAATTCTGCACAAAACCTTTGCCACAAAACTAATCAAGCACACAGTCAAACTTGTACTAAGTTTGAAAAATACAATACATTTATGTTGAAATTCCCGAATGATGTTAAACATTTTTAGATTTTTTAAATTTAAAAAAAAGGCAAGACCGCAGCTAGCTTCTTTAAATGGATAATTTTGCATGACAGCAGCTAGCTTTTTTAACCGACTTCGAAAAAAAGAGGAGGTTCTCAATTCGTCTGTATGTAAATTTTTTTTTATGTCTGTTCACTGATATTTTCGTCAATTATGGACCGATTTCAAAATTATTTTTTTTGTTCGATAGTGTTTACTTTTGAGATGGTTCCCTTTTCACCAGGTCAGGATCTGATGATGGAAACCAGGAGAAATCGAAGGCAACCTCCAAAAATTGTATGCGAGTATGGTGTTTTTGTTACGTAATAGTGATGTCTTAGGGATATTCTTTATGGTGTCAACATCTGATGCTGCTGTGCTGATGAAGAAGCCACGGAACTCCTTAATGATTAGGAGTTTGTAGACAGTACCGCAGTTAGTCTGTAGTGTGGAAACTGTTTAGTGGTATATAGGACTAACGTGTTGCTTGGGAGATAAACTTAAATCCATATCTGATACTGCTGTGCTAATGATGAAGCTGCGGAACTCTTAAACGGTTAGGAGTTACGGCACAATACTGTAAAAATGTATTTTTTCTGCAATACTTTCAAGGCTACGTCTGGTCTTCATTCGGGCTGCAGTGTTATTGTCTACCCATGATAATAACAAAAATATAAATACTTAACAAGTATTATCGAACTCTTTTAGCTAAGTATTTATAAGAACAATTATAGCAACAATTATAGCTCCCTAAACATATCAACCATTTAACAAACGGACTTGTAACAAGTGATAATATATATAAAATATTGATTAAAACAACTTTCAGGATTATATCGCGTTTATTTATCACTTATTTATATTTATTTCCCGACGTTTCGAACTCTTTACATCTCTGTAAAGAGTTCTTTCATTTTCACGAGTGATGAACAAAAAGATGGTAGTTGTTCAAAACGTCGGGAAATAAATATAAATAAGTGATAAATAAACGCGATATAATCCTGAAAGTTGTTCTAATCAATGAGTGAGATTCGCGAAAATCTTAGAAATAAATATATAAAATAGATAAAATGTATAAAATATGGCGGTACGAAGTTCGCGCGGTCTGCTAGTATTTAATAAACTGAAAGCCAAGTTAATGAACTAAGTTCTATTGAAGTTCACAACTCATTAATATCACTAAAACTCGTGAAAAAATTACTTTTAAAAAAAAGTTTCTAATCTTTAAGTAAATGAAAACAGTACCTTCATAACTAAAAAGCGATAAATAATTCAACTTACTAATTTGTATACTTATTACAATATGCAAAACGTAATACTTTTATAAAGTAATCTTTAACTATTATAATATTTACAAATGTCACTCATTATTGAAGTCGGTGCAACACAATAGAGTACGTTACAGGGGCTTTCACCGACTCGAAAAATAAGTGACATTTGTAAATATTATAATAGTTAAAGATTACTTTCTAAAAGTATTACGTTTTGTATATTGTATTAAGTACACAAATTAGTAAGTTGAATTATTTGTCGCTTTTTAGTTATGAAGATACTGTTTTCATTTACTAAAAGATTTTGTGGTTTACGTTTCTAGAAGTCGGTTTAACTTTTTTTTTAAAGTATTTTTTTTAATAAATAACTTAGCCCTCGGCTAGTTTCTTGAGAAAAGAACGTCTTACAAAATAAAAATTCAAATATTTAACCACACTAAGTTATAGTCTGTATTTAATATTTCCAAGTTGTTGCAACAAATGCATTTTGAGAATATTGCTACAGTTACAATTGTACCAAGTTTTATAGAGCTTTGGCCCACTTGTCCTGGATAAGTAATATTTTAAAACATTGAAACAACTTTTTATGCATTATATCGCGTTTATTTAGAATTTATTTTCTATTTATTTCCTGACTTTACGAACTCTTTACAGACATCACTTTCGCGAGTTATCTCTGTAAAGAGTTCGAAACGCAAATAAACGCAATATAATCCATAAAAAGTTGTTTCAATGTTATGAATGTGATTCGCGAAAATCTAAGAAATAAATAAATAATATTTTGATGAAAATTCTTAACAGTGTAGTCTATTCATTGATAATATAATAGATTTTACTTTTTGTGAGTAGTCTCGGTGGTCCAGTGGTTGAGCACACTGCTTCTGATCCAGAGGTTCGAATCGTTCGATTCCTGACACTGGCTCACACCAATGACTTATCGATTTTTTTTTAAATTGAGTTCCAAAGCTAAGTGTGATAAATATCGATGACTATTATACTTCGTGCCCGGTATGGCAATAGGTTCGCCGCCTATTCCATTTGGGACGTAAACATAACGGCGAGACGAGGCTTAACAGCCGCTGCCTACATCTTCGGGTAACAAAGGCGTGAATTTATGTTTATGTTTACTTTTTGTGTAGGAGAAGCATTTAGAAGGCAATTTTACGAGCGTATATTAGTTGATCGAGAGCTATCTACGTGATCACGAATTGTCAGTGTTAAAAGAATCCAATAAGTAAAAAGAAGGAACTTAGCATATAGAAGGGCGACGAAAACTTTTCTAATAAAAAACGCTCCATTTGTTAAAATGAAAAACGATTTCCATTTCACTTTCCTAACAAACTTGTTGGGAAAGTTACGTTGCAGATATTCGATGTATGCTCGTCAACGCGTGTTCGTAATGTAATAATAAAATAAACACTTGCTTTAGAGTTTTAGCGACTAACGGACGGCATGTCTATTTATCTAGTGATGAAGATTGTTTAAGATTTTGGAAAGAATGGAAGATGTAAGAATTGCTGAGCCGATTTAGAATCCAAAAGTGAAATGACGTAGTAATCACGCAGCTACAAAATCACTACTGTTACTGGATATATGAAAAATAATTTTAAATCAGATATCAAACAGACTTGAATACCAAACCAGTTTTTTATGATGTTTGAAATTATTTGTCGATTGCATTATTTGATCAACATGGCCAATCCCATTACTAATGGGGAGAGCACAATTTCGTCATTCGTTACGTATGTCTTGAATAACTAAAGAAAACATTACCAAAATATTATTGGTGTATTTTTGAATTCGAAGTCAAGACCTGAATCAGAAATCTACATCACTAACCTATCGAGAGGATTTAGTATTTACAGAAACTATCTTTTATTCCTTATATATACCAATGTAAAAATGTAAATTTAAGTAACAATATTAGAGCCAGCCACAATAAAAAGCAAATTTAAAAAGAATATGCGCAATGTCATGCAGGTAGAGCCGCTAACGACAAGTAATAAATTATAAAATAAATTAGTTCTGCAGTACAAATTAAATTATATTATAATTACATTTCAAAGTTAAGCTATATTATATGAAATTCTCATAAGGATTAGGGATATTCGGCAAAGTAGAAAGGTGTGAAAATTTCCACCAAGTAATATCTGGGATATTATTAAAGTTGGCAACTCTGTATAAAGAGAAGCGAACGCGGCAAAAGTGAAATTACTTCAGCGAAGGTCCAATGAGGAGTTATTGTATGAGTTAGTGCCCACGTGAGGGAGAGACGAAATTTATCACAAATACCACTTCCCTTTATCCGTATTCCTTTTTTTCCAAAAGTTTTTTGTTCCCGAAAATATTTCCCTTAAATGGCTACCTCCTCAATGGGCCAAATTGATATGGCATGTGACAAAAATACAAAAACTATTCGACTTTTTTAATAATGAACGATCGATTCGAAGCAATATCGTTTTGTGTGTATTATTAGGATTAGGTTATGGGGGCAAACGAGCAAGCGGGTCACCTGATGATAAGCAATTGGCGCCACTCATTGACATCTGCAACACAGATTGTATTACAGTTGCGTTGCCGGCCTTTAAGTGAGAAGGATAAGAAGGTAAGGGGATAGGGAGTGGGCCTCCGTACATTTCTCTCATGAATGAAAAGCATGAGACACTTTACGTTGATATTCTAAGAGGTTGTGGTTCACCGGTCGTCCCAGCTCATTCGCGCAGCTGCATGGTTCTAAAATTGATAAAGTTAATTCCTGTTGTACATAGGGTTTATCTTTAGTTCTATAGTTTAGATAACTAATACTAATTAATAATTCAAAAGTCTTACCATCAGGTAGTAAAATAAAAGTCGTAAATAGAATACTTCTTAAATTTCCAAATAAAAAAACGGACTAATTCAATCTGCAACTTTAACTACAACTTACTAGAACCGAGAAGGCTAGTATCATAAAAATAGCTTTTAACACACAAATTTCCTAAAGCAATCCGGACCAAACATATTTCCGTATGGAGGTTTCGACCGGACGGAATTGAGACCCCTATATTTAAAGGTCTTTACGAGGCTCTTTCATCTCGGATGTCTGCCCCAAAACTTCAAGAGCAACGTGACTTCAACATCAGCATTACGATGTCTTAGTATTTTTGGCACCTAGGCATAAAAGCCTTTATGGTAAGGAAGTTCTGAAAATGCCTTAGATAATAATAATATGTATTCAATGTGGCTTATTTGAATATATTTTGTTATGAAAAGCCTACCCTGGAATGTGTGTAATTATGTCAATACATTTTGTATGTATATTTTTAAAAATCGTTAAAATTATTTATTTTAGTATATAATAGTCTTATTTATTTTCAGTATTTCTAAATAAGAACTTGTCTGCTATTAATATGTACCAGATATTGCATCGTCATGATTGCTGTAAGCAAGGATTCGAGCCTGACCCTTTCTGATTCAAAATCGAGGTGCTGAGTGTGTGTGACGAACCTATTGCCATACACCAGGCACAAAGTTGTCGGTCACACATAATACAAAAAATAATTAATATTTAATATTTTTTGTTATTTAAGAACAACCAAGTCTGATTTAATTTTAAGTCAATCTGCAAATGAAGGAAACACCTGAGGGTGCCTTACCGTACTTTCGTCTTACCTTCCTCCGGGTACTAAATAAAGGTTGGGACCATTCTGATACATCTTACGAGAGTTTTGAGTGATCAATTTGTGAACTTTACTGTAGAAAACTGTACGGATTATTAAAACTGGATGCGGTAATACTGTGAATATTGTGAAAATTATTCGGGGTCAAGTCTCGAGGTTTTGGTTATTTTAAATCGATTAAAAGTAAAAGTATATTTTGATGTTCTCACATGAACTTACTATTAAATATTTATCTGGACATCTAGAGAATAGTACCACTCTATTTGTTTTCGTGAGTGTCGTAGGAGATCAGAGATAAGTGATAAGCAGTATAAGCAATTTGATTAGAAGTGGACTATTCGAATGATAAATATCGATCAGCACTTTGACTTCCATCAGCTCAGATGTTCTCACACCAATTACTTTCCAAAATTTATGATCGTGCACTTTATAAAGATCTGGCAAAGAGACTGCTCGAGGCCTCGCTCAACCAGGGGGCTGGCCTATTCTTTGCACAAAGGATTAGCATTGCCATTCATTGGCAGGTGTAGTGGTGTAGTGGTAGGAGTAGGTAGCGGCAACGGCGGCTACCTACTCCTTCGGGTAGAAAAAGGCGAGCCGAGGCTTAACAAAGCCTCGTCTCGACGTTATGTTTACGTTTCAAATGGAATAGATGGCGAACCTATTGCTATGCCGGACATAAAGTTTTTAGTCATCGATAATTATCACACATAACTTCCGAAAATAATTTCGGAGAGTCATTGGTGTGACGAAGGATTCAAACCCGTGACATAACCACTCGACCACTGGACCGCCGGGACCTAAATTAATGGATAAAGAGATTGCCATATCCGTTCATTATATATTTCGTAGCTCTCATCACTGCCCCTTCTCGGTCACGTCGGAGTTCCTCTAATGAACTCATTCAGACTCCCGCCGTCTCTATTACAGCATCTAAAAGATATGCTCTCTTAAATTCAATCAAACTTCCCAATTAAAAAGTTGCACGTAAGTCATTCAAATTTCTTCTGATGGAAATGTCTTCGTTATTTTATTTAAGTGTGCGATGTTGATATACTTCTTAGTACATATTACTGCGGAGTGTCTGTTTAGAAAACAACATGTTTCCTATTTCGGGTACAAATAACTTTTGGAAAACTTTCAGGTCATGTCGACTACGAGTTCTGCTATGGTATGTATGGTACTCTCAACAAACGTAAAGTTTGGGAACATTCGTTTATTATACTCATAATAATGCTAACATGCTTTAAGATTATAACTTGCTTGATTATAGCTTGGTTTGTTGCTTTTGTAAAATCATCATACATATTCGCACATTAGATAAGTTGAACGTGCATATTATTCCTGAAAAGAGATTGCACTCAAATAACATTAGTTTAGTTCTTATAATTCTCTACAAAATAAAGGCTATCATTTTTGCAAGCAGGCGGGTTATCTGACGGTAAGCGTTTAGCGACGTCCATGGACAGCTTCAACACCCAGAGGGTTACGGTTGTATTGCCAGCTCATAAGCAGAGTTAGAGATAGGAGGAAGTGGGCGACGTTGGCCCAACTAACGAAATGCGACATGAGCCACTTTGTACATATTTTCTGTGAAGTCGCAGTATTACACCGGTTGATATGGTCCATTCAGGGACATAACTGCAACAGTTTAAGATTTAAAATTTGCTTAAAACATCTAATATACCATCACTTTGAAATCGATTAGAAAAAGAGTAAGCGAGGGAGGTGGAACAAACTCGCTGAATGTAACATTGTCTGCTTCCCGTCGTTAGAGTTTTCTCACGATAAAATGTTGTTGGTGGCTATTTAAATTCATGTCTTACACTTTTTGAAACGGACAAACATCTGCGAGCGGATTAGATGGGAATTACTACGAAGCGTACAAATTGAATTCAAAGAAAAATAGTCTACTACTTCTAGAAAATTATTATTGTGAAAGAGAAAATTATAATCATAGAAATGAAGACAAAGAGAATTCAAATGAAGAAATATTTCTCATCTGCTTTGTAGTTTAGCTATATATGTATTTATGTATCTATACAATTAGTAAAATATTATATAATTTAACCTACCTTATGAAATTACGCCAGTAGATAAATTTTGAATTAGGCCCCAAGCTGGCGATCAAATTGAGGTTTGATCTCGTCCGAAAAAAAGACTGTCTCTTATATTTAACCCTCGTAAATAAGCGTAACAAATCAGAAATATCTAAGTATTGATGAGTAATCAATTGATGGAAATAGTATTTTTGTTACTTCATTTGGTGCCATAGTGGCGAATTCTGTTGCTTTATCTTGTTAGATATTAATATATTTCGAACATATCCCTGAAAAGTTAGTTTTAAGATTTTAACATGAGATCTCTGAATTAGGAGCTTAACCATTAGGCAACCAAAAAAACATTAACGTTGATGATATCATCAACGTTAATGTTTTGCCATTGTGTTGAAGAAAATTACAAAAGACGAATGTTGGCCACATAATTCTTGAGAATAACGTAAATAATTCCGGTCAGCGACAACTTTGAAGTGACGTGTTATCACGCTAATTTAATATTCGCAACGTTCTTACAAAGTTATCTCGTTAACCAGCAGACGACACTTGGGTACAAGTCGACAACGCCACTGCCAGACCTCATTAGCTAATAAAATGTACAATTTCAACATTTAATCCTTTATACGTTTAGCTGTTTTATCATAGTTGTTTTAACATAGTTGTTTTACCGCGATTATTTTGAAGCAAAATTCTATTCCTCGGGAACCGTACATCTTCTATAATGAAAATAACCTATTTTCTATCACATGCCATTATAACTTTCAGTCAAAAGTTTCAGCGCGAACTATGCAGTTGTTTTCGTACTATTGGTGTCTCAAAAAGTGCTCACAGAGGTTTTACGTGACTCTACATCTTACCTATTATTTTTTACATTTTATTTGCGTGATAATATTTTGTAACAAAACTAAATTTATTCCACGTTCTATTTGGTCTCTAACGCTGGCTTCCTGGAATATAATGATAACAATTGATGAATTAATACACATATTTATTACTTAACAGAAATATGACCTCCCGAAGTTTCGATTTTTAATAAAATATAATTGTGAAAGAAGCTTGTCGTATCTGCATAGAAGTTACTGTAGAAACGACATGCTTGTTTGACATATTAAGTTATGCTTCAATCAATCAATCATTTATTTATTCATAAAATACATAATACAAATACAGTTTTCATTTCTCCAAAATTTGCCAAAGGAGTATGTTTAAATAATAATAAAAAAATATCAAACAAAATAGTATAAATTAAACGATGTCAATTTTAAAAAAAATGTCTACTAATAAAAATAAACCAATATACGTCAAAAAATTGTAGTCAATAGTCAAAGTTAGCTAAAACCACACATTAATAAATTAGTTATAAAAAAATATCATTAAAAAATCCTCTACACAATAATAACATTTTTCTGTCAATACACTTTTCACAATATTTTTTAATTTTATTAAGTTGTAAACTTTTATGTGCTGTGGTATTTTATTATATATTCTTGGCGCCACACGGCAGGCTTTTGCTCATTAGAGTTCTTTTAGCACTGTGCAAACATAGTTTACCATCATCATCATCATCAGCCTTTTTGAGGTCCACTGCTGGACATAGGCCTCCCCCATAGAGTGCCACAACTGCCGGTCCTCTCAATCATAGGGGGTTTTTGCCATAATCGCCACGCTTGGCAGGCGGGTTGGCGATCGCAGTAGGCTGTATTTTTTTGAGAGAGAATGCTGTTGCCCATTCTTCTAGCTTTTCCCTTAGTCGCCTTTTACGACACCCACGGGAAGAGATGGGGTGGCGGTATTCTAAGCCGGCGCCACACAGCTAGTTTAGCTGTTTAGTTTACCATCGTCACGTCTATTTCGTGTAGTCACATCTGACTTGCGTTGGAATAGATGGGGATTTCTATGGACAAATAGAGCTACTTCTAATATGTATAACGACAGCAGTGTTAAAATCTTGCTTCGTTTAAACGAAACGATCAGTGACTCAATCGAATCGCAATGTTTGACATTCGCTCGTAATATCGATATTTCTAAAAATAAACCTTAATAATGCTATAAACCCTTCGAGATATTTATTTTTATGACGGGGATGTATGTTATAAACATGTACAGGGATACAATAAGGTAGTAAATAATTTAAGGAGGTCGTGAAAAAAATGTAACAATGACTGCTCACGTGACTTTCTATACTTCTGCAGAGATTTGATCTCTACCCAAAGAAAAATATTCATGTGATGGCAAACATTGATACGGTACCTATTACGTTTCTTTTCTATAATCGTAAAGCATAAATAGCTTGTGTAGGTATTGCTAGTTACCGAGTTCGCATTTGGTTATGGCTTATCAACCTTATGGCTCTTCGGAAGTACATATGCTTGGTAAATGGCTTGTGGAGTAATTAATATAATTTCGTCTTCAATTACCAAAAAGTCGGTGGCAGGTTTGTACAGAAAAAAGCTCCATCATCGTATAATACATTCCATAAGTCCTGGTACAACTACCATAACCTACTGCGATGTATGTTGAAAGAGTAATAATTGACTTTAAAGTCACTTGTCTGATTAGTTTACAACTTTTTTATGATTTAGAAGGCAACCGGGTACCGGGTGGTGATCAACGCCGCCCATGTACACCTGGAATTTAAGACAGGTTAATACGATTGAAAGTGGGAGGGTAAAGGAAGGGGTGTAGACTTCCGGACATCTCTCTCACCGAACTTAACTTAAGCCACTACATGTCTATATTCTGAGAGCTTGTGGTACCTCACCGGTTCAGCTGGCCCATTTCATTTCGCGAGCTGCGTGTCTCTATCACAAACTCTCATAGTGTCCACTTGAACAATTTTAAGTAAGTCCACAAGTAGAGGGACTTATGTCGCTTGGCGCCGACGGGATCGATAAATCACCTGCCTGTGAGAATAATTTATCGTACTGACACAGACTCGTTTCACTGGAAGAACTTTGCTGATTAGTTTTCTTATTATTGACATTTAGGAGGTTAATTACTGTATTTCAGTCTCCGAGTTAATTTACAACTTCTATGGTATTGAAGTAATCCAGCCAGGAGCGAGCTGTGTGAAGCTTTTTAATAATCTTTCTGAACGAATAACTAAACATAAGCGATTAGCCAAGAAAGGAAAAGCAGTTGTTCATCTTCCACGACTAAATTTATCATGTTGTATCGGAGAATGGATGCTGTCGTTCCCACACATACTCGTACGTGCGTTTCGTTTTAGAGTTAAGTGATTTTATAACCGAGTCCGAGAAAGTGCTTGTTTTACACCTTTGTAATAGTAATATGCACTCGTGTTGCTGATTTTTACACTTAAATATTATTATGGATATTATTTGTAAGATTAGTTTTAAAGATCGAAAAGTTTTTGATTTTCATTTATAAAACTTACTTACCTTAGGTACATAACTTAAATAAATCAATCCTAGATCCTAGCTTGTCACCTACAAAGCATGGATGGATTGTTGGAAAGACGGCATGATCATGAAGGGTGTTAGTGTTAGAAGTAAATGATAGGGAAGTGTGGAAAATAAAAACCGATATGCGGACCTCAAATGATAGCAATAGGTAGGCAGATGATGTGATTTTGCTATATTATTATGTCTTTTTATTCACTTCTTTTTTTCTTGGTATAACCTGTGTTTACTCATTTGTCTGAAGTCATTGTATTTATACATAAACTACTAATCTATATCTTTTACTTTAAACAATTTTGCATGTGGTGTTTACCTGTAAGTGATTTCTAAATTGTTACATTTCACAATTATATGTGTTTTGTTAAGATTTAATGTAAGAAATTGTTGGTAAACCTATTAAATAAATAAATATTTAATTCGTACAGACTGGACAATTGTGACTATACCTCTGGGCATTAATAGCGTTAAGGTGCATGCAGAATTCAATACACAGCAAACAATTTATCGCATATAGTTTAATATGACATAACTAACACTTTGCAGCGGACATTAAAACATAGGTAAAGCAGTAGAACTCTTGTACATGTCCGGATATCCGCCTAAGCGTATCCGTGTCGCCGTCGTCCAGCGATACGAGAAATTCATACATAACCTATTTAGTTGGGAATTCCTTTAATTTCACGACTTTAATAACTGAAGGTGCAGACAGCTTACATGTTGGTTAATTCTGTATTTCGATAAAATCAATCCATGTTAAATATATAAACATAACAACACATAATATAACTTCACGCCATTGTTACCCGAAGGTGTAGGCAGCGGCTATTAAACCTCGTCTCGCCGTTATGTTTACGTCCCAAATGGAATAGGTGGCGAACCTATTACCATACCGGTACCGACTTCTGGTTTCAGTAACCGTGTTCTCGACCACCAGACCACCGAGACTACAAATTATATATTTTAAATTTAACAAGCTTACCATCAAAGGATAGAAAGAGATATTGTTTTGTTTATTAGCAAATGAGTTTATTGTATTTTTATTTAAAATCCTAAAGACACTTTGTTTGTAAATTGCTTACAGTAAATTCGTTAATTTCTTATTTCAAAAGTAATACGAAAAGGGAAAGATCCAAAGACGAGAACGGCACAAAACCAGCTTCATATCGTCAGAATTTCCTGGAATAATCCAGTGCAAACGTACGCTCAGTGTGTAAGTAAGTTCCGACCGGCCGGAACTGGGGCCGCTATATTTTAGGCTCTTTACCGAGGTCCTTTCACCTTAAATGTCTTCCCTTAAAGCTGCAAGATCAACATGAAAGTATTATCGGCATTATGGAGGCTTTATTCTGTTCGTTTTATTATATAGCCGAGATTTTTTTAACGTTAATCTATTAAATAAATAAATATACAGACCAACAAATTGACATACATGCCCTTATCGCACCCCCCAGCGTAGTCGGGTAAAACACTTCAAAATTCAGATGGTATGACAATAGGAGAGCCACGCAGTCATCTGTATGAATGAACCACCTCAGCCCTCAGAAAATCGACTTAAAGTGACTCATGGCGAGTATCGTTCCTCTATCGATCTCCCTCCCATTTTATAGGCTGGCAAGGCAACAGTGAGCTCCTCAGTGTTGCAGATGTCCATGAGTGTCTCTAGTCCGCTACCACCAGGTTACCACCGCTTGCACGTTTCCATTTTTCCATAAAAAGAGAAGATAATATTTACAGGTTTCATTATTACAGCTGCATCAAATATCCCCATTGCTGAATGGGTTCCCATCACAGAACCATTATGAGCATTGCTGCTATAGACTCGTCTTAAACAAACTTGGAAACGTTAATGCCAAATTGTGATGTAATTAAAATTCCTCGACTCGACTTCTTTAAAATACATCAAACAGGCAATGTTCGCTGAACAGTTTCTTTTTAATGTTAAAAGTTAATGTTGTCTCGTTGGCCTTTAAATTATTTACTATTATAGTTGAAAAAGTCAATCAGTTCATTTCAGTCACTTCCATCTCGGTGGTCCAGTGGTCGAGCACTCCGCTTCTGAATCAAGACGTCGTGGGTTCGAATCCTGGCTCACTCCAATGACTAATTTCGAAAGTTATGTGTGATAAATATCGATGACTGAAAACTTTGTGCCCGGTATGGCAGTTGGCAGTAGGATCGCCAACTATTTCATTTGGGACGTAAACATAACGGCGAGTCGAGGCTTAACAGCCGCTCCTTACACCTTCCGATCGAAAAAGGCGTGAAGTTATATTATGTCATAGATTAAAAATTTAATTTATTTCAAAAATTTCACAACGAAATTTGTTAATTTACGAAACAAGGTATAGAAATCAATAACCCAATAATCAATTGGGTACGTATATTAGAAAGTACAAATGATACCTACATATTTCTTAAATCATTCACACATCTAAATAATTTTCTTTATAGGTACTTATTAATATTATATAATTTATTGTATAACCACGACGTTCTTATAACGTTATCTCATTAGAAGCTTCAAGAAACGAGCGTACTCAAATCTTAAAGGCCGACAACTAATATGACGCCCCTACTGTTGCAGATGTCCTTGGGCGGCGGTAGTCGCTTTCTATCAGGTTACCCGCACGCTTTTTTTGCCCACTTGCACCATTAAAAAGGCATTTTTATAGACGATTTAGAGAGACCGACTTATAATAATTAAATATAATACTTTAGTTGCTTATAACAGTTCGTTTTTAAACGGTTTTATTTAGCTCACCCCGTTTGTTTTATTCTTGGGTCAAATTTAGTAATTCAAATTTCACCCTCTTCCTGTCAACCGATTAATCTGAAATTTTGTATACACTTTGGATTTTGGTGACAATACAATTATGTTTATTAATAATTTTTATACTTAACTTTATAAGTTTAAAATTTTCATCTGTTAATTCAGGGGTGGGAAATATATATTAAATATATATATATGGGATTATAAGGAAAAAGTTAACCACTCATCGAGATCATCGAGACTATACTTTTTTTTTATGGGATAGGAGGGCAATCGAGCAGGCGTGTCACCTGATGGTAAGCAACCAACGCCGCCCATGGACACCAGCAACACATATAGTGTTACTGTTGCGTTGCCAACCTTTAAGGGATAGGGGATAGGAAAGGATGGGGAAGGGGGGTGGGCCTCCGGATACCTCTCTCACCGAACGAAACGCGGCATGAACCACTTTACGTCGGTCTTCTGAGAGGTCATGGTATTTCACCGGTCGAGCCGGCCCATTCGTGCAGCGAACTGCTTGGCTCTACCACTGTTATACTACAAGAAGTTATACTACAAGATCTCGATGTAATAATAATTTTAAAAGTATATACAAGGCTTCTAACGGTACAGGTGATGTAAATAATAAATAAACTAACATCAGCACTAAATCTTCCAAAAGAGTGAAAGCTTTTTAAAGTAACTACCTCACGTTTAATAAGGCAGGAAGATTTACGCCTTAAATATATTTTACTTGTTAGGAATTTATGGAAGCAGAATTCCAAATACGCATCACAGTTGATATAATATTCAAAAATATTGTAGTTAGAATCATTAAACTGAGTTAAGAACACATCCAAGGAGGGCGCTTATCCACACCTGTTACGTGACTACCATCTCGTTAAAGAAGGTAAAGAACACCCTTTTATCGGACCAGTTGCCAAAAAGATATTAGCATTCCTTAAATACACGCTTAATTAGAACACAGCAGTGGTTTCCTCATCACATTTCTTTCGTTTCTTCGTCCCTCCATCAACTCAGCACAATTTTGTTCGTAGCCTAGTCGAAAATGGCAGAGGCAGAGGAATGCTGCCTCGAAATATGCCTTCTCCGTAGGTACTAGATTATGATCATAGATGTCGCTACTTTATCTTGTTAAAAATTTAAGTAAATAATTATAGAAATATCTTAAAAACAAGGCCTTATCTGGTTTTTTAAATAATACTTGAACCCCTTAACTTCAATAAGTCTCTTTTTAAATATTTATTTTTGGTATCTTATAATTTTAAGCCTTACTTGTATTGTGTAAACGTACGAATTACACGTTTCAAGTACTTGAAACATGTTTTAACGCCATCTACACATAGAAATAGTGACATCCTTAAGAAATAGCCATAGACTTAACTTGAGTTTGTATCCTTTTATTAAACAACAATTGTACATAACCAAAAAAAGAGTACAGTTTTACAAAATACAGGAAGTAAACAGCAATTCAATACGCGGAGTTGGTTTTTTGTGTTTCAGTATCACGGATAGCAATTTATATTATTAATTTTAGTTGCCTTCTATAATTTATTATTTGCAAAAACCCAGTGCCTAAACTATTTACGCAAACGGACACTTATATCAAAAGCAAACATTAAATAAACATTTGTTGTCTCCATTGGTTGAAGTACAATATTGAATAATATTCTTCCAATAACAGTATACTATTTTTTAAATCTAAAACTAAAGTCAGTCTTCAAAAATTAAACTTGGACTGCCAGTAAATTTTAATAAAGTTTAATATTATAATCCTATTAGGCATTATAATCTTTATATATGCAGGTATTTATTATAATTGTTTTCAGTATTGTAAATGGCCAATTCAACAAACATTTATCATCATCAACTGGAAGAGGCAATTGTTTAATTTGTTGCATCCTTTTGACTATAATTTTATTGTCTGAGTGATAACCCTACTACGATTTATTAGTGCTTGATTTGTGAGCGTGTAACTAGAGAGCATCTATAATAGAGAATTTGTTTCTAAATACATGCTGCCAAATAACATATATTCTTGCAGCTAAATATTGCGTTGTTTATTAATTGAATTAAATTAAAATCGATAAAATTAAATTTGTCACAAAAGACGGAGCTAACCATAGAGTCATATAAATATTTAAATTATTGGCAATACCGACACAGTGAGCCATCGCCCTGCTAACGGTGTCATGGCGGTTTGACTTGTTAGTGGTTATTTTGCATTAATTTATTAATTTACTAGTTAACGTGCTTTTTAGCAATTTGACCTTTAATTTGTGTTTGTTCAACCATTTGGAAAAATATAGTTAATAATGCGTGAGTACAAAATAGTTGTATTAGGCAGTGGAGGCGTGGGAAAGTCTGCCCTGACAGTACAGTTTGTGCAAGGCATCTTTGTCGAGAAATACGACCCCACCATCGAAGACAGCTATCGGAAACAGGTGGAAGTTGACGGACAACAATGCATGCTAGAAATACTGGATACAGCTGGCACAGAACAATTCACAGCAATGAGAGATCTATACATGAAGAATGGCCAGGGATTCGTCTTAGTATATTCGATCACCGCTCAGTCCACATTCAACGACCTGCAGGACTTGCGAGAACAAATCTTACGGGTGAAAGACAAACCTGATGTACCCATGGTGCTCGTCGGTAACAAAACAGACTTGGAAGCTGAGCGCGTGGTTGGTAAGGAGCAGGGAAACAGTCTCGCGTCCCAATTTAGATGTTCTTTCATGGAAACTTCAGCGAAGGCAAAAATACACGTGAACGATGTTTTCTATGACCTAGTGCGACAGATCAACAGGCAATCACCTAAGAAAGATGAGCCGAAAAAAAAAACGGTGAAATGTGTTTTGCTGTAAGAATCGGCTCTGCCTCCAACGCATAAAGGTATAGAATATTTAATAATTTGAAAGACTTCTCGTACCCGTATTTGGCTCACAACAATTCCCAAAGTTAACTAGGTCGGGTGAGGAACATAATTGCTTGGTAATTATGTCTGTAGCATTATGAAAAAAGTGCATTTGTTATTGTGTTGAAAAGTGTAGCATGAGTGGGAAATCCACAGAGCGGCATATATTTATCTAGATACCTGTTCACAAAAATGTGTAGTCTCATTCTTTCAGGTTATAAAAGTATAGTTTTAATGTTGAGATATAGATTCTATGATTCTGTGTCTTTCACTCTTGAAATTCCAATTGTACTGTGTGAATGCCATTAGGTTCAGAAGTTGTAAATGGTTATAAATTTAAACCTTATCTGATGTAAGTATATACTATATCGTTTATATAGAGGCTATGAGGAGTATATCCTGGAACTTCCTATGACAATACTGATTACCCATTTCATTCATATCCATCATTTAACTTTAAACATGGCACTTTTTGTGTATTTCTGTGCATGTACTCCTCATTGACTCCTAGTTAATTTTAATTTCATAAAAAAAATGCTTGAGATATGTTCAATAGGCAGCGGCTCGGCTGTTGTTGCCAATGTTGGTAGGTTGGTGACCAATTATGTAATCACTTGAGCTGCTCGCTCAACTGCCACCATAGGCAATAAATTCACTAAAAATAAAAAAAAATATTTTTATTTTACAAATATTTTATTAATTAACATTGTTAGGTGCGGACAGTTTTCTGAAATATAATTGAACAGGATAATTGTAGATTAATTTACCACTAATTAACTTCCAAAGTTTGTCGGTAGTGGTCTCATATTATATATTGTAAACGTTCATGAAATAGTTGTGTTAACTATTGCGACTGCATTTATAATGATATATTTGTATGTTACTGTTTGGACCTAACAATATAGATATAGTTTAACAATTAGTAGTTATTATCTAATCATACTGTTGAATAGAGCGGCTGAGGCTTATGAACAGCTGTGTGAAAGTTGAAGCGGGCTCCATAGGGACCTGGGTATTGTGCCAGCAGGTCTGAACCAGTATGTAATATTTAAATAATTATTGTGTATTTAAGGATAAATTAAATTTTTTCAGATAATATTGTCTTGTTATATAATTCAAATGTATCAAGTGAAAGAGTTAATGCAATAACATTTAGAACATGGTAACTTTTGAGTGAATATTTAGAGAGCCTTAGGTGAATAAACCCTATGACTGTAGTCTCCAGTCTATAAATGTGGTGCCCTGCCTTGTGTTGAAATGGCAACCGCAGCATACTTATAAACCCCTAAAGTACGAAATTGAAAATTAAGAAATTTATCGTTATTGTAAATGGATTGAAGTTTAAATGAATTTACAGGCTCATTTTAAATAAAATTTATCAACCTCTGTTTTGCTGCTAGAACTTTGTTAAAAGTAATAATAATTATATAGGTGTTCGAAAAAAAATATTGTTATGAAACTAGATGTTTCTTCATATTCTTATTTCTGTTAACATTAAGATTTACTGCACAAGGATATTGGACTTCGATCTGAGTTGAATTATATTTTTTATATATATTGTGGAAATTAAGAACTTGTATATTTTTATCTTTTCAATCAATAATGGACATGTACAATAATCTTATTAATTTCATTTTTTTTGCATCAATAAAACCAATTTTAAATATTTAAGCATTGGGATATGTTTCGTCCCTCCCCTGAGCCCTCCCCCCTCGTGTCAATCGAGGTCGCATGATGAGTCACATCCCAGGCGGCGCGACCGTACCGTTACCCCCCTCCGCCTGGTAAATTAACGTCAATTGACTCGGAATTTTAATGGAATATAATTAATTGAAACAACCATAGAGAGAGCATCTACAACTATTTTATTGACTTATAAGGTGTATAAAAGTTACATAAACGTGTATAGATACTTATAAATATTAATATTCAGTAACAAACTGGATAAAAAATTATTATGTGACAATGTGGGCGTATGTCGACATTCTAGTAACAAAAGAATTGACACAGTCCAGTGAAAATGAACACAATATATATTATGCATTTATAAAAGTCTACATTTATGAACTTGATAAGTAAGCAATCTAATCTATGATGCAAAACAAGTATTCCGGTTACAATTAAAGCCACATATTCACTAGTCAATTGAGATTCTAACACAAAAACAGATGATAAAGTCTTCAATGCAAGTTTTTTACGTACTCTTATGTTTACGTACTCGTATGGTTGGACGAGAAGGTGAGATATGTGGTGCACTACTGAGGTTCTATCTGTGCGAGTGGTTTACATGTTGCCTATAATTATTCGCACAAACTACGAAGCCTCTGATGGTTGGCTTGACCAGTGACTTTTACTTTCATACACTACATTGGTTAAACCTTACAAATTACTTGTCACCTTATCTTAAGTGTTACATTGATAGGGTGAACTGTGAAAGTATCCTATTGATATATAAATATATATTATTTTTACTAGTGAACACGTGCCTTTAGTTATGTATTTGTCGCACCCCATCATGTGTAACAAGGTCTCGTGCATAGATCGAGTTCACAGTGGGTGTGCGTGTGGACGGTAAATAATACCTTAATTGTTAATATGTTAACTTGTGTGTATATATATATCTATTGAATAAACATGTGGGTGTCGATCTACATACAATTGGGTTGCCTACTGTCGTGATAACGCGGCGAAATGACGCTATGAAATGGGTGTTGAACCATTTTTATCTTGGCGCACAGTAGTCTGGCTATACTTATCTATTACAAGGGTCAAATGTTGTCTCAGGAGCATTGAAAGACCTTTTACAAAATACCCACTTATTAAATGGAAAGGTTTGCTGTTTGTGGCGCGTCTATGAACTATTTCATGCCAAAACGGCTGGATCGAATTGGATTATATTGCCAAAAAGTAAAAATGCCGTCGTAGGTATTTCCAGACAGAAATAATTCACGAAAGTAATAATCGGTACAAATATGCGACTATTTATCAGTGACAATTTGCTTTTTGATAATACTCTTTGAAATTGTATTTGATAAGCAGTTTTTAATACATTATTCTGATAATAGTTATACTATGTTGCCCAACTATCTACGATATGACGGAAAGAATACAAATTGCAGTTTAATTTGAAAGTTTCAAATACGAAAACAATGATTCGACGGCTTTAGCATGCTTCACTCTATAGCAGTGTAATAGTTTAGGAGAAGGTAACTTAAATAAATCATAATCTACTTATAATCCTACAACGATATTTATTATTTCATATATCGTTGTTTTGTCCTTATAAATAAGGCATTTGCATATAATATGACGTTTGTGATCTTAAAGTATATTTAGGAAAACCCATTTGTTTCCTTGTAATAGATTAATACTTAACTATATAATACTTAGGTACATGTAGTACAATCAATGCGGAAAACTTGACCATATATGATTAACCAAGCTACCATAAATATATATATAAATATTATTACGCACATTTTAAGAGTACATAACAACTTTACGCCTTTGTTACCCGAAGATAGGCAGCGGCTGTTAAGCCTCGTCTCGCCGTTATGTTTACGTCCCAATGGAATAGGTGGCGAACCTATTACCATACCGCGCACAAAGAGTACATACATATTTTAATTAAAACCCAATTTGTTCTTTATTAACATTAGTAATAATAGTAATGACTAGAACACATGACTACATAAATTTAAATAATAATAATTAAAACGAACAATTTGCATAATCACACAATGGATAATGACGTGGATCTCAAATTCTTCTATGAATTATATTTTTTATAATGACCCACAACTTAAAATAATATGATGTCATACTATTATTTGAGAACAATGATGTAAATAATGCATAATTAACTAATTTACAAACATGTTTACTACAATTATTTTATGATTTTGTTAGTAACAAAAAAAAAGAAAATTCTTGCGTCTCTACTTTATTCATAAATAAGTCATAGATAAAATAGCAAATTGGTTGTGATTCTCGAATCAATTCCGAAAATAATTAACTATTTTCAAACTTCTATTATGAAAAATCTTAAAATAGATCATCGGTCATTTTTATGGTGGCAAATATTTATATTTAAACGTCTATTTTCCTATAATACTAAGGTTAAAACTAATGTCGCATAATCAATTTCTTAGAAATTCAACTAAACGAAAATAATACAAAATTTTGTGGTCAACTCTCAAATCGCTTATGGCCTCAAAATATAATCTATTTTGAGACCATCTATCGTTATAAAAAATTCTAAAACAAAGATACACATGTCATCTCGATAATATTTTAGATTGACTCATTTGGTTAATAAAATAAAAAATCAACGCTTCCAGCGCACTTCCGCTTGTTTTGACCTCAGTCCGTGATTCATCCGCTCAAGACGCATTGACTCAGTGAATGTTATCAAACAAATAACTGTTAAATGACAAATTATTTCTTCTTAACTCTAGTGACTCGTAATATTATCACACATTGTTACAAAAGGAATGATACATACTAGCAGACCCGCAGAAGAATAGTCACGCCAAAAAACTGGAACTAGATCACAGGTATAACCAATTGTAAATTTAAACAAACCGAGATCATAACCACACATAATTTGAGTAGAATAGGCCCAGCCATTTATGAATTAAGTCACATACACAGAAGAATAATAATTAAAAATACAACTTGATGTAGACCCAGAATTCCACATTTCCATATTAATTCGCACATTCCTTTTTTAGTGTGCGTGGGCGTAATTTCTATAATCGCGATTATATATTAACAGATGGCAAAAATAACGGTATGTTTTTTGATTTTCGTCTCGTCTGCCACGACTTGTCAAATTTTTATCAACACCTGTTGAAACAGTTCTTAGTAGTTATAAAACAATAGCAAATGTTTGTCAGTTGTATAACATTTAAAAGATGTCAGAACGGAGACATTTATATCATAAACTAAATATTTGTCTCGAAATTTGGACGTAAAAAAAATACTACGCAGCTGTATTTAGAAATGCTTAAACATTATTACACCTAAAATTTAATACGTAAGTAATATTGGCAGTGCACTTGCAATCAACATTGTATCAAAACCAATAATTAAACAGTCTTACATGCTACATTTATTTACTAAATATATCCCGCACTACCTATGATCAAAGTTATAAAATGTCGTGAAGAATCTAACTCTAAAACTTCAAACTTCTAAAGTTTCCTAGCTTTTTTGTGTCTAACTATCCCTTTAAATATACTCACTACATTATTAGTTTTGCCCGATTTTTTCTATAGTTATAATTGCATGGAGTTGCAGTTCAATAGTTACAGTGTTAAAACGAACTTTTTTATGGGCTAGGAGGGCAAACAAGCAAGTGGGTCACCTGTTGGTAAGAAACTTCTCACCGCCCATTTACACCGTGGTGCGTTGCTGTCCTTTAAGGAAGTAGGAGGAGAGGGATCGGGCCTCCGTATGCATCTCACCGAACGAAACGCGGCACAAGCCACTTCACGCCGATATTCAGAGGGTCATGTTCACCGGTCGAGCCGGCCCATTGATGCAGCGAAAATCTGTATTGCTTTAGATTATTGAAATTTTAATTGATTCCACTTTTTAATATAATTTAGACCACCGTGGTGTTCTTTGCTATTCCATGAATCTGATATTACGTCACCTATCGAGTGTTATTTTATAGTAGCCGCAATAAAAGTCACCAATTGTAACTACAATTCCAAACATCGCGGGATGGAGATCGATGTTTACATTTGGGAGCACATGTCTTCTAATACGCTTTATTTTATTATAGTTTTTTGTTTTAGATATAAAACATGCGTCTGTTGCATGCAAGTGGGAGTGGTGACGTCACGCGCGCACTGATAATAAATACAACCGTTGACAAAAATACGGCAATAAAATTAAATAGTTTTTTAACAACTTTCGACATTAAATATGTCAAGATGAAGATAACGAACCTTCAAGACACCCTCCCAGTAATGCAAAACATCTGATGGTATACAAGACGTTTACTGTTTTAACTTTCTGAATTTTCAACAACAAATATGATTTAACTGTTAAAATTTCGTCTCAGTGGCTTAGTGGTTTGGCAGCCCGCGTCTGAATGAAGTCTCGGGGTCCTATTCCGGGTGGTACACCAATGACTTCATAATAGTTTATTTTTTTAGTATGTGGTTTTATCAACTACGTATAATGAAAACATAAAATGGTATACCTAAGACATGGTGGCGTGCAGAGGCATACTTACCGCTGTCTACAACTTTAGATATTAAAGGTGTGAAATTACAAAAAAACTAAATACAATATATTATAATTGTCCATCCAAGTAATATTACGTTTACAATTTTCATAACTCGGTCATAGTACCTACAGCTGGTGAGGTGACTGGTGACTGGTTTTTATTACAAAGGTTATTCTCGTAAAGCGTTATAAACAAGTCGCCTTCACAACTCGACCGTACCATATTTGTTATGGGTATTAAAGACACGTTTACATTCGCGAACGAATGAATGATTTTTAATTAGGCAATGCTATAAATAGCACAACACTTTGCACCGACTCTGGCGAACATATTGACCGTTAGGTACAACCCAAGTTTTTCCTTATTTTGTACACATGCCTCGAGAAGTAATTTTAAATACTTTCATTAAATCATAGGAATAATGTTATATTAAATTCATATACTGGAATTATGACACCACTATGGAAACACCACAGCTTTTACGTGGGTGTAAGCCGTAAAAGGAGACCATGGGATTCGATCTGAAGCAGACAGTATTTCACATTATCATTCTGGTTCAGAGATCTAGTGTTCCAACCCTAGCTGAATCACCAATGAATTTCCGGATGCTATTTGTGATTAATATATAATAAATAAAAGAATTTACTATGCTGTTACCGATTACAGGAATGGTATAAATGGGCACTTGTAAACATAGGCATTCTAGCCTAGAGGTACCCAAATATACCGCCAGAAGTCTTAATAGAAGGTAAAACATGAGAGGCCGAAAAATGCTGAGAACCTTTTGAACGATTACAGGAACATGCTAACTTATCGATTCTAATTTATTTCGATGAATCGTAACTGTCGTTCAGCGGCGGAAGGCTGTGGGTGAGAGTGCTGTCCAGTTTTCTCGCCTCGCTCTCCAACGTGTAGCAGTCTAACGCTGGATCCTGTGAACAAAATATTTATTAATAAAGACGGCAAGTATCAATATGTGTGTATCACAGCTCTTCGCCAATAACCAATAACGATATTAATGCCTTGAACGTAACTTCACGCCTTTTTATACCCGAAGGTGTAGATAGAGAGCGGCTGTTAAAGCCTCGACTCCCTGAATCGTTGCGTTACGTTCCAAATGGAATAGGTGGCGAACCTATTGCCATTAGACGGGTCACAAAGTCATCGGTATTTATTATAACATCCGAGAAGTAATTGGCGTAAGTCCGGAATAGAACCCACGACTTCCGAATCAGAAGCGACTCGACCACTGGACCACCGAGACTTAATGCCGTAAAGTTACATTTAAACCTTTCTTATCAGAGGCATAATTGTTCTGAACTCTTCAAGCGTAAAAACAATCGCAGCATAGTTTTTCATGTACATACTATAAATGCAGATCTTACGACGTAAGTATGAACGCTATCAGCTGATTTTGAAGTTTCATATTGCTTACACTACGAAACGTGCTGACGTTTCTCGAACGTAACAAAATATTTAATTTATGCATCTTTTTTGGTGTGGAATTTTACGACCTAAACATAAGTCGTCCGGCAGACAGTAAAGTTTATTTAAACCAACTCATCATCGTTTATGGTCCTCAAATCTTAATCAATGAAAAGGGTAAGCAGAGAGTTATGAGTCGGTAATAGTTAAATAAGTAAGCACCCGCTATAAGGGGGTATCATATCACACAATTAATAGCTGCCTCACCAGAAGCGACAAACATATTTTACATACTGAGGCAGAGAGAACAAGGGCCCATAAGGCACGATTTTTACGTGCCTCACTCGCTTCTATGACTTTCATAACTCTTGACATACACGCTCGTCGATTTTCGAAGGTCCTGACATCACTTTTAAGGACTCGTTCTATTTGGTCATAGATAGTGTGTCTCGTAATGAAACATTTGTGTCCCGATGTCACATCTGGGATGAAAGGGCACCATTAAAATATTCTGGCCACCGAGAAGGACGATTGATTTAAGACCTGTATAAAAATAGTCATCCACGCGCTCAGGCAATTACGTTCTGCGAGTGTTCAATTGCTGAACGCGCTGACTAATACACGCCGCCTTGGGGAAACCATGACAAATATCTACAAAACTACCTACTTAAATCAAGGTAAAATATAGTGAGGCATTATTCACTACTATAGGTACAATACGAGTGGCCTACTGTGATTTGATTAAGCGAGCTGATTTTTCTGATTGAGAATTTCGAGAGTTCTCTATAACAATTAACAAAACTGAGGGCTTGTTTGTAATATTAAAGTCTGTCTGAATGTTCTGACTAATCACTGTAGCTGGACAAATGTTGACGAAACTTCTAGCGTAAGCACATCTAGTGTGCCTATGGTAAACATCGATGATAGTCAAAGTCGCAGCCGATGTAGGACAATAGGCCCCACCACATATTCTATTAGACACCTTCCTATTTTGAGGGTGTGAAGATTAATAGCGTATGAACGAATAGCCTTAGTTATGTTGGCAAACAGGTAAGTTTTGTAATATAGGTATGTTCTTCTGCGTTTCCCTCCATTCAACATTGCGCTTGTTAATTTCGATGTTTGCCTGGATGATATTGTATCTATTTATCCTGCTCCGTGTTGCGGGGATTTGGACGTGTTGCGACGTAGTTAGTATTTGTTCGCATTATTGTGTTTACAACTGTTTGAATAATATTCCATAAAAGGATATCTAATTCACAGAATAACAACATTTGTCTGATAGATGTGTCATGTCTGGTACCAAAATATAGCAATAACATTTTTTTATTGTATCTTCATTTGGTTCGGCTAATTTCTGAAACGGTTGGACCGATTTGGACCACTTTTATTTTAGAAAATTGTGACTTGTTGATTAGATTTAACTCAAATGAATTTGAACTTATACCAATATTAGTATAGGTTTATGTATAAGTATTTAAAGATATTGTTATAACTAGCACCGAGCAGAGTACATATCTACCAGGTGTACCGGTATGAAATGAGCGTTAAGATACAAATGTGTTGGTAGGGGTTATTTGTTGTGAATAAGACTTATTTTTTTTTTGTTTGGTTGCCATGGCAACTGTCAAACATTCAATTAACCAAACAGTTAGTAAATAAACAACATCATATTTTTTAATTGTGTTAAAATGTCAAATTTTGTGCCGGAAAGCGATGATTTGCGGAAAGCATCAATTTTTTATTCCATTTAAAAAAAAATGCTGCAGAATCACATCGAATGCTTGTCGAAGCATATGGTGATCATGCTCTATCAGAAGCAAAATCCAAGAGATGGTTTCAACGATTCAAATGTAATGATTTTGATGTGAGAAATGAAGAACGTTGAAGACCTTTGAGTCAGAAGCAAATGGCAGCTATGTTAAATGTTGCAAAGAAAAACAAGTTCAGACCCACAGAAATAGATCAAGATAGAACGGCCGCGATGGCATATTTCCATACATTTCGAGCGTGTCACTTTTTTGAAAAACCACGCCCTCAGCGTGACGTCATTTTCATTGTGAGCGGCGCGACTAGTTAGGAGACACTCACATTAGATTATCGATGTTAATATCGGCAACGTGTGTTAATTTTATTATTTTTATATTTTACTAACTTTATTGATTTTCTGTAACGATAATCATAGAAAGTAAAACATGTTAAATACTTCAATCCGACATATTAAAACCTAAAACATATTTTTCCAACAGTATATAAAATTTAATTATAAATATTTTACTGTCCTTGAAACTATACATATTTATTAAATATTTGCCTTTTTGTAAGGGTTGGCCTCACAGTCCTGGTTAAATAACGAAGCCGAACGTCTACATATACCTCGGTTACTGCCCGTTTGAGAAGAACGAGTTGATTTTCCATCGGCGATTGGTCAAATTGGTGAAAACTTATACTGTCAAATAAAATGCTGCCAATGTAATTACGAAACACTTTGGTTGAAATTTGTGGTGTTAGAATAAAGTAGGGGCAAAGCAAGATATGAGCTGATACTCAAATTATTATTGAATTAATTTATCGATAAGTCCTAAGACTTATCGATAAATGGATAAATCGACATGGAGTGCCCATCTCTAACATTCGAATCACAGCGATTAACAGACACAGCGATCAACTGGCAGGTGTATTGTGTATTTCGTTCGATTCGACGTACATTACGCGTATAATTTATACGCGCAATGTTTTTGTATACGAGCGTTGAATGCGGACAGCAATGGATATTTATCATAACGAAAAAATATACAACGTGTGATCGTAATTATTGAACATAATAAAAGTAAAACAATAATTTATAATCTCAAAAAAATACTTTCTACTGATTTTCTGTACTTACTGATCATACGAAATATTTCCTTTTTTCAGATTTAATTCACTACTTTTGTTTTTACAATTTTTCACAGCATAATAAGGCATATATGTGACGTTTTATCTATTTTTTTACGTCCTGAACGCATGGCAGGAACGCTCGTTGCGTAATGAGAGCGAGTTTCGAAAAGCATGCAATATAGTGCAGGGTTTTGGCACGCTTTCCACGCCTATTCGCCGTTCTATCTTGATCTATTTCTGTGTTCAGACCGTTTGAAAGCTATGGGAAAAATTCATAAGTGTGGAAAATGGGTGCCACATGAATTGAATGAAAGACAAATGGAAAACCGGAAAAACACTTGTGAAATTTTGCTTCAAAGACACGAAAGAAAATCAGTTTTGCATCGAATTGTCACTGGCGATGAACAATCGATTTATTTCAAGAATCCTAAACGGAGAAAATCATGGGTTAATCCGGGACAACCATCAGCATCGACTGCAAAACCAGATCGTTTCGGGAAGAAGGCAATGCTCTGTGTTTGGTGGGATCAGATGGGTAAGGTGTATTATGAACTCCTAAAACTTGGTGAAACTGTTAACACTAGTCGCTACAAACAACAAATGATCGATTTAAACAACGCATTGATCGAAAAACGACCAGAATGGGCCAGAAGACACGGCAAAGTAATTTTGTTAGACGACAATGCACCTGCACACAAAGCAAAATCGGTTGAGGATACAATCAAAGTACTTGGCTGGGAGTTGCTACCCCACCCGCGGTATTCACCAGACTTGGCTCCTTCCGATTATCATTTATTTTCATCGATGGGATATTTTCATTGGCTGAGCAGCGGTTCGATTCCTACGCGAAAGTGGAAAATTGGGTGTCTGATTGGTTTGCTTCAAAAGAAGAACATTTCTATTGGCATGGTATCCACAAATTACCAAAAAGGTGGACAAAAAGTGTAGAAAGTGATGGACAATATTTTGAATAATTTTTTTTTTTTTATCTATTAAAATTAATATTTTATTATCACAAAAAACGCTCATTTCATACCGGTACACCTATGTATACTAATAATAATGTAACATACGTCACAATTATTAATTAATCATGCAATTACATCATCAATATGATCTAATTCCACGTAAGGCACGGGACAATAATAATTAGTTCGAACTGGTTAATTGTTTTCGACTGAATCATAAAATTCTTGATAATTATTGAAAACTGTCATCTCAGAATTGTGGCAAGTAAAACAAGCTAGATAAAAAAACTAAAGACCAAATCTGTGTCAATCGGGAAGATTCTTTGCTTTCTTTGTAATCGATAGCTAGCAGATTGAGCACCGGATGGCTCGGGTTCGAATATAAAATTCTCGTATCACAAAGTGTACGTTGCCAAATTTTCTCCGAAAAGTCTTGACCTAAAATAATTTTCGGACAATCTGTAGTAATTTTCCATTATTTTGGCATTTTTTTTTACTAATTACAAACAAAATGGAGATGCCGATAATGATGATCTATACTTATATTATAAAGCGGAAGAGTTTGTTTGTTTGTTTGTTTGTTTGTTTGTTTGAACGCGCTAATCTCAGAAACCACCGGTCCGATTTTAAAAATTCTTTCAGTGGTATATAGTCCATTTATCGAGGAAGGCTTTAGGCTATATTATATTTTCAAATTAATTAGGGATCCTTACTATAAGTCCAGTAATGTAACCCAAGGTGTAAGAAAATGACTCGAAAATAATTCTTACATCGTGAACGCTGCGAAAACTATAGATTCTAGAACAAAAAAATGTACTACACTTTTATAGAACATAAATTTGTCTATAAAAAAGTCCGCGATGCCATATGTCTAACTATTGTAGTTATCCCACAATAAGTGTTTTTTGAATATTTTAAAATAATTAAATTGATGTCGTTATAAAAATGGTTTATTTTGTACCTTGGTATTAATTCTCCTTAAAATAAATTACTTCAATAAAAAGATAGTTTCAATACCTTTCTAGAACTTTTTGAATAATTCAATTCGGACATTTAATTCAAAAGATATCGCAAAATACAAAATGTAAGTATTCATTTCATAGGGAAATATTTAGTTACACTACGGAAGATGTATTCAACTCGGACAGCTCGGACCGCGACAGCTATCAGGTAGATTTTTTTACGTTCGTTTCTTGCTAAAAGGTATCGGTGGTCCAATTGTCGAGAACCCCATTTCTGAATAAAGTAGTCGCGGGTTCGAATTCTGGCTCACACCAATGACTTTTTGAAATTGTTTTCGGAAGTTATATGTATTTAGATATCGATGACTATAAACTTTGTGCCTGGTATCGCAATAAGTTCGCCACCTATTCCATTTGGGATGAAAACATAGTGGCGAAACGAGGTTTAACAGCCGCTGCCTACATCTTCGAGTAGAAAAGGCGTGAAGTTATGTTGTGTTGTTGTTTCTCTCTTTGTCATCATATCGCTCAATACTTTAATTAGAATTTAAAATTTGTAGTATTTAATCCTATTTTGTGGTATTGCTAATAAAGCTTTCTTTGAAGTTGTAAATATTATCAATGTCTTGATTGTCAGTACGCTAATAGATACTAGCTAAGCGAGTGAGGCCGTATGGCCGAATCGTGCCTTATGGCACTTTGTTCTCTCTGCCTACCCCGTAAGAAATTTGGCTAGAATTTATGTATGTATTTATCAGGAACTACTGGTTTGGATTGAAAAAAATATTAGTTTTAGAGAGTCCATTTATTGAGAAAAGTTTAAGTTATTAATAAGAGTGGGACAATAAATTTTGGTTGTAAATGTATAATATATATAATATAATAATAATATATATAATATATATATAATTGTATATGTATAATATGGCGGTGCATAGTTCGCTAAATGATGATGATTTCCGAGTCTAATAAGACACGTAAATTAGATTTTTATTTATTTTTGGATTATTTGTTTACCTAAACGTGTGGCGTTATTTCCCGTTCATTATATTTATGTAATATGCATACGCGATAGCCTAAAAGTTGCATTTTTTTATGAGATAGAAGGGCAAACGAGCAGCCATTTCACCTGATGGTAAGCGATCAACGCCGCCCATGTACACCAGCAACACATATAATGTTACTGTTGCGTTGCCGACGTTTAAGGGATAGGGGAAAGGAAAGGATGGGGAAAGGGGGGTGGGCCTCCGGGTACCTCTCTCACCGAACGAAACGCGGCATGAGCCACTTTACGTCGATCTTCGGAGAGGTCGTGGTATTTCACCGGTCGAGCCGGCCCATACATGCAGCGAACTGCTTGGTTCTACCACTGTCTATTTAAGATTACCTAATTCCTTTAATGTGATCTAAATATCTAAAACGAACGTACTATTTAAAAATATTTTATCTATGTATCCAAAGTCCTGGGTCAAAGTTAGCGTTAGTTCACAGTTACTTCTCTAAGCAGATATGATAATATGTATTATTTTTAATTCTTTACAATATTGCAACTTCATATAAATGGACGAAGCGCAAGATATACCCACACACCTCGACTTGGAGTATTTTGCTAAATTATAAAGACTACGGTCTTCATCATACCACATAGAGTTGCCCATCTATTAGTATTTTTAATATCGTGATCTCTTTTAAAATGTAGTGAATTTATTTTGATAAGAGTAATACCAAGGTGCCAAATCGACACCATTTAAATTATAAAAAATACATGCTGGTTAAAACATGTGGTGACCCGGTCTTTTTTTTGTAGAAAGACAATGACCAAAGAAAAAAAAAAGGTTGTTCAAGTAGTATTAAAAAAAAATTAAAAGTTGACAAAAAGCTTCGGACTACTACTATTATTACTATTACTTATAGTGTTGATTGAAATTGATAATATTATCACCATAATATATCTTGGTTGTTAGTCGCTAATATCAACAGCTAAGCAAGTGAGGTGTGTAATAATCGTACCTTATGGCCCTTTGTTCTCTATACCTACCCCGCAAGGGATCTGGCCTGAAGTTATGTATGTATGTATCAAGAACTTGAATTGAAATAAATATTAGTGTTAGATAGTCCATTTATGATGAAAGCTTTGGGGTATTAATATGATTGCGGCAGTAATCTTTTTAGTGGAAAATGTATAAAATATGGCGGTACGAAGTTCGCGCGGTCTGCTAGTGATTAAATATAGGTAGCCTATGTTACTCTAGGTGAATGCAGCTTTCCAATAGTGAAATAATTTTTAAATATCTCCAGTAGTTTTTGGAATTTATTCATTACATACTTTATAATATTAGTATATTTATTGAAAAACACACGCAACTCTAATTTTACGCTTATATCAACAATTCCCATTACATAGTGATACTACGTACGTCGGCGTAGTTGGAAATACTATTTTTTTTTTTAATTTTGAGTAGGTACAATGGATTTGACTGGTTTTCCGCGTCATAGTTAATATGAATATAGGCGAATATCAAACAGTATCAATAAAGATACTGTTTCATTTATTAACATTAAATCTATACTTATATTATAAAGCGGAAGAGTTTGTTTGTTTGTTTGTTTGTTTGAACGCGCTAATCTCAGAACCCACCAGTCCGATTTAAAAAATTCTTTCAGTCATATATAGTCCATTTATCGGGGAAGGCTTTAGGCTATATTATATTTTCAAATTAATTAGGGATCCTTACTATAAGTCCAATAATGTAACTCAGGGTGTAAGAAAATGATGTCGAAAATAATTCTTGCATCGTGAACGCTGCGAAAACTATTGATTCTAGAATAAAACAATGTACTACACTTTTACAGAACATAAATTTGTCTATAAAAAAGTCCGCGATGGCATATGTCTAACTATTGTAGTTATCTCACAATAAGTGTTTTTTGAGTTTTTTAAAATAATTAAATTGATGTCGTTATAAAAATGCTTTATTTTGTACCTTGAATTTAACTTTCCTGAAAATAAATTACTTCAATAAAAAGACAGATTCAATACCTTTCTAGAACTGTTTGAATAATTCAAGTCGGACATTTAATTCCAAAGATATCGCAAAATACAAAATGTAAGTATTCATTTCATAGGGAAATATTTAGTTACACTGATGATGTATCCGACTCGGACAGCTCGGACCGCGACAGCTAGCAGGTAGATTTTTTTGCGTTTGTTTCTTGCTAAAAGGTACCGGTGGTCCAGTTGTCGAAAACCCCACTTCTGTATAAAGTAGTCGCGGGTTCGAGTTCTGGCTCACAGCAATGACTTTTTGAAATTGTTTTCTGAAGTTATGTGTATTTAGATATCGATGACTATAAACTTTGTGCCTGGTATGGCAGTAAGTTCGCCACCTATTCCATTTGGGATGAAAACATAGTGGCGAAACGAGGTTTAACAGCCGCTGCCTACACCTTCGAGTAGAAAAGGCGTGAAGTTATGTTTTGTTGTTGTTTCTCTCTTTGTCATCATATCGCTCAATAATTTAATCAGAATTTAAAATTTAAAAAAGTCTCGGTGGCGCAGTGGGCGAGCGCACGGCCTCTGATCCAGAGGTCCGGGGTTCGATTCCAGACACTGGCTCACACCAATGACTTTTCGAAATTGTTTTCGGAAGTTATGTGTGATAAATATCGATGACTGACAAACTTTGTGCCCGGTATGGCAATAGGTTCGCCACCTATTCCATTTGGGACGTAAACATAACGACGAGACGAGGCTTAACAGCCGCTGCCTACACCTTCGGGTAACAAAAGGCGAGAAGTTATGTTATGTTATGTTTAAAATTTGTAGTATTTAATCGTATTTTGTGGTATTTTTATTTATAAAAGTTACTAGCTTTTACCCGCGGCTTCGCTCGCATTAAATCTATTAAATAGATATCAAAGATCATTACTATAGAAGTTAACCAATATGATAACTCTGTTTTATTGCTTGGCTGGAATGATTAGGTTTTAAAAGTACTACTTACAATGACGTTTAAAAAACTAACAACATTTTTTTAAGGTAAGATATATTTCTCTGTAACAAAAATAAATAATTTTGGACTGTAACAATTTTATAAGAGTATGTATGATATTTGCTGTGTGGCGCCAGCTTAGAATACCGCCACCCCATCTCTTCCCGTGGGTGTCGTAAAAGGCGACTAAGGGAAAAGGCTAGAAAAATGGGCAGCAGCATTTTCTCTCAACACAATGCAGCCTACTGCGATCGCCAACCCGCCTGCCAAGCGTGGCGATTATGGCAAAACCCCCCATGAGTGAACGGACCGACAGTTGTGGCGCTCTATGGGGGAGGCCTGTCCAGCAGTGGACCTCAAAAAAAAAGGCTAATGATGATGATGTAGGATATTGTTGTAGACTATTTTATAAGTTTTTCCTTCGGGTTCAAAAATATGTAAATTACTTTAAAGAATATGTGTACAAAGTTTCATGATGATCGATTGAGTAGTTATCGCGTGAAAGCACGCAAACAAACTTACATTCACATTTATATATTACTAGCTGACCCGGCAAAGGTTGTCTTACCAAAAAATTAAATTTAAAAAATAGGGGTTGATCGTAGGGGGTTGAAAATTCTCAGACTTACCCGATATGCATACAAAATTTCATGAGAATCGGTCAAGCCGTTTCGAAGGAGTATGGGAAAATTGTGACACGAGAATTTTATATATTAGAAGTAGGATAGGATAGGAATTAGGTTACATTTTTATTGTATAAGGGGCAAACGAGCAGGCTTATGATAGTTACAAACGCCGCCCATGGCCACCTCACCACATGCAGTGTTACAGTTCCGTGCCGGCGCTCACAATGGGATATGGGTGGGGTCGGGAGTGGGTTTCGGTAGGGGAGGGGAAAAGGGATTGGGCCTCCGAACACCTCTCTCAGCGAGTGAAACGCGGCTAAGGCCACTTTTCAGCGATAATCTGAGAGGTCGTGGTATTGCACGGGTCGAGCCGGCCCATTTATGTAGCGAACACTGCGTGACTTAACCACTGACAAGGTGTGACTGATGTGACTGATTTATAATACATTCTAGATAAAGGTGTGAAGTTATGTTGTGTTGTTGTTTCTCTCTTTGTCATCATATCGCTCAATACTTTAATTAGAATTTAAAATTTGTAGTATTTAATCCTATTTTGTGGTTACTAGCTTTTATCCGCGGCTTCGCTCGCATTAAATCCATTAAATAGGTATCAAAGATCATTACTATAGAAACTAATTAATATGATAACTCTGTTTTATTGCTTAGCTGGAATTATTAATGTTTAAAATTATTACATACAATGACGTTTAAAAAACTAACAACATTTTGACTGATTTATAATGCATTCTAGATATATGTAATAAACTTTACATTTTTAAGATCGTGATATCTTTTAAAATGTAGTAAATTTATTTCGATAAGCTTAATCGCTAGACCGACATTATTTGACTTATAAAAAAAAACACTCACTGTGAGTTAGCTACCCTGGTTTGAACATATGGTGGCCCGTTTTTTTCGTTGAAGTCAACAATAGTGACCATATAAAAAAAGTTGTTTATGTTGTATTAAAAAAAACTAAAGGTTGAGCAAAAACTTGGGACAAGTTCATTGCTATATTCATTGTTCATAAGTGGCATTGCTAATAAAGCTTTCTTTGAAGTTGTAAATAATATCAATGTCTTAGTTGTCAGTACGCTAATACATACTAGCTAAGCGAGTGACACGTGTAATAATCGTGCCTTATAGCACTTTGTTCTCTCTGCCTACCCCGCAAGGGATCTGGCCTGAAGTTATGTATGTATGTATCAAGAACTTGAATTGAAATAAATATTAGTGTTAGATAGTCCATTTATGATGAAAGCTTTGGAGTATTAATATGATTGCGGCAATAATCTTTTGAGTGGTAAATGTATAAAATATGGCGGTACGAAGTTCGCGCGGTCTGCTAGTATATTATATGTAGACCCTCATTACAGTGGGATAATGGCAGGAAAATAATGATTAAATTAAATACACATCTAGTCGTTAATTATTAAAAAATGACAATATAGTTAATGGTAGATATTTACTAGTAAGCCTTCGTAAACGCATTCAAATGATTCTCAGACCTAAAATTTTATCAAAATCGGTCAAGCCATATTGGTGCAGTTATTTAATTATTAATATCACTCGTAGAAGAATATTTTGAAAAAGTTTCATACTTAATAACACGTGTCTTTTCCTGATGTAACGCTCTCGTGTTCAATCTTGCGGTTGAAGTTTTATAAAAAAAAATGATTTAAGTTGGATCAAACTGCGTAAGGTATGAAAATTTGATTAAAATCGATTTGAGTTGGGTATGGCAGGGTTTGCACAAAAGGATAAACGCAGTCGAAATAAGAGTACTGCGCAAAATCTGCGGAGTGACTCTCGCTGACCGCGTCGACAACAAGGTTGTGAAGAAGGAAGAAGTATGTGAAATAGTGTTGATGTTAAAGTAAGAAAGGGCATACTCCGATGATTCGGGAATATAGAACGAAAGGCTGATGCCAGTTTGACCCAGCAGATAATAAAATGCAAAACCGGATGAATGTAGGATACCCAGACTGCCATGATATACAAATAGAACGAGTCCTGGAGAAAGATGATGCCACGAGCCTTGTCTAAAACTAGAGTATTAGTGGTGACATCATTGTTTAAATTTACAAAACATAGATGACACTACGGGTAGAATTAGATTACGCTATGACTTTTTTCACTGAGGTCTCATATATAGATATTGTGTTCAAAGCAAACACAAGAAACAAATTGTGAATACAGTGTAACAGTGATAAATAGTAATAATAAAAAGTGAGTTTAAAAAGTGCAGTGTTTCTCTCATACATCACCGAATTGACATCTGGTGCCGAAACCCGGGAAGTGTGTGCAAGTCTAAATAAACTATAGCAAAATAGACTATAGTCGTGTTAGGAGAGTGAATTAGTGCAAAATTCGTACTGACCAAGTGAAGAAAAGGAAAATTTGTGTTGGTCAATCGTACGAAAAAAGTAAATAATACAAGAATTTAATACTACGTCGATGGTCGAATTAGTCTCTGGAATTGAACGGTGTGACTGTGAATCTTTGAACTACATACTCTTAAAATGAATAGCCTTATACTGCATCAAGAGGACTTAATAGAGCGTATAAATAAAACCTTGATAAATTATGAAAAGTCGCCAAAGACTAGAATTAATGTATTATATATTGAGTCTCGGCTTGAAATTTTAGAAAAATGGTGGAACGAATTCGAAAGAACCCATTATGAGCTCATTAGTAAAATTGAAAAGGAGAAGAAAGCTACGACTCCTTACTTCTGTCAAGACATGTACAGTCAGTTTGAGGATATATTTTTCGAGTACAAGACGCGTTTGAAAGAGGACTTAAAAGGTGTGCAGAAAAATACAGTTTGTGAAGCTTCTACTTCTAGTGTCGATGTCAAGCTGCCGCAAATACAGTTGCCAAGATTTTCGGGTAATTATGATGAGTGGCAAACATTTCATGATATGTTCGTGTCGCTTATCCATACTAACAAGTCATTGAGCGCAGTGCAAAAATTACATTATTTAAAAGGTAGTTTGTATGGAGAAGCCGAGCAATTATTAACAAATCTTGCAACAACTGAAACTAATTATGAAGAGGGTTGGCAGCAGTTGATCCGACGTTACACAAATAAGAGGTTCAATTGCAACGAAATTATGAAGCGTTTGTTTGGTCAAAAAACTTTGAATGCAGAATTAGCGAATGGCATAAAGCAGCTTCTTGATACTACATCCGGATGTTTAAAGGCTTTACAAAATCTCAAAATAAATACCGAGACCTGGGGTGCAATAATTAATTATGTAGTACTTATTAAGTTAGACTCCGAGTCAAGAAAATTATGGGAACTTCAAGTTAGTCAGTTTGAGTCAGAGGAGCTGCCTAAATGGAATCAATTAAGTAGTTTTCTTGAGACCAGATTTCGTACATTAGAATTGTTGGATGGAAGTAAAGCTACTCAAAAATCTCCTAATTTATATATTGGGAAACAAGCGTCGCAATTAAAGAGGTCATTCCATTCTGCGATAATGGATGAAAAAATTCAAGAGAGGAACAAAGAGAAAGTCTGTTCGATGTGTGAGGGAACACATTTAATTTATCAGTGCAAACAATTTGAAAAACTATCTCCAGAAGAGAGATCCGACTTTGTTAAATTGAAGGGACTGTGTTTTAATTGCTTATCATCGAATCATTCAGTGAAACATTGCCGACAGCCCATGTGTTGTCGCCGTTGTGGCAGAAGACATCATTTGATGTTACACTACGAACGACTTTTAAATCAAGATACCGCAACTCAACATTCGAATAGTTATACAAAAGATAAGAAATTGGCTCAAAATGTGCCTTTTAATAGACAATCTGAAAAGAGAGTTGCAGCCCATTTTACTACTGAGAGTACTGAATATCGTGTTTTATTGGCAACTGCTATGGTTCGAATAAAGTCAACGTCTGGTCAATCGCTTATAATTCGAGCATTGATTGATCAAGGATCTGAAGTTTCATTTGTGACGGAGGGAGTTACTCAAGCATTGGGTCTGAAAAAGTCTACTGTGAATGGCATAGTTTCCGGTGTTGGTGAAAGTCAAACAAAAACTAAAAGTATGGTTTCTGTTCAAGTAGAGTCACTTCAAAACTGCAACTTCTCCATCAGTGTCAGAGCTTTTGTTCTAGCGAAGTTAACGTCATTTATTCCATCAAGCGAGACAGTTATTTCAAACTGGCCAGCAATTGAGTGTTTGAAACTAGCTGATCCAAAATACAAATCTCCAGAGAAAATCGATATGATATTGGGAGCTGATGTTTACGGTATGTTAATGAAAGAAGGTTTAATGAAACATCCGTCAATGCGAGGGCCAATTGCACAAAATACGCAACTCGGTTGGATTTTGTCTGGTAGAGTTGAAGGAGATGAGTCTAAGTTTAAACAACACATTGTGAGCCTGCACATTAGAGAATTAAAAGAAGATCAGTTATTGAAACAGTTTTGGGAGATTGAAAGAGAGCCGGATTTAATCGGAAAAAGAATGACCAGAGAAGAATTAAAGTGTGAAGAAATATTTAAAGAAACCACTGAGCGAGATGATGATGGTCGTTATGTAGTAAGACTACCTTTCAAGAATACGAGTCCACAATGCTTAGAAGGAAAAACGAGAGAAATTGCTCTGAAAAGGTTGAAACAATTAGAGAAAAGGTTATACAAAAATCAGGAATTACAAGACGAATATAGAAAAGTAATGGACGACTACCTGAAACAAGATCATATGGAGTTAATAACATCGAAAGAAGAAATAGAAGATAGCAAAGTCGTATATCTTCCGCACCATGCAGTCATCCGAAACGATAAACAGACCACCAAAGTAAGAGTTGTTTACAACGCTTCTAATAAAGGAGTGAATAATGTATCTTTGAATGATGATCTTCTTGTCGGACCCAAACTCCAATCTGATTTGAGACATATTTTGATGCGTTGGAGATATCATGAATTTTGTATTGTTGCTGATTTGAAACAAATGTATCGTCAAATTAAAGTGAATAAACATGATACAGATTTTCAGAGAATACTGTGGCGATCAAGTAATCAAGACTCCATTCAACATTTTAGACTACTGAGACTTACCTTCGGAACAGCCTGCGCGCCTTATTTGGCTGTAAAAACAATACAGCAACTTGCGAAAGATGAGGAAAACAAATATCCAATAGCTTCTAAAATTACAATGAATGACTATTATATGGATGATTTGCTTACAGGGTGTGAGAATTCAGTTGAAGCTATTGAAATATATGAGCAAATGAATAAACTGATGAAAGCAGGCGGCTTTGAGTTACAAAAATGGAGTAGCAATTGTGAAGAATTACTGAATTATATTAAAAAAGAGAGTCAGAAGCCGGATCAATCAATAGTCTTCAAAGATAATGATATGATGAAGGTTTTAGGAATAGTGTGGAATAAAAATACGGATAATTTTGAATATAGTATGCGGCTACCACTGATTACTGAAGCCATGACGAAAAGAATGGTGTTGTCTGAAATAGCTCGTTTATACGATCCTATGGGCTGGATCGCACCTGTCGTTATCAATGCTAAAGTTTTCATACAAAAACTATGGAAATCTGGCTTGAGCTGGGATGATTATTTATCTGAAGATTTGTTAAGGGAATGGCTTGCATTTCGTGACGATCTTGGTAATATTCAGAGAGTTTGTTTACCTAGATGGTTAAAAACAAAAAAAGGAGAAAAATTGGAACTCCATGCATTCGCTGACGCGTCGCAAGTCGCCTATGCCGCTGCTGTCTATTTGAAAGTAAAAAAGATTAGCGGAGATATAGTGGTGAATTTAGTGACGTCAAAAACAAAGGTGGCACCAATTCAGAAGGAAATATCAATTCCAAGGATGGAACTGTGCGCTGCTCAGCTTGCTGCAAAACTAGTATTTGAAGTGTCACAAATAATGGACATACCAGAGGAGAATCTGTATGCGTGGTCGGATAGTACTGTGGTACTAGCATGGTTAGCCGGAGAACCGAGTCGTTGGACGACTTTTGTAAGTAACCGAGTTTCAGCAATACTCACTATGTTGAACAGAGAACAGTGGAGCCATGTACGTTCTCAAGATAATCCCGCTGACTGTGCTTCACGAGGAAGCTCTGCGCTAAATTTAATAAATAACGATTTATGGTGGCATGGTCCAGAGTGGCTGAGAAAAAAGGATTATAGTATGCCGAGTTCTAAGGAATTTGTTACAACAGAAGAGATAAGACCTGTTAAAGTTTTGACAACAACAATACAAAAGGAAGAATTTATTTGGACACGATTTTCAAGTTTGAAGAGAATGGTGAGGGTGTTAGCATATTGTAAAAGATTTTGTAACATTATTCTGAAGTCAGAAAAAGGACTAACGCGAATTGTCACTGTAGAGGAAAGAGAAGATATTATTAAAATATGTGTCAGAGAGACACAAAAATTACATTTTGAGGAAGACCTAAGAAAATTAAAAACATGTGGATCTGTACCTCGCACCAGCAAGCTACACACTCTTAATCCATTTTTAGATGATAATGGGATTTTAAGAGTGGGCGGTCGTATTCACGAAGCTGCTGTGAATTATGATACGAGACATCCTATGATTTTGCCTGATAAGAGTCATCTAACAAAGTTAATAATCGAAGATTCACATATACAATCACTTCATGGAGGTCCGCAATTGATGCTCAATTTATTAAGATCAAAATATTGGATTATTCGAGCTCGAGAATTGGCCAAAGGGTGTTACAATAAATGTGTTAAATGTTTGAGATATTCAAAACAAAATATTCAACCTTTCATGGGCCAAATGCCGAAGGATAGACTGAAGCCGATCAGACCTTTCAAGATATCTGGAGTTGACTTTACCGGACATATTAAAATCAGATGTTCTCCAGGAAGAGGTTCCAAATCATATAAAGGCTATATCTGTGTTCTAGTCTGTATGTTTTCGAAAGCCATTCATCTTGAAGCTGTATCGGATTTGTCAGCACAGGGTTTTATAGCTGCGTTCAGAAGATTTGTGTCCAGAAGAGGTCATTGTCAAACACTATATAGTGATAACGGCACTAATTTTCTCGGTGCCAGTAAGGAGTTGCGAGATATGTTCAATCGAGCTACATCCAATGTGACAGAAGAAATTAAGAAACTGTTGGCTAATGACGGAACCACGTGGAGTTTCATACCTCCCCACGCACCTAATTTTGGGGGTTTGTGGGAGGCAGGTGTACGATCAACAAAAGCACACTTGAAGAGAGTGATTGGGGACTCTACTTTAACATTCGAAGAGCTATCGACAGTATTAACACAAATTGAAGCATGCTTAAATTCTCGCCCTCTGTCACATTTGAGTAACTGTCCGGATGATCCCATGCCATTGACACCTGGACATCTTTTAGTAGGAGAACCTCTAATTATTCTTCCAGACGAGAATTATGAAAATAAAAATCTAACCAGTTTAAGAAGATGGAAATTGACGCAAAAAATGGTTAGTGATTTTTGGAGAAAATGGTCAGAAGAATATTTGGTGACTCTTCAGCAAAGATATAAATGGAATATAAAAAAATCGGAGCCTGAAATTAATGATGTAGTCATTATTAGAGACCACACTTTGCCTCCAGCTAAATGGTTATTAGGGAAAATTGTGGAGAAACACACAGGCAAAGATAATATCACTAGAGTTGTAACGGTTAAAACAAAACATGGCTTTTGTAAACGACCCTGTAATAAATTATGTATTTTACCTGAGGCAAGTGATGAATGATCTAACTTAGTTCTGATTCTAGCTGGTTTGTTAAAATTTGGATAATAGTTTCTGCATTTATTTATATTGTTTAGACTTTGTTTATTTATATTTTCATTTCTTACTTGCCTGAACTATAGTTAACTTTGTATAATTAAGACTTTAACTAGTCGCAAGTGTCATGGTGGGCGGCCTTTTTGTTGTAGTTATTTACTGGAAAATGTGTGTTTGTGTTTTCTTTGTTAAATTGTTTATAAGGTTTGTTAAAGAACGATGTTCTTTGGTGGGCGGAATGTCTAAAACTAGAGTATTAGTGGTGACATCATTGTTTAAATTTACAAAACATAGATGACACTACGGGTAGAATTAGATTACGCTATGACTTTTTTCACTGAGGTCTCATATATAGATATTGTGTTCAAAGCAAACACAAGAAACAAATTGTGAATACAGTGTAACAGTGATAAATAGTAATAATAAAAAGTGAGTTTAAAAAGTGCAGTGTTTCTCTCATACATCACCGAATTGACGAAAAATTGATAAAGAAACGAGAGAGGCATGTATGAATCGTCCCTTATGGCGCTCTATACTCTCTGCCTACCTCGCAAGGGACTTGAGGTGCAGTCATTTATATAACTAATAGCTGATCCATAATATAATACTTTTTATACTAATCTAGGAGAGTAAAATATTAAACAAAATATAAAGCTCATTTTTCGTATCATCTTGCTATATATAATTTCTTTATTCTTTGTTATTAAAAACATTCGCCAAACATTCGCAATATTTGTTGTGAATGCGACTACCCAAAAATATGCGCGAAATCGGATATTCGTTACATCACTAGTGTTTACCATAGAACAATAATGATAATACCACCCACGCCACCCTTCACGTAGCTCCAAACCTAGCGGGACGAGGGGAAGGGAGTGCCATATAGGTACGTGGAATGTTAGAGGTAGCATGACAAGAAAGATGAATGAGATGATGGATGTCATAAATGAGAGATGCTGTGAAACAAAGCGGAAAAGGAGTGAAGCCGAGAATCTCTCAGGTGGCATAGTAGACCTATTAAGGTCCGGAGTGGAGGTGTGGGAGTCGTTCTCTCCTCCCGCTTTGCTTCCGGAGTGAAAGACTATGGGTCGGTAGGTCCAAGCCATCTCTGGGTTCGTATAAAACTAAGGATCATACGAGTCTTTCTGGTCGCAGCTTATGCTCCCCATCAGCTCCACTAATTCCCATGAACTAAAGGAATTTTAGGAACTGTTTAGGGATATTCTGGATTTGGTTGAAGGAAATGAAAAGATGTGATGAAAAGAAGTGTGGTGATCTTAATGGATGGGTCGGAACTAAGAAAGATAGACGGCTGTCCGTTCGTCAAGTGAGTGAATGATGCTGGTAAGCCGTTCTTGGACGTATGTTTGGAACGGAGGTTCCGTTTCAAGCATACGTTCAAGATCGGTAGATTCTGAGAGGTGATGCCTGGTGGGATGCGGATGTAAAATTCAGTGTCAAAAGAAAAAGAAGCCTGGTCGGTTTATGTCTCAAGTTTGAATCAGAATGATAGTGTGACAGAGAAAAGTATGAGGGTTACCGCCGCTGCAGGAACGTTACCAAAGCCTTAGTGAAAGATTAGTTGCGAACGAGTAAGCGAGGTCGACGGAGAACTTCAAGGTGAATAACAAACGCTTCTGGAGGGAAATTAGAAAGTCTCAGGGTTTTTCATCAACATTCAGAATGGACCAAATTATGTCTGAGGCTGGTGACATTCTTCCAAACCTAAACGATGTATCGGGTCTTGTGGAGCGAGTACTTTAGGAAGACGTACGAGTATGTTTCGGATGCGGGCGCCGCGATCGAGTCTACGACTGACGCCGCTGCGCCAACATCTAACGAGGACATCACTATGAAAGAGATCGAACGGTCGATGCCAAGTATGAAAAACGATAACACAGCCAGAATCGATACGACGTTTGCGGAAACGATCAAACACCACCGTCCAGTGATCGAGCTCTCCGCTTCTCATTCAGGAGTCGCGTAATCGATTCCTGGCTCACACCAATAATTTGTTAGCAGTGTTGGTGTTGTCGGTGCGTGTGCGTGTGCGTGTACGTGTACCTGCGCCACGGCCCGCAGCGAGTCCCCGAGCGCGGCGCGCAGGCGCTGCACGTCGCGCGCCGCCCGCCCGCTGCGCGCCACGTACGCCTGGCGCCGCCGCAGCTCCGCCGACAGCTGCGCGCGCAGCTGGCTCGCCTGCGCACACGCATCACACTCACACCCGACTGCGCACCTTACGTCACTTCTGAGTAAGGTAGTCGGAGTAAAAGAAGAAATCACGACATGTCAATTTAGGATGTATACTGATCAAACCGCACCATATGCGGGAAGTCTCAACAAAATAAAGTGACCGTAGACGAATGAATAGTACTTGGGTACCGGTACGAGTACCGAGCGACGTTGTATCGATAAATAACGGTTACGCCGTAAATCAGTACAAGATTTCGAATAACAAATGAATGAATTTTATCATAATTATATTATTAAACGGTAGAACCCGAGTATCCCTCTCCCCGTACCTGCGCCTCGAGCCGCGCCACGTGCTGGCGCTGCGCCTCCAGCGCGCGCTCGGCCTGCAGCGCCGCCTGGCGGTAGCGCTCCGCCTCGCCGCCCGCGCACCCGCCCTCGCCCGCCGGCCGCCCGCGGGACAGCGCCAGCTCCGCCTCCTGATCGACCATGAACACTTAAATTTATCGATTTGTTACTTATCTGACTACTCTTGCCTTAAATGATCAATTAGGAAAACACAAAAGCTGATATTATATTTATTTATACTCGTTACGTGAATGCATTACGACATGTATGAGTATGTATGAAGCGAAAGAAGTTTATCAGGATCGTAGTTTTTAACTATTTATAAGTGTCTGTGAAAACCTATGAAAATAATTCTACTTTGACTTTGTAACTCGTGGAGAACCAAAGTCTCTGCCTACCACCCCTATGGGATACAGGCGTGAGATTATGTGTGTATGTATATATACTCATTACTAAGCAGATAATATTTGAAAACATCGCTTCTGAACCCCAAAATAATCTTCACTTTGATCAACACAAGTTAGTATATTTTCACAAGCAGGCGGGTTGTATGTTTTATAAAAATCCTTATAAGTTTATAATCTCACTTTATCAGCGAGCTCCTTCTCCAGGCGCCTGATTTTCATGCGGAGCTCCCTATTCTCCAGCTCGAGGAAGGTGAGATCGGTACTAAATCCTCTATCCTTTGAAGGTATCATACTGCATTTACATTCCTTCGCAGTCTCTTTATAGCCACGCAAAGAGGAATCTTTCGTAGAATCTGGACCTACAAGTAAAATATTAACTTAATTGTGCAAAATTAAGAAACAATCATATTATATACTAAGGGAAACAATATTCTCCTGAAATCTGTTACCGTAGTGTGAAAAGAAGTGAAGCATTTGAGAGGATTACCACTAGTTTCAAGAGTCAATAGTACGTACCAGAATCAAGATCCGAGTAATAAACACTTTTTTCTGTTCTATCGTGGCTCTTGCTCCTGAGCGAGGGCCTGGAAGCAGCGAGGCGTCTGTCAGCTTCCAACTTGCGCACGGTGTCCTGCAGGGCGTCACACTTGGCCCTCAACTCGGAACGCTCCCGTTGTAACTGATGTAGCTCCCTTTCCAGCTCACTATCCGCACTCGACTCTTTGCCGTCCCATGTCGTCATTCGTAGTTGGGATTCCAGGCCAGACCTTACAAATTCACGTTAGAAACATTTAAAACCCACAATCCGAAATAATAATCACGATAGAATCTAAACGATAACCCTTTAATAAAAAGATATATTTAATCATCCGTTTACCTCTGCACTTCGACATTAGCCAGCTGATTAGTAAGTCTGTGTACTTGATCTTCGAGTGTAGAATTCAATCTCTTGAATTCCCCAAGAGCTGCCTTTGCACTGTCCAATTTTTCGGCCAATACGCGTTTTTCATTTTCACAACTGCCTATAATAAAAAGAAAACAAAATAACGACGTGTCTGACTTTATGCACCTTATTTTAATGCTTTGCCTGCCGTGAGGTTCGATTCTGTTCGGTGTATGAGTGCAACTCACCGACGCTCTTCTGCAAGTGGCGCAGTTTGTCGAGGGCGGCATGTTCGTTGGTCCGGGCCTCGTTGAGCTGGCGGCTCACCTTGCCCAGCTCGGCGCGCAGCTCGCTCTCGGCGGTGGCGGCCTTCTGCAGCGCCGCCGACAGCTGTTCCACCGTGCCCTTCAGCGAGATGCAGCGGTCCTCCAGCTGCGCCACGGTGCGCGTGTAGCCCTCGCAGCGCTCCTGCAGCTTCTGGAAAGCGGGCGGTGAGGGTGAGTAGAGAGGCAGGTGAAGGTGGCACTAGCTGGTGGCGGGGTGGCGGCACTAGCTAGTGGCGAGGTGGCGGCACTAGCTAGTGGCGGGAGGGGAGGCGGCACTAGCTAGTGGCGGGAGGGGAGGCGGCACTAGCTAGTGGCGGGAGGGGAGGCGGCACTAGCTAGTGGCGGGAGGGGAGGCGGCACTAGCTAGTGGCGGGAGGGGAGGCGGCACTAGCTAGTGGCGGGAGGGGAGGCGGCACTAGCTAGTGGCGGGAGGGGAGGCGGCACTAGCTAGTGGCGGGAGGGGAGGCGGCACTAGCTAGTGGCGGGAGGGGAGGCGGCACTAGCTAGTGGCGGGAGGGGAGGCGGCACTAGCTAGTGGCGGGAGGGGAGGCGGCACTAGCTAGTGGCGGGAGGGGAGGCGGCACTAGCTAGTGGCGAGAGGGGAGGCGGCACTAGCTAGTGGTGGGAGGGGAGGCGGCACTAGCTAGTGGTGGGAGGGGAGGCGGCACTAGCTAGTGGTGGGAGGGGAGGCGGCACTAGCTAGTGGTGGGAGGGGAGGCGGCACTAGCTAGTGGTGGGAGGGGAGGCGGCACTAGCTAGTGGTGGGAGGGGAGGCGGCACTAGCTAGTGGTGGGAGGGGAGGCGGCACTAGCTAGTGGTGGGAGGGGAGGCGGCACTAGCTAGTGGTGGGAGGCGGCAGTACCTTGAGCGCGTGGTCGCGGTCCCGCGCGGCGGCGGCGGCGCGCTGCACGTCGCCCTCCAGCTGCGCGCGCCGCACGTCCAGCCGGGCCGCGCGACCTGCCACACGACATGCACACATATTACATCTGTGCTATTATAGTTATAATAATAAGTAACTAATATCTCTAAATTTATACCTTCAGCTCCGGCGAGTGCCTCACGCAACTGACCCACCTCTTGAACTCGCTCTGCCAATTGCACGCGGAGATTATCTGCCTTATTCTATCAAAGCAATTTACAAACACGCTTTAATAGTTTGAACTTCGTAAGTGCTTTAATTTTGAGTGTTTTAAATTTTAGTACGCTTTCTGACACGGGACCAACAATTTTTATTAATTAATTTAAATAATTATTTATTTTTTTAATTTTTATAGGATGTTTTACTCACATATTGTTATGTAATAAAACTACCTCATTCTGCACTTTGTCCTCGGTGATGGAGCTTAGTGCGGCCTCCAAACTGGTGATCTTGTCTCTCAAATTGCTGATCTCGACCGTTTTGCTTTGGACTGACTCGTTCTGTAGATGGACATGAAATACCCAAGGTTTCAAGATTGTACAAGCAGGATGATTAAAAACTGACGCGTAAGAACTTCAACATGATTATTGAACTGATCATTTGTGTCAAATTAAAAATAAGACAACCAAGTTATTAAGTAGGATTATTATATTTGACTGTCGATTTCGATACTACTGAATAATTTTAATAACATTTTGCATACCATGTATCTTCTTTAAACTTTATTAAACTAATTTTTAACACAACGAATTGAACGAATGCCTGAGTATTAAGTACATAGCATTATAATTAACAATAAATGTAAGAATTTCGTTACCAGCGCATTGAGCTGCGCTTCCTTCTGCGAGCAGAGTGCCTGTATTCTAGACTTCTCTTCCTGAACGGTACGCAGGTTGTTAGTCATTGACTGTAACTTGTTATCTCCTTTGCCTTGCTGTTCACTCGCCTCCTTTAACTGTTTCTTCATCACGCTCACTTGTGCCTTGTAGTCATCCTGCAATTCATACCTTTTTCAATCCAGAAATCTTTTCAATTTATGTTGCACGGCTTTGTAACAATATTGTTTCTTTTTAACATGATTAGTTTTTCATTTTACCACCAAACCAATTATACTGCATCTTTGCAATTAGAGGGACTTATACAATGTACAGCAAACGGTTGATAAAGCCTTACCTTTTCGCGTTCAATTTGACAAACTTCGTGCATCAAATTGCGTACACCCTTCTTGATCAGCTCGGGATCAACGTCTATGATATCGTTGCGATCTTCTGAGTGGTCCCGACCTGTTACACGTCATAGTAGTTGGTTTCTTAAGTAAAACTTCTTATGCGACTTGCAAACGTTTAACGCATTTAACGCGCCCTAGAGCTACGAAGCTGTAAGAGGCTTATACGTCTTTTTTATAAAAATCTATACGTATAATACAATCGTAATAGCTTAATTGGAGATGTCGGAGATAAAATGACGGATATATAAGTTTTTATGATCGTTGTCTCTCTTTAAGTAGATACTTGCACAACGAGGGGTGTACCCACCCCTGTGCGGGCTGTAGCGGCGCGCGGGGCTGGCCAGGCGGCGGCGCGCGGCGCTGTGCAGCGAGCCGTCGGGCTGCACGCCGCACACGCGGCGCAGCGCGTGCGCCACGCTGCTGAGCCGCGCCTCCGCGCCGCGCCGCGCCGCCTCGCTGGAGCCCAGCGCCGCCTCCAGGGCGCGCGCGCGGCCCTCGCTGCCGCCCAGTCGCGCCTGACCATAATAACTCGTTACCCAAATTACCGTCCTCGAGGACTCGTTCGTTTTGGTCATCCATCCGCTTTTGCGCTGGAAATCCGCTTAGACAAGTTTTGCATCATCCATTCTTTCTACATATCCGAACCTCGGAGCATGCCCTCTCTTACTTTTAAACTGACACTCTCTTTCGTTACCTTGAAATTGTGGCGCTACAGTGAACGGAGTCTCGGTAGTGATAAATACACAAATTAATTATTAATACATAACTAATGAAAAGTATATTAGGATACGGAAATCCATTACATACCTTGAGCTCCTGTATTTGTTGAGTGGCATCCGCGAGGCACACTTCTAAGTTATGTTTCAATTCCTCTAAACGACGCTCCTTTGACCGACAATCTTCCAGACGAAGAACAAGCTCCTGAATGGCCAATGTAAAACTATATCATTTATTATCAAGATACAAAAAGATAACAAAGCTTGGTATAGGCAATTATATATACATATCTCTAAGTCCGATATTCACATACGATTTTCGAAAAAGTCATAGGTACGCAGAAGAATATTTCATTTATATAGCAACACATATTATTAAGCAAGATAAACCAAGGACAGTATTTTTTTTGACAAAGGCATTCGCTATTGTTTCCTTAAAACTGCAGCTTGATAAATTACACGAACCATATATAAAACCTTAGAGTGGTCCAAAGTTATCTTAGAAATAACAGACAATATGTTAAAATATCATACTAGAGAAATTATAAAAAAAGCAGAAATCCAATTATTTATTAAATCAATATAGAGTTCCTCCAGGAAGTATTCTAGGACCACTCTATACTCTCTACAATATATAAATGATTGCCCAGGCAAATCTACTACTGATGTACTATTTGCAGATGATTACAAATATTTTTTGTTTTTTTTTTTTTTTTGCTGTGTGGCGCCGGCTTAGAATACCGCCACCCCATCTCTTCCCGTGGGTGTCGTAAAAGGCGACCATGGGAAAAGCTAGAAGAATGGGCAGCAGCTTTCTCTTTTAAGAAAATACAGCCTACTGCGATCGCCAACCCGCCTGCCAAGCGTGGCGATTATGGCAAAACCCCCCATGGTTGAGCGGACCGGCAGTTGTGCGCTCTATGGGGGAGGCCTGTGGACCTCAAAAAGGCTAATGATGATGATAACAAATATTTTGCCATATAATTTCAAATATTATTAAATTGTATTAGAAATTAAAGCATGTTATATAAAAATAGATATATAGATTTTTTTATCTCACGAGAAGCATATTGACCTAATCACACATGAATTTCTCAATAACTTAGTACAATGTATTACTGTTACGGTTCTATCAATATATAAAAATAAGTAAATTAATAATTAGTATTAAAAACAGAAAAGATTAGAAATTGGTATGTTGTTAAATTGAATAAAAAAGGAATAAAGACGTGGACGATTAATTTAGGCTTCATTGCGGTTATTTTCTATCAGTTCAAATTAACTCGCAATATGTAATATATATTTGAAAATTTTAAATTTAAAATGGGCAATTTAAAATGGTTATATAGTCATGAGATGTAGCTGACCTGGTCCCTGGCGCGGCAAGCGTCCTCCAGCTCGGCGCCCCTCTGCCTGGCGGCGCCCAGCTCAGCCCGCGCTTGCCCCAGCAACGCCTCTAGCTCGGCGCCATGGCGTCGAGCCGAAGCCGCTTCATTTGCGTTACGTTCGCGTTCCTCGCTCTCGTTTTGCAATCTGTTCAAATTACCATGTACACGTGAACATTTCCTACACCTTTGAGTGCCGGAATTATGAAAGATATAGCAATTCATCATTACATAGTATAAAACAAAGTCACTTTCCGCTGTCTGTCCCCTTATATGCGTATATTTAAAACTACCCAACGGGTTTTGATGCGGTTTTTTAATAGTTAGAGGGTGTCAACGGGGTGGTTTTGATCTATAATTCATATATGATGTTGTAAAGAAAAAATGATAAATTTCGAGAGTTAGCACTTTAATTGCAAATGCTGCCTGATCCGTGAGTGATAGATAAAAACAATGTTCTACATTATTAAACACCTTCAGAAGGTCTACAAAAAAGTCCGCGAGGCCATATGTCTATTTCTTAGAGATAACCCACAATGACCATTTTTATGTTTTTACTTTTTACGAGAAATAATGGATTATTTACGAAGCGATTTTAAACATTACAGTATTAATTTTCATGCAATTAAGTGTCTTAAATAGACTGTGCATGTTATTACATGCACATATAGATGAACCTGGCTCTTTACAGCATGCAATTTACACGAATATTTTCTTAGATATTGCAGTATTAACATATCGGGACAGCAGTTAGAGCCGATAAATAGCACAAATTGAACCTAATGATATCCAAAATTTACCCATTTATTACTTTTGATGCGGAACAAAGTTCGCCGGGTCAGCTAGTATATATATAGTAGATCATTGTTTTTAAAGAATGCGTAGTTTTCTTTTATAATAAAGAGTGCTTACCTGGACTGCAATTCTTTAATGTCATGATGTGCCTGCTCCAATGCGGCCCGCTCTCTCTTCAGCTGTCCTTCTGCAGCCTTCAGCTCTCTGACGGTGTGCTCACCACCAGACTCACTGTCTTTCAACAAACTCTGAACACGCGATAGCTCCAGTTCCAATGAGGTGCGATTTTCTTCTAGACCTATACACAAAAAATTAAATTTATTGACGGGGCTTCGGGGCGCATTGGTAAAACTACCGGTTGCGGCAATGAGGGTACGATTCCCACCCGAGCACAAATATTTGTGTGGTGTCTGGGTGTTGTTCTATGTATTATAAGTATGTATTTACAAAAGAAAAATATACATATATGTATTAATATCCGTTATCTAGTATCCATAACAAGCATTTAGTTGCTTAGTTTGGAACTAGAGGGCACTGAGTGTATTGTGTCCAAGATATCATATCGAGGGGTGAAAGGCTATTTGTTTTAAACGACATTTTTGCAACTTTACAGGAGAGCCATTTAAAGTTTGAAATTTAGAAAAAAAATTCATAACTTAAAAACTTCTTGAGCTATTTGAACGGGGTAAACTTTGTTGAAATTCAATTAAAAATATCTAGATGCTGATGCTAATATTAAATTAAACCGACCTGTAATGACAAAAATACGTGTCGCTTAATTCAAAATGCCCTAAGCCCTTATTTTTCAGGGAATGGAAAATGATTTAAGTGACTTTAAAACTACAATTAGGTTCAGGAAAAAACAAATAAGTGACAATGCTTTATGTTTTCAGAGTAAATCTATAAGAATGAAATGACATGACCCGGAATTAATAGTAGAAAGCTATTTATGTAAACCACCACTTTAGACTAAAATGAATAGGCGGCTTATTAAACATAACATAACATAACTTCACGCCTTTTGTTACCCGAAGGTGTAGGCAGCGGCTGTTAAGCCTCGTCTCGCCGTTATGTTTACGTCCCAAATGGAATAGGTGGCGAACCTATTGCCATACCGGGCACAAAGTTTTTCAGTCATCGATATTTATCAGACATAACTTCCGAAAACAATTTCGAAAAGTCATTGGTGTGAGCCAGTATCAGGAATCGAACCCGGACCTCTGGATCAGAAGCCGTGTGCTCGACCACTGCGCCACTGAGACTGTTAAATTTTGTAACATATAAAATTGAAAATATAACGTTTTGTGTTCCATTTATTAACATATAAGGCTATAAACGGCTGTTAAAACAACCTGGACATAGCGCAATTGCCGAAAATCTCCCGTTCTATTATTAAAATTATAAATTACTAACGCAACATCAGTTAAAGTGTTTGTTTAGTATAATAATTATAAATTAGAGCAGTCTCAATTAGAACTTTATTATATACTACTGGAAAAAATTAAGGGATCAAAAAAATATATTTTTCGGTAGTTTTCAACAGGCCGTAACTTTGAGAGAAATGGTCGTACAGGAAATAAAAATCGTTCTGTCACATGAATTTGAAAATGCAACAAAAAAAGGGCTTTTGGTGGTTTTTTGGAAAATCAAGCGCTGGATCGAAAATAGACCAAAAAAAAACTAAAAAAATTTTGAGAATTTTTATGCTGCTGGTTTTTCTACGATTACTCAGAAACCGCGGAGGCTACAAAATTTTGAAGTTCTAATCCAAAAACTAGACACTTGGAGCTACAATTTCCTTTTTTTTTATTTCCTGTACGACCATTTCTCTCAAAGTTACGGCCTGTTGAAAACTACCGAAAAATTTGGAATTTTTTTTGATCCCTTAATTTTTTCCAGTAGTGTATACTAAGCCTTTTTTTCATCTAAATGTTCTTTCAATTTTTTACAATCCTCTGGCTTCTGTTCTTCAAAATACATTGGTATAAGCGACGTTTCATGTCTTATTTGGGTGAAGACTAAATGGTTTAAGCGACATTACACGGTATAATTGGTGGAAGTGCAAATGATTCAAATCCGTACCTAGTAAATTTTAGAAACAGGAAAAATGTTTTAAGTCTTATTGACTTATTTACCTGGGAAAGGCTAATTGATTTATCTCTCAGTTTTTAATATGAGTGTATGGTTCAAGTAACTAATTTAAAAAAAAATGCAAAATCCATGTCGCTTAAAACACTGCTACTATGGAAACTTCCCAAAAACAGGGATGTTTTAAGCGCCAAAAAAGTGCTCCGATTTAAATGAAACTTGTATCAGTCGACGCAGAAAAATTTGCTAATTCCAAATATGTATATAACTCAATATCGCCCAAAATGTCGCTTAAAGCAAATAGCCTTTCACCCCTCGATATTATTATTAAATTACAATATCATTCGATATCAATGACATAATAAAAGGGATCGTTTTCTATATTTGACTGGCCAGCACTTGACTTGGCTTTAGCTGATGGTAAGTGACGACGAAATCGTTGATGGTAGAGCGCACTACTCGGTTAAGAGTTATGTATTCTAATTTTAAAGATACCTGCGTCATATCAATCAGCATCGACACAGGTAATTTGTTCTAGAAGGGTGGGGTGTGGTAGGGTGTGGTGGGGTGGGGTGGGGTGTACCGGCTATCTTGTGGTAGGCGTCGTCGCGGGCGCGCGCCGCCTCTCGCCGCTCCTGCTCGGCGCGCTTGACGTGGTCGCGCAGCTCGCGGCACGAGGCGCCGTACTTGTCGCGCTCGGCCGCGCAGTTGCTGAGCTGGCGCCGCGCGTCCGTCAGCTCCTTGCGGGTGCTGTCCGCCTCGTTCTCCACTGAACGTATAGAGATATAACTACATAACGATCGGAAAGGTTTGATCCTTAAAACACTATATCGATCAACAAATTGGCCTTATCGAATTGACCGTTAATCGATTAACAAATCAAGTTCAAAGGAACCGTTCGATGATATTTATGCCGCATCTTTGTTTTTGCAGACACAGCATGTTGCTACTTTTATTGTAGGCAACGTGTTATAAAAATCCCTACTGAATCCATCTGGCCCTTATCGAGTTTGTCCAGAACAAACAAATATTTGTTTGTTCAAAAAATTATTATTAATTTTCATATTGATAACCTAGAAATCTTCTTTTACATTAGCATTCGGAGTAAAGCAAAAACAGTTTTTTATTCATATATTTCACTAACAAACCTATCTCACTCTAACCCAAGCCCTAAATTCTAAATATGTAATAAATAACGCATGTATAAGTTACGAGGGCGATCAGATATATACTTAGCCTTATCGCCCGATGGCGCCATTATCACAAGAAAATCATACACTAGGAGGTATCCAATTGATCGATTTCGGCGAAAACCGTTGATTACTGAGAGAGTCTATTATGCTCTAGGTATACCATTAGGCGGTGGTTCGATATACGAGCCACAATCTTGCAGAGTACAGAGGTTATTGAGATGGCATGATATTTGGCTGGGTCAGCCCGACTTTGGCAAGCCTTCAGAATTTTGGAACAATTCCAGTGTTAAGAGAGAGGGCGACAAATGTGTCCAAACAAGACAGTACACGAGTTCTAATTACTACGGCTGAGACATCTCAGAGCTACTTATTTTTAACGGTGAACACACAGTGAAGGCGTTGACACCAGTGGTAGGCGAGCCCACAGTGCTAAATGGAGATTTATTAGTTCGTCATAGAGATCTTTTGGGTAGCTAAACTCAAGTTAAAAAAAATGTTATATAATACAACCCTTAATCAGTGGGGTAAGCAGCAACAACTATATAGATTCAGATCGCGTTCACGTTTCGGGTCAGTATTTCTAAGACAGTGACATGTGACGATTTGCATGTGACGCAGACTCGCTATCGTTATTAAAGAAATCACCATTTTTAAATACTAAAGCGCGTCAGAATAAGACATAATATAAAATACCTAAAGCCCTCCTTGGTCTCCCCAACCACATACAGAAGTTCGCTTCGACCGCTTTGGCAAGTGTCCAGAAAGCTCTGCTGCCGGATGGAGCAGCAGAGAGCTTTGCGCCTATATGTTTTATACGGACAAGACGAGCCTTCTTTAACGCCTTTTTATAAGTCAAGTGTATAGAGCTAAAAGGAAATTTTGAGAAATATACCACTTCTTTAAAAAAAAATACGTTTTTCTTTTGTAGGCCAAGTATTTATCGAACCGCCTGCGTTTATATTTACTGACATTCCTTCAGCTTCCTGATGGTCTCCTGCAGTTGTGCATAAGTGTTGTCATATTTGTCTTCGGCCAATGCGAGATGTGCACGAATCTCCGTACATTCCCTGACGACAGACTCCTTCTCCAAATGCAACTCCTTAATACGGTTCTCGAAACGAGCGCAATCGTCCTCGGCCGATGCTCTGGAAACAAAAGAATATTTTACTATTCATATAATTCATCGCAAGTACAGTTGAAAATATTGAGCTGAAAATACAGTAAAATAAAACATATAACTTATGGAATATATTGAAGATATTTTGGATCTCGCTGCGATGTTATAAAATTGAGAAAACATTAAAAAACAGGAGATTCACAACAAGCAAGCAGGTTATAAATTAGTTACCACTAAGGATTTTTAAACATTTTTGAATTTATTGGATTGTCATTCGCAGGAATGATGTGCTAGACATCAGTTAGTATTAACACAAGTTACTTGGCCTCCTCAAGTCTAGTCTTGATGGCGGCTATTTCCTCCTTGAGCTGGTTGGCGTAAGTCCGGTCCTGTTCAGCTCGAGCGTGTCCGTCTCTTCGACACCGCTCGAGCTTATTCTGCTCGCAGTCCAAAGATCGCTTCATCTCCTCTAGACGCTCCAGTAGGGCTTGCTGCTCCTGATGGGCTAACGAACAAAAACGATCAGAATCAATTTCTAAACAATTTCCATTAGCCTTTAACGTAGTTTAGTAAATAAAAAAATATTTAAAAAATTACATATAGAGTGTTATACACCCAAGACATAACATAATTTCACAATCAATAAATGTTAAAAAGAACTTACTAACTATAAAGCGCTATAGTCACAGAAAAAAATAATACATATAACATAACATACATACATAACATAACTTCACGCCTTTTGTTACCCGAAGGTCTAGGCAGTGGCTTTTAAGTCTCCACTCGCCGTTATGTTTACGTCCCAAATGGAATAGGTGGCCATACCGGGCAAACGAGGAAGCGCGTCACCTGATGGTAAGTCACCAGCGCCGCGTTACAGTGCGTTGCCGTAGTGTTACAGTTGCGTTGCCGGCCTTTAAGGAAATAGGAATAGGAAAGTATGGGAAAGGGGGATGCGCCTCCGGGTACCTCTCTCCCCGAACGAAACGCGGGATGAGCCACTTTACGTCGATCTTCCGAGAGGTCATGGTATTTCACCGGTAGAGCCGGCCCATTCATGCAGCGAACTGCTTGGCTCCACCACTACCATTCAATTTGTTTAGCTTGAATTTCATTACTACACAGATATCAGTTTAGGTACTGTAATTAATTTTTAAAATAATCATACTACCTCCACCCGCCACTAGATGTATGGAGGAAGTATAATTGACACTTGAAACGCGGCCTTTAGTGTCAACTACATTCCTTTATAACTGTATTTGATTGAATGTATTATTTTATTTCTAACATCCATTGAAGAAATAAATACCTAACATTTATAATTAAGTGTTGTAGAACTGATTTTTTTAATATTTTACCAAAATTTGTGAATATGTTCTTAAATACTTATATAAACTCCATGGAGTGAAACCATAGCGCGATTTAAAATTGACGAATAGTGACCTCTATGGCCGAGTCGAATAAAACATAATATAATAAACTTCAATCAAGACATGATACACATTTAAAGTGATGGTGAAGTAACCTTATAAAAAATATATATATATAATAATCTGTTTATGCTCCTCGGTGCAAATAATTTTCATCAGTATGTTGCATTCTTATACATAAATTTGAATAAAATATTAGATAGGAACTTAGTTACCATTTCTCATAATCAGTCCCATTTTTAATAGTACCTATAATATATTAATAATAAGTAATAATAGTCTCGGTGGTCCAGTTAAGTAGTCGAGCTCTCCTATTCTGGAGTCCTGGGATCGATCCCGGGCTCACATCAATGATTTCTCGGATTTTTTTGGTATCTTACTATAGTTAATTTTAGGTACCCTATGGTATTTTTTTATGGGATAAAAGGCAAACCTAAGGGAGTAGGATATGAAAGGATGGGGAAGGAGGGTGGGCCTCCGGGTACCTCTCTCACCGAACGAAACGCGGCATGAGCCACTTTACGTCGATCTTCTGCGAGGTCGTGGTATTTCACCTGTCGAGCCGGCCTATTCATGCAGTCTACAGACTATTTTTCTCTATTTCTGAATCAATTTCTAACCCTTTTCCTTTCTACAACACAAAGTTACACTTCCAACGCGCGGCGGGACTCCACGCATTTTTTTTTTCCATACCCATGAGTAAGGCCTGCTGCTTGTCGTTCTCTGCCCGCAGCATAGCCTCATCGTGCTGCAGGATAAGTTGATCTCTCGCAGCCAACAATTTCTTCTCTCTCTCCCTCGCGCCCGCCTCGCTGCACTCCTTCTCACTTGTCAAGCTCGCTATAGTCTGACTCAATTTGTGCTCTAGAGCTTGCCGTAATTGTTCCTGAAATCACAATTATTTTTAATTCAGAGTCCAATATCTTTGTTATTGCCTGCTATATATTATTTCCATTTTAAGATGGTTATATGATTATTTTATTTATTTCTGAAACACACTCCAGTAATTCAGGCATGGTCAGTAAACATTACAATTTTACAAATTTGGTGTTCTCCAACGATATATTTGAGTTACGTTTGTTGTTGGTTTGAGTTACCTTTTCCTCCTTGAGCTTGGTGATGCTTTGGGTGGTGTTGCGGTTGAGGTTGGCGATGACCTGCTGGTACTCGGCCTCCTTCTTGCCGGACTGCTGCTGCATCGAGTTGCGAGTGTCACGCAACTTCTTCTCGCTGTTCTCCAGGTCCTTTGTGAGCCGAGATATCTGTCCTGTATATCAATAAACGATACATATTATTTCATATCTGTACGTAAAAGATATTTTTCTATACTGTCGATTCGCTACTGATAATGTCTTTGGCACGCCCTACATTCCCTATCCAAATTATTTTGGATTTGAAAAGTTAAAGTTTAAAGTGTTATTAAGTTAATGTTAAACGCAAACAGTGTCTTGGGTTATATCATCAATTAAGTGTTTATACTCAAATGTGTATTGAACCTATCTTGGTATTGGACTGATGACGAACAGGATGAATGCCAGTTACCTGCCAGACGATCTTTTGACAGACTCAAATTAAAGATGGCAATAATCGTTAGTAGCACACAGTGCGTTCACAACCTTTGAAGTTCTCTTGCAGCACGAGCGCGTCATGCAGCTCTTGCTCCAGCTTGGCGCGACGCGCATCGGCTTCCTCCAGTAGGTTGGACGTGTCGAACAGCACGGCCTCCAGGGCGTCCTTCTCCGAACGCGCGCCGGCCAGCTGCTCCTGGAGGTGCTGCCTGTCCTTCTCCAGGTTATCAATCATCATCTGCAGCATCATACACAACCTATATAAAAATTATAGCAAAAATTCTCCCACTTAGCAGCTGCATTATCAAAAACTTACACACCTAATATTTGCAGGAGTTATGGTTATGGTTGTTGATAAAATCGCTAACCTGTTTCTCCTCCCCATCTTTGACGTGGTCTTCGAGCGCCCTATTCAGTCTCCCGATGGTCTCGTTGGCCTGTTCCAGTCGCTGCTGCAGACGTATGATCTCTTCATTCAAAGTGTCCTTTTTGCGAACCATCGCCGTCAGTTGAGAACTTAGTTCTCCGCGCTCCCTGGTTCATATATCATAATTTTTGTTTAATTAAAGCAGTTCTTGGGCACAAATAAATCCCCTCATAATTACCCTTCCTTAAATTTTCTGGTAAGTAAATATATCTATCTGTACCTGGCGACCTGTCTCAATTCAAGTTCCACCTTCTCCCTATCAGCTTCTATAAACTTGATCTTTTCACATAGAGACGCCTTGTCAGCCTCCAGTTCCATGCGGTGCTGTTCAGCCGCTAGCAGCTCTTTGCGCAAAGAGTTCAAATCACCCTGCTGTTCCGAAGACTGGTTCGATAAACTTGATTTTTCGTCTTCGAGCTGCATATCAAAAATATATCTTTATCTTATTGACTATAACTAATCCTACTACTTCACTTTTTTAAGAAATTTTCCTTCAACGGTGTAAATTCGGATGTCTATGGTAAAAATGGGCCTAACGTGGAAACTTACGTGTTTGACGTCATCCAGTAGTTTCTTCCTATCACCTTCAAGGTTTCTGACGGCTGCCTCCAGCTTCTCCACTAAATCTTGCAAATCACCTCTCTCCAACAGAGTCCTTTCCAATTCTATTTCCAGATCACCTGAAAAATTATGCCATAGTTGATACCCTCCATATAAAATTCGCCTAACTTCTGGTATCCTTCCCGGAACGTATTTTAAATCACCAGACAAAAAGAGGATTTTTTTTGACTCTATATACATATAACTTATCATAAGGCTTACTTCTATGTTTCTCCATCTGTGACAGTATGGTATCACCTTCCAGCTTCTGTTGGTCCAGCAAGTCTCGGGCTAAAGCAGTCTTGTTGAGTTCTTCTCGTGTTGATACCAGCTCGGAGCGTAATCGCGAGGACCTTTCTTCTTCAGCTCTGGAATAATAACATTAACCATTGCCGACCAGTGGTAGAGCCAAGCAGTTCGCTGCATGAACGGGCCGGCTCGACCGGTGAAACACCACGACCTCTCAGAAAACCGACGTAAAGTGGCTCATGCCGCGTTTAGTTCGGTGAGAGAGGTATCCGGAGGCCCACCCCCATTCCCAATCCTTTCCTATCCCCTATCCCTTAATGGTCGGCAACGCAACAGTAACACTATATGTGTTGCTGGTGTCCATGGGCTGCGTTGGTTGCTTACCATCAGGTGACACACCTGCTCGTTTGCCCTCCTATCCCGTAAAAAAAAACAGCGTTAAACGTAACCCACAAATAAAACTATATACATAATTTAGTATCCACTGCAAAGATACCTTAACACAGCCTCTCTAGTGGCCGCCTCGCGATGCAACTGATCTACTTCAGAGTTCAAGTTCCTCTTCTCCGTCTCCAAAGCCTCTATGGTCTTCTCGAGGCGATTATTTATCTTCTGGAGTTTTTCGTAATCTGATGTCAATGATTCCACCTGAAATTTACACACAATGGTCATTGCTGCATACAAAATATATTGAGCGCAATTATAGTTTTTGGAAAACTTTATTAAGCACGCATGATTGAATTATGAATGATTGAATGATATAGATTTTGACATAATATAAACTGAATTGCTATTGTTGCATTGTCCTCCTGGTGGAAGAAAAGCTACCAACGGAAACAGTTCCAAGCAGGGTTGCAGTCAGGCAGGCGGCCGGTCGTAAAACAATCTTTTGACAACATGGATTGTTCGAAAGGTTGTCGGCACAACTTGTCATAAGTTGTGCCGACTTCACTTAGAGTGGGATAGTGGCGGGAAAATGTTGATATACAAAGAGAGAGTTTATTTGTAATTCTTCTGAACTGCCCATTTTAAGGCAATTTAAAACTCACCATAGCATTAATTTCCACTCTATTCCTCTCTAGATTATTCTTATCAACCCTGAGTGCCTCCAGTGTTTTCTGCATCGACTCCTTCTCTTGCAAGAGCTGATTAAGATCGGCATTGGCCTGATCGAGTTTACCTGGTTTTGACAATAACTATTGTTATACATATATGTATATTGCTCTTGACACGACACTCATTTTCACAGCACTACACACAAATACATACACGTCAGTTTTTAAGACTTTGGACTAATTCGACTTGACTTTTGGTGTTTCTATAGACATTGAGTATATTGTTTTTCTCAAAGAACCTATAGAATAACAAATTGTATTTTAGTTTTAGTTTGTGAGGTGGTGAGGTGATGACGTGTTTTCGGGTGTAACATTCAAGACATATGAAGGTGTTCACCTTGTAGATCCTGCACTTTGCCCTCCAGGGAAGCCACAGCGCTGTCGGCAGCTTCGCCATGTTTCCTGCACGTTAACAGCTGCTCCCTTGAATTTTGCAGTTTTACCTAGACAAGAACCAATTCATTATTTATATTAATATCATAGGTCGGATTAGAGTGATATAAGGTCGTTGACGTCTGACGTAGAGTATGATGTGGACATGCCTCCAAAATAGAGGAACTTCATGTTTGTTTCGGAATTTTACAATTAGCAGGAAACGGTGTTTTATTTATTTTTATTTACAGTCAAAATATGGAAATTGTGCCAGATGAAGATTAAAAAATATATATACTTTTTTGTTAAATTAAATATAATAGATGATTTTGTTAGCTATCTGCATTTTTTTTATTTCATAAATCAAATCCCGGATGTTTCTCCGGAACTCTCGCATATTGTGGATAAAATGGCATTTCCATATTACAATATCTCGACGCAAGTATATTCACTCTATCTACTCCGGCCACTATAATCATAAAAATAATACACCGCTGCCTACACATTCGGATAGAAAAAGGCGCTTATAATTGGCGTATATTATTATTCATCTGGTGCTCGACGTCGAGCACCCTGCTTCTGATCAAGAAGTCGTAGTTTCTAAACCGGGCAAACCAATGACATTTCAAAATTATTTGTGAAAGTTATGTGTGATAAATATCGATGACTGAAAACCTTGTGCCCGGTAAGTATACGTAAACAAAACCCCGAGTCGAGGCTTAACAAGCCACTGCCTACACCTTTGGGTAGAAAAGGTTCTGAAGTTATGTTACGTTATATTATTATTCCGTAATTATTTTAGTTATGTCTTACTTGCAACTCATGTATCTGTATTTGATATTTGTGCAGGGCAGCTTGCACTGCAGATATGGTGCTCTCGGCGAACGCTGTCGCATTCGCTGATGATGAAATACGTTTAGGTGATCTGGAGATGACGATAGTTGCTAAATTAATAGTGTATTCCTAACGATCCTTTAACACATTGTAACTAAACCGAGAAATATTATATATTTAGATTTATGTAACTTACGCACGTATACGTAGCACGTACACGTACATGCACGCATGTTCTTACGCATTCGTATTTTCTCATATTATTAATTCCAAATTTAACAGATTCTTTTTAACATAGGTAATTGAAAAAAGTTATTGAAGGTTTGTCGTATCTGATGAATGGTTATATTTTATATTAAAATAAAAGAAAGTATAAGAGTAGAAATATATGGTGGAATTTCGCTTAATAATGATGGTGTAAAGTTTTAATATTCTGTAAATACCTAAAAAAATAATAAGTTGTGACCTGTCATGTAGGTGCAGATGGGCGGTGTGTCCGGGAATGTCGGTGTCCGAGTCGTGTATGAGGGCGCGCGCCACCTCCTCTAGGGCTCCACGCATCACGCTCGCCTCGCTGCAAGCGGCCTCTGCCATCTCGCATCGTTCCTCCTGGACATTATCGCAGAATTAAAAATGTACATAATAATATAACACACCAAAGACACACATAAACTTTTATAATTATACAGTGTATACAACCAACCATCCAACTGGGAACACCCATGGAGGAACAGCGGTAATCATTAAAAGCAACATTAAACATTACCCTTTAGAGGAATACCGAACAGAAAAAATACAAGCAACATCTATTAAACTTGTAGATAGCAAACTAGAAACGGTACTCTCAGCTGTTTATTGTCCTCCAAAACATACAATATCTGCCAATGACTTTGGAAACTACTTTTCCACACTAGGTAACAGATTCATATGTGCTGGCGACTGGAATTCTAAACATTCGAAATGGGGATCTAGGCTCACCAACACTAGAGGCAGACAACTTTGTAAAGTTACAGAAGAGATGAATTTGGAGTGTCATTCCGGTAAAGAACCTACCTATTGGCCTACGGACAGACAACGAATCCCTGACTTATTGGACTTTTTTATCGTTAAAAATATTGACAGTAACTACTTAAATGTAGAACCACGAATAGATCTCACATCTGACCACACACCAGTTTTACTGAGTGTAAGTACAACAGTAAATCTGGTTGCTCCACCTCTAAGAATATACAACTTGAAGACTACAGATTGGACAATGTATAAAAATATAATAACGACACAGACAGAACTAAAGACCAAAATTAATACAATAGAAGAACTTGAAAGACAACTGGAACAATTTAATATGAGTATCCACAATGCTGCTAACTCTGCAACTCCAAAAAGGACAGGCAATGGGCACCCTCTGAAACATAACTCATATCCAAAGGATATCAAAGAGAAAGTACAAGAGCGCCGTCGTTTGAGAAAAACTTGGCATACTACAGGATATCCAAGTGATAAATCTGCCTTTAATCGCTGTTCAAATGACCTCAAAGTCCTTATCAGCACAGTAGAGAATAATAATATTCAACACTACCTCTCAAATCTAGATCCCACACGAGACACAAACTACTCGTTGTGGAAGGCTACCAGGAATCTAAAGCGCCCGAAAATCCACATATCAACCATTGACGATGAAAAGGGAGGATGGGCTAGATCAGATAAGGAAAAAGCAACAATCTTCGCGGAACATCTGAAAACAGTATTCCAACCACACCCTGAAAACAGTCCCGAGGATACTAAAAAAGTCAAGAAATACCTTGAATCAGCGAATCAAATGTGTCTCCCACTAAAAAGTACCAGCCCAAAAGAAATTTTGAAAGAAATAAGAATCATGAAGGAAGGTAAAGCACCTGGATACGACCTTATTGATGCCACATTACTAAAAAATCTACCTTATAAAGGTGTAGTGAAATTAGTTAACATCTTTAATACCAGCTTAAGACTCGAACATTTCCCGGGGCAATGGAAAATTGCACATGTAGTGATGGTACCAAAACCCGGTAAACCCCCGCACAAAGCTACCTCATACAGGCCTATTAGCTTGCTACCAGTTATTGGCAAACTGTTTGAGAGGATATTGCTTAATAGGATGAGAGAACATCTAAGTACGGTATTACCGAACCATCAATTTGGATTCCGGGAAAAACACGGTACAATTGAACAGGTACACCGTATCGTTGACACCATTGGCAGATGCCTTGAAAACAAGCTATATTGCTCTGTAGTATTTTTGGACATCAGTCAAGCATTTGATAAGGTATGGCATGACGGCCTCCTGTTCAAATTAAAAAAGCTTCTCCCGCATTGTCTATTTCGAATACTTAAATCTTACTTAGGGAAAAGATGCTACCAAGTGAAGTATAGCGATGATCTCTCAGAAGTACATGAAATCCGATCAGGTGTTCCTCAGGGCAGTATCTTGGGCCCTATACTATATCTCATCTATACCTCAGATATCCCAACAATTGATAATATCACGACTGCGACATACGCTGATGACACGGCGCTACTGTCGGCTCACAGTAACCCTGAAGCCGCATCTTCACAGTTGCAAAAGCACTTGACAGAAGTTGAGATGTGGTTTAAGCGTTGGAGAATAAAAGCCAATGAAAGCAAATCGGTACATGTAACATTCACACTCAGGAGAGAAACATGTCCACCGGTAACGCTAAACTGCAAAGTTATCCCCCAAGATGATAACGCCAAATACTTGGGCATGATCCTAGACAGAAAACTAACATGGCGAAAACATATCTGGACAAAGCGTAAACAACTAGATGGAAAACTGCGGTCACTGAACTGGTTACTGGGACGGCACTCCCAACTAAATCCTAACAGCAAAATGCTGGTGTACAAAACTACCATTAAACCAATATGGACTTACGGAATACAACTGTGGGGTACGGCCAGCAACAGCAATATAGATATCCTAGAAAGATTTCAGACCAAAGCTTTGAGAACAATGTTTGGAGTGCCTAATTGTATTAGCAACAAATACATATACCTTGACCTCGGCCTAAAAACAGTTCGGCAGGAAATAGCTCAAAACAGCCTGAAATACCAGGAGAAACTGTTTGTCCATGTAAACAAACTGGCACACGCTCTGAGTGGAGACGGCGCTATACAGCATACCCGGCTGAAGAGAAGAGATATACCGAGCCTACATAAAAGATTTAGCACTTGACAACAGGAGAGTCGTGTGAAATAAATTTTTACGCAGTATGGCTCTCAGAGAAAACAAAAACTGAGAAATCAGCCAATGAAGTGGCTTATTGTTGGAAAACAGATTGCCATGAAGCAGAACCAAACAAAAAAAAAAAAAAAAAAAAAAAAAAAATAATATAACATATATTTGTTGAGGCAGCGAGGCAGTGTGGCTCTACCATTATAAGATAGGGCCACGCAGTTCACTGCCTCGAAGGCCCGACTGGACACGTGAAATACCATGACTTCTCAGAATATCAACATAATGAGCCTAATTCCGCTTTTCGCTCGGTGATAGAGAGGTATCCGGAGGATCAACCCCTTCCCATCCCACTTCCAACCCCTTGCAATTTTAAAGGTCGACAACATAACTGTAACACTGCCTGTATTGCAGGTGTCCATGGGCGGCCTGGACGCTTACCATCAGGTAACACGCCTCCCTATCCTATAAAAACACATTAATACTTTTTATGGGTAAAATACCCCATGATAACAATACACCGATGACTTCTTACTAAATATCTTTAAGTTAAATTACAAATAACTACAATACTCACAAGCCCTTGGAGTTCTCCTAAAAGACGTTGTATGCGTGCATCTCTTTCCTTCAGTTCGCTGATAGCCGAATCTCTCTGCGCAGTGATTTCACGCAAGTCAATTCTCATACTCTCCATGTTAATATTGCCTGACGATGTTGGGCAAAGGCCAGTGGGTGCAGATTGTCCCATATTGCAAGGTTGTTGGACTCCCGGCTGGTAATGCTGCCCTACTTGCTGGTAACTTTGTCCACCAGTCTGGTAATCCAATTGTTGTTGCTAAAATAAAATATTATGGATTATATTTAATAGTTTAATCGAAAAAATAGTGCCCGAAACTTCATATATGTTGGTTATTCACAATAAATAAAATTTGTATGTAACTAATTACTGTGTAACTAAACATTACAGAAAGCATACAGGCCAGCGATAATCATTTGTTATGGCCCTATTTCATTAGTTGTATTTAAGAAATATTGGCATAGATAGATAAGTCTAGGTCTAACTCAGACTATCTTTGTTTAAAAAAATAAACCAATTATGTTTTTACCTTACAAAGACCACTCTGTGCATATGCATTGATGGAATAACCAGTGAGTGTACCAACAAGTTCCCTGATATTGGAATCAAATTCATTCTTGACTCTATAGAGATCACGTTCAGTGTTGGTCTGTAGCTCAGAGAAGTGACGCTTCATTCCAACTACCTCACGCCATAGACTGAGTAAACGGTTGTGCTCACTGGAGTAGTAGTCATTGAATGCCTGAAGATAACAATAAAATATATATGTAAAATATTATAAATACATATTTTCCCCATGCTATAGGGAATATGAAATTAACTCTGATTTACCACAAATTAAAACCATTATAAAGTCTCGGTGGTCCTGTAGTTTAGCACCCAGCTTCTGAATCAAGAGGTCACGAGTATGAATCCTGGCTCACACCATTGACTTTTCGAAATTAATTTCGAAAGTTATAAGTGATGAATAGCGATGACAGAAAACTTAGTGCCTGGTAGTGCACTAGGTTAGCTAACAGCTAGTCAAGACTTAACAGCCACTTCGCCTTTAGGTAGAAAAAGGTCTGAAGTTATGTTTATTAAAAGAAATGGTACTCTCTAGCTACTAAATTCTATTATTTAAGTACAACAAAATATTAACCTGTTCTTCATCCTTCCACTCATCTTCTTTAATGGCCATCTCATCACGTAATGCTTCCCAGTCATTGGTAAGCTTCTGAAGATCAACAGTGAGTGCCTCGTTCAGACTATGTGATTCTTCCAGTTGATCTCGTAGTAATGTATTTTGCTGCACTAACTTTTCACACCTAGATACAAGAAAAAGGTCATTGTTAATATCACTATATTGAAAGTATGTTTATATTAAACTGTTGATGATATATTGGCATTCACTGACTCTATACATTGAAGTATAAATATTTTCTTTATTAATAAGAAATTACCACTACAATGGACCAAGTTTGATTTTGAAAATTTCAGTTTTCACCAAAGTGAAAGCAAGAATAAACAATCTCACGGTTGATGAGTATTTAATCAGGAAATGTCTCTGAGAATTATATACATAGTTTACTTTACAGTCTAAAGAAATTCAGCAAAAATTGTATTGTAATACAAGAATTACTTAGAATTACTTTAAACCTGAATTTGATTAAGTTAGAGACAGGATGACAACAAACATAACATGCACTTTATCATACTTACTTGCGTCTCTCCTCGTCGAGCCTTCTCAGTGCAGTCTCCAGATCATTTATCTTGGCATCTGCGGCAGCCACACTGGACGAAGCAGAAGATGCGGGAGGCGGAGGGAGTGCAATGGTCTTACTAGCAGCCGACCGGTATGATAATGGATCACTACGTGGTGTTGTTTCTACCATTTGATTTTCCAGCTCTGAACATCGTTGTTTATATTGAAGAACCTATGGTGGGTGGAAGAAAAGATTTAATAAGCTTAGAAATAATTTTGAAAGACTAACTTCATGTACAGAATAATGCGACGCAGTTAAACACTTTAATGTGTCCATTCCAATAATTTATTTCTTTGAAATAAAATGAACAGTATTCGTATGTAAGAACATTTCAAATCAAAATTCAAATGTTTGTTTATTTTTGTGATAGTGTTTTTTTTTTCATTCGTCCATTTTGCACAGACTAAAGCATAGAACTCATACTGCCTTTTCAGTCTATGGCTTTTTAAAATTTAGAATTGAACATAGTCTGACCAATCTTGCTTCACTTTAAAATACATACATGTTATATATTACAAGGTGTCAAGGGGTAATTATAATATTCTTCTGGGGCGCTGAAAGAAGACGAAAGAAGACTGTGATTAGCCCAGAGGGCCTTGTGTATATGTTTGAATTTTGACAAATACAATTTGTTCAGAGATAAATACACAATAACTTTGGTATTTCAAATTATATCAGTATTTTAACTAGCGGGTAAAACAAATTTTGCCAACTATCTCCTTAATTAAATTATAACAAATAAAAGTGCACTAGCAACTACGGCGAACAATTACGAAGTTTGCAATGCTCAATTGGCAGTTAATTTTACACTCCGTTTCGTACCTATTCGGACAGGCACGTATTTTTTATTTATCTTTTATATATGAACTACTGTAGGTGAGTAAGTACTTTATAGAACAATATTTTTCTTAAACTATGCCAATTCATACCTTCGCTTGAAGTCTAGAAACCAATTGGGCTTGTCCTTGTTGTGCCCTACGGTAAGCGTCCAAACGGCGTTTGTGGTCAGCCGCCTCTCCTGCAAGACGAGCACGTAGTTCTTCATTCTGTCTTCGCAAATCGCTACTGACACTCCCACCCGGAGAATCCATCTCCGGTGGACTCTCCAAAGATTTCTGGATTTCACAATAAGATCATGGCCATTTTAGGTTGGTACATCAAATAGGTACCTAACTTTTAATCATTTCATCAAACAAATTATATCTATTAGTACAGCTAAAACGACCTAATATTTTTATGTAACCTACCTCCTTCTTCAAACGTTGATGTGGTAGTATATTCGGTCGCCTACCGATAGGAGCACGTGCACTCCGTGGCGTAGGCAGAGCCTCCCTCACCTCTCTGGTTGGCAACTGCGACAAGAAATGGAAATTTTAATACAAATAATGAAATAACTTTAATAATGATTAGGCATCAACAACGTCGACCTGAAAGGTAACTTTCTTCTTAACTTTCTTTTGTTTCATTTCCAAGTATAAATGCCGAGCGGACTTAAATTCAAAATTCATTTTCCACGCTTGCTAATCTTGTTCACAATCTAAATTTCAACAGAATAAATTAAAAATAAACCTGGGAGTAATGAAGAAATGGAAAGGAGGTCGATTTGGAACAAAAAAGAAATAACATTCTGAGGTGTGGCAACGGTGAAATTGCAGTTTATACTGCAGAAATAAGTTTAGGAGGCTTTATGTAGGGCGGGAAAAACGTTGGATATCGGACTCGGCATCTATTTACCGCCGCCTACTATGCAGTTACTCACTAAGGTGAATAAACCTTTCCCCTTTAGACTGTACCTAGCTATTAATTCTTTGCAAGGCGTTAGTTCTTGTGTCTCAAAAAATAGTAAATATGTATGATAGGCAGAAAGAACAGACTGCCTACCTACCTTTTTTGTACCCAGTGGAATTCTGTTATTAGCACCACCAGCTCGGTGAAGCTGGTGGTTATGTCGGACTCCCCATTCCCTATCGACTACCCGGTATACCAGCTAAAACCACTGGGGTGTCCCTACTCAATACATACTGCAGAGTCGCGAGAACACTTTCATACACTGCTGCGACCTACCTGGTACCTAGCTAGTTTCGTATTATAACTATTGTTATATTCTTTAACTATAAAAATATTTATCGTAACAATATAACCAATTCCCTGTTAAATGCGGCATTCAATTTAGAAATAAAATAGTAGGTACCTATTTAATCGATCCATCAGTACAATGTAAAAAAGATCCACATAAACAAACAAATGGCGCATATGATTAGTGTATTTGATTTTTATTTTAAATTTAGAAGAACCGTAGTAAAACTGAAGTATAATTAATACTTTTATTTAACCCTTTAAATAAACATAAACATAAATAACATCTGTCGTTGATCGGAAAGAAATGTCATAATTTTTCAGAATTGATCTTTTTACAGTTGTGATAGGAGGAATCCAGAACAGATGCAAGGATAATGGTTGATGATGTAGTGCTGGAACAGGTGAATGAAATTGTATATCTTGGATTCGCTTTTAGCAGAGATGGAAGGTACACCGCGAATGTAGAAAGACGAGTGGGGATAAGAAATAGCGTAAATGGAGCATTGGGCAGATTCCTGGGCGCAAAAAACATTAGCAGAAAAGGCCAGCTAGCAATCCCAATGCAGTCCTGATCCCAACGCTAACTTATGGAAGCGAGAGCTGGATATGGCAGAGTGTGCATGAAAGTAGAATAAACGCGGTAGAAATGAGGGCACTACGCAAAATCTGCGGAGTGACTCTCGCTGACCGCGTAGAAAACAAGGTTGTAAGGAAGGAAGTTGGTTTGAAAGAGAGTGTCGGTGTAAAAGTAAGAAAGGGCATGCTCCGATGGTTCGGACATGTAGAAAGAATGGTTGATGCAAGACTGACTAAGCAGATATACAATGCAAAAGCGGATGGATGTAGGAGTCGAGGACGGCCAAGACACACATTCCATGACCAAATAGAACGTGTTCTGGAGGAAGGTGATGTTAGGAGCCTCAAAAACCGACGCGCGTGCATGAAAAGAGTTATGAAAGTCAACGAAGCGAGTGAGGCGTGTAAGAATCGTGCCCTATGGCGCTCTGTTCTCTCTGCCTACCCCGTAAGGGATTTGGCGTGAAGTTATGTATGTATGTGCACAGTTGTGATAAAGAAACAAAAGCAACTCCAATAATAACATTTTATTTCAAAAATAAATGGCATGGATTGCGACAATATCATAGTACGTTCGTCTTGCCTGAACACAGTTAGTGGTTAGGTAAGCTATGTAATAGGTATATGTAATAGGTCAATTACCTAACGTTATCGTATGCCATTCAACATTGTACTTCAACTCACATAACCTTGTACTTACGAGAAGTAAACAAATCAATGTTTCTTACTAAACACCGTTAAAATTCCACATCTATCTAATGAAATATGTTTAAATCTTACCTATAGAGAACAGATTATGATAATGTATCCATGAGGACCTGAACGGCCGATTTTCGGTCGAATTTTGTTAAAGAAATTGATAATACACATGTATCCTAGCAACGCAATCAATGATTCAATCGTTGTATAACTTATTTAGTCATGATTGAGTCACTTATTTAGTAATAACTTTTTAAATTATCATATTACAAATTCAACTTTACTAACAAAAAGCATCACTTTCTTTTAGAGCAATTTATGAATGTGTTTACGTGGTCACTAAACGCCTGCTATTTTAAATTTAGCAACATATTAGTCACCTAAAACGCTTTAATTAACCAATTCATTATCTGTGCACGAATTTATTATACTGTGCAGTTTTTTTACACGTGTGTCCCGTGACAACTAATGGGGTGTACTGTTTAAAAACTACAAAAATTTAATACCTTAGGGGTGACCGTTCCGCTCGAATAATCACCCTTATAATAATTCCATTTCAGGGCACTTCGATATCATGATAATGATAACGCAGTTTTTTTTACTTTCCATAAACATAACGAACTGCATTGAATTAATAGAAAAAGATAGATAAAAATATCAGCCTATTTGACAGTGGTAGACCGTATTTATATTTTACCCTAAAGTTCTACTATTTCAACGGGATGGTAGTTTAGGTGCGTTTTAAATTTTCCAATTCGTCTTATTAACGATAATTGCAAAGTCAATATTATAGCCACTTCCTCAATTTCTTTGTCTGTACCTTCCAAACATTTTTTCCAAGCATCTTTTCACTTTTGTTTTTTTTTTCGATTCGTGTCGAAAATTTATCTTCTTGAATCTTCTTTCTTGAATTTTCTTCATACAAACATTTTTTTAGAAATGCTTTATACCTATCGGGAGTGCACCTTATCTATTACCTACCTTACGAAAGATATTATTTAATATTGCGTATCTATAATTATAGTTAATAGGTGGTTAAACTCAGTCCTTGAAAAAGAAAAACAGTCAATTAATGACTAGAAATAAATACGAAGTTTTTTACTTACGAGTTTCAACAAACTTAAATTGATCAATATTTGACATATCATTTTAATGGAAGTCCACTTCGGGCTCTTTTGCTTCGGACTTTTCTGCTTTTGCAGTTTTTCTCCAGCAATGTGAGATAAAAAATCATGCTCATTTGATATTCCATGATACTTTACTAACTACATGATTACTAATAAAACAAGACCCAATTGGCTTACTTAATTACGTACACTTGTGCCTGAGGGTAAGACCTCGAAGTCTCATAGATTTTTTTTATCATCTATCATCAGCTTGACATTAAAACGACCACGGAATTTTCTAAGTCAAGGACAGAGTGAAATTAATACATACCTATATAGTATTGACTAATATGAAAAAGCTGAAGAGTTTGTTTGTTTGAACGCGCTAATTACAGGCAAGAATTGAAAAATATAGTCCCTTTATTGAGGAAGGTTTCAGGTCTTATATCGTCACGCATATATGATGGATAGGAGCTGTGCACTAATGCTTTTAGTGGTAGAAGAATTTATGAGAAGTGCGTTCAGCTAGTATATTAAAAAGTAATCTTCATCTTCTAATCGCAAGTTCGTGCGTCACATGTCTTTGCGTGGGGTTGACGACCGATATCGCACTTAATACGATATAGATAGGCATATTTGTATAGTTATTCATAAGATAATTTAGCTACACACCACTTCAAATCGTCGATTTTGAAGAGACCTTATGTAACAATATGACACAATTACCCCATTTTGCATTAGCCAAACCTTTAAAAAGAAGATTGGTTATAGTAGAGTGAGTAATATGTATCTATGTATGAGTACCTAACTACTACTACCTAACTAGGTAGTTACTAAGTAGGTGCCAAGCTAACAAAAATTAAAAAAAGAAACATTTATTTTTAAATTTTTGTTTGTCTGGACTCGCATCATATAAAAACTGCTGCAACCTCTACTACGATAATACAGCCTACTGCGATCGCCAACCCGTCTGCCAAGTGTGGCGATTATGGCAAAAACCCCCCATGATTGAGCGGACCGGCAGTTGTGGCGCTCTATTGGGGAGGCCTATGTCCAGCAGTGGACCTCAAAAAGGCTAATGATGATGATGATAACTAGGTAATTCATTTATGTCATTGTAATTGAACAAGGAAGGATTTGTTATTTTTGACAAGGAGTCAAGTCCCAGTATAATTATTGAAAATGTGGTTTTACATATACTAAGATTATCATCATCTATCTATGATAATAACAGAAAAATATCAGATCCTTAGGCGATAGCGAATGAATTGAGTTCATTTTTTATAAATGCAGCAAACAACAAACTAGAACATGAAATTGATATTAAATATGTAAATCAAAAAGTAAATCGACTGCGCTCATTGCATGCTATGGGTACGTAGAGTCCACATTAAGATATGGTTTATTACATTGGGGTAATTCAACAGACATCAGTAAGGCATTCATAGCACAGAAGAAATGAACTCGTGCTTTATGTGATGTAGGGCCGCTCGAGTCATGTAGGCTGCTGTTCAGAAATAATGAAATATTGACGCTGGTGGGAATTTACATTTTCGAAATCGGTGTTCACATCAAACGATTTCCAGACGAATTTAACTGTGCTCGCGACAATTCAAGTTTAGGTAAAAGAAAAGAGTAAGTCATCACTGTTTTTGACTAATTGCTACATGATGTGCATAAAAGTGTTTCATAAAGTACCTAATACGTGAACTGCCACTAGCAAAAATGAAAAAGCCTTTGAAATCTTGGCTAGTGGAAAACACGTTCTATACAATTAAAGAATTCTTTGACAAATAGTTTCTTCTTAAAATGACATAATTCACGAATAATAATAATATAATTTATGAATAGTGTAGTGGAAAAAAAATGATAATTTTCAGATTTAAACCTTTAATCGAAAACGCTGCCTGAACCCTAAGTGATAAATCAAAACAATGTACTACATGTCTTAGGGATAACCCACAATGACCATTATTATTTTTTAACTTTTTACGAGAAATAATGGCTTATTTACGAAGCAATTATAAACATTACAGTATTAATTTTCATCCAATTAAGTGTCTTAAATAGATTGTGCTTATAATATAGATCAATATAGCCATTTACAGCATGTAATTTAAACTAATATTTACGAAGTTAATACAGTATTAACATAGCGGTACATAGCAGTTGCGTTTGCGCGCCAAAACGCGTGCCGATAAATAGCACAAATTGAACTTTTTAAGATCCAAATATTACTAATGCGGAAGTTCGCCGGGTCAACTAGTTAAATTATAAATCATTATTTAGATATTGACCAGTAAATATTTGCATGCCAAATGGTGATGTGTGATCATATAATTGTAACAACCCATTTTCCCAGAGACAGTGGGACGACCCGCTCTGCGCCATCTTAAAAGAATCACTTATTAGTGGTTCCGTAGGAGATGCTGAGCGCGCTCGTTTACGGGCTGTGGGAGAGTGGGAGTCCGGTGTTTGGCTTAAGGCACTGCCATCGCCCAATATAGGAACATTATTAGATAATACGACTTTCCGTATCGCAACTTGTCTTCGTTTAGGTGCTCCCTGTGTTTCTTCGCATTTATGTCGCTGCGGAGAGGTTGTCGACAGCAAGGGACATCATGGCCTCTCATGCGCCAGGAGCGCCGGCCGCATTTCCCCTCACGCCAACATCAACGACATTATCCGTCGTGCTCTTGCCACCGCCGGTGTACCGGCCGTTCTGGAACCGAACGGTTTGGTGCGCGATGATGGCAAGAAACCGGACGGGATGTCTCTTTTGCCTTGGAGGATGGGTAGGCCTTTGGTGTGGGACGCTACTTGCGTCGACACCCTTGCGCCATCGCATCTTCCAAGCACGGTGGAGGTGGCCGGTGCTGCTGCTGCTTCGGCAGAAAATCTCAAGCGGCACAAATACAGAAACCTTGTAGGTGACTATGTGTTTGAGCGTTGAGACTTTGGGGACATGGGGTCCGAGTGCTATATTCTTCGCACAGAGGATTAGCATTGCCATTCAGCGTGGCAATGCGGCCAGTCTTTTGGGCACGCTGCCAGTAGACCGAGATGCGGAGAAATTTGATTTCAGGTAGTTTTTTAATTGTATATATTGTAAATAATGTAATTAATTTATTTGTTCTTATTATTGTAAATAAAGATTGTAACATCTTGAAATTTACCACATATCTAGCAAATAAAAAATCTTTCTTTCTTTCATACCTCTCTCCGGTCGCTTGCAATTTTCCCAATCATACCATACCATCTTTCACACAGACACGTTTTTTCCTCATCTTTTATATAATAATGTAACATTACATAACATAACTTCACTTTGTTACCCGAAGGTGTAGGCAGCGGCTGTTAAGCGGCCTCGTCTCGCCGTTATGTTTACGTCCCAAATGGAGTAGGTGGCCAACCTATTGCCATACCGGGACAAAGTTTTCAGTCATCGATATTTATCACACATAACTTCTGAAAACCATTTCGAAAAGTCATTGGTGTGAACCAGGAATCGAACCCGGACCTCTGGATCAGAAGCCTTGTGATCGACCACTGGACCACCGAGACTCTTTTATATATGTGAATCTTTTCCAAACCAAATTATGTTGAAAACTGAGTAAGCAAGATCAGCAGAAGCAAAGTAGGCTTTATTACATAGGTCGCAAATTACAAATTTTAAAACATGCGACAGCAGAACTTGGCATTGTTTTCGCGCCTTAATGTATAGGAATTTTGAAAACATAAAAAATTTGAAAGAATATTTTTCGCTGCAAAAATGAGCAATTCTCTCAGGATATCGATGTAAAATGGCTCATGCAGTCATGCCGCATTGAGTGAGATAGGTCCAGAGAGAGGTTCCCATCCTACTCACTTAAAGGCCGGCATCACAACTGTAACACTATCAGTGTTGCAGGTGTCTATGGGCGGCGGTAGCTGCTTACCATCGGGAGACCCGCTTGCTCGTTTGCCACCTATTGCATAAAAATCGTCTCAAGTGTGGTGGGCTAATTTACTTAAGTCATAGTCTACAAAAATCTTATCGAAATTTCTATTTGCACACTTGTAAATTAAATATTGACAAGTGTGTTCGTACGTTTTTAGTAGTTTTTACAGGTATTTTGCTTGGTCATTATTATATTGCGAATATAAATCATTTATTAAAAATGTTGACAAGAATATCCGCACCGTAAAAAGAAAGTCTAGAGGGAAGGGAGGGGGGGAGGGAAAGTCTAGGTGCTTGGAAATTTAAAGCTCTTTTTATTAACTGGCTGATAATTCATTAGCGAAGCTATCATTCGATAATATAATTCTACGCTAAGTACGTATACCTACTGAATTACCTAAACGAAAAACATTTCTGATAAAATGAAAATAAACAGTGTTGTGATGTCATTTATCGAAGACATTTAATGATATTATCACAACAACAATTGTTTTGCGAGTTCTCGCGACGCTTGCTCTGTCACGTCACTAGCAGAAAGTGCTGATGGCCTTGAAAATGTGTAATTAAAACAAGCCATTTGTATCCGTGAAATTTTAATACGGTGTTAGCCGACCATAAATTACCATTTTTACATACATTTTTAATACAAAAAAGTATAATTATCGCTTCAGGATAAGCCTGGGAGACGGAGAATCTGTTTAGTAGTTGGGAAATCTACGATTTTTTAAATGTACTTGAATAGTTTTTCTTTTCATCTAACATGGTATCTACCAATATACTTTTTTTACTGCCAAAATGGTAACCTATATATTAGTTTGAGCAATAAATTTTATTAGAGACGATGCAGTCTATAATACATATGTGTGGAATGGACATACAGCAAATCTCACGGATATCACAAATCTCAAAGCAAGCAAATAATTAATAAGATATTGTCATTTCAAAAAACAAGGCCTTATACTTATTTTTTAGTAAATATATCTCTTCACTTTTTTGAAGTGGAACTTCTAATGTCTCGTGCAAAAGCGTTTAACGCTTTTAACGCCCCCTCGCGGGTATTATAGGTAATATAAAACACTAAAACATAAATCGGCTTATATAAACCAAGGAAGAGAATTTCCATAGCGTGATTAAAAACTGTACATAGACATCTAGTAGCTAGTAGCGGCACTGTTTTTATCGCACCGTGTCTCAAAAGTACTAACTGCATAAAAAAATATTGTTTTTAATTTTTAAATTTATGTGCTACTTAAAAAAAAGAACAAAACAAAAAATTCAAATATTAGTAGGAATAAACAAACAAGGCATTTTTTAATGCTATATAATAATAATAATAACAAATAATAATTAGTTTGACGTCGCTATAACTGAAAAACCAACCTTGGGAACCTTAATAAAAAGTATCCAAACAGACACAGGAGTAACACAACTAGTTTAGTATTAGAATTGTAAAACATTTAGTAATTAGTAAATAAATAATATAGTTATTAAAATGCAATAGGTCGCAGGTAAAATAATGGCTTTTTTACTTCTGTATTTATTACTGTATTTAATTTCATTATATAAACTAAATTTTAATTTGTCTTAATTATTTTTACCTTATTGGAACCATTAGTGTACATGTACAAAAGTACAATTAGATTACAAACACGTTTAAGAAGTATGAAAAACGAAATGGGTAAAATAAATAATTTCTTTCCAATGTGCCGCCAAATAATCTATACATGTAATAAAATTGTAGGAAAGTTGAATATTTCATTGAGTTTCATTGAATATTTCATTTGCATAATTCTTGGGATATGATCTACAATCGATACCGAACCTCAAAATATAGTTTTTAGATTTTTGTCTGTATGTTTGTTACGGATAAACTGTAAAAGTACTGCATGCTTTTAGGTCTAATTTTGCTTAAATATAGCCAAGAGGGTCGGGTCAACACAGGCTAAATATTATCACGCTATCACTAACTGGGGGTGAGCGATGAACCCGTATAATGGCACAGGCACAGTATTCTTCCTGCTTTTTTGGCGTCCACGCAGATGAAATAGCGAGCAACAACTAGTATAGTTATTAAAATGCAATATGTAGCTAGTAAAATAAGTGCTTTTTAATTTATTTGTATTTAATTTCATTACATAAACTAAATTTTGATTTGTCTTAATTATTTTACCTTATTGCAATTTCTTTCTAATTAATTCTTTTTGTGCTATCTGTACTAGTATTTTTTTTGTAAATCTCTATTTTTTTGTAACACAACAAGTAGGTACGAAGCGGCTACCGAACATGCCAGACGTATATTTGTTATTATAAGGATAATTAAATCGATATTTGTTATTTTGCAATGTATTTAAGTATCTAAGTATGTATATAATAAGTATGTAATAAATATTTATAATGTATTGAGTCTTAGAACTCAATTTTAAAGTTTTTATACACGCTAAGTTTGGATAATATTATTAACAGTCGTAGAGCCAAGCAGTTCGCTGCATGAATGGGCTGGCTCGACCGGCGAAACTCCACCGCCACTCATTCAAATATAGTTTTAATGCTTTTTTACAATATGGGTATCAAATGAAAGGGCTTTTCGATAGTAACTTTAAAATGTGACGTCATTCTAAATCCAATGCTATAAGTATTTTAATGCATTTTACAATATGGGTATCGAATGGGCTTGAGCTTGGGGGAGTACCTAAATCAAAGAACAATGCGACGTCGAATATGGTACATCCTCCTAAATACAATAATCATCAAATTCTACCCAGACCTTAAGAGGGGGATACTCGAGTGGGGATTGAACCCGCCAATCTCCATTCCACAGTCAGTAGTTTTACCGTGTATTGGTAAAACTACCGACTGTGGAATGTAAGTTGTGCTCTTTATAAATTAGCGTGTTATAAATATTCGTCTGTTAAAAAATATTTTTTTTTTACGGGATAGGAGGGCAAACGAGCAGGCGTGTCACCTGATGGTAAACAACTAACGCCGCTCATGGATACCAGCAGCACATGGAGTGTTACTGTTGCGTTGCCGACCTTTAAGGGAAGGGATAGGAAAGGATGGGAAAGGGGGTGGGCCTCCGGGTACCTCTCTCACCGAACGAAACGCGGGATGAGCCACTTTACGTCGGTCTTCTGAGAGGTCGTGGTATTTCACCTGTCGAGCCAAAAGTTCCACTTCAGTAGCGCGTAGGGACTCCGCGTAATTTTTTTTTTTATACATACTCATATTGATTTTAAAAACGTATTGAATGAATAAATTAGAACGTTTTATTTTTATGTGCTAGGCATAGACTGTACTTACACACCCTCTTCAAAGGCGTTACCAAATAGTACGACACTCCAGCGCGTGCCCCATACACTATTAAAATATTCGACCGGTCATTGACATCCCTTATCTCTATTCACGTTGTTATTCATTTCTAACTAAAAATATTATGATTAAAACCTAAACTACGTTTGAAAAAAAAACGATCATTTGAACGCCTTGTGATCTGATAACACGCTTGACCTTTTTTATTATGGCGAGTCTCCACACAGAAGTCTGGAGGTACCTATATCAGAAATAATAATACATATTCATTTCTAACACCGGTTAAAATTCATCACGCTGTGTTAAGTGTAAATTATGTAAAAACACTCGGAGACACAATAACACAACTCTCCATATGGCGCAGTTTTCCTTACAGACTTCCATATTAAGTCCATATAAGCTCCCATTTCTAATAAGTAGGGTGCCTATCCACATCGTAACATCCTTATTTATTTTTGTAACCTCACGCCTTTTTAACTCCTGAATATAGACAGCGACTCGCAAAGTTTTACGCTCCAACTAGAATAGGTAATATATACACTCGAGAGCAATGAATCCGGGTCACTTAAAGAATCCTAAAAATCTCGGAAACTAAAAATGCTAGGTTAATGCAATAAATTGTATTTAATAGACAATGTAATACTCCTTAAATGAAGGTATTAAAACTTCTTAGTTATTGTAAAGTTATATCATAAAAAAATCAAATTTGAAAAAGGGCCACTTTCGAAGATGGAACTACGAAATTACAGCATTTGGTTTTGCTTTTGTTTGTAATCTGTCATTTATGTGGGTACATAAACCATGTTGATAGTGCTCTATATTCATTATTCAAGCTGAAATTATGTCGCTTACGCCTGAAGAATGCACCAGAATACTTACAATGCTGGAAACCGGCCGGAGTCAGCGCGATACAGCCAGGACTGTTGGTGTGTCGCTGTCAACAGTACAAAGAGTTCTCCGACGTTACGAAGAAACTGGTTCTAACCTACGCAGACCAGGAACGGGCAGAACCAGGTATACCACAGCACGAGAAGACCGATACTTGGTGAACACCATGCTTCGAAATCGCTTTCTCACAGGAACTGAACTCACCAATCAGTTTCGACGCCTCGGAGGAAGTAACCCAAGTGCATGGACAGTAAGACGTCGGCTTGCTGAATCTAACTTAAAACCCCTTAGACCTGCAAACGGCCCTAAACTGGAGCGTGGGCATCGTATTTCAAGACTAAGATATGCCCAGAGCCACGTAAATTGGAGTATTGAAGATTGGTCAAAAGTTATGTTCTCCGACGAATCAAAATTTATGCTCTACAAGCACGATGGAAGACACAGAGTGTATCGAAGACCAGGGGAAAGATTCAAGCAAGCATGCATCGAGGAAAAAGTAGCCTACGGTGGTGGGTCTGTACTTGTGTGGGCCGGAATTTCTTCTGAAAGTCGCACAGAGCTGGTGATCATAGAAAACGGCTCTTTAACTAGCGTAAGATATGTGGAAGAAATCCTCAATGATCACGTTGGTTCATTTATGGTCAATTTAGGTGAGGATGCTATATTTATGCATGACAATGCCCGACCTCATACAGGTAGGATTGTGAATGACTACCTTCAAGAGATGAACATTACTCGTATGGAGTGGCCAGCGCGCAGCCCGGATATCAACCCGATCGAGCATGCTTGGGACGAGCTAGGCAGATGCGTAAAACAACGAAACCCTCCCCCAATCACGCTTCGTGAGCTCAAAATTGCTCTCACAGAGGAATGGGAGAATATTCCCCAAAATCGTATAAGGAACTTGGTGTACAGCATGCCAAACCGCGTAAACGCAGTAATGGAAGCACGAGGAGGCAATACGAAGTATTAAAATTCAAGAAAATCGTAATAAAGTTCAAAAATTTCATGTTTCCTATTTTTGTTTTAAGGAGAGATCAGCAGATTTTTTCTTTATGTAATTTTGTGTTAATAAAATGTATGGTGACTCATATTTTTTTTACTTTCATTTAAGGAGTATTACATTGTCTATTAAATACAATTTATTGCATTAACCTATCATTTTTAGCTTCCGAGATTTTTAACATTCTTTAAGTGACCCGGATTCATTGCTCTCGAGAGTAGGAACATAATGCTATACATCGGAATACCATGTTTTCAGTCATCGAAATTTAGAATCATTACATAACATAACATAACTTCACGCCTTTTGTTATCCGAAGGTGTAGGCAGCGGCTATTAAGCCTCGTCTCGCCGTTATGTTTACGTCCCAAATGGAATAGGTGGCGAACCTATTGCCATACCGGGCACAAAGTTTGTCAGTCATCGGTATTTATCACACATAACTTCTGAAAACAATTTCGAAAAGTCATTGGTGTTAGCCAGTATCTGGAATCGAACCCCGCACCTCTGGATCAGAGGCCGTGCGCTCGCCCACTGCGCCACCGAGACATTAAATAGTATAAAATAAAGTTGCCTTCCGCTTTCTGTATATAAGCTTAAATATCTTTAAAACTACACAACGGATTTTGATGCGGTTTTTTTTATAGACAGCGGGTATCAACGGGGTGGTTTTTATCTATTGTTCGTGTATGATGGTAGTAAAGAAAAAGTGATAAATTAACTAAGCTCGCCGGGTCAGCTAGTGTTTATTATAATAAAAAACATCGACGCGAGCCAGGCTTGAAACCCGACACTTTTTGATTCTGATCATCGCGTTACAGAATTAGAATCAACAATCTTCAGACCACCAAAATTTATTTAACTTTAATTTGATTACTTACATATTGCGTATGAAAAATTTGATGGATTGTATCAAAGACGACATGATTGTATCCGAAGCGTGATTAGATATTCCCGTATATACTCGGACTTCGTAACCGGGGGTAATATGAGTGAAGTTCTATCTATTCAAAAGACAAAGTATGAATTCCTGTACAAATAAATATGTATATACAAAAAACTAGCTTGTTTATTTGTGTATCCAGGTGCGTGCACCAAACTGGGTCACAGTAAAGTTTTACGACCGAAATGATAATCTTGGTGGATATTGAAACGACGAAGGGACCTCACGATCCGCCTTTCAAAGGATCAAAATTGCGTAACTGCGACGTTGATAATAATATCGTATGGAATTTGTATAGAGTGATTATGATAATTTCGTCTTCTGGAATTAGTTAGAAAACTTGTGCCTGTCACGATTTTCGTTTCTTATTAACTGAACTTTTGATCAGCATAACTTCGGATTGAAAAATCCCAAATTTCTGAAATCTATACTTATATTATAAAGCGGAAGAGTTTGTTTGTTTGTTTGTTTGAACGCGCTAATCTTAGAAACCACCGTTCCGATTTCAAAAATTCTTTCACTGGTGTATAGTCCATTTATCGAGGAAGGCTTTAGGCTATATTATATTTTCAAATAAATTAGGGATCCTTACTATAAGTCCAATAATGTAACCCAATGTGTAAGAAAAAGACCCGAAAAAATTCTTACATCGCGAACGCTGCAAAAACTATTGATTATAGAACAAAACAATGTACTAAACTTTCATAGAACATATAACTGTCGATAAAAAAGTCCGCGACGCTATATGTCTAACTATTGTAGTTATCGCACAATAAGTGTTTTTTGGATTTTTAAAAATAATTATAATGAGGTCGTTTTAAATGTTCTTTATTTTGTACCTTGGTATTAACTCTACTCAAAATAAATTACGTCAATATAAACCTAGATTCAATACCTTTCTAGAACTTTTTGAATGATTCAATTCGGACATTTAATTCAAAAGATATCGCAAAATACAAAATCTAAGTATTCGTTTCTTAGGCAAATATTCCGCGCACATATATATGATCGGGAGTCCCGCCCGACTCGGTCATGAGCGCCGCTCATAGCTGGCAGGTAATTTTTTTTTAATTTTCTTAGACATTTTTTTTTGTTTCTTTTTGTCCTAATGAGTTTGTAGTATTTAATCGTATTTTGGGGTATATATATTTTTATTTTGTAATAATTAATAGGTGATGTGAACATGTAACATCTGTGACCCCGTGTCTATTTAGACACATAAATTAGAATTAGATCTATGGCGTTCTGTTCTCTCTGCCTACCCCGCAAGGGATTTGGCGTGAAGTTATGTATGTATGTATGTAGATCTATTTAAGAGTATATGGGAAATAACGCGACACGTATGGGTATATAAATACTTACTTTTATTATTAGCTTGACGTTTCGGCCTGGTTGCACTGGCCGTAGTCACAAGCAGATAGATAATTTGTTTACCTAAATGTGTCGCGTTATTTTCCGTTCATAATATTTATGTAATATGCAACCCGAATATTTAAAAATATTTTCATACTTAAGTAACCAAGGTCGTGGGTCAAAGCTAGAGTTAATTTACAGTTTGTTCTTTAAGCAGATATTATAATATTATTTACATTTTAAATTCTTTACAATATTGCAACTTCATATGAATGGACGAAGCGCATGATATGCCTACGCACCTCGATCTTGACGTCTTTTGCTAAAATATAAAGATTTTGCGGGTTTGTTACACGTCTGCATACCACATACAGTTGCCCATCTATATTTACATTTTTAATAACGTAATCTCTTTTAAAATTTAGTGAATTTATTTTGATAAATGTAATACCAAGGTGCCAAATCGTCATCATTTAAATTATAAAAAAAACACTCACTGTGAGTTAACCATACTGGTAAGAACATGTGGTGACCAGGTTTTATTTTTAAATCGACGACAATGACCAATTAAAAAAAAGGTTCAAGTAGTATTAAAAAAAACTAAAGTTTGACAAAAAACTTCTGACAAAGTCCCTGGTATTGCTATTGATTGAAGTTGATAATATTTTTTTTATGGGATAGGAGGATAAAGGAGCCAGCGTGTCACCTGATGGTAAGCAACCTGCGCCGCCCATGGACACCGGCAACACTTATAGTGTTACCGTTGCGCTGCCGACCTTTGAGGGAGAAGGATGGGGAAGGGAGGTGGACCTCCGGGTACCTCTTACCGAACGACACGCGGCATAAGCCACTTTACGTCGATCTTCTGAGAGGTGGTCGTATTTCACCGGTTGAGCCGGCCCATTCATGCAGCTAACTGCTTATTATTTTAACTGCTATTATCATATCTAGGTTGTTAGTCGCTAATATCAACAGCTAAGCAAGTAAGGTGTGCAATAATCGTGCCTTATGGCGCTTACCCCGCAAGGGATCTGGCGTGAAGTTATATAATAGGTTGGGGAAAAAGTATTTTCGTATTTTTGTATGAAAAGTCAAGACATTTTTTTCAAAGTTTATTTACATTTATTTACAATATATATGTACCGTTTTGTTGAATAACTTTCTGCCATTTTGTGGGCAGAGACATTATCCCGTTACTGTAGAAACTTTGGGACTTCTGATCAAAAAAACGGGACAAATAGTTTTGGCAGTCCTCTCTTGAGGTCAACCTTACAGAACCTAAAGAATTCTGAAGAGACCGAAACAGGTGAAAATCTGAAGGCGCAAGGTCAGGGCTATATGGTGGATGCACTAGGACCTCCCAGTCGAACTCTCTTAATTTTTGCTGAGTGGCTAAAGATGTGTGTGGTCTAGCGTTATCGTGATGAAAGACCACACCCTTCCTGTTGATCAATTCCGGCCGTTTTCTCTCGACTGCTTCCTTTAATCTCATCAGTTGCTGGCAGTAAAGATCAGAATCGATGGTTTTGCCGGACGGTAAAAGCTCATAATGAACAATGCCCTTCCAATCCCACCATACACACAGCATCACCTTATTTCGTGTTCGGCCAGGTTTGGCCACAGTCTGTGAAGCCTGGCCAACTTTCGACCACGACCTTTTTCGCACGTTCTTGTCGTACGTGATCCACTTTTCATCGCCAGTTATCAATCTCTTCAAAAACGGCTCGGTTTCATTACGTCTCAATAATGAATCGCAAATGAGTACACGGTTCATTAAGTTTCTTTGAGTGAGCTCGTGTGGCACCCAAATATCGAGCTTTTTTGTATAACCAGCTTTCCTCAAATGGGTCAAAACTGTTTTGTGGTCAATTCCCAGTTCTTCAGCTACATCGTAACTACTAATATGCCGATCTTGCTCCACTCTTTCAAAAATGGCGTCCATTTTATTCGTAACAGGGCGACCAGAGCGAGGTGCATCTTTAACATCAAAATTTCCGGACTGAAAACGTTTGAACCAAATTTGTGCTACTCTTACTTACACTGCATCAGGTCCATAAACATCACAAATTTTTTTCACTGCTTGAGTTGCATTTTTGCCTTTTTTATAATAAAATTTTAAAATGTATCGAATTTCTTCATTAGATTCACTCATTTTTACGGAGAGAAAAACAAATGAAAAATAGCGGGAAACAACTTTTTTTTATTTTTTTCTTTTCTTTATAATGTAACCTTTTTAATGTTACCAAAACCAGCCAGACACAAATAGTACAGTCAAAGAAATTTTATAATAAGTTTATACCTACGTTATGCGAAAAAACTTTTTCCCCGACCTAATATGTATGTATCAGGAACTTGAATTGAAAAAAAAAATAGTGTTAGATAGTCCATTCATGAGGAAAGCTTTGGGGTATTAATATGATCGCGGCAATAATCTTTTTAGTGGAAAATGTACCTATAACATATGGCGGTGCGAAGTTCGCGCGGTCTGCTAGTTACTGAGAAATTTGTATCCGAGCATTAGATTTCACCACAAAGTCCATGGAAGTAAAATGATTCAGTCATTCTTTGATAACTTCAGATAGGAATGGCGTGCTGAAAATGTTTGACTCTAAGTTCTTGACTGATGGTAGTCAAATTGAATATTCACATTCACTCATAACTTCATGCCTTTTTCTACCCGAAGGTGTTGGTAGTGGATGTTAAGTTTCGACCCGCCGTTATGTTTACGTCCTAAATGAGGTTCAAAGTTTTTAGTTATCGATAATTAATCACACAAAGCGTTCGAGATTAATTACTAAAAGTCATTGGTGTGAGCGAGGATTTGAACCCGCGACCTCTGGATTCAGACGCGAGGTGCTAGACCACTGGACAACCGAGCCTTTGCAGCCACTGTAGACTCACAAAACTAAAATTTTAAAAGTTCAACTATCTCTATGCAATTACACATATAGTATACTAGCTGACCCGGCGAACTCTGTTTCGCATCAAAAGTAATAACTGCTGCCCCGCTATGTTAATACTGCAATATCTTCGACAAATTTGAAGTCGATAGCAGCTATAGGTTAAAAATGGGAATTTTCCATTGTTAACACCCCCGCAACCCCCCTTGTGGGTGGAATTTCGTAAAATCCGTTCTTAGCTGACCTCTACTCGGCGAAAGGAATAATCCTACCAAATTTCAAGTCGCTACGCCTTATGGTTCCAGAGATATCGTGATGAGTCAATATATAGGTGGAAATCTCTTTTATATATATAGATTTTCAATGAAGGAATATTAAATAAAGCACACTTTTCCCCAAATTATTGGCATTATTGTCACTATAATATAATACAAAAAACCCATGTTTTCCGCTTCCACATTTTTGCGCGGCTAAAAACTTTCTCTCATTAACGTCCAACTTTTCGATAACGAACAGTCCTCCAGTTATTAAGTTTAAACTACGGTGATACTTAATCGGTTGATATAACTCTTTAACTTTAAATGTGCCTTTTATAACAGTTAGTTTACCGCCCTAAATGATACAATAGATTTTACTAACTACCAACTCACTTTCCACAGTAATTTAGACTAGATAGAGTTTTACCCTAGTGTTAAAATACAGTGTTTAAATTTTCAATTGCTGTCATTACTTAGTATCGTATTAATTGATTTAAATGAAATAGGTTTTAGCAAATACACGAATGAAAGTCGATAGAAACATAATTATTTTATTGCCTAGGAATTATAATTAAGAAAATATGTTTATTTTATTGCCTACGATAAGAATGTTAGCGAAGGCGTATCACTACTTTCATGATATCGGGAGATATGTTGCAAAACATATTAGATTAGATAGATTTAGAATGTCCTCATGTCATCCTGGGCGTCATAAAACAGTCATGAATAGAAATCGTTCATGATATCTGAATGTATACCCGCGATTCGTGATGTTCTCGCATGTCGCATCCCGACTTGCGAACTTCCCGCTAATAAATTTCGTTTTATGTCATGTGTCAAAGCCGCCATCTTGTTTAAGCGGTAAAATTCAACAAATGCACGATTGCTGTTAACAAATTTCCATTTTCAAATATGGACGCGTTACGCCATCGACATAGAGCCGAAAATTTTGTGTTATGTTGTTCGTTCGTTGTATTCGTTACTTTGTTTATAAAAATGGGAATGCTCGTCTTTCTATTGATTGTACCAACTGGTGCTAACCACGGATCTCGATTCATCGAGAATCGGCAGGGAATAGAGCAGATTGCTTCATTATTAGGCACAATTTATACTTTATTAGAGTTGTAGAATCAAGTGTTTGGTAAACTTTATAGCATATAGAGTATTAATAGCACGACCGCTCAGAATATCGCCGTAAAGTAACTCATGCCTTGTTTCGCAAGGAACCCCAAACCCCTCATTAATCCTCTTCTCCTCTAACTTTGGACATATTTTCTGTACCATTTTAAAGGCCAGCAACACAACTGTAACACTATAGGTGTAGCAGGTGTCCATGGGCAGCATTGGTTGCTTACCTTCAGGTCACACACTACTCGTTTACCTATCTCATAAAAAAAATCACAGTTATTTTAGAAATAATATTATTACCACATAACATACATAACATTAGTTCACGCCTTTTTCTACCCGAAGTTGTAGGCAGCGGCTGTTAAGCCTCGTCTCGTCGTTATGTTTACGTCCCAAATGAAATAAGTGGCGAACCTATTGCCATACCTGGGCGTAAAGTTTTTAGCCATGGGTATTTATCACACATAACTTACTAAATTAATTTCGAAAAGTCATTGGTGCAAGCCAATGCCAGGATTCGAAATCGCGACCTCTGGATACAGAACCGGGGTGCTCGACAACTGGGCCACCGTTTTTTTTTTGTTAAATATCGATACTAATATAAAAATATCGAGCAAAATGTCCCATGGCAATAGATTTCATCACATTTAGGACTACACAATTATCGGGACAAAATTACTGTTAGTATTATTTTATTGTAGAGCCTAAGGGCGTCAGGTTACAGATTTACAAACTAGATATTATTATAAATCTTTGTTCTCGATTGCGCATTGACATTTTATTACAATTATCGCAAGATTTATGTAAGCCAAAGTGCAAAAGTAATATTGTAATCAATTGACTAATATATACTTGTTGGCAGAAGTGTGCAAAATAATAATTATGTCTATATAAGTACTTTAATTACTAGATACTAGCATTGCCCGCAGCCTATATATTTCGGGCGCCAAAAATTAAAAACATTCGCACATACAATTAAGTAGGTACAGACGCTTGTAAGCGGAACATCTCTTAATTTATTCAGTAGGATTCGTAGGAATCTAAGAGACAATAGTTGCATAAAACAAGGCGAGGACATAACTCTTGATAAAACTTCTTCAAAACTATTTTTTTTACATTCTCCCATTACAGATAGGCTAGAGCATAAAAGTCATACTACCACGGATGCATATCACCTAAACAAAATTATGCACTTCTAAAATAACTGTTCCAATTAAAAAAAATAGATTAGATTAATAAATAGTATGAAAGTCAAGTAAGGTGTAAGGTGGACAGAAACTTGGCAATATACATTATACTAAGTTAAATTCTAAGCGTTGATTTTATCGCATGTCGTCAAAAGGGTTATTTTGTAATTGTTTTATTTGTACTATCAGAGAAATTTGCGAAATCATATTTTTATATTTATACATAGAATGAACTCATTCGGTGATGAACTTTTAGTAGTGTAATAAGTTATCGTTTTCTTTTATCTGTAGAAAAATTAAAATCATTACAATATCATTAAGTCCATATGACCTGAGGCATAGACAACACACTAAATGCACTCAAAATGTCATAATTTATCAACATTGGCGGTAAAGACGCAATAAGTTTTTTTTTAATTTAAGAAAAGAACACATATTTAAAATTTATCAAAATTGACCTTTATATTTTTGCATTTAAATAAAATCCGGGTATGCGATCTCATTAATTAACGAATTTTCTTATCATAGGCCAGTGCGAGGTGCCAAGGTCACCATACTTAAATAATTAGATAAATGAAATTTGATTAATCGGTATATGACAGTACACTACTAAACACGTGTAGGTAAGTTAAAACAAACACAATTAATTGATTGTTACATACTAGACGATGACGAAATCAAATATAACTATCTGGAATCAGTTGCTATGTGAGTACTATTAAAATCGCTAGTAACAACGTAATCGCTCATTATCCAATTTGAATCTGTTCAATGAGAAAGACTTAGTTTAATTTATATATACTCTTAAAAACTTACTCTACCTAACGGTTTTATATAGAGTAAGTTTTTATAATTTGCCTTGAACATAACAATACCACGTGGACTTTTTGCAACATGTTCTAGGTGAACTATTTTAGGCTTTAAAAAAGTAATTTGGGTATCGTTCCGATTCTCGGATAGAAAATAAATCTCCTTGTACAACTGAGTCTGTCTGCGAATATAAACAAATATTTAAAAAAAACATAACAATGTAGATAAATAAATATCACATGATCAGTATTATTTTTGAATTAATTAACTAAACACTGCTACACTGATTAAAAACACTAAGGAAAGTATGATCAGATAGCTTCAGGCGCAACTTTAGTAGAAGTAGGAATACTTCACTTCGATTACCATAATTAGCCAACATAGAGAGGCCATTGAAGCAGAAGATAACTAAAGAACTAAGAGCTGAGAGAGATAACAATTAACGTAGTAACAGAGTGACGCTTAACCTATGGCTGACCGTTAAATATCGCGTCCCTATCTTTGGTATACATAGGTACCTACGTACCTGATATAAACAGCACACCAGCTATAAACATATACTATAAGGGCAGTGGTACACTTGGCGGCCAGTCGCATGAGATCATAGTCGCAATAAAGTTATGACTGATCGATTGCTGCTGAGAAAAGATTATTGAGATGTAGAGCAGAAGTAGAGCCAGAGTAAATATCTATGTAAAGTACCTCATGCCACGTTGCATTGAACGAGAGTGGTATCCGGACGTCCACCTTCTATGCTCCCATTCCCAAACTTCTTCACTATCCTGTCATAAAGAGCGGCAACGTAACAGTTACACCATCTGTGTTGCAAGTGCCATGGGCGTCGCTTGGCACTTACCACCAAGGACCCATTTGTTCGTTTGAATTTAGAACCCTATCTATACCATAAAAAAACTATATGAACCATTTTCAAAAATAAAATGTAAATATATATTGCTATGATTAACCAACAAAAAACCATGACTTAAGATCAGAGGATCGTCAGACTTTTTTTTTTATTTTGACGAAATCGTTCAAGGAACGTGCATATTTTTTCCAGGAGAACATGTTAGGTCTTGCGGCCCTGAGATCTTAATCTATTAAGCTAAATTGTCCGAAGGTAAGTAGTAAGAGTGAAGATAGCCCACAGTTTAAATTTTCTTAAAATCTTTACACCATAACCATGGAAATTCCTAATATGAAAATAATCCAAGGAGTATTTAACTCTTTGGATTATTTTCATAAGACACAGTGACAGAGTACTTCCAAAAGACATAGACATCCCTTCATTTTTTTTACCCGTAAGTGTAGGCTGTGGTTATTAAGGCTCGACTCGCCGAATTTTTCCTCCCAAATGCGATATGCAATCTATTGCGACACACCCTGAACAATGTTGTCAGGCATCAATTTATCACATATAAATTTTTTTATGGGATAGGAGGGCAAACGATCAAGTGGGTCACTTGATGGTAGGCAACTTCTCACCGCCCATGAACACCGTGGTGCGTTGCCATCCTTTAAGAGAGTAGGAGGGGAAAGGAGATCGGACCTCCGGAAACCTCTCTCTCCGAACAAAATGCGGCACGAAACACTTCACGCCGATATTCCGAGAGGTCGTGGTATTTCACCGGTTGAGTTGGCCCATTCATGCAGCGAACTGCAAGACTCTGCCACTGTTAAAAAGATCCGAATATAACTTTGAGAAGTCATTGATGTAAGACCGGATTTGATCCCACGACTTCTTGATTCAGAAGCGCGGCGCTCGGACACTGGACCACAATTTTGAGTTTCACAAAACGTCAAAAAAATTGTCAAAATCAAAATTAGAAATAAAAGAATCAAGTCGCGCACCGGCAGTCGTCCATTAGCAACTGGCTATAATAATGTTTATTATCCCAGGAAGATGGTGATATCTGTGTGGTACATGCACGCGGCACTTGCGTGCTGCATCTCGGCCCGGGTTCACTAAAGTGCACGTTTAATTGGTCTCGTCTTAAACCATTAACTTGTTACCTACTCCGTTTACTTATCGCTACACTTGTTTATATAAATATTGTTATATATATATTATATGTATTGGTTAAACACAAATATACGTCTTGTACTTTAATACAATTTTTGTATGGCTATATATCGGCATGTATTGTCACACGGCATCCATGCTATTTTACTTTTTTTAATGCGTATAATCTCTTTAAGCGTTAAAAAAAACTAGGTAGGACATGAAGTATACAATTTTGATTTTATTTGTTTTCATTACAAACACATAATTCTTCCAATTATATATTACAATTATTAACTTCATGAAATGAGGCATTTAGGACAAAAAACAATAACATAAAAATAAAGTGCTGCATCCTCAGATATGAGCGCAGAGGAAATTTAGTTCATTGCATTCATTAAACAATAGATAAAATATATATTAATAGATTTTGTTCATTCAAATATAGTTTTTTTTTCATACATTATTTCCCGCTTTTGAATCAAGAAGTCGTGGGATCGGATACGAGTTCACACCAATGACTTCTCGAAATTATTTTCGAAAGTTATGTGTAATAAGATAAATATCGATCACTGACAACAATTTGCCCGGCGTATGGCAATAGATTTCGCTACCTATTCCATTTGGGACGGCGAGAAACTATCGGCGAGTCTAATCTTAACAGCCAGTGCTAACCTTCGGCTAGCAAAGATCGTGTAGTTTATAAAGGAAATGTGTAATGGCCGATATAATATTAATGTAACAATCAGAACTTTGTCTGTGGTTAGAATAAATATTAGACAATCTAGTTAGACAGATATAATTATTTTGTCTCTTCATTTATTTCTTCTTTTATTTGTCTTATGGTCGCTTTAGGCGGGCTGTGAAGGGTCGTCTCATTGGTGGTGCATACTACACCATCAACGACTTCATGACTGACAAGTCGGAGTGGGACCGTCAAATTGCTTGCTCAACGCGGATTTTGTAGTTTGTGTATTGGAATTTGTTCACTTTTTCGGAGTGGAGGCGTTCTGTAATAATTTCTGATAGCTTTTTAATTGTAAATTTGCCTTGATATGGTGTTCACATATATAATAGAAACTTATTTTTTTTTTTTAAATTATTCGCCACAATTTTTGCACAACGTTACCACTCTAATTAAAAGGTGTCGCGTCAGTTGTGCTCGACTACTGTGATCGCATAGAATTTCTTAGTTAACTTGTAGGACGTTGATTTTAATTTGGTTGGATCTTAATTGTGATTGTCGAGTATTCTGTTTGTTACACCTTTTATTCACCAACCTACTGATTTGTTTTCAGTAGTGATAGTAATATTGTTATTTATTTCAAATGGTTTGAAAGAGTATTTGGCACATGAGTTTCTTGCCCGATTCTTCTCATGATAGCCCCTACCTCGGAATCGGGCCGCTCGTGGCGATTGCGCCCGTCTCTTTTTTTGTTCCACGGAGGCACTTTCCACAAGCGCTCGTGTTTGTTTTTTTTATTTAATTTTAAATCATAATGTTATCTGTACTTGTTGACTATTTTTAAGTGTCTGTGAAGACCTATAAAAATAAAGTTGATCGTAACGATAACGTAACGATTGTAACTTCTTTCGCAACCAATAAGCCATCACGAAATTGTCACACGGAGCTTGCCCCGAGACCAAAGTCCCGCGGTATGATATATTATCATAAAGATAATCAACGACCTTTGTCACCTTCGGTAATATATTTGAACGACCTTTGGAATATATTTTCGGGGATACAGTCATATCTGAGAATACTTAGTACAAATAATAATACGACATAAGTATTTGTGGATTACCTAATTAACTTGAAATTTCATACGACCTTGAAATTAATTGATAAGAGAGTAAATTTATTATTATCATGTTTATTTTCGAATCATAGCGCTGATTTTATGATCGATTCTTAAGGAATTATTATAAGTACATACTTGGTACAGGACTTGTACTTGCGTATAAAAATTAAAGAAAACTTAGAAAGGAATAAGTCTAATATAAAAATAAAAATAAATAATGGGAAGCATTAGAAGATCCAGGAAGAGATAAGCAACACTGAAAACCTCTGGACTTCTGAGGAATCATTCCCAGTATTTAGCAAAGTTCTCTTAAGTTCGTAGTGAATTGGGTACGAAACTGTGTAGAGATGCAGCAAAAGTACGAGTAACGCAAGCAAACTGACTTGCAGATGGTTGAAAAAAGCAACCATAAGCCAGTATACTTTCATACACTCCATACAAGCAATTGAAAAACATGTTTATAACACGACTAATTTTAATATTCATATCTGTATATTATTCCCATACATTTAATGCTAGTATATTAGTAAATCTCTTAGCCAATGAAAGAAAACGTGGTCTATGGTATCAGGTAATAAATTAAAAGAGAGTGATAGGATATGCCCTTGAATGTACATAAAATAAAAACTAATTCACTGTCAACTAACTCAGTGATAGCCACACAGTTCGCTGTATGAATGGGCCGGCTGGACCGGTAAAGTACCACGACCTTTCAGAATATCGACGTAAAGTGGCTTATGCTGCGTTTCGCTCGGTGAGAGAGGTATCCGGAGGCCCAACGCCTTCCCGTCTCCCCTCCTCATCCCATTTCCAACCCCTTCCATAACAGGTGTTCAGGTGTCCATAGGCGGCAATTGTTCCATGCCATCGGGTGAACCGCCTGCTCGCTTGCCCCTCTATCCCATAAAAAAATTGTTTAATTTTTTAAATAAAGGTTTTGAAATCACGACAATTAACAGAAAGAAAATTTTAATTAAATAACCGACGTTCATGGCTCGGCTCCATGGAAAGAAAAGACGTTGTCACGTCTAAAAATTTGCGTAGCAATTAAAAGTAATAATGTATTAGTGAAAATAAATTGTGCGTTTCGCAGGCCTCGGGCCATGACGTGTTTGACGACCATTAAATTGTTGCGAAACTCTGATATGAAGCCATTTGAATCCACTAGCGCCTTCTCACATCACATTACTTTTTTATTTAGGTACATAAACATTCCTATTCCTACACGATCAAATTATTGTATCCAGACAATTCGCCAAAATATTTTATTAAATGTGAAATGAATCGGAAAAATCTCTACCATTTGAGTGTTGAGGGTTTGCTAGCGACTATTCATTGAAATGATAACGTTGTTATCTTGGTAGTATTTATAATATTATTAATATTGGAACGAAATAACGGCTAACTAGTGTGTATTTAAATTTACTTTTTGTTAGTTGGTAAAGTACGAAATGAATCTACGCTATTTACAAATATTAATCACATTACTTGAAAACGTTAATAAATAGACAAAAAAACTCAAACATTCCCAAGGAGAGTCGACGTCAGACAGGCGGCCTTTTTAAAACACGGATAGTTGGAAAAGATGGCATGTTGTGTCGAGCCCAGTTACAGTGAGAGAAGGGCAGGAAAAATATCAATCACATTACTTGAATTTATAAGAGTATCTTACACACCAAATTACATATAAAATCAATGATTTTAAAAATACCATGACAATTATAAACGCAAAGTAGATCCCCAGTAAAGATTAGTAGTTGTTATGGCATGACTATTGGATATATTCCCTCATATCGATCACAAGCCCAATCACCATTAACCTATTGCAATGGTGAAGCCAATAAATAATAGTGCATACACATGTGGCAGGATCTGATAGCAGTGATATTTATACCACAGATAAAAAATTATAACATTAAAACAACTTTTAGGATTATATCGGGTTTATTTATTACTTATTATTAGCTTTTTATTAGCTTCACCTGTATGTTTGTTTGTAGGTTTGTATGTTTGTATGTTTGTAGGTTTGTATGTTTGTATGTTTGTTTGTAACCGACTTCTTTTTTAGTTTCCGGTGATTGCCACTAGATGGTGCGATTTGTGAAGTATGAAAGTTCTAGACTAGAAAACCGAACTAAAAAATAGAAAATAAATAATAGTTTAAAAAAACTAAAAAACACGCTTTTTATAGAAAACCGAACTAAAAAATAGAAAAATAAAAAAAAAAATTTTATTTTAAAAAAAGCGTGGGGTGCATGGTGTCAATAGTTATAAATATTTTATTGACAGATATGAGTAGAGTGATTATCATTTCGTTAATATCTAAAAAGCACCCCACGCTTTTTTTTAAATAAAATATTTTTTTTTATTTTTCTATTTTTTAGTTCGGTTTTCTATAAAAAGCGTGTTTTTTAGTTTTTTTAAACTATTATTTATTTTTATTTATTTCCCGAGGTTTCGAACTCTTTACAGAGATCATTTTCACAAGTGCTGAACAAAAAGATGGTAGTTGTTCAAAAGCTATTTGAAAAGCTTTTATATAACTTGCACTGTATGTATGTATGTATGTATGTAAGTATGTATGTTCGGTGGAATCTTGCAACTCAATTTTGAAGTAGATATCTTCAACCGATTGAGCTGAAATTTTGTACACATGTGTACTTTGGATGACAATACATGATATGTGTGACAATATTCTATATCCAATATGGCGGACCACCCAAGATGGAGGAATGGATATTTTGAATGCATTTCTGCAATATGGGTATCAAATGAAAGGGCTTATTGAGTGTAACTCAAAAAATAATATGACATCATTCTAAATCCAATATGGTGGAATATCCAAGACGGAGGAAAACATATTTTAAGCTTCTGTACAATATGGGTATCAAATGAAAGGGCTCATTAATAGTAACTGATAAAATAATGTGACGTCATTGTAAATCCAATATGGCGGATCATCCAAGATAGAGGAACAGTTTTCAATGCATTTCTACAATATGGGTATCAAATGAAAGGGCTTGTTGAGAATAACTCGAAAAATAATGTGACGTCATTCTAAATACAATACGGTGGACCATCCAAGATGACGGCATACATATTTTTGATGCATTTCTACAATATATGAATTAAAAATCATCATTGCGATTAAATGGAAAAGAAAGCTCCACGCTGAAATTGAATTAGATGATCTCCTTATTAAAGAGCTGAACTGTTTGAAATTAAACGGTAAACTAACTTGCAATAATGATGCGTTGAATGAAATGACACTAACCTAGCCAGCTATAACTAAAAATACAAAAATAAATTAAAGCAAAAACCCTTTTTAAAGAAGCTTTTATTTAAGCGCTCTAAAAATAAGAAAATAATATTTCCTTAAGAATTTCAAGTATCAACTTAGAGCCTCAGTATGTACAATTTATATAATAATAAAAGCTTGTCGCGAGATTTGACTCCCTATCAGTAGGTAATTAAATAGCAATAGATAATATAGTAAAGTTAGTAGATTAATTTACATGAGTGTTTTGCCCATTTCTTCTCATCACCTTACACTCAGAATCGTCCGTGCGTTTTTGTTCCAAGGAGGCAATTTCAAGCGCTCGTGTTTTAATATGTTATGCTTTAAATACAATAATAAGTTAAATAGCTGTATTTACGGACTATATTTAACTGTTGATTTGACATTATAAAATTAGTACAGTTTATTTACAACTCGCGCGACAAGCTTTTATTATTATATAAATTGTACATACTGAGACTCTAAGTTGATACTTGAAATTTTTAAGGAAATATTATTTTCTTATTTTTAGAGCGCTTAAATAAAATAAAATAAATATAATAAATTAAAGCAAAAATCTTTAAAAAGGGTTTTTGCTTTAATTTATTCATTGATACAGAGAGCACCCACTTTTTGGAAATAAAAATCAAAAAGTTGATGTTAAAATATGATTTTTATTATTGGGAACTCACACCATGAAACAAAAAAATAAATATTTATTTACGAGATGTATTTACTAAAGAAAAAAAAATTGTTTGTAAAAATCCTTTGTTGTATGATTTAATAGGAAACAGTTAAAATTCTATATTATTTTGGTTTCTGATGTGAGTATGACCTGCAAACAATACTAATAGTATCTCGCTGGCTTAAGCTGTTTGATTGTGGGCAGTTTCCAGCCATCTTCTCTATTGAAATTCTTTGGATGTTTTTTTTATTTCAATAGCCTCGCGTATCATCCTGGGATAATAATGTTGTTCTTTGCCGAGGATTTGTGGTTTGTCAAACCTGATGTAGTGTTTTGGGCCCTCCCTACAGAGTTCACAAACAGCCTTAATATAGCGGTTGTGTTTCACATCAGCTATGTGTTCTTTGATCCTGGTTTTAATGGACCTCTTTGTTTATCCGATATAAGAGAATCCACAATCACAGTCCAGCTTATATACTCCTGGGTCTTGCAAGGGGATGTGGCACTTGACAGATGGTAGAAATTGGCTAACTTTCTTGGGTGGCTTAAAGTATGTTTTAATCGAAGCACGTTTTAAAATATAGCCAATTTTGTCAGTGATTCCCTTTATGTACGGCAAGATGGTTTTCAGTACAGTGGTAGAGCCAAGCAGTTCGCAGCATGAATGGGCCGGCTCGACCGGTGAAATACCACGACCTCTTAGAAGACCGACGTAAAGTGGCTCATGCCGCGTTTCGTTCGGTGAGAGAGGTACCCGGAGGCCCACCCCCCCTTCCCCATCCTTTCCTATCCCCTATCCCTTAAAGGTCGGCAACGCAACAGTAACGCAACGCAATAGTAACACTATATGTGTTGCTGGTGTCCATGGGCAGCGTTGGTTGCTTACCATCAGGTGACACGCCTGCTCGTTTGCCCTCCTATCCCATAAATTAGATACTAGTTAAAAAAAACTGTACCGAAATCTTCCAAAACTCATATTCAATTACTAGTCGCCTAAAATTTTAGTTAAATACTGATTCTAGTTTATGAATCCAAATTGCCTCGCGTAGTAAATACACATACATAAACAGATAAATATAGAAACGAATCATTTAGTAATAGTAATGTAAATAAAAATAAGTTATATAGATTAGGAAATAATTTATATAAATTATGTTGGATGTAGAGGGTCAAGGGATATAAAGGGATTTTTTTTATTGCAAATGAAAATAATTATTGACGTGTCTTTATTATAAGTATTCGTGTTTATTTCTAAGATTTTAATAATTTAATTTTAATAATTTAATTTGTAATAATTTAATAATAACAACTTTTACTTATTAAATCATACAACAAAGGATCTTTAGAAGCAGGATATATGAATGCATCTTGTAAATAAGTATTTAACTTTTGTTCTCATGGTCTGATGTGGGTTACCAATAGTAAAAATCATATTTTTGACATCAACTTTTTGATTTTTATTTCCAAAAAGTGGGTGCTCTCTGTATCAATGAAAATAGCTTTTGAACAACTACCATCTTTTTGTTCATCACTCGTGAAAATGATCTCTGTAAAGAGTTCGAAACGTCGGGAAATAAATATAAATAAATAATAAATAAACGCGATGTAGTCCTGAAGGTTGTTTTGGTCAATAAGTATTCGTGGTTTAGTGATTCAACACTAGTTTTCAGACCTGAAATTGTATTCCGGACATATAGTAAACCCATAGTTTTTCCATATCTTATATACAGCAGTTATTTAGTTACGATAAATATTTTAATGACATAATTTCAAATGTGAAAAAAATAAAGTAAAATACAGCGTGTCGAGACCGATAATTGATATAACATAACATAACATAACATAACTTCACGCCTTTGTTACCCGAAGGTGTAGGTAGCGGCTGTTAAGCCTCGTCTCGCCGTTATGTTTACGTCCCAAATGGAATAGGTGGCGAACCTATTGCCATACCGGGCACAAAGTTTTTTTCAGTCATCGATATTTATCACACATCACTTCTGAAAACAATTTCGAAAAGTCATCAGTCGTCATCAGTCGTCAGTCATTGGCACACGGCTTCTGATCCAGAGGTCCGGGTTCGAATTCTGACACTGGCTCACACCAATAACTTTACGAAATTGTTTTCGGAAGTTAAGTGTGATAAATATCGATGACTGAAAGCCTATTCCATTTCGGCCGTAAACATAACGGCGAGACGAGGCTTAACAGCCGCTGCCTACACCTTCGGGTAACAAAGGCGTGAAGATATGTTATATGTTATGTTGTATGAAAATAGGGTAAAAACATAACAAGTTCAAAATCTTTGAACGCTTCTTGTTACGACATCTGAGCCCCAGATTATCTAAATTAGAGGCAAAAAGCAGCAGGTAAATTGATTGAATTACACTTCAGTTAGTTTACTGCTCAAAGCTGAGTCAAGCATCTGTATCAATTTAGTGTCTTTTTTGTAACTTTAGGCTTGTTATTTCCGCGAGTACTTCGCAGCAGCAGCAGCAGCAGCGTCTTAAATGTGACTGGTGCCGAAACCTACTGCCATACATCTAGCACAAGTTATAGTAAGACATAAATAAGTAAATACTATTTATGTTTTGGTGCAATCGATTAGTTTTACTTACCGGCATGTTGATACTTGTAAGACCCGCTCAGACCGCCCTCGGTTCCCGCCGCCCTACAGCCACAAGCATCAGAACTCCACTGTGCCAGCTCACTACCAGCCCCTATCTGAAGCCTCCTTGCGTGACTACCATACTCAAAACCCACCACCACAACATAAACCTTAATTCTCCATGAATAAAATTGAAAATAGCCTACCTTATTATCGTCACGATTTACATTCAAATTTGATGTTCCTTCAAAATTGTCTCCAGTTATTACAAATGTCGGTATAGCTTCCTTAATATCAGTCTTACTTGCATCGACCACAGAGTGCATATTCCTATATTGGTTGATACTAAATTTTTCTTTCAGTGCATTAATAACCGTTTTCTTGGCATGTTCGTAGTTTACTTTCGCTTGATCCTCCCTCCATTTTTTAACCACTTTACGTACAGGATCAACATTTTTCATGTTTCCGACATTAGTAGTTCCATATATTTTAGATGTCAATTCCCTCTGTATTTCCAAGGGGTTATTAACTGATTTATAATCGGCTGCTTTCTTTTGATTTTCTTTTATCCCGACACCTTTTTTTTCTGTTGGTTTATCTTTATTGCCATAAGTCTCCCACCACCTTACAGCATCTTCGTTAATAGGTGCTCTTGAACGTGCAGCATGGGGAGATTTATTTGCTAAATCGCTCATATTTTCTTACATATATATGGAGTCGTTAAAAATATTTTACAGAGAAACATGCTTATTTACCCTACTTCTACAGAAAACCATCAACGACTGATAAAAATACCTCCTAAAATCTAAAATTGCAAGTCAGTTTGTCATTTAAGGCTCTATACCAAGATTTTGGAGTGAATAAAAGTTCCCAAACTGGTCCTTATTTTATTAATAGATAAAGAAAAGGATAGACAGATATAACTAATACTTAACGTTTGGTGTAATGTAACATGGTACGGGGCATCAACAATAGCTTTTGTTGCGATACAATATCCGGTCGATTTTTGTGTTTATAGGTCAGTATGTAAGGTTTTGATAATGTATATATAGCTGGCGAAGGGGAAATTAGAATCTCATAATAAACTATGCCAATAACTTATAGAAACGTTTTATGTCTTGAAAAATATTAATGAAGCATCAAATTTCCAAAAACTTTCCTATTTAAAACGACGGCATTTAGGTATAATCATTCTATTGTTAATGTCTGCATTCAAAAGTGTTTAAAAACTACGCTTGTCGACATCCGACTCAAATAACTTATAGGTCTCTCAACACAGATTCTGAAAGGTTTTGGTCTCAACACCAGAATTCTAAATCGCAACCTCGTAAACCGAAGTCCTCGTATATAACCAATAAGTAATTGAAATCGTTTTAAATAATAATTATTAATCAATCGGTTATATACTAGTAAGTTTGATTGTTTAATCAACTATTTGCTGTTGTCCCTATACGAGATATGACGTCACACGTTTTGGGCGTTTGCCAGCGTAACGCATGTTTGCCAGTGTCAAGTTAACTATCTATCAACTAAGTCAATCAAACGCAATAAAATAAATAAATTACGAAAATCCACATCCATGACGATCAAAGTCCTCTAGTACGAGACCGCTGTATTATCATGTATCAATAATAGTAGACCTTTGAACTAATTCGTATTTCTTTAGAGCATGTTTGTTTATTAGTACAACACTAATGACACCAATTAAAATTACACAACCATTTTAGTTTTTTTTAATGCTATACCTATATGTGAAATGCGCAACCTGTTTTTATACCTATCTCAAATTGCCTGTATGCAGTTCGGGAAATGTTATGTATGACAGTAAGTATGGAGGTATCAAAAAATGATCAACAAAACTAATCTGATTTAAACTACTGATTGCAGCGCAAGCTATTTAAGGGTCTCTTAAATAGCTTATGCTGTAATCAGTAGATGGAACACAGCACCAAAAAAAGTGTTGTAGTTGTCGCTGTCTATCCCCTCAGGTATTATAGGCGTAAATATTCGAGTGCTGTTGATTGAAAACTTGTAATAATTAAATAAGTAAGACAGGTGTTACAAAAAAACTTTTCTCATTATGTAATAACACCGCTACGTAGATCTCGTAGCAATTGCACGACATATTCGTAGCATCTCGTAGCAAAATATAGATTCCTCAAAATTATTTAGAATATTATCTACATTCTAAATAATTTTGAGGTTTATATATTCAAGTTTTACTTGATAACATAACTTCACGTCTTTTTGTACCCGAAGGTGTAGCCAGTGGCTGTTCCTCGATTCGCCGTTATGTTTACGTCCCAAATGGAATAGGTGGCGAACCTATTGCCATATCGGGCACCAATTTTTTAGTCTTCGATATTTATCACACATAACTTTCGAGATTAATTAATTTCGAAAAGTCATTGGTATGTGCCAGGTTTCGAACCCGCACCTCTGGATTCAGAAACCGTGTGCAAGGAGGCAATTTTCTCAGGCGCTCGTGTTTTAATATGTTATGCTTTAAATGTATATATAATAAGTTAAATATGACTTTATGGACTATATTTAACTGTGTGTGAAGACCCATGAAAATAAAGCTATTTTGATTTGATTTGACACTATAAAATTAGTAGTTTATTTACAACTTGCGCGATAAGCTTTTATTATTATATAAATTGTACATACTGAGGCTCTAAGTTGATACTTGAAATTTTTAAGGAAATATTACTTTTTTATTTTTAGAGCGCTTAAATAAAAGCTTCTTTAAGAACGGTTTTTGCTTTTAATTTATTTTTATTATAAGCTTTTATTTAACTTGCACTGTATGTATGTATGTATGTATGTATGTATGTAAGTATGTATGTTCGGTGGAATCTTGTAACTCAATTTTGAAGTAGATACCTTCAACCGATTGAGCTGAAATTTTGTATACACGTTTACTTTGGATGACAATGCATGATAAAATGTATGACATCATTCTATATCCAATATGGCGGACGAACCAAGATGGCGGAATGGATATTTTTAATGCATTTCTACAATATGGGTATCAAATGAAAGGGTTTATTGAGTGTAACTCAAAATATAATATGACGTCATTCTAAATCCAATATGGTGGAATATCCAAGATGAAGGAATATATATTTTAAGCTTTCGTACAATATGGGTATCAAATGAAAGGGCTCATTGGGAGCAACTAAAAAAATAATGTGACGTCATCAATCATTCTAAATCCAATATGGCGGATCATCCAAGATAGAGGAACAGTTTTTTTTAATGCATTTATAGAATATGGGTATCAAATGAAAGGGCTTATTAATAGTAGCTCGAAAAATAATATGACGTCATTCTAAATCCAATATGGTGGAATAAATATTTGCGTTTCACTATATGGGTATCAAATGGCCCTTTCATTAAAGAGTTATATGAGAACTTCAAAAACTATGTCTCGGTGGTTCAGTAAACTAGCCCGCTTCTGAATCAGGAAGTCTTGGGTTCGAATTTGGCCTCACACCAATATCTTTCGAAATTCCTCCCGAAAGTCATGTGTGATAAATATTTTTGACCGACCACTTTGTGCTCGCTGTATGGCAACAGTGGTAGAGCCCAGCAATTCACTGTATGAATGGGCTGGCTCGACCGGTGAAATACCACAACACACAAATGTTTCTTTGGGTGAGAGAGGTACCCGGAGGCCCACTCCCCTTCCCCATCCATTCCTACTCCCATATCCTATATCCTACTCCTTTAAAGATCGTTAAGACGTAAACATAGCATTATAAACAAATTAGAATGTGCATAAATATTGTATATATCATAGGGTTTTCAATATGAGCGGCTAGATGTTAGTGGCCTGCTTGTTTGGGCGGTGTCAGTCAATCTGTTGTTTACTATTCAGTCACTGATATCAAATCACCATGTCAAGATACAGGGTTAAGCGGCGCGTCCAAATTTATAGTCAAAATGAGTTAGTGCTAACATTGAGAACCTTACGACCACTTTACGGCTGAGGCGGTAGTCCATCACAGTCGACGGCTTTCCGTTGACCTATGTTTTAATAGTTAACAGTGTTTTAATTGTGGTCAGCCACGCAATCTGCTGCATGAATGGGCCGGTTCGACCGGTGCAATGCCATGCCCTTTCAGGATACCGACGTAAATTGGACAGGATTTAATAACTTTAACATGATTGCTACACTAACGGATTTTAATGGTGTTATAGGTATTATTAGAATGGATTACAGTGGATGATGGGAACGAACTATAACTTTTGTTACAACTCACTCCTATGTTACACTCAGGTCGGCAAGTGTAGATAGAGTACTGATTAAAACAACAGATGGCGTTACACATCACAAGTAGTTAAACATATTTTGTTATTAAACAACAGTCCCACATAACAAAATTAAGCTGCAAAATCAACAAATAAGTAACAAAAAAAATTGTTTACTTAGGCTCGAAACTCTTTGCTGCTGGTCAAGCATACGTGGCCTTAAGTAGGGAAAAGACTTTAGGAGGTCTCCTCATTGAAGAGTTAGACTGTTCGAAATTAACTGGCAAACGACCTTGTAACAATGATGCTTTGAATGAGATGAAGAGACTGAGAAACTTACCCATCGATAACTAAAAACTTGAAAATAATTTAAAGAAAAAAACTTTTTTAAAGAAGCTTTTATTTAAACGCTCTAAAAATATAAAATAATTTTCACCTTAAACATTTTAACTATCAAATTATAACCTTATTATATACAATTTATGTGATAATAAAAGCTTGTCGCTATGTGTAACCCAATCCTTCCCCCCCTCCTCTTCCCATCCCAATTCCGACCCCTTCTATTTCCCATGGAAAGGGCAGGCAACGCAACTGTAACACTATATGTGTTCGGGTGTCCATATATATGTTATAAACCAAAAAAAAATATTTGGATAATGCGATTCGTCACAGTAATCATTAAATCTAAAAAAATATTTCTAGATGGTTATGGATAGCCACTGATAGGTAATTAAACATAGCGACAAGCTTTTATTATCACATAAATTGTATATAATAAGGTTATAATTTGATAGTTAAAATGTTTAAGGTGAAAATTATTTTATATTTTTAGAGCGTTTAAATAAAAGCTTCTTTAAAAAAGTTTTTTTCTTTAAATTATTTTTAGTTATGGCTGGCTAGGTTAGTGTCATTTCATTCAACGCATCATTATTGCAAGTTAGTTTACCGCTTAATTTCAAACAGTCCAGCTCTTCAATAAGGCGATCATCTAATTCAATTTCAGCTTGGAGTTTTTTTGCATTTAATCGCAATGATGATTTTTAGTTCATGCCGTCATCTTGTATGGTCCACCGTATTGTATTTAGAATGGCGTCACATTATTTTTCGAGTTATTCTCAACAAGCCTTTTCATTTGATACCCATATTGTAGAAATGCATTAAAAAACTGTTCCTCTATCTTGGATGATACGCCATATTAAATTTAGAATGACGTCACATTATTTTTTCAGTTACTCTCAATGAGCCCTTTCATTTGATACCCATATTGTACAGAAGCTTAAAATATGTTTTCCTCCATCTTGGATATTCCACGATATTGGATTTAGAATGACGTCATATTATTTTTAGATAATAAGCTTTTTCATTTGATACCCATATTGCAGAAATGCATTCAAAATATCCATTCCTCCATCTTGGGTGGTCCGCCATATTGGATATAGAATAATGTCAAATATCATAAATTATCATGCATTGTCATCCAAAGTAAACGTGTATACAAATTTCAGCTCAATTGGTTGAAGATATCTACTTCAAAATTGAGTTGCTACATTCCATCGAACATACATACTTACATACATACATACAGTGCAAGTTAAATAAAAGCTTTTAATATGTCCTATAATATGGCAAATGAATAAATCATGGTGACGAAAAAAAATTCCATGTGCGCACATATGAAGTAGAACAAGTTTCATAGTCTCGTTATGAAATTTTCTTAAAGTAATTACTGCAGATGAAAAAAACGTAACTTCATGCCTTTTGCGTACCCAAAGGTGTAGGCAGCGGCTGTTAAAACTTCTACTCGCAGATAAATTACGTTCCAAATGGAATAGGTGACGAACCCATACACCGGGCACAAATTCCACAGTCAGAGTTACAAGAAATTATTGGTGATATACATGGTCTTGGTGGTCCAGTCGTCGAGCACACGGCCTCTGATCTAGAGGTTCGAATTCGAATCCTGACACTGGCTCACCCCAATGACTTTTCGAAATGGTTTTCGGAAGTTAAGTGTGATAAATATCGATGTCTGAAAACTTTGTGCCCGGTATGGCAATAGGTTCGCCACCTATTTCATTTGGGACGTAAACATAACGTCGAGACGAGGCTTAACAGCCGCTGCCTACACCTTCGGGTAACAAAGGCGTGAAGTTAAGTTATGTTATATCATAGAAATAATAATGGTGTCTACATTCTATGTCCGTGTCATCACGGAAAGCAAATATCTTTGTGCTTGTTAATGAACACATATTGATCACACATCATCGTTGCTCGTATCTATCTATATATAAATTGGGTCGAGTCGTCTGTCCACTACGAACTTTGCACGTCTGGCTGCCACACACGCCGTGGCAATGCACTCCATTCGAGGAAAAACACCGGCGACCTGCGCTCACACCGCACCGGATAACCCACGCGCTTCATAGATACACCTAACTACCTAAATATATTTGCGAAGCACTCATCATTATGATATGCCCACTAATTAACTTTATTTATGAACACTAATTAAAAATTAAACAACGGAATTTATAACGTTTACTTGTTATATTGCAATTCTGTTTGTCTACAATCGATAAACTCTGAAAGTAATGAACCAAGTTTAATCTATCATACGACTGATAAAATTCATCATAAGAAATCTACTGCATTCAAAAGTATCATGGATTTTATTTATTGTGTTATTAAGGTTTCGTACACAATCCCCGTCATCTGATCTCTTCTTATTGTTGTAGAAGTTTGTAAAGTTTATCTGGACGTTTTAAATTTTTTTACAAGCAAAGAAGTTTGGTTTACAATACTCCAAGTTTTTTACTTCATAAATGTACATTTATGGAGTAAAAAACTGCTCACTTGACATAATACAAATCTGAACATATTTGCCTAAATCTATTTGTACCGATTATTAACGATGTTTAAAAAGATATTTCAGTTATATAACCGTCCATTAAAAATGATTCCTTTCTATATTTTGTTTATAATATTCATAAATGGGTTGTTACAATCAAATAATTAGATAATGATACGATTAAAAATACAGTTCAATGATTGTCCGTTATCTGTCTACGTACAAACATACACGGATATGATCACGTACATTAATTGCATATATGTAAGTTTATATTAAATCACAAAACAATTTTGTTTATTATTTCAAGAAAAATACAAGTATTGTCTTGATTTCTCTCTCTAAGTACCCTGTAACTCTTGGATTAAGAAAACTCTAACAAGCATGCATAAGTACATAAGCCTGTATCCCATAAAGATAGGCAGAGACTTTGGCTTTCCACAAGCTAAGATCCTGACAGACTGCTTTCGCCCCATACACAGTCATACATCTCATCATGCATTCACATCGATTTCGGGTGAAACGCATTTGTCCTTTTTTAAACAGCCAATTTATTTGGTCGGGGTAGCTCTGTCTTGGTCCCAACCCTGCCACTCACATTCGCTTCTTAGGTACACTCTTTTAGTCAGTTGAGTTTTATTTATTCTTGCAACATGACCAAACCGTCTTAACATATTTCTTTTCACCTTAGCCAGCACATCATCCTTCAACTCTATAACACGATATTTTTCATTCGATCTTCAAAGGTAACTTGTAAATAAGGTAAAGTCATTGACCTATATGTTCTAGACTTGTAATAACCTTCTCAAAGTGTGACCACTGGCCATAAGCCTACAGGCTTATGCGAAGCTTATGTCAATTCAGTCAGCTGTCAGACGCGAACCGAATAACAATAGGTACAAAATGGGTAAATGCGTAGTAAAAGAGTGCGATTCAAGATCGGAAACCCATAAGAAATTAACCGGAATTACTTTCCACACGTAAGATTAATGTTTACATTAATATTAAAATACAGTAAAATAGATAAAATGTTGAATTTTCATAATTAGCTTCAGTGATACCACTAAAAACATAGTTTTAGTTTCCCACATTTGTGGGAGAGTTATTAATTTATGGAAAAGGAGATCTTACATATTTTTTGTTATAATAATAACGCTGCAGGGTGCCTAACGATGCAGCCGCCGTGACAAGTGGGTGAAAATTATCCGATTGCTGAGAAAAGAAACTGACTGGCTACCTGCACCCGGGAGATCATTTATCGTCAATTCAAGTTGATCATTCGCTTATATTATATTATATATTATATTATATATTATATTATAAATGCCATAATTAATAAATACTTAAAAATAAGATTGTATCACGAAAGCAAATTATTCACTCAGACTTATAAAAAAGAGACTAAAAGGCAATTTTATACAAAACTTATGTTACACAGCGGTGTATGATCAATAATTCATCTGCCTAGCTTTTTCCCAATTATGTTGGGGTCGGCTTCCAGTCTAACCGGGTGCAGCCGAGTACTAGTGTTTTACATGGAGCGACTGCCTATCTGACCTCCACAACCCAGTTGCGTGGGCAACACAATCCCCCTTGGTAAGTCTGGTTGTTAGACTTTCTGGCTTCTGACTACCCGTAACGACTACCAAAGATGTTCAAATGACAGCCGGGACCCACCAATTTAACGTGCCTTACGAAACACGGCGGAACTCGTCATGATAAGATGGTCACCGATCCACGGACCGACCGCGCGAAGCGTTGCTTAACTTTATGATCGGTCGACCCGTGCGGCTGTTAGGCCCTGTCCACGTTAAATAAAATAATTCCCTTTCAATATAATGAATGTAAGTACATTATTTTACTACTCAAGCGTTTTCACTATTTTGTGTATCTGTACCTAATTGTGTACACCTTACCTACAGCGCTTTAAATCGCTGCTCTAAGGCAGGTGTACACAATTAGGTACACATGAGTGTGATCCAATTTTTTTCGGAACAGCCGATCTAGTACGGAGTACACAGAGATCGTTGATCCATTCATTATTTCAGTTATCTTCTAATACATCTGATAAGAAATTAATAAGTAATAGTAAAATATTGAATTTATATTTATTAAATATTTTTACGAGTACATGGCTTGAAAAAGTTGGGTAAAATTTCGCATGGGCAGGCCACCCCACACCGCCATTGCAAATTTATATTGCCATCTTTGTCTAATCAAAGTGACGGCAATGTATTTGCGATTTGTGTGACTGAGATAGATATATGTTTCATTTTAAATGTCTAGTGGTTTCAAAGCTACGTCATTACATCTAAAAAGTGGACACACATTTTGTGACGCATTTGAATGAGGTTTGCTCCTCTTGTATATTGAACTCAGTGGGTAAAGTCAACTAAATTGGCAAATGTCGACGAAAGTAATTATAAAACAATGCCTAATCATGACTACCGATAATTAAGTTATGAAATTATTTTGATGTGTTTACTTCACGTACAACCAAATAATCGTAAATCCTTGACGGATTATAGAGTCTTTTAGGCTTTCGCGTTGCATATTACTCAGTGATAATGATGAACGGGAATTAACGCGACACTTTTTTAGGTAAACAAATATTTACCTTGACTAGCTTGACGTTTCAGCCAGGTTGCACTGGCCGTGGTCACAAGCAGTGGTCTGCTTGTGACCACGGCCAGTGCAAGTCAAGCTAATCAAGGTAAATATTTGTTTACCTAAAAAAGTGTCGCGTTAATTCCCGTTCATCATTATCACTGAGGATTATTGAGTACTGTTTATCTAATCAGATCGTGTCGTTTCTGAATCAACCTCGCTCCCGCTAAAATGTTTACGTTAATTGTTGATAATAAGAAATTATTTAAATATCATTATACACATATATAGCTTCGCACCATGTCCGTTGCAGGGTGGACAGACAAAGCAGAGCGTAATAAGTAACGATTCTTACACACCTCACCCGCCGGTTCTTCGATTTTCTTAACTCATATCATACTCGCTAGTCGGTTTAAAAGACTCCTCACATCACCTTCCACATTCTTCCACTTTTGCACTGTATATCTACTAAGTTAATCGGGTGCGCCCGGGTCGCGGCCCGGGAAGAATGAACCCCCGGTGCGGCCGGGGAGGTCGTCGGGGGCGCCGACGGCCGCGCGCCTCTTCACAGCGCGCGGTCGGAGCCGCCCCGCCCACCGGAGCCTCCCGAGGCTCCCCGAGGATGAGCACCCCCTCGCGACAGAGGGGGGGCGACGGCGGGGTGGACCAGAGGGCTGACGCACTGTCCTGGGCCACCCTAACATCGGAGGAAGGCTGCCGCGAGGTTTTAGTGGGTAACCCTAGGATCGGATTGCAGTTTACTGTATTGGGAGTCCCACACTACCCCCTGCCGTTCCCAGGCGGGGGGTGTGCATAAAGCATTTCCTCGCGTTAAAAAAAAGGTATCGTTACTTCTATTTTACTGTTTGAACTGTGACCTTCACCATGTGGATCTGATTTTGGTACTTTTTTAAATTTTATTGCTCTACAGAGTGTTTTCTCTTTGAGTGTTCCTCTCAATACGTTAATTTAAGTCTTTGGACAATTATTTCAATCCAGTGTCCATATCAATTGAAAAAAATGTACATAATATCTTAATGATATTAGCGCTAATTGTATCCGTATATATGTATTTATTATTTCATAATATTCAATACTAATTGATGCGCAATATAGTTTGTTTATCTTAATATTTATAGCTACTTAGTATTATCTGTATAAAGAGCGGTTAATATCGGTTATACATAAATATAATATAGAATGCAATCTGGGTAAGAATTATTGATAAATAATTGTAATATATTCAATAACTTGTCTATACTAGGGCATGTTATATTTCAATAGGTACCTACTAAAGATCAGCAGCAAAATCAAAGATTTTCAGCGTTGTGTCAATACAGATTCCATGAATTTTGTGGATAGACCATTACTTCGCTTAGTCGCTTGTCACGGCAGAGCTGATGATAAGTAGAATCTGCGACCTCATCACCGCAAGTAACTACGCGATCCACAAACAAGTGTAGTGTTTGGAGAAGTAATCAGTGTCTGTTTAGTTTTTCTTTTTTGGCGGGCCTACAAGCAAGCGGGTCACCTGGTGGTAAGTACTAGCGCCGCCCATGGACATCTCCGACAGCGAGAGGGTCACAGTCGCAGGGAAGGGGATACGAAGGCGGGGAGAATAATCTCCTAGTACCTCTCTCAGCGAATGAAACTTGGCATGAGCCACTTTACGTCGATTTTCTGAGAAGTCGAATCCGATCATGGAATCTGAATCCAGGTATGATTTAGAGGTATCCAATTCTAATCCCCATGCATTTTTTTATCAAATTGACAGAATTGTGCCCTATTAGGCATAAGGTTAAAGAGTAATATAAAAAAATCTAAGGACATTGCATAAACCATAGTTATTGGCTCATATCCTGAAGAATATACAGATAAATATCATAGATAAGAAGTTATCAGACACTCGTGTGTAGATAGCGCTAAATAATAATGTCTGCGATGTGTCTGCGCAATGGGCTGCAGCCTTGGACACTGTACACTACGCCGCCTTTTTTATCTGTGAATTACAGCTTACCACCTACAAGTACATATATACTTATAAATTTTATTAAAAACACGATCAAAAATAAATATGAAATAAAAATAATAAACAAGTGTAAAAAATAGTATATACAACACTCTATGTATGGACATCACCATCTAAAGATGGCGCCACCTAAAAAAGTCTTAAACAAACAAACTTTTTTGATCTCATGAAAGCAAAAAAGTTTGGCGTGTCAAGGTATAATATACGCTGTCCACACCTTTGGGTATTAAGCTAAAAAAAGTGTTCTATACTTTTCACCAAATTTAATTGGATATTGTGGAATAAGTAGGAAGACCTATTGATATATTAATTATAATTTTCTCGTTCAAAGATAACTATGTATATAATATTAAATACGTCTAAAAAAATTTAAACCGTGGTACAGCCACACAGTCCTATTCCATGCTCGAATGGCTGCGGCTCAACTACGACCTCCCAGAATACCGACGTAAAGTGGCTTTTGCGCGTTTTATTGGATGACAGAAGGAGAGATCATGTCACAAGGAGAGCGATGGGAATGACTGTGGATGGACACATTAGTAGAGGAAGGCCGAAAAAGAGATGGATGGACTGTGTAAAAGTTGATATGAGTATGAAGGGAGTAAGTGTGAACACTACGAGTGATAGAAGAGAATGGAAAACGATAACATGTTGTGCCGACCCCACTTAGAGTGGGAAAAGGTCGGGAAAATGATGTTGGATGACAGAAGTAACTGAAGGCATATCTCCTTCCCTCACCCTTTCCATCCCACTCCCTTAAAGGCAGGGAACGTAACTATATCACTAGAGGTGCTTCGCATGATTGTTCTCGATTATTATTAATATTATTTTTGAGTTACAGGTAAAAGGACACTGTTACCATGTCCTCAACTTAACAAATAGCCATAGAGCCTTGAGTCTGAAACGCAGAGGCACTCGCGGAAACACTACTCTACCAAAAAGTACACAGTTGTGAGTTTGATGTCGTTTTGAACGTGAGACCCCTAGCTAAGCAACCTCATAACGATGTTTTATCTATGCCACATGTTCAAAAAATCAGTGGATCGTAACGTGATACAAATATGTCGCGTGAGACAAAGTTCAATTCCAATATCTATTCATTTAAAAATGATGCAATCATGAACATTTTATAATAATACATTATTTTTTTCAAAACAAATTGAAAATAAGTACATCAATAATTTAAAACTAGGATTGGTTACGATAATGGCAAACAGTTGGATTTTTTAATGTTATTTGTTATTATTTATTAGTTAGAAAATCCACCTTTCAAAGTTTCAGTGACATCCGACTAAATCCAGACAGACAGATGAAAAAAAACAGTGTTTCTTGTTTTTTTTTTTATGGGATAGGAGGGCAAACGAGCAGGCGTGTCACCTGATGGTAAGCAACCAACGCCACCCATGGACACCAGCAACACATATAGTGTTACTGTTGCGTTGCCGACCTTTAAGGGATAGGGGACAGGAAAGGACGGGGAAGGGGGTTGGGCCTCCGGGTACCTCTCTCACCGAACGAAACGCGGCATGAGCCACTTTACGTCGGTCTTCTGAGAGGTCGTGGTATTTCACCGGTCGAGCCGGCCCATTCATGCAGCGAACTGCTTGGCTCTACCACTGTGGTTTGTTATTCTTTTTTAATTTTCTATATTATTTTTTTGATAAATATGAGGTACAGACTAATTTTTTTAACGTATTTCTTTAAAATATTACTAGTTTTGTGCTTGCATTATAATATAATATATACTCTGTCGCTGTACATTCGTAAATAAAGTTTCTATTTTAAATTAAGATTAGATACTTGTCAAATAAAATAACTGTCAACTGAAACGATAAACTGATCGTGAAAAAAACTGATTCAAATTTTAACTTGTTATTATCATGCACCTATTTTAAATATGCCGTTGAAAAAAAACTCACTAATTATTTTCGATTTCAATTTTTGGTTCGATTTTCATTTTACGAGTCTCGTGGTGCATTGGTAAAACTACTGATTGCAGAATCGAGGTTGGCGGATTCTATTCCCATCGTATTATAAAAGTTTGTGACAAGCATGAATGTTTGCCTGGCGTTTGGGTGTTTTTATAAATATCCGTTATCTAGTATCCATAGCACAAGCATTTAGTAGCTTACTTTAGAACTAGAAGCCGCTGTGTGTGTTGTGTCCAAGCTATTATTATTATGTCCAAGATATTATTATTATGTCCAAGATATTATTATTATTATCTAAATTATATTTTGTCCCGATGGACAGGAGCTTGAGCAGTGAACGTCATCATTTTGAATGAGCAGTCTCGTGTACAAATCGAAAAACTTATAATAATATGAAAACGATTCTGTGTATTCAATCTATTCTATTCCAGGCACATAATTGAGATCAGAAAAAAACGTAGGTATGAAAAATTAACTATGTATTGATTAAAAAGGTGAAGGCAAGGCAGCTATGTACAGCATATATAACATACATAACTTCACGCCAAATTCCTTGCGGGTAGGCAGAGAGAACAGAGCGCCATAAGGCACGATTCTTACACGCCTCACTCGGTTCTTTGGCATTCATAACTCTTTTCATGCACGCGCGTCGATTTTTGAGGCTTTAAACATCACCTTCCTCCAGGACACGTTCTATTTGGTCCTGGAATGTGTTCCAAGATACAAATGATACAAATTTAATAGGAAGAGAATGATTTTACCATATTTCACTCAATTTGTGTGTAGGTGGGAATTTTGGAAAATAATGTAGGCACGCAAGCTATCATGAAACCTCTCACGTTGGAGGACATTTAGAAAAGGACTAGAAAATGCGTCAAACAAATTACTACCTAACTACTAAACATAGCGTAATTATACAATCATGTGTTATATAAAAATAATCAATACAATTCATACGATTACGTGGAACATTTGTAGTAAACATTCCAAATAGCCCAGACGGAACTATCATTTAGGTCAACACAACTTCACAGGCTAGATGTAACTGGATCACAGAGGAACATCTATTTATCTGAAATATGCCCACTGTTTCTCAAACTTATTTGGTGAGTTTATTTTTGTTAACAGTTTTCTTTGAATCTTCTACGAATCTTTCGAATCTACGGTTGTTATAATATCTGTATATTTACTTAAGTACACAACTCTATGCAGTCCCAACTAGGGAAGACAGAAAGAATAGAGACTGACGATTCTTCCCACCCTCGTCTCTAATAAGGCTTAAAAATATACAGATTTTTTTCAATAAAGACCTAATGCATTCTGTACAATCCAAAACGTCCTTGTCTACTTTACTTTTCATGCTTTTCTTAAAATACCCTACGGTACAGTTTATTAATTTTTCAAAATTATATTGTTTTAACTTTTAGGATTAGGCACCAAAATAAAATAGAAACACCCAAAATTGTCCGTCATTGTCTTTGAAAACATGTACGTCAATTATTCGTCAATAATTTTACATTATCAATAATATGTGCACTCGTATTTATAATGCAAGTGCAAATATAATAATAAAAAGTCATTATCTATTTGGGACAGCCAGATCAGCGATTAGATTGTTTTTTTCAAGCAACAACATTAATTTAATCGTGTTTATTCATATTTAACTGTTGTACCTACTGAGCTAATATACTGGACCAATTTACAAAATTTTATATAATAGCTCTTTAGCTCAAGCATTTACCACAAGCACTGGAAATTCTAACTCTACTTCACTTTAATATCTGAAATTTTGACTGCCAAATGCATGTTATCAGAGATGGTAATAGCATTAGATTAAATCCCTTAGTCACTCATACGACACTCACTGAAAGAGATGGAAAGAGATGAAGTTATCTGGTATACTTACTTAAGATATGGAAACTACATGTTTTAACTTTAATTTAATAAACCAATCATTAATTTATTGACTCTATCTATATATTATGTTAACATGTTAGCTCTCAGTAATCTACGGTTAACCTTGAATTGTTTTTATTTGTATATTGACATCAGCCATTTGCATAATGTTAACGATCTCGTGTCCATATATCACCATGACCGAGCTCATCAAATAATATAATTGAGCGCCATCTTGCGTCTGTCCAAATTTTTGTAATTATATCAATCCATGTAGAAACTGCCAGACTTGAACTCTGGGCAACCGAGCTTCGGCTATTCAACGCTGGGCTAAGCTTTGGCCCTCGTTAAGTGCTATAAAATTTTGTAAAATAAAAAAATATCCGAAACTTTGACAAACCATTCATCCGCTATCTGTCTAGACTTAAGAATAAATAAATGAATGTGGTTATTCATTTAATTAAACTTTGAACTAACCACGTTAACGCCGGCTGGTCTGTGACTGATACATTGGCTTGCTGCTTACGTGACAATGGAAACGTTGCTTGAGAAATGTCGTCAAATTAATATAATATGTAATTGTTATTATAGATTAGGAATCGTCAACAAAAATATTTGAACTAGACAACAACTAGCCTAATAAATGTATGTAATATGTCTAAAAAGAAGTCTTACCTAACTTATGTCTCATAATTTTTCGCGCTCTATATATCTTTACCTATCCTGTGTGTTCTAATTCAGTCGTTTTTTTTGGGTTAAGAGGGCAAACCGAGCAGGCGTATAACCTGATGGTATGTGACTAGCCCCCCCCATGGACACCTGCAATAGATATAATGTTTAAGTTGCGTTGCCGACCTTTAAGGGAGTAAGATAGGAAGGGATGGGGAAGGGGGTGGTCCTCCGGGTACCTCTCTCACCGAACGAAACGCAGCAGGAGCCACTGGCGTCGATCTTCTCAGAGGTCGTGGTATTTCACTGGTCGAGCCGGCCCATTCATGCAACAAACTGCTTGGCTCTACCACTGTGAATAATGTCGTGATAATATATTGTCTTAAACTCTAAATAGGTATATTTAAAAAGCTGAACAAGGGCTGTTTATTATTAACTGACTTGGAAAGGGGGCGTTCTCAATTCGTCTGTATTTATTTTTCTTGTATGTATTTTCGAAAACAAATTTTTTCGCATAGTAGCTAATTCCGGCAACTCCGTTCGCTTTGTGACGTCACGAGCTTTTAAAACCAAACATAATTGACAAGAGTTATGAAAGTCATAGAAATGATTCAGGGAAATATCGAAATTGCGTATCATAGGGCTCTGCTCTCTCTGCCTTGCCATCAGTCTAAGGGTCTTGGTGTTTAATTTAATTAATTAAATTTATATCTGTTAATTTGTTTAGATTACTTGAAAAAATAATAGGAATAATTCGTGTTATAAGCTACACATTTTTTTAGACTATTGATTGGCAGTGATCAATATTATCTTAAGCTAAAACTCGTCTGCAACTTAAAGCAATAATCATACTCATAACTATACTAATAGGTACTATTTATATTTAAATGATAAATACTTATGTATAATGTAAGAATACGTCTTTTAAACAAATATACAGTACTTTGGGGTCGGAGGTCGACCACCCCGCCTCTGAGTCAAGAAGTTGTTGGATCGAAACCTGGGTTCACTTCACACCAATGATTTTTCGGAAGGACGGAAACCTTAAAGCCCAAAGCCATTTTTGCAGATTTCAGATGCCCATGGGCGGCGTTGTTCTCCGCGTGATGTTACATGTGATAAATATCGATAATTAATAATATAGTGCGGTGTTTTGCAATATGTTCCGCCACCTATTCTATTTCAGAAGTATCGGTATAATAACCTTTGGCCAGACAAAGGCGTGAAGTTAAAAAAAGTGAAAGTGAATAAGCATTTTTAAAGGAAGAGAAAGAAAAGCGACAAAACAGCTGCTCTTTGTTTGTCGAATTGTTATTGGCGCGTCACCTGCTTCGAGAATATCACAGATGATTAAACAAATTAAATATTGATGTCGTAGTATTATCAGTCTAAATTTACTTACAACTCAAATATTTACCGTTACCAATTTATTTAAGGAGGAGGCGTGTACGATCGCATTTATGTTTGTTTATTTCGTGTCGTCGTTTGTTTATGTCTATGACAATTATTATGAATCGATATTAGGTATAACTATATCGATATATTTGATTCAATATTATTTTCATTAATTTTATTAGCAAAATATTTATTTTGTGAGAAAACATAAATATACGCTGAGACTTCTCATTTCTCAACAATCTTTAATGTAGTTATCAATTGAAGGCGAATGCGAAAGGTGAAATGCAGCTCGATAAGATGATATGATGACTCGACAGTAAGTAGGAATATAGGCAGTTGCATGCTTTGTAATAAATATATGGAGTAGGTACAAACAATAATTTTCTTATCATTTTCACAAACACACCCACGGGAGTGTTATTTGTGTTATCTTATTACGTCTTTAATAAAATCTTAGATGTTTGCAGAGTTACAATTTCTTTGTTTTTAACTTGACGCCGTTAATTTATTAACTGAAGATGTTGATTATTGTTGGCTGTAAGGATTATATACCTATATAAAGATTACAAAATATTTATAGCCCATAGTTTCCGATTTTCGAAGTCTGAATATACCTACTCCTCAAAACCACAAGCCATGTCTACACATATAAATAAAATTGGAGTGTCTGTTTGTAATATTGAAAAAAAAATGCTTTCTGCTATGCACTTACGAATGTAGTAGTTACGTCATAATGTTGCCAAACTATTTTTTTATATGTCTATCTGTTTGTTTAGTTCGGCTAATCTCTGAAATGGCTAGAACAATTTTGACGGCCAGAATTTGATTGCCAGGAAGCTGATGTAATAAGGAGCAACTTAGGTTATGTACTTCTATTTTGGATAAATGAGTAAATCTCATTTATTGCTCTGAGGCGAATCAAAATTCGCCGGGTCTGCTAGTCTCTATTATGGCTAGTCTATCTAAGTATAGCCTACCATTTATGTTATTATGATTTTATTAGTCCCGGCAGTACATATGACGTGTGTGTGACCGCGCGAGACCGTCTCACCTTCGAGACAAAACTGGATTATAAAATTACACCCCTCGCTAAAAATAAACCTATCAGCCAAGCCGGTGCACCGTCCTGCAGACTGCACCGGCCCAAGGTTACACCTAACGACTGACTTACAATAACACTCGGATCTGTTAGGGATAACACAATGGACAATTGTGTTCATTTACCCAACAAAAAAATAACTGCTTGTTTAAACATGTTCGCCACGGCCATGAGATTATAGAGACCGACTTCTGTTGGAGAAGCCCTGGCCCTGAGATTGAATGCGATTGCAATAATATTTCGAAAATGTTACTGTATCCAATAGAAAGTTCATGTTTTAAGACGTATATTTTGTTGATTATATTAGTATTTGGTTTTATATGGTTTGAAGTCTTGGTGGTTCAGTGGTCTAGCTGCAGCCGCTTCTGATTCAACAGTCGGGGATCGATTCTGGGCTCATACCGTGTATGGCAATAGGTTCCGCCACCTATGACATTTGGGAGGAAACGATTCTCCGAGTCTAGGCTTAACAGCCGCTGTTAAAATATAAATGTTATTTATATTTTTTTTGTTGTTATTGTAATTTTGTATAGGTACTAACTACCCAAGTACGTATTTTGTCAGACTAATAGATATCATACCTACTGACAAACTTATAATTGCCCAATAAATATTTACGTTGTGTCAATAGGTCACATCAACGTTTCAATTCACAATTATATTCTCAATTATAGATGAGCCTCGTGGCGCATCGGTAAAACTGCCGGCTGGAGCAATGAGGTCGGGTGTTCGATTCCCACCCGAGCACAAATATTTGTGACAAACATGAATATTTTTGTGGTGTCTGGGTGTTTTTCTATGTATTATAAGTATGTATTTACAAAAAGAAAAGTATATATGTATTTATATCCGTTATCTAGTATCCATAACACAAGCATTTAGTTGCTTAGCTTGGAACTAGAGGGCGCTGTGTGTATTGTGTCCAAGATATTATTATTATTATTAACATGATTAGTTCCGTGTTAGCAAAGAACAACAACTTTGTACTGAATATTTGTGAATTGAAACGTTGAGATGTCCAGCTGACTTCAAGTACAGAGTTGTCATAGCAGTTACTAATTTTTTTCTTTTTGAGACACAAAATAAACGTGGAAATTAGTTTGGTGTGTAAGTTGATGGGAAATCCGTGAACGCAATAGAATTTTGCGTCTCTTAGCAACGAAAACACGGATCTAATAGAAAAACTTTGTTTTTTTTTATTGTTCACGGTGTAGTTGAGTTACTCTCCGGCAATCCATGTCCAGGTGCACGCTGAGTATAACACCTATTTGAATACAACAGTAACAATAATTATTATGATTACTTGCTGAGGACTTTGCACTGCGCGTGTTATCCACTATCGCTTTAAAGATAAGACACGCTTTATAAATATAAATTGATGTTGCTTTTCAGTTTACCCACTATCCGACTACATATTTTTCCTATCGTTCTTAGTTCCATCTGTTTCCCAACAGACCTTGTATTAAGAGTTTGCCTATTATGTCAATGTCATAAGTCTATTTATAAATAGTAAGGATATAACATACATAACGTAACTTCACGCCTTTTTCTACCCAAAGGTGTAGGCAGCGGCTGTTAAGCCTGGTCTCGCTGTTATGTTTACGGGTACAAAGTTTTTAGTCATCGATATTTATTACACTTAACTTACGAAATTAACTTTCGAAAAGTCATTGGCGTGAGCCAATGTGAGAATTCGAATCCGCGGCATCTGGATTCAGAAGCGGGATGCTGTACCACTGGGCCACCTAGACTATATAAATAAAGTAGTAGTGCCTAAGAATATACTGTACGTATACTCGATGATTAGTTGTGATTGTGAAAAGTATCCGTATATCTAGATTGATTAGGTACACTTATTATTAACTAATTTGGATAGACTTATTAGTTGATTTAAAAAAAAAACACCAACGAGACTTGGTTACTCGTCACAAAATCTTTGAGCATATGAAATAGATGCAAGTAGATAATATCAATGTATGCCTAGCTATACTTAGTCGCCTTCTCATCTAGAATGTATGTTTGTACATTTAACCTGATAGTGCGAAGTATATTATTATAAATTGTAGTGCACTTGAAGTGATAGCTGTTATCTCGTCCGGGTCACAGGGTCGACTGGCCACAGATCAATACTTTTCTCCACAGATCGTGTGGAAAAAATAACTTTTAACAAGTCGACCAGCAAACATGATAAAAAAATGGCAGCGTTTATTGTAACATCAACCACATTGTTACTATGCTGGAAAAGCTGCGATCGGATAAAAGCTAATTTATATTAAACAAAAAGGATATATTAAATTTGTAAATTTCGTGTATTTCTTAATCTATAATAATTACTTAATTAATTACTATTTGGTATGTACAAAATGCTATTATATCTACTTAGTAGTTACAATGTGTCGTGTTGTTCTTCAAACACTCGCTTACTCTGCAAGCGAGATGAGCGAACAACACGCAGAGAGCGCGTCTTAACTCTTAACTATGGCACACACAGCCCAGAGAGCTCACACTCACGCACTCTTCAGGTACTTGAGTGTCTTTATTACGATTCCTATGCCGTCATCACAACACACCTCATAAGGGAACATTCGGTGGCGTTTTGCATGGCTCGGGGGGCGGTGCTCTCTTTTCATCAGGCATGCGTGACTGATAATACGCGCAGTACGGCAGTGGATCCCAGAATGCAAATAATGCCTCTCGCGTGTCCAATACGGTGTCCAGCAGCTTCCCGACAGTTGCGTTGTGCCCGCAACGTGACGATCCTTGACATAAATAAGGTAGAGACACGCCCACACGAGCTCCTAACGCCACCAATTTATTATTATGGCCGTTCGTGGGGTTTTCTTCGCGTACGAGTCGGAATGACACATGACCCGTCATGGGCTTCATCGGCGCCAAGAAGGATACAAATCTTTGCACCCAAGCATCCGCTTCCTCATCTCTCTGAGGTACTAATCCCTTCCTTGTAGAGTCAACACGGCAAGAAACGTTGTTCACCGCTCGCGATTCTTTCAAAGTAGTACAAGTCACAATTCTTTCTCCTTTCGGCTCTCTTACAATTACCCATGGTTTCTCCGCACTAATCTCTCGCGGGAACCTAAATTCATTTTGGCATTCGGGCATAATAAAACGCAAACGATCTCTTGCACCTCGTGCTCCAGCACTTGCGATAAAATGTCGTCCCCCCTTCGAGGCGCCGCTTTCGTACCACGCGCGAACATCTTCATCATTGACGACAACCCAGAATTGTGGAGTGGCTAAGCCGGCAGCTCTGCATACCCTCATCAACTCCAGAGGGTCATCAAGTGTTACAACGTCGCGAGCAGTCGGCACAAAACACTGACATCCGGCTTTTTCAAGCTGTGGCTTCGCTAAGGCATCGTAATATGCCGGTGTAGTGATACTAACAGGAACATAAAACACCACTGACTCTCTTTCCACAATTTCTCTTAACGCTTTCGCATAAGCCAAGGGATCCGCTGGATTAGGTCGTGGTACTGTATAAAATTTATGTACAGCAGCTGAGTACTTCAATAGTGCGAACTGTCCCTCTATTTCGAAAGCTATAACTCTTGCGCCTGCAGAATGGAAGTTTCTTGCCAAATGTAAAGCTTGCACTGAACTGCCTCCACTTATAAGTACAGTACGGGGTTTATTTGGATTTTTAGAGCTGATCACGCGTCCGATCTTCCTGAGTACTCCGAGTGGACACTGTACACACTTCCAAAATATAAATAACGTAGCAGCGATCCACAACGTAGGGAGAACAACAAGTATTTGCTTCCAGGCCGGATGTGATACAAGGTTCAGTAAAGTGAAAAGTGGCTGGAAGAGAAGTCGGGGGATGAAGGTGATAATTCTTATAAATCGTGGCAACGGCGGCGGTCGTTCAGGCGAAACAGCTCGCTCTTCAGGTATGAGAGAGAAGGTCGATGAAAACGAGCGACGGAGTGCTGTGAAGGGCGGCGGTTGGTGCGAGCATCTTTTAACGCGAGGTGAGAACACAAGCTCTGTGTTAGAGCGCGTAAGGCGGCTATACTCAGGAGCGCAAGCCGGCATGATGCGCAGACGACGGTTAGTTATGGACTGGTCCGCGCGCGGTCGTTCGGCGCATATAAACAGTCTTGTTATCAGCAGTGCGCCGGCGCCCCGCTACACATTATCTTTGTACCCAATTAACACTCACCTAGTTAAAAAGTAAACAAAGTGTAGAATTTGCAAGCTTTGAATCAGGCTTTGAGTTGTTTGAGTTTGAGTTTGAGTGAAGGTCAGTTTTTAATAATAGATAATGTACAATGGGATATATTTAATGAACATATCAACAAAATCAACTATATGAACCATAGAATATCTATCTATAAATATTTTCAATTTCAAATTACTACAAAAAAATAACTAAGGTATCTGAATGAAATATATTTTACAAGGTAACAACCCATTAAATATTTACAGTGATGATAGTTGGATATATTAAATACAATAGGAACACTAGAATATTTTATACAATTCAACAGTTGCCTTTCTCTGGTATAAATGCATGAAATGTGTTGATTAAAATTAGGAATCATTAATACCTCTATTGAAGAATCATTATAACTTCTATATAATTCAGTTTTAATAAAATATGTTTATATATGTGGTTTCAAAATTAATAGATGAAGTGGAAACCAAAACAAAAAACATACTAATCAAAGACTAATTATGACCCTATTGCATTAGCATTCTTTCACTAGCTGAAAAATATAAACTTGTTATTTTCTATAAACCATACCACATCTGTAATGCACTTAATTGAGTTTATATCGCCATCTAAATAGATCTATACAGAAATGGTATAATATTATATTGGTAAAATGTGTAAAATTTTCTACTAGATAAAAGCTATTAGCTATAGCTTTAATCTAGTAGAAAATTTTAATATATATAAATATTAAATATATATTATTATATATTATATAGATATAAAATCTATTTAATATATAAGGATGGTTCAAAAGTGACAAATTATATTCAATACATAGCCTATAAACACTAATCAACATGCTATATACAACATATATAGACTAAAATATATATATATTTATTTATATACAAAAATCTACATATCTAAGTTAATTAAATCGCAACTTGATATATCATATTTATTACACATTTCAAATAATAAATAGAATCTCAATTTATAAATATTCTTATTAGCAGCATTAAACAACAAATATTAATTATTATTCATAAGATTAGCACTAAACAACAAATGGTAAATCTGTCTCTTTCAAATCAATCGAGCCATTCTTACAAACTATGTGCAATTCATTGTTTGGTTCTTTCTCAAATCTAAACCTCTTTGGATGTGCGTCATCCATAAATCTTCCTAATTTTAAAATTTTATCATCCACAATTATTTTGTCTGCTATCAAGTTGGTAGCGGGCAAGTTCTCAACTATATTTGGCATTAAAAGCTCTACTTTTCCCTTCTCATGTATAAAGATGCTGGTCTTATTCATCAACTGTGATGCGTGCATAAACACATCTCCACTCTTCAGAGTGGCCTGTAAATTACCTGAAAAGCCAGTAATGTGAAGATTTCCACGTTGTATGACATCAATTAATACAGATCTATGGAGGTGATAGAGCTGTATATTACCCATTAAGGTAGTGAAATGTGATTGGTCACTGTAACATGACTTCACAATAATTGGGCCAGCATGGGTCGAGACGTTAAACTCATTAGCCATAATGTTGTGGCAGCTGATCCCAGAGTTCCCTCCAGTTTTTAAGTCAATATGACTGGCTTGTAGACGACCCTCGGAACTTAAAGCTCCCTCAGCGCTCTCGAGTTTAATACTCTGTGCTTTTAAATTGTCAACATTAACTGATCCCTTCTGAGTCTTCACAATGACCTCTTGTCCTTCCAATCTGGATATATTAACTGAGGCGCTGTCAGTTGTATTGACTTGAATTTTTAATTGATACGGCACATGTATAACACACACGTCGTTTCTATCTGATGCCTTATTCTTGTTCAACAGTTCCAAGCATTTAGATGTCTGCTTTACTTGGAAATCGATTGGCTTCGTGCCCTCACTATATAATGTCATTGTCAATTTATTGTGGGCTTTTATATCATTAACATCAATGGGCAACATCTTAACATGAATGGGGCTCTCAATAAATATGCTTGTGTGACTCTCTATAGTCTTCTCAACAGTCCTAACAGGATTTAATTTCTTGATGTCGGGATGGCTGCTAAATTCTGCAACAGATAACCTCAAATACTTGAGGTACTTATGTAAGACTCGTTGTCCTGGTAAAGTGAACATTCTGAATTAATTGTTATTCTTAGTTTTCACTTAAACATTTTAATATACCTCTAATTTAATTCAATTAATCCTCGCATTTTTGTCTCACTTGACAGTTGACAGCATATATTTATATACTCTTTGGTTAACACTTGACAGCAACTAATAACACCTGACTTTAGCGATTCCTCGTTTAAAACTATTACCGTTTCGATATACGACACTAACGACCACATTTTTTACTAGTCGAACGAAGTTTGGCGACATTTCCCTTCGGTCACGTTTTTCAAAAAAGAAGAAATGGGCCATACGCACATCTGAATAACAATAGTATCCTCTTATCTGTGAAATACGGAGGATTGTTTGTGTTTAGTATAATACATTGTATCCAGCATTTTATTTTATTTAAAATCAGGCTTACCATTATTTTTTATGAGAAAGGGTACGAGTAAAGGATGTTAAATTAATTTACCAAAAAAAGCTTGTGAATTATTCACTCTATTAAAAATCTATGGGTACTGTAACACATGCTAATTAAGAGCATGCTCATTATGAGCATGCTTATGTCATTTGCTGTCAATAAGCATTCTATTTTCAACCATACTACTCAATTTATATGGTCGATATTAACATGGCTGTCGATTTTCAAGCATGCTCGAAACTGGCATGCTCTCATGCTAATAATGAACATATGTAACAACAACTATTCTCCTAGTTTTCAAATGGAAAAAAAAGACAAAACACACATACTTGTATCGAGAGCATGTCCGATACTAGCAGGCTCTCATGCTAATAATGAGCATGTGTAACAGTGCTCTATTCTCCTGGTTTTCAAATGGAAAAAAAAGACAAAAACATAGATTAATTTACAAGCGTGAAGGAGTTTTGGTGAGACTGTGGAAGAGTCATATCCGTTTTTGCATTATTATCTCAGATTTGTGTTTCAATGGATATTATTAGATAAAATTCGTGGCATTTTATTTAATAAGTGTCCGTATATGAGTGCAAATGTGGGGAATGGTGTAAATATCGTGTTTAGTGTGCTCTCCTACAGTGTCGTCAGAACTCCCTCGCAACATCATGCATAAAGTGTCACGACTTTATGTATGATTAGGTTAGGATAAGTTAGTTTAGGTTAGTTTTAAGTTTCAACATCATCTTCATCATCACTACTCTTATTATAAAATAACGTCAGACAAGGCAGTATGGCTTAAAAGCTTTAGCCTGTCCAAAAAGGGACAAATTAAAAAAAAAAAATCAAATTTGCGAATCAATGAACTCATCTTCTTCTTTCGTTACCTGCACAAATTTAGCACCCCATCGAAGGATTTTTGAACTCAAAATGACCTTAATCGATAGGTCTACGTTAGGTCTGTATAGGTCCACCATCATTTTTGTTAGGTCACTTATAGTTTTTTTATAAATATTTTTTTAAATTTTGTAAAAAAAAAATTACATCTTAGCATCTCATTTAAACGGAAACTCATTTATCTTTATATTTCTGCATTCTTTATCGTTAGGTCAGTATTGGTCTATAGTTTTTGCTTTTATATTATTCATTTAATTCTTTTTATTAACAATTATAAATAATTTATCACTGGCGCATGCGCTCAACGCATCTAGTCATAGCATGGTGCGAAATTTAAAGTTTTCCCGTTCCGTTTTCATTGCTTTCATTATCAAAACACAAACTTCTCTCATGAAGCTCAAATAATCTCATAATTTTAATCTCTAATTACTCCTCTACCACTCTACTACTCTAATAAAAAATCAGCACGACGAATACTAAAATTGACTCAATGGTAATTATATGGTAGACCATGTAAATTACCTCAACTAACATTTTTTACATGTTCATCAGACAACATCAGATTCTTGATCGGCTTTTTAATAATTGTTTTTGTAATACCTATTTATGAATTATATTAGCTGTAAATAATTATTGGATTTATAACATAAAAATTGTCTCCGACTATTTTTAATTATACATTTTTAAAAACTCCCGCTCTTTCACTCCTGCTTAAAGAATGGGACGTAAGAGTGCGCTCTCATATTTTTTCTTCATTGGAAACTATTTCGTATAGTGTGTAACAGAAAAATTATTTGAATCTGTTGGATGAATATTTTGTAAGTGATGGTCCCTGAAATTGGTATGAGCTAATTTATCAACAATGTACTAATGGAATTGTTGTTACTGTCAATACTGGAATTCAGTACACGAATAAAAGCCATTGGCGCTAAAATCAGTATATATCATATTAACACAAGGAATTTTATTATTGAAGTATTTCCGTGAGTTGAACATTTGTCATCAAGAAGAAATCAAATCTGGTAAGTAATGAAAATCAATGCCGTTATTGTTAAAAAAACAATAAGTATTGTATCTTTCTATTCTAATATATTAACATAGGTTTGTATCTATTCAAAACTTTTTTTCATAATCCGTCATTTTAATAAATTTCAATTCGTTTTCGTACGGGTAACATCCTCTAGTTTCAGGAACTTTTTAATTTTTTATTAGCTTTTTATTAGCTTCACCTGTATGTATTTTTGTATGTTTGTATGTTTGTAGGTTTGTAGGTTTGTAGGTTTGTTTGTAACCGACTTCTTTTTTAGTTTCCGCTGATTGCCACTAGATGGTGCGATTTGTGAACTATGACAGTTCTAGACTAGAAAACCGAACTAAAAAATAGAAAATAAATAATAGTTTAAAAAAACTAAAAAACACGCTTTTTATAGAAAACCGAACTAAAAAATAGAAAAATAAAAAAAAAAAATTATTTTAAAAAAAGCGTGGGGTGCATGGTGTGAATAGTTATAAATATTTTATTGACAGATATGAGTAGAGTGATTATCATTTCGTTAATATCTAAAAAGCACCCCACGCTTTTTTTAAAATAAAATATTTTTTTTTATTTTTCTATTTTTTAGTTCGGTTTTCTATAAAAAGCGTGTTTTTTAGTTTTTTTAAACTATTATTTTTCCTATTCCAGGCACTGTAAATGGCACAAATCATCGCGGCAGTGGGGAGACTTTTTTTTAGAGCCTTGGCTGATTGCGAATCACTGGTTGAAATTAAAAATTTTTAATTTAAAAATTATGTTATTTTTTTATCATATATCTTCACATGTATCCTTAAAAAATTAAGACACTACATGCAATAGTTATGTTTAAAAAAAAAGTTCATAAGAACTTCTTATCTTTCAAATGGTCATACTAATGGTGGCCAGTACCATACCAATTATTCAGTTTTTACGTGAAATAGCTAGGAATTATACGCTATGAGAGCAGTTTGTAGTTTAATTAATTTTTTTATTGACGTAATGAAAACGGAACGAAAAAACTTTAAATTTCGCACCATGCTATGACTAGGTGCGTTGAGCGCATGCGCCAGTGATAAATTATTTATAATTGTTAATAAAAAGAATTAAATGAATAATATAAAAGCAAAAACTATAGACCAATACTGACCTAACGATAAAGAATGCAGAAATATAAAGATAAATGAGTTTCCGTTTAAATGAGATGCTAAGATGTAATTTTATTTTTTGCAAAATTTAAAAAATATTTATAAAAAAACTATAGGTGACCTAACAAAAATGATGGTGGACCTATACAGACCTAACGTAGACCTATCGATTAAGGTCATTTTGAGTTCAAAAATCCTTCGATGGGGTGCTAAATTTGTGCAGAATCTTTCGTTATTGGCGACTATGACCCTACTAGTCACTTTTGGCCATTAATAAAATCAATGAACTCAATGAAGTAGGAAACCCATTTAAACAAGTCATTTCAAGTCAATGTTTTTGACTTAAAGGTAAGGTTACCAGGTCATTAAAACCCTTAAAAAAAGTCAATGTTTTGAATGTCCAAAATGTCAAATCTCATGTCAAAAAATTAAAATTGCAGTTGCGCGTGTACCCACTTAAATTTTATTATTTCATTATAACTATTGCAAAAAAAAATGATAGGACTGCTTAATAAGTTTGCATTAACATAAATTAAAGTACACATTAAAATCTGCAAACTACAGTGTTATTAGAATAATAATTTGTTAATTTATTTAATGTGATTGTTTTAGTGACTAGATGTTTAAAAAACGTGCCACTTTGTACTATATGAATTAATTCTAAGAATTAGTCCTTTATTTAAATAATATTAGAAATCTATGCGCAAAGATGAATGCTGACCTGAAAGAAGCTTTTTCACGAATTAAACCTATCTGTGATGTACTGATGATATGCCCATCAGCCGAGAGTATCGGCGCTTATGTTGATCGAGTAGCTGACTTAAAAAAAGAAGTTGTACAGGAGCTTCAACAATACTTGTTGTTTCCTCTTATAACACACTTGAAGTCTGCAGTCACACAGTAAGAAAATAATAATATGTCTAATAATAATGTTTCTTGCCATTTTTAACTTAAGGAGAATTGACACAAAGTATTTTCAGTTAATATAGATGAAAATAGTTTAGTGATAATATAATATATGTATAAGTTACAAAGTTATTTTGAATTATTTCAATAAAAACCCTGTAAGATATTTGAGGGTACAAAGTAAAAAATGCACTCAGTATGGGGTAGTTATACGGTATATAACTACCCCACGGTATAACTAATACCTTATTGCTTTATCTTTCTATTGATTTAGGAACATTACTAATTCTATTTACCACTAAACAAAGCCTTATTATGAACACATATAAGTGGTTTATAGTTGACACATTCTTATTTAAAATAATAAAAAATAATACAGTAATAAAATTAGGGAAACATTATCTAAAATCTTGTAAATATAATAGAATTTAAATTCAAAGAAAGAAGAAATCTGTGGTGCAGATGAACAAACATTTGTAAAACATCTTTAAAATCTCAAGTTTTAGATCTTTCAATCTACATTAGAATAGTGACATAGTTTTTTATCATCTGCCTCATTTCTTTGATGGTAATTCTGCGTTAGAGTTGCCTCTATATAAAAGAATAAGAGTTATATATTATTTTTAAAAGATGTAATATATTTTCTAAACATAACTTCACACCAAATCCCTATGTATGTATATATTTTCTACTTGTATGCTTCTTGTTTCTAATGTAAAACATATTGTTTCAGCGATAAACATGAGTTACAAAGAAGACTGGTAGATGCTATGGCATTAGTGTTAGAGAATGTGACTGTGAATAGTTTTGAAATGTGTATGAAAATGGAAATGGGCTTACTACAAATTGTGTTTGAGCACAACAGACCTGGAATGAGTAAGTTTGATGATTGAAAACATTAAAATAATAGTGAACAAGTCATATTTTAATTAATTAACTGAGGCAGCAAACAAGTCACTGTATTATTTGAACTACTATGGTGCCCATTAAATTGTTTTTTCAGTAAAAACATAACACATAAAATAATCACACCCTTTTTATACTCGTAGACAGCAGCTGTTAAGCCTTGACTTGCCAAATCATTATTTTATGTCCCAAAACGGAATAGGTGACAAATCATTTGCTATACACCAGGCTCAAAGTTGTCAGTAAAAAGATATTTATAAATATAATTTAAATATATTTTTTGAAAGAACTCATAGAAAATTGATTTTCCATTTGTTTTCAGTTGGGGATATACCGGAGGAGTTAAAACTGAGTGTTATGAAATGTCTCACAGTACTTTTGATTAATATAAATCCTAAGTTCAGACTGGCAATGTTGAAATCACATGTGCCATTACTAGGAAAAGCTGTTTATATTTCTGTTCATATGGCTAAATTAGAGAAACTTAGAGCATTGAGGTAGCTGTGTTATATTTTTAGTTATTAAGTAATTCACTTCAACGATAGAAACTAGTGTGGTTTCTTTACCAAGATTCTCATTTATATTTTAAAAGATGGAAAAAGAAAAGTTAATAATTTTATTTTTAATACATTTTAGATTAGCAGCGATAAACAGTGTCACGGCGCACACTGCAACTCATCAAAAATTAACAAATAACTATCACATAGAGTGTCCAACACTGGAAAAATCTGTTGTAGACATGTTATCTCTCATTCTACCTGGTGTGCTTGGTGCTTTACAGGATGTTGCCAATGCAACTAACAACCCCGGCCATTTACTTGTTGTAGTAAGTTTATATGGTAATAGAATTGATACTAAATTGTCCTAATTGTCTCACAGAATTGGCATCTTTTATATATTTCATACTTTATATATTTTATATATTTCATTCTTGATGGACTAGGACGGAATATAATACTCATTATTCTTTACCTAAACTATTCAATTCAACTTTTTTAGGCTGCTATAGATGCAATGCATAGAATAATATGTTTGGCGATGAACAATAAATTTTTGAAGTGCTGTAATGAGTTGACATCTGCAGACTTTATCAAAATGATTAAGGACAAGGATAACAGAGAAGTAAGCAGTAAGGGTAATTAATAATTTTAGAGTATACCATTAGCAAAATATAATTGATGTGAATTAAAATAAAATGTACCAGAATATGTCCAAATATCTTATTAATTATGTTTATTTTTAGCACCTGTTGACCCCAAGAGTTTGACAGTGGGCACTCCTGAATGGTTCTCAGTGGTGGGTGAGAAGTTACTTCTAGTAACAAAAAGTTTGATGCCATTGCGTACACATGAACATTTCAAAGTGAGAAAAGAATTGGCTGTATTTTGTTCTAGACTACTGTTTGAGTGCAATGTGTAAGATTTTTTAATTTAGTATGTGATTCTTTTGACTCAGTATACTATTTACATAACATAACATAACTTCACGCCTTTTGTTACCCGAAAGTGTAGGCAGCGGCTGTTAAGCCTCGTCTCGCCGTTATGTTTACGTCCCAAATGGAATAGGTGGCGAACCTATTGCCATACCGGGCACAAAGTTTGTCAGTCATCGGTATTTATCACACATAACTTCCGAAAACAATTTCGAAAAGTCATTGGTGTGAGCCAGTGTCTGGAATCGAACCCCGGACCTCTGGATCAGAGGCCATGTGCTCGCCCACTGCGCCACCGAGACGCCTGTTTCTTAATTATTAATGTAATCAAAAGTTATTAACTAATCAAATGTTAACAAAACTAGTTTTAAAAATAAGATGTTGATGAGAAGACAAAAACCTTTATGGATCAAAGTAACCAATATTAATCATCATTTCATATTTTTCAGTACAATGCAAAGTTCAATACCTCTAGTGTTAGATACACTAATATGCCTCGCCAAAGACGAATACTCAGAGGTGTCTGAATATTGTACTAATGCTATCAACACATACTTCGCCAATGTCTCTGATGACATCAGGAGTAGCACACTGGATACTCTTTGTGACAACTTGTTTGCTACACTCACTGGTCTTCCGAGAGTTATGAACAATATTGGTAAGTATTTGTTATAAAATTACATTATTATATTATGTAATAGAATTTAGTTCGACTAGGGGCCCTCCATTAATCATGTGATATTTTATGGAGCATTTTTTAACCCCCTCCTCCTCCTCATTTTGCTGATATGTGGTGAGATTTAACACTAACATTGTGATATTTCGTGATTTTTGTCAAAACCTCCCCCTTTCCCCCTCCACTTTCAACTTCATGGTTCACGTGGTTAATGGATGGCCCTAATTTACTATGTATCAAGAATCGTATCAAATTTATTATGTGTTAAATAGAATAGTACTGAAATGATGCGTTATATATGTGTAGACTCGAGTCGCAAGCTGGCGACCCTGAACCTGGTGCACGGCTACATGTGCGTGCTGGGCGGCGCGGGGCGGGCGCCGCGCCTGGCGCTGGCGCTGAGCTCGGCGGCGCGCGCGCAGGCGGCGAGCACGGCGCTGGCGCAGGCCGCCGCCGCGCAGCCCGCGCCCGCCGCGCTGGCGCAGCACGCGCTCCGAGGTCACTGAACCTTTTTTTCTTTTATTTGTCACCGGTTTCAAGCATATGCTAAATACTTTGGTACCTTTAAAAATTACAAAAATGTAAAAGTAGGCCGCTTTACGATCACGCCCACTGTACTGCGTAGGAGTTAAATAAAAATAAAAGAGGGTGTGTATACTTATACACCCGCTAAAAGTTATACTTCTTTGGCGTAACGAGATAAAAAATCTTTTCTAAAAACTTTTGCCTTTTTCTACAATTGTAAAAAACTAGCAATAAAGATAAAGTATTTAATACATTCAAACGTAACATTATAGCTAATTATCTAGATAAATAAAGTTTATTTAAATATCACAAAACAATAGCTATGTTCACCGACTAACTGATTATAGCTAACTTAAGGATGTCGGTTTTTTATGACCGTGTGCGTGTGTACGCGCATCGTATAAATTTACGATTACCATTTTTTTCTAACGCGCCATCAGAAGTACCGAGGTAACGTCAATAAAAGTAAAGTATATTGTAACAGTGTATATTTAACAGTGGTAGAGCCAAGCAGTTAGCTGCATGAATGGGCCGGCTCGACCGGTGAAATACCACGGCCTCTCAGAAGATCGACATAAAGTGGCTCATGTCGCGTTTCGCTCGGTGAGAGAGGTATCCGTAGGCCCTTAATGGCAGCGAAAATTAAAGAACACTTACCCCAGGAGGGTACCAGTTGCCACAACCCCCCTTGAGCGTCCACGGTTTGGTATCCAACAAGGCGTGGACGCTCAAGCTGCCCCTCGTAGTCTGGGGAGGGCAAATTCTCGCTCTCTACATAAAACTGGCCGGGGCAAACGCAAGGGCAAGGACATCACGGCTAAATGTGGAAATTTGTAACATCAGGGGTATGCGCACAAACCTTCTTGCCGTCCACCACCACCTTGAGACGATAAAGCCGTCCTTACTGTTCCTTACGGAGACGCAGATATCTTCTCCGGCGGACACTACGATCTCTCATATCCTGGGTACAATCTGGAGCATTCCTTTGTACCACGGGCTGGGGTTTGTGTGTTTGTCCGGGAGGATATCTGTGCTCAGCGCCTCGGCAGCCATGAAGGAAGGGACCTCTGGCTGCGTATAGACTGCGGTGACTACCCTCGCATCTACGCATGCCTTTATAGGTCCCACAGCGCCAACACCGACACAGACCGACTCATGGACCACGTACAAATAGCTGCAGATTCTGTACTTCAACAGGTGCCATCTGCGGAGATCGTGATACTCGGCGATTTTAATGCACATCACGCCGAATGGCTTGGATCGCGCTCCACCGATCACGCTGGTAAATCTGTCCATGACTTTGCTTTAGCATTTGATCTGACACAACTGATTACTGTGCCCACGCGCATCCCAGATGTGGACGATCATTTACCTTCCCTGTTGGATCTTCTGCTGACCTCCCATCCTGACGGATATGTGATCTCTGTAGACGCCCCTTTGGGCTCTTCGGATCACTGTCTGATAAGGAGTACGGTGCCACTCACGTGCCCACTTCGACCGCGTGTTGCGAGTCGCCGCCGTGTGTGGCATTACAGGTCAGCAGACTGGGATGGAATGCGGAATTTTTTCGCATCCTACCCATGGGGTCGGGTTTGCTTCTCGCCGGAAGATCCTGACGTCGTTGCCGATTCTGTCACTGATGTGGTGCTGCAGGGGATGGAGCTTTTTGTTCCATCCTCAGTGGTGCGGTTCGGTGGCAGATTCCAGCCCTGGTTTGGTCGCTCATGCAAAACGGCATTACGCCTTAAGCATGACTGCTATCAGGCCTGGGCAAAAGCAGCGTCGTCTCGGGATCTAAATACCGGTAATCTTAAGAAGAGGTACAACCACGCCTCCAGGTCCTTCAAAAGAGTTATAGCCGTGGCAAAGTCTAAGTACATAGGCGGGATTGGCGAGAAACTAGTTCGCCTTCCCTCGGGAACTCGTGCGTTCTGGTCTCTCGCTAAGGCTGTCCTTGGGAATTTCTGCAAGCCATCTCTTCCACCTCTGCAAAGGGAGGACCAGTCATTGGCCCACGACGCTAAAGAAAAAGCCGACCTTCTTGGTACTCTTTTTGCGGCTAATTCGACTCTGGACGATAAGGGGAAAATTCCACCGACCATCCCACGTTGTGACCACGCCATGCCGGAGATCTGTTTCCGGCAAAGTACTGTACGGCGCATACTTTTCTCCCTAGACGTCCAAAGTCGAGTGGGCCTGACGGAATCCCAGCAATAGTGTTGAAGATGTGTGCTCCAGAGTTGGCACCGGTTCTAACGCGTCTCTTTCGGTACTCCTACTCTCTCGGCGCTGTACCAGCATCGTGGAAGGTAGCTTTGGTCCACCCGATCCCTAAAAAAGGTGATCGCTCAGATCCGTCCCACTACAGACCTATCGCCATCACCTCCCTATTCTCCAAGACTATGGAAACTCTGATCAACCGCCAGCTCCTTAGCTATCTAGAAGAGCACCAGTTGATTAGCGACCGTCAGTACGGATTCCGTCAAGGTCGCTCAGCTGGTGATCTTTTAGCCTACTTAACCCATCGGTGGGCGGAAGCGGTTGAGAGTAAAGGAGAGGCGCTGGCCGTTAGTTTAGACGTGGCGAAGGCCTTCGATCGGGTTTGGCACAAGGCACTTCTCTCGAAGCTTCCATGTTATGGGCTTCCCGAGAAATTATGCGATTGGGTCTCCAGTTTTCTCATGGATCGGAGCATTAAGGTCGTTGTCGACGGGTCATGCTCCGACTTAAAACCTGTGAATGCTGGAGTCCCCCAGGGCTGTGTGCTATCCCCTACGCTGTTTCTTCTGCATGTGAATGACATGCTGCAGTACAGCAGTCTTCATTGTTATGCGGATGACAGTACGGGGGATGCCCTATATACCGGCCACCCGCGGATTTCTCGGGAAAACGTCGATGAGTACCGGAACAAACTTGTGTCTGAAATAGAAACTCTGCTCAGTCAGGTTTCGGACTGGGGCCGACTAAACTTAGTCCAATTCAACCCTAAGAAGACACAGGTTTGCGCGTTTACCGCTAAAAAGACACCATTTGTCGTAGTTCCCTGCTTTGAGAGCACTCCCTTAGCCGTCTTAGCCAATATCGGAATTCTTGGTGTCGACTTGTCGAGTGACGTCCAATTTCGCGATCATCTGGAGGGCAAGGCCAAATTGGCCTCTAAAAAGCTTGGTGTACTCCATAGAGCGGGACGGTATTTCACGTTACGTCATCGCTTGCATATAAAGCGCAGGTCCGGCCTCACGTGGAATACTGTTCTCATCTTTGGGTGGGGGCACCCCACTACCAGCTTTCTCCATTTGACCGCATTCAACGACGCGCGGGGCGCTTGATCTGTTGGCGTTGCGGAGAGATGTTGCATCTCTATGCATCATGTACCGCTTATACCACGGGGAGTGCTCTGAGGAATTGTTCGGACTTATACCGCCTGCTGACTTTCGCAATCGCCCGACTCGCCAGTGTTTCCATCCACATCGGCTTAATAGTTGGCGATCTACGATAGTGCGATTCAGCCGTCACTTCCTGCCACGCACTGCTCCTATATGGAACCATTATTATTATTATTACGGGCCTCGGAACCTTCAAGAAACGAGCGTATTCCTATCTTAAAGGCCGGCAATGCTGATGCGACGCCCCTGGTGTTGCGGATGGCCATGGGCGGCGGTGATCGCTTTCCATCAGGTGACCCGCTCGCTCGTTTCCCCCTTTGTCCATAAAAAAAAAACTTTTTATAAAAGCCGAATGCGATTTTTATGACATCTATATCTATTACAGACATAAATTCAGCACCACCCTTGAACTCACCGTGGTGTAAGCTCAAGCACTTGGACGATGAAGCGTGTGAACGTCGCTTCCAGGAAATCTGTCGCCTGCTGGGCGAGGCGGAGTGCGCAGAGCTCATGCTGGACCAGCTGCTCGAGCTGTTCCAACAGACGAGGGATGCTGAACTTGTTTATATCATGAATTGGATGTGTACAGGTACATTCAGTACCCATTTTAACGAATATAAAGAATAAAAAAATCATTATTCCTTAGACTTTACAAAGTACTTAGAATCGTTATACAAAACTACTAGCTAAATTTCGCGGAGCTTAGAATCCATTAAATCACACTGTTTTAAATGTGAAAGCAAATCTAAGTGCCAATTCCGGCGTCAAGGCTCTGAGAAGAACTGGCACGAAACTCAAAGCCGACTCTTTTCAAAATTATTATAGTTAAAATATTATCATCCGTATAATTTTATCCCCGGGCGAGAGTCCCGCAAGTCGTTTCTGATGTTATTGTATATTAATCGTTAATAATATTTCAGCGACCAACTCATCTGAGAATCTTATAAAACGAATATTGAACACGTACATAGAGGAAGACGTTTGGTACTTACCATTAGAGGTGTACAATAAGGAGCCCGCACTCACCCAGAGGGATACTCTGGACGTGTCTGTGTACAATCCACATTCGTGGCACAAGGACAGTGTACCCGGTGAGTTTATTTGTAAAACAATATTCTAATCTTCTGCTCGGGTTGGCACAACATGTTTTCTTTTTCAATTCTATATGCTACTAGCATGCGATTACTTGGTGACTCTCCTAGAATGCAACCTTCTGCCTGCCACCGCTCTAACTTCCGCTGTAGCTCCCTTGTTGTACTGTCTGCAAGGCAACGCCATTTTAATAATAATCTTAATCTTGTGGCTTCCAAAAAAAATATTTTAATATTTTTAGCATTAAAATATTTATGACTCAGTTCGCACGCTCGTAACACCTCAATAAATAACTATATGACGACGTTGTTCCGAGTACAAGAAACGTTACATTAAAAAAATGACAGAGACGAAGCCGCGGGTGTTATGAGTTTTTTTTTGTGCACAGTACAACAGTGCGTCTGTGACGTCGCCGCTCCCAGGTCTCAACTTATTTCTTATATTTTGGATTCTAATGTTAAATACTTTTTTAACCGACTTCCAAAAGAGGAGGTTCTCAATTCGTCTGTATGTTTTTTTTATTTATTTTTTTTACCTTACAGATTTATACGAGGGCGCGGTAGAGACTCGGTATACGGACATAAGTTACGCGCAGTCCCGCGTGAGGTCCCCCCAGGCCTCGCGCGGGCCGCAGGGCTCCTGCAGCTCGCTGGGGGAGGCGCACCGGAACATGCTGGTGTCGTGCCTGCTGACCGAGGGGCTGGGCGTCATGGCCGCGCGCCTGCAGGGACACTATCAACCCTATCTGTTGAAGACCCTGTGTTTGGTGCTCGAGAGGGTTGGTGAGTCCACATGCTTGTTACAATCTATGCAAATTTATGCCAATTTATGATTTTTACGTTTTTTATATATCAATATATATATTATCTTGAAGGTTAATATTAAAATAAACGTGCCCCCGGTGCAATAGTTGTGTAGTGTGATCGTGTTCCCCCAGGCAGCAAGTACGAGATGCTGCATCTGGCCGGCCTCAAGAGCATCCACGCGATATCGCGCGCCTGTGGACACGCCTCCGTCACCGAGCTCGTCAAGTGTAACGCGGACTACTTTACTAATCAAGTCACCGTTAGGTTAAAAAAGGTAATAGTTTTATCTTTCTTTGTGTATGACATGACTATGATTTCATAATATATCACTTTTATGACAACAACGATGCTACCTTTTTTTTTATACTACCCGGTGAACTTAGTTCCGCATCAAAAGTATTTTTTTCAGCGTTTACAATTAAAGTGCCTAATCTCGAAAATTATCACTTTTTATTTCATTATACATGAATTAAACACACAAACGACCCCGTTGACATCTATTAAAAAAACCGCATCAAATCTATTGTGTAGTTCAAAAGATCTAAGCGTAGAAGGAAACACATAGCAGAAAGCGACTTTGTTTTATACTATGTAATGACAATGTTCATAAAAATTAAACATAAATATATTTATCTCTAAGACTTTCTCGAATCACGTTCATGACATTAAAACAACCTTTAGGATTATATCGCGTTTATTTATTACTAATATTATTTATTTCCCGACGTTTTGAACTCTTTATAGAGATCATTTTCACGAGTCGAAACGTCGGGAAATAAATAAAATTAGTAATAAATTATACGCGATATAATCCTAAAGGTTGTTTTAATGTCATAAACTTAAATATGTTTTAGGCGTGGAATTGTCAGTCGGCGTTGCAGATCCTGTCGGTAGTAATGGAGTACAGTGACTCCAATATATTGAACTATTTGTATGGAATCGTTCAAGATGTAAGTATAGCTTAAATTTGGACATTTTTTATTAACTAGAGCATATTGCACCTACGTCCAAGAAGATCCAAAGAACATCAATTTTTTACACTGAGATTAGAGTTATTTTTAGGGAGGGATAGGAGGGCAAACGAGCAGGCGTGTCACCTGATGATAAGCAACCAACGCCGCCCATGGACACCAGCAACACAGATAGTGTTACTGTTGCGTTGCCGACCTTTCAGGGATAGGGAAGGATGGGGGGGTGAGCCTCCGGGTACCTCTCTCACCGAACGAAACGCGGCATGAGCCACTTTACGTCGATCTTCTGAGAGATCGTGGTATTTCACCGGTCGGCCCATTCATGCAGCGAACTGCTTGGCTCTACCACTGTCAAAATTTAAATTAAATAAAATTCGATAAGAAATTATTGTAATGACAAGAAACGAGTCATTAATGTTAATATTATGACAGGTGTTGGTTCAAAGCTGTGATAAATATTACGAGAACGATCTACAAGCATACTTGCAAGTGTTCGTGACATTCCTCGAGTGTATCCGCAAGTGGTACATGATAGCGCAGCGAGCGCCCGACGTGTCCTCGCCTGACCGCCTCATAGACCTGCTCGCGGATCTCAGAGAACACTTGCAACACACTGAAGAAGCAGACAGGCTGCTCGACAACGAAAGCTTTGAGAAAGAGACTGGCAAAAGCGTAGAAGAGATGTATAAAGAAGATATGAGCGCGCGAGAAGAGAACGAATTGAATTACGATGACACGGTTGCAGGTAGAATTATTTAACACTCGTAAATTTTATAATCGGTCGGTTACAAGTCCAACTTCTTGAGGCGATCATGAATAATTTTTTTTTAGAAGAAAAACCCCCACCCCCGCAGTATGTCGCAGTGACAGTGACCATACTGAGACGCTGTCTCAATTACGTGGTGAGGTCACAAAAGGAGAACTGCATCCTATCTCTCCGAGTGTTGAATACGGGACTGCCCATACTGCGCGGATACGACGACGAGCTTCTGCCGCTCGTGCACCAGATTTGGGCCCCGCTGGTCAGCAAGTTCGAGGCTGAGCCGGCCATCATGAGGAGGGCCCTCGACGTGCTCGTCACTATGGCGGATCTCTCCAGAGACTTCATCAGAGGTCGCGCCGTCAAGTGAGTCCACTTTAGTGACTTGTAAAATAGTTATTCGTGCAGGAGATGGAGAGTGAGAGTGAGTTGTGTGGTCAGGGAGGCGCTGCCGCACGTGCGCCGGTTCCTGCGCGGCGCGCGGCGCCACAGCGCGCTGCAGGACGCGGGCGCGGCGTACCGCAGCTCCCCCGCCTACTGCCTGCAGCTGGCGGCGCTCCAGGCGCTGCCCCGCCTGGCCGAGCGCCTGCAGCTGGACGGCAGCCACCTGGAGGACGTCATGGTCAGCGTCGACCCCTACCTGTCCAACAAACAACCGAAACCTCTGCAGGTAAACGAAATTAACACTGCTCTATTTTATTAAAGTGGAACTTCTCATGTGGCTTGCTAGCGTTTAACGCGTTATAATATGTAATAGCGTTATATCTTATGCTTTAATTTTAACTGTACAGAGACATCTAGTGGCAGATGATGCTACTATAATTTATATTACAAATATAGTATTAAATATTTTATTTTTAATTAATTTAATAAAGTTCACTTATTGTAACTGCCATCCATTCCCTTACTGCATACAGCATAATCTGCCTATGCTAAATCTAATAATATTTATCTTCAAGGACATTGCACAAGAGAGAGAGAGAGAAGAAGAAAATTATGTGTAGTAAAAAATATGTTTTATATTGTGTATTTATGATAATATTACACCAGCTAACCCTTTGTTCCACATCTCAAAAGTAATAATGTATGTATGTATTTACTATTTTTATTAGCTACTGTACTGAAGAAAGATTCAGTTGCTGAACTTATATAAGATGTAGTTTTTAGTGATTATCTTCACGTCACTTACCCTGATTCGTTCGCTTATGTGGTGAGTAGGAATTCTGAGGATTATAGCTTATATCCACCATCCCTCACATAATTGTCGTTACAATTTGTTAAAAAGTTATTAAGTTTTACAATTTGTTTCCAGTTATTGGCTGTGGAGTTCTTCAGACAGATGTTACAATACCAATACGGAAGTACATGGTACCACCTCAGAGAACTGTGCCACAACGAACAGCTGCTGGAACCGCCTGAGGATCTGGATCTAACGAAACTTCCCGAGGAACTACAACTTCAACATGTCCGGGGAACCCCATATGAAGCTGTGGACAAAGATTACGACGCGAATATTAAATCTATATTCAATGAAACGGTGTCATAGTAAAGTTTTGGTCTTAATATGTTTTTTTTAATAACTTGATCCATGGTTGCCTTCTAGTCCGGTCAAATTAGACTAGGGTAGATTTCGCCAAATACGACTTAACCGTTGCTTACCTAAACAGAGCGGTAAAAGAAATCGGACCTATAAAGTTAACGCTGTTCACCAAAAATAAAAAGTGGAGGACCGTCAATAAAGATATTTGTAATGTCTTTCCTATTTTATATTTAATAATATTTGAAATTAAGATGGCATGGTACCGCCGTGATTAGCTTTTTTACACAGAATACACTACAGACAGTATTTTCATGCCAAATCGTAATCGGTCCGGTTCTATACTGTATTCGTTTCTTTAATAAATTTTGGACTAAGGTAAGCAGGTGATTAGACCACTAGTAGGACTGCTAAGATCCTGAGATTGATTATGTCTTGAGGTGCAGAAGCTCCGCCTTATTCTCTGCGTTTCTCAGCTCAGCTACACCTCGTGGTGGTCGCGCGGTTGCAGCACCTCCGAGGGGAGACGGCGGGGATGTGAGGTGCCTTGAAAATTTGCCTGCTCACAATAGGGCGTCAGCTACTAACACAACAGATTCCTTAGCATTTAATATACTCATTTAAACTGATTCCTACCGAGACCATATCCAGGCTTTCCTCTCCCAGTGCCTTGGATAGAAAAAAAATCTTAATTCAATTATTCATGCCTGTTGCATGCCAAATGGTGCATCATTCTAGATCTTTATGATTTTAGTTTGTCAGAAAGAAAATAACTCAACAATATTGGCAGTAACTACTTAAACTTTATTTTTTACAAAACACATTGGTCACAGAGAACAAATATTCATTTATCAATTCAGTACAATATATTTTAATCATATTATATTTATTACAGTAACATATTGCAACCACTCTCAAATCTTGACTCAGTCTAATAAGTTACAATACTATTAAAAATTATTTGAACAAGTATGAACATCGATCTAGTGAATATAAAGCGAAAAATTGGAATATTTTTGGTACCGTAAATTGATTTCTAAAGATTTTTCATATAGGTATGTTATTGATTAATACGTAACTATGGCTTATCTCTTTGACTAACTTCTTTGTACCTTAAAATTACAAACATAAACAGCCAACTTGTAGATGAAATAGTAGTAGAATTGATAATTAAAAACCAAATCAAAGTAATAAAAAAAAAAACGAAAAGGTTTATTCATATTTAACACAGGAAGTTGGCGATTGAAATGAAATTCATTAATTTATAATACATTGAAGAACTAGTCCTTCGATCATTTATTTATGAAAAACTAAATATTGTCTTGTAGCTTCACTGAGGTTTAGGTGCAGCTGCGTCGTAAAATTAATCTTAATCAAAAGTGATAGACATCTGATCTATAGATAGGTACTAAATGATGAACAAACATTTCACGAAATTTCCAAGGGAGCCAGAATTACCTCTAAATTAATTAAGAGTGTGGTTGCAAAATTATATATCACTCAAAATAAAACTTTCAATGCGACACTAACAAAAATAAAATCATAAACAAGGGATAGTTAAACTTACTGTTAATCAAAAAGGAGAATTAAATACTTTAAATTAATATATTTTTTTTATTGATTGTCGGCGGCACGACAGTGTTGCCAGAATATTGACATGTAATTATACCTAATTTAACATAAATAATATTTTAGTTTATACTCCTGCTTAGATATGTATTTAGAGAAGTGGATATTTTTTCTACACATTCAACGTTTAATATAGATGAAATAATATAACAATTGCAGGGTTTAAATAAAACAGTATTGATCTCTTGTTTATAGTAACATAATAAGCAAAACATTATTCTACTAGTATAGTAGAACTCTCTCCATGAAAACGAATCTTAGGCTGATTTTAGTCTTACGCCGACGGCGTAACGGGATTCTAGGAAGCGTTTTTAAATAACGCGTAGCTATCAGCGCGCACGGTGGTCAGCGCTGATAGCTACGCGGCCCTACGCGGCGCGCGTCGGCCCCGCGTAGCTGTCGGCGCTGACGATCGCACGAGCACCTCTGCGTTCAGTGAGCGTTCTTGTGTCGAGCGGAGCGGACGTCGTCAGCGCGTACAGTCATGGCAAATCGCGAAGTGGATACAGGTCGAGTTATCGATAAGGTACGCCTGAGGAAGATTGGGATGCATCCGATCCACTCTACAAAAATAAAGATGCAAGAAACAAAGCCTGGGAAGATATTGTGGACGCATTGTTCGAAAATATTTCAGGAGAAGAATAACAACAACTTGGTTTGTTTACTTTCTTATTTTATTATCTGAATACCTACACTACAAAGCCTTTTCAAGTTAAAATATACACAAATCTTGCCAGGGCACGCTTCCAATAGGGCTCACGAAGTACTCGGGAAAATGTTCTCGCAGAGCGTGTCCAGACCTGTTCGTAGATACAGTTGGCAAGTCCACCATACCCTCAATTGTAAGTGTGTCTTCAATACGATAACCATCTCGAATTCTTATAAAGTTATGCAATACGCAGCATGCTTTAACTATTTTCTTTGTAACATCAAAACTCACATTAATAGGTGTATGAAACACTCTGAACTTGTGTTTGACATGATACCAAATGTCGATTCTATGTATCGTCTACTGCGGCTCAGTCTATAATTAAATATTTTTTTCTTGGGGGTCATATTGGATCGTGCACAGGCTTCACAATTTTATTTGATATTCCAAACGCACCATCACCCACAATTACATGTTCAACTGGAGTATTTGTTCCAGGCAGTGGCTTGGTCCTGAAATATTTAAAGTGTTTTGTTCAAGGCTCCTGTATAGTGTACTGTTTTGGAATATAGTCGAGTCCAAGTTTATTCCATATGTTCCAATGTTTACATATGTAAAACAATAATCTGCATCGCACATAGTTAGCAGAACTATGGAGTAAAAACGTTTATAGTTGTAGAATATTGATCCACCACCGGTTGGATTTACGATTCGGATGTGCTTGCCATCAATATCTCCGATGCAATTTGGAAAGTTAGTCTTTTGTAGAAAACCGTTAGCAATATTTTGCCACACATCAGGAGTATTTGATGGTATACATTCATCGTGTAGCGTTTCCCATATAACTTTACACACTTCGTCCACGATCTTACTGATTGTTGCGTTTCCCATCCTAAATGAATACTGCAAATCTGTATATGTTCGACCCGTAGCAAGAAATCTAAAAAAAAAGTTTTTATTATTTCAAGAAAACTGGTTCAACAAAGGTGGAAAACAGCCCGGGACGCGTTTTTTAGAACAAAGAACGCAATTAAAAAAACGCCCTCTGGAAGTGCTGCACCAAAATACAAAAAGTACATCTATTATATCGAATTAAGCTTCCTAGCTCCAACAGTTGAGAATAAAGTTGATGAATCACTGAATGACTCTTCCCTTCCCTCACCCTCAGTAAATATAGATAATACATTGGATAGTATGGGGACTTCAGAAAATACTCAAGATTCTGATATATTAATGTAGCAAGTTTTTTCAAACACTCAACACAATGAGCAGATTGACTGTGGTGTTGATTCAGCATCATCACAAAAACCTTGGTTGGAAAAAAGAAAAAGAAGGGCCCCGAAAACAAATCCAGAAAGTTCTCCATTTGAAAAAGAATTTTTTAAGTAAAGAACTTTATTAAGTAACCAAACCCCAGATCTTGCCGCTGACGACCTGGCTTTTTTCGCTTCTTTGGGTCCAATTTTAAAAAGTTTTGATGTAGGACAAAAGCTGGAGTTTAGATCGAGAGTGCTACGAGAAGCCATGGATATTCGAAATTACAACAGATCAAATAGCTCTTACTCCAACGACGCAAGATATGCATCATCATACAATTATCAGACTCCAGCTTACCCAGAGTACGAAACCAACAATGCGAATCCTGGTTACTCTGGTTATCAAACAGCGAGACTTACTAATGAATAAATAATTATATGTGTTCAATTACTTATTATATTTTTTTTTTATCTGTCCTTATGAAACATTATGATAATAAAATGTTGTTCTCTTACTTTACTATAATTAAACATAATGATAAAACAAGTAAATATGTTTTTTTCTTACCTTAAAGTCACCATTAGTCGTTCAATCGGTGGTATAGGTACACGTCGTAAGCTGGACCAGTTTATCCTGTATCTTTGCCAGTAATTCGTCAAAAGTTCTTGTTGACATTCGAAAGTAATTAAAGAATTTACTTTCAACCCTCAAACTGCCATATAACAAGACAAAGTCTCCTGCAACGGCTCTCTGCTCAATTAATGGATGAACATATTCTTCGTCGCCGCCGGTTTTTATTTTTTTGTGATAGATAGTACAAAGCAGCAATAATTAATACACTCCGCATTTTGGTCGGCGTCTGTACAGTAAGGCGGTCAGTACGATACTAAAACGAGCCACGCTGAGCTTCAGCGATGACAAACTACGCGCTGAGCTTTGAGCGCTGACGGTGAGCGTGAGACTAAAATCAACCTTAATAATATTATCCCAGAGGTATGGTTATAGATCGATTTTTTGTAAACTTAAAAATTCAGTATTGCCATTATTTTTTGGTTATTTTAATCTAAGCTAAACTTCATGTTAACGAAGCTGTCTTGACGGAGATAATCCCGGCATCGATTAAGTAACATATTCTATGCTAATAAAAAGTGAACAGACATCATTTAAAAAATGAAGACCCACAAAATCTAACTTAAAAAAACCCTTTGTTTTAGTACACAATGACACATGAATAATTTCAGAATTATTACTGGTAATCCGAAAAAAATCTGTAGATGTACATAGCCTTTTTATTAGAATACCCCACATCAAATGTCTAATCAACGGCCGGAAATCAAGGTCGTGAAGGTACAAAATAAAACTTAACCGTCATTAATTATTATTACCCTCAACCATGCTTAAGTTCAACCAATCGATGTCAAATGCATAATTATTTATACAAATACAAATAAGGTCGAAATTCTCACTTACAAACTTTTGTATTAAAACTATTATTTTAAATAAATATTACGCCTCAGTTTTCCATAGTCCTGGATAGGCTGTAACATGTTACAGCCTGTCCAGTTACGGCGACGAAACTTTTTCTATTCTCCCTTTAGAGTTAATTATTTAAAATTTACTATATAAGATTAACCTCTTTGCTAGTTCTTTGTGTTATTTCAGTAACTTTAGCTGATGATTGCGCTTTGACTAATTACACGTGATTTAACGCGATCTGAGAGGGGATGTTAACATGGCCACACAGTAAAAAGAGTTAGCGCAAATCCACAACTAACATTTATCATATCATTGTTTCTATAATTTAAGATGACAAATAATGGAATGGTTTATCATAATAATATAATAATCATAATGTATCGTATAATACAAACCACCCCTAAATAAATAATTACTACATCTAAATTGCACTATCTAAACATTGCAATTATGTATCTATACAGTTTAATATAGAAATAATTTATTGTTTAGGATTCTACCGAAAATTTTGCGGTCCCGGTGTCCCGCACACTCTGTTGCCCTCTTTTACCCAAAAAAAAAGCAAATTTGAATGGCTATCAAATGGAAGCATCACAGAAATAGATCAAGATAGAACGGCCGCGATGTCATATTTCCATACATTTCGAGCGTGTCACTTTTTTAAAAACCACGCCCACAGCGTGACGTCATTTTCATTGTTAGCGACTAGCGAGCGAGCAACTAGTTAGGAGACACACACATTAGATTATCGATGTTAATATCAGCAACGTGTGTTAATTTTATTATTTTTATATTTTACCAACTTTATTGATTTTGTGTAACGATAATCATACAAAGTAAAACATGTTAAATACTTTAATCCGACATATTAAAACCTAAAACATATTTTTTCAACAGTATATAAAATTTAGTTATAATTATTATACTGTCGTTGAAACTATACATATTTATTAAATATTTGCCTTTTTGTAAGGGTTGGCCTCACAGTCCTGGTTAAATAGCGAAGCCGAACGTCTACATATACCTCGGTTACTGCCCGTTTGAGAAGAACGAAATGATTTTCCATCGGCGATTGGTCAATGTAATTACGAAGCACTTTGGTTGAAATTTGTGGTGTTAGAATAAAGTAGGGACAAAGCAAGACATGACCTGATACTCAAATTATTATTGAATTAATTTATCGATAAGTCCTAAGACTCAACGATACATGGAGTGCCCATCTCTAACATTCGAAGGCCAAACACAGCGATTAACAGACACAGCGATCAACTAGCAGGTGTATTGTGTATTTCGTTCGATTCGACGTACATTACGCGTATAATTTATACGCGCAATGTTTTTGTATACGAGCGTTGAATGCGGACAGCAATGGATATTTATCATAACGAAAAAATATACAACTTGTGATCGTAATTATTGAACATAGTAAAAGTAAAACAATAATTTATAATCTCGAAAAAATACTTTCTACTGATTTTCTGTACTTACTGATCATACGGAATATTTCCTTTTTTCATATTTGATTCACTACTTTTGTTTTTAGAATTTGCCACAGCACAATAAGGCATATATGTGAAGTTTTATCTATTTTTTTACGTCCTGAACGCATGGCAGGAACGCTCGTTGCGTAATGAGAGCGAGTTTCGAAAAGCATGCAATATAGTGCAGGGTTTTGGCACGCTTGCCACGCCTATTCGCCGTTCTATCTTGATCTATTTCTGTGGGAAGCATATTGTGGCCACTATTATGTTATTTTAGTGTTTTGTCTCAAATCAATGAAATATATATATATTAGGGTGCTTTTTTTTTTGGAACTATTTTTTTTTTTCGGCCCCATAGTGAAATTTTGTTGGAAGTACCATAAAAAAAATTCCCTGAAAGTTTGAGCCCTTAATATTAATATTAAGTACTAGACCAAGGCGTGTAAAGATTTCCCATTTAAAATACACGTAAATCTTGATTTTTTTTCTTTTAAATTTTATAACTCAGAGGCATTTAATGGGATTATCTCGCCCATGAATAGGTCTTTCTCAGAATTGAACGCTCTACAAAAGTCTCCATTACAGTTAAGTCATAACTGTCACCTACGGGGTAGTACGGGCCCCTAAACCTAATTTTTCCATAAAATTTGCGTTTTTTTGGATTTATCTCGTATAAAACACTAGCTACAGAAAAAGTGTAAATGACAAACTTGTAGGAAATTTAATTTCCTACAAAAAAGTCTTTGGCACCAAATCGTGAATATTGATACTTTTTGAGATACAGAGATTTTAAGTAGAAGTGGTATGGAATTTTATGGATTCTGAGCTTAATTGTTAAATTATCAACTTTTTATTATAAATTATAAATTGTTCATCAAAATAAATAGTTGCTAATAAAAATGACTATATTCAAGTACAATTTTCATTGAAAAAAAAACAATTCATTTAATGATGTTTTCAATGAATTACAAAAATGTTGGAAACAACAAAAAATCTAATTTTGAGTAAATTCTCATCTATAAACACAATTATTGTACTTTATAAATCATTTTTCCTCGAGTAAGTTGATTTTGTGCACAATGGATATTGCGAGCGATGATTTTGTACGGTTTGAAAAATTTTTTGTCTTTCATCTTCACTATGAGTTAAAGCTTCATTGAATTTTTGAGTAACTTGAGAATTTTATACCACTTCTACTCAAAATGTCTGTATCTCAAAAAGTATCAATATTCACGATTTGGTGCCAAAGACTTTTTTGTAGGAAATTAAATTTCCTACAAGTTTGTCATTTACACTTTTTCTGTAGCTAGTGTTTTATACGAGACAAATCCAAAAAAACGCAAATTTTATGGAAAAATTAGGTTTAGGGGCCCGTACTACCCCGTAGGTGAAAGTTATGACTTAACTGTAATGGAGACTTTTGTAGAGCGTTCAATTTTGAGAAAGACCTATTCATGGGCGAGATAATCCCATTAAATGCCTCTGAGTTATAAAATTTAAAAGAAAAAAAATCAAGATTTACGTGTATTTTAAATGGGAAATCTTTACACGCCTTGGTCTAGTACTTAATATTAATGGCTCAAACTTTCAGGGAATTTTTTTTATGGTACTTCCAACAAAATTTCACTATGGGGCCGAAAAAAAAAATAGTTCCAAAAAAAAAAGCACCCTAATATATATAAAAAAAAAAGAATTAATACTCAAGAGTCTCTCAAAATTAACCATATTAAACTGTTTAGATAATTATATTAAATAGTTTGATAAGGAAATCACTTTTGATTTCATTTCATACACTCAGTTGATATTATATTAAAAATTAACTGTAGTTTTGGTTAATACTAAGTGCAGATCAGATCAAGTGTTAATCGGTAAAAACACAATTAAAATATTGAATAAAAGTGAACTAGTCATAAAAACTAGTTTCAACACACAGAATAATAACTGTACCCTACGAGGTTTATTGGTACAACTGAGTGTACAAAAAATAAATAGTGAATGAATGTACAGGGACAAGGCGAATAGGATGTTACTAGAAAATTAAATAATTAATTTACGATTAAGAAACATGGGTGTTGATAGCAAGTATTAGGATCCTCCATAGCTCACTGGTCACAGCACTGCACCTAGTGTTCAATATTAATATTGTTCTTTAAAAAACCAAGGGATATAATATTTTTTTTTGCAATACTGAAAACTTATATAGTGAACCACCAAACAAACTTTCGTATACATCGCACCCCCCACAATATTTGTCATGCAGCAGCCATGACAACTACGGCAAATACAATGGCCAGTACGCTATGAGGTCCATCATTTGCCTATTAAAAAAAAAAACATATTAATGATATTCACTCCATGTCCCCATTTTACTTTGGTCTGGATTAGTACCAGCCGCATTGTTTGTTCATATGTAACTTTCTACTTAACGTAAATACTCACTATTCACAATCACAAAGTTATATATTTATATTCGCTTAATTGTCTGTAGAGAAGAAAAATGGGCTGTATTGATGAGAATGCAGTGCTTCAAGCTTTGAATACAAAATAATAAGCTATATTTCATCGATCATGCATCCGATGCATGATACTTATAATCCATTCCATATTTCATCGATACTCATGATAATACCTGCTCGCGTCGTTAGAAATAAGCAGTGGACAGATATAAAACAAATAGAAAAATATTGCGATGCACTTTAAGAACCGTAAAGGGAACATAAGACTTGGTATCAAAAACTGATCGTCAATTATATTTAATTGGGAGCGTTGCTGTAGCCAGAGGGAAAATTTTAAATATTTATATATTCTATAATAGCTATAATTATAAAACCACCTCGACCAAGTGCAGTCTCAATATCAGATAATTAAAAACACTTCAGCATTGCTTTAGACTACAATTACCTAAGGCATTCAAACTAGACGTAAATTAATTAACTTCATTAGAATTACCACTTAATAATCACACAATACAGTCCATTTTTCTATAATGTTATATATAATAATCACTTCCAAGCCAGTTTGAGTGTCTTCCTGGACGCGAAGTACTTGGTGCTATAAGTGGCCACCACTAGTGCTCCGAGCACTATTGTTATCAGGTAGTAATCAAAGTCATCCTTTAGTAAGTCGAATGTTTTTGATGGCGCCACCCGCGTGTAGAACAGATCTGTTCGGAAAACAAATATAATTAAGTTCGTAAAGTAATATTATTTGCCTGCCATTACCCCTCTTTGAGCGGGGCCGGTCAAGCCCAGGTTTAAATTTTGTGCGTGTGTGCCTGTGTGCGGCCTGTGGCGGGCGGTGTGTGTGTGTGTACGTACCCAGGCCGGTGACCAGCACGAGGCTGGTGGACTCGAGGCCGGCGGGCGGTGTGTGTGTGTGTGTGTGTATGTACCTAGGCCGGTGACCAGCACGAGGCTGGTGGACTCGAGGCCGGCGGGCGGTGTGTGTGTGTGTGTACGTACCCAGGCCGGTGACCAGCACGAGGCTGGTGGACTCGAGGCCGGCGGGCGGTGTGTGTGTGTGTGTGTATGTACCTAGGCCGGTGACCAGCACGAGGCTGGTGGACTCGAGGCCGGCGGGCGGTGTGTGTGTGTGTGTGTACGTACCCAGGCCGGTGACCAGCACGAGGCTGGTGGACTGAAGGCCGGCGGGCGGTGTGTGTGTGTGTGTGTATGTACCTAGGCCGGTGACCAGCACGAGGCTGGTGGACTCGAGGCCGGCGGGCGGTGTGTGTGTGTGTGTACGTACCCAGGCCGGTGACCAGCACGAGGCTGGTGGACTCGAGGCCGGCGGGCGGTGTGTGTGTGTGTGTGTATGTACCTAGGCCGGTGACCAGCACGAGGCTGGTGGACTCGAGGCCGGCGGGCGGTGTGTGTGTGTGTGTACGTACCCAGGCCGGTGACCAGCACGAGGCTGGTGGACTCGAGGCCGGCGGGCGGTGTGTGTGTGTGTGTGTACGTACCCAGGCCGGTGACCAGCACGAGGCTGGTGGACTCGAGGCCGGCGGGCGCGGTGTGCACGCGGCGGGGGCGCGCCACGCTGCGGTTGTAATTGAGGCGCGCGTCGGGGGGGAGCGGCACATCGGGCGCGGGGGGCGGCAGCGCGTACCCCTCGCCGCCCACCTCCCCGCCGCGCTCCTCCAGGTACACCCACGGCACCTCCACGATGGCGCCCGACGTCAGCGCCACTGCGTAATAATATTGCACGCAATCAATCACAATTCAACGGCGATTAATAACAGTACTTGTGTGCAATACCAAAACACTGTTGAATGTATTACATTAAAAGTTGTCACCATTTAAAAATTATCAACATATACTTCAATGTTCATTAGTTAGTCGCTAATATTCTTCATTTCAATTTGGTATACATGAAGATATTCAGACAAGGCTGTGTATTTATACGTGCGACTCACATATGATGTGTTTGTCGGTGAGCGACTTCTCGGTAGCGGTGATGCCGGCGGCAGTGGGTGTGCCCCCCACCACGTAAGCGTGTCTGGCTACGCTCGGCGCGCGGGAAGTTTCCAACGAACTGAATGTAGCCCCAGCGTTCAGCCAACGCTGCTTACCCTCGTAGAACTCCATTGTAGCTGTAAACGTATAAGTGTTATAATTTATTTAAAATAAGTACACGTATCTATAAAGTTAATTACTCGACGTAGTCCTTGGCGTGCACGTGCAGTATGTCAGTGCGGTGAAAAGTCTCGGTCAATAGTGCATTACCAGTTCTACAAGTTATCACCTTGTGACGCGATGTACTTATGCTATATACGTATTTATACCACTAGCAGCAACATAAGGTAACTAATTTCGTCATAACGCCTATATGTCAGGGTCAGTGGTGCATGCTATCTTTCGATCGAATGTTTTGAACCGACTTCCAAAAAAAGGAGGAGGTTCTCAATTCGTCTATATTTTTTTTTATGTTTGATACCTCATAATTTCCGACTGTAGGAAGCGTTTTTAAAAATTCTTTTTTTATTTGAACGCTGGTGCTTCCTATCTGCTTCCATTTTTACCAGGTCCAGGAGGAATCGAAGGCGACCATCGAAAATTTTATGCTCATAAGGTGTTTTTGTTACGTAATAGTCCTTTCTCTGGTATATGTCATCTATCATGTCTGGTGTATAGTCATTACGGTGTCAAAATCTGATGCTGCTAGGCTGATTATAAAAGTCGCAGAACTCCTTAACGGTTAGGAGTTGGGAGACAGAACTGCTTTTGGTCGATAAAAACTACTCAGTAGTATGTAAGGCTAACTTCTTGTTTGGGAGGTATGATTGCATCAACACCTTAACGGTTGGAAGTTGGCAGTCAGAACTGTTTTTGGTCGATAGAAACTACCTAGAAGTATATAAGGCTAACTAAAAATATCAATTCTTAAGGAAACATATTTTCATTCATACTTTAATAACTAATTATTCATAACATTCCATAATCCGCCTTAATTAAAGAAATAAATTAAATCGAAATGAAACAAAAAGTAGCCGACCTCGAATCAACACTATACTATTTTAAGTAACCGGACCAAGCTAAGTAAGCCATCGGACCGTTGCCACTATTATTATTGATTATTAATTTTACCAATCGATTCGAGCGATACTATTAACGGAACAGTGTAGGTAGGAATCGATTCATAACAGTGACATGCGCAATAAATGCATCACTATGTCTTCGCGTTCAGTGAAACAACACACAAAAAAATAGTCATGGAATTGCTGAGCACAATTAAAGTTTGTTGTGGCAATGCAGTTCTGTGGGGTGAGTGTACGCACCGATCTCCGTCCGGCGGTGCTTGTCGCTGTAGTACAGGTAGGCCACGTAGTGCTCGGCGTGCAGCGCCAGGGGCAGCGCGCGCGCGCGCCGGTGCGCCTGCGCCGCCACCACGCCGCCCGACGCCGCGTCCACCACCGTGCACACCACCACGTCTGCACACACACACACACACACACATACAATCTTCCTTCCTTTTGAGACATGGTACGATAAAAAAAACGACTACTACTAGCTACAAGATGCCTATGTACAGTTTTAGTTGCGCTATGCAAATATAGTTCGTTGGTTTATATAAACCGATTTATGTTCTAGTGCTATACATTACTTATTATATCCGCGAGGGGGTGTTAAACGCGTTAAACGCTTTTGCAAGAGACATCAGAAGTTTCACTTAAAAAAACGATACCCAGTTGGAAAACTTTTGTAGTTGCATGAATATTTATCACTAGAAGTCAGATGACAGCTACACAACGACGTGTACCTTTGTGCAGCGCGTCCGGCCCCTCGGTGAGGAACAGCACGAGGTTGGGGTTGATGTACTTGTAGAGCACGCTGCGGTCGGGCAGCACGCGGCCCGGCGAGTGCACGCGCTCGGCGGGCGGGCGGCGCGCGCTGGCCACGAGGCGCTGGCCGGAGCCCGGCGCGCCGCCCAGGTGCAGCCGCCACGTGCGCCGCGCGCCCAGCTCCTGCACACGACGCACTACTTAACCCGACTGCACTGAAAGACTTATCTGATTTCGGTGTATAAAAGTAACCATTGGAAAGAAAACAAAGTTAGCGCTATACCTATAGCAGCAAGTAAAGGATACAAAAAAAGCGCCACAAAAAATTAGAATAGGATACTTAATTTGAAATCTGTGTTTCAGTAATATAATATGTAAAGCAAAATCAACTCAATATTTTTTTTTAAATGAATCAATCATACATTTTGATTCCACCACCACTGGACATTAATGTTATTACAAGTAAATCGTACTTTTTTGTCTTTTAATATTATAACAATCAAACCTTTCCATCGTAGAGTATCGCGTACCCCTGAACCGTAGCCGTCTGCTTCTCCGCCACGTACATAAATATATTCTCCACCAGGGGAGCAGCTGACGTCGGCAGGATCTAGAACAAATTACATGTTTATGAGTATACACTGCAATGCGATGAACGAAGCGTAAGAAATTTTAAATAATCTTAACGACGAAAACGAAAGTTATAGTGTTTGAAAGGGAGGAATCCAGAACGGATGCAAGGATAACGGTTGATGATGTAGTGCTGGAACAGGTGAATGAGATTGTATATCTTGGATGCGCAGCAGGGATGGAAGGTACACCGCGGATGTAAAAAGACGAGTGGCGATAGGAAATAGCGTAAATGGAGCGTTGGGCAGATTCCTGGGCGCAAAAAACATTAGCAGAAAAGTCCAGCTAGCAATCCACAATGCAGTCCTGATCCCAACGCTAACTTATGGAAGCGAGAGCTGGGTATGGCAGAGTGTGCATGAAAGTAGAATAAACGCGGTAGAAATGAGGGCACTGCGCAAAATCTGCGGAGTGACTCTCGCTGACCGCGTAGAAAACAAAGTTGTAAGGAAGGAAGTTGGTTTGAAAGAGAGTGTCGGTCTAAAAGTAAGAAAGGGCATGCTCCGACGGTTCGGACATGTAGAAAGAATGATTGATGTAAGACTGACTAAGCAGATATACAATGCAAAAGCGGATGAATGTAGGAGTCGAGGACGGCCAAGACACACATACCAAGACCAAATAGAACGTATTCTGGAGGAAGGTGATGTTAGGAGCCTCAAAAACCGACGCGCGTGCATGAAAAGAGTTATGAAAGTCAACGAAGCGAGTGAGGCGTGTAAGAATCGTGCCTTATGGCGCTCTGTTCTCTCTGCCTACCCCGCAAGGAATTTGGCGTGAAGTTATGTATGTATGTATGTTAACACAAATTCAGATCTAGATATAATAAATAAATTTCAATAGTTTGAAGAAAAGGGTAGCACCTGCACATTCTCCTCCTTGTCCAGCAGTATAAGAGCGTGCAGCTTTTCGTTATCAGGAGTGTGCAGCAACGCCACTTGCAGCAGTTGCACGTCTAGCTGCAGCAGCCCCTCGCCCACAGGCGCGCCGGTTATAGGGTTCAGACTTATTATCAAACCGTTACCAGTTTCCTGTAACCAACAAGATACTTCAGCATCTCATTTAAACGTATTTTATCACATAATTAAAATACTTTTCATATAATATAATTTCATATAATTTCACCCCAAGTCCCATGTAGGGCAGGCAGAAAAATATAAATTTTAATAACATACATAACATAACTTCACGCCTTTTGCTACCCGAAGGTATAGGCAGCGGATATTAAGCCTCGTCTCGCCGTTATGTTGACGTCCCAAATGGCATAGGTGGCGAACCTATTGCCATACCGGGCACAAAGTTCAGTCATCGATATTTCTCACACTTAACTTCCGAAAACAATTTCGAAAAGTCATTGGTGTGAGCCAGTGTCAGGATTTGAAAATGTGAATATTGTTGTTAATATAGTTTATGAGCTGACCTCGTGTTTCCCTACGACAGTGATATAGGCGTCATAGGGCGGGTGTCTCGCGGTCCTGCGTGTAAACATTACAGCGCCCTCTGTATCCAAGTTGGGCTCGTAGTGCTGCCACAGCAAGGCCCCAGACAAATTGTCCATGCCGAAAATCTACCACAGAAACATTAGAAATAACTTTGAAAGTTTCTTATTAAAATAGACTTACCTCCATTATTTGGACACATGGAATAATTTTATGAAATCGTATTGCAAAAATAGTTGATTACTTGGACCATCCCCATTTTGATTCAAAAGTGTAGATGTATGGCAATAGGTTCCAAAGCAATTTATACTTGGAACAAAAAAATGGGGTAAGTCAAGGCATAATTTACGAATTTACGTTAACATGATGACGGTGTTCGAGCGTTCGTCATTTTTTATCAGCTCGACCCAAGTTTAGTGATGTTTACCTCTGGAATTTCGGTAAGATGAAGTAGGTAATTCTAATTCACCAACATGGAAAAGACCAAATATACCTTGCCAACTTCAGTAACAAGTACTATAATCTTGTGCAGTCCAAAATAATCTCTGACTAATGGGGATGTTGTATCCTCCTTGAAGGTTTCACCCTTTTGTATGTTCTGGATCAGTGTTCGTAGCTGCTGGAGTTGGGTCTGCAACCGACGAGTGAATGCAGCCCAGATTGAACCTAGAGAAAAAAATATTTTTATATAGCTGGCAATGAGCAGCAGGGTTGATAAGTTAGTAATATTTTCATGGCATGTTATATTTAATAGGTGCTTCCATTGTAGGGGGGGGGGGGGGGGGGTCGCGCTGGCGGTGTCGCTAGACATCGAATCGACATCGATTCCACAGGGGTCCGTGCTAGGGCCCCTGCTGTGGAACCTCGCCTACGACCCGGTCCTCCGCACCAGTCTGCCCCATGGCGTGAGTGTCGTGTGCTACGCAGACGACACTCTGGTGGTCTCAGGTTCGCCGAGCTGGGGGTGGCAATCGTCGTCAGACGGATCTGTGGGCTAGGCCTGGAGGTGGCGCCTCACAAGAGTGAGGCGCTGTGGTTCCACCGGCTCACTTGGGGCCGGGAATCACCGGCCTCGCGGATCCAGGTGGGTGACACGGCTGTCCCGGTGGAGCGGTACCTGAAGTATCTCGGCCTCACCCTGGAGAGCCGCTGTAGCTTCGAGGAACACTTCGTGAGGATGGTCCCACGACAGCGACGGGTGGCAGGCGCGTTGCACCGCCTTGCACCGCCGCCTGCCGCCTGCTGCCCAACCTCGGGGACCGGGAGAGGGAGTTCGCCGCCTCTACGGTGGCGTCGTACGTTCCGTGGCCCTGTACGGGGCTCCCGTTTGGTCTCGTGACCTCGCGGGGGCCTCCCGCTCCAGGGTTCTGCTGAGGAGTCTGGAGCGGATCATTGCCATTCGGATCTACGGGGCTACCGAACAATCTCGTACGAGGCGGCGACGGTCCTCGCGCGTTCACCCCCCTTCATCATTCTGGCCGAGATGTACGCCGCCGCGTACGATCTCGGCCGGGGAGAGGGGGACCCGGACGAGTGGGGACACGAGGTGCGGAAGCGGGAAGCTTTCCGGCGGGTCCTCGGGGACTGGCGCGATGCGCTGGTCCTCCAGGACTGCGCGCGTCAGCGCGCCGTCGGCGCCGTCCTGCCCCACCTCGAGGCCTGGGTGCTCCGTAAATGGGGCACTGTCACCTACAGGTTGACTCAGATACTCTCCGGGCACGGGTGCTTCGGTAAGTCTCGGTCTGAGTCGAATAAAACGTGAAGAGTCGGCGAGATGCCACCATTGCGCATCCGACCTGGACTTGGCCCAGCACACGCTGGAGGTCTGCCCGGCCTGGGCGGCCGAGCGCCGAGTCCTGATCGACGGGATCGGGCAAGACTTGTCCCAGCCGGCGTTGATCGCGGCAATGCTGGCGGGAGAGCAGTGGAGGGTCGTGGTCTCCTTCTGCGAAGCAGTCATGCTCCAGAAGGAGGCCGCCGAGCGGGTTCGGGATAGAGCCGATCCCACTCGAAGGCGGCGGCGGCGAGCTCAGTGATCGCCGCCGCCGACGGGCCGCGGGTTGCGGCCCGGGAAGGATGACCCCCCGGTGCGGCCGGGGAGGGTCGTCGGGGGCGCCGCCGGCCGCGCGCCTCTTTACAGCGCGTGGTCGGTGCCGCCCCGCCCAGGGGAGCCTCACCGAGCATGAGCATCCCCTCGTGACAGAGGGGGGGGCAACGGCGGGGTGGAGGGCTGAAGCACTGTCCTGGGCCACCCCAACGCCGGAGGACGGCCGCCGCGAGGTTTTAGTGGGTAACCCTAGGATCGGATTGCAGTTTACTGTTTTGGGAGTCCCACACTACCCCGTTGTGACGTTCCCAGAGGGGGGGGGTGTGCAAAAAAAAAGGTGCTTCCATTGTATAAGCAAAAACAGAATCCCAAAGTATAAAAACCAAATTAGCTATAGCAAATAAGCTTATATACCCAAAATATTCTTTGATTTAACTCATAACCCTTAGGTATTAGAAAAGTGCTCAAAAATAACACCTACTTTAAGATGATTTAAAACTTGTGGTGACAGAAAACATATTTAATTATTGCATGCCATTAATATTTTGTGAGATTAGTAATAAATACTTACTGTACATCTTGGCAGCTAAATAAAAAAGAAATGAATGTGTAAAATAGTTTTGTCAACACTTAAATTAATACAGATTTAGCAGTATTGAAATGTGTCAGTTTAATGATAAAAGAAGGTCAAGGTTAAGGTCAATGAATACAGCTGGTTATAAATGATAGGTACACTTAGAAGATGGATAATAATTCTACAACACATGAATGGAAGGAGAAAAGAATTACTAGAATTAATCCACTTTACGGTGGAGAGCAGAAAGTATACATAACAATTGAGCAGCTCAACAAATTATAAGCATTTTAGTATGTGTTGATGATATGTCTGCGAGGCGACCGCCGCTAGATGTCGTTCGGCGCTGGCGTACGTAAGTATTAATTTCGCATCAGTTGTCTGTGTGTTACAGTAACAAATAAATAACTAAATTTAAGAATTTAAGCGGTACAAACTAAAAATGTAGTTTCTAATCTTTTACAAGTTTGAGACAATTTTATTCAAATCTTTGCAATAGTTTTTGCAAATTCGATTGAATTGGTATACCTATAAGTCTCTTGGTTGGTTACATAGATTAATATAAAATGAACAATCATAATAGTTTACCTTCTTTCTGATCAAACTCTGATTCAATGGCAGCGTCCAAATCAGACACTGGCAGATCTACATATTCCACAGTGACTACATTCGCGAGCGCCTCTTCACGGGACCACAACAAACGACCTAGAAAGATGAATGATCTAATAAGATAATATATAACATAACATAACTTCACGCCTTTTGATACCCGAAGGTGTAGGCAGCGGCTGCTAAGCCTCATCTCGCCGTTGTGTTTACGTCCCAAATGGAATAAGTGGCCTACCTATTGCCATACCGGGCACAAAGTTTTAAGTCATCGATATTTATCACACAACTTTCGAAAACAGTTTCGAAAAGTCATTGGTGTGAGCCAGTATCAGGAATCGAACCCGGACCTCTGGATCAGAAGCCGTGTGCTCGACCACTGTGCCACCGAGATAATATATGTATAACATAACATGCATAACATAACTTCACGCCTTTTGATACCCGCAGGTGTAGGCAGCGGCTGTTAAGCCTCGTCTCACCGTTATGTTTACGTCCCAAATGGAATAGGTGGCGAACCTATTGCCATACCGGGCACAAAGTTGTCAGTAATCGATATTTATCACACGTAACTTCCGAAAATTTCGAAAAGTCATTGGTGTGTGCCAAGATTTGAACCCACTACTTTTTGAATCAGAAGCGGGGTGCTAGCCACCGCGCCACCGAGACTGTGAGATAATATATCTTGAACACAATACACACAACGCCCTCTAGTTCCAAGCTAAGCAATTAAATGCTTGTGTTATGGGATACTAGATAACGGATATTAATACATATATACTTTTCTTTTGTAAATACATACTAATAATACATGGAAAAACACCCAGACGCCACACAAATATTCATGTTTGTCACAAATATTTGTGCTCAGGTGGGAATCCCCCCTAAGGCCCCAGGATTTGATCTAATAACAAAAGAAATCCTTGGTGAGCTACCGAGAAAGGCAATCACCTTCCTGACCATGCTTTTTAACGGTATCCTTCGCGTGCAACACTACCCAGATATGTGGAAAATATCCCAAATAATTATGACCCATAAACTGGGAAAACCTGCGCATGAAGCTGCTTCGTATAGGCCCATCAGCTTACTGCTGATACTTTCAAAACTGTTTGAAAAAATTCTACTCCAACGAATTGTGCCACAACTAGCAGAAAACAAGACAATCCCAGACCATCAATTTGGGTTCCGGCAGCAGCATGGTACTGTTGAACAAGTGCACAGGGCCTGCCACGAAATAAGAAGTGCACTGAAACTGAAAGAGTATTGCTCATCGGCATTTCTGGATATCCAACAAGCATTTGATAAGGTCTGGCATGAGGGACTGCTATGCAAAATTAAGTTAAACATATCGCATAGCCTTTATATACTCCTGGCGTCATACTTATCAAATAGACGGTTCCAGGTTAAGGAGGGGCATTGCACGTCTCCATTTTACGACCTCAGAGCTGGAGTGCCACAGGGCTCAATTCTTGGCCCTGTACTTTACACCATCTATACCGCAGACTTACCGGTTGTCTCTGGCATTACAACTGCCACATATGCTGACGACACCGCTATCCTAGCAAGAAGCACGGACCCTGCTATCGCTTCGGAAAACCTACAAAGAGGTCTAGACGAGATTAGCAGCTGGCTAAGTAAATGGCGAATAAAAGCTAGTCCAAATAAATCTGTTCACATAACATTCACACTGAGGAGAGATACCTGCCCCCCGGTGAGACTCGGTAGCAATGTACTACAACAAAGTAACAGCGTACGGTACCTTGGCATGCATTTGGATCGACGTCTAACTTGGAGGGAACACATAAAAAAAAAGAGAGACGAACTCAACATTCGCTATAAAAATCTATACTGGTTGTTCAAAAGAAATTCAAAACTCTCTATGGATAACAAGCTGTTAATCTACAAAAGTATCCTAAAACCAAGTTGGATATATGGTATACAGCTATGGGGAACTGCTAGCGATTGTAACTTAAATGTTCTACAAAGACTCCAGAACATAATCTTGAGAACCCTGTCAGGTGCTCCATGGTATGTCACAAACACCGAAATACACCATAACCTGCGGATGAACACAGTGAAGGAGGAAATCCGAAACTATAGCAGAAACTATAAAGAGCGGCTAGCTGATCACCCCAATAGACTAGCAGCCCAACTGCTACAAACAAATAGTGAGACACGACTAAGACGACGTGTTATCTTGGCCCTGGACCAAATCTAAATGGGAATACAACGAGTAGTTGGCTCCACTGGGAGACACGCTCGACACGCCATAACACACCCAACACATTTGCTTATAGTTTGTGACTGATTGCAGATACACCTACAAAAAAAAAAAAAAAAAAAAAGGTGGGAATCAGACCCCTGACCTCATTGCTACAGTAGGTAGTTTTCCCAATGCTCCACGAGGCCAGTCGAAATAATAGAAATAATAATATAATATAAAATATAATTTGAATTTGAACTGTGATAAAAACTGTTTATAAAAACATTAAGCAATCTAACATGCTTTGCCATGATTGGCTTACAAATAGTTTATAGTTTTTGCATGAAATAAATTATGTTGATTTGTGAATGAATATAATTTATTTTATAATATTTATATCTTATCATAAGATCTAGATCATAGAATCTATAAAGATTCAAGGTATACAGTTATGCTCATATAGCGTGGATTGATTGTACACCGCCGATATAAAAGAAGAGTAGCGTTAGGAAACAGCGTAAATAGGTGGTTGGGTAAATTCTCGGATGTTAAAAATTTAACCAAAAAAAAAACCCCTGAAAAACTGCTGAACCCGACGCAACTTTACTTATGGAAGCGAGAGTTGGGTATAGAATTAGTATAATAATAAACGCGATAGTAATGAGGGCACACAAAATTTGCGTAGTAACGATTGTCGTAAGAATCGTTCCAACCTATCCCGCAAGGGACTTGGCGTGAAGTTATGTATGTATATGGGAAATAAAAAATAATATTTTCTTATAAATTATAATTTTTTCACTATGGACTCCTATACATTTAACAGAATTTTTAAAAAAATGCACATTTATTACAGTTTAATCCAACTTGAAAGATCATTCTGATTTACCATTTAATTTTAGCAACATTTTAAGTTGTATGTAGTGGTAGAGCCAAGCAGTTCGCTGCATGAGTGGGCCGGCTCGACCGGTGAAATACCACGACCTCTCAGAAGACCGACGTAAAGTGGCTCATGCCGCGTTTCGTTCGGTGAGAGAGGTACCCGGAAGCCCACCCCCCTTCCCCGTCCTTTCCTATCCCCTATCCCTTAAAGGTCGGCAACGCAACAGTAACACTATATGTGTTGCTGATGTCCATGGGCGGCGTTGGTTGCTTACCATCAGGGGTTGCTTACCACGCCTGCTCGTTTGCCCTCCTATCCCATTAAAAAAAAAAGTTTTTACAGAGAAAGGTATATCTGGGTTTGTTTGTGCATAGTTAAATTACCGTAATTAATTAGTCTTGGTGGTTCAGTGGTCGATCATCCCGCTTCTGATTCAGAAGTCGTGGGTTATATTCGGAACTCACACCAATGATTTCTCAGAATTCTTTTCGGAAGGTTTATGTAAAAAAATCGATGAATGACAACTTTGGGCACCTATTCTATTTTGGACATAATGTAACAACCGCTTAGACAGCGGCACCTTCTAGTAGAAAAAGGCGTGAAGTTACATTTCTTAAATCACCGTAATTAATGGTCTAAGTTCTGTTATTTATTCTACCTTCTTGCTGAAGTAAATGCACAGAATCATCAGCTGCAGCAATCAGTATTCTGCACACAAGTTGATCTCTGACAGATTTTGAACAGACTGCCGAGGATATTTCTGGCTCTGGTAGTTTTAGCTCACGATCAGTCCAAGAAAGCTCTTTCACTTCAATTCCCGAAACTATATTATGAGCTGACACTGAGAACCCCTGGAAAATGAAATGTATAAAAGCTAATTAATACAGACCGACAAGACATTATATTCTTTTATTCATCAATTTTAGAATATTGTTTATAAAAATATAACAATGATAGACACCTGAACACAACATAAATTATTTGATGTTACTTAAAATCAAAAGTGAGAATAGCTTACATTCACATCATTCATCCACGCTTGTAACACCAAAGCTCCATTGACACTGTCCATAACAGTAATACTGGCAGATGGATCTGCCACATCAATCTTCAACACATCAAACTGGTTATTGTTTATTATAATTATCTTCTTATCTTCTATAGTGAAGCCAGGTAAAGCACTGTTCCCATCTAGAGGGCTCAAGTTGTTATCATTTGCATTGAAAATATTGTATTCTGACAATGGTCTACTGATAAGTTGCACAGCATCTGAAGTCACATCAAGAGACAGGAGCAGTTGGTTGCCTAGTTCTCCGGAGATGCAAGTGAAGTAAGGTGCAGTCAGAATGCATCTGCAATTGAACTGTTTGTTAGTATAGTATAGTATCTAGATTTGTATAGCTATATAAATTATGTGATAATTTAACACCAATTTAATATTTCAGGGTAAGTATAAAATAGTGTTTAACTTACAGAACAGGAAAGGAGCCATTAGGCAGTTTAACCAGAATATTATATATGGACTACATATTTATCCTACATTAAATATTTTACAACTGAGATTCAAATGAAATTAACAATTTCAACCAAATAAATTAGGTAATAATAAGAAAACAATATCTCAAACACTTGCCCATCATTAATCCACGGAGCTGGTAACTTTGATGAGGAACCTTTGTTTTGTCCGGTGAATAAATTGTACATGGTCACCTCAATGTGGGAACCAAACATAGGCACCATATGTACCAGCATATTGTTCTGAACCCACCACTCCGAGAAATCCACATGTTTCTCGTTCTGTAGTGTCATTGACCATTCCCACAATAGCACACCTGTGATAAACAATAAGAAAGTTAGTGGAGAATAAGCATTAATTATTTCTTAAAGCATTGGAAACAATTATAAATTATTTACATAACACATTCAATATTGTATTTATTATACTTTTGGATTTCTTAGTATCGGACTATCAGAAGCCATTATTTTATTTAAAGTACCTGTTGCAGAGTCCCATCCTCGGATTAAGTATGGGTTGGATCCTGAGACTGTCACAACTTTTTCCGTAACATGTAGCAGCTGAATGTTGCCGGTTGAAGTACTTTCGAAAACATGACGCCATACTACTTGACCTAAAAAAATAACAATATATATGACAATACTTAAATCATTGTTTTACTATGAATATAAATTGTGAGAATATTTTTTTATAGTAGTAGTTGACAATTCCACAGGTATCCTCAAATTGACAGACTTAGTAATACAAATTTATAAAAATATTGTAGAGATTGTAGAGTCTATTTTAAACACTGATATTTTAAACTCTGTAAATAAACCGAACCATTCCTAGGTTCAATTCACTACTATAATTTAATCAAGTAAATTGTAACTTTTGTATACTTGATAACTTGTGTGACAGAATTTTTTTTATCGCAGAAAAATTAGTAAACTGGGTAGAGAGTTAATTTATGCAAATTTTAGTTAATACTAAAAAGTAGAACAAAGTATCAACTAAATTAGTAACGGATATAGGCAATATTTTTCAATTTACCAGTCTTCAAATTAAGAGCAGCTAAAACATTCTCTTCGGTGGCGACTATTATCTTCTTAGCAGTAGATACTGTATCAAACTGAGAAAATTTGATTCTTCCTACATAAGTTTGTCGCCTGAAAAATTAATTGGATATAAGTTCGACCAAATACGAGCGTAAAAGATGACAAGCAATACTATAACCTTAAATATAAATTTACCAGTCGAATTTGCCTATCTGGTCTTCATAGATACATACTGATAAATTAATTAAACTAAAGAATACAATAAACCAATTTAAACTGTTTAAACATTTCAATAAACCCAAAAAATTGGGCTTCCAATTACTTGATAGCACCCCCATTTTTGAGTGACTGAAAATTTCAGTGTTGCTATATAAAAATCTTGCTATTGCTACTCAAGAAAACCAATGAAGTAGGAAGTAGGGTAGAAGCGGCATGTCGACAATAAATTGAAGCCAAGTGTGAAGTCATGTGGCCGCACAAAATGGCGGTTCTAGTGCTGTCCAGAAGATTTTTATTTATCCATAGACGTTGTTGACTAATTTTAAATATATATATTTATATATATTTTTTATGGGATAGGAGGGCAAACGAGCAGGCGTGTCACCTGATGGTAAGCAAACAACGCCGCCCATGGACACCAGCAACACATATAGTGTTACTGTTGCGTTGCCTACCTTTAACGGATAGGGGATAGTAAAGGATGGGGAAGGGGGGTGGGCCTCCGGGTACCTCTCTCAGCGAACGAAACGTGCATGAGCCACTTTACGTCGGTCTTCTGAGAGGTCGTGGTATTTCACCGGTCGAGCCGGCCCATTCATGCAGTAAACTGCTCGGCTCTACCACTGTTGAATTAATACTATAATAGGAAATAGGTAAATTATGCTAGCTATGCCGTTTTGGATATCAAAATAACAGTACATTTTTTCTTATTCTTACCTTTATTTTACAAGGGGCTGCGTGATAAAAAACATAACATCTTCAGAACATTTTTTTAATTACAACAGACATTTCTTATGACTTCCAGTCTAAGATCGGTTAATTATTAAAAGTTTAGCCACTTTGTAATAGTTTTGTTTACTAGTTGCGATTAAAACTATTTGATTTATATAATTCCGCAAAGAAATTTTGTCGGTAAAATTTTTCTAGCACTGGCAACCTATAGTAGGGGAGCCCACGATGATAAATGGGGGTTTACTCGAGCGTCGTAGAGACCTATTGGGTTGCAAAGCTTAGATGTTAAGAAGAAAAAAAAATGCGTGGAGCCCCGCCGCGCGTTGGAAGTGTAACTTTGTGTTGTAGAAAGGAAAATGAAAAGGTTTAGAAATTGATTCAGAAATAGAGAAAAATAATCACTGCATGAATAGGCCGGCTCGACAGGTGTAATACCACGACCGATGGACGATGGACAATGAGAGATTGGAATTGGTCAATAAGGTTGTCTTCCTTGGTATAACATTAGATTCTAAATTACAATGGGGCCCACATATAGAAACGTTGTCAGGCAGACTAAGCTCAGCAGCTTACGCTGTAAGGAAAATACGTCAGCTAACCGATGTTGATTGTACTTATCACTATTTGTTAAACTGGATATTTGAAAAGAGTCGGCCTTGAGTTACTTGCCAGTTCTTCTCAAGAAGCCTTGACGCCGGAACTGGCACTTAGATTCGCTTTCACATTCAAGACAGTGTGATGAAAGGGAATCTAAGCTCCGTGAATGTTTTTTTATGTGACGATTCTAAGTACTTTGTAAAGTCTATGGAATAAAGATATTTTGAATTTGAATTTGACCTCGCAGAAGATCGACCGGAGGCGCATCCCCCTTTCCCATACTTTCCTATTCCTATTTCTTTAAAGGCCAGCAACGCAACTGTAACACTATATGTGTTGCAGGTGTCCATGAGCGGCGCTGGTGACTTACCATCAGGTGACGCGCTTGCTCGTTCGCCCTCGTTTGCCCGGTATGGCCACCTGTTCCATTTGGGACGTAAACATAACGGCGAGTGGAGACTTAAAAGCCACTGCCTAGACCTTCGGGTGGAAAAGGCGTGAAGTTATGTTACTATATGTGCGCGCAATACATATTTGCCTAAAAACGAATACTTATATCGTGGATATTGCGATATCTTTTGAATGAAATGTCCGAATTAAATAATTCAAAGAGTTCCAGGAAGCTATTGAATCTATCTTGAATTGTAAATAATTTATTTTATTCAGAATTAACACCAAAGTACAAAATAAAGGGCTTTTAAAACATCATCATTCAAATTTTAAAATAAAAAATTAAATAAACACTTATTGTGAGATAACTACAATAGTTAGACACATGGTGTCAGGACCATTTGTGTAGACAACTATATATTCTGCAAAGTTGTAGTACATTTTTTTGCTGTACAATCAATACTTTTCGCAGCGTACGCAATGTAAACATTTTTTTAGGTGATTTTTTTACACCTTGAGTTACACTATCGGACTTTTAGTAAAGATCCCTAATTCTTTAGAAAATATAATATAACCTAAATCCTTCCTCTATAAATGGACTACACCACTGAAAGAATATTTAAAATAGAACCAGCGGTTTCGTTGAAAGAAACAAACTATTATGCTTTATATGTATTAAATGAGTGGTATAGTGCCACCACTAGCCACTAGATGTCTATGTACAGATAAAAATCACGCTTAAGCAATTCTCTTCCTGGATTTATATATAGACTGGTTCAAATTCGTCCTTTATATTATTATATATTATGTTTTGTGGCCGCAAGGGGGCGTTAAAAGCGTTAAACGGTTACACGAGACATTAGAAGTTACACTTCAAAATGTTATATGATATATACCTTTATAAAAAAAATATTTTACATCGGTGGGGGAAGCGGCTATAGATTTTTAAATATTAAAAAAATCTGTTGCATGGACATCCTCGAGCGCGTCAGATATTGATAGCATCAATGGCCTACGTATTTTTAATAATGTACGTACGTTAATCTGATCGTTTGCATGATGCGGGTGGTTGTATGTAAGGGTTGAAAATAAAAAAAAAAATAATAATAATCGAGCGCGTCAGATTTGATAAAGGAGTGTTAAGTGCACCAAAAAAAAGCTCTCATTCACTAATCTGACGATTTCGATGGGACGCAAACTCGCGGCCATTTTCATAATGTGCAAAAAAATTCGCCATTTTGAAATATTCAAGCGCGTCAGATTAAGATATATATGGTTTATCTTTATGTTCTAAACGTACTGTCTCATAATCTGACGATTATCTAGAGGGATTCGCCTGATCTGACATAAAAAATTACAAAAACGGTTCACCTTAAAAGCCATCCCTGCAACTTCCCGCTAATTCCATTTCTGGACGCTTAAAATTGTACTTATGACATTTTTGAGCTCAAAATATAGTTTATGTGATATTTTGAGCTCGCTGAGTTCAAAGAAATAATATTTCTATGAATTTGAGCTCTCCCAGCTCGAAAGTCTGATAGAAGTTACATAGAACACTATTTTTGGAATTTTCAAACCGCAATAACTTTTGAATGGATGAAGCAATTTTCGCGCAGTTGACGGCATTCGACGCAGTTTTATCATCTTCATAAGTAATTTTGCAATTTTAATTGATCGAACCACAAATTTCGGAGTAATCCCGAAAAAATACTTTTTTGGGTTTCTTTCGTTCACGATATCTCCCGAACGAATCAACCGATTTTGACCAGCTTGGTGGCGATCGACGTGGTTAGCATCACTCATATTAAATATTTATAAACTTTAATTCACACAAATAATATTAAAATAGCAAAAAAAAGCCAAAACGTTGGAAACACGTTGTAAACAGTATGCCACGAACGAGTCTTTCACAGAGCATATAAATAGTCTTTATGATCAGCCGTGATGGCGTCATGGCAGCAGAAACCAGAGTGGGGACGGAGTGAGAGAGTAATAGATAGAGAAAGAGTGAGAGGAATAGAAACGCGGAGAAGGAAATGTAGGCATCACGCAGCTGCACGCATTTAACTTTATCGACGAATTTTTGTGATTTCGGCTTGCAGAAATCGTCAGATTATATATTTTTCATTATTCTTGAATTATTTCCTTCAAAATAAAATAAAAATTAGCTACGCTCGAGAATGTCGAGATGACGTTTTTTTTACAACTTTGTTGCCCTCCCCTTTTTACGTCACTCTCAAATTGTCAGATTAGTGGAATATACACTTTTTAGGATGATAATAACTCACCCTACCTTAATCTGACGCGCTCGAGAATTTCTGATGGTCAATTTTTTTTTACTAATCTGATCCTGTATCCTTCACGGGCGGCCTTATATATGGGCCTCATGTTTTGTGGAGGTACTTAACCGGGTACAAGGTATCCCCCTGTATATTAATCTGCCGCGCTTTAGAAAAACCCGAAATCCCCGCTTGGGCTCCCCTACTACTACATTTGGAGCGCAAAACATTTTCGGCTACACTCGGTATTTACATATATTCATGTTTCTATATTTATTCACTTTATTTACGCACTGAAATACTTTTATGCTGTTTCTATGCGAGTGAGAGTGCTGAGTAAGAGCAAAATAGAAATACGTTTAAGTATGCGGCGACAAGATGATCCATACTTAAAAGCAATTTTGGAGCAATTGTAGAACAATATGCCTCATCCATATTAAAGGTCAATGTTTACAGGACCTAAGCTACAACCTGTGTATTTAAAAGCCAAGGACAGTCGAACGGGGTGAATAGGAATTTTAATATGAAAAAAAAGGGATTAATAGGGGAAAACGAACGTTCGTGTAACCCGATGGCAAGCAACAAACGCGGCCCATGGACATCTGAAAATAGACAGTGTTACAGTTGCATTGCCCTAAAGGATATGGAAGAGGTTGGAAGTGGGATGGAAAGGGATGGGAAGGGGGATGTGGTTTGGCCTCCGGATACCTCTCTCACCGAGCGAAATGCGGCATGAGCTACTTTGCGTCCATATTCTGAGAGGTTGCGGTATTTTACCGATTGAATCGGCCCATTCATGCAGCGAACTGCGTGGCTCTATCACTGTTGAAGAGTTTTGACAATAAAGAATTGTAACAAAAAAATACACATACGCTTTGGCTAGCAATTACCAATTTGCTCATTAATTGCTGATTCCCTAAAATAAATCAATAGCTAATAAATCAATATTGGTTCTAAAATTTAATATTTATAACATAGTGTCGATGCTTGGGTGGAGTTGAGCCGGCCCTTTCATGCAGCGAACTGCTTGGGTCAACCACTGTTAAAATTAAATGAAATGATTGTTCTAATAATTTGTAAAACTGTAAAGAGTAACCAATATAATGGCAATGATTTACAGAATATTTACTTGTTGCTTCTTATCGTTTATTTGACATGAAATTTGCAATAAATTTTCAAAAAATCATTCTGAAAATATTTCCACAAACTATCCGGTTTAAAAACGGTTTACATTGTTTTATATTATAAAAGTGATAAGAATAAATCTCTCCATGGTTACTGTTTATTCTGAATTCAGTATATATCACTGTAAATATTTATGTTATTTTATTTCTATTTTCGTAACCTCAATTTTTTTCACTGGTGACGGTGAATGATGTGATGTTTCGGTACTGGCTACAGGTTTTTAGGAACAGGGAAGGGATGAATAGGGATACTATTTCAAACAAATAGGAACATAGGTGTATCATATGAGACAGTATTTTAATTTTGAACCATATTTTAGAGATTTTACCATAATACTCACGATAACAATCTTCCCAGTCAAAATTGCGTCCCTCTGGGATGCAGGGTTCATGACGTGCAGCTAGGGGGTAGTCAAGAATTGAGTAGTTGAATATTAAGAGGTGCCAAAAAAGGTACAGTGGTATTAATGACAATATTTTTATCATGGGGCTATGGGGCTATGGGGACTATGGGCATAAACCTCCCAATGAAAATAGCACCAATGCAACGGCCCCCAGTTCCCGGTGGTCCCACTATTCCCGGCCAAGGCAGCGGTCGTGGTAACGGTGGGACAGGGGGTGCTAAGAATCTCCGGGTTACGGCAGGCTGCCAAAAACAACTACTCGTGGCCACTTATAATGGACGCAGTCTTCGGCTGGACCAACACCTCACCGAACTCGAGGTAGAGCTGGGTTGCTTGAACTGGCATATTCTAGGGCTATCTGAAGTCCGGCGAGAGGGGGAGGACACAATAACCCTACAGTCAGGCAACTTACTCTACTTTCGAGAAGGTGACCAGGTGATCAGTAGTGTGTCGACCAGGGTAGCGTACCTTGTACTGAAACTTACCAACAGGTACACCCTGAAGGTAATACAGGTGTATGCGCCGACCTCGACATACTCTGACGAGATAGCCGAGGCGATGTACGAAGATATTGCAAAAGCAATACATGGTACCGCCAAGGCTCACTACACCGTTGTTATGGGAGACTTCAATGCCAAAGTGGGAGTACAAGAACGCGGCGAAACGAAAATCGGTCCATATGGCTTGGGGTGCCGAAATCACAGGGGGCAGATGCTGGTCAACTTCCTGGAGTCTGAAGGGCTTTTCTTGATGAACTCTTTCTTCAAGAAGAGTCTCCACAGGAGGTGGACTTGGCGAAGCCCCGATTCTGTGACAAGGAACGAGATAGATTTTATCATTACGGATAGTAAGCATATATTTAGAGATGTCTCTGTGATCAACAGGTTCAATACTGGAAGTGATCACCGACTTCTTCGAGGCTCTCTAAACATTAACTTCAAAGCTGAAAGGACCCGGAAGATAAGGTCTATTCTCCGACCTACGCCACTCCAAATAGCCGAAACCGAAAAGTTCCAAACGGAACTTAAAAATCGATTCGATCTGCTGGAAACCACAGGCAACGTGGACGAAAAAGTCGACACTGTGGTCAACACGCTGAGGAAAGTGTCTCAAAGGCTGTTCCCGAGACCGCAGAAAAAGGAGTCCAAGCTCTCTGCTGAGACACTCGAGCTGATGAGGCAAAGGCGAGAAACTCCATCCGATCAGCTGTCTTCGTCAGAATGGAAAAGCCTAAACCAGCGTATTAGAAAGCTGATGCGGCGCGACCTTCGTCGATCGAATACTCGAGCAATCGAGGACGCGATCGACCGCAACAAAGGATCGAAAGTGTTCGCTCAGCAGCTTGGAAGGCCCCATCTGACGAAGCTGAAAACTGCGGATGGACGTGTCGTCACCTCTAAGCCTGAGATTCTCGCAGAGATAGAATCTTTTTATGGGCTCCTTTATTCCACACGGATGACCAAGCCGACGAGACACAGCGATGATGACCACAGAGCCCCGCTAACGCGTCACTATAGTGAAGACATTCCCGATGTCACTGAAAGCGAGATTAGTGCGGCTCTCGGGCAACTTCAGAACAATAAGGCACCCGGTGATGACGGAATTACTACAGAGCTGCTAAAAGCCGGCGGGACTCCTATCCTAAAGGAATTAGCGGGTCTTTTTAATTCCGTCATACACCAGGGCATAACACCACAGGCTTGGGGCAGGAGTGCGGTGGTGCTGTTCTTCAAAAAAGGTGATAAAACCTTACTGAAGAATTACAGACCCATCTCACTCCTGAGCCATATCTACAAGTTGTTCTCGAGGGTCCTCACGAATCGTCTCGCTGCAAGACTCGACGAATTCCAGCCTCCGGAGCAGGCCGGGTTTCGAAAAGGCTTTAGTACGGTGGACCACATCCATACTGTTCGGCAGATTGTACAGAAGACCGAAGAGTACAATCAGCCGCTGTGTATGGCATTCGTGGATTATGAAAAAGCCTTCGACTCCATCGAAACTTGGGCAGTTCTGGATGCATTGCAGCGATGTCGGATTGACTGGCGTTATATCGAGGTGTTGAGATGCTTGTATGACACCGCCACGATGGCTGTCCAGATACAGGACCAGGTGACGAACTCTATCGAGCTGAATCGTGGTGTAAGACAGGGAGATGTCATATCTCCCAAACTCTTCACCAACGCTCTAGAGGACGTCTTCAAGACCCTGGATTGGACTGGACAGGGTATCAACGTGAATGGTGAGTACATCTCACATCTTCGGTTTGCCGACGATATCGTTGTAATGGCAGAGTCGCTGGAACAGTTAAGCGGAATGCTGCGCAGCCTGGACGAGTCCTCCCGTCGTGTCGGTTTGGGCATGAACTTGGACAAGACCAAAGTTATGTTCAATGAACATGTCGTGCCCGGACCGATAAGCGTCGAAGGGTCAGTTCTCGAAGTCGTAAACAAATACGTCTACCTAGGCCAAACTATCCAGGTAGGTAGACGAAACTTCGAGAAGGAGGCCGAAAGGAGGATTCAGCTGGGTTGGGCTGCATTTGGCAAACTGCGTCGGGTCTTCAGCTCGCCTATACCGCAATGTCTGAAGACCAAAGTCTTTGACCAGTGCGTCCTACCGGTAATGACCTACGGTGCCGAAACGTGGACACTCACGGTGGGGCTAGTCCACAAATTTAAAGTCGCTCAGCGAGCTATGGAGCGGGCTATGCTCGGGGTATCTCTGAAGGATAAACTCAGAAATGAGTATATCCGCCAGAGAACTGGGGTAACCGACATAGCTCGCAGAATAAGCTCGCTGAAGTGGCAATGGGCTGGTCATATCTGCCGAAGGACCGACGGTAGATGGAGCAAGAAGGTCATTGAGTGGAGACCGCGTCTTGGCAAACGTAGCGTAGGACGCCCACCAGCCCGATGGTCAGACGACCTCAGAAAGGCTGCTGGAAAAGACTGGATGCGGAAGGCAGAGAATCGGATGTTGTGGCGCACATTGGGAGAGGCCTATGTCCAGCAGTGGACTGCAATAGGCTAATGATGATTTTTATCATGTAAATTTCGCAATAGAATTCCTCGTTACTGTGATAAAAATAGTCACTAAATTCAGCCATTTAATTTTACGTTACATCAAGTGTGTGATGTACACGTATCTTGTTAGAGATAGAACATCTGTTGCGGTTTTTGTAATTTAATCAAAGCGAAGCGTGTAATAGTGTTCCAATAAATGATATTCACATATAACGCCAATGCGAATGATATAAAAAAAAAACCACTCTCTAGTACACTATTTTAGTTCTAATGGTAATTACAAGAGGATAATCAAAACAATAGTCGCTAAATTCAGCCATTTTATTTTACGTTACATCAAGTGGGTGATGTATACGTATCTTGTTAGAGATAGAACATCTGTTGCGGTTTTTGCAATTTAATCAAAGCAAAGCGTGTAATAGTATTTCATTAAATGATATTCATAAAAAACACCAATGCCAATGTTAAAAAGAAAACACTCTTTTGTACACTATTTTAGTTCTTACGGTAATCACAAGAGTTACCAATGTTCAAGAGGCTTAAGGACTTGTATCAACCACCGTAAAATAAATGAAAAAAATTGACAATGTTGGCGCTTTTTTTTAATTTTTATACTCTAGTTTTTGCCCCTAAGAACAATAATTTAGAAACAACGTCACGCCTTTGTTACCAAAAGGTGTAGGCAGTGGCTGTTAAGCCTCGTCTCACCGTTATGTTTACGTCCCAAATGGAATAGGTGGCGAACCTATTGCCATACCGGGCACAAAGTTGTCAGTCATCGATATTTATCACACGTAACTTCCGAAAATTTCAAAAGTCAATGGTGTGTGACAGGATTTGAACCCACTACTTCTTGAATCAGAAGCGAGGTGCTAACCACTGCGCCACCGAGACTATTGAAAATCAGCCCCGGATCTTCAATTTTTTTTAGGCGGGACACAAACTGTAAAATGCCGCCCCCTGACCCTTATTTATTTTTACGTGTATCCGTGATTTCAGCAACAGATATCCATATCCATCCACAAGGGTATAATAAATTCGCAGGGCAATACAAATATGGGGAAAAGCATATTGCAAATCATGCGAATAGCTCTGTTGTAAGAGATAGAAATTACCAAATAAAAGCGGAGCTTACTTTTGAAAAGCGTAAAGCTCCTGGCAAAAATTAACGGCGGCGCTTAAATCTCGCTCGTATTTTCGAGCCAGATTTACTTCATACACTGAGTAATTCTGAAGTGAGCAAGGCTGACCCAGTAAATATCTGGAAACTAGTCTTTCCACACTCTAATTTACCGACCAACCCATTTTCCTAGAAACAGTGGGATGACCCGCTCTCTTATTCGTGGTTTTGTAGGTGCTGCTGACTGTGCTCGTTTGCTCGCAGTGGGAGAATGGGAGTGCCGTGTTTGGCTTAAGGCACTGCCATCGAGATACGTGATCTCTGAATGTTGGCCTCATGACGAACCTCATGGTTGCTCTGCGTGCTATGGAACGGGCTATGCTTGGAATCTCTCTGCAAGATAAAATCCGCAATACGGAGATACCCAAGAGATCTGGCGTGACCGACATAGCCCGTAAGGTTAGCACGCTGAAGTGGAGATGGGCAGGCCACATCGCTCGGTGAACCGAGTACTGCTGGGGTAGAAAGGTTCTCGAGTGGCGACCACGAACTTGTCGACGCGGAGTATGGTACCCGCACTAGGTGGACCGACGACCTTGTAAAATCTGCGGGCGGCCAATGGATGCAAGTTGCACAGGACCGGCTGTTGTGGTATTCTATGGGGGAAGCCTACGTCCAGCAGTGGACCTCTAAAGGCTAATGATGATGACTGCCATCGCCCAATATAAGAACATTATATTAGATAATAGGCCTTTCCGTATCGCGACGTTTCGTGCGCGATGATGATAAGAGAACTGACGGGATGTATCTTTTGTCTTGGAAATGTCTTTGGTGATTTTTGGTGACCGACGGCGCGCTGACGCGCACAGCCCCGCTGATCCTCCAGGCCTGTGCGCCTGTGCGCCAGGGCGCACCGGCCGCAAGCGCGCCTGGGTCGCGGCCCGGGAAGGATGACCCCCCGGTGCGGCCGAGGAGGGTCGTCGCGGTTGGAGCCGCCCTGCCCTCCCCGAGGTTGAGCCTCCTCGTAACAGGGGGGGAGGGGGGGGGGGGCAGGATGTTCCAGCGGGCTGAAGTACTGTCCTGGACCACCCTAACTCCGGAGGAAGGCCGCCACGAGGTTTTAGTGGGTAGCCCTAGGATCGAATTGCAGTTCATTGCTTTGGGAGTCCCACACTACCTCCTGCTGTCCCCCCCCCCCCTCTAGATCCGGGGCTGTTGAAAATATATAAATTAATCATCATGCAGTTGAATTACCCCAAAAAATAATGCCATATCTCAATATCGAGGCAGTAACGCCGTAATATGCAGTGAAAACAGCATCGGTGTTGACAACCGATTGTACTCTACAGAGCGCATATGCATAACTACTCACTTTTCTACATAAGTAAGAAATATGTTTTTTCTAATTTAAATGGTAGATACATTATTAGTATCTATTATATTATTGCGAAGCAGTGCTAAAGTTTTTGTTTGTATGTCTACAAACTAAAGTGAACACGATATAGGAGAGCAGTGGAGTCATGTTACACATACATAGAATGCAATTCATTGCAGAATCAAACATGTATTTGATGTAATAAATTGCTATATGCATAAGCACTGAATCACCTTTATTTTCTTTTAAAATGAGTTAATTTCGTTTGCAAATTTATATATTACTAGCTGACCCGGCGAACTTTGTTCCACAACAAACGTAATAAATGAGTAAATTTTGGATATCATGAGGTTCAAATTATGCTATTTATCGGCTTTAACTGCTGTCCCGCTATGTTAATACTGCAATAACTTCGAAAATATTCCTTTAAATTGCATGCTGTAAAGGGCCAGGATCGTCTATATTACATGCACAATCTATTTAAGACACTTACTCGTAATTGGATGAAAATTAATGCTGTAATGTTTAAAATCACTTAGTAAATAGGCCATTATTTCTCGTAAAAAGTAAAAAAATAAAAATGGTCATTGTGGGTTATCCCTAAGAGATAGACATATGCCCTCGCGGACTTTTTTGTAGACCTTTTAAAGGTGTACAATAATGTAGTACATTGTTTTGATTTATCACTTCGGATTCAGGCAGCGTTTGCGATTAAAGTTCTAAATCTTGAAAATTATCACTTTTTTTAGTACACTATACATGAATTATAGATCAAAACCACCCTGTTGATACCCTCTAACTATTGAAAAAATCGCATCGGAATCCGTTGTGTAGTTTTAAAGATATGCTCATATAAGGGGACAGACAGCGGAATGTGACTTTGTTTTATACTATGTAATGATTCTTTAAACTACCTGACCCGGCGAACTTTGTTCTGCATCAAAGTACCTATTTTTTACAGCGTTTACAATTAAAGTGCTAAACCTCAAAAATTATCACTTTTTCTTTGCTACATTATACATGAATTATACATAACTCTCCGTTGACACCCTCTATCTATTAAAATCCGATGCGTAATTTTAAAGATCTAAGCATATAAGGGGACAGACAGCGAAAAGCGACTTTATTTTATACTATGTAATAATGATGATTAAATTTCAGAACCAATAATTATAGGTATGCTTAGTTATTATTTATTATTAATAGTAGTATTAATTTTAGGGAATCAGCAGTTAATGAGCAAATTGCAAATTGCTAGCCGTATTGTATGTGTCACTTTTCAACAAGGGTAGAGCCATGCAGTTCGCTGTTCGCTGCATGAATCGACCGGTGAAATAACACGACTTCTGAGAATATCAACACCCACTTCCGACACCTTCCCTGTCCCCTATTAAAGGCCGCTCACGCAACTGTAACACTATCTGTGTCGCTTGTGTCAATGGGCGGCGTTACTTACTTACCATCAGATGACAGGTAAAAAGAGATGAAAGGTATTGACAGGCAGGCGGAGAACAACAATTTCTCTTGCCACGATTGACTGGACTAAAACTCGTAACCGACCTGTTGGCCACCCCTGATATAAGCGTTCGCTGTTAATTTTGAGGTACGAAACCGTAAAAATGATAAAGCGTAAGAACAACGTCTCCAACACGTCTGCCCAGCGTGGAGACTATGGGCAAAAACCTCCCAACATGAAAAAAGCGCAGAATCAACGGCCCCCAGTTTCCGGTGGTCCCACTATTCCCGGCCAAGGCAGCGGTCGTGGTAACGGTGGGACGGAGGGTGCTAAGAATCTCCGGGTTACGGCAGGCTGTCACAAACAACTACGCGTGGCAACTTATAACGGACGCAGTCTTCGGCTGGACCAACACCTCACCGAACTCGAGGTAGAGCTGGATCGCTTGAACTGGCATATTCTGGGGCTATCTGAAGTCCGGCGAGAGGGGGAGGACACGATAACCCTACAGCCGGGCAACTTGCTTTATTTTCGAGAAGGTGACCAGCTCCGACCTACGCCACTCCAAATAGCCGAAACCGAAAAGTTCCAAATGGAACTTAAAAATCGATTCGACCTGCTGGAAACCACAGGTGATGTAGACAAAAGGACCAGCACTGTGGTCAACACGCTAAGGAAAGTGTCTCAAAAGTTGTTCCCGAGAACGCAGTAAAAGAAGTCTAAACTCTCTGCTGAGACGCTCGAGCTGATGAGGCAAAGGCGAGAAACTCCATCCGATCAGCTGTCTTCGTCAGAATGTAGAAGCCTAAACCAGCGTATTAGGAAGGTGATGCGGCGCGACCTTCGTCGATCGAATAATCGAGCAATCGAGGACGCGATCGACCGACACACCGACACACAGACGACGGACATCCCCGATGTCACAGAAAGCGAGATTAGGGCGGCTCTCGGGCAACTCCAGAACAACAAGGCACCCGGTGATGACGGAATTACTATGGAGCTTCTAAAATCCGACGGGACTCCCATCCTCAAGGAATTGACAGATCTTTTTAATTCCGTCATACACCAGGGTATAACACCACAGGTTTGGGGCAGGAGTACGGTGGTACTGTTCTTCAAAAAAGGTGATAAGACCTTACTGAAGAATTACAGACCCATCTCACTCCTGAGCCATATCTACAAGTTGTTCTCGAGGGTCGTCACCAATCGTCTCGCTGCAAGACTCGACGATTTCCAGCCCCCGGAGCAGGCCGGGTTTCGAAAAGGCTTTAGTACCGTGGACCACATCCATACTGTTCGAGAGATTGTACAGAAGACCGAAGAGTACAATCAGCCGCTGTGTATGGCATTCGTGGATTACGAAAAAGCCTTCAACTCCATCGAAACTTGAGCAGTTCTGGATGCATTGCAGCGATGTCGGATTGACTGGCGTTATATCGAGGTGTTGAGATGCTTGTATGACACCGCCACGATGACTGTCCAGATACAGGACCAAGTGACGAACTCCATCGAGCTGAATCCAGGTGTGAGACATGGAGATGTCATATCTCCCAAACTTTTCACCAACGCTCTGGAGGACGTCTTCAATCAAGACACTGGACAGGGTATCAACATGAATGGTGAGTCATCTCACATCTTCGGTTTGCCGACGACATCGTTGTAATAGCAGAGTCGCTGGAACAGTTAAGCGGAATGCTGCGCAGCCTAGACGAGTCCTCCCGGCGTGTTGGTTTGGGCATGAACTTGGACAACACAAAGGTTATATTCAATGAACATGTCGTGCCCGGACCGATAAGCGTCGAAGGGTCAGTTCTCGAAGTCGTAAACAAATACGTCTACCTAGGCCAAATTATCCAGTTAGGTAGACGAAACTTCGAGAAAGAGGCCGACAGAAGGATTCAGCTGGGTTGGGCTGTCACCGGTGCATGGTCGTGTCCGGCCAAAGCCGAAGATCTCGCCGAAGATGGATTTTTGGCCAAAGGCGGCCGAAGCCGAAGCCCGTTTGGCAACATGTTCCACTTGGGACGTAACGTAACGATTCAGGGAGTCGAGGCTTAACATCCGCTGCCTACACTTTCAGGTAAAAAAAGGCGTGAAGTAGGTACTAGAAATAGACAAAGTTTCTTAATTTTATCACTTACTGACTGACTGACCGCATACTGTAAGGCATCAAATTTAGAATAAAATATATTATGTTTAAAGTTATACATTCGTGTATACAATTAACACTTTCAATTATGTACGCTTATTTCATGTGGGGTAAGCTGTTGTCTACAAAATAGAAGCCTTAGAAATACACCGGTGCGTCGAGTCGCCACAACCCAGCGCCCATGTATGTAGGTACAACTAAGTACTTACCGCGTGTGACGCAAGCCATATGTCTGACGCTGAACTGGACTTGGGTAACGAGCAAACCTGTCATAACTACAGTAACATATTATAATTTATGGTTTTAAAATCGATACACGTTGAGAACGACTAAAATTCTTTTTAAAAATTCTCTTGATGATATGAATTCAGGTATATAATAATAGCCCGGTCAATTTAGACAATTGAAATAAAAAAAATTTCGACAGAGCCAAATCTTCGTAGAGACCTTAAATTTACCCCAAGGAATAAAAACGGGTAATGTTTAGAATAATAATAATAATTTTACAAGCGTATTATCTGGGAAATAGTGGGTCTTAGAGAAAAAAATCATTAGGAAAATATATATATATATATATATATATATATATATATAATATAGAGAATTTTAAGATCTACAACTTACCTCTGAGATACTTTTCAGTAAAACTTACCGTTTTCGAGAAAAATTCAAAAAACTTAAAATTTTGACATTTGTCCCCGAATAAGTTCCTTAGCACACATGGGACTGATGGGGATTTTTGACACTTTATTCCTCGTGGACAACCTAAGGTCTCTACGAAAATTTGGCTCTGTCGGAATTTTCTTTATTTGATCACTATTTTTATGTCCAAATTGACCGGACTGTAAGTATTATTACTGTAAATTCAACAGTGAGTCATCATTTTCCTGCCCATATCCCACTCTAAGTGGAGTCAGCACAAGGTTTCATCCTTTCAAACTGTCCATGTTGTCAAAAGTTTTGGCTGTGATTTTACGAACGCCGCTTGACTGACTAAACACTTTTTGATAATGTTTTCGTTGGTGATTGATCCTCTACATTAGGAGGAATATGTAGTTGAATTCGACATTAGGAACAATATGTATATGACTGATAAACCGGCAAATAATATCAATGTATTCTTTATTTCTATGGAATTGTCAAGACGTCTGCAGAAAATATTATATTCTTAAAATTAGAGTTAAGTAGTTATGAGATATCGTGGTATTAGTTAAACTTTATAATAGGCACCAGTTGAGTCATCAATTCACTTACTAAATGAGAAATTATATTATAATAATGTGTCATAACATTTAAAATATATTATAGCAATAGAATCCAAAACAATAATTAATGGTAAAAGTGAATTGTCTTTAATACAGTTTTCACCTATATGTAGGTCTAACACAAAATATTTATTTAAATTGTACTTCAAGCATAACATTTACTCGGACGGAAAAGTTGGGCGAAAAATCTCCAGAACTCTTCCACAAGATTTTTTTACTGTTCAATGAGTTCATCTTGATTAATTAAATAAAACTATTACAGATGCAGCCAGGGGAAGTAATGCTTTGACAGTGTCACATGAATTATTTTTAAAATCGATGGGCCACATGGTGCATTGCTAAAACAACCAACTGCGGAATCGAGGTTGGAGGGTTCGATCCCCACCCTAGTACAAATATTTATGACGAGCATGATTTTTTGTATAGCGTCTGGTTAAGAAAGAGATAGAAAAGTATATATGTAATAATATCCGTTAACTATTTTCCATACCAGCTTGGGACTAGAGGGCGCTGAGTTTATTGTGTTCAAGATATAATTTGTTTAAGCCTTTTCCATACATCAGACATAATTTTGTAAGTCATCGATCCATTTGAAATCAAACTTTAGACTTCTCAATCAGAGTTAGTAATGATAAACCACGTGGTAATTGAGACTAGACAAGATCAGTGATTAAAACGAGACGTTTATCAGATATGGTGCAGCATTCTCTTATGTAATACTTACCTACACAGCTAAGCCAGTTGTATGGAGCGGTGTTGCAGCTCACTGCAAAATATGTTGCAATAGTAACTAGGTCGAAAATCGATCGTGTATATGTACCTGCCACGTCGCATTCCTTCATGATAATCGCAACATATTGCTACAGACAGACACATCTACATAATTATAAATTAATGCGAAACTTCATGACAACTTGAAATCCCTTTTATGGGTTGACGTTTATAATTTGACAGGGCTGCATATTGGTGAAATGATCGCCTGCTGCACGAAGGACTGCTGAGTACACACCGGTGGCTTCGATCTGCAACTGTAATAGTGGAGGGACGTGAGATTTATACCTCGGAATCCAGGACCATGTTAAAAAATACTTGCCCAAAATATTTTTTTTTTATTCAGAGTTTTCTTTGATTTTTGTTATAGTTATACTTTGAATATGAGAAATAATAACACATAAACAAGTGTACACCGCATATTTACCTTCCTAGCTAGCATGTCCATCTAAAGGTTGTCTGGCAGAGATCGCAAATATTTGCGATCTCTGCCAGACAACCTTTTGTAAGACTATATAGTCTTACAAAATTTTTGTGAAATTCGTATATTTCACAAAAATTTTGTAAGACTATATTTACAATAAAAAAAAAACAAAAGTAAGTTAAGAATTTCGTTTTGATCGGTTTCTCATGACCATTGATGAACCCGGTCTACTTTGGAGCGCTGTAACAGCGTTTTATATGGATGAAATTAAAAAAAATATAGGGACATTGTCTCTACAAGAGATTCTCTACAAGATTTGTCTTAGGTGATTTTTGTAAAACGTATAACAAAAACATACAGAGCAATAAAGAAATTTTTTATAAAAAAAAATCTCACTTTTCGCTTATTTGATTTTCAATTTAGGGCAAAACTTATAGGAACATTATTTGTAGGCAAGATAATTTGCTACAAATTATGCCTTAATTTTTTTTTAAAAGACGCATAGTTTCTGAGATATCGCGCAAAAGGTGTTCTTTGACCACTTTTTTCAAAATGGCGGTCGGATGACAAGGGTGGCGACCCCACAAACTTCAAGTTAAGCTTCTATTGACCTCCCGCACATGGTCCAAAAATAAAATTGAGTCCTCTAAGTAATGCAAAGCTCATGTAACATGTCAATGGACTAATAACACAAGCATTTAAGTCCGATGGTAAGTCAAATATTAAAAAGTTTTTTTTCTAAATTGTCGGTCTCGGTGGTCCAGTGGTCGAGCACCCCACTTCTGAATCTAGAGGTCGCGGGTTCGAATGCTCATAGTGGCTCACACCAATATCTTACTTTTCACAAGTTATGTGTTAAAAAAATCGATGACTGAATACTTTGTGCCCGGTATGGCAATTGGTTCGCCACCTATCCTATCGCCACCATTTGGGCCATAAACATAACGGCGAGACGAGGCTTAACAGCCGCTGCCTACACCTCCGAGTAGAAAAAGGCGTGAAGTGATATTATGTTATGTTTTTCTACATTATTTCTTTACGGTTGGCAGTTATTAGTAAAACCAAGTAATAAATGCATCTAATAAAGACTTAAATTAACTACAATAACAAGTTTATTATATTTTTCCGTTTTTATGCTCCGAGCTCTTATATTTTTAAATTATTATCTACGCAGATATCTAATCTACACTAATATTATAAAGAAGAAAGATTTGTATTTTTGTATGTAACGAATAAACTCAAAAAGTACTGGACCGATTTTAATAATTTTTTTTTTTTTAGAAAGCTACATTATGACTGAGTAACATAGGCAATATGTAATCATCGTCGTCATCGACATTTTGTTTGTACGCAAGTAGCACCGTGAGGCGGGAAGCTACATACAATATAGCGGTACGGAGTTCGCGCGGTCTGCTAGTGTTATATAAAACAATTATATCTTTTAATATCACTTCCCTTCTTCATCATCAAACCTAGGCAAGTCTGCTATTCGTAGATAAAATTTAAAGGTCGGCGGCAACGCAACTGTAACTGTAACACTATGTGTTGCAGGTGACACACCTGCTCGTTTCCTCCTATCCCATAAAAATAAAAAACTACGAGCTGAAAAATTTTGCTGTAACTAATAAGTTCTGTACTGGACAAACACAATTTTTATTTTCAAAAATATACAATGTATAACAATAAATTAAAAAAACCTGTTTATGTTACGATCTCTTAATAAGACTGCTCATATTAATTTATCTTCGACATCTTTAATGTACAACCTGCTACAATTAAATTATAAATACATGTTTAAATTTCAGACACAAAAATGCACACGGTATATTGATATTACATCAATATACCGTGTGCATTTTTGTTTGCTGCTTGCTCAAGGCTTAAAGAAATGTGAGGTAAACTACTGCTTTCAATAGTATAAAAGAGAATTGTGGAGACTTGTAACGCGAAGCTAGTATGACTCCTCAATCCTTACAAACATTAGATAAATTATTAAACAATTTTAATTTAATCGTTCTTAAATGTGTTGGCACATGACGATCGTAACTATATACTTATCAGATAGAATTTTATCGATATCCGGTATAACAGCGGTACTTAGTTAGTGTCTACCTTTTTATTTAAGCCGGAAAATGCTTTATGCACACCCCCCACTTGAGGTAGGCGAGGGGTAGTGTGGGACTGCCTTAATTCACTGTTCTGCAATCCTTTTAAAACCCTATGGCTATCTACTAAAATCCCGCGGTGGCCTTCCTGCAGCGTGTATGATGCCACCGTAGACGTGTAGAACTCCCTCTCCCGGTCCTCCGAGCTCGGGCAGCAGGTGGCGTAGCGCGAGCGGCACCCGTCGCGCTCGGGGAACCATGTTTTCGAAATGCTCACCAGAACTTCAGCGGCTATCCAGGGTCCGAACGAGGTATTTGAGATACCTCCCTACTGGGACAACGGTATCTGAAATACGTGGGTGTCACTCTCCATGATCCGCGAGGCTGATACAGGCACTTGTTACTACGAGTACTTAGTAACTTTTTCAAAGCCATAAAAATATTGTAAACCTACAGTTGTTGTTGCTATCTACAGCTTCGGGTAGTAATAGGCATGAAGCTATTAAAAAATATTGAGTTTTGATAATGGTTGTCTTTTAACTATAATTTAGGGCGACTACCATTCAAAAATAAATTAAGCCTACTTATCTGGTCTAGCTTTTCACATAACTTTTTTATTCTGCTGCCGTATTTTTTGTCACATGAAATGTTTATTAATGTTTTGATATAACACACAGAATGCCATCTAGTTATCCAAGCTAAGCAACTAAATCCTTGTGTTATTTAATATAGACAAGGAATATCGATACATACATATTAAAGCATACTTTTATAAAACAAGAAAGAGTCATAGATGTTTATCCATGGTCATGTTGAGTTGTACTCGGGTGGAGATTGGACTCGACGATCTCTACTCACCATTCGGCTTAATAATTCAGCTGGGTTGTGAATTTTTATCTCAAAAAAATAATTATACCTTGAACTTAATAATTTGATCGAGACATCCTTGTACGGAAAGATGGCTGTCATAAAAATTACATGACTAAGAAGTCAGGAGAAATCCTGGCGTAGGCAGTTTAAAGTATCTTGAAAACCTACCGGTTACTACGACCACAACAAATGTGGATGAACCGATTGTAACTTGCGGAAAGTCCATTGATTTGTCAAATTCGCCCAATGTTCTACAGACAGCCCTAGGATATGGGCTTGAATATATGTAGCAAGACAGTATGGGCCAGCTAGAATTACGTCGACAAGTTTATATTATTTCGTGTATCTTAAAATTCTATCCAAATCGACAAAGCAGTTAATTAGATGTGCAAAATAGTTTGATAATTATTTAAAATTGTTATTTAAATATGTATATTAGATCATCTTGCATAATTAACAACAAAACCGGTTAAGTTTATCATCTTTGATGCGTGATGACACTCTGTGATGACCAGCACGCTTATACTTGATAATCAATTGGGACGGGGGACACACCTTTTACTTATTTTTGATTGAAAATAACAATGTTTTTTATAACTTTATCTCTCAATTGCTGAAGGTGCAGACAGCGGCAATTATAACGTAACCTTTAGCAATACATTGTCATATTTTGAAACAAGCATAATTATTAAGCCCGCCCTTGTCCCTAATTATTATAAATACGCTTATTATATAATAGAATATTACAAGTAGATACTAGTTAAGATATGCAATGACAGGTGAAATGGGGTTAAATTATATGTGTGTAAAATGGTGTCCAAACATGCAAATATATTAAATACAGGTCTCTTTGCATTAATTAACATAACATGGCAGTTTAGATTTTGCATGTGCGTCCTATAATGCGTTTTATTTATCACAGGTACTTACTTGCATAATATTAATAGAATAACATTAATAATTAATTTTAATTTAGACCGGCTTGTGGTACTCGCTGCGGGGCTTAGATCATCGGGTTCGAGCCCCATCAAGTATAAGCTATAGCGTGCTGGCTGGTATTCTAGGCCCGTCACCTATTGCATGGCACAGAATATTTTGCTGTATTCTTATTTTTATGGGCTGGGCTTCCGGATACCTCTCTCACCAAGCGAAAGGCGGCCAGAGCCACTTTATGTTGATATTCTGAGAGGTCGTGGTATTTCACTGGTCGAGCCGGCCCATTCATGCACTGAACTGCACGGCTCTACCACTGGTCAAAAATTCTAGTAAACTCTGGCTACTTTTAAAATTATTTAAAAAATAAGGGAAAATATTTTTTTAGATTCAAATCAAAATCAGTATATAACGTAAACATCTATAAAAAAACGTAAACATCTATAGATTTAAAACTAGAATAGTTGTTGGTATTTATCTCACAAAATAGAAGTTTATAAAATAAAAAAAATGTTTTTTGTTTTGAAATGCCAACTAATCGTTTTCTAATCAATTCCTCGCCTGTTTATTTTAAAAATTTTTACGTACATACGTACGTAACTTCACGCCAAATCCCTTGCGGGGTAAAGAGAGAGAACAGAGTGCCACATGGCACTATTCTTACACGCCTCACTCGATTCTCTAACGTTTATCCGTCGACTTTGATGGCGCCTGACATAACGTTCCTTGACATAATCTTCCACGTTCTATTTGGTCATGGAAGGTCTGTCGTGGCAGTCCTCGATTCCTAAATTTATTTAAGCGCTTTTTAATTGTATATCTGCTTATTTAATCTTGCATCATCCATTCTTTCTACTTGTTCGAACTATCGGAGCATGCCCTTTCTTACTTTTACTCCGACACTCTATTTTAGGATTTATGTAGGTTTTTAACCGACAATCTGTTCTGTCAATTTAAAAAGTATTATGTGTAAATAACACACAGTTACACAAATATAATGAACGGGAATTAAACGCGACACTTTTAGGTAAATATTACCTTCATTTGCTTGACGTTTCGGCCAGGTTGCACACCACAGTGGCCTAGAAGTGTCGCATTTGATTCCCGTTTATTATATTTGCGTAGTTTGCAACGCAAAAGCCTAAAAGTTTTACACAATTAGCCGACTAAATAAATAAATTGTATAGTCCCATGGCATAGGTGTGAATTACAGGCGTAGGGTTCTGTTCTAGAGAATAGAGAGCCACTACGGCTCTTCCTTTGGATTTCGTAAAAGGCTAAGGATTTAAATATGAAGCAAATACCATCTCTAGTATCATCAGTCTTAATGGTCTAGTGATACAACACTACGACTGCTATCAGTGGTAGAGCCAAGCAGTTCGCTGCATGGATGGGCAATACCACGACCTCTCAGAAGACCGACGTAAAGTGGCTCATGCTGCGTTTCGTTCGGTGAGAGAGGTACCCGGAGGCCCACCCCCCTTCCCCATCCTTTCCTATCCCCTATCCCTTAAAGGTCGGCAAGGCAACAGTAACACTTTATGTGTTGCTGGTGTCCATGGGCGGCGTTGGTGGCTTACCATCAGGTGACACGCCAAAGATTTTCTTGCAATTACTTTATTACTTTGTCGAGGTCAGTCTGTCTGGTGTTATGGGCATGATCCGGAATAATTTGTTCCTTGTAATTTTCAAAACATTGGAAACGTTGATCTGCGCAGTATCCTCGTAGTCAATAGCAAAATAATATCATAAAGCTAGTCCAATAGATCCCCGGAATCCCAGACGAGATCACCAGATTTTTCGTAATATCAACTACTACCCAAGACCTCCTATAGACTATTTTTTTTGTATGTACGTTCTTACCTGACAGGTCAAGCTTATAAGATTTTATAGCAATAATAAATACGGTAAAGTTGTGGCGCATACAAGTTAGAACTTGTTCATTAATTAGCAAGTAAGATGCAAATAATGAAAGGAATGGACATGTTGTATTCTGTGGGGTTATAGGAATAGACATAAAAGCCACATTAACTGGACTCATGTATCATACATACATAACTTCACGTCTTTTTCCACCCGAAGGTGCAGGCAGCGGCTGTAAAGCCTCGTCTCGCCGTTATGTTTACCGGGCACAAAGTTTTCAGTCATTGATATTTTTCACACATAACTTTCGAAAAGAACTTAAATGGACTCCACCTAATATTTTGAATAATTACAAAAAAACCTGACTATACACTTAAATTATTAATCAACAGTCAGATTGCTTATAGTTTTTCAAAGATTCCTTGACCTTAGTTCGTAGTATCAGTATTGCTTAAGTTTTTAAATGTCATTATAAAAGATAATATTTGTCAGAAATGGCAACAAGTAAGTTTAATAGAATAAATGGCGGCTATTTTAATTATAATTTGTCATGTAATTTTTTAAATTTCCGAATGCTATGAAACTTCCGACGTCCGTTACATTGGTTTGCGATAGGTCTACCCTCTATGCGACAATACCTAGACGCAGGCGGTCTATTTCAACATTATCTTAGTCTAGACTAGACTGGTGTGAAATTCGCGCCGGCCGCCTGCTTTCGCGTCTTCAATGGCTGAGATTGATCGAGAGAACCGGTCCACTCAGGGCTCCATACAAATACGGCATTATTTCATTTGAGAACATCCCATTATGGACATACAAAAAACCAGTGTGCCCCAATTGTAATAATAAATAATAGTTTTAAACCAAATGTATAGGTGTAAAGCTGCTGGTTTTTCTTCTGTCTCTTTCTCTACTTTTTTGTTGACTAGAAAACGAGTGGAACGGAATTGTTTTTGACAGAGAAATATCTACGTATTATATCCGTGGTCAGGCTAAATTAGAAAACCTTTAGTCTGTTAAGACGGCATTAGATGGCGTTAAAACATTTACGTCAATAATTATTCATTATTATGTACATACATATAATGTTTTTAATTGCCTGTTTCGTTCAAAATTTGCAGCAGTGTTAAACTACCTTAACAGTTGGTCCAAAATCAGGCCAAAAAATTATTATTTCAGTGCACACGCACCGTATGATCTTGAAATATATGGAACGTGCAAAATCACTTCATATTATATTATCGGTCTTTACACTCCCCCACTATCTCTGTAACCTAGTTGAGTGCTAATTTTGTACAACGCTCCTCCTATATAAAGTGCTAAAATATGTATTGTGTAACCGGAATGCAATTTCATTTGTTCATTGTCACGATACATAACAACTTAACAAAGTAACGACATTTTTTCATGCACTATAATTCAGTATATTTGAATTTATAAAAAAATTACGTGGAGTCTCTCCGCGCTACTGAAGTGGAACTTTTTATCAGACGTACATTTATAACACGCTTAATTTATAAAGAGCACAACTTACTTACATTCCACAGTCGGTAGTTTTACCAATACACGGTAAAACTACTGACTGTGGAATGGAGATTGGCGGTTTGATCCCCACTCGAGTATAATTCTTAATATAGGTCTGGGTAGACTTTGGTGACTACTTTATTTAGGAGGATCTGCCATATTCGACGTCGCATTGTTCTTTGATTTAGGTACTCCCCCAACCTCAAGCCCATTCGATACCCATATTGTAAAATGCATTAAAATACTTATAGCTTTCGATTTAGAATGACGTCACATTTTCAAATTACTATCGAAAAGCCCTTTCATTTGATACCCATATTGTAAAAAACATTAAAACTATATTTAAATGAGAGGCGGTGGATTTTCACCGGTCGAGCCGGCCCATTCATGCAGCGGACTGCTTGGCTCTACGACTGTTAATAATATTATCCAAACTTAGCGTGTATAAAAACATCAAAATTAAGTTCTAAGATTCAATACATAATAAATATTTATTACATACATAATATATACATACTTAGATACTTACATACATACATTGCAAAATAACAAATATCGATTTAATTATCTTTATAATAACAAATATACGTCTGGCATGTTCGGTAGCCGCTTCGTGACTACTTGTTGTGTTACAAAAAAAAATAGAGATTTACAAAAAAAAGTACTAGTACAGATAGCACAAAAAGAATTAATTAGAAAGAAATTGTAATAAGGTAAAAATAATTAAGACAAATCAAAACATAGTTAATATAATGAAATTAAAAACAAAGAAATAAAAAAGCCCTTATTTTACCAGCTACATAATGCATTTTAATAACTATACTAGTTGTTGCTCGCTACTTTATCTGCGTGGACGCCAAAAAATATTTAATGTATAATTTCAACTTTCCTACAATTTTATTACATGTACAGATTATTTGGCGGCACATTAAAAAGAAATTATTTATTTTACCCATTTTGTTTTTTATATTTCTTAAACGTATTTGTAATCTAATTGTACTTTTGTACATGTAAACTAATGGTTGCAATAAGGTAAAAATAATTAAGACAAATTAAAATTTAGTTTATATAATGAAATTAAATACAGTAATAAATACAGAAATAAAAAAGCCATTATTTTACCTGCTACCTATTGCATTTTATTAACTATATTATTTATTAACTAATTACTATGTTTACTAAACATGTTTTACAATTCTAATACTGAATTCTCAAGGTTGGCTTTTCAGTTATAGCGACGTCAAACTAATTATTATTTGTTATTATATATATTATTATATATTTGAATTTTTTGGTTTTTTTTAAGTAGCATATAAATTTTTAGATTAAAAACAATATTTTTTATGCAGTTAGTACTTTTGAGACACGGTGCCATAAAAACAGTGCCGCTACTAGCTACTAGATGTCTATGTACAGTTTTTAATCACGCTATGGAAATTCTCTTCTTTGGTTTATATAAGCCGATTTATGTTCTAGTGTTTTATATTACCTATAATACCCGCGAGGGGGCGTTAAAAGCGTTAAACGCTTTTGCAAGAGACATTAGAAGTTCCACTTCAAAAAAATATATTGTCTAGATAATGCAAAAATTTTATATATTTAGTTACTGGCAGTTGCTGCGCACTTCGTGTGCCTGGATGCCACAAGGCAGCAAAAATACTATGCCTGCGCCATTATAATATGATTATTATTTCTCACCCACAATTAGTAATAGCGTGATAATATTTAGCCTATGTGTTGACCCGACCTCTTGGTAATTTTCATGGAAAATTGGAACGACAATCTTGCAACAAACAGGTAAACAGACAAAAATTCATCATTGGATCATGTGCCAAGTACTCTAAAAAAAATATTCAATTTACAGTTTCAACTTTCCTACAATTTGTATAAGTACATATAATAATATAAAATTTAAGTGTCCACTGCTCACCCCTAATTAGTAATAGCCTGATAATAATTAGCCTATGTATTGACCCAACCTCTTGAAAAATTAGAAATAAAAGCATGCAGTACTAGAGTTTATCCGTAACAAACGTACTGACAAACAGACAAATATTGTAAAAAAACACATTTTTGAGTGTGAGGTGAGGTGTCCCGAGTAATCAAAAAAAAAAAAATTACAGTTTCAACTTTCTTACGATTTTATTATGTGTATGGATAATGCTGCCAACTTAATTTTGGTTAGTTAAGTATATGCTTAAATCGAATCGTGGTCAGTTTAGGGTTCCATAGCGGTTATGACAAACAATATACATACTGAAAAACATTATGAAAAGATGTAGACACCAGCAAAAAGTACTCCATAATTATTGTAATTATGTGTCTTTTTAAAAAAGCTAACAAATATGAACAATATCTATAACCGATGGTGGTGAAAAACTGTAAGAAATTCAAATCCGAATACAGTAATCTTCACGTATTCCATAAATAATATTAATTTAAAAATGATGTAGATGTATGAATAGGGACAGATCCGAGGAGGCGACTCCGTCAGCCGGCCACAAGACTGCGAAGAGGGGGCGCTCAGACCGGATCTGAGACCCTAAAATAAAGAAAAAAAAAACATCTATCCGAATAATAATACGCACTGCTTACCCGAGACAAGTACGCGAAACGAATGGCGTTGACCCCCCTGAATATTCCCATGCCAAGATGCGGACCAACTGGATTTCTCTCAACGTAGGGTGGGGTACTACGCGTACAGAACTGAATAGGCCTTTCAAACATTCGTTCAAACTTATTAGCTTTCATTGCATGGACTAAACTTTCATGGGGGTTTCGTTACAATCACTATCGAGACATGCAGACAATGATCGATCATTTTTATAGTTTATTAATAATGAACTTGAATTATATATAAAGGAAAAAAGTTTAAAATTAAATGGTAGGTACGGGACTAGGCAGCTTTTGGATACGAATTAATTCACAGATCTGTCTAATCCGGTAAACTTACATAAAAATATAATGTAAAATTACATACTTTTTCCTTTCTAAAGTTAGTTAATTGGTTATTAAAATACTGCAATATATATTATAAATTTTCTATGTACACTGTAAACAGGAAAATTGCATATCTTCAAGACATAAGACTTGGTGTCCCAAATAAAGAGTCATGCTTTTTAAAAATCAATATCAAAAAATCAAATTATTCTTTATTTTGTAGCGTATAAAGGTCACTTTTAATAGGCATATTACGACATTTTATAAATAGTATATGTGTATACTATTATTAATAGTATAGTAATTTAATGCAGATATTTTTTTCAAAGCGGTTCAATAGTTATATATAGATTCAAAGATAGAAGTAGATATAATAGTCCTCTTCGGCAAGCCTCTGAAGAATGGATCTAGCTAAGTATATAGTAATTTAGAAAATCGTGTATTTATTAATACTAAATACTAAAGTGACTATTGAAGGGTGAAGCAACAGGCTAAAGAAAGTTATAAATATATTAATACACATTCTATATTAAACATTTTGTCCCATTACATGAATTTTGGACATGGACTGATGGTTGACATATGCTGCCATCTATGTAGGTACATCATTAAAATTTCTCTGAGATGTCCGATGAACCTGCCGATTTCCAGCAGCCAGCATGACAAGCAGCTACTATACCACGAGGCTGGTCTATTTTTTTATTACTTAAATTTTTTATTTAAACCGGTCGTAGTTAAGAAATATCGTCAGTAAAATAGTTACCCTAGTAACGGAATGCGAATTAGGTGAACAGTTACAATAATTTTAGAGCTAACAAGCTTTCACCCTCCAGTTCCAGTCTGGCTAGGTACCCTGTGAACACTTCACACATCCGTCCAGACTGCACTGGAGCATATTATATCGCGGCAATCTTTTCTTCCATTATTCCGTTTTTGAATGCAGTAAAAAAAACCCGTTGCTATACACACAAAGAGATCAAAATTAATGGCCGTCCGAACAATGATGATGAAATTGTGATAGGTGAGAGTGAATCTCTTAGGGCAAGTGACAATTCAAGTTTCTATTATTTTGCCGTTGATAAAAAGGACAATTGTTGAGGTTAAATAGGGTCACAAAGTATGCTACGATTTAATTCCAATTTTAAATTGTCAACGTACTGTGCCTATATTCATACCGTATCTATTTTATTATTGTATTAAATTAAATAGCCATTGTGGTGATACAAGTATAGTGTTAGTGTACCATTTAATTCACTCGTCTATTCATAATTGATTCGACATTTAAATCTTAAAAGGATTAAGAATTATAATTTGTCTGTGGTTCACTATTTAAGTTTGTTTGATATAAATTGCTGATCATTTCTTGGAAGACTTTTTAGGAGTTACTATCTGAGTATGATAAGATCATCTTTTCTTTCATTATATTTTTCGGTTATTCTCTAATATAATATGTATTTTTTCAACACTAGGTTATGGAAAAAGGTTTACCTACGTAAAAATTAAAAAAAACCCTCATGATAAGTAGAGCATGGAGATAATACAATGTCAGAAGTTTTTTGTACGGAATCGTCATTATTAAAAGTTATAAAGTAAAAATAATAAATAAAGAAAATAAAGTAAAATTTAGCTATGTGATTCCAAAAGTGCGCTTTAGTGTAGTGGCTTTTGAGTTGTGAAAGAATTATTAAATTCAGTTCATTAGTTCTCTCTCGGAGTTAACATATCAAAAAAAAATATTGCCCTTATAATTGAGCTATATATGTATGTAAAGTTTTAATGATATAGTCACTACCCTACTATTGATTATTCTTGGGCTATAAAAAACTTGTCCCATACTTTCCAACTATTCAGTCTAGTTTAGTCACATATCTTGACCAAAGCGTAGAGAAAATGCCGGCAGGACTCATAGAACTAAGTCGTGTGGTGTTAGAAGCTGGGTTCTACATGGAACTAATAACTTTTCACTATAAAGGCTAGTTTTTTCAATTATTAAAAAAAAAAACATTTTTTTAATTATCATAAACTTGTTAGCATCGTTTATAAGTTTTCATAATAATTACCTTTATAAAAAACCAAGTCGACGCAGCGAAATTTGTTTCGCCTTAGAAAAAATAAAAATGGTAATTTTGGGTTATCCCTAAGAGATAGACATACACCATCGCGGACTTTTTGTAGACGTTTTGAAGGTTTATAACAATTAACAATGCAGTTGTTTTTGTAGTACATTGTTTTGATTTATCACATTAATTAATTGTTAATTTTGTTATCACATTAATTAATTGTTAATTTTGTTATCACATTAATTAGTTGTTAATTTTGTTATCACATTAATTAATTGTTAATTGCAAATTCTGGCTGAGCCCTCAGCCAGAATTTGCAATTAACGTGCTAAAATTCCATAAATTATTTTCTTATACTGCACATAAATTATACATACAAATCACCTTTTTGACACCTTCTGTATATTATAAAAAAAAACGAAATGATAATGATGGTACATATTTTCTATCATTTTGACTGTTTTTGTTTTATTTGATGTCTAGCTCTACATATTAGACTAGACATCAAAAAGTGTAGCCGAGTGGATAAGAACCTGGATTTTCGAACTTAGTTTGGATGGTTCAGGGTTTGAAATCTTGAAGATATACAATTTCAGAGTTGACTTTTGAAATGTAGCTTATCCATTTGTTTGGTCAGTTTGACGGCTTATTCCACGATCTTCGTACCACCATTATCGTATTTAGTCCTAGGCTAGGCTATATTAGTCCTAGCGCTACCTTAATAAACTATAGATGTGCTACCTAACATTAAAATATTTTTAGAAGTCGGATCCGTCGCAATTTTACTTATATTTTTATAAGTATACTGAAGGCAAACTATGGAATACGTGTGATAAAAAAAAACAACAATTGACGTTTGCGTATGAAAGGTCGTCAGTTGAGAGCTGATCAACCGGTTATGTTGGTATTATTTTTAGTTTGTTGGTAATTGCCAGCACTGCAAGAAGAAAATCTTTGGAAAATTCAGCAAAAAGGGACAGAATTTAGATAATAATTTTGTAAGAAGACCTCATCCTTTGCACATTGCAATTTTATAGCACCCGGCAACCCGTTCCATTCGAAGTCGTTATTGAGCCTTGATAAATAAGCGCAGAGGTCAACAATAAAGCAATTTAAATATAGGTACCTACTTATTGTATGCTATTGTATTGTACTAATTGAATATAAGATTTTTATTTAAACTATGACAAATTGTATTAGAAAATTATTTCTGCAAAGCCAAAGATTTCCAAATCAAGAAAGTAGAGCCAAGCAGTTCGCTGCACGAATGGGCCGGCTCGACCGGTGAAATACCACGGCCTCTCAGAAGATCGACGTAAAGTGGCTCATGCCGCGTTTCGCTCGGTGAGAGAGGTATCCGGAGGCCCATCTCCTTCACCCTCCCCTTAATGGCAGCGAAAATTAAAGAACACTTAACCCCAGGGGGTACCAGTTGCCACAACGCTGGAGAATCCCCCCTTGAGCGTCCACGGTTTGGTATCCAACAAGGCGTGGACGCTCAAGCTGCCCCTCGTAGTCTGGGGAGGGCAAATTCTCGCTCTGTACATAAAACTGCCCGGGGCAAACGCAAGGGCAAGGACATCACGGCACCCCCTACTACGCTAAATGTGGATTTTTGTAACATCAGGGGTATGCGCAGAAACCTTCTTGCCATCCACCACCACCTTGAGACGACAAAGCCGGCATTATTGTTCCTTACGGAGACGCAGATATCTTCTCCGGCGGACACTACGGATCTCTCATACCCTGGGTACAAACTGGAGCATTCCTTTGTACCACGGGCTGGGGTTTGTGTGTTTGTCCGGGAGGATATCTGTGCTCAGCGCCTCGGCAGTCTTGAAGGAAGGGACCTATCGACCCTCTGGCTACGTATAGACTGCGGTGACCACCCTCGCATCTACGCATGCCTTTATAGGCCCACAGCGGCAACACCGACACAGACCGACTCATGGACCACGTACAAATGGCTGCAGATTCTGTACTTCAACAGGTGCCATCTGGGGAGATCGTGATACTCGGCGATTTTAATGCACATCACGCCGAATGGCTTGGATCGCGCTCCACCGATCACGCTGTTAAATCCGTCCGTATGACTTTGCTTTAGCATTTGATCTGACACAACTGGTTACTGTGCCCACGCGCATCCCAGATGTGGACGATCATTTACCTTCCCTGTTGGATCTTCTGCTGACCTCCCATCCTGACGGATATGTGATCTCTGTAGACGCCCCTTTGGGCTCTTCGGATCACTGTCTGATAAGGAGTACGGTGCCACTCACGTGCCCATGTGGCATTACAGGTCGGCAGACTGGGATGGAATGCGGAATTTTTTCGCATCCTACCCATGGGGTCGGGTTTGCTTTTCGCCGGAAGATCCTAACGTCGTTGCCGATTCTGTCACTGATATGGTGCTGCAGGGCTGGTGGAGCTTTTTGTTCCATCCTCAGTGGTGCGGTTCGGCATTACGCCTTAAGCATGACTGCTATCAGGCCTGGGCAAAAGCAGCGTCGTCTCGGGATCTAAATACCGGTAATCTTAAGAAGAGGTACAACCACGCCTCCAGGTCCTTCAAAAGAGTTATAGCCGTAGCAAAGTCTAAGTACATAGGCGGGATTGGCGAGAAACTAGTTCGCCTTCCCTCGGGAACTCGTGCGTTCTGGTCTCTCGCCAAGGCTGTCCTTGGGAATTTCTGCAAGCCATCTCTTCCACCTCTGCAAAGGGAGGACCAGTCATTGGCCCACGACGCTAAAGAAAAAGCCGACCTTCTTGGTACTCTTTTTGCGGCTAATTCGACTCTGGACGATAAGGGGAAAATTCCATCAACCATCCCACGTTGTGACCACGCCATGCCGGAGATCTGTTTCCGGCAAAGTACTGTACGGCGCATACTTTTCTCCCTAGACGTCCACAAGTCGAGTGGGCCTGACGGAATCCCAGCAATCGTCTTGAAGATGTGTGCTCCAGAGTTGGCACCGGTTCTAACGCGTCTCTTTCGGTACTCCTACTCTCTCGGCGCTGTACCAGCATCGTGGAAGGTAGCTTTGGTCCACCCGATCCCTAAAAAAGGTAATCGCTCAGATCCGTCCCACCTATCGCCTTCACCTCCCTATTCTCCAAGACTATGGAAACACTGATTAACCGCCAGCTCCTTAGCTATCTAGAAGAGCACCAGTTGATTAGCGACCGTCAGTACGGATTCCGTCAAGGTCGCTCAGCTGGTGATCTTTTAGCCTACTTAACCCATCGGTGGGCGGAAGCGGTTGAGAGTAAAGGAGAGGCGCTGGCCGTTAGTTTGGACGTGGCGAAGGCCTTCGATCGGGTTTGGCACAAAGCACTTCTCTCGAAGCTTCCATGTTATGGGCTTCCCGAGAAATTATGCGATTGGGTCTCCAGTTTTCTCATGGATCGGAGCATTAAGGTCGTTGTCGACGGGTCATGCTCCGACTTAAAACCTGTGAATGCTGGAGTCCCCCAGGGCTGTGTGCTATCCCCTACGCTGTTTCTTCTGCATGTGAATGACATGCTGCAGTACAGCAGTCCTCATTGTTATGCGGATGACAGTACGGGGGATGCCCTTTATACCGGCCACCCGCGGATTTCTTGGGAAAACGTCGATGAGTACCGGAACAAACTTGTGTCTGAAATCGAAACTCTGCTTAGTCAGGTTTCGAACTGGGGCCGACTAAACTTAGTCCAATTCAACCCTAAGAAAACACAGGTTTGCGCGTTTACTGCTAAAAAGACACCATTTGTCGTAGCTTCCTGCTTTGAGAGCACTCCCTTAGCCTTCTCAGCCAATATCGGAATTATTGGTGTCGACTTGTCGAGTGACGTCCAATTTCGCGGTCATCTGGAGGGCAAGGCCAAATTGGCCTCAAAAAAGCTTGGTGTGCTCAATAGAGCGGGACGGTATTTCACGTCAGGTCATCGCTTGCAACTGTATAAAGCGCAGGTACGGCCTCACGTGGAATACTGTTCTCATCTTTGGGCGGGGGCACCCCACTACCAGCTTTCTCCATTTGACCGCATTCAACGACGCGCGGTTCGGCCTGTCGACAACCAAGCTCTTTCCGATCGGCTTGATCCGTTGGCGTTGCGGAGAGATGTTACATCTCTATGCATCATGTACCGCTTATACCACGGGGAGTGCTCTGAGGAATTGTTCGGACTTATACCGTCTGCTGACTTTCGCAATCGCCCGACTCGCCAGTGTTTCCATCCACATCGGCTTAATAGTTGGCGATCTACGACAGTGCGATTCAGCCGTCACTTCCTGCCACGCACTGCTCCTATATGGAACCAGCTGCCGGCAACGGTATTCCCGGACCGCTACGACCTTGGAACCTTCAAGAAACGAGCGTATTCCTATCTTAAAGGCCGGCAACGCTGATGCGACGCCCCTGGTGTTGCAGATGTCCATTGGCGGCGGTGATCGCTTTCCATCAGGAAAAAAAAAAGTAGCAGTTCTAATAGTATTTAGGCATTAGTGCAGTACATATTAGGTATGTATGTAGGTACATACCTAATATGTACTGCACTAATGCCGCATTAATCATGATATAAAATATTTTCGTACGTATGTACAAATAATTTGTTTACAATTTTGAATTTGATAATCATGAAATACATACATACAGTGCGTAATAAGTTTAATTTGGTTTAAAATATTTGGTAATTGTCATTTGACGTAAGCAATCTTTTCTCTTCATTGCTTCTATATCACGAATAAAGGTGTAGTAAACTCACACTATCACTCTCTGATTGTTTTTCAAACCACCAGAGAGCAACAGCAGGAAACATACAGGGCATGAAATGCTACATCATGAGATGCTCTTGTATTAGTTTCCACGCCAATATGCACGTTCCGATACGTTTATACTTGCATAAATTCGACTTGCAGGTACATCGACATATAAATTGGTCGCGGTTGGTAGTCCGGATAATCGCGAATTCGTATAACTGAGGGCCGGATAAAAGAGTTTCTACTGTACATAACACATAGTTAAAATGGTATTTATTTGGTGATACCAAGAGATATTTTAGGGCATTAAAACGAATATAATAATTTGACTTCATGTTATTATAAACAAGTAGTCTCGGTGGTCCAGCGGTCAAGCACACGGCTTCTGAAACAGGTTCGAGTCCTGACTCACACCAATGACTTTTCGAAAGTTTATGTGCGATAAATATCGATTACTGAAAACTTTGTGCCCGGTATGGCAATAGGTTTGCCACCTATTCGATTTGGGACGTAAACATAACTGCGAGTCGAGGCTTAACAGCCACTGCCTACACCTTCGGGTAGAAAATAGCGTGAAGTTATGTTATGTTATAAACTAATGACACAGATACATCGATTTTCCAAATCGTTACTTAGCTAGTTACGAGGTTTTCCCCAAAATATAGAGATATAAATGATTCTTTAAACACTCACGAGTTCAGCCGTCGGTTAGTTACATTTGTGACTTCAATAGCAGACAGACGCGTCTATAGAAAAGAAACAATTTGTGCCTAGTCCATTGAATAATGTGCGTCGCGCCGCGTCGCGTCGCGCATTTTGCAAAGGTCGAAAACCTCCGAGACAATGGGCAAGATTCCACTATGATTTAAATTGCGCTTCACAACTCTTCGGTTGGTATATGACTCGATAATAAAACACACCTACTAATTATAATTATTGAAGCATTAAAGATATTTAAATTTTTATAACTTAAAATATCATCATAAAAATCATTTAAAACTCAACGCATCGTTGATTATACGCGTCAGAGGAGACGCCCTTGAAATACAAAAAAAAAAATAAACAAATAGAAATGACCTCGGCACATATGATAGACACGAGTACGACTATTATTCAAACTTGAGTCAGATTAGGGCCGCCAAATTCATAATAGATAGGTACGCGTTTTGAGAAACTCGTTTATTTTGTAATAGAAGTAGACCCATCGGCTAGTTTAGTTTGATAACGATGACGTCACCGTCTGGGGCCCCCAATTTGACGTCAGATAGTACAGTGACCCACAAATCTACAGACACAATAAATTCAGCAGCAAGCAACGTACGATGTGCTGCAAAACAACGCGGGGTCAATGAACTGTTGACGTATTTTAAATACGCATAACTATGTGTGTACGTACCTTATCGCGAAATGTAGTACGCAGCGCGGCAAGAGGAGTGAGCTTGAGCTATGCTATGTGTTTGCAAAATGGTTATTTATAGATTGAGTGTGTCCATGACGGATAGTTTGCGCTATTCTAAGGTCCCGAGATGTGGTGAGTAATAAAGAAATATTTTTTTCTTCAATAACCTAGACCTACTCCATATTGAAGTCGAAATAAAAGTGTTTAAATAGTTGGTATATGTACTATTTCTAGAACTGGTTGAATGTATGTAATTTAAAAACAAAACTATTCGAAAGAAATACAAAAAGTGTGACATATTTGTGTTGTTATTTTTTTGAATGAGATTGATGAGTGATTAATTAACATTGTCAATGTCCAAAATTAGTGATGTCCTTTTGATAACCGTTATTTATATTAAATAAGTTTCAGTCAGATTTTGATGAAGTTGTTTTCTTCCTATAAACTGATTCAAAGCATTGCGTACTAATATTTTAATCGCTGATTCTTTAATTTTTTGACTTTTTATTTATTTGCATGGCGTAATGACCCAGAGCTATCGCTTGTATGAAATCTTTTTCCTATTACTAGCCAACGCCGGAAACCTGATGAGAGTTTGGCTGTTGTATTTTAACGCTTTTGATTTACAAAAATGTGAGAAAGGAAGTGTGTCTGTCACACATGCTGCAATAAGACACTACACCGAAGTTCTTTCTTTGGAAATAATGGAAGAGTCTTTGTAAGATATTCAAGTGATTTTGAACTTGAATTTGTGTTCCATTAAGATTCAAATTGGCGTAAAAATTTGAATTGGAACCTTGTTCACTTATAGCAAGCACAAGCACCCGCAGTAGTCGCCCTACCTACCTACCCACATAATGCGACGGATACAGATCCGTCCAAGTTTCTTACTTACACATACACTGATGTACCAGTTTTAAATGTATGTATCGCGAATACGTATGGCTTCGATGATCAGCAGGTGTAAGCGAACTAAGGCGAGGGGTTATTGCGATTAACTCTTTTATCCCATCGTTTCCATATCAAAGAGTAATGAACCTTCTACTATTGGACAACGTCGATTAGTGACCGTGTGACTTTATTTTGCATTACACGTTTTTTTTTACTTAGACTTAATTTTGTTTTACCGAAATATGTTAGGCTTATTATTTTTTCTGTACATTTTATATATAAATAATAGTTTCTATTTAATCTAAATAAACCAACTCGAAGTGTATTCTAGTAAGATTCTAACGGGATAAAAAATGTGAGTATTACTGTTTTGGGTGAGATTTTTTTTCAAATATATTTTTTTAAATAAATTTAAATTTAAAGTAGTAACTAAGTAATTGTAACAGCCAAGCTGAAAGTGGCAATGAATCGATTGCATGTAACGAAGGTCACAAGGTTTGCAAGTGTGCGTATATGCAAGTATGCAGGCGAGCTCGGTGCGGCGTCGCTGCTGCACGCCTGCACCGGTGGTTGCAACACCCTCCCCCCTTCATTCTCGACTTCTCACTCGTCGCCGTCTTGCCGCTAGCCTGTCTCACCTCGCGGCCGGCAGCCTTGCGCGACGCGCCGCGCTCTTTCACATTCAAAATTATTCGCAACCATTGCAAAAACTCTCTGTGCAATAAAATATTATTTATTCGACGCGTTCACGATTAGTTTTAACACAGGGAGGCTAGTAAAAAATTATACAGAAAATAAGTGCCTTTATAACTTTGAATGCACTCCTCGTTGCATGTCTCGCGCGCGTCGTTATGTTATGAGAACCCCGCACTGGCGGTCACGTTGACGTCGCGCGGTGCCGCCATATCTGTCTCGGCCACCAACTAGCAAAATTAATAGGTAATTATTTTTGTGTACAGTGATTTGAGTATTTTTTTTAATACAGTGATAGTGTGGTATAGTGGTGTCCTTGTTTTGACATCTTGGACGCAAATTCCAATCGGATTCCTGTTGGAAATAAAGGCGCGCGCCGGCCGGTTCTTATCGAGTGCAATGCAGTTGCAGTCATAACTTATTGCAGTTTTGCAAAGAGCAAAGTTTTATGCGCGGAAAGTTTCTAGTGTCTATTTATCTCTTCAGAAGGATTGTAAACGTGATATTAAGTGATTATTCGTTAAAAGTGATGTGTAGGAGTTTCTAAAGCGTTGTCACAGTTTACTCTACTCAATTCTGCTGTGTTATTTCGGTCATTGACCGTCGGAATTCGCATCTCTTTTTTATTGTTAATGTTGTTATATTTTTGACATAATTAAAGTTTTCTATTTTTTAGGCTAATAAATTGTTTCACATCACTAGAGAAATGCGATGACCCGCGCATTCGTTTTTTGAAATTTCGCCTTTACTCGGATGGAATGAGGAGTCCACTTTCCCATTGTTTCACAGTTTCATATGTTTGAACATCATTTGTTTTTTTGTTTTTCGGACGATTAGAGCGTTATCATTTTCTTCCAAAATTGCAAAAATTACACTAAAGGTAATTATTATTTATTCATCCGTTAATATAAACTTAATAAAAATCTGCAAAAAACAAAGATATTCGGTGCCTCTGCTCACACGCGTGGCTTCCTTGAATCGCTTGTAAATGACATCATTGGTTGGCAAGCAGATATAGATACCATTTTAGTGACTAATATTGTTAAAATTTATGCTGTTCTAATATAGTAGGATCTGGTCAAAAGATGAAGTAATTAAGTGTAGTGTGTGTAAACTGCTGCAGAATGGCGGAGGGCAATGGAGAGATACCCATTGATGAAGTAACTGGGAAGGACTCCGAAGTAAGCCGAACACCAGATTACCGCAAACTCATTGAATATGGCTTGGATTCTAAGGTAATAATATTATTGAAACTTTTTATTTGTTATATAACCATATGTATTAACTTTTTAATGGTTTAATAACTTCACCCATATGAATTCTTGAACTCAAAATGTTGCCCGTTGCAAAACTTAATTTTCTTTTATTTTATTTTTTGGACACATGAATTAAATATTTAGTATTTTTATATGGTATATTATGTATTTAGGGGTTGAATAGTTAGTGTTATTATGTAAATTATGCTATAAACTGTGTACTATTCAATTTAATATTTAATATTATAAAATGTTGTATAAAAAGGGCAAGATATAAAAAAAAGCCACTATACATACCATAATTATACATTCTATACTATAAATATAATCTAAGTCTAATTTATAAAATATTATGGAAAATTAAAAATATTTTAACTGGAATCTAGTTAGAATTACTATTTTATTATGGGCTGTTTGAAAGTCTTGTTAGAATTTTTGCTCTCCAGAAAATCTTATAAGGTTGTCTATGGATTATTTAGAATATTTTATACTAGATTTCTAACTCAGGCTTAAATATTTACATTAATTTTGATTTTTTTCAGTTTCTCTACTTAATAATATAATTATTTAATTAATATTTAATGAAATATTTGGAAATATAATGGTGTCACTACAATTGGTGTACCTACTTGTTAAAGTACTTGGTCAAAACAGTAGTAAATACTTATTGGAAATATCCTTTCTTTTTGTGTAAGGAGTGCTAAGTCTTTTAGTCCAGTCTAGCTATAATATTCAGTAAATTCTTAGCTATAATGAGTCACTAGATCAAACCTTGGTATATATGATTAGTTATGTATGACTTTCTAATCTTATCATCCACAACATTCATAGAAATAAAAATGGGGAAGTTTTGTGTTTGTGTTGCCACATAAAAAAAAATCCATCCTTGCAGAGAAAAGAAATGTTTGCAGCATAATTTATTATTTAAACTTTCACTGATAAATGATGACCTTTATAAGTTATCTGCCCACCTACATATGCATATGTACAAATGTGCATATAAACAACTTGCATGTTTAAAAACTGCTTAAATTTATCATTATGCATAACATTATCATGGTTGCTGAGGTGCATGTCAAAAGTTATTTTATAATCACTAATAGTGCTGATTGGGCACATTTTGACTAGCAATTGCTATTACATAATAATGAATTAAAAATAAAAATATTTTTTAAAGTTGTTATTACAAGGTTAGAATTCGTAAAATGACGCGTCTTCGTAATAAGATTTTTTTTTTCATGTTTTAAGTTTAGACATAGAACATGATTAGATTGCAGGAGCTTAGAAATTAATTATTAGTAGGTGTAGTTGTTAAAAGTTTGCTCGTAGTACACAGCCTGTCCAGTGTCCACGTGCTCGTCAACCAAATAAAAAAGTCACTACACGCGTGCGTAGGTGTTTTCTTTGTTAATGCCGAGTCTTGCCCGGCAAACGCCAAAAAGTAAAGTTTACGAAATAGGGGTTGAATGTAGAGAAGTGAAAATTTGCGGTTATATGTATTTTTGTACGTTGTTTCATAAAAAAAAAACAAAAATTTGTCATTTTGTCGAAAAATTAAAAAGTAATATTTAGGGGTGGACTACCCTTAACATTTTGGGGGATGAAAAATAGATGTTGTCCTATTCTCTGACCTACGCGATAGGCACACAAAATTTCATGAGAATCGGTCGAGACGTTTCGGAGGAGTAGAATTACAATCTTGTTGCATACCCCGGAAGGGGCTCGGCGTCAAGTTATTTATGTATGTACGTAAATCTTTAAAGACCAAATCATGAAGTTGATCCAAATATTATTGAAATTCCATTGATATTTTTCCACGATCATTGCGTAAGGCATTAATTTTATTATGAGATAAGGGACCAGTTGTCTGGTCGCGGCTGGTTACAATGATATTTGTATGTTAAGATGTAGTTAAGATTTTAAATGAAACAAATGTATTTATCCCTATAGGAAAATTTAATGGAACTTTAAAAACCGCGTGACAAATCTGTAATCTGTACTTTCGGATGATATACTCGATTTTCTTGTGGTCAAATAGGCTATGTGGAAACCGTATTGAAAATAGTGCGGTAGGTTTTAGATCGATAAAAAAATGTTAAAACTTGCGTTGTTTTGGTTTCTAATACTAATAAATATCCCTTTTAAATTAATTTTCTCTAATAGCTGTATATTATATGGAGCATTAATAAAAACCTTAACGAGCAAAACGCACAACATAACTCGTCGCTATTGTGATGCAACACCATCAAAATCTGTTCAGCAAAGTAAGCCAAAAATCTATTTTAATATGTTGAGACATTATACCTTCCCAAGTATGGCTGCTTCTCCACTGTCTTGGATGATAACATCTAGCCCATATAAGGCATTCCACAATGAAATTTACAAATAAGTGTAGTAGCTGCTGAGATAGCTGACGTTGAAGCAGACATACTCTGCTGCTTCATAAAATATTAGTATAGACTTTTACTCGTTCTTTTCTTCTTTTTATTCATTAGTATACAAAATTTAATATTGTTAACAATTTATTTATTATGAGATTAAATTTATATACGTGTTAATGTGAGGTGAAATGGGTGACACGATGTCAGAATATGATAATTTGATAATTAGCATAATATAAATATTGATGTTAAGAAATAGCAGCCCGTCCACGCTGCGCCTTGGTTTGGTTTTTAGTTCCATAGATAATACTTAATAATATCTAACAGTTTAGTTCTTTTTCTGTCGTGTAACCGCATGACACGTGTATTGATAGCCATTTTTGTGCACAAACCTTTAAACCCACATTTTACTTACATCCAAATAATCAAAAACTGTTGCAAGTGCAGTTAAAGCTTTCAAAACGTTGAAATTATGCTTTACCTATAATATCTGAAAATTACTTAAAATCTTCCGAGAGAGATTATTAATTCCTGTCGAGACTTCACTCGACTCTTATCTCTGTGTCTCTCTGTAGAAAAGAATAATAAGTTTTTGCAGTAAAATGGCAGGCATCGTACTAATAAACATTATACTCGCTAATTATATACATATATTACGCACATACGTCAGCATCATATATCTTCATACATCATCACGCTAGCCCCCTTGCGAGGTAGGCAGTGAGAACACACCGCCTAAGGCACCATTCTTTCACACTTCTTTGACTTTCATAACTCTTCTCATACACGTTAGTCGGTTTTTAAAGCCCCTGACATCACGTTCCTCAAGGACTCTTTCAATTTGGCCATGGAAAGTGTGTGGTGGCTGGCCTCGACTCCTACATCCTTCCCTTTTTGAGAGTAGACAGTATTTAATGAGAATTTCTGTGTTGTTTCCAGGTAGCGGCCAAGCTCGACGACATTTATAAGACTGGAAAGCTAGCGCACGTTGAATTGGATGAGCGTGCGTTAGATGCCTTAAAAGAATTTCCATCCGACGGTGCTTTAAGTGTTCTTGGACAATTTTTAGATTCAAATCTCGAGCATGTATCGAATAAAAGTGCATATTTATGTGGAGTGATGAAGACCTATAGGTGAGTAGTAAAAAAATTTAGCCCTAAATGCAACTCTGCACTTTAACTTTGTAAGGGGAAGTTCTCGGAAGGACTGTTATCTCCACCCGAGATCATTCATTCGTGTGCTCATAGTAAGGCCTGATAATACTCAATTTAAATCATTACATGTGCTTATTTCTATAATCGAGATTAATCGCGGCGTTACTTATCAATTGAATTTGATCAGCCAAATAGTATCGTGTGGACGGGGTCGTAATTGAACTAGTAAAATTCTAAAACCGCATTAAACAGATGGATATATACTTAGTCATGCCATGTATATTGTAACAAAGAAAAAAATTTTTTTTTAATTGCAAATAACATTTATTACTTTTACAGTGTGTTACTTTGATACATAAATATAAAACGATATAAAATATAAAAAGCTTATTCGAAGTGGTCTCCATTGGCTGCAATACAGGCCTTTAAACGTTGAGGCCAGTTATCAATAGAAACACGCACTCTTTCCATGGGAAAATTCTTCACTGCCAATCACGTATGGATTGTTTTAGGGATTCTAAATTATTATAACGTTTAGAGCAAGCCGCACTCTCTAAAACTGACCATAAATCATAATCCAGTGGATTAAGATCGGGACTAGACGACGGCCAGTCTTCAGCTCTAATGAAGTCCGAAACGTTCGCTTCCAACCAAGATTGCGTGGACCGAGCTTTATGACCCGGTGCCGAGTCTTGCTGGAAGGACCATACTTCGTTATTGAACATGGTGTTGTTAAGGGGTTTGACTACCTTTTCAAGAATGGTATCTTGATACACTTGTGCCGATGTTTTGATACCTTTTTCACAAAAATATGGCTCAGTCACTCCTTCGTAGCTAACACCCCACCAAACCATCACTGAAGTCGGATAATGCCCACGTTGCACTCTGTCAACTAATTGGGTAGCTTCCTTAGAGCTTTAAGCATAAATACGGTCATTTTGTTTGTTAAAATGTTGCTCAATTGTAAAAACTTTTTCATCCGTAAACAATATTTTTCTGTGACCTCCCTTTGCGTACCGCTTCAGTAGTTGTTTAGATTTTAACACCCTATTCTTTTTTAAATTATCAGTTAGTAAATGACCAGTGCGCCTCTTATAGGCTGCAAATCCTAAGTCATCTTTTAAAATACGCGACATTGTTCTAGGTGCTATCTTCATCTCCCGAGATAAAATCTTTTGCTTGCGGACAGGATTTCTTCGAATTCTTTCCCTTACTGCTTTGACCACCTTTTTCGTACGAACACTACGTGGACGGCCAGGTCTTTTTCTGTCACAAACAGAGGAGGTCTCATTGTACCTATTAATAGCCCGGTACACAAACATTTGACTAATACCAAGTGTATGGAGAGTTTTAAAAATTGCATTTGGCTCCATACCTACGTTGTGTAATGCAATCACAGCGATTCGGTTCTCTTTATCACCCCACTCCATTTTAATATCGCAAAATATTGTACAATGTATTGGCGCCAAAACGAGAAAACACAATGAACAATCGTATAAAAATGACAGATTCCAAATTCAAATGTAATATTTTTTTATTTTTAGTTGTAACAGTATTTATGGCCAGACTAAGTATATATATAAGAAATAATTGTATATTGTTATCGACCTACATCTTTGTTGATGAAATTTAAATCGTATTTATTGAAGTAAAACACCAAGGTGCAGTGTGGTTAAATTTAAAACTGTTAGCCCCTCTGCTCGAGTACACCAGGAAATGCTGTTTATTATACTGCACGACCTTGTCGCAGTATTGTAATGCGAAAACCGACGCAGAATTTAAAAATAAATTAGTTGCAGTGCGTCAAGCCTGCACAAAGCCAATTTAAAGAAGTAGTATTGGAACAATGAAAAGATCGTTCACTACCGAATTAAATGTCCCATCGACCTTTAGCCGGAGAGGTCATGCGTACTGATCGTTTAAATGCAATAAAAATTGTTACCGCGACTTTAATATTCCTCTACGATACGATTTAGTTTTAGTCTTTATAACTTTGATAGGTACATATTTACATTTGGTGGCGACATCCTAACGACAAATAGCGGTACAAGTTTTTTATAAACTGCGTTTTCCGGTCGTCCTTACTTCAGGAGGACTCAGATTTTTTTAGGTTGACTAGTAATGATCCCATAAAAACGTTTATTATGAAAAGATTTTGATTAAAAAGTCATATACATTTTGGACGTGCACATTTGCATAGGTCATACGTTATCTCTGTGTAGAGGTTCTGAGGGAAACATTTGTCTAGATTTGTTTATATTCATTGAATCTCTGAAAGTGTGTAGTTACTCCAAGAAATAGACTCTTTGTACTTTACGTACCAGTCTGTGTTGACTGCTCTGACACATTTGACTTTGTGACTGACTGACTGACTGATCATTTCACTTGTCCTCGCCTGTTTGCGCTCGCCACAAGATTAGATTACGACCGATGGTCATTAGCCCCTATGCAGTCGTTTTGCAGAACCTGTTAGCGAGATTTAATAAAATGCACATTGCGTTTAACATTATATATATATATATATATGTATACATAGTTGTATACTTTTTTGTCCCTTGATTTGACCACGATTAGAATTTAAATTGAATTGCTACCTGCTATGGCGTTTCTCGGAACATTGAACTTGGCATATTCGTTCATGTTTTTTTTATTCGCAGGGGGCACCAATGTTTGCAATTCACTCCATTTGTAATTATGGTGCCATCAATAGATTTTTCCGAAATGAAAACAAGCTTGTCTTAAACAAGTCCAAAAATACCAACAATACATATTATTTGCAGTAGAATTGTGCATTTGCACATTGTACAAACCACATATTATATATCGCATCCTATAATAAAAATTAAATGATTATCGTCGACTACACATACCGTCATTGATTCCCGTTTTCTGTGGTATGTTATTGTATTATTAACATATTTGATGCTAGAACTGCAATGCAATTATTTGTATTCCAGACAGAAAAGCAGGGCCGGCGTGCAAGGCGCGCCTGCGCTCTCTACAACTGTCCAGGTTAAGGGCCCAGATGAAGACAAGATTAAGCAGATATTGGCCCGGACCGGTTACACGTTAGATGTTACTACTGGTTAATATCACTTATTGCTCTAATCGTTGCTGTAACGTCACGCCTATAATAACCGAAGTTGCAGTTAGCGGCAGTTAGGCGTCAATACTCCCTTTTTATTTTCCGTCTCATGGTACAGAGTACATATAGGTAGCGAAATCATTTTCACATCGATACCTTAATATGCAAAAATACTAACTCCAGTTTTTTTCGAAAATGAAATTTTTTATACCAATAGAAACTAGATAATATCTAGTATCTGACGGTATCAAAATGCCATTTTCGAAAAAAAGTGGCGTTATTAGGTTTGCAAATTAGTGTATTCGATATATATAGAGAAGTTTTGTCTGTCCTCGACATTTATAATACAACACAATTCCGAAGTCATTGTAATCTTTTATTTTAGAAATGCCTTACGTTATGGCGAACTGGAGAATATGTAGTTAAATAATAAGATATATTTTTAATTATTCTTATTTCGTAGTAATTTATTTTGAGTGTTTTTATTTTCTTCAAAACTGTTAAGGTTATACAATAAAAAAATATTGATACGAAATATTTTGTCGTGGCCACAGGTCAACGCAAGTATGGCGGACCGCCGCCCGGTTGGGAAGGGGGCACGCCGGGCGCCGGTTGCGAAGTGTTCTGTGGCAAAATCCCTAAGGATATGTATGAGGACGAGCTTATCCCTCTGTTCGAGCGGTGCGGCACCATCTGGGACTTGCGCCTCATGATGGACCCCATGACGGGCACCAACCGCGGCTACGCCTTCGTCACCTTCACCACGCGCGAGGCCACGCAGCGCGCCGTGCAGGAGGTGAGGCCACGGACCCACTGGCTGTCCAGCCACTCCATTGATGTGTCCAACTGACCCAGCTGTCCTTACGGGGGAGTGCTCATTGTGCTCATTGATTTGATGTTATCCCTTCAGTCTGTTACTAGTTTCATTCATTTTGATTTTGTCTATTCTCTCTTTTTAAATACTAATGTGTAACATGGAAATTGTAAATGATCACTCTCTCAAATATCTGGTATATAATAAGCCGTAGAGTTGTTGAACAAGCATTTGCTACAAAGATTGGTGCCTCTGATAATGCATATACATAGTCTTGGGGTGGTTTTACGAATGTATTATGTCGCTGGTAGCTAACTACAGGCTGACGATGCAGTTATGATATATAATGAAAATATTATTTTGGCAAATACTAGCTGGAAATAGCAAAAGAGTTTTTTTAAATTTAATGTTTGGGCAACAAGCAAATAGGCTTGATAAATTAACGAATTGAGACTTTGAGAGTGTCTTATTTTTCTATACATATAATGAATTTATTTGGGATATACGTTTTTTTTATTAAATATCAACTGTGGCACCTATTTTTGTACAACGTGTGGATGTTATAGAGCACATTTGTACCAACAGCCAACATTGCAGCACACTGTGTATCGCAAACCTACTTTATATATGGTGTAAATATACAACAGCAGTATATTATAACGATTGGTAACACAAAATTGTCTCAAAAACTCTAAAGCTTTATTGAAAAAACATAAATATTACATTGATTTATAATTGGTGATAATAATTTGATGCAAAATTTATTCTAATTTGACATCTACTTTCCAGGTGATCCGCCGAATGTTTAAGTATATTCCTTTGAAAAGATATCAATATAGCAGCACTTGATGTGCATCTGGATACTTGGTTGTGTCTGTCCCACTCCCTTGAGGGGAAACAATTATGTATTGCTCTAGCGTTTTCTTTGATAATAGTAATGTAGACTTGTCTATGAACTCGTAATTGTTTCTCCTTGATAGATCAAGTCTCCAGACCGCAGCATCACTTGCAAGAATACTAGTAATTCATGAATCAGTACTTTTGCAAGGTCCCAGTCATTTGCCTGTCGAATTAATTCACAGTCACATTTGGGAGATTTAGATTTAAGCTTCTTGTATCATTTATAAAGCATGACCTTAATATCCCCCCTCACGGCGGCCATTTGCACTTACTCACACTTGATGTATCCCTGATCATTTACTAATAGAGGCACTAGAAAGTGTATTTGCAAGTAGTTGTGTTGTGGTGGCAAGCAGCCGCCGTCCCATTAATATAATACTTGTAATCACTGATTCTGTGTAAATGTGCAACATATAACACGTACATGTAACCGATCTGGCCTCGCTTCTGTCCTGAGATATTTATCCCGTTCTTTACTGTGCACCTCATTCAATTTTAAGTTGCTTTAATTTTATTTTTTTGTTACCATCACACGTACTCGCTTCTTTTACTTTTCACTTCATCAAACGGTCCACGTTACAGGGTTAACTTTGAATTGGCTTCGGAATATTCTCCAACTGAGAATGTAATATATCTCAGGCTCTCCTCTTTGCTCAGTAGCACACTGTCGGCTTATCATCCAAATTCAGTTAACTCATCACGATTGGCTCTAACCGTTCATCAGCTCGCGTCGTGTCCGAGCGGGCTCCGGTCGCCGCTCTCACTAACGGATCGCAAACGACGCCCTTTTTTCAAAATTGTTCCCTTGTTATTTTTCCCACAGCTCGATAACCATGAAATTAAAGCAGGCAAGACTCTGAGAATTAAGATTAGCGTACCGAATCTGCGACTTTTCGTCGGCAACATTCCCAAGTCTAAAGGCAAAGAGGAGATACTGGAAGAGTTTGGTAAATTAACAGGTAAAGTGTCACTCGAATGAATTAAGGAGTTTATAGAGTTGCCGGGTTGAGTGCGTGGGGCTTGGTGTGGACCGCTGAGGGATCCCGATGTGTCCGCTTGTTCCCGCTTGCTCCCGCCTCCCCCGCATCCCTCCCGCGCGCCGCGGGCTCGGGGCCGGCTGCCCACTGGCCCCCGCCCCTCGGCTATTCTCCCTCGAATTGTTCTTGCAGCTGAATGATTATGAAATTCGAAAGGGGAAAAAGATTGGCGTAACAGTTTCCTTTAACAATCACCGGTTATTCGTGGGGAATATCCCTAAGAATCGAGATCGGGACGATTTGTTTGAGGAGTTTACTAGGCACGCACGTAAGTCCTTGTCGAATTCATAATAAGTGCTAATCGGTTGTTAACGGCGGCGCGCCTCGGGCCACCGCCACGGGCGCGGAGTGTCGGTGTGGGGCCCCGGCTCGGCCCGGCGGTGACGAGTGGGGACGAGTGGTGTCGTGGTGGTGACGAGGTGATGGCAGCTGTCGCCACGTGGCCGGGGCCCGGGACGCGCCGCGCCTACCCTACTGGCCTCCGCCTAGAGAATGCTCGCCGGTCGTCACTGGAGGAACTTGCTCTCGTTCTCCAGAATAGACATATTTCAGTACCATATTTGCCCTCCTGGAATATCGTTTGTTTTGCTTCATATTCTGTAGCGTTGAATGATTGATAAAGTTGCGCGCCGGGCTCGCGGGAAGCTTTGTTTGTAACACTAGCGAGCGTGCGCGCGCGGCTGCGTCCTTAACGGTGTCGTATGATTGCAGCCGGGCTCGTCGAAGTTATTATATATAGTTCGCCCGATGACAAAAAGAAAAATAGAGGATTTTGTTTTTTGGAATACGAGTCTCACAAGGCGGCCTCACTTGCCAAGCGCAGATTGGGCACCGGCAGAATAAAGGTGAGCATACACATACACTTGATATCAGCCAATTGATACAATAACTTTTCTCCCTGAATGTGTGTCCCAAATGGAATAGGTGGCAGAATCTGTTCCCATATTTACCGGGCACAATGTTGTCAGTCATCGATATTTATCACATATAAGTTCTAATTTGAATTCCGAAAACACATTTCTGTGAGCTCGGATTCTATTCCTCGACTTCAAGAGTCATAAAGTGTTCGATCTCTCCGGACCATAATATTATGAAATACTCGTCATACAAATTTAAAATAAACTTTAATAAAAAACTCCCCCCACTGCTCATTATATTTGAATATTGAATTATTTTAATTAAATGTTTCCCTTTCTCATTTGTTTCAATGGTCACAGATGAACTGGGATGTTGACCCCGACTTGAATAGTGTATGTATATAGCTCATCATTATGGAGTTAACGATAGTTACACAAGTTTTTTTTAAATTTCTATTTGGGCTCACTTTTTGTTTATTTTTTTTAAGTAAGATCGTGAGTGACTAAATTTTATAACGACAGATTTTTTTTTTCTCGCTATTAGGTATGGGGCTGTGATATAATAGTGGACTGGGCTGATCCACAGGAGGAACCTGATGAGCAAACTATGAGTAAAGTAAGTATATTATTTTTATTGTCGTCTGTTCTCCACGCGAAATTGAGTATGTTCGATTTTATAATAAAAGTACTGTCCATCTCCATCTTTTAAATTACCTTGCATCGAATAAAGGCAAAAGAAATAGATTAGAAAGTTGATTAAATTTGTGACAGGTGAAAGTGTTATATGCCCGCAACTTGACGCAAGAGATAACCGAGGACGCGCTGAAGGAGGAGTTTGAACGCTTCGGCAACGTGGAGCGCGTCAAGAAGATTAAAGATTACGCGTTCGTGCACTTTGAGGATCGAGACTGCGCCGTTAAAGTTAGTACTGAAACATATATTTGACAAGGAATTATGCAATCTTTATTTGGCATCACTATAGTGGAAATTTACTGAAGACCAAAGACTTGATTTTAAACTTGTTAAGGGTTTTGGGGGTGAATCACTCTTGTACTTATATAATGTGGTGTATGTCAGGCGATGCAAGAGCTGGACGGCAAGGAGATGGGTGGCGCCAGACTGGAGGTGTCGCTCGCCAAGCCGCCCTCAGACAAAAAGAAGAAGGAGGAGATACTGCGCGCACGCGAGCGGCGGATGATGCAGATGATCCACGGACGTGGCGGGTAAGAGATCAAATAGTACTTTATTTTTTCTATCATTATAATCTTACGTACGTATCTTGATACTCTCCAATACCCGATGGTTTAGGTAGCACCATTATGCCTCGTAACGTATACCTATTTTATAATACTATATATTGTGTACGAAAGTTGCTTAGTCTTATTGTGTAATTAAAACCAGTTACTTGATCGAAAATTTATTTTTCTACATGTCAACTTTACTTTGCTATTTTATATTGATTGGAAGTTGAGTTTTATGTGTCCTTAATAAAATCCTTTAATTAAATCCCTAGTCTCTTAAATGCTTATGTGAATTGAGTGCTCAGAACGCACCTAAACAATCTACCACCGATTACATCATCAGTGTCACGATACGGTGCAGATAAAATAATACTTAATCTCACTAGAATGATTAAGAATAGGGCACAAACTGAAAACATAAAAATATGCAGTGCGGCGCCGCCCCCGCTCTTCATTGAAATTTATGTAAATATATGTATGACTAGTGGTGGGGCGTATGCACCGAGCCCTGCCAACATACACTCTAGTGTTGTGTCGGAGAAGAGCGAGAATATAAATGCAACGAGGCATAGGGGCTAGTTATGGCCATACATATGAATAGTTATTTAATAATGTTATTTTATTACGTTCGAATTTTATTATTATTATTAACAACTGCCAATATTATAAAGGCGTTATTGTTGTATTAGCTCAGAGTGAGTTATTCTAGGACTGTTATGGTCATTCTGCATTTTTCATTTATCATGTACAGTATTTTTTCATTATCATCATCATTTGCCTACAGTATTTTTTATAATAGTCAAACATCTTTATGGTGCCAGGTATCGTATTTTTTTTAAAATCTCAACGCCCTCCTAGTTATAAACTATTTGATTGATATGAAATGCTATGGTAACTGCGTTAATAACTGATTCACGTTTACAAGTATGTAACGTGGTGTTAACTGTCAGATTCGATTGGTGCAGCTGCTCGCCGGTGCTGCGCGGACGGACGCCGCAGCCGCAGCCGCGGGCGCCGCAAGCGCGCGGGGACTACGGTCAGTACCGGCTCGCACTCACACCGCACTCGACACGCACTCACACCGAACACTACACACACTACATTACACACGCACGCAACGACACCACCCGGGGACAGTGGCCACGCTCGACGAACTAACATTATCTGATGTATAGGGACTGTCATTGTTAATTATCGAATATTGTAGATAAATGAAAGTTTTCTCATTCGGTAATGGAACATTTCTGTGGTAAGTTTTGATAGAGCTTAACAGTATGGAAAATGTAGTAATGTCACATTGTTTTGACTCAAATTTGATTATTTTTTAATTTATGATTTATTTGTCTATAATATAAACTCTGTTATATCGCTCTGGTTAGTTTTGCCAGCTCCTACAGATACTTGTTAATCTTGGTATCGGGATGTACCTGATTGCATAAAGATTGTGATAAAGTTATCACAATTGTGAAGATGATTTTTGAATTCAATTATCACTATTGTGATATGATTCTGCTGAGCGTCTTCCACTGCCTCCAAAACTACACAACACGGGGAAGGGTGAAGGAATTTGGGATTGATGGAGGGACCATTTATGAAATGATCACAAACCGTGCGCCTCCCCCCTCCGCCCGTCTCCCGTGGCCGCCCCTCCCACAGGCACACACGGTGTGGTCTCCACGCGCACATCTCCGCTACTGTCCCTTACTAACAAGGCCGCTACAATACGCTATGGTAACGCCCCACCACCCCACCAAATCAAACTTGACAAACAGCCCAATGTCAAAAATAACAATTTTATATTTGGAATACATTTTTTTAAATTTGATAAGCTTAAAAACCAAACAGAAAAGAGAATATTTAGCTCATTTAATTAATTTCACAATTGGCTCTTATTCTCTATTATATTAAGACATTTTTTCTTTTAAAACTGGCAACACCATTTATTTATCCATAGCGTATTGTGAGGCCGGAATACATGTATCATTAATGCTATTGTAAGCTAGTTAATAATAATATTCTAGGTACAGGTTGGATGCATGATTTAACGGTAATTTAATAATGTATTTTACGTTGACGTTTAGGGGTGTACCTCGACTGAAATTGTAATAACAATATTAACACTGTGCATGCAACAGATGTAACGTCATTAAGGTTTTATAATGCTAGGTAACGATGCCTTTGTACACATTTTTGTGCAAAATATTTGATATGTCTGGTCCGCAACAAAACTAGTTGTCACATTTTCATATTATAAAGAATTATTCCAATATTACTTCTGAAAAGTAACTAACGCTGTAATAAAAACAAGCGATAATTAATATCATTACATCTTGTGTCTATTTTTTAAATATTCGGTAAATATGAAAAACTCGTAAATGGATTAGTTCAGAAAACCATTCACTCCCCAACATTGCTACTAAAGAATGACAGGTAAAAACGAAATAAAGTTATACTAGACCAGCTAACTAAAATGCTTACCTTATCAATTAAAAATATTTATTTTGCATTTATTAAATGATTGGAATATTGTTTACAAACATGACAAAATGATAAGGCTTAATTTAATTAAGTTTAGACATACCTACTAATGTCTGTCAGGTATTAGGTGCCGGTGATGGGTTTCTATCTATAGTCGATCTATAGGAATTATTCCGATTTCATTGACATGCTTTTTGATTTGTATATAAGTAGGTAGACCACTTAAAACTTATAAAACGTAGGCTCAATCAACGAAACCTAAAAAAAATTACAACTTACAGTGGAACTTCGAGCCTTTATTTGCGTAGCTTAAAAATGATGTCCATATTTTGGTCAAGTTTTCAAAATAATATGCTTTTCATCAGACAAATGGATATTAGATATGAAGATGCATGTGGTTTCCGTGTGGTCGATTGGTTCTGTGAAGACGCTTCAGCCGGTCGGTTAAGGAGGAGCAGAGGTGTTGGAGTTTAACTTGTGTGCTGTACCTACCTACCATAACGTATCATACCTACCCACCATCTTACCTTACAAGGGGCGCCTACTGCAATATCTGCACTAGTGTTGCAATATGAATAGTTGGAAGTCATTTAATTACTGTAAAGAGCTCTATATTCTCTAAAAAATCTGTAAAATATTGTAAATAAATTCAATCACAATACCTATCCGGGCACAAAATCATTAAACGATTTAAAACACTTTTTAATGATTGAAAAAAGCAAGTACTACTTTTTAGGTAGTACAAGTTAATCACCAATTAAGTGTACAGATTGTGGCGGGCCCCTTGTAAGTATTAAGTGACAAGACGCATGTTTCATTTATAACCTTTGCCCGGTACATGTGTTCGTGGAGGCTCTCTATCCGCCAGCCAACCCCTTTGTCGGACTTGTAGCTTGTAAGTTATAGTTTAGCTTAGCCTCTAAAAGGCCTGTATTGTGTGTTTATAGATTATGATTACGACTATTATGGGTACGGTGATTACCGAGGTGGCTACAATGAGCCATTTTACCGGTACGATGAGTTCTATTTTGATTACGCGGGACCTCCGCAACCGTCGGCCGTCCGCCAGCCTACCAACAGACCGCAACCGGTGGGTCACTATACGATACACACTAGGGGCTCTATTGCACCGCGACGCCGCGGCCGGCGCTCACACCGCGCGACGCGCGACGTCTCGGTGTAATAGCGCCCACTTGTCATCACTATTATTTACTAGTCACTAGTCGCTCTCTACTACCATTCTGTCGATTATAATTTGCCAACAAAATTTTTCATCATGTTTTTTTTTACTGTTCTCCCGTACACGAATTTTAGTGACTGTAAAAACAGTAGTGTGTAGGCCTGACGGTGGTGATAGCACTGCGGCGGGCGTGCCTCGGACTTTTCACTGATTTTCGGAAAAAGTACCTGTAATGGACCGTTTACAATATATCAGCCAGCTGCGTGTTCGGAACGTGGCGTCGCATACACGCTTGGATGATAATAGTTGTGCAAACTGCCAGTAATGCCCTTTTAATGGACAGTTACCAAACACGACGAGTGTGGGAAATGTCCATTATAAGGTACCACTGTCTACTTCGCAATTATTATTTTCTACAATGTAGTGTGTGCCGTTACGTGCTGTACAGGCTTTGTGCTGGTGGAAGTGAAAGGTCCTTTAGAAATCGCGCGGGGTGGCTGGTCGGCCGATCTCACCATCAGGTCTATATGACTGACGCCACTCCGACTAACTTGTCCATCTATCATCTGAAATATATTTTTGAATCACTCGTGAAACAAAATGGTCCACCAGAGTTCTTAGCTTTTATCTTTTCAAGCGCCAGTATAGAACATAGAATGGTTATTAATATATTTCACTAATATTTACGCTAACTCGACGTATATATTATGTTGCGTACTTACAATACTGACCACGCGAGTGATTCAAGGATAGTCCCGTGTAGTTGTTCATTTTCCGTTGGATAGCACGCTTGTCATTCCGCTGCGCTTTTCACCCCTCTGTGTATTGCTTTGCTACGCTTGCCCACTAACATTTAACACGCTGTCGCTTCGCCACCCCGCACCCGCACCACATCACTGTAAGCGAGGGTGTCTTGTGAATACCTCCCTCCCCCCCACAGAGCACTATAGAGGTCGTACATGGGCGGTGCCAGCTTGCTCCCCACGCTGCCCCACATGGTGATGTTCTCTTATCTATGACACTATATTGATTATACAAACAAATTTGAGGCTTCGCTTTTGATTATTAAGACTTGTATTTCTATACAAACTGATACAGTTGATGTTTACACAAACTGGAGAACTCTAATGTCGCACAGTTTGTGTGTAAAGATATTTAGCAGCGCGTGTATTTGTGTGTGTGTGTGTGTGTTATATGTGAGTGGTGGTGAAGTTTGCGAGTGGATGCTATGCGACCTCTATGTGTATATTGCATGCTCTGTGGCGCTCTACCCTCTGTACGCTTGGAACGGCCGAGTAATGTTATGTCGTTGTTGTAACGAGGTAGAGAATATGTTGAGAAGACTTACTGACCCGCTTGGTAAATGCCTCACCCAGGACGACGAGCTCGGCCTCGGCCCCAACTCGCTTTACTACGATCTAACCGGAGGCATTCAGGTACCCGGCCCCCGACACGATGGGCGCTGTTTATTCCAAATTATTACTAATTAATTGTATTGGTTAACGATTAGTGGATGTCGTATCGATGTTAGACTTTTGAATGAATCGATTTTAGATTACATTGTTGGTGTCGTAAATTGCACGATTCTTGTAAACGGTACGATTTTGGAGGTGATAATGAGTGTCATAACTAAATATTGGCTTCTAATGATCGTGCCGTGATCACCTCTGGCGTCAATCCGTGCATAGTACCTATCGTGTTAGTTCAAAAATATATTTTGTTTAGTTTATAAACATTAGTAATGCGTAAATTCACGTGTAGGATATACTTAGACGTTAGTACTGTTAGAGAATGGTTCGTTAAAGTTATTATTGAGAGCTTTATTTGGTACCTGGTTGTTTCGTTTTGTTTGTTTTTAAACTGTAGGTAATTAGTAGTAAGTAGTGGCGTGTGGCCGTTGTGCGTTGTTTGTTTGTTTGTTTTAGTCCGTAACTTTAGTGCCGAAAGTCAACACATTTAATTTGGGGAAACTGTGCCGTGTTTATTCGGTGATTTTAATACCTATCGGTTTGCACGCGTAACAAGTGAAATAATACCTTGTGTTGTCGTGCTTGTTAGAAACGTCTTATTATGTACCTAAATATAATGGATTGCAAATATGTTTTGCAACTCATTTTTTGCGTGATGGTCTAAGATCCTCTGAACAACGACCTGCGCCGTCGCATTCATCAGTTAAATAATTTTATTAAATTATCTTTATTTTCATCTAACTTGGATTCAAAAAACAGATCGTTACAAAATGGTTAATACTGCACACCACCTGGCAACCCTACAGTTTGGACTGGAAAATAATTGGCAAGCTATTATTTCGATATTTCTGTGGGCTTCATAATTTCGATTTTTAACTATCAATTAATCATATCCTGGATTGAGATGTTTAGGCATCCCATGTGCAATATATTTAGTGACATATTACCTACATTAGGTATTTTTATATAGGTTTCATAAAAATAACACGTCGGTGAAGGTCGTTGTTCAGCGGGTCTTTGACTATGAGAATTAACATAAAGAGCGAGTAGATATGTATTTTTAATTAAATAAATATTTACAGCTTTCCCATGTTGTGTGTAATGAGTTAGTTACTGTTTGTTTAAACTTAGTGTTAGTACCTATTAAAGCAATAGCGAATTGTTTTGCAGCATGACTACTGATATTGACTGTATTTGGACAATAACGCATTATACGTGCCGTGAGCGACGCTTGCTCTTTTTATACTATTCTTTAAATCTATGCATATGTGCCGTAAAATGTGTTATTGTTCAAGGAAAGAATCATAGATATATTTTGACGTGAGTTCAGGAAGTATAACATTTATTTTTTTGCAACATATTGATTACTGTTTAATCTGACTTGTAAATGAGGCGATAGACCTCTAAAGAGAACTCTGTCAAAGTTTGCCTGCAACATGTATTTTATTTATAATGAGTAACATTATGTTGAATATGGAAACACTGCGCTGCACTAGCGGGACAGAGACAACGTCGTGCACCGTGTGTTCTGCTCTGTTGCACTCGCGGGTGCACCGGGGCGGGGCAAATACTAGCGTTATATTTAAATGCCCCCCAATAGCGTTTAGTTTAAAGTGTTATCGCTTCTTAGGTAGCAATAACCGAGATTGTGCCTTCATTGGGTTACATTTTTAGTCGTGACCAGAAAAAAAAGTACATCACCGTCGGTTAAAACATTTATTTTTTCATGTACCTAACACATACATTGTAGCTATCGCTCTTGCATGCGTTAACATATTTTTTACGTATGTAGTTAAGAAATTTATTTACATTCGGTATTGTTTATTTTATTGACCTAAATACATAAGTAGTAGAAGTAATCTCTCGGTAATTTGTTTCACCTTATGGTTATAATCGAGGAGACCTAATCATCTAAATTAATTGCTTGATTAATATTGAATGGGAAAGCGCATTAACTCTGAGCAGTTCTTAATGTTCACTAGACTACGAAATAGACATGTATGACTCTGAACGGTAGATAGTATTTTGTATATCTAGGCGCAATGACAACGACAGTCTGCAGGATATACGCAAATGGTATATTTTTGGCAAACTACAATTTAAAAAAAAAATGTTGCAATGTAGATTGAGTGTCGGTGTGCTTGTCGGCTGTCGTGGTCTCTGGGTAGTGCACTGTGCAGTGGCGCGTCGCTGTCTCTGTAGCGTGCGTGGCGCGCGCGGTGTACGTAGCTAACGTGTGCGTGTGGTGCGGCAGGGTGGGTCATGTGGGACGGGCGGGCGATGGGCGCGACGCGCGGCGGCGGCGGGGGCGCCGGGGGCGGCGGCGGGGGCGGCGGGGTGCGCGGCTGGGGCCCGTGGTGGTGCGCGCCGCGCCGCGCGTGGCCGCCGCACGCCCAGCGCCATGCGTGGCAATCCCCGCGCCAAGCCAAGTTTACCAGGTGAGCAGCGTAGTGGTACAGCACTACTACACTATACATACTGCACACACACACACACACACACTGGACACTATACATGCTGCAAAACTATATACCTTTAATAAGGCCAACCAGACGAGATAAAAACTATAAACAATCGGACCCTTACCGAGTTATCTTGCGACAGTTAGCGATTGACACGAATATCCGCGCGATTGATATCTCTGTCCTTGTTACTCTTATGCGGTAAAGACGCCACTTAGTCGAAAACAGCTATCGTTGCGCACTTCGTGGTACATGATAGCAGTTGATACCGTGGTCGTCAACAGTTGTCAGCAATTTTATTTACAACTAATAACAAGTTCATTCTTGTATGAAAAGTGTTCCAAGTGACTTGTATTTTCGTTTCCCGTATTTGGTTGTTTTACTCTTCTTATTAATCGGTTACTGTTTTAGTTCTCTTGTTAATTTTCGCTGTTATTGTTACTAATTACTTGTTGATTTTAATCATGGAGAAATGATAAAAGGTTTGAACCCCTGAAACTTCGTTTATATCTTGTCTCGTTGGCCTTACTATAACTCAGGTATATAACAATTAACCAGTTTCCTTAACTCGAACATACAGTTGCTTTTCCCTAACACAAGCATTCAGTTGCTTAGCTTGTAAAAAGACACAAATTTAAAATGTATTTTATTAGTTTGGTACAAAGTGATGCCTCGTATATTTTATATAAGGCTAGCTGACCCGGTGAACTTTGTTCCGCATCAAAAGTAATAGATGATTTGTCACTTTTTCTTTTCTATATAATACATGAATTATAGATAAAAACCACCTCGTTGATACCCTACTATAAAAAACATTGCATCAAAATGCGTTGCGTAGTTTCAAAGGTATATTAGGGGACAGACAGCGGATAGCGACTTTATTTTATATTATGTAATGATTTTCAAAGTTGTAAAGGTTGTCTAGGCTGCTGTGGAGATATAGGCAATTTGTCATATCTATTTTTGCAATCTAATCTGAATGTGCTTTGGCACTCAAACCTAAGCTGCGCCTAATATCAGAAATGGAAAATTTGGTCGAAAATGTTAAAAGAGACATTGTACCGACGTAAAAACGATTATGTACTTATTATTACATGAATGGTGTAGGTACACTATATATTACCATAACCAAATTCTAAATTATGAAATAAAAGCATTGGACTCCTCTCTCAGCCGATATTGTGATCCATTTATTGCTTCTAAAAGCTTTTCCTTTTATTTCAGCGTGTTTAATGGTTTGCGTGTAATAACGTGTGGAAAAAAGCAATGTATATCGGTAACTATCCTACAACCTATGTCCTTCTAGGGCTGCCACAAACTTGACTAAATTGTAGAGCTCGATTGGGTGACGAGTCCATTGTTTTTTTATGAAGTTTGTGGGAGACCCCATTTATAGTAGTTACGACTGTATATAGTTACAATTTGTGTAGTTTACAATAGGTATTTAGTAGTTTTGGGGTACGTTATCTCAGTCTGTTGCGTCGAGTATTTAGCCAGGGTTTACACTGGGGTATCTACAATGCTCGTTTGTGCGCAGGTAAACGTAAACACGACGGGGGCCACCAGAACGTCGGGGGGGAGTGCAAGCGGCGGGTGGGCGCGGGCGGGGGCGGCGGCGCGGCGGCGTGGGGCGCGGGGGGCGGCGAGCAGCCCATGGCCAGCTAGCGGCCCGCGCGCCCGCGCCCCGCCCCCCGCGCCGCGCCCCGCGCCCGGCACAGCTCGCGGCGGCCTTCGCGTCGGAGACACTACAAGCTGCGCGATGGCCATCGGTCGCGTGCTGCTCGCCTGCGCCCTGACACCAACACCTGACACCTGACATCTGCCGACACCTGACTTGACACGTCCGGTCCTCGCTGCGCGCCGAGAGGATCGCTCTACATTTTTTCTATATATGTGTTTTTATTTGATTTAGTATCGCGTCGATCGGTGAAAATCTTAAAGTAGGACGTTATGAAATGTTTCGATGTAAGTTTCCCGTTATGCTTATGTTTATCGTCTGTCGTGCTGTACGCGTGTCGTACTGTACTATATACTATAATAATATGTAATGTGTAAGAGGAGCGCGCGGGCGCGGTTGCCTGTTTGCGACGCGCGCTCCGGGTCCGCGACCCGTCGACTGTCTGTTTTTTTTAATACATGTTATTCGATATATTTTATTCCTGTGAACGCATTTTGCGATGTGATGTGTATTTTAGCAGTAATTATTATATTGTAAGGAGTTTGACTGTTGTTTTTTGACATACTTACAATTTAGGATATTTGAATGAATTTAATTGGAAATGAGCTCTCGACCTTGGCGACAACCGATAGGATGTAAAACCACCCCCTGTACTCGAACATTTCCCGACTGTGTTCCTGCTTTAGTTTTTTTGCTTTATTTTTATTACATAGTTCCCTTAAAATACATTAGTGTGAGACAGTAGTAGTATTGTAAAAGTTCTGGATTTCTGTAATGTTTATATTATTATTGCTGTAACTAAACTTTTTTTTTTGTATTCGACAACATAGCATGTCCATACTGTTAGGAATTCTGACTTGTATCAACCTTGTATCAGTTAATGTGGAATAAATTGCAAAACTGTGTTTGCCTTATTAAATATATCGTTTTCTTTATACTGTTGCCGCTCCTGTTACAATTAACCACCATTTTCATCATTGCACACGCTTAGAGTTGCCATCTGTCCGATCCGGGTTTCCCCGGATTTGTCCTAGTTTAGAGGGCATCCGGGGAGCGTCCGGGGAGGGTTCCATTTTGTCTACAAATGAATGGATTTTAAAAAATAAAAAAAATGTAGGCGCGCCCGCGAGACACGCACTATGCTTGTACCACACCACGATCAACTGACGAACCACGCCAACCAACCACATTTTCAACTGTTTTTTACCGGAAGTGTCTAGTCGTCGGCTAAACGGATGATTAGCTAGTCGTCCGTAAATTTAAAAATAACACGCGTATACCTCTACTTTTCTGTTAAAAAAAAATGTATGTATTCATAAAAAAATATCATTAAAAAACTTTTTTTAAATTAAATTATGTCAAAAAAAAAGTTAGGTTAGTTAGGTTTTTTTTTTTAATTTTCGACGACCTTTCAGCGATAAATAAAAACGATAACATACAAAAACTAACAACAGTAACGCCTGGAAGTACACCAAGAACGAAAAAATTTAAGATATTGCATTGACTTGTCTATACAAGTCAATGCAATATCTTAAATTTTTCTATCTTAAAGTTAAAGTTTCCTATTTCATTGAGTTACTGTCCAACATTGTGGTTGAATCTGCGATTAAAAGAAAAGGGAGACCTAAAAGTACCAATAACACCGATTTCGGTGTTGGTGTCGGTAGGAGAATAAATAACAATAATGAAAAAATAATAATTAGATTTTATGTCAATGAATAAATTTGTCGGACGATTAAATTATTTTATTCATCCGATAATCGGACGATTTAGTTATTTTATTCATCCGATTAGCGGACGACTAGCAACAGCCGTTTTTTTACATTGAATATGTTTAAAAGATCTTGTTGACATGTCCGGCTTTCGGACTCTAAAATCCGGGGTTTTCACGCCTCTAGTCCTGTTATCCAAATTTTAGAGATGGCAACCCTACACACGCTACACACTTTACACATTTTGCAAAGCCCGAGCTACTCGCTGGGTATGGGTTCTAAAATGATGATGATTATACCAGAAATTACTATTACTAGTTTCAAAAATACCTCTAGCATACAGTTATTTGAAAAATACCTATATAGGAATCTGGTATTTAAAATAGGCTGGTATAGTTTTTATTATGATTATAATTTAATAGACATTTTCTAAGAGCCTTTATTGGCTGGCTCATTATAAACTGGTAAAAGGACGAAGTAGTCTAAGCACGTTTCCTGATTTTATACTGTGGAAAATTCTAGAGCTATAAAAGTGGGTCCTTCCGTTTTTAAAATAAAACTATTTGTTACGTTAAAGTGTTGTATTCAATATCATGTATGTATTTGTATGTGGCCGGTGTAGAGTCGGCTCGGGGCGCGTCGTCATACTGTGTCTGGTAGCGGGGGCGGGGGCGCTGCCAGCCGCGAGGCAGCGGGGCGCGCGGCCCGCGGCGGCGGCCGAGGGGGAGGCGGGGGGCGCCTCAGACGACGCTGCCTCCTGCGGCGGCTGCGCCGCGCCCACCACGTGACCACCAGCACGGCGCAACCACCACCTCCGCACAGAGCCCACCACCAGCCTGGGCTCATAGACCCTCCGCCCACGATCACCGTCCCGCCTATGAATATGTCACGCCTATAACCTAATAGTGATCTATCTAGCTTTGATTCGCTTAGGGATGTGCTATCCAAGTCAATTGAAACTACTATAGTGGAGACTTATGATGTCATAGTCAAAAATATTCGATAGATGTTAACAAATTTAAATTTAATTATAGTAAATTCTGCAAATAGGTAAGTGTTTTAAAAATACCAATTGTCACTTCTTTAGTACGGTCACTCTTGACTCGTGTATGCTCTACAATATTCAAATGAGATCAGCAATTTGGTATTGTCTATGTGTTGTTCTTTCTTGAAATAGAGAGTGCTAGGGTTTTACCTAAACACGAACCTCAACTGACTACACTGCTTAAAGCTCAGCATCATGATCACAACAAAATTGCATTGAAACTGCAAAAAAATCTCATCAATGAATATTGTGAAGCTATATTTAGGTAGCTATATTTAAAAAAGGTGTATTTTAATTTAAAGTTTATCATTTTATGTTTAGGTAGATAGATACTTTTAGATCATGCAAAAATTTATCGGAATATTAGATTTGTTTGTAAAAACGCATGCAAAAATTTATGTGTTAAAAAGCGAAGATTATGTGACTAATTGTCTTAATACCTATTGTCTATGGGTCAATGAATTTTATTCACTATTAGAAAATTAGGATAAAAAAAGGTACAAGTATCCAAAATCTCTATCTTCCGATGGTTATTTGACATGTGGGTTTTTTAGTAATCTGCTCATAAATAGTGATCATCTATTTATGGGTAGTTGAGTTTGATATTAAGACAATTATGTTGGAAATGGCGATAAAGCGTTGAAAGGCAGAAGATTGTTTTGTGTGAGAAGAAGAGTTTTTAAGTGGCCATTAGACAACATGTGATGTGTCGGATAATACAAATATGTAAAAACATTACGCTATAAAAATGTAATGGAACAAAGAAAAGAAGCAGAAACTAGTTTAAAAAATAGTTTCTGCAATACAAGCGGCGCATCAGCTTTTGAGAGAGGTCACTTTGTGAAGTTTTATTTTGTGTAATGTTTTTTTTATGGAACGGGGTGGGAATATCCAATAAATATTTTTATTGGATATTTTTTCAATATAATTATTAGTGGAGTATAGGGGAGTGTCTAATTTTATGACGGGCCATATATATATATATATATTTATATATGCTTATAATGATGAATACATGCTGTGATGTGCAGGCTCGGCGCGGGATCAGCTGGAGGTGATAGGAAGTGTTTTTCTTTACAAGTCCTCTAAAAAACAAACTTGACATATCTTTAACCGCGAATGACGTGTCAATCTAATGTTTCGTAGTTTTCATAAACCGTCAAGTTTGTTTGTCTGTTTGAGGAGCTCAAGAAAAACAAGAGATTTATAGACTCACGTGCGCAGCGCCCGGTCAGTGCGGGGCGGCGAGCACAAGCGAGAGGGCGAGCAGGGCGGCGCGCGCCTGGCTCCGCCGCGCCGCGCCTGCGCCTGCGCACACCGCGCACGTCACTCGGGCACCCCACCCCACCATCCCACCACCCCACCCCACACGCATAGCGACACTAGCTCGTGGGACATTCGCGGTAGGTATGGTATGCTATAGCAGAACTTTTTAAAATATCGATTACGAGTAAATACGCCACGAGTTAACATATGGGTCTCTTATTTAGTTTTGTAACACTTGTCTATTTTTAAATGTCTTAAATTGGGCCTTTCCTAGTTTTGATCACGTCCTAGGTCAAAAAGACCAATTTTAATTTCCTTGGCTTTATATCGGTTTTTCTAATTTCATAAATGGGGTTTAATATAATATTATTTAAGTATAGTATTCCATTAGCTAGTGTTGCCTCACTGACAAGGTACTCGGGGCCCATAGTGCGATGACTCAATGCAAGCTTTGTCCCATTGGAGTGAACACGACAATCAATTTTAAACTTTACAAACAGTTATAAAAGCGCAAACGATTCAAAATACATGTAACAAAAATTTTGTAATAAGTCAGAGAAGCAACTCTCCTGAGTCATCACAGTATTGAAAAAAAGAAAAAAAAAGGAAAATTTATGGATGCAGAAATGAGTTAACATGACAAACATTTAAATTTGGAATTACACTAAGGGGGGTACTCGGTAAACGGTATATAAATGAAAAAATCTGTAATATTTGCAACATATTCAATATATTCTGCTAATTCACCAACAACAATATAAGTTTTATGTTTTGAAACGTTTGTCTAAACATCCTATTTTCTATAATACAACGTTACATCGTCCTGTGAGACAAAAATTGCATTGAACCATCAGTATTATACTGAGAAAGTATTGTGAATATAACATTATTTTAAGTTCGTATTAGATTTGTTTAAAGTTAGATTTTATTTAACAGTACTACAGTGTTTAGAATACAATATCACCAATATATTTATAACGATTAAGAAGATAAAAGCAGGAGTAAGCAGGTTATGTACACTTAATCAATTTCCATAGAGGGTACGTATTGTATAACAAATTATATTGTGCAATCGAATTAAAGATATCTATATGACGCTGTACCCACCTCGTATTACGCGGTCTATTTTACATCCAAGACTTATCATTTCCTTTTAAGGGACTATTTCAGATGTTTTTGTTTATTACGCGTATAAAGCAATAGGTATATCTGTAAATAAAGCTATGCACCCCTTATGCGAGTTAAGCGTGTTTAAGCAATAAATTAATAACAAGTAGTCCATAATACTGTTTACTCCGTAAATATATTACAACAAACTACATTATTAAAGTAATATTTTATGTAGGTATTATTAATTCGTATATATATCCTATTATGCAAAGACAAAATGCAACTGTGTAGATACGAGTACATTATATCCAAGGGAGAATGCAATGTGCTGTGTGCCAATCGTAACAATATACATACAGTGTTATTAAAAATCATTAAAAATTTGGAAAATATTTAGCTTTAATTTATTATACTTTAAGATTAAACAGGAGATAAAGTGTTTGTATTTCTACTTAAGACTTAGAGTTAATAACGCTTAAAAGTGTAAATAGTTAAGTAGAATACATAAACAGAACATCTAATAAGTGAAATCTTTTAAAACTTTCATTCATTCGGTCACGACAAAGAACGTTCACTCTTTATAGGTGACGACAATTCGGTGACAATAACTCTCGAATCTATGGTGTCAAATGTCTACTGGTTTCCTTCTTAACCTTAAAAAGAATTAAGTCTTTTTACATACAACACCTTTTTGAAATACTTTTAAGACGTACAATCCCTTTGCTCTCTACTTGATATGCAGAGTCGTTCATATTTATAATGATTGCACATGCCATGACTTTATGGGCAAACTGCTACTTCAAATCCCTCAATATTAATGTGTACAGGATAGCAAACAACCGCGTTGTCCAAATATAGATGGCATAATGACATTTTGAATGATTTCAAAACTCGTGATGGTGACAATGACCGTGTAGTTAGTAAAATCATTCTTTGCCATGAAAGTGATTTCTAAATCCAACTAGAACCAATATTTAGGTAAATAAAACATGTAGGTATTTAAATTGTAATTGAAACCCATATTTTTGGTAACACTGCAACTAAAGGTGTAACCTACACGTAATAACACCCAATGACATCTGATGAAAATTGTGTCGCTGAAAGAAATCGACCTGTGTGATTGTCGTTATAGAAAGACTAGAAGCGTGTGATACTAACAGTGATCAGGCTTGAGCGCGGGCATGAGCGCGCAGTGCTGCAGCCCCGAGCAGGCGGCGGCGGGCGGCAGGCAGGCGCCCCCGCACTCGCCCCCCGCGCCGCACCCGCCCCCCTCGCTCGCCGACACCTCAGTCCACACGGCGCGCCACCCGCCCGCGCCCACTGATTTGTCCGCTATTATAAACCTGGGACACAATGCACAAGCACCGTCACAAACTAACACACTGCGCAGAGATCGGTGATTACATTTTCTTTCAACTACCGCGCCGATACCTAATTGCATTCATTTGTATAAAGATAATATCTATAATATTGACAACCGAAGAGCAAGAGAGTCACATAGTGGTGAGAGACTGGAGCCACGCATGGTCTTCTGAAACATCGAAAGGACATTTGCTCTGCCGATCTTGAGGTTGGGATGGGATTCAGAGGGGAGCGGAAACGGAGTGGGCTTTCGGAAAACTCCCTCACAGTAGAAAAATCAGCGTCAGCTTCAAACTGTAAGGCTCTTTCACATATATATTATCATATTGAGGCACTCACGATAATCTTATTGAGTTAGACGTGGAAAGGTATTGCCAGCGATCAGTAGCTGTCTTCTCTCCACACAGTTCCAACGGTGGCCCTGGGCTCTCGTACCACAGTCGTAACACTGCCGCTGGACACCCACGCTCTAGTTAATATACAAATTTAAATCATTACTATAGTATACTTTTGATGTAAAGATTGTATCTTAGAATACTGTAATTTCATGAATTATGAACAATGCTTAGGGTTAGTTAAAGAAATATTAGTATAAGCTTAGCTAAACTTAATCAGCATAGTGTATATGCAAGTCTCTTTGAAAATTTGGATTATAAATTTAAAGCAACATTCACCCGTAAGGTGTCCTTCGACCGCAAAAAATTCAAAATTGAGCAGGATTTTCTTCCCTGGTCGTGCGGTGACGAACCAGTTGCAGACCCGGGAGGCGGCGCCACGGGTCGGCGCTTCGTACGTGCGCGGGTACCGGGGGGAGGTTATCACTCCCCACTCCGCACCAGACATGTTGCCGCCACAGTCGCCGAATATTGACTTTGCAGGCTGAAATACCATAGTGAAATGATCTTTGCAAATCAATGAACCTGAATAGTCTGTAAGTAGATAGGTACATAGGTGCAATACTGATAACAAAATAACTATCATAGCAATCTTTAAATTAGAAAACTGAGCACCATAAGAGATCATGGTTATTAAGGGACTGCCACGTGAGAGATACCTGCGGAATCGAGTCCAAGCTTTTGGATCGTATAGTCGGTGCGCGTCTCACCTCGAAGATGTATCTGGCCTTGAAGCCCGAGGCGACGGCGTCGGTGTCGGTGTGCAGCGCCAGCAGCAGGCCGCTGGCGCCGCGCGGCGAGTGCAGCGGGCCCGGCGTGGCCAGCCCGCACCAGCGGCCCAGCGGCACGCGCGCGCCCTCGCGCCCCACCCACCACGCCTCCAGCCAGTCCTCGCTGCACGTGGCGCCGCTGTACCCCACCGCGCTACCCACAACACACAAATCTCATTTAGAGTATCTCTTTAATTGAATTTGGTCTCATTGACTTTGTGATGAGGTAAAATTATATTCATGTTGTTTCTGGCCTAGGCCTGTTACTAGTCCACATTATACAGGTCCACATTATAAACGGCACTATATGAAATGAGAAAAATAGAACGCGAAAAGCCACACGCGAAATTAGCGAGTGAAGCGAAGCTGTAAGAGGACAACCAATTATACGAGGAAGAAGCATAACAGCGACGAGAGGAGACAAAAGTGTAGAGCTGACCCGTAGAGTCCAGCGGATGCATTCCACGCGTCGGCTCGGACCTTGAAGTGGTCGAAGACGACGGTGACTTGCTCGTTGGGCGCGGCCGCCAGCGTGTACGTGCAGTTGGTGTGAGACGGGTAGTTGGAAGGATACCGCGGGGAGTTGAACTCGCCACGTTTCTTGGCCTCGGAACGATAAGTGAACGCGCACTCGCCTCCTGGCGCCGCTGTACCTGGCACTCGGTATTCTGGAATTCGAAAATATATCACGCAATTCAAAGAGCAGGCTTGTAGTGGGGAAATTAAAATCAAATAAAAATGAAGTTACAATATCGAGTTCACTGTTCCACAGCAGCTCAATTGATAGACAAGTACCACGATTGAGTATGTGGTTCTGGGTTCAAGTCCCACGTGCGTGTATCGTTCTTGGCAATTTTATTCGTTAATTTAGAAAAAAAATAACCTTAATATACCTTAATATCTAATCAGCCGCGCTTGCCTCTCCTATTTATTCTACCTACTACTGCGTAGATACTACCAAAAACATACTAACCAGTCTCGAAAGTGTATTTCGCCTTAAAACCCTTGCCCTGAAGCTCACCAGAACTGAAGACCATCACAAGCCTCGGTCCGTCAGACAATAGAGGCGGTGGAAATGCTGCTAAGCCCACACTGTTGTTTCTCTCGCCACATAATTCCGCGTCGTGCTTGTCATAGGAGTCAGTAGCCTCCTGGCCACGGAGGTACACTTTCAGATAACCGTCTGGACATGAGCTGAGGACCAACACAAGTCATGTAAGGTATATATTAGAAAATATTACTGTGTATTATCGATAAATTAAATGCGAAACGAATTTAAAAAATATATAAAAATATTAAATCCAATCCATACAAGCATTGTGGTGATATCGAACCCGTCTAGCTTTACCCAACAGTCGGTTGTATTACCAATATACAACCGGTGTCCAATGTACTTACTCTGGTTTTGGTTTATCTCCTTTCGGAATTGAAAAATTGTGAAATTCCAATCGAACTCTTTCCAAATTCTGCGAATCTTGCATACCGTATATAAAATATCTGTAATAATGATAAAGTTAATTATTAAAGGGAAGCTAAGCAATTGCTATCTTAACAATTTAGCAATACATTTCCAATTTTTTTCAAAGACTATGTTTGACTTGTGATGGTTTTTTATCCAAACATACATCCAAATAGATCGTGCGTGCAGTTATGAAAGTCAACGAAGCGAATGAGGTGTGTAAGAATCGTGCCTTATGGCGCTCTGTTCTCTGTGCCTACCTCGCAAGGGATTTGGCGTGAATTTATGTATGTGTAGTAACAATCCCGTCCTTGAAATAGGTACCTAGGATCACGATTGTGAGTAAAAAAATATGTTTGTACTAGTTTGTAGAGATGAAATAACGAAACGAAACACCCATAGTTTATCACAAACATTTATTACAAACAAATCTTTTCACTTTCATTATTAAATCGTACTCGATCTACCAACAGAGATCCGATTTAATATAAAATTGGAAAACTTGACCGATATTTTCGTTAAAAAAATCTAAGTTCTAATAAGAAATGACAGGATCTTGTTAGATCGTAGTGTCGCAGACTTATTGCGTAGCGTTAATAAAGGCATCCTTACTGTTACATACTTTAAAGCAATTTAATTTAAGTATTTATAACTAAACGTATACTAACCTACAAACAACTTTTTGTATATAGGGGAATGGATAATTTGGATGGTACACAAAACCTGTGGATTCTTTTTTACTAAGAATCTTCTGGTCACACTCTGAGCCCCTAATATGCTCAGCGTCGTGTTTACTTATAAAATCTGAAACAAACAGACAGATGTATAGATAAACCGATATTGATAGATGTATCTCAAATATATATGTATAGATCTACAGGTCTTCAACAGTGGTAGAGGCGTTTTGCTGCATGAAAGGGCCAGCTCTACCTGTGAAATACCACGATCTCTCAGATTATCGACGTTGAATGGTTTTTGTCATTTCGTCGGTTAGGTATCCACAATGCAACTGTAACACTATGTGTGTTGCAGGTGTCCATAGGCGGCGCTTGACCGTTAGTTTCCCTACCCCACAAAAAAATAAGTAGGCATATACTTATGCATATATTCGTGATTTTTTTGCAGAAGGATACCTATAGGCTACATAACAAGCTAAAAAAACATATGTACTTAAGATATACACGATAAACATGTCCCTTCTTCTGGAGCAGTCAGGTGAAGAGTAAAAGCACTTACCTAATTTAACAAAACTCTCAGAGAACTCGAAGATACCCTTAAAGCCACGGTTCTGCGTGTTGGCGGCGCGCGGCAGAGTGAAGAAGGTGACCAGAAGCCGCTCGTCGCTTGAATATAGCACGAGGTTTCTCTGCTGTCCGCAGTATGTGCCGATTACAGCGGAACTGTTGTCTGGCCCGTCGTACACGCGCACCCAGTCGAAAGGACAACTGCCACATAAATAAGTCCAAAATAGAAGAAGATTTACAGCTTGGGGGTATCTCAGAAGAAGGGTGAATAGGTTTCCAAAAAGGCGTCAAGCACAAGTGATACCATAGTGGTTTAAAAATGTTGCTGTTTAATTTAACTGTTCACTTACTGAGGGCCGCCGAAAAATAGGTCGAAGTCTCTGAACTCCAGCCGTATCCTCTGCCCCGGCTGACCGCTGAACAGATAGTTGCATGTCATGTCCTTGGGGTATATCCCCGGGTACGTCGGCGAGAGCAGCAGACCGTTCTTGCGTTTGCTCGCCTCTATCACGAAGGAGCACAGCGTGTTCGGTATTGGTGTACCCACTTCGTACTCCGCTGAATAAATTACGGACTTTAAAATTTTATTTTATCTTGATTTATTTAAAATAACATGCTGTTTATGTGTATGCAAATTTATTCTGAGTGATATGAAGATAAACTCGAGAAAAGTTCGACTGTCCTGTAGTAGAAAAAGATATGTGACTATTGAAGTTCTGTTAATGAATAAAACTGACCTCTACCTATTTTACGTATACCATATTTGACTACTTTTTTATGATTAAAATCAAACGAAAATATTTCCAAAATGACGTCTTACAGAGCTTCAAAGAACAAGCTCAGAGAGTTAAACCACAAAACTAACAATGTAACCTAAAAACGGTAACTAAGGCCAATAAGATTAAACTCGAAAAGATATTAATTAAAGCCTTTTCACTCTCCTGAAAGTACCTATCAATGATCAATAATTTATCAAGGTACATTGGTACCTTGATAAATTATATAGATATACAGAAATATGGGTTACGTATTGTTGAAATAACAGCAAATATAATATTGTAGTGCACTGTCTCGACCAGTCATTTTTATCATCTAAGATATGAAACTAGTCTGGAACTAGTTTAGTGACAGTTCCGCTCGGTTAGTTACTTGAACTCAGACAGGCAAAGTTTGACATACATACAACCAACTATCGGGAACTGTATTATAAATAGCAAATTGAGTTGAAACTCGTATCTATAACTACATCTTTTATATAAATACATAACATAACTTCATGCCTTTTTCTACTCGAAGGTGATGCTTTATAGCCTCAACTCGGCATATTTTACGTCTCAAATGTCATAGATGGTGGAACCTATTGTATTTTTTATATAATTAGTTATTATCCCTCTTATAATCAGTACTCTCATATAAAATTCATAACTTAAACAATAAGTATGAAATTGCTGAAGTATCAACATCTTTTCTAATAAATAGAGTTTCAATAAAAGATGATATCATAATGATATTTATAAAGCTTGAAGGGTTCGTTTGGTTGCACGCGCTAATCTCGTAAATGACTGATTCGATTTGAAACATCTTTAAATGTTTGATAGCACATTTACCGATACAGTCAATAGGAGCCAGCCACTGACACTTTTAGTTGGTTTATTAAAGATAAGTTTACGCTGTCAGCTAGTCTGTAGAAAATTATAGTCCTGGATATCTACAAAACGGCTGAAAGAGTTTTCACGGGACTTTTACGAGATGGTTCTTTACTAGAAACGCAGTAAACTTGGATCGTCATTTTTAAAAAATAATAATTACGGTTTCTCGTAATATTGATATTTTTAGTCTCGGTGGTCCAGTGGTCGAGCTCCTGGCTTCTGATTCAGAAGTCATGGGATCGATTCCGGGCTCACACCAATGATTTCTCGGAGTTCTTTCCGGAAGTTATGTTTGATAAACTGACTAACTGACAACTTTGTGCCCAGTTTATGGCAATGGGTAGCCACGTATTCCATTCGAGAAGTAACAAATATTCGGCGAGTCGAGGCTTAACAACCTTGATTCATGTAAAAAATATGAGGCCTTGATGTACTATTATTTCACTGCTTTGGGTGTTTTACAGTTCCTCAGGTCAAATGTGGTTAGGTGAGATGAAAACCAATATAAAAATATACACAACTCACATGCGTTTATGAAATAATAATTTCCTGTGAAGAGAGTTGGCGGTGTGTACATCTTGTCTGTGTAGAAGGAGAGTGCGACCGCCCTGTGCAGCGACACCCGGCGGCGGGGTGGCGTGGGGCCGCAGTAGCGACCTCCGAAAGCGGAGTTCACCAGCTCGCCCGCTTCCAGCGACGCCATCTCGGAGTATATGTCCATATACTCGTGCATACATCTGGAAGTATGTGTCATTCTATTTTGTACCTTCACGCTCTCGGAATCTAAAAGTATAGGCAGCTGCATTACTGCTTCAACACCCTAATTGAGCCAAGTATCTAGCTCCAGGTGCAAAGTGACTGAGTCCAATACTAAACGCTAGGCACAACTTTACCAGTTATCATTAGTTCAACCTACCACCGTTGAACCACGTCAGCGAGATATCCGGACGCCCAAAAAAATAGCTATAGTTATACTCATATAGTTTTCCAAACAGACTTCGTTGAGGATGATTCGAACCCGGTCACTTCTGCGTGACACTGAACAGCAGTCTAAGTATTGAACCAGTAGCCTGTCGACACAACAAGACGCGAGCTCTGTGTTATAATAAATTGTAACTTTATTTATAAGACCGTTACAAATGTCAGGTTCCTTTACATGTTACCGTAAACAAAGCCACTTCAATTCACATTACATCACGAACTCAAAGAACTCTCTCACAAAGAGATTATTTCGTGGCAGAATACATTGAGGAACTTTCTTCAAGTCAAGGTTTCCGTGCCTACAAAAGTTTGACCTAATTCATAATTCTGTACATAAATAATGGCACGGGTGAAAAACATGTTTCTATCTCGAATCTTGATTGAAGATCGAAAGAGACAGTGATACTCACGCTGGAAGTTCTCCCACGGCGGCTCCGCTAGAAAAGAATAAAGCAATTATGAATTAAGCTGGATAGTTGTACGTTTAAGATATGATAGGAAGGCGTGATTTATTTGTTTTCGTTCAAATTATTGGTTCTCCGTTTGGGTATTTATATATTGATAGATAAAAGTATGTCTGTCTCATGCGCAAACACCAAGGTAGGGTGCTGTTGACTTTAGGTTAGAAAAACAACATTAATAAAAACCATAACTCCCTTAAAGGGTTTCACAGTTTAAATTGCTAATATTGTAAACTAAATTAAAAATCTAAAAAAATCCCTAAATAATATAAATCCCCAAATAGGTGGCGAACTTATTGCCATACCGGGCACAAAGTTTTCAGTCATCGATATTTATCACAACTTCCGAAAACAATTTCGAAAAGTCATTGGTGTGAGCCAGTGTCAGGAATCGAACCCGGACTTCTGGATCAGAAGCCGTGTGCTCGACCACTGGGCCACCGAGACTATCGATATCGAACATTTAATAGATCTCAATAATCCTAGATCGTGGTATTAGGATAATTCAGAACAGTGGCAATGACATCCTCTTTTTGGGTTTCTTAGAAGCCCACGTCGTATAATTTCGCGTTTATCAGTTTTATCTGTTTTACCCAGTTATACACACACACACATAACTTCACGCCAAATCTTTGGCGGGGTAGGCAGAAAGAACATAGCGCCTAACGCACGATTCATACACCCCTGACTCACTTCTTTGAATATCATAAATCTTTCCATCCACGTGCGTCGATTTTAGAGGAAATAGAAGAACGAAAGTTATGTCATGAGTGACATAACTTTCGTGCTTCTATTTGGTCATGGAGCGTGTGTCGTGGCCGTCCTCGAGTTTTACTTCTATCCGCTTTTGCATTTTATATCTGCTTAGTCAATCTATCAACGAAAGTTATATCATGAGTGACATAACTTTCGTTCTTCTATTTGGTCATGGAGCGTGTGTCGTGGCCGTCCTCGAGTTTTACTTCTATCCGCTTTTGCATTTTATATCTGCTTAGTCAATCTATCAACTTATCAATTTATATAATAAACCATTGAAAACGTTGAAAAAATTTCTAAAACACAATTTGAACCGTAACAGCAAACAAAGCCATGTAATGCTAGTAGGTACACAGGCTGTAATTACTCTGGCGGTTTCCCTCGAAGGTCGAATGTTCTCAGCTCGACGAGCACCCTCTGCCCTGGCGCCGCTAGGAACGTGAACAGACATTGGCGGCTGCGGTTGTTCGGGTTCACCAGTTCGGGAGCGTGGAAGGAACCGTTCGACGCGCCGCCACGACTCACAAACGTGCGGTCGCACTCTGCACAAACAAACAAGCACACATTGTGGTTACTGATATATACATAAATACCATGGTCTGGGCTCATGTTATTTACCACAAATGAAATGGGTAAGTTACATAGGCAAGGTTGTAAAAGTAAGGCACTTATTACCCGAAGGATATATTTATGCCTCGACAAGTTGAATCAATTATTTGATCCTTTTGGTGGCTATTTAATATAACGAGGGCAATTAAGAGAGTCATCGACATCTTTTACACATATTTTCTGAATGGTCGTTGCTGTTTACCTGGATTCGAACTGGGGACCTCTCTATTAGAAGATGACCAGGCTTAAATTGTCCTGTCAGCTTTATTCCCTTAAAATGTTAATAATAAAAGTATAGATATAGCCGTAAGTCGTCCTGTCAGCTGTATTTTCTTAAAATGCTACCAAAAAAGTGTTTGAGGAGAGTCCAACACTTACAAATATTTATGTGTCCGTGTCGTAGACATTGTTAATCTTCATTCATTGTATTAATGGGACGTTTACTGTAAAAAGGTTACATAAAAAATAACCAGACCCTTATTTATGACCATAAACATGTCAGTTGTAAATCTAAATATAAATTTTATTCACATTTACAAACCAACAGGCCGTCATCCAAAAATAAATATCTCCTTTGTTTAAAACGGCCGACATTTCTGAAAAAGGGACGACACAAGCGTGATATTCCAGAGAACTTCGTAATAATAATAATAATAATAATACAGGTCGCATTGTACAAATAATAAATGATTGCTATAAATTTTTTAATCAATCAATTCCATAAACTGTCCAAACTTTTTGGAGCATTAATAAAGATCATTTATTTTTTTGGCTAACAGTCGGTATTGATTGAATCTAATACGTTGGCTATTTGTGTAACTATTCACCAATTAATAATTTATTAAAATTGGTAGTAATAATAATAACTCTGAGCTAAGCTGAACTAGTCTACACGTAGACAGATTTGTCTGCAGACGTCCGCAGACGCATCCGCAGATGAATCTCTACGAGCCGTCCACACGTCGCCAGGTCGTTCAGTCTATGTTGGTTCTCGTCAGATGCAACACGTACGCACGCAGAATGGATATAGAGACCGTTGCTGCCGCAGCTATTTATTTATTTAGTACCTACAAGTATTATTTAAGCGTCTATCGCAATAGAGTTATTAAAAAAAAATGGAGAAGAAGAAGGTGGTGGATGCTGACTATACATAGAAACCGAACAAAGTAAGTGGGATTTTTTTATTCATAATATAACTTGTACGCTTTTTAATCGACTTCAAAAAAAGAAGGTTCTCAGTTTGACCTGTATGTTTGTATGTATGTTTGCGGTTTTCATAAAAGGATTTGTTACATTTAGGTAGAGGTTATAGTATATAATACTTCTTAGTTTAATGATGACCTTCGGCAATATACTTGGATATTCTTACGGGTTAGTGTTTTTGAAGTCGGTTCTCTTTTCTAAAAAGTTTTTTTTAACGTAGGTAACGACTTCTTACATTACTCTGTTTCTTCGCAGGAATAGCATGGAAAACCAGTTTGCAGAACTATATGCAGAGCCCTCTGGAGAATTTAATAATTTTGTTCGAATGTCTAGCAGCGATTTTGAATATTTACTACAAAAGATATCTCCAACGATTGCTAAAAAAGATACAGATTGGAGGGATGCCATTCCAGTGAAAGTGCGTTTGGCAGTAACATTAAGATATTTAGCTACTGGTGATAGCTATAGAAGCTTGCATTACCTGTTTAAAATTTCAAGCCAAGTTATATCCATTATTGTTCCTGAAGTATGTTTAGCGCTCAATAACGTGTTAAAGGATTTAGTGAAGGTAAACCACATAATTTAATCCAAAATCTTTATTATTAATTGTATTGTAATGAATAATCAACAGTTTACAAAAAACTTTGCTTTGACAAATAGGTAAGTAGGTACTTTCAGTTTGCTTTGACAAATTAAGGGTGATCGGTGTTATTATCGTCCGTCATATTTAAACAGCTTTCGTAATACATTTTACTTGTTTGTGGTACAAGTACTTCTTGTGAAATAATGTTAACCATTTCGGTTTGTTGATTGGCCATATTTTGTGGTGGTGACTGAACTGAATGGGGGGAGTCTACTACGTATACAGGTGACGGTGTTGATAGATACATGCTGTTGCTCGTGCTAGGTCGACTGAGGATTATTTGTGAAGGAGAAGAAACAGCATATGATCTACCCTGCATCGTGTTGTAACGACGACGTCTGTTCATCATAACACCATGAAGCTCGTACATTATTTCTGCCCTTTCAAGTTTTGGATACTCCCTTATTTGTTTTGCCAACATTTTACAAAATAAATCGCATTCGTCTTCTTCTTTTATGTTTTCTTTGTTAGCCAATGCTTTATTTAATGCTGTAAAAGCAGTACTCATTTTTTTATTGGCTTCTTGCATTTCGGGTGGATCTTTAGCACGACGTTTTTGTGACTGAATAATTGGTTTGTTTTGAGATGTAGTAGGGATGTCGGCATCATTATGGTCTTCGTTTTTAGCATCCGGAATATTATCACTAACCTGCACGTTAGAAGCGCTATCCTCTTCATACAAATCAGGTTGTGTCTGGGAAAGAAAAAATTCAATAAAAATATATTTAAATAATAATATTACATTAAAGAGCAAACCAGCGTTTTTTTTTTTTAAATTGACTATATATTTTTATTTTCAGATACCTAACACTACGGATGAATGGCTTGCAAAGGCAAAAGGATTTAATTTTCCTTATTGTATTGGCGCTTTAGATGGGAAACATGTCATGATTCTACCGCCACCCAATACCGCAACGGAGTACTTCAATTATAAAGGGCATTTCAGTATTGTACTCTTAGCACTAGTTGATAGTGACTACTGCTTTATGTTTGTAGATATAGGTTGCCCAGGGCGAATTAGCGATGGTGGAGTCTATAATCAAAGTGTTTTAAAGCAAAAAATTGACACAAATGTGATCAACTTGCCTTCTCCTAGTTGCTTACCCAATAGTAATACAAGCTTACCCTATGTATTTTTAGCTGATGCCGCATTTGCATTGAGTACACATATTATGAAACCATTTCCAGGGCATCACGCTCTTGGTACTCCAGAGAGATTATTCAATCAAAAGCTCTCTAGTTCGCGTGTAGCAGTCGAAAATACTTTTGGTATAATGTCTAGCGTATTCAGAATTTTCAAAAAGCCTATACCCTTGAATATCACTAAAGCATCTTTAATTACAATGACATGTGTCTTGTTACACAATTTCTTAAGAAAAAGTAAAACATCTCAACATTTGTACAGTCCCCCAAATTCAGAAGATAAGTATCTCAATGGAGAATTAATCCAACCAGGGTCTTGGAGACAAAATTACACGGGAACATTCGATCCACTGCAACCTATACCTCGAAGAGCGCCTACATGTGCAGTTGAAACGCGATTAAAATTTACCAGATATATTAACGAGAATAACCATTAATTCAAAAGTACCTAGTAATCTAGTAGTATCTAAATACCTATAAATTTAAGATAAGTATATAGAAATGTATGTTGTGTTGGCTACTCAAATAAATAAATAATCCAAAAATAAAGAATGTTTTATTTTTACTTACTTTTTCCTCTGTATTTAGAATACTTGTGGATTCGTAAACATCTGTTAAAAACGCAGCCATCACATCGTAAAATATCCATATGGGCTGATACACATCCTCTGTTCCCGCCCCTGACCGAATGGATGCATTTCTTTTTTTTAAATTCGTTCTAAATGTACTAAGAAGATTATCTTTTTTCTTTTTTAACTCATGCACTGGAATGCCCATCGTATCAGCAATACGTTTCCATGAATCATTAATCTGAAAAAATAAAATAAGTAAGTATAATCATTGTGGTTATATCAATGGGCATAATAACTTACAACATTTTTATTTTTGTGGTATTTATTTTTGGGATTCCACAGGCAGTTTTCTGCTTGATACAGCTCCAGAAATTTAAATGTTTCCTCTGTGCTCATGTTTGCCATTTCAACAAGCAAGAAAAAAACGGCGGTAGGTAAAAAAGAACGGCGAAAATCACGCGTGCACTCTCACTCGCTTCCCGCTGAACACTGATGCGTCGTCAGACGTGTGGACACACCGCACGCTCGCGCCGGGCGCCCGCGCCAGATCCCTTTGATCCGTGCAACAAAAACCGACAACAAACGGATAAGTGCCGGACGCGTCTGCCGACGTCAAATACCTACCACAGACGAGCAAATCACTCCCTCTACACGTAGGCGGACGCGTCCGCCGATGGTATCGGCGGACGCGTCCGCCGACGTGTAGAGGAGGCATATCTCTTTTCCATGATGTACTGAAAAACCTACATTAGTTTTGTGATTAAAAGTAAATTCATAAAAGTACGTAATTTATCCAAAGTAATAAGTTAAAAGCAAAAATCCTTTTTAAAGAAGCTTTTATTTAAGCGCTCTAAAAATAAGAAAATAATATTTCCTTAAGAATTTCAAGTATCAACTTAGAGCCTCAGTATGTACAATTTATATAATAATAAAAGCTTGTCGCGCGGGTTGTAAATAAACTGTGCTAATTTTATAATGTCAAATCAAATCAAAATAGCTTTATTTTCATGGGTCTTAAATAGTTAAATATACTGCGTAAATACAGATATTTAACTTATTATTATATTTAAAGCATAACATATTAAAACACGAGCGCTTGAGAAAATTGCCTCATTGGAGCAAAAACGCACGGACGATTCTGAGTGTAAGGTTGTCATGAGAAGAAATGGGCAAAACACTCATGTAAATTAATCTACTAACTTTACTATATTATCTATTGCAATTTAATTACCTACTGATAGGGAGTCAAACCTCGCGACAAGCTTTTATTATTATATAAATTGTACATACTGAGGCTCTAAGTTGATATTTGAAATTCTTAAGGAAATATTATTTTCTTATTTTTAGAGCGGATTTTTGCGTTTAACTTATTTTCTTATTTTTAGTTATACCTGGCTAGGTTAGTGTTATTTCATTCAACGCATCATTATTGCAAATTAGTTTACCGCTTAATTTCAAACAGACCAGCTCTTCAATAAGGCGATCATCTTATTCAATTTCAGCTTAGAGCTTTCTTTTCCATTAATCGCAATGATGATTTTTAATTCATAGCCATATTGTAGAAATGCATCAAAAATATGTATGCCGTCATCTTGGATGGCCCACCGTATTGTATTCATAATGACGTCATATTATTTTTTGAGTTACTATTAACAAGCCCTTTCATTTAATACCCATAATGTAGAAATATATTAAAAAAACAGTTCCTCTATCTTGGATGATCCGCCATATTGGATTTAGAATGACGTCACATTATTTTTTCAGTTACTCTTAATAAGCCCTTTTATTTGATATCCATATTGTACAGAAGCTGAAACTATGTTTTCCTCCATCTTGGATATTCCACCATATTGGATTTAGAATGACGTCATATTATTTTTTGAGTTACACTCAATAAGTCCTTTCATTTGATACCCATATTGCAGAAATGCATTCAAAATATCCATTCCTCCATCTTGGGTGGTCCGCCATATTGGATATAGAATAATGTCACACATCATATCATGCATTTTCATCCATAGTTAACGTGGATACAAAATTTCAGCTCAATCGGTCGAAGATATCTACTTCAAAATTGAGTTGCAAGATTCCACCGAACATACATACTTACATACATACATACATACAGTGCAAGCTAAATAAAAGCTTTTAAAAATTACTATACAGACTAGGTTGAGCCACATATAATATGATTTTTATCAAATTTACATTATTTACCATTGGATAAAAGATACACCTTTGTCCCTGTTCCAGGAATATCGATTGCCATAGTATAATGGCAACAACCAACGAGCCAAGGAATATTTTGCTGTTATATAAAATTTTGCAATGATGCGAACGGGACTCTATGGAAATTCATTCAAATTCTCGTAAGCTTTGTAATCATAAATAACTTGACGCTTAAAAAATATACCTACTAAAATACTTTTTTAAAAACCTGACCAAAAAAATTTATACCAAATATGTATAATGAATGAATGGAACCTTTAATCAGTGACCATTATCATCATTACATAGTATAAAACAAAGTCACATTCCGCTGTCTGTCCCCTTATATGCTTAAATCTTTAAAACTACGCAACGGATATTGACACGGTTTTTTTAATAGTTAGAGGGTGTCAACGGGGTGGTTTTGATCTATAATTCATATATGATGTTCTAAAGAAAAAATGATAATTTTCGAGATTTAGCACTTTAATTGCAAACGCTGGCTGAACCCTAAGTTCTACATTATTAAACACCTTTAGAAGGTCTACAAAAAAGTCCGCGAGGGCATATGTCTATCTCTTAAGGATAACCAACAATGACCATTTTTATTTTGTTATTTTTTACTAGAAATAATGGCTTATTTACGAAGCAATTTTAAACATTACAGCATTAATTTTCCTCCAGTTAAGTGTCTTAAATAGATTGTGCTTTTAATATAGATCAATATGGCCCCTTACAGCAAGTAATTTAAACGAATATTTACGAAGATATAAAGTCAAGAAGTCAGGTTGTCTAGTGACATAGGCCTCCTCTAGTTTTTTCTATTTTTTTCCCATTAGGTATATTACTTAATTCTGTATATTAACATAACTAGAATTGACTGTCGACATTATAATTAGAAATATTATAATACGTTCAAATAAAAAGAATGCGTGAACATAATGTGCTGAAACTTTGTTTTAATCTCCGAGGGTGGATGGCTCGACAATCCGATTGGTTGGTATACCTTTACAAGGTACAATTTCATAAATGATAAATATCTTTCATACGTAACTCCGAAAAGATTTCTGAAAAGCCATTGGTTTGTAAAATAGCATATAGCTCAGAAGTGGACTGCTAACATAGTGTGCTAGAGTGCCAGCAAGATTGTTAGGTTAGGTTAGTTTCTCTTTAGTTGCTAATATCAACTAAAAAGGCACAGATTTCCTGCTACCAATTTAGCAAATCCTAATGGGGTCTTAAAACCTCAACTCACACATAGGGACAGTTTTCTGCCAGGTTCGGATAACTGCTCCATTATGAGTGCTCTTTATGCTAAACGAAATTAAAATTTGCAATGATCAGAAGGTTGTCAAGAATGTTGTAAGAAGATATACAATTGCAAAGCGGAAGGATGGAGGAGTTGGCACCGCTATGACGCACTTTCCGACCAAATAGGACCGACGAACATGTATGAGAAGAGATAAGAAAGTAAAAGAAGTGAGTGAAGTATGTAAGAATCCTAAAGCGAGCTCTGTTCTAGCTGCTTACTCCGCAAAGGACTTGGCGTGAAGTTGTGTATGTTTGTTTGTGTTAAACGAGCTGCACATTGGTGAATGCGCTATTCTTTTGTTTTAATTAAGCGATTAAAATAATAGTGTTGCTCCGTTCTCTCTGCCTACCCCGCAAGGGATTTGGCGTATGTATATAACTAAGCGATGAATATTAATGTACGATATAATGTCACAAATTAAAATCCTTAGCAAAGTCTTCAGAGATATTTTCTTACTGGAATTAGGTTATTTAGCCATTAAAAAGCTTCATACATGAATTATTATAATCAGTTGATAGACTTATAAAAGACGCTGTAATAACCCTATTTAACAGGACTAACTTTCCTTCGATACTTTATTTTATGGGATTGGGAGGCAAATGCGGTAAGCGACTCGCGCTACCCATAGATATCTAGTGACAGGGTCACAGTTGCGTTGCCCGCTCTTAAGCTGGGACAGGGAGCGAAAACGGGAGTAGGCCTCCTGATACTTATAAGTAAACTGTACGTCGATATTTGGAGAGGTCGTGGTATTTCACCGATCAAGCCGACCCATCCCACAATGTTAAGGGGAATGAAGCTCCAGTTTACTATTGAAAAGAAATATGAAAAGTCCAAAATTGCAACGATTGTATTTTTTCAATGACAGTAAATGAAGCTGCTTACTTGTCAGTTTCATTTTTTTCTTTTTGCTTTGTTATTGTCTAGCCTCTGTGCGTCTACAGTTAATAAAGTAAAAGAAATCATAGGTTCACAGAGATTGTCGTAAAAAAAAGATTTGGGAGGTTTTATTTTTTTGTGTGTAGCCCTAATGTAAATCAAAACATGAATTCTAACGTATTAAATTAACAATGCTTTGAAAACATTAACTTAACAACGCTTTGGTGTTACTGATCACTGGGAAGCACTTTTATTACCAGCGCTGCTGATAAAATGAAATTTATGAATAGCCAAAATGTGTCCAAAAACACTGTAGGTACTTAGTAGTGACGTCATACTTCTCATCTCTTATAAATGTTACACTCATAAACACAAACTACCTATTTCTTTCTCCTGTTCCGATTTTTCTACATCAGCACCTCATACGATGATGCCTCATATAGGAGAGGTGTTTAATGCTTAAACTCTTAACATCAATTTACCTTAAATATAAACACTGGCTTTTTATTGAGCGTCATGCAAGCTCTGTGTAATAAAAGCAAATAAAAACAATGGAAAGACATTCCATTATCAAATCTGTACTCGATTGGCGTTGACAGCGAAATGGCGGGTAAATAAAATGGCGCGTATATTTTATCGAAAATAGAATATGGCTACGATAGGATCTACATTGTGCCAGGGTTTTGTATCTAAAAATGCAAATATCTATTTGTTTATTTACTGAAATACATTTTATACAAGCTTATTGATTTTTTTATATTTTTGTGCAGATACCTAACAGGGAATGTTTTATAACAAATACATGTGCGGAAATGTATTCGAAATTTTGTTTTAATGTGCAGCGTGAAATATCTATTTGTAGCTAGAATAAGATCTCTTTAAGTTTACTGAAGCCTATTATAACGTCAATTATTATTTTCAAGAGGTATATTTACCAGGAGATCTTATTGTAGCGATTTTTATTTTAATTAAGCTTGTATGACGTACTTGGAAGTTTAGTAGGTGTGGGCTCAGCGAGCGAGGAGCGGCTCGAGAGTTCCGTGGTCTCTCCCGCGAGCACTGCACAAAAATTACATGTAGTTATTTGTAAGGACCAATATTTATTTTTAATATATGATATCATAGCTGTTCGTGATTTACATTGTTAGATTTCTCATTCGGTTTCTTTTTTGAAATAAAGTAGTCAATAAGCTTTTTTTTTCTATTTTTTCATGAGAACATTAATAGGTATTTAGATTCTCTGTTCGAACATATTTTGAAATACTTAAATTCGCGTAAAATCTTGTCTATGGTGAGAATTTATTTACGGTGTTAGGATAGTCTGTAGTTTCAACCTGCTCTAAAGAGCAAAATTAAAATATCAACTAACACTATTTTTTACGCACTTATCTACTGGTAAATTAAATTAAATTCTGTTCGATCAATTTATTCATACTATAGGTACTTAGTACTTTGGAAGTAGTAACTACAGTCTAACGTAAATTAAAAGTTTTAAACTAAGTAACTTGACGGAAGTTTTTTAACTTCATAGATAATTCATACTACATTCCTTCTCTGTATTCTCTATAAGTCTTGAGAAAAGTATTTTCATCCCGTAGTTATGGATTATATCTAATATAACGCGTGTCACGCTTCCAACGTGCCATACCTATGAAATTTTGTTACCAACACGGAGCAGGCGTGTTTACATGAAATTTAATGTGACACACATTATATTGAGCTGATGAAATATTTGTAACAGTCAGCATCAGTAACAGTCTCGGTGGCGCAGTGGGCGAGCGCACGGCCTCTGATCCAGAGGTCCGGGGTTCGATTCCAGACACTGGCTCACACCAATGACTTTTGGAAATTGTTTTCGGAAGTTATGTGTGATAAATACCGATGACTGACAAACTTTGTGCCCGGTATGGCAATAGGTTCGCCACCTATTCCATTTGGGACGTAAACATAAAGGCGAGACGAGGCTTAACAGCCGCTGCCTACACCTTCGGGTAACAAAAGGCGTGAAGTTATGTTATGTTATGTTATGAAATATTTGCAAAATCCTGTTTATTTATCAGGTGTTTCGCAGCGTTCGCGACGTATGTAATTTTTTTTTCGGATCTTTTTCTTACACCTTAGGTTACGTTATTGAACTTTTAGTAAGGATCCCTTAATTTTTTGACAGTATAACAAGCCTAATGCCTTCTCAAATAAATGGACTATCTACCACAGAATGAATTTTCAAAATCGGATTACTGGCTTCTGAGATTGGCATGTTCAAACACACAAACTCTTTAAAAAGATAATCTTTATAATATTATTTTATAGATACTTGCGTTAAAGTAAAGTAAGTAGTTACTTATTTTGTAGATACTAAATAGTTTTGCCTATATTCTTAACATTGTTATTTACATATCAGAATGGTTGGTAGGCAGGTACTATGACAAGACTAAAGTTCAAAGCATTTGTTTTTGTCAAACTTTCAAAATTCAATTTAAAAAAAATGGTAGACCAGTGAAATGAAAACTACTGCAGCCTTTCAGGATATCGACGCAAAGTGGCAATCTTGTCCCATCCATCACACTCCCTTATAGGCCGGCAACGCAACAGTAACGCAACGCTTGTCATTAGGTGACCGCTTGCTACACCATAGAAAAATACTTCCAAAACTATCAGAACACAAGATCCCAGAGTCCTATCGCATCCGAGAATAATTTTAAACCCAATACAGTGAGGCATGTGTCTTGGTGCACCTCTTTGTCCCAACTAGATTTAGAAAGTATGTAAGTAATTATTAAAGTTTATCAAAGTTAGTATACAGTACCGTCGGTATTGTTTCTCAGAGAGAGAGTACAATATAAATCCTCTAGTGACAATCAGAGTTCACCGTGTGCGGTGAGGGAAGTCTACAAGTTTAGTAATTACTACGGCCAGCGCACGCCGGCGCCGGTAGGAGCAGCCACACACCTAACCTCAAACTTTGAAAAATATTAATTAACCACAAACTTCAGGGGATATTAAAATTTTTGTTTTCAAACAAGATAAAAACATTCTCTTTAGCGGTAAACGGTGAGACCGTACGAGTCTTTTGGGACACTAAAAGAATATGTATACTAAATTTATGTACAATATCTAACTAAATAAACTTAATAATAATAATTTTAATCGATTCATATAATAAAATTCAAGTGTCTGTTTGTAATATTGAAATAACTGCTTTGTTTTAATAGATAGAGGATATCAACGAGGTGGTTTTTATCCATAATTCGTGTATGTAGTTAAAAAGTGAGAATTCCAAAATTTACTTATTTATTAGTTTTGCTGCGGAACAAAGTTCGCCGGGTCATCTAGTAATACAAATAAAATTAGCACCCGGTTTGTTGCTAGAAAATCAAAGTGTTTTACTTTATTTACTAATTATTGATCTCAACACAGTGGCGTAGCGTGCCTTGGTGGGGCATCGTATAAAAATTTATTTGGGGGCCCATGTAGGTTAAGGATTTCTCACAACTTACGCACGTCGGGGGCCCCTGACCGCCGGGGGCCCCGTATAATTGATACGGCTGATACGGCGGTAGCTACGCCCCTGTCTCAACAAGAAGAAGAACAAGTAAACTGATAATTTGCTTTTCTGAGACAGCCAATAACCAATTCTGTGCTCACGAATACACAAACTTATACTCCTTTAATGTATTTCAGAAAAAATAATATAATAATAACAAAATATCATATAGAAAATGTTTGCAATAAATGGTGTTCAGAGCATTTTGCGAGAGTAGGTTTCAACCTTCACTTCATATAGCCCGGATACGACAAAAGCCCCAACGCTGCTCCACATTTTCCCCAGCTGTTATTAATTGCTACAGACCCACATTTTTTTATATACAATAACCGTTGTTTTTGTTTTTTTTTTTATGGAATAGAGGGGCAAACGAGCAAGCGTGTCACCCAGTGGTAAGCAACAAACGCCGCCCATGTACACCTGAACACAAATAGAAGTTACAGTTGCATCGCCGTCCCTTTAATTAGAATGGGAAATGGAGGGAGTCGAAAGTGGTATGGGAAAGGGAGAAGATCCTCCATATACCGATATTTTTCACCGAGCCAAACGCGGAATGAGGCACTTCACGACGATTGGTTGTGAGGTTGTATTTCACCGGTTGAGCCGGCCCATTCATGCAGCGAATTGCGTGGCTCTACCACTGTTATATGTTAGTTTAGTTAGTTTTAGTTTATAGATATTTTAGTTTTTAAATATGTTAAAAGATATATTTTTAAACTTTTCTTGTAAATAACTCTACTGTCACTCAAGTTATTAATAATTTAATAAAGTTCTTTTACAGTTTCTTTGAGGTCAAGTCGTTTTTATTTATCAACACTATATTTGTTTCCAGGTTTTGTATAATGTATTACTACTGTATTTCTACCTAATGTTATGCGTTGCAAAACAAAATAAGACAATTGTCAGGAAGCGTTTTAACAGACAGATATTGCTAAACATTAGAAGTAGAAAGAGAAACTCGTAGTCTTTTCTATTTTATCCATCTCTTCAATATCTAACAAAGAAAAAAGAAAACCGATTAATCATTCCTGTCACCCCAACTCATTTATATGTAACGAAAACTCCGGTAAAACATGCCTCAACTAACAAGTAACACATTGCGTTGATTCTAATCTAATAATATTTGCAGATATCAGAAAAACTACAGACCGACCTAGGCTGTAGTCCTAGGTCTATACTGACAGTAGCAGAATATACAAATAGCAATTGACAATTACGGTACTGTGTCCGTGGCAATATTAAAAAAAGCGGCCGAGTGCGAATGGGACTCGCGCACGAACGGTTCCGTCCCAAAAATAAACGGCGAAAACCTCTTCTATTGTATATTCTGGGCCTTAATTAATAGCCTCGGTGGTCCAGTGGTCGGGCACACGATTTCTGAATTCAGAGGCCGCGGATTCTAATCATGGCACACACCAAGGAATTTTCGAAATTAATTAATTTCGAAAGTTATGTGTGATAAATATCGATGACTAAAAACTTTGTGCCCGGTATGGCAATAGGTTCGCCACCTATTCCATTTGGAACGTAAACACAACGGCGGGACGAGGCTTAACACAATAAAGTATGTCATAAACATACTGTATGGCGTATACAGTATGTTTATGACATACTTTGGCAAATTTCAGAGAAAATAAAATTGACACCATTTTGTAAATACCCAATATTTTATGAATAAATATACCTATTATTAATTGGTTAATTGAATAGTTTAAGGGTCTATCATCGTTATTAGTATCGAGCAAGAAACGGTAAAAATATCAAGTGTGTTATAGTATGTACTTATATATGTACCTCCTAAAATATGTTGCAGTATAAAAAATGTATATATTTGTACTGTGTTATAGTGGCAATAGAAATACATAATCTGTGAACATATCAACCAACTATCACCGTACTTGGGATACAGTCCGGTGACATGCGGACGGCTAGTCGGGCAGCGAAGTCTCAGTCTCTAATATGGTACCATTTTGGTAATGGAACCCTAAAAAAGACGGTGAGAAAATTCGCACTTTGTTGGGATAGTACAACCCTAGATTTAATTTATAATTCTACGATTACAATCAACCTTCAGAGATTATAGGTGTAATGACATCTACTTTCAAAGCTAAGCAACTAGACAATAGATATCAATATATCAATAGGTACTTTTATTTTGTAAATACATATTTACAAAAGATGCCAAGATGCCCAGACGCCATACAAACATCCATACTTATAATAAATATTTGTACTCGGGCAGGGACCGAACTCGGCGACCTCTGCTCAGCACTGGTGCACTTCGATATCTATCAACTCAATATATCTCCAGTTATATGCACAACCAACAAAATCAATACCATCTGAAACCAATATCAATCGAAGCCAATAAACTTAATTATGTTTGTCAATTACTAGTGTTTTACAAATATTACCAAAATATATATTATTTATATAACCTCCGTGGTCCAGAGATCGCGCACGCGGTTTCTGAATCCAGAGGTCGCGGGTTCGAATCCTAACACTGGCTCACGCCAATGACTTTTCGAAATTGTTTACGGAAGCATCGTGCCCGGTATGGCAATAGGTTCGCCATCTATTCCATTTGGGACGTAAACATCACGGCGAGACGAGGGTTAACAGTCGCAGCCTACACCTTCGGGTAACAAAGGCGTGAAGTTATGTATGTATGTTATGTATAACATTTTATGAATCAACAAAAACATTTATTAAAACATTTTTTAATCATGTCAGTTCATTCGCACTAATCCGACGAGTCAACCGGTGTAAGTGTTACGTACAAGCTTTTATTCAACGTTCAAAGTCTGTCGCAAAAAACTTTCCATTCGTTCAACATCGAGCTTTCCGAATAAAAAAAGGGGTTTCACTCGCAGGTATTCTAGCGGATATGACGTCACATCCTGTCAGGTACGCTGGTAACTTTGTTGTTCGACGTGCGTCCGCTTCCGGGGAAAATATACCTATACAAAATAGCAACGGTGCTGTAGCTATACCATTTCTTTTATGTTATTTGTATCAGCTTGTAATTTTGCACACTTCGCAAACACGTGCATGTGTTTCAAATTGGTGTTCCTCTATCGCTTCAGGATTTAATTAATCATGGATAGATTTTTTGGTTGGCTCGCCTATACCGCAATGCCTGAAGACCAAAGTCTTTGACCAGTGCGTCCTACCAGTAATGACCTACGGTGCCGAAACGTGGACACTTACGGTGGGGCTAGTCCACAAATTTAAAGTCGCTCAGCGAGCTATGGAGCGAGCTATGCTCGGAGTATCTCTGAAAGATAGACTCAGGAATGAGTATATCCGACAGAGAACCGGAGTCACCGACATAGCTCGCAGAATAAGTTCGCTGAAGTGGCAATGGGCTGGTCACATCTGTCGAAGGACCGATGGTAGATGGAGCAAGAAGGTCATGGTGTGGAGACCGCGACTTGGTAAGCGTAGTGTAGGACGCCCACCAGCCCGATGGTCAGACGACCTCAGAAGGGCTGCTGGTAAAGACTGGATGCGGAAGGCAGAGAATCGGATGTTGTGGCGCACATTGGGAGAGGCCTATGTCCAGCAGTGGACTGCAACAGGCTAATGATGATGATGATGATGATGATGAGATTTTTTGGTTTTTTTCCACGTTTGTGTGATTAATATAAAGATTTATTTTAAGGTAGGTACTTAACATCACACGAAGATATCAATTCTTAAAATCATTTAAAACGTTATTTATGTCTGGTAATGTCAGTACTTGAGAAAAATTCAATTTCAACATGTTTTATGATGTACCAAAATGTAAGATATATATCAATTGTGATTAAAAATATTAACATCTACTGTTATAATTGTAATGTAATTAATTAAAACCCATGTTATATTTTACTACTTTAATAAGAGGTTCGAAAAATTTGTCACTACAGTGAAATGTTGTAACTTTAATTAATTGATTCAGTTAATTTAGTAATGTTTTATTTTAATGTTAAATAAAATGTTAGAATTTAAATAAGTAAAGGATATATTTTTTGTTCATTTTGGCTAGGAAACCCTTGTCTTTGAAACAAAAAATGTAGCACATTGTTAACCTTTTATTTTCAGTTAATCTTCATAGCGATAATAATTCACAGAGAGATATGTGGCATTGTATAGAGCCCGCTCTGACAGATTTTCTCGCAAAGTTAGATAAATTGGTACATTCAGATTTTCAAGAGGCCCTACAAAGGCTCTCGTTGGGATAAAAAGAGTACATAAAATCCGTAGAAGACTTCCAAGAATGTTCTCTACCGGAGATAATAGAGTTCCTTGTTACTTTAACGATGGGGATAGGGATGGGGATTTATGTTTGAGAAACATAATTTCTGAACATAAAAGGTTTTATTTGAAGAAGAGTTGATTTCCTGGCTGAATTTTGTACCACCAATACGCACTTACTTAAACATAATTGGCTTAAAATATTAATTGTTACGAACGATCCAATATAAAGGTATTATAATTATTATAGCGGAAAACTGATAAACTCTCTTTGTTTTTTAATTTTAACTTATATAAGTCCGCTGTTCACTATATTTTTAAAGGGCTAGGAGGCAAACGAGCAGGCGTGTAACCCGATAACAAGCAACCAACGCCGCCCATAGATACCTGCATCACAGACAGTGTTACGGTAGTGTTGTTGCCCTTTAAATGGAATAAAAAAGGAGTCCGAAATGGGATGCTAATGGGAGAGTTGGGCCTCCAGATACCTCTCACTTCAGTATTCACGCAGTTTCACGTCAGTATTCTGAGAGGACGTGATTTCTACAGGTCCAGACGGTCCATTCATGCTACGAACCGTCTCATACATCCCATCAGTCCATCAGATTTACTGTTAACTACTACTTACTTCTCCAAATAAATTCACTCACATAAAAACAGTCGGACATGTTCTCATTTGTTATATTTGAGTTTGTATCAAATGCGATTGAATCTCAGCTAACATGTCCACATTCAATTTAAATGCAGAGAGAGCTTTATATAAGACCATGAACAAGTAACAACTGTGAGCACATTCAACCGCCGAGCTCTGGCCGGCTTACTTATAGCTTAGCTTAGCTTATAGGGATTTAGTTACTGCATCGTGTGTCGTTAGACTTTCTTTTTATTCTTGATTTAAAACTTAGCTGTCTGATTTAATTTTATATAATTGAATATTCCATAGATAGGCAAGGTTATAAATTACATGTGGGTATTTTTATTTTGGCGCCAATAATTATAATCCGCCATTTTAAACTGTTTTTTTTAAACCAATTACTAACACTTGTCTTTTCGGACGAATATATCTAATGATGCCTCAGCTATTCAAATCTATCCAGCCGTTTTCATGATATGCGAGAATAAAAAAATACAAAAAAACATACAAGATACGCGTGAAAAGCTATTCTCTCTTTGGCAGCTGGGTAAAAATGTTAAAGCCATATATTTAATAGACTTCGTTATAACCAGCTTATAAAGTTAAAGCTTGTAGAGCACAGAAATAGATCAAGATAGAACGGCGAATAGGCGTGGCAAGCGTGCCAAAACCATGCACTATATTGCATGCTTTTCGAAACTCGCTCTCATTACGCAACGAGCGTTCCTGCCATGCGTTCAGGACTTAAAAAAATAGATAAAACGTTACATATATGCCTTATTATGCTGTGGCAAATTGTAAAAACAAAAGTAGTGAAACAAATATGAAAAAAGGAAATATTTCGTATGATCAGTAAGTACAGAAAATCAGTAGAAAGTATTTTTTTGAGATTATAAATTATTGTTTTACTTTTACTATGTTCAATAATTACGATCACAAGTTGTATATTTTTTCGTTATGATAAATATCCATTGCTGTCCGCATTCAACCCTCGTATACAAAAACATTGCGCGTATAAATTATACGCGTAATGTACGTCGAATCGAACGAAATACACAATACACCTGCCAGTTAATCGCTGTGTCTGTTTATCGCTGTGATTCGAATGTTAGAGATGGGCACTCCGTGTATCGTTGAGTCTTAGGACTTATCGATAAATTAATTCAATAATAATTTGAGTATCAGCTCATATCTTGCTTTGTCCCTACTTTATTCTAACACCACAAATTTCAACCAAAGTGTTTCGTAATTACATGGGCAGCAGTTTATTTGACAGTATAAGTTTTCACCAATTTGACCAATCGCCGATGGAAAATCATCTCGTTCTTCTCAAATGGGCAGTAACCGAGGTATATGTAGACGTTCGGCTTCGTTATTTAACCAGGACTGTGAGGCCAACCCTTACAAAAAGGCAAATATTTAATAAATATGTATAGTTTCAAGGACAGTAAAATATTTATAATTAAATTTTATATACTGTTGGAAAAATATGTTTTAGGTTTTAATATGTCGGATTAAAGTATTTAACATGTTTTACTTTCTATGATTATCGTTACAGAAAATCAATAAAGTTAGTAAAATATAAAAATAATAAAATTAACACACGTTGCCGATATTAACATCGATAATCTAATGTGTGTGTCTCCTAACTAGTCGCCTCGCTCACAATGAAAATGACGTCACGCTGAGGGCGTGGTTTTTCAAAAAAGTGACACGCGCGAAATGTATGGAAATATGCCATCGCGGCCGTTCTATCTTGATCTATTTCTGTGTTGTAGAGTAAGAAGCTTGTGTCTGCAAAATGTTTAATAAGTTTTAATAATCAGTGCCATATTTTTACCTGGAAAAGTTTTTGGCTGAATTAATTGTTTCCGTATGCCACTGCAAGCGGAGCACGCAAATCCTTAGAAATCATCTCCATCATTTTAAAGAAATAATACCTATGACATTTGGATCAGAAAAATCAATAATTCCAATAATTCCACATAATTTCCTTGTATATACCAAAAAAAGAAAATTGTATAACAAATATAAATGACTATTGATTATGATTCACCTGCAAATATTTCAGAAGGAAACTTTACCGACGAAAGCCTACAGCTATTATTTGATGTAATAATATATATATCTCACTGAAATAAGTTAACAAATAAGTACTTGGCAGAAACTTTACCTTAAAACAATATTTGTTTGAGGTAACTTTTTGTTCACAGGGAATATTATATTACGAAAAAAAATGCTCCTTCAACCTTTAGCATAAGTTTCTTTTGGGTTACTTTATCTATCAAATTCGGGATTCTTTGCTTAATTTTTATTTTATATAATTGTTATAGAACTTTTAAGCAATGTGGCTTCTAGAAATATCATTGTATTCCTTCTATACTAAGAAATATTTACAAAAATAATAACATAGAGTTAGCCTGTATGTTTATTTGAAATCCATAAAATGTGAAAATCATTAATCAATTTCAATGATACTTTCGAAGCTAGAAAGCTAGTTTGAAAGTAATTTAGGATATATTTTCTTTCAGAACAATTAATTGTAATTCTGAAATTGTATTAAAAAATCTAATTATACTTCAATAAAGAAAAACATTTCATTTTTTGCGCAGGTGAAGCTGGTAAAGTATAGGTAAGCTAGTTTCGAATATCTTTAATAACCTCACCTCAATAACAATTTCACATTATTAGTTTTAATTAAACAGGAGACCCCAACAAATCTTTGTAATCCAACATTAATTAATTACTTAGGTGGAAAATATTTGGTGTGTCGTTGGGACGCGGCGATGTGTACAACATGGCCGCCGGAAACGGGGCCATCTTGATTGTGCTCGCCGGATATTGGAGATCGACGCCCGCCTGTGATTGCTTAGATATTGCATCCACTTGCTTAAATCCGGAATGTTACACTTGTTTAAAGGAAAATTTAATATTATCTCGGATTTACGTGTTTTTGAACGATTGAATTCCCTACTTTGATTAATTTCAGTTATTGGCGAGTTTTAAATGTGTTTTAAATTTTGGGAGGAGTGGAATGGAATCTAGTATTTCTTTTATGGCATAGGGGGCAAACAAGCAAGAAGGTAACCTGATGGTAAGTAACCAACGCTGCCCATGGACACCTGCAACACAGATAGTGTTTACATTTGCGTTACCGGGAGTGAGAGGGGAAAGGGCATTATCCGGAGGCCCACTCCGGATACCTCTCACCGAACGAAACGGCACATTAGACAAGGGTATTGAGGTTATGTGAAAAAAGTGTGAATACAAAAGTTTTAGATCTTTTTATTACCTACAACTTTGACATTAAACTTTTTTCCATAAGACTTTTAGTTTTGCCGGAAATCGAGAAAAGCCGTTTTTTACCCTTAAAAACACTCCCATCCCCTTCCCGACCTCAGATCGCCCGTAAATTATTTTTTCTTTCATTTTTGTAATATTCTCCTCCTTTTCTAATGGGTTCATCCTACTATTATTTTTTTTGTTTTAAAAATTATCTACCCTACATGTGTCACTTTGCGTTTATATTCTGAGAGTTCGTGGTATTTCACCTGCTGAGTCCGCCTATTCATGCAACGAACTGCGTGGCAACCACTCTGCTAATTATGGGATTTAAAAGTATCGTCAAAGTAAGAGCACCAGTCACCAGTATTCGCCACCAGTACAGACAAACTAGAACAAAAAATTCTTGCTTAAGGTCACAACCTTAACAATACAAGATGATATGATAAAAGAGATGATCTCTGCGATGAGGGCAGGAGTTCCAGAAAGACTGGGAGTGCAAGAGATCTACGAGGACATGAGCAGACAAAATTAACCCATGATTCTTCTTCTGAGACAATTTAGTTATCTCAATTAAGATCAAAAATGCTTTTAATTCTCTGAGAGGTATCGCAGTTTAGTAATGACTAACATTGAAACAATAGCTTTAAACAAAATCTCTTGCTATAGATAATCAATCTTTAAATTAAAAATGGCAAGAACAGATAAGATATATTTTAACAAAAGCTTATAATTTAATAAAAAATCAAGATGAAGGACAAAAGAGTTATAAAATAATAAGACAAAAAAAAGAGTTTTCGGAGGTTCTTCTTAATAGTTCAATCTTAATCTGAGACCGTTGAGGCGAGATAATTTAGGGTTGCTCGCAGAGATCCGGAGCGTTCACGCCCCTCAATTACCCTTACAAAGGATAGCTCCCTCCGTTTTGGGAAATTTTTATGTAGATTTTCTTTTGTTTTATTTTCATTGAGGACGCTTCTGCAATAATGATGAAGCTTTTATAATAGTTTGAGAGCATTTTCCATATGCTCAAAGTAGGTATCTACTTACGATTACTCTTTCCAACTGAGCTACACCAGTATTTAGTACTTTTACTCCAGTGAGCATAATATATCTGTTGGGTTTTCCTAAATATTAAAAAAAATATATTCAATGTACGATTTCGATCCCAGAACGCAAAGAGATTCTGATCTTGCAAAGCAGAATTTGACGACTCAAATATCGCTCAAAACATTGCTAAAACCGTTTTTACATCTAACATATTCTTTGCACAATGATTTCCTTATGCAATAGGTTTTGGAATAAAAATTAAGTTTATGGGCTTTCAAAATATAAGTAGTGCTCTTAGGTGCATTTTCAAGACATAACACCCGAGCGAACAGAACAGTGAAAAATATTTTTCATAATTCTCAGGTGTATTCAGGTACAACAACGGTGTGCGCAAAGAGCCGCCATTTTGTATTATGAACTAAGAATTAAGATGGCGCTGAGTTTCTCATTAGCGCGCCGGTTGCACTAATTGCAGCTCTGTGCTCAACACAACTCTGAGCATAAAAAATGTTTTTTTTTCTCGCGTCACACATTCATACGCGTTACTTACTAAATTGAAGAAATTTAAAGTCTCTTTTATAAAAAATACATTTTTTTATTTCTAAGATTTTTGCGAATCTCACCCATTGATTAAAACATCTTTTAGGATTATATCGCGTTATTTTTTTTTTTTGTTCATCACTCGTGAAAATGATCTCTGTAAAGAGTTCGAAACGTCGGGAAATAAATATAAATAAATAAACGCGATATAATCCTAAAAGTTGTTTTAATCAAAAATACATTGAATGTTATTTGGAACATTGGTAGATTTGACAATGTAACGAATTTGACGATAAACGTACTCTTATTTTTTCAACATTTGAAGAAGCGGGGGTCATTCTGTCTGAATACGGTACTTTGATTCATAGCTGTAATCATATTTGGATGGCATTGTTTTATAATTGATGGTGTGGATACACCCTAACGACCAGTGCGACCATTTGCTTTTTTGATAATACAGTCAATATGTACCTAATTAGTCAATACCAGCAAAAATGTATTGATGGTTTAGCATTCTAGCTTGTGGTTGTGAGGTGCCATTACTTGGCAATATACTAAATATTCCATTGGACTTGGTGAGGCATAATTACCACTGCAAAGCAATGCACGTTGAATAAAATGTGCCAAATACACACGATTATTCATTACAAAGGAAAGTCCCATGGAAAGTTGGGAAGGATGATATGTTTATGCCGACCACACAGAGTTGGGTGGTGTGATAAGGGCAGGAAAATGATGAATTGATATATATACGAACTTTAAAGAAAATAAAATAAAATATTGTATATGTAGCACTTCTAATAAAATATCCGGGTCTCTGTGTAAATACATTATTATTCAGTTATAAATATAAAAGAGAGTCCGCTGAGCACTGAATAAAAAAATCCCGAACGCGAGCGACAATATATAGCGCTCATTTCAATAATATTCTCCCCCTCAATACCGCCGCTTATTTACCAAATATCTACGTTCCATGAAAAGAGTCTTACTGAGAGGGAGATTTGTAGCTGGAGAGCTTAGATATAATGATTTTTCATGTCTACGTTATAAAAAAAATAAGCAAATAGATGTCAACTTAGCGGTAAACTGTCTTGCAACTCACGAGAAATGTAGGTAAGTACCTACGTGGATTTATCCAAAAGTATTATACTTCAAGATGAAAAAAAAATCATACATATTTAATGTTATTATTATCAAATTGTGTGCGACTTTTTTAAATAACACGTGCATATTGAAAAATGTTTTTCAATTCATAAAGAACTGGCGTCATGTGACTACTTGTCTTGTTTGGTTCTATACACAAACGAACAATCAAAATTTGCTACGTTTCTATCACACAGTTTCTTACAATCTTAACATACAGTGAGAAAATACAGACAGTACCTACATATGATAAATATCGATGATTGAAAACTTTGGGCCCGGTGTATGACAATAGGTTCGACATTTGAGACGTAAACATAACGGCGAGTCGAGGCTTACAGCCGCTGTCTACGCCTTCGGGTAGAAAAAAGCGAGAAGTCATGTTATGTTACATTATTGATCTCACTTTGATATACATTACTTAGCTGCTAATTCCTAATTTTGCGCGGGCAGTAGGTAGGTGGTGCCTTTGCCAGTCGACGAGTGCCCTCAACACTCAAGTGCTAAACAAAATGGGAGATATCCGTGTACAATGCCACGTCTTCGATATCCGCCGCTTGTTTCAAGATGCTGTGACCGCGATATTTTTTCAGTGACCCAGATTCAGAGGGATGTTATAGATACCGGCTACAGTTTTGGATGATCTTATCGACAGATTATCTTTTTTTCTTATCAAACTTGTACCAACTACAAAATAGTGTTTCTTTCTCCATTCCGGTGGAGGTAAGAGGTGACTAAAAAACTTGACATAATATGGACCATATCTATTATAACAATCAATGTCTGAATACTAATATTGAAGTCTAGAGTTTCGGACCATGACTTAAACCAACAACTTTCCGAAAGTTACTGAGTCGAAGTCCAGTCGAGTCTCTTACACGTTCAGTATTGATGGCGTGAAGTTACAGGCCCGTCGAATATCTGCTTACACTTGCTCTGTTCAGTATTGGTGGTATGAAGTTACAGGTTACATCTTTAAACAGATGGGATGTAGCTACTAAATTTTAGTCACGTTACTGATAGTTGGATTAAAATACTGGTAGTGGAGGTAGGACATTAAATTTTAACGACCCTCCTGTAACATAAATAAAATAGTGTTTGTTGAATATCTACGATTTCGGTATCTGGCATGATTACTGTATTAAAATTAATTCATCAATACACTTATTAATGACCTGAACTTATTAATACCTGAATGTGGAAGGAAATAAGAAAAGACGAAGACCTAAGAAAATATGAATGAATTGTGTGAAAGACATGATTAAGAAGGGAGTTACTGTGGAAGATACGAATGACAGGGAGTGTGGAAAAGAAAAACATATTGTGCCAACTCCAAATAATGGAGACAGGACAGAAGATGGCGACTTATTTTTATAAGTAATAAATTAACAGTAATACTAAATACCTGTATTTATGGTAAATGAATTTTAAATGTGGCACAAAATGATTTAAATATGGCTTGTATCGATTATAAACTTTTATCGATTATAGATGTAATCATGGGGCTTAAATTTATGTATTTATTGATCGAATATGTACTAATTCGGTTTCTATATTAATTAGTTCCACCTAGCTTACAAACTGACTGACATAGCTTGACAGAGTTAGTCAGACCTTGCCAACACGAGGTCAGCCATTGTTGGCTTGCCTTCTGTTTATAACAAGTTCAACCGAAGGTACTATGTGAAGTGTGAATATTCTGACACAAAAATTCTATAGAAGAGTAATGCCAAGACAAGTAAATTATCATATTTTTAAATTCTAATATCGAGAAGCACTCGACTTATCAACACGTGTTTACGTGTAACAATACTAATCGTAAGTACTTAATCATCGGTGTGTCCTAAATTCTAGCACATCCACTGGCAGAAAAGAGAACTAAGATCTCAGTTTATTGTTGCGTATATTAATAAGCGGTCTGGCCTCGGTGGTCCGGTAGTCGAGCACCCCGTTTCTGAATCAAGAAGTCGCGGGTTCGACTGCTGGCTGCTTCGTGCTGGCTCTACTTCTGTGTATATTTCGTGCCTTCGTGATAGAAAAATACAGGTCTCACATAGCTAAAATCATCAGTACTGTCACGTAAATGCTATGTATGTTATTGGATTTTCTTGAAAATTTTATCATTTCGAATATCTAAATAAATAAAAGTTAATTCCGCTCCATCATAAAGCTCTACTTTACGTTAAACATTTAACTTTTTCCCCCATTTTGTCGGGGGTTGAAATTACTGGAACTGCAGCCCTCAGCTCTCTGAAGCACGATTGATTACCGTACACTCGACGCATAGGCACTTCACCACTCTATCTCAAATCATTCACTTCAATACGAGATAAGTGGTCAAATATTAGCAAGGAACCAATGAACTTTTAAAAATCTTGAACTAACGACTTTTTGGTTCTATTAGCTCACCCGGTGAACTTTGTTTCGTCTCAAACACAACAAATTAGTAAATAAAATACTTTTTAAATAAAATTAGTCTAAATTACTTTATATTATCAGTTATTACCAAATAACCGAAGAAGTTCTTCTGCTTCGGTGTAACTTGTGTAAGAATCGTCCCTTACGACTCTCCGTTCTCTCTGCCTACCCCGCAAGGGTTTGGCGTGAACATATGTATGTATGTATTACCAAATAACTTCAGCTACCTGACAATAAAACTCCAGTGAAAATCGGTCCAACCATTTCTTTTTTGAGTATGTCTCGCTTATTTGCATGTAATAAAGCGGTTATTTCAATATTAAAAACATACACAAATTTTATTTATATATATATATATATATATATATATATATATATATATATATATATATATATATATAAAGACCAGATGATTGCTTAAATTAAAAATAAGATTTTCATATATTTAATTCTCCCGATATTGAACAGTGAAATTAATAAAAGTTTTAACTGAAAAACGTTATCTGAGAGTTTGCAGCTGAGACGAATACGAAGAAAGAGTTCGCGGTAGAACCTTAGAATAAACGTTAAAGTCAAAATCGATATAAAAAATAGCTTTATTTTCATAGGTATTCACGGACACTCAAAATAGTCAATAAATACAGTTATTAAACTTTTTATTTTAGTTAAATTACATAACTTAATATTGGTAGACTCTTGCAGTTCGCTGCATGGTGAAATACCACAACTTCTCGGAATATCGGCGTGAAGTGGCTCGAGACGCGTTTCGTTCGGTGAGAGGAATTCGGAGGCGCGATCCCTTTTGCCCTTTCGTTTTCCCTCCTACTCCCTTAAAGAACGCCAACGCACCACGGTGTTCATGGGCGGTGAGTAGTTGCTTACCATAAGGGGATTCACTTGCTTGTTTGCCCTGTTAAACCATAAACAAAACATAATAAAACACAAGCGCTTGAGGAAGAGCAACCCGATTTAGAGTGTAGGGGTTATCATGAGAATAACCGGGCAAGAAACTAGTGAGCCAAATATTATTTTCAAATCATTTGTAATATTTTTATATTACTTTTAGTGATATAGTTATTGAGATATGTCGCTAGTTCTTATAGACCGAGCGAAACTTACAATCCAATAACTGCAATATAAGAACTAGAGACAGTACAGCAATAAATTTAATTTCTCGATCGCCTCATACGACAAGGACTTTGCGCAAAGGCATTAGGGACTTTTAGACATATAATAGTAGAATAGTAGTATAATAGGGAGTAAAATTATGTCTAAAAAATCCTTTTTTTTTGGTAAGTTTTTTTCAATTTTTGGAGTTTACTCCTTAAGAATCGATTTACATATATAGGCCCGGGGTATGAAAATTATGGGGACCAAAATCGTACTAGTCACGTGAGTGTCACACGAAATGCGTTATGCGCTATAGTCACAGAGCATATAAATAAGAGTCGGCACTCCATACAATGTCCTGAGCTCTTTATAGAAACACTCTTTATAGCGATACGCCATTCTCTATTACGAAGAAATGTGTTCATATTTGTAGACAGTAAATATTTATTTTTGTAAATAAATACCGTAAAAACATGTAGAAAAAAACACCCCCAGACGAGGGATCGAACCCGCCCCGACCTTGTGTTATCGGTAGTGCGGTTTACCGATGCACCACGAGGGCCGTATGTATAATCGTCTAATTACCGTCCTCTTTACCAATTTCGACACATTTTCTAGGATCGGGTTTGTTTGTTTGTTTGTTTTTTACATACATATACGTAAGTACGTATTGCAGGCGGAGAAAAAAAAAAATTATATTATTTATAAATTGTGTTTTTATAAATTGTGTTTTTTGAAAATTATATTTAAGTACGAATTACATACTAATAAAATAATGAAATATCAATAATATTTTTCGATCTTTGGTAATGAAACGAGGGGCGCCACAGTAGCATCGCCAACATCGTACTCCTAATAAAAAGTGTGTGAATCTCGGAATCGGCTCCAACGATTTTCATGAAATTTAGTATATAGGGGGTTTCGGGGGCTATAAATCGATCTAGCTAGGAATCATTTTTAGAAAATTTCATTTTATCGTGTTTTATCGATAATTAACTTAAACATCAACTTACTTTTTATTGGAATTCCTGACATCTATTGGCGAATGTGAATTATTTTAAATTGTGAGCACTTAACTTGCTTTAACGACAACAACACTAAAGCTATTCCAGCAGATGGCGTTGTTAACTAATTCCAGCAGATGGCGTTGTTAACTAATTACTATTTGTTTCTAATATAATATGTTAGTACATAGTATATATTAGTATATATTTATTATTGGAGTTTACTCCTTAAGAATCGATTTACAATGTATAATAATAAGAGTCGGCACTCCATACAATGTCCTGAGCTCTTTATAGTCACAGAGCATATAAATAAGAGTCGGCACTCCATACAATGTCCTGAGCTCTTTATAGAAACACTCTTTAAAGCGATACGCCATTCTCTATTACGAAGAAATGTGTTCATATTTGTAGACAGTAAATATTTATTATTTTATTTTATAATCGTTCTTGAGGAGTAAACTCCAGTCGTGCGTCGGAGCGGACACACACTTTTACTTTTTTTTTTTCAACATCAGAAAGTTCCAAAACGTGACTTTTCTAATGATCACATAGAATTTAAGCTCTATAAATGTTTGTTATGGAATAGGCGGGCAAACCAGCAACCGGTTCACCTGACGGTAAGCAACTACCGCCGCCCATAGACATCTTTTTTTTTTGTTTATGGGATAGGAGGCCAAACGAGCAGGCGTGTCACCTGATGGTAAGCAACCAACGCCGCCCATGGACACCAGCAACACATATAGTGTTACTGTTGCGTTGCCGACCTTTAAGGGATAGGGAATAGGAAAGGATGGGGAAGGGGGGTGGGCCTCCGGGTATCTCTCTCACCGAACGAAACGCGGCACGAGCCACTTTACGTCGGTCTTCTGAGAGGTCGTGGTATTTCACCGGTCGAGCCGGCCCATCGATGCAGCGAACTGCTTGGCTCTACCACTGTAGGCCGTAGGCTCTAGGTACCGCTGTAGGCTCTACCACTACCACATCTGCAGCACAGATGGTGTTACAGTAGCGTTGCCGGCCTTTAAAAAGCGTGCCTCTACCATTGAAGATAAATTAATTCATAATGTAGATAGTATGGATACATAAAGATCAAATTAATAAGATTTCGTTTACGTACTTAACGAAAAAAAGAAACAATATACTTACTGTCTGGAAACACGAGACTAATTGAATCAAATAAATGGATTCACAATATCGTTGTGATAAAATTCCATCAGCTCTGTGAGTGGCGCAATTAAAATGCAATTACTTCCAGAATTCTGCTTTTGTGAGGCTTCGTGTACACTGCTGTAATATTGGCAGTCTGACTGTTCTATACACAGTTATAGGCCTTGATAAAAAAACGATTTAAATACTAAAATTGATTTCAAAATTCAAAAAAGACATAACTTTACGCCAAATATCTTGCGAGGTAGATAGAGAGAACAGAGCGCCATAAGGGCTGATTCTTACACGCCTCACTCGCTTCTTTGACTTTCATAACCGTTACACCGTTGATTTTTCTCCTGACATCACCTTCCTCCAGAACTCGTTTCTCAAACTCGAACTTGGACTCCCAAATCCATCCGCTTTTGCGTAAGTATTTATGATTTAAGTACCTGACTTGTATAAAAATCTATAGACGCCAAATTATTGCATGGAACTCGCATGTGCGGAATGGTGAAAATAATTGAAATCAAATATGAATACGAAACAGTAACTCTGAAAGTGGCTACAGAAATGTTAAAAGTAAGGTTGTGAGACTGCACAAGGATACGCTATTATAAATACTCATGAACACGCATACATCAACCGTATTCATAAAGAGGGTAGGCAAATAGATTTCAAAAGTCACGGTTTTAGCGGGCGGACGGGTTGCTTGTTTGCCTTAATAAAATGAAAAAAATGAATGGAATTATAAGCCAAATTACACATTATAACTGCTAAATATAAAATTATACGGTGAAATAGTGTGTACTCCGCCTGACAATTATGAACCAGCCGAGCATATTAATTTGGATCGAAATTGAAATTGTTTTGTAAACAAGTACTACGGAGTGTAATAACCGAGTGTCGTTCACGACTACGTACAGGTGTTATGTCTATGGCGCGCGCAGAGACTACAGAATTTGCAAAAGTCATTCAAATTTGGCAAAAAGTTAGGACTAGGAAACATAATTAAAAGAATTATACAGTCAATGATAAATCTATGGCAGATAATCTTTTTAATTTAATCTGGTTTTTATGTACATAACTCATAATACATTATGTAATACATATGGTGCTTCAAGTTTCCTCTATGTTTGTTCTACGGAGACACTTTGGCTTTGTATTTGTTGACCATTTTTAAGTGTCTGTAAAAACATTAAAATAAATGAAAATAACTTTGACTATGAAATATATCCATGAAAATAACTTTGACTCTAACTTTGACTATAGTCCCGATTCGAATGTGGCAAAGCCACGCAGTTCGCTGCCTGAATAGGCCGACTCCACCGGTCAAAGTCTTCTCAGAATATCCGCAGGTAGAGAAAATTATTGGGAACCGCTCTACCTTTCCCTCGACATCCCACTTGCAACCCGTTCTGTAACCCATCTATAAGGTTGGCAATGTAAATATAACACTATCTGTATCGCAGGTTGTCCATGAGCGGCATTAATCGCTTACCATCAAATGGCTCGCCTGCTCGATTGCCAGATTCTATAAAAATGAAAACCAAATTATCTTTCAACGTGTTATAATTAATTCAATTCAATATTGCGAAGTTATAAAATAAATTTCCGTTAGTTGCTCTTTTTACAATTGATTCTCAATATTGTTGACTGTAAAAGTTTAGTTTTTTGACTATATGAAAAGGGACTTAAGTAGAAAAACAGTGACTGTTTGTGAGCAAATACAGCGCCATTTGTTGACTCGTATTTCAATTGAAAGTATCAGTCAATCGATATATGTATCTATAATCACACTACCCTACAATATATACCTTTAAATCACGCGTAAACATTAAATTAATAAAAAAGTGGTGGTTTATTGAGTACATATTTACAAGAGAAATAGTGACTCACTTGTGTATCGCCTCCCTCAATCTTAATAATAGTGTGTGATAATAATTAGCTTATGAGACGAGTAAAATAAAAAATGAGTAAAAGCATTGAACAGTTTATCTATCTTCTGGAAAATAAAAAAGCTCCTAATATCAGATTATTTAAGTAGTTAAGCGCAAAGCTAGTAAGTACTCATAATGTGTAAGATTGATTTTGTATATTTTCCAATACCAACAAAGTAAGAGTAACAATAATGGGAATTTAGGAGATGTACAAATACACAAATATCAAATCAACTCGATGACAACTGAACACCAAATCGGAACTAAGACAAGTTCCAAAACTCTGGCACCACGCAATTCTAGTTCTAAGATAGTTGAGAGAATATTAGGACAGCCGTGAAGTATGTCATGAACAAATGTATATTCTATACTAGCCAACCCACTGAACTTTGTTCAGCATCAAATTTAATATTTACAGCGTTTACAATTAAAGTGCTTGATTGGGGTGGTACGTAAAACCTTGAAATAAGTAGACTGTATAATTTTGTACTCACACCCAACAATTTATTAATCAACATCAAACTTCTTACATATAACATGTGAGCGAAACCATAGCGCGATGTAAATTGTCTCCTAGTGACATCTATTGACACAAAAATTAGACTCGAACATTCCGCCCACCAAGGACAGAATGACTGTCCTTCACAGCTATGATGCCGCCCACCATGACATCACCAACTCTTATCTAATACATCCTTTAGCAAACATCAATCATATTACAAAAAATAACATAACAATAACAACATAAAACATAACAACAATATCCTTACAGTTAATCATTAACAGGTAAAATACAAAGCTTAGAAGTAGGGCGCTTCATAGTGGAATTTTTACACTTTAACAAAACAACTCTGGTTAATCCATCAGATCCAGGATATTTTTGTATAATTCTGCCTAACAGCCACCTACTAGGCGGCAAATCATCCTCCTTCACCAAAACAATGTCACCAACTGCTGGTTCAGGAATTTTATAAGACCATTTGTAACGATGCATGAGCTGAGTTAAATATTCATTAGACCATCTCCGCCAAAAGCTCTGAAGCATCGCTTGTGTAACCTGCCAGCGTCTCAAAGAACTTAACTTCGAACGTTCATAGTTAACCTCTGGCACCGTAACTAGAGGTTCACCAATGATAAAATTACCTGGTGTTAGGGGGATAGGCTCTTGGGGGTTATTGTTTATTACAGTCAACGGACGAGAGTTTAAACATGCCTCGATTTGGGCTAAAAGCGTAGACATTTCTTATGTCAACGTAGACTCCCCTATTACACGTCTAATATGGTATTTAACAGACTTTATACCTCCCTCCCATAATCCACCAAAATTGGGTGCTCTTGGGGGTATAAAGTGCCATGTAGTTCCCTGAATCGCGAGGGCATCGACAACTTCTCGAATCATAGTGGATTTCTCAGAATCGAAAAGAACCTTCAGATCCTTTGATGCTCCTACAAAATTTGTTGCATTGTCACTGTACACGTTGAGACAGTGACCCCGTCTTGCAACAAAACGCTTAAAAGCTTCTAAAAATCCTATTGAGGTGAGGTCACTAACAACCTCAATATGTACAGCCTTTGTGACCATACACACGAATAAACAAATATAGGCCTTATACGCCTTATGCCCTCTACCCTTAGATGCTCTCAACATTACAGGACCAGCATAATCTACACCAGAATTAACAAAGGCCCTAGCTGGTGTGACTCTAACTGATGGTAACGATCCCATAAACTGTGTTTGCAATTTTGCCTTGTGACGAACACAAGTGATACATTTGCGTAAGTGAGATTTAACCAAATTCTTACACCCTACTATCCAATAAGCGGAACGTAAATAGTTAACCATCAACTGTATATCACCATGCAACGTTTTTTTATGAGCATCGTCAATTATTAGTTTCGACAAAGCTGATTCATGCGGCAATATAATAGGATGCTTCATCGTATCACTCGCTTGTGATTGAGCTATTCTCCCACCTACCCTTATCAAACCTCTACTGTCTAAAAATGGAGCCAACGATAATAACCTAGATTTCTTCCATTTAACTTGTTTATATGTTTTCAATTCATCTAATTCCCTAATATATGCTGCACCTTGAGCTAATCTTATACATACATTCAGAGCTTCTTCTAATTCAGATGAACTTAAACCGGTAGATATCCTTAAATCACGTCTCTTTTTTGTTATAAAACGCCTGCAATAGGCTACCACACGTATTAACTTTTTAAGTGAGGAATATTTCTCTAAGATAGATTGATCTACTGTACCTACGTGAACCTTTATGGATTCTTCTTCGTGAGTGCTATTGTGCGACAACTTAGTGTAAGTGATACGTTGTGCCTTCAGAAAACTTGGACCAGATTTCCAAATATCTAGTCCCATCAGAGATGCAGGAAGAACACCACGCGATGCACAATCTGCCGGATTGTCCTTAGTCGACACATGTGACCAATGGGATGATTCCAAAGTAGTGTGAATCTCTGCTACTCTATTCGCTACAAATGTCTTCCAGTTACTAGCGTGCTTGCCTAGCCAAGCAAGCACCACCGTAGAGTCCGTCCACGCTCTGATACAACTTGTGGGAATATTTAAAACTTCTGCCACTTCCTTCAACAATTTAGCCACTAAAACAGCTCCACATAACTCAAGCCGTGGTATGCTCACTTGCTTCACTGGTGCAACTCTTGTCTTGGCACATACAAGACCTACGTGCACATCGCCTGATGCCTTTATGACACGGAGATATACAACAGCAGCGTAAGCAACGCTGGATGCATCCGAAAATCCATGAAGTTCTACTTTAACATCATTTGATTGTGTTAGTAACCATCTAGGGATACGAAATTCCGTCAAACGTGTCAAGTCATTGCGGTAAGTATACCAGTCATTTATTATTTCATTTGGAGGTTCTTCATCCCAATCCGTTCCTGCTATCCACAACCGCTGAATAAATGTTTTTGCTATTATAACACAAGGCGCTATCCATCCCAGTGGATCAAACAGACGCGAAACATCAGATATAATTTTTCTTTTTGTTACAGGTGCAGATAGAGGCGGCAACGTCACCAAGTACTGAAACTCATCTTCCTTTTGGTTCCAGGTAAGTCCTAGAATTTTCACAACACTATCTATTTTTTGTTCTACGTTCCTATATCCTTGCCCTTCCTTTTCTTCACTGTCCTCCGATTCCTTTTGTTCTAAAACCCTTAGTAACTCCTTATTATTACTAGCCCACTTTTGCAATATAAATCCACCTTCTTTTAAAAGTTTATTCATTTCTCTTGCTAAGTTTATTCCCTCTTCTACCGTTTGACACCCACTCATCCAGTCATCCATATAAAATTCTTTAGCAATTCTTTCGGATGCTATTGGATATCTATCCTTATGATCTATAGCCACTTGGCCGAGAACTTTTACTGCTAAGTACGGAGCTGATGCCGTACCAAATGTGACAGTAAGTAATTTGTAATCCTTTACTTCCTCCTTTGGATCACTTCTCCATACTATGCGTTGGTAATCACAATCCTCAATTGACATTCTCACCATACGATACATTTTAATTATATCTGCGGCTATACAAACCGGGTGGATTCTCCAGTTTATAATCAAATGGCGCAGGTCTGGTTGTAAGGTAGGTCCAACCATTAAGGTATCATTCAGTGAAATAACATATTTATTTTTACAGGACGCATCAAAAACCACGCGGAGTTTAGTAGTAGACTTGTTTTCCTTTATGACAGCGTGATGTGGGAGGTACACTGCTTGCTCCTTGTTTTCATCAGATTGCTCTACCAGCTTCATATGATTCATTTGTAAGTATTCATTCATAACTTCGGTATACTTCTCTTTAAATACCGTATTTGAACTAAATTTTCTTTCTAAGTTTTTAAACCTTCTTAATGCTATTTCACGTGAATCTCCATTCTTGCAGGAAGGCACTTCCTGACGAAATGGCAATTTGACGACATATCTGCCATCTGGATCACGACGAGTAGTAGCAGCGAAAAAATCTTCACACCTTTGCTCTTCTAATGTTAACCTTTTAGATGTAAATAAATCTGATTCTAATTCCCAAAAGCGTTTTAAATCAAATTCCTCTGTGTAAGCATGTAAAGATGTGACCCTATTTTCATCTGTAGTATCCACAGGCCCAGACAGTATCCACCCTAAAGTGGTGCACTGTGCCACCAAACCACCCGTAGGCGCCCGCCATACACCTTCTTTTAACACCTGACCGTAAACGTCTGCTCCTAATAAAATATCTATACCATTTGGCATATCAAAGTGGGGATCGGCCAACACAAAATTGGGTAATTTAGCCCAACTAGCAACTGATATTCTATTTCCTGGTATAAAACCAGTGATTTTACTCAAGACATAGGCTCTGATCTCTAATACCACACTGTTATCTACTGTTGATCTCAGTGTAATTGAAACCATAGATTTAGATACTGACGAGTTTTGACCACCTAAAGCTGACACTACATTGTTTACCTTATTTCGTTTTAATCCAAGTTTCTGTACAGTAGCTTCAGTCACAAACGATGCTTCAGAACCCTGGTCTAACAAAGCCCTAATAACTTGATATTGCCCAGTTTTTGATTTAGCATTAACTAATGCGGTGGCCAATAACACATGACTTCTTTTACCTTTAGTGCAATACGCCATATGGTTCACAGTTGCTATTGGCAGCGAGTCACCATGTGAACTAGACGCCTCGTTTTTGTTAATGACTCGACCTGTAACCCCTTCAACCGTTTGACCTCCAAACCCCAAACCAACAGCTGAAGTTGTGACATTCCTTGGGTGCAGCAAGGAATGATGACGTTTTTTACACAATCTACAGTTTATAGACTTCTGACAAAATTTTACACCGTGGTTCCTTCCTAAACAATTAAAACAGTCTATTTTTCATCACAAAATCACGCCTAGTTTCATAATCTATATTAGCAAACCTTTTACAAAAACATAATTTATGTGTCTCCTTACAGAATTCACAATGAGGTTTTCTATCATTTGTATTAGTATGTAAAACCTTGATAGAAAATTGCTCTCGCTTAGGCTCGATTGCCTCTAATGCACGAAATCTCTGATTCAGAAACTCACTTAATTGACTGAAACTTGGCAAGGAATCGGAATCTGTTGCCCTGTAAATATGCAGTTCCCACTCCCTACGTGTTTCCGAATCAAATTTAAGAGCTAATAAATGTATAATTATAGGATCCCACGTGAAGATATCTATCCCCAAATTAGCAAGGGATGTTAAGCAATCAGTCGTAACGTCATTGAATTCCTTTAAAACCTTAGCCGACGCTGAATTTGCGGTTTTTTGGTTTAAAAAACGTTTTAAAATACTGTCCATAAGGAATTTTTTATTATTATATCTTTGTTCAATGACGTTCCAAGATTTAGCATAATTAGCTGCAGTTACAGGGGTACTTCTAATGAGTTGTTCTGCCTCACCAGTTAGGTACCCTTTTAAATATTGCAAACGCTGCACATCATCGAGCGACTGGTTATTATGAATCGTAGAAATAAAAAGATTCCTAAACGTAATCCATTCTGTATATTTGCCAGAAAATTTAGGAATATGTATTTCTGGTAACCTTGCGTGAGTTGATTTTGAATCACCATTTTGCTTGCTTGCTGAATCATTTGGTAATCCCAACTGTTTCAGCATATCAGACAAAACTTTCTTTAACTCACTCTTATAATTCAAAACATCCGTTTCAGTTTTATCATAAATATCAAGTTTAATATAATTTTCATCATTTAATTTATCTGGACTATGTTCTTGTAATAATTTCTTATGACCCTGTTTAAAATCAGCCCACATCTCTAATAGAGCCTCTAACCTATTGTCGATATATTCGCTATTTAATCTCTCTTTTGGACATTTTTTAAAGTTTGTTCTAGCCTTGACAATTCTACTCGATAAATCGTTTTGGTAATTTATGAGTGCTTGTATAGTTGACATTGTCTCTAAATAAGAAATTTTCTGAAGATTAGAAGAAAACAATTATATCGAAAATTTTACAAGTGTTTTTTAACATTAAATTTTAAGTGAAATCGGGCATAGGTTCCCCGTATCTGCCTTTTTTCTATTATAATTCTAAGTCCAAACTACAACAAATTAAAACTATTCTAAGTCTAAAATTAAAACTAAATTAGTCCAAACTGATTTTAACTTTATCTTGAAAAACTCCAAAGTAATTTAATTCCTTGCAATAAGGATGAATATTGTCTGATCTTTTTTAAAATATCAAAAAAAAGACTCACGGCTTACGACACTTCACTCACACAGATTGCCCTAGTGATCCTCCCTCGATCTGTATTGTGGTGGTTTGAACGCTTCAAACGTTCTGTCGTCTCAGCTTCCCTGCTCACTCCAAACACCTCCAGCCAATATCCAGTATCCAGCTTTCGGTACAACAACCACAGCTCGTGGCGTCGTTTGTTCTGCCTAGTGCCTAACTCATGCACTTGAGCGGCACTTAACCTACCACGTACTTCGTCTGCTGCAGCAATCCACTGCGAGTACGGGTTCAGTGACAAACTTTGTCACTGTGAACTTCCTATAGAACCTTAATTACTTCCGGCTCGAAGGACCAAAATGATTGGGGTGGTACGTAAAACCTTGAAATAAGTAGACTGTATAATTTTGTACTCACACCCAACAATTTATTAATCAACATCAAACTACTTACATATAACATGTGAGCGAAACCATAGCGCGATGTAAATTGTCTCCTAGTGACATCTATTGACACAAAAATTAGACTCGAACAGTGCTAAATCTCAAAAATTAGCACTTTATTTACTACTTATTATATTATACATACAAACAACTCCGTTGACACCCTCTATCTACTGAATAAAACCGAATCAAAATCCGTTGCGTAGTTTCATAGTTCTTAGCTTAAAAGAGAATGGACAGCGGAAAGCGACTTTGTTTTGTACTATGTACACAATATACAGATATAAAATATTATCAGCTCGAAGTATACGCGCCAATGCACAGTTCGCAGTGATTGCACAACGTTCTTGTTTACCGTACAATTATTACCTACCCTCCCATCCAGCACACCCCTCTAGCCCACCTCTCCAGCGTCTCCCCCATCTTCCTCTGCCGCCTTAATATTAGCATTGGACTGTTAACAGCCAATGTGTACTCGTTCACGTGTAACTGTTATTTATCACTCAAATGATATTTGTTTCACATATTATTTATGCTAGTCTTCGGTAGAATTTAATCTGAGTTGAACTAAACACTAAACTTGTAAAAACAACTGAACACTGAGTAGTTCGAGAAAGAAGCGTTTGTCAGAATTACAGCTGATGTTTGAGTGAAAGAGCAACAGCCTGCCTACCAGTACCCATATGCGCGAGAGAAAGAGATACCAAATAGATCGGCGGCGTAACGCGTTACGTTTTCTCTTGATAAATTGACGATGAATAATTGTTTACATTCGAATTAATGTAATGTTAAAAATCGCTGGAAATCCTGATCGTGACACACATGACGTTGCTTTTATTTTAACAAGTCATTCGCAACAATACGAAATGAAGTTTTCCCCAAAAGCATTATTTCAGTAACAACACACTAATAATGTAGTCTAGTAAATGTCTATCTTTCTATAAATAAGAATACACATTAATTAAAAATACATATGACAGTATATTTTCAGGGTCAGCAAGTGGTCAAGGTGAGAGTAGACTAGAAATCAGTCTTCAAATCGATTGGGACTGATGAAGCCCAATCTAAACCGTAGTAATCTAAATGGAAATATGAGTTGAGGCTCTAGGTGTATATTGTTGTAATGCAATAAATGAGAGTTTTAACGATTGATCACCACGAATAGGATTGTTTTATGGGGTAGGGGGCCAACAAGCAGACAGGTCACCTAGTGGTAAATAATTAGCGCAGACCTTGGACACCTGCAACACAGATAGTGTCACAGTTGCGTTACCGGTATTTAAAATGGAATAGAGAGGGAGTTAGGAGGGGGAAATAGGGATAATTCTCTCAACACACGCGACGCGTCATGAGCCATTTTACATTGATATTCTGAGTGAACGTGGTATTTCACCGGTTGAGGCGGATTATTCATGAAACCAACTATGCGACTCTACCATTGTCAAAAGTATTACTGTAATTAAATGGAAGCATAAAGTTTATTAATTATAAACCTTCAGGGGTAACTGCTTTGAAAATGATAGTTGTTTAGCAGTTACGAAAAGACATTATATATCAACACGCTTTTAATACCTGAAGGTAAAGGCAGCATGTTCGTTTCGAATGGTAAAATAGAAGAAAAGTTAGAACGCTTTTAAAGGCAATTATTACATTTAAGTGCCGAAAATTGTTTTGAATAGTTATTGAGATTTGATCTCTGCGCTAAGATAAGGAAACAAAAATACCAAAGACAGCTTATTTATCTCTTCTTGTTTGCGGCACATAAAGTAGCTTTTATGCGCCTTAAAAAACGTAGGAAATAACTATATAGGTACTAGCAACAATCCACATAATTCCTAGCGAAGTATATAAGAAGAAAGATTTTTATTTTCATACAAAAGAGTTCCGCAACTTTGGATTTTTTTCCGCAAACTTCTTACTACAATGCGTAAGTAGGTACTACCTACATTATGCGCCATGTTAAAAATGCGTTCAGTTGGTAAACTTATCGACTTGAAATATTGTGGTCTTCAGGTAACGTGTAGTCCACGCGTTATCTTTGTATCTTCATCACATATACTCGTATATCTAAAAAAGCAAGCAGGATTTTTTTTATGGTATTGGGAGGCAAACGCGCAGGCGTGTCACCTGATGGTGAGCAACTAACGCCGTCCATGGACACCTGAACACAAATAATGTAACAGTTGCGTTACTGGCCCTCACAATGGGATACGGAAAGGGTCTGATGTGGGATGGGAAGGGAATCGGTAAAGGGGTTGGGCCGCATTAAGCGAAACGCGGCAAGAGCCACTTTACGTCAATATTCTGAGAGGTCCTGATATTTCACCGGTCGAGCCGGCCCATTCATGCAGCGAACTACAACGCTCTACCACTGTAAGAAGAGTAGTTTTCTTATCACCAAAGAAAACTTCTAATCTCATAAAACATGTCAATTTTTTCAGTCATTGACAGTGATCTGTATTAGCTTCCTAAGTGAGTGGAGTGTCTACTACGAATCGGACATGAATCCTTCCAAACAGATGTGTCCTTACTAAACCATAGGCATGAGAAAATGATTTTATACATTAATCTCAGGAACTTATTGAATAACTCATCTATTGCGGATCATCATCATTCATCATTAGCCCTTTTGAGGTCCACTGCTGGACATAGGCCTCCCCCATAGAGCGCCACAACTGCCGGTCCGCTCAATCAATGGGGGGATTTTGCCATAATCGCCACGCTTGGCAGGCGGGTTGGCGATCGCAGTAGGCTGTATTGTCTTAAGAGAGAATGCTGCTGCCCATTCTTCTAGCTTTTCCCTTAGTCGCCTTTTACGACACCCACGGGAAGAGATGGGGTGGCGGTATTCTAAGCCGGTGCCACACATTGCGGATCCTTTTGTCTATCATGCCACTTCCTAAGGGATCAGAATAGTAAAGATAAATATCAATGAATTGCCAATCTTTCTATCTTGGAAGTCAATCATCATTTTCTTCCATCCCAATTCCTGTCATTTAGGGTAGAAATGACATTTTTAGTCTTGCATGCATCATTCTCTTCTTCCACCCAATTATCCATATGTACCTGACGAACAACCATATATAGACAACTACCAGCTATATGTACCCAACAATATATATCCAAGTGGCAGTCCTTTGATTAAAGTGAGTGAACATCTCAGAGAGACGACGATAGATCTAGACGATGTACCTTTGTGCACAGCTCGTTATACGCGCTTCAATGATAACTGCACCAGCCAGATACAGTCGCTACCAACTACGGAAGGATAAATACTCTTTCGTATAAAAGAATCAATATTGACCAACGTGTTCCTTATAAAAATTGTGTCTATTTCGTTACATAGTATAAAACAAAGTCGCTTTCGGCTGTCTGTACCCTTATATGCTTAGATCTTACACGCAACGGAATTTGATGCTGCTTTCATTCATAGATAGAAGGTGTCAACAGGGTGATTTTTGTGCATAATTCTTGTATAATGTAGTAAAAAAGTAACAATCGAGATTTTACACTTTAATTGCAAATGCTGGCTGTACCCAAGTGTTAATACAAAATAATGTACTACATTATTATAGACCTTTAAAAGGTCTACAAGAAAGCCGCTATGTCTATCTCTTAAGGATAACCCACAATGACCATTTTTATTTCTTCTGAGGCGAAACAAAGTTTGCTGGGTCGACTAGTATATAATAAAATCGTAGGAGAGACAAAACTGTGCAACTTTTTTTTTTAAATATTTGGGACATGATCTACAATCGATACCGAAACAGAAAATATGGTTTTTGGAATTTCGATTTATGGTGTCCATGCAATCGCGGGCAACAGCAAGTTTATTAAATATCGAAAAATATATTATTAAAATTAAATAAAAATATAAATAATAATAATATAAAAAATAAAAAATAAAATAAAAAAATAAATAATATTAAAAATATATTATTAGCTTACCTCACACAAAGTCTCTTAGAGGTAGGCAGAAAGAAGCGCCATAAGTCTCCATACTTACACCTCACTCGCTTCTTCGAATTACATAACTCTTGTCATACACCCTCGTCGGTTATTGGTATTCAAACATCAACTTCCGCAAAACACGTTCCATTTATTTGGTCATGGAAAGTGTATAGCCGTCCTCGAAGAAGAGGACGGATGGATGTAGGAACATCCATCCGCGGTTGAAAGATATCTTATTTTATATTTGCAGGTATATTACAAATATGTTCCAGCAAAATATTTCCATAAACCAACATTTTATATAAAAGGTATATCAAACTGTTGAAGCTGTTGTAAATAAACCCTTATTACAGAGAATTGAGCGGAACGTGGGACAAAGTGTTCGGTTAATTTCATTTCGCGGTCCGCACCCGACATTAAAGTTCTGGACACATTTTATTGGATCTATTAACCAACTTCAAAGCTAGGGGATACTAGTTCAATTTAAAATTATTGTTCGATAACACGTTAACTTGAGTTTTCTTGCGATGATCCCAGTTTCAGTAAATTGTAAGATATCAAAAGGTTAAGTGACAAAACCTAATTGTGTTGAGTAATTTTGTGACTGCGAAATTGTGCCCGAAGTATGGCAATTAGTTTCGCCATTTCAGTTTGGGACTAGAAAAAATAATACAGGCCACATTGTCTATGTCTATGTTACCTCTTTTGCGCTAGGAAGCGCCCTTAGCCTCCATGTTCTGTCCGACCACTATGATGAGTATGATGAAGACCAGCAGCAGTACAAGTATACAGCATATTGCGACCGCTAGCATGGCCGCGTGTTCGCCCAGCTTGGAGGCGCCCTGAGAGGCGCAGGCCTGCGCCGCGGTTAACGTCGCGGCGACCGCTCTAGCGCTTATCCTGACCTCTTCAACTTCACTGTTCAGTGGTAATCCACAAATATGGCTGACTTCACGACTGACGTCACTCACACATAACAATTCGAAATTCAACTATTGATTATTGTTCAACTGTTTATTGAGGTTTTTAAAATGGTGATTTCTTTTTAATATCAGTTAAAAATTTTAAATTGTTAATTATTATTGTCAATCAAAAATAAAAATGTAAAAAATATATATTTAATATAAATAATTTATCTAACACTTTTCACTTTTAATTATTATATAATCTCAACTTGTTTATCATTAATTTTAGATTATTATTATTATCAGCCGACATTAATATGTTAATCTGTATATTTATTAAGAACATTTCAATTTTCGAAGGTACTCGACGTCGGTTTAATTGGCGCGAAATGTGAATCTCAAAGTTGTTTATAAGTTTACCGCTGATATGATGTAAATTAAAATGCGTGAAGTAGCTTCCAATTTCACTTGCCATTAACCTCAAACGACGGCATTTGGTATTCAAAAGTCGAGCCGGGAAGAAGGTTAAAAAATACTTAGTTGCCCTTCAAGAATAGGATACGATCGTGGAATAAAAATCCGGAATTTCAGTAACGTCGCCTCCAGTAAAGGGATATCTGCCCACTATCTGCGGCAGACTTTCTAGTCACTTGATAATTACTAATCATTTTGTTAGTTATGGCGAACGCGGTTTGCATATTAGCCACAAATTATTTATTTAATTCAATAAGCTAGTCTCGGTGGCCCAGTGGTTGAGCACACGGCTTCTGATCCAGAGGTCCTGACACTGGCTCACACCAATGACTTTTCGAAATTGTTTTCGGAAGTTATGTGTGATAAATGTCGATGACTAAAACTTTGTGCCCGGTATGGCAATAGGTTCGCCACCTATTCCATTTGGGACGTAAACGTAACGGCGAGACGAGGCTTAACAGCCGCTGCCTACACCTTCGGGTAACAAAAGGCATGAAGTTATGTAGTTATGTTCATTTAGCTAAAATTGTGGATCATTGTTACGTTTCTTTTTTTTTTCAATTCATTCTTTATTTATACCTTTGAAAGTACTATTCCGAACACGAAAAGAAACTTGTTACAAATATTTGTGAAAGTTCTGCCCCACTTCTGTTATTTATGTAGTGCTAATCTTGCAATACTCTACTTAGAATACGACCTTGGGAGATAGTTTCCTAAGAAGATAACATGAAAGTTTTCGATGATCACCCATCATGAAAACAGTTTTTTTATATTGATCTAATTTATAAAGCTTACTTATATATAAATAAATTATCATATACTCGAATGTAGCTAATTTGATACGTTGTTTGTAAATAAGTTTTAACAGACAGAAAAACCCGAATGCATCAAAACTTGAGCCAAACACACTTCACTCGTTTCCATCACATTTATAACAAACACTGGCTTCACTTTTATAATAATAATGGCGGCCCGGCCTCCTTGTCCATATCACTTTGCAATTCTTGACAATAACAATTGCAAAAAGCTTTTATTCTCAACAAGCCCGCTGAGCTCCTTATATATTGCGAAAGCTTTTTGTATACAACTGGACGCGACGTAATTATTTTCAAAATGGAAAACAGAACAGTCAGAAATCAACGGCGGTTATCTTTCCACTCATGGTTGGGAGAATTTAATCACGAATACAGGTCATATAGCCTTTTTATTTTTACCTTTTTGTAATTTCCCCTTTTCATAGGGAAAATATGCTAAAATAAGCTAAACTTTATGTAAATATATTTTTATCAAAATGCCTTTTATTATTACAGTTGTTACGAGGATATTATTATTAGGTCAATCGATCTCTCCGAATATCCTAGTTTCTGATTGTTGCTTTGGAGCTGCGAATATCAGACGAAAGTCACTTTTCGTGATACCTTCATGCCCCTAATTCAGGAAGATGTAGGTATTAGTCGATTCACTTTAAGGTATTGGTCTATTGATTTTGGTTCCATCTATTATCTGGAAGCGCCTATTACCACACACATGGCATAGTTATTTTTTTGTAAGTCATCGATACTTATCTCACATAAAAAATAATAAAAAATATTATTTGAGACGGAAAATTTCATCACCTAATTTTTGGGATAAAAGGGCAAACGAGCAGCTTGGTAACACAACTGTAACACTTTCTGAGCTAGGTATACCTACAGTGTTACCGAGCTTTAAAATTGGCTGGAGAAGTGGTGTGAGGAGGCGAGAGGGGAAGGGATTGGTCCTCCGACACCTCTCGCACCTAGCGAAACTCGGCATTTTCACCGGTCGAGCTGGCCCATTCATGCGGCGAACTGCGTAGTTCATTATATTTTTTTAAGGACTCGAATACGGCGACGTCTACTTGGCTCTATAATTATTGCACTGCGAGACCTGCTAATGAGTTTATCTATTTGTTCAAGCGAAATCTTTAATGGCGAAAGTTTTGGAAGTTTCCAGAGATCAAATTTAATCATCTGTGTTCTGCGATATATACAAATAGTCACGGAGTAGTTCATTCGTGTCGCTGTAATGACAGGTAAAATGAAACTTCATTAATAATTTCATCTTAATATTTGTATTTACAAAGTGTGATATTATTATTTTCGAACGTCTGATCCATAAGGAGGGTTATGATTTTCTAGTATTTTATTCTATATTACTTTTGATATGACGAGACTAAATTAGTTTTAACTTGAGGGCTGTTTCTAAAATGCCAAGGTAGAGCAGATGACTGGACCGACGCAACCCGTCAAATACTACGAACTTTGAATCTACGTAACTAAATTAGCAAAAGTAAGCAAACATTCATTAAAACCGATTTATATATTTTATATCTTCATTATAAAACAAAGTCGCTTTCCGCTGTCTGTCCTCATAAATGCTTATTTCTTTAAAACTTTGCTACGGATTTTTTTAGTTACTCTCCCTTTCATTTGATACCCATATTGTACAAATGCTTAAAATATCTATTCCTCCATCTTGGATGATACACCATATTGGAGTTAGAATGGCGTCACATTATTTTTTGAGCTAAACTAATCCAGCCCTTTTATTTGATACTCATATTGTAGAAATGTACTAAGAATAACCATTCCGCCATCTTGGGTGGTCCGCCATATTGGATTTAGATAAATGTCGCACATCATATAATCCATTTTCATCCAAAGCAAACGTGTAGGTATACAAAGTTTCAGCACAATCTGTTGAAAATATCTACTGCAAAATTAAGTTCAAAGATTCCACCGAACATACATACAGTGCAAGTTAAATAAAAGCTTATAAAAAGGCTGCATCTTTCAAAACATAAAACGTGATCGATCCGTGTATTAATTAGTTATTATTGAGGTCGGCCAGGTGAAACACATCTCTTGATATATAAAACGAGATCGCGTCGAACCAATCATTTGTTGGCCTAGTTTAATCTCGTCATATTAACTACATATTAATAAAGCGTTTATAATTTAAGTACAGTTAAAAATGATTAATCATCATCAGCTATCATTGTCGACTCACGTAGTCTCGGACGGTATGTTCAATATGCAGTCGAGAACAAATATTTATATTATGAACACTTACTTAGCTGATGGCATAAAATAATTTAATTCATGCTATCACCTAAAAGGACACTGAACGCCAGCTGTCGTGTAGTCCCCAGGACGAATCCCCATGACGTGCAGTTACCTAACTTATACCACTATAGAGGAATTTGAATAACTTAACTATTAACTAACATCTGCGTCTACAGAACTAATTTATGTTACGTTTATATGTTATATTATTAAAGTGAAACTTTTATTACATCGTCTCAAACTTTTTCGTCTGCGTGTTGCATGTCGCGTGACGGTGACGTGAAGGCGCTCGTCAGAGCGCCTTTCACGTCTATTATCGTTTATTTATTATATTAATTAATTACCCAAATATACACTTTATTTTTGTAAATAAATACCGTAAAAACATGTAGAAAAACACCCCCAGACGAGGGATCGAACCCGCCCCGACCTTGTGTTATCGGTAGTGCGGTTTACCGATGCACCACGAGGGCCGTATGTATAATCGTCTAATTACCGTCCTCTTTACCAATTTCGACACATTTTCTAGGATCGGGTTTGTTTGTTTGTTTGTTTTTTACATACATACATCTACGTACGTACGTATTGCAGGCGGAGAAAAAAAAAATTATATTATTTATAAATTGTGTTTTTATAAATTGTGTTTTTTGAAAATTATATTTAAGTACGAATTACATACTATTTGAAAATTATATTTAAGTACGAATTACATACTAATAAAATAATGAAATATCAATAATATTTTTCGATCTTACCGACAGAATAATAAATATATACTAATATATACTATGTACTAACATATTATATTAGAAACATATACTTAATTTTTTGCAGTGATAAACTGTAATAAAAGCAAAGCAAACACACATTGACGTGTTAGTTAACAACGCCATCTGCTGGAATAGAAATTTCATGAAAATCGTTGGAGCCGATTCCGAGATTCCAATTTTATATATATACAAGAATTGCTCGTTTAAAGATATAAGATAAGATAGTGCTCTTTATATATGTATTTGTCACATTTTCATAATAAATCGAAATATCATATTTACTGGAGGAAAAAATATCGTTTTGTTTTGTAAAGATCCTTTGTTGTAATGTTGTTAACGTTTAATAGGTGTCGCGTTATCCCTAGTGCCGTAGCTGGAATACTTGTCGATTCGGGCGACATCTATCGATATAATACGATATTACGGGAGAATCATCAATAGTAGCAACCTAGTAGCGCCATCTAGGAATTATTGTCGTGACCACGTAAAATAAAAAACATTTATGAAACCCTATTAACAAATACTAGATGGCAAGTAAATTAAAATAGCCCTTATCGCACAATCCCCTGAAAGCCGGTGACGTCCGGTTCGAAAACGAAGCCAAAGCAAACTTTTAAAAAAATTGCTGTGAAGTAACTGTTTTACACTGTTGCACTCTAAAAAAATATAAATGTTAATCATTTTATCAGAATCATCAATTTAAAAAACTTACTAACTAAATTATTGAAAAATAATTATTGAAAAAATATTTTGTTTATGTATATTTAAAAAGTAGATTTAAAAATCAATAACCCAAGACTCAATTTTAAAATAATTCATTTTTAAAATTTAGGGAAAAGTAACAACTCGAAAATTCTTACTTGACGGGTTTTGACGGGATTGTAGCATTCTCTACAGCGGGAGTAGAAATTTAATGTTGGCAACGCTGGCATCAGCTGACCGTGTAGTGTATAGACTATTACTCATTTGTGCCAGAGCTCCACGCTATTTTGTTTGTTTTTGTCAGTGTTTAATGTAAATGTTGTTATTATTTTGTTTAAATAATTAAAGATCCACAGAAAAACAATATTATTTTAAGTATAAATAACATTTTGACGGCAGTAGTGTCTTGCAGTTCGCTGCATTAATGGGCCTGCCGGTGAAATACCACGATCTCTCGGAATATCGGCGTGAAGTGACTCGGGCCGTGCATCGTTCGGTGAGAGAGGTATCCATTAGGCCCGATCCCTATTCCCCTTCCTTTACCCTCCTTAAACGCACCGCGGTGTACACGGGTGGTGAGAAGTTACTTACCATTAGGTGACCCACAAGCTCGTTTGCCCTCTGATCCCATAAAAAAAATCTTAAAATTCATCATCATCATTCGATCATTCTTATATTAACAAAATAATATAATGGACGAAGTGAAGAGAGAACGAAACTTTTCGTCTCACTCTATTTCTGTGCGTCCTCTGTGAAATACAAAAATATTGAATGGATGTATTTCCGTCTTTAAGAGTGTGATTGACCTTGATTTTGAGTACAACTTGGGATTCTTTTCATTCAGATCATCATGATTTTTAGAAATAAATTGTCAGGCAAAATTCCACGCGGACCGACAACTTTGTACTCGGTATGGTTAGGATTCGGTGGATAGTGACTTAACAACCGCTGCCAACACCTTCGGGTAGAAAAAGCGTGAGATTATGTACATATATATATATATATATATATATATATATATATATATATATATATATATATATATATATATAATATATATTGTCTTGGTAATTGAAACCCGGTAACAAACTCTTTTAGTGTTTAATCACTTGATACCCTATTACCAGTGTTTAATTAATTTATAGAGCGGATTAACTCTGTTGATAGTAAATTCTACCAAAGCCATTCGCGGGAGGGCAATTAATTTGAAAGACCACGTTCGGATCTAGCGAATGATGCGTATGCGGTTTAATGCTTTGAAACTCGATCATTTTCCGATTACTAAAGCATCGATGTTTGATGCCTTGGTTAATTATGTGTTGGAAATATCCAAGTACATAGGATAGAAACACTTTCTATTAAAAAACTGAATAAAAATCTGTTGCGTAATTTCAAAGGCATAAGCATACACGTACAAGTAATTTCAAAGATATAAGCATAAAATTTCTCAAACTTTAATTACTTAAGAGCGTAACATATAAAGTTTTCAAGTATCTATTAGTATTTAATTCTGGTTAGGCACACAACAATTAGTTATTGGCAATTATAACACGTGATAATAATCGATTAATTAAATAATAAAATCTTTTCTTTGACACCAACTACTTATGTCATTTAACACCGTAATACCCGGGTTTAATTTTTTTACATATTCCCGGTTCCGTCTACACTTCAGAACGACAGAAGTTGTGAAGATATCTCGGATACCTCATAGTTTCAATGAAACACGATATGACTAAACATAACATAACATAACTTCACGCCTTTTGTTACCCGAAGGTGTAGGCAGCGGCTGTTAAGCCTAGTCTCGCCGTTATGTTTACGTCCCGAATGGAATAGGTGGAGAACCTATTGCCATACCGGGCACAAAGTTTTCAGTCATCGATATTTATCACACATAACTTCCGAAAACAATTTCGAAAAGTCATTGGTGTGAGCCAGTGTCTGGAATCGAACTCTGGACCTCTGGATCAGAGGCCGTGCGCTCGCCCACTGCGCCACCGAGACTAAATATGACTAATATGATATGACTAATGTCTAAATAATCTTGCAACTTTTCTCTATTATTATTAACAATTACAAAACTATGATGTTTTTTCAAAGAAAGTTAAATGTTTCAATAATTAAAATTAGTTCGGTCGTAACGTAACTTCACGCCTTTTTCTACCGGAAGGTGTTGGCAGTGGCTGTTAAGCGTCGACTCGCTGTTATGTTTACGTCCCAAATGGAATAGGTGAATCGAATCTATTGCCATACCAGGCACAAAGTTTTCAGTCATCGATATTTACCACGCATAACTTTCGAAAAGAATTTTGAAAAGTCTTTCGTGTGAGCTAAGATTCGAACCCACAATCCACAACTGATCTAGAAGCGGGGTGCTTGACCACTGCACCTACGAAACCACCTAGTTCGGTCAATCATACAAAAAGGATTGAATGAAATAAATATACGAATCTTTTTTTTCGTCAAGGAAATCCTCATTCAATTTAAAAATACGCCTTTTGTCGTCGTTGACCTCCTTCCGTGATATTGCAATCAAGTAAGCCTTTTGAATTTCATGAAAAAAGGACACTTGATATCATTATAAACGGAGATAATAGCACCCAAGAGTTACATCTTAGTATAGAATGAAAAGTATAAAAAATTGACAACATTATTGATCTATTGTTAAAAGTATCGATTCCTGAATAGACATCGGTGAGTTCGGTCCCAAACTAAGAACAAACATTTCTAATAATTATGGCTGTCATAATAATGATATGCCGTCTCGGTGTTTCTCGATAATAATTTAAATATTTAAAGTTCTGCATCTCGGTGGCGCAGTGGTCGAGCACACGGCTTCTGATCCAGAGGTCCGGGTTCGATTCCTGATACTGGCTCACACCAATGACTTTTCGAAATTGTTTTCGGAAGTTATGTGTGATAAATATCGATGACTGAAAAACTTTATGCCCGGTATAGCAATAGGTTCGCCACCTATTCCATTTGGAACGTAAACATAACGGCGAGACGAGGCTTAACAGCCGCTGCCTACACCTTCGGGTAACAAAAGGCGTGAAGTTATGTTATGTTATGTTATGTGTAAAGTTCTAGGTTTTCCATCTAGTCTTCTTCTATGCTTAGATGAAAATTAGCTTACATACATAACTTCCCGCCAAGTCCCTCGCGGGGTAGGCAAAGAACACATAGCGCTATAAGGCACGATTCTTACACACCTCACCCGCTTCTTTGACTTTCATAACTCTCGTCATACACGCTCTTCGATTTTTAAGACTCGTGACATAACTTTTCTCTAGGACTCTTTCTACTTGTCCTGAGTCGTGACCGTCCTATACTCTTACATCCGACCGCTTTTGCATTGTATATCTGCTTAATCAATCTTGCATTATCCGTTGTCCGTATGTCCGAACCATACATGCATTTTTCTATACCTTCACAAAGAAAATTAACAAAGAAAATTTCGAAATTCTGATTCGGATATTCTAATCTTACTTACTTATATGTTTTTATCAATTTTATTTACTTTTTGTAGAATATCACATACTTTTTTGTGCATTATTGTTTATATTTGGATACAATAAAACATGGTTTAGTCAGAAACTAATATTTACTTTTTACGACGTTAGGTGTGTTTATTACAAGTGATAAATATATGGAATTAATTTTACGATACAGATATAGAAGTAATAATATATGTTATTAAATTAGTAATATAATGGAAGGTTATCAACTTATGGACACACCCTTCTAGAATATAATATATACTTGAACGTATACATTCTGGTATCGCTGTCGTAAAAATTACACCTAGTATAAACAATAAATAATAAACACACCTTACCCCACCTATGACTGTCGTAAAAGAAACATAATTTTACCTTATATCTCAATTATCTTTAGAGTCAATACTAAGACCAAAATCTTCACCCCACGTCCCTTGTGTGACAAGTAGAGATAACACTGGGTATTATTCTATCAACGATTCTTATATACCCCACACTCTTTTTTAGCTTATTTTTTTGTATATAACTGTTCTGTGCATGTATGGTTAGAGAACTCCTCCTAAACGACTGGGCCGATTTGAATGATTTTTTTGTGTGTGTTCACGTGGATTCGAGTATGATTAAGCTGCGGAGATGCAGTCGGTATCTAGGTTATTTACGGCCTGGCTTATTTTTGATTGTAAACCATTATTTCATTCACTTTAACACATCTAATAAAATAATTCCAATCGGTCCAGCTGTTTTGGTAAAAATTAAACAACCAATATAAAAACATATTTTTCCAAATACATACTGCTACAATTTCAAAATAAAGAATAACGATTTTATTTGTATTTAATTTACTTACTTTGTTTAATATTCTAATTGCTTAATATATCATGTGGTTCCCTAGTATTGACTATAGGCTTCTGCTATCCCTTTACGACTAGAGGTGGTTAATTTGTATTGCTATATTATAAATATAACGATTCTTATAAAGCACTGCACACGAACGGTTTACACTTTTACACTATACCTGCTTAGTCATGCTTATATTTCCGATGGGTACCACACGCCTGCTCTTTCTTAAACTAATATTAGCAAAATCGTTTAAAAATAGTCTTCAAGAGTCTTGGCGTGGAAATGTTTTTAAAAATCTTTTATAATATAACATATAATTAACTATGAACGTAGCTGTCGTTGAGTCTAGCTCTAGTCTGGATTATCATATACTTAATAGAGAATAATTGAGATGAGCTGAAACTCAATGTCTTACTTAAAACAATGTCTATTTTATACTCCTTCACGCCATAACAACTAAGTAGATATTACGGTTAAAAATAAGCACGGGTATAGATTAATAGTAGTTAGATTAAAATTGTAGAAACAGTTGTCACAACTGTACAATTCCCTTCAGACAGACATGATAGCTTGCGAACGAAGTCGCCGGCAACAACTATATAATTAGTAATTTAAACTTTGCCCGCTCTTTCATCTCTTAAAGTAAAACCTCTATATATTTGTTCACTTTTTCTTATTAAAAATTTCATTATTAAAAGTAATGGTATTGCAGAAACTGTTTCTTTTCTCTTTTATGTCTTTATTTTCGTTGTGCGTAATAAAAGTTTATAGATTTTATGTTAACATATACTCGTATTTTAATGTGAAATTTCACGATCAAATAAGGAACTTCCGAATATATGGGCCATAATGAGGAGACCATAACAATTTAACAGTAGTAGAGTCTTGCAGTCTTCGCTGCATGAATGAGCCGGCTCGCCCGGTGAAATAACACGACCTCTCGGAATATCGGCGTGAAGTGGCTCGTGCCGCGTTTCGTTCGGTGAATAAGGTGTCTGGAGGCCCGATCCCCTTTCCCCTCCTACTCCCTTAAAGGTCGGTGTCCATGGGCGGTGAGAAGTTGTTAACCATCAGGTGACCCCTTGGCTCGTTGAAGGTGTAGGCAGTGACTGTTAAGCCTCGTCTCGCCGTTATGTTTACGTCCCAAAATTAATAGGTTGCCATACCACAAAGTTTTTAGTCATCGGTATGTATATCACATAACTTTATTAATTTCTAAAAGTCATTGGTGTGAACTAGGAGTCGAACCCACGACATCGTGTTTCAGAAGCGATACATCTCGGTTGTCTGGAGATTAAGTACCACGCTTCTGAATCAGTAAGTGTCTGGTTCAAACCACAGTAATATACATATTTGATAAAAGTTAGTGTCTCAAGATATTGGCAGCGGCTCGACTCGCCAAACTTTTAGGTAGGGGGTGGGCCTCCGGGTACCTCTCACATCGAACGAAACGCATCATGAGCCACTTCACGGTGATCTTCTGAGAAGTCGCGGTACTTCACCGGTCGAGCTGGCCCATTCATGCAGCGAACTGCTAGGCTCTACCACTGTTGTGGTACGCCATCAAGCCTTATAAATGGTACTTATCAGACCGAAGCTCCGGTCGTATCCGACAACAACGGGGAGATATGGAGATAGAACTATTCTCTATAACGACGTCATACGTCTTATACTAAATTTGCATCCAATTAACTTCCCTTTGTTCAATCAAGTACCTACAAATTTAGTATTCACATAGAAATGGGATATATATACATATCTACATACATACATACATAACTTCCCGCCAAATCCCTGGCTGGGTAGGCAGAGAGAACAGAGCGCCATAAGGCACGATTCTTACACACCTCATTTGCGTCGTTGACTTTCATAACTCTTTGCATGCACGCGCGTCGATTTTTGAGGCTCCTATCATCACCTTCCTCCAGAACACGTTCTAATTGGTAATGGAATGTGTGTGTCTATATATCTAATTTATATATATACCTGCCTATATATGTACCACGTATAAAGCCATATGTTGAGATAGAGCTACCTACCCCTAACAAAGGCTTCCCAGTACAATCAAGAACAAGAAATCAAGCTTTTTTTAAACAGCTTTTTTAACTTCTTTTCGGAAGTTATGTGTTATAAATATCGATGACTGATAACTTTGTGCCCGTAACGATTCGTCGAGTCGAGGCTCAACAGCCACAGCATACACCTTCGGATAGAAAAAGGCGTGAAGCTATGTGATCTAAATCATTTTGTCTCGCTCCCTTTTATAATATTAGTATGTAAATAGCATTCAGACTGACGAGTAATTTCCGTTACAAGATTTCAGATGTAAATCGTGACTCGAATGCGTTATGAAGTTTGACGTCTAAAATATTCCATTATAGTTAGTCAAAATCTTCTAAAATTATATTAAATCATACGAATATCTACAGTCTGAATATAAATATTTGGGCTCAGATAAGAATCGAACCCGTATATACTCAATCGGTCAATACTCAATAACCAATAGGGAGACCGTCAGCAAAGAAAATATTTAATTAACATTTCACTCAATTCAAAGGCAAATAACTCATCCCCATCTCATCGGGTTATAATAATAATAATAATAATAAAGCCCTTTATTCAGACCGACTTTATCTAATTACATATTATAAATCTAAATAACTATGAATGATATCAATTTTGATTTTTAAATAGTGATATTAATATTTGGTGATTTTTTGTAGGTCTGTTTGCCAATCGGCAAAGGCCTCCTCCAACCTTTTCCATTCCCGTCTGTCTTGGGCCACTCTATTCCATGTTACTCCTGCAACTTGCCTGATGTCATCATCCCATCTTTTCTGTGGTCTGCCCCTTTTCCTTTTCCCTTCTCTAGGGTACCACCTTGTTACTATTTTGCTCCATTTCTCTTGGCCTCTCAACATGTGTCCCGCCCATTGCCATTTAAGCCTTCTGATTTTGGATATTATATCTATTACCTTCGTTTTTTTCCTGATGACATGGTTTTTTATTCGGTGTGACCTTTTCAGATTTAGCATACTTCTTTCCATTGCATGTTGACAGGTTTCTAGTTTTCTAGTCGTATTTTTTGTTAAACCCCATGTTTGGCTGCCATACATTAAAACAGGTAGTATGCAGGAGTTGAAAAGTTTTTTCTTTATGTTGATGTGAAGACTTTTATCTTTCATTGCCTCACTTAGACTCCAGTATCTTTTCCAACTTTTTGTTATTCTTCTCTCAACTTCTTTGCCTATAGGATCGTCTTGTGTTAGTAGCTGTCCCAGGTAGACGTATTCGTCTGTGTAATCGATGTGTTTATTACCTAGATGTATGGTGGTTTTCTTCCCGTTTGTCATAACCTTTGTTTTTTCTGGGTTCAGCTTTAAGCCCATCTTCTCGCTTTCAAATGCTAGTTCATGTATCATTTTTTGGATGTTTTCCGGTGTTTCAGCAAAAAGCACTATATCGTCAGCGAACCTAAGGTGTGTCAGGGAGGCTCCATCTACTTTTATTCCGAGATTTTCCCAGTGGAGATCTCTAAAGATTGTTTCGAGAACCGCTGAGAATAATTTTGGGGACAATGGGTCACCTTGTCTTACCCCCTTTCCGACTCTAAATGGTTTTCCTTTTTTTTCCAGTTGGACTCTCGCAGTACTATAGCTATATATATTTTTAATCAAGCGGATGTATTTTTGTTCTACTCCTTGTTCTTTTAGGGACTTCCATATCTTGTCGTGGTACAAGGAGTCGAATGCTTTGGTATAGTCAATGAAAGCAATATAGTACTCGCGCTGATAGGCTTTATACTTGGCTAAGACCTGGCGGACAACATGGATATGATCGATTACCGAATAACCTTTCCTAAAACCCGCCTGTTCGATGGGTTGATTTTCGTCTAATATTCCTTCTATCCGTTTTAAAATGATTTTAGCAAATATTTTATATACATTAGACATGAGACTAATTGGACGGTAGTTTCCAATGTCATGTTTGTCTCCCTTTTTGTATAGAAGGATAATGTTCGATTCTGTCCATTGCTGGGGAATAATTTCTGTGTCTATAATATTTTGAAACATTTCAGTTAGAATCGGTGTGATAGCGTGCTTGTTTTGTCTTAGGATTTCGTTGTTGATACCATCCGGTCCAGGTGCTTTGTCACTCCGTTGTGTGTCTATTGCTTTCTCTACTTCTATATGAAGGATGACGGGTATATCAGAGGTTTCTGTCAAATTTGTTTCTCCTCGCGAGGTGTTATTGTCATCATACAGTTCTTTGTAGTAGGATGTTGCAATTTCTAAAATGTGTTGTCTGTCATGGTTCCATTTTCCTTTCTTATTTTTTATTTTTACTACCCAGTCTATAGATTTCGATAGTTCCTTGTAAGCTTTTTTTTTTCTCTCCGGTTCCGGTTGTCAAACTGATAACAGCGTAGTGATTGTACCTCTAGATAATTGAAGATTTAAAAAGTTTTACGCCACATGTGTTTACAAATACTGATAAAAACAATACAAGAAGTGCCGCTGCATATTCAGAAAGAACAGCCTGTCAAATTCTCATTACATCTATCCAGCAAAGTGAAATTGAAGATTGATAACGACATTTTACAAGGTTAGCACATTAACGGCCATTTTGAAATTGTCACTGTAACTGTCACTTGGTTCGGTTGGTAGTAACTATAGTGTTGCCAGAAGAAGAAAACCCAAAACTACTAATTAATATTACGTTCCGTTCCACATAATAAATTTAGTCGACACTATGGAGGGACAATTTGAAATATTATTCGAAAATATGAAATTGGAAATGAAAAATCAGACAATTGAATTAACAGAAACTCTAACTAAAAATATAATGGATCGGATGGATGAAAAACTAATGCCAATCAAGGAAGAAAACGAAAAATTAAAAGAAAAAGTCGGAAAATTAGAGAAGGAGATAGAAGTTTTAAAAAAGGAAAAGAAAAGTAACAACGTAGTTATTTTTGGATTAAAAGAAGGCGAAAATTCAACAGCTGAGCTATTGAATAATATAAAAGAGAATTTCAAAAGAGACTTAAATATCAATTTAGAAGAAACAGAAATAAACAAATTAATCCGCTTAGGAAAACCAAAAGTAGATAATAAACCGAGACCTGTACTATGTTCTCTCTTAAGCGAATGGAAGAAGAATGAAATTATGAAAAACAAAAGGAAACTAAGCAAAATTTACATATCAGAAGACTACTCGAGAGAAGTACTAGAAAAGAGGAAAGCTTTACAACCGCAGTTACTAGAAGAGAGGAAAAAAGGAAACATAGCTTTTTTGAAATATGATAAATTGATAATTAAAGAACCCAGCAGCACCAACAATGATAAAAGAAAACGGGAACAATCTACTTCGCCACTATCACCGACAAAAATTCAGCCAAAAAAGCAACAAACGCTGAGCTCCCACAAACATAACAGAACAAATGCATTCGACGCAATTAGGATCAAATCGAACTCTCTGACGAATGTTTCTAACCGCAAAAACCAATAGCAACTAAGACCCGGAACGCAGGAAATCAAAACAAACGGCGAAAACAAAGATAATTCAATCAAACAATCTCCCCCAATCCGACTGGTCCTCGTGGGGGATGTAGACCACAACCCCTCCAACATTCCAAAAGAGAAAAGAAAAAATATTTATTGCATCACTTAATACTCTAACATTGAAAAACGAAGAAAATTTAACCGAATTAACCTACGCGCTAGAACATATCAATTGGGACATCGTTGGCCTTAGCGAAGTCAGACGATTGGGTGAAAACATTGCTTTATATGAAGATTTCCTATTATATCATATAGGCACCACGCCTGGCCTCCATGGGGTTGGCTTTATTGTTAAGAAACATCTGACAGATTGTATAGAAGCATTTATAGGGATTTCGGAACGTACAGCCATGATGAATATAAAACTACCAGGATACCAAGACTCCTGGTCTATTATACAAGTCTACTCACCTACAGAACAGTCAGATGAAGAAACAATAGATACATTCTACCTTGAATTAAATAAGGCCATCCAAGATCACGCGCACAAAAACATAATAGTAATGGGGGACTTCAATGGCAAACTTGGTGACAATCGTCCCGGTGAAAACACAATAGGCCCATTCACTTACTGCAATAAAACAAGGAGCAGAAACGGGGAAAAAATTATGAACTTCACACTAGAAAACAACCTTACTATTTTGAATACGATTTATAGGAAGAATAAGAAAAGAATGTGGACTTGGATCTCACCAGATGGAAACACGAGAAATGAAATTGATTTCTTCATGTCTAACAAGAAGACCTATTTCAGCAACTTTAAAGTCATCAACCAATTCAACTTTAATACAAACCACAGGTTAATTAGAGCAGAATTAAATGCAACACAATCAAGAAAACCTAGACCAAGAAAAGAACCTGTTGGCGTAAAGCTCAAAAAACATCAAATGGAACAATTAAAAGCCAGCCTGAGAGATAAACTCGCAAACTTTAAAGAAAACACTAATAACCTAAACATACAGGAAAAATATAACATGATAGAGAATATTATTAAAACTGAAATAAAACTCGCTGCAAATAGTAACAAGAAACACAAACAGTGGCTTACAACTGCCACCATAGATTTGCTAGAACAAAGGGGCCATTTAATTAACACAAAAGACGCAAAGGATAGAAGAAAACAACTCACGGAACTTAACAAACAAATAAAGAAAAATATAAGAATAGATAGGTACAGAAATAGAATGGAGATATTTGAAAAGCACATAATGAAAACAGGTGGTGTCAAAAAAAAAAAAAAAAAAAAAAAAAAAAAAAAAAAAAAAAAAAAAGCTTACAAGGGTTATAATAGTTAAAAAAATATTTAATTTTTATAACTATGTTAATGCATTAAAATCTATTAAACTCAAAAAACAAAAATAAATAAAACCGGTACAGTTTATGAGTCGATAGAGAACAACGACAAGTTTAAAAGTAACCTTCTGGTGAGTTTTTGCCATTTCTTTTCAAGCATAAAGAGCTAGACAATGAAATTTTCTTATTGTTTTTTGAAGTCGATTGCTTGCTTCTAGTTCATGATAATATACAAATAGTATTGCTATTATGGATGAATTTGCCTATGCCTTGAAAGGGAACCCTTGTATAAAGTGGGATATTAATGAGTCCTTTTAAATAATAATTGAGGTACACACACCCATACATTATGTATACAGGAACCAATATTGTTTCTAAGTTCGGCATGAGAACAAACAGGTGTAAGGTAATATTCCATTATCAACTATTATCAACACGAAACACGTGAACACTTATCAATAAAACACACAATTTTATCAATATTTTACGATACACTTGATAGGTTTTATGAAAAAAAACAACAATTGTAGCCAAGGTGAATACGAAATTCATTTTTACACGACTTCAAAACAAAATACGTGGCTCATTTTCTATGTGACGATAACTTTTTAAATTGTCAAATCTATCCAGTAGATGAAAGAGAGAGAAGAAAAACAAACCAATATTTATATCTAGGATATTAATATGTGTAGAGGCAATCAGAAATCAGATCAATAATAATTTAACAGTCAAGGTAGTCCAGCGGACAAGATACTAATTCAGAAGTCATGGAATCGATTCCTGGCACACACGAAAAATTCTCAAAATTCTTTTCGAAGGTTATGTGTGAAAAATATCGGTGACTGTCAGCCTAGACAGGGCCTATTTTCGTCCGGCGACTCGCGGCTGCCTACACATTCGGATAGAAAAAGGCGTGAAGTTATGTTATGCTACATCAATATGTACGTACCGTATTTTAATGTATACCATAGATAATAGATACATAGATGTGAACATCAATGTTTAACACCAAACATATTACCATCATTGAAACAAAATGGTCTCGCATCTATGGTAAACACATTTATCTTTATGTTTACTCTCCCCAGGCGATAGAGCACCCATCCAAGGTTATTGTCCCTTTACTCTTAAAGCGTTTGATAAATATTCTAGCATCAGTCATTCACTATTTTGACGCGGGAGACGGGTCGACACTGTGATTAAAGATGGGCGCTCAAGTGGAAGTCTGGACTGTTGAAAGAGTTACAAATTTATGTGCATACTTACTTCAGTATTTCAAACCTATATACTATTGACACATGAATGAAATGAAATAAGAGAAGAGCAAGACCTAAGAGGACGTGAATGGATTGTGTGAAAGAAGATATGAATAAAAAAGGTCTTAGTAGCGAATGATAGGAAATTGTAGAAAAGAAAAACCTGTTTTTCCTACCCCCAATGATGGGAGCAGGGCAGAGATCTCATGATAGACTCTCTAAAATGTTTTTTAATCGTCAGAATAAATGCTTCCCATGGAATAAGTGGCAGGGTTACTGCAGCTCATGTAAAATTTAATTTTGAACAACTAATGCTCAGACAATATCTGTTTCTTCATCGGTGAATTATTTGAAGACATGGTGAGATCATTGCAATACGATGGGTCAAAAGGATTATTTTGTTTAAACTCAACTAAATTGTACTTGAATATTTAAACAGGTGGACTATATTTGAAATCCATTCGGTTACCACGTAAAATCAGTTTTATTACCAGTTACCACAAAGACATATAAAATCAGGCTAATACTTAGAACATTGTAATTCCTTTGGTCTCCGATATTAGACCAAAGTCGTAACAAAATCGACGTAATGCATCATGTTATATATGGAACAATGTTAGAAAGTGGGCAAAAGATCCCCGCCAGTCCCCTGATAGTAAGTCACCAGCGCTGCCCATGGACACCCGCAACACAATTAGTTGGATAACACAACACTGTTGCGTTGCCGACCGTTACGGGAGTAGGATGGAAAAGGAAGATGAAGGGGAGTGGACTTACTTCTCTCACCGAACGAATCGAGACATGTGTTGCTTTCCGTCGATATTCTGAAAGGTTATAGAGTATTGGTGAAATACTACTATATCAGTCCAGCCGACCAATTAATTCAGCAAACTGTGTGGGTCTACTACTGTAGATACAAGATGCTCGCCCGAGGCAAAAAATTTGTCAGATGAGCACGACAGTTTAGATGATATTTGGAGATATTCTAGGTCTAGTAACAGGTCAACTACCAATTCCTTAAACCAAATAAATTACTCAGAGAGTTTTCGGAAACGGGCTTACAACTTAGATTGAGATACGGAGTGAACAGCAAGAAATGAAATAATGTACGTAAAGAATGTTTTAATATATACATACATACATAACTTCACGCCAAATCCCTTGCGGGGTAGGCAGAGAGAACAGAGCGCTATAAGGCATGATTCTTACACGCCTCCCTCACTCGCTTCGTTGACTTTCATAACTCTTTTCATGGACGCGCGTCGATTTTTGGGGCTCCTAACATCACCTTCCTCCTTTTTTAATATATTTAGCATTTTTTTATAATTTTAATATATATAGCATACATAGGCTTTCAACAAGATATTATAATAATTATTCATTTTGAAATTATTATAATCATTTTACATAGAATCAAACAAAGTCACTGTCCGCTGTCTGTCCCCTTATATGCGAATATCTTTAAAACTACGCAACGGATTTTGATGCGTTTTTTTTAATAGTTAGAGGGTGTCAACAGGGTGGTTTTGATCTATAATTCACATTTGATGTTGTAAAGAAAAAATGATAATTTTCGAGATTTAGCACTTTAATTGCAAACGCTCGCTGAACCTTATTTGATAGATCAAAACAATGTTCTACATTATTAAATACCTTCAGAAGGTCAACAAAAAAGTCCGCGTAGGCATATGTTTATCTCTTAGGGATAACCCACAATGACCATTTTTATTTTTTTACTTTTTACGAGAATTAATGGCTTTTTACCAAGCGATTTTAAACATTACAGCATTAATTTTTATCCAATTAAGTGTCTTAAATAGATTGTGTATGTAATATAGATGATCTTGGCCCATACACAGCGGCTGATTATACCCTTCGGTCTTCTGTACAATCTGCCGAACTGTATGGATGTGGTCCACGGTGGTAAAGCCTTTTCGAAACCCGGCCTGCTCCGGAGGCTGGAAATCGTCTAGTCTTGCAGCGAGACGATTCGTGACGACCCTCGAGAACAACTTGTAGGTATGGCTAAGGAGTGAGATGGGTCTGTAATTCTTCAGTAAGGTTTTATCACCTTTTTTGAAGAACAGTACCACCGCAGTCCTGCTCCAAACCTGTGGTGTTATACCCTGGTGTATGACGGAATTAAAAAGACCTGCCAATTCCTTGAGGATGGGAGTCCCGCCGGATTTTAGAAGCTCCGTTGTAATTCCGTCATCACCGGGTGCCTTGTTGTTCTGGAGTTGCCCGAGAGCCGCCCTCTCGCTTTCTGTGACATCGGGAATGCCCTCACTATAGTGACGCGTTAACAGGGCTCTGTGGTCATCATCGCTGTGTCCCATCGGCTTGGTCATCCGTGTGGAATAAAGGATCCCATAAAAAGATTCGATCTCTGCGAGAATCGCAGGCTTAGAGGTGTCGTCAGCTCTAAGCTTACGATTCTCGCAGAGATCGCCATCCGCCGTTTTCAGCTTCGTCAGATGGGGCCTTCCAAGCTGCTGAGCGAACACTTTCGACCCTTTGTTGCGGTCGATCGCGTCCTCGATTGCTCGGGTATTCGATCGACGAAAGTCGCGCCGCATCAGCTTCCTAATACGCTGGTGTAGGCTTTTCCATTCTGACGAAGACAGCTGATCGGATGGAGTTTCCCGCCTTTGCCTCACCAGCTCGAGCGTCTCGGCAGAGAGTTTGGACTCCTTTTTCTGCGTTCTCGGAAACAACCTTTGAGACACTTTCTCAGCGTGTTGACCACAGTGGCGGTCTCGGTTTTCGTCCACGTTGCCTGTGGTTTCCAGCAGGTCGAACCGATTTTGAAGTTCCATTTGGAACTTTTTGGTTTCGGCTATTTGGAGTGGCGTAGGTCGGAGAATAGACCTTATCTTCCGGGTCCTTTCAGCTTTCAAGTTAATATTTAGGGAGCCCCGAAGAAGTCGGTGATCGCTTCCAGTATTGAACCTGTTGATCACAGAGACATCTCTAAATATATGCTTACTATCCGTAATGATAAAATCTATCTCGTTCCTTGCCACAAAATCGGGGCTTCGCCAAGTCCACCTCCTGTGGAGACCCTTCTTGAAGAATGAGTTCATCAAGAAGAGCCCTTCAGACTCCAGGAAGTTGACCAGCATCTGGCCCCTGTGATTTCGGCACCCCAAGCCATATGGACCAATTTTCGTTTCGCCGCGTTCTTGTACTCCCACTTTGGCATTGAAGTCCCCCATAACAACCTTGTAGTGAGCCTTGGTGGTACAATGTATTGCTTTCGCAATGTTCTCGTACATCGCCTCGGTTATCTCGTCAGAGTATGTCGAGGTCGGCGCATATACCTGTATTACCTTCAGGGTGTACCTCTTGGAAAGTTTCAGTACAAGGTACGCTACCCTGGTCGACACACTACTGATCTCCACAACGCTGCCAACGAGGTCCTTGTGGACCAGGAATCCGACACCCCCCTGGGAGAGCTGGTCACCTTCTCGAAAATAGAGCAAGTTGCCCGACTGTAGGGTTATCGTGTCCTCCCCCTCTCGCCGGACTTCAGATAGCCCCAGAATATGCCAGTTCAAGCGATCCAACTCTACCTCGAGTTCCGTGACGTGTTGGTCCAGCCGAAGACTGCGTCCGTTATAAGTTGCCACGCGTAGTTGTTTGTGACAGCCTGCCGTAGCCCAGAGATTCTTAGCACCCCCCGTCCCAGCGTTACCACGACCGCTGCCTTGACCGGGAATAGTGAAACCACCGGGAACTGGGGGCCGTTGGTTCTGCGCTTTTTCCATGTTGGGAGGTTTATGCCCATAGTCTCCACGCTGGGCAGACGTGTTGGAGACCGCTGGAGTGAACCTGTTATAAATAGGGACGCTGCTGCCCGCCCCTGCCAAGAATATTTGGGTTTACCCTTTTTTTCTTCGGAATGGTTATCCCGCCATTCTTCGGTTTTATGCTGTGTAAGCTTGTCAGCCATACGTTTTTCTTTTGCTCCCGGCTGACTGAGAGCAGCTAAATGCTTATATCTTATATATAGCTAAACTACGCAACGGATCTTGATGCGGTTTTTTTTAATAGATCAACGGGTTGGTTTTTATCTATAATTCATTTATAATGTACTAGAGAAAAAGTGATAAATCCAAAATTAACTTACATACCGCTTTTGTCGCGAAACAAAGTTCGCCGGGTCATCTAGTATATTAGTTTATTGTTGTGTACCAATTATTACCTTCAGAAATCTGACATAGAAGCGACGTGCTGAATAATTAGGGTAAACATTTAGGATTTACTATTTTAGCTGCTAAAGGACACACTTGACACTCGTTCTGAATAACAAACATGCTAAATATTCCCGGAGTTCTGGAACCTGATTTGAGAGCAAGAAAAGCAGTATCAGAATAATTTTACACTAATATATGCGGCGTGAAATAATCGAGAGAAATATAGCGAATATAAATCGAATGAGCGTGAATCGAACCCGCGCACCAATTGTGGCTTTTACTTTATATTACAATGTTTACGATTCCTTTACGCACAAGAGTTCTCGTAAATTTTCTACTAAACGGATTAACCGATTTTTATGATTTTCCCATTCTAACCGGGTCACCTAGACCACTCTAGGCTGTAGCTGGAGGCAAGTGTTATCCTTATAATGTTTTATTTTATATAAGTTAATTATTAATAACTGAATCCGTTAAGATGTTAAAAACTCTCATTTTTAATCATTATACATGAAACCATTTGTTTCAACAAACATAACTTAACTTCACGCCTTTGTTACCCAAAAGTGTAGGCAGCAACTGTTAAGCCTCGTCTCGCCGTTATGTTTACGTCCTAAAGGAATAGGTGGCGGACCCATTGCCATACCGGGCACAAAGTGTTAAGTAATTATATTTATCACACATAAGTTCCGAAAACAATTTCGAAAAGTCATTGTTGTGAGCCAGTGTAAGGATTTAAACCCGGACCCCTGGATCAGAAGCCGTATGCTCGACTACTGGACCAACGAGACCAACCGTTGTTTCAACAACCCGATGATATTCTTCAGTCCGCAAAAAAAAACCATCGCATTGAATCTTTATAATGAATTATTAATATTATAAATAATAAGTAAAAAAAACATTTAACAAAGACAACAAAACATTTCTTACGAAGAAAACGTTGCCATTTTAACAATCCGTGACAACTGTGTAAATTTTAATTATAAACAACATAATACAGGAGTAATTTTTGAAAAAGTACATGATGGTATTTAGAAAATTTTTTTTCTTGACACCATAATATTCCAACTTATGAATGACATCTGTTGAATTGTATTTACGACCGGAATGGCGGCGCGGAACGACTACATCTCAATTTATCTAACTTAGCTACACTCATATTTAATTGTAGAAATTTAAATATACTGAATATTATCCAGTGACGCAAAGGTATTAAATCTTAAAGAAAATTTACAAGAATCATAAATTTACATATTCTTATAAATATTCAATTTCAATTCGAGCAATATTAATTAAATTAAAAAAATCTGGCTGACACGATTATACCACAAGTACCTTCAAAAATTGATTGATATACCACTAAAATATCAGAGTAAATTTTAAAACTCCAATAATACCAGACAACTATATAAACACCGAATATATAAAATTAATATATACTATTTTTTTTTTTTATTAAAACCTCTAAAAAATCTAACACTAATTTTAACAACACTATAAACACTGGTCAATAATATATTTTTTTTTAATTAATTATAAATTTGTGTTCTTTTTTTGAAATAAAACCGCCGTTATTTAATATGGCGGGTTTTCGGTCGCGCAGAACTGGGAATGTTGCGAGCGCGGGGTTTGAACGCACACTGGCGCGTGTTCCCGACAAGCGAAGGGCGGGCGGCGCAGACCAATTCAATCTCACGCGGACATCTGTCTCTGATCACCCCGGACCCCACGTCGCGTATACCGAAAGACCAGAGACACCAATTAGTTGCCAGTATTTTCCAGGATAGGATTTTGCTTGTTCAATATCTCTATTTTACCAGTTAAATAAATATAGACCATTAGACAGAGTGATCTGTCTAATGGTCTATATTTATTTATAAAAATATACAATCTCACCAAACAAAAAAAAATAACACATATACTTGAAAATTCTAATAATAATTTTAGAGTCTGTAAATGATTATATGACATGAAATATTATAAAATTTCAATTTTTGTCTGTATGCGCAAATATACAATGCAAATGAGGTTGGACGTAGGAGTCAAGGACGGCCAAGACACCATTCCATGATCAAAAATAACGTGTTTTGGAGGAAGATTGTGTTAAGAGCCTCAAAAATTGACGTGCGTGCGTTTCTCTACTTACACCGCAAGGAATTTGGCGTGAAATTATGTATATTTGTATGAGGATCGTGCAAAGTTTTCATCTTTCGTCCGGTTTTCTCGCTGAATGGTTATAATTGCAACTTCAAATGTTAAAACATTTTACTAGAGAAATATGATTACATGAACATATACTGTTGGAAAATCGGAAATGACTAAACAGATACTCATGCGGTTTCAGCAGTTCGATTAAGCTTTTCGTAAATCGAGAAACAAACTCTGTTCAATTGCATTTGGGTTGAAAGAGGGCTAGGTTTAGCCCATTGTAGAATTTACCTCCACGAGTAATAGTCAAAATCATAGAAAGTCGCTTGCAAACATTTAATAGTAAAAGAGAGATAATTCACTGATTAAATCCAATATTCATAGCGAAATTACGATGAGATGATCAACTTTTACTTTCTTTTGAAAGTATATGAGTTGGATTTAAATGTGTCAAAGATCATTAAAGCTTACTGCTACGGTTTACAACAATGATACAAATAACTAAAGAAATTGTACGAAATTGCAAAGAAAATCTTATTTCACGACAAAGACAAATATGTGCAGAAAGCCAAGTCATCGGCGATATTCTTGGATAGAAATAATCGTCCATTTCTATTATTTAGAGGGGGGGCGGTGATAAGAAAGCTTACCGAAGCTATCGAGGGATTTAACATCCATCCAATCGAATTTGCGCCTAGTTTTATATTTTGAGAGGATTCAGTGGCGTCTCACCCGGCTCTCACAAAATATCGTTTATAGAATTATCCTAACGCATTGACAATTGACAAATTGACATTAGGTACTGTCAATCAAACATGACAGAATAATACGTCACAGGTTTGACAATCGACTGCTCCAAAAGGTGGGTTAAGCTTTTCCAGTTTACGTATATTTATCACTACTTGGCTAACTTTGTGGCAATATTTTAATGGGATGTTGAGTAATGTTGAGTTAACAGTGGTAGAGCCAAGCAGTTTGCTGCATGAATGGGCCGGCTCGACCGGTGAAATACCACGACCTCTCAGAAGACCGACGTAAAGTGGCTCATGCCGCGATTTGTTCGGTGAGAGAGGTACCCGGAGGCCCACCCCCCCTTCCCCATCCTTTCCTATCCCCTATCTCTTAAAGGTCGGCAACGCAACAGTAACACTATAATAATATGTTTTGCTGGTGTCCATGGGCGGCGTTGGTTGCTCACCATCAGGTGACACGCCTGCTCGTTTGCCGTCCTATCCCATAAAAAAAAAAAACCTACTTTTCCTTTTTGTCTTCAATCAGAGAGGAGTGATATATCGTACTAACTATGGTGAGGCTGTATTACCTGCCAGAATTTCCATGGTAATCAAAGTTGAGAGTTTCCCACGAAGTAGGAAATATAAAAATAGGGATTATGTAAATCCAAGTTAAACAGGTTAAATTAAGACATATTTCTACTATTATAAAACATACTATTTTGAAGTATCTTGTCGGAATATCAGTTTTCCTTTTTGCGCCATCCAAATGACCAGATTTTGCTCTTTTTGTTTTGCTCCGAGCAACTAACTAATTGTGTTATCATCAGTCACGTGATGGACCAGTAAATTGGACAGAAGGTTGATATGGGACAGAGATAACAATACATCGACCTAATTCCTCCCATTCCTCCCTCCCCGCGCGCACTGTCACGTCAGGGGCGCAAGCGGATATTTTGTACATATCGTACTGACACATAATACAGAATCCTCACCTTGCCATCCTTCCTTTCCAACTGACAAATATATATAACAATAAATAAAATTTAAACATGTTTTTTCGATACTAAAATCTGTGACGAAATATAATAAGCTAATTTTAATAGCCACACAAATCGCTGCATCAATGGGCCCGCTCGACCGCTCTGAATATATTAACATAAAGAGGCATACCTCCCTTACCCTCCTTGCCTATCCTACTCCCTTAAAAGTTGGCAACGCAACTATAACACTATCTGTGCTGCAGATGTCCACCGGCGGCGATAGTTACTCATCACCAGGTGACCTGCTTGCTAGTTTGCCCTTCTATTCCATAAAAAAATACAAATATTACAAATCTTATATATTTAAACGAGCAAATCTTGTATATATATTTGGAATCTCGGAATCGGCTCTAACTATTTTCACGAAATTTAGTATAATATTTAGGTTTCGGGAGCGATAAATCGATCTAGCTAGGAATCATTTTTAAAAAATGGCATTTTATCGATAATGTTCATATTTTTTTATTATTCTGTCGATAAGATCGAAAAATATTATTCATATTTCATCATTTTATTACTATGTAATTCGTACTTAAATATAATTTCCAAAAAACACAATTTAATAAAAAAATACTGAGCACAGCTCGGTCATCCAGAAAACAAATATTTGTACCCGGATTATTATCGGTCGCAATCAGTAGCAATTCGCAAGTATGAGGCAAGTGATTTTAAACGTTTGTCTTTTGGTAAATTTATTCCAAATATGTTTATTATAATTGCAACACTGACAGGCAGATGTGAAAATTAGTAAGTAATGTAAGTATAGAAAAAAATAAGTTTCGACAAACTATCCTCATTCTAAGAGCCCAAGATTTGCTTTGCTTTGATGTCCTCGTTATGAATTACTTTTGATCCCATGATATAGACGACGGAGGCTATATCTCGTGGATAATTTTGTCAGTCAGTTTCACCCGTCTTAAATGCGAAATCAAACAGTCTTTGCTGATTTAAACTCAATACTTTAAATGCAAAGTAAAATTATTAAATCATATGTCCATAATGCTATTTCTAATATAAAAGTAATAACTGAAAGCAACATTTTTAAAGACTGAAAAATACTGAAAATATTCCCATTATCCAAGAGTAGAATATTAGAAAAAGATAAAAAAAAAAGTGACGCCTACATCCTCTTAGCGTGTAAAATACGGTAATCCCTCTGAAATATGGTACTCTTCGGAGCAGTTTTATTAATTGTAGACTTGGCGTACAGCTTTTAGTCGGGATTAGTGTTGTGATATACCTATAATATACCTATAATATTTACTAAAGGTGAATGAGTAAGAATGAAGTTATATTACGCTAGTTTCTTGAGAGATGAGAGCAGAAGGAGTTGATATTAATAATATACTAGTAATCAAAAACTATTATGACTTCCAATAATACATATATTTATAATAAAATCGTAGGAAAGTACATTGAATATTTTACAGAGTAGATCGTTATATATGATGTACCCAGACCAGATCAGTGCCACCCAGAGCTACCTATACTATGAGATCTACCCAGTATATAGATAACTAAAATATAAGCATATACATTTGCAAAAAATAGGTAGATAGATACAATATTGGGAGACATTTTCTTCACTTTTACGAGCTTTCACGTTTAGCTCACTCTGTTAACTTATATTATGTTTATAAAAGTTACTAAAGCTAATATATCAGATTTGCATGTCTATTACAGCGTCAGTGCTGATAAATAACATAACCGTACACACAAGTCCCTTGGGGGATAAGCAGAAATAATTTTCTCATTTTATGCAAACGTATTTTCTCATCGTGGTCTGCAAGCATCATTTCACAAACTGAATTCCGTGCTCGCATCATGATAGCGTTTACTTTCATGCTCACTCTGCCATAACCAACACTCATTTCCATTTAGTTTCCTATTACGTGGTGTACTATTGAGTTGGACTTTCTTGCTGAAGTTCTTAGCGCCCAGAAAGTTATCCAATACACCATTCAAGCTATTCCTTAACACTCTTCTTTCTGAATCTGCGTGGTACCTTCCATACATGCTAAAATGCATATCCAAGGTTTAAATATTGGCTTCCAACACTCTATAATTAAAATTCCCTTTCAAACACTATAACCCTCGGTAGTATACTGTTAAGTAAATCCGCCTGTCAGGAGACAGGGGTTCCATCAAGAACAGGCAACAGAAGACCAGGTATCCAGAGGCCCAACGCTTTCCCTCTCCCCTTCTTATCCCATCCCATATCAAATAAATTCCATATCTGTATTCAGGTGTCTATGAGCGGCTTCAGTTGCTTGCCATCGAACGACTACCCGCTCTTTTGCCCCCCTACCCTATAAAAACGCAGCTTTTTCGCTTAAAAATATAAGCCTCTCATTTCTCATTGGTTTTTTAACATTGTCTTGATCGCTTATGTATCTGATATTTTTAATATCTTATAGCCTTTGAAATATTTTTCTGCAGTCAGATTTGTTCTTCTTCTTTCATGTTCATCCATTACTGAATACTGGCATTCAACTCCGTTAATCTTTACCTGTCTGTGGCAAGACCAAATAATTGTTGCATAATTATAACAACAGTTCACTGCCTGTTGTTTCGTATGACTACAAATTACGGTTAGCTTTGGTTTAGTTTAATTTCAATGACATACGGACGGACTTGTAAGACGAAACTATCGCTATTGTAAATAGCTTAGATAAATACATAGGTGTATTGTGTGTTTGTGTATCTCAGCTCGAAGTGGAAACATACCAGTAGGTAGGTGGTGAAAAGCAATAAAAAATAATGAAAACAAAGTAAAAACGCCATATTTACGTACGGTCCATTGCTGTCGTAAATTTTACACTGAGTTACGTACATATTCGGCGACGCTTTAAAAAATACCTGCAAAATGATTGTGAAAATATTCAGGAAATATTTTTGGCACGTTCGTCATTCTCTTTTGTCAGTTCTATAAATATAGTTAAATGACGTTTATATATATTGTTGTTCCAGGCCGTTATCATACTTCATATTTATGTCAATGAAACTGTATGTTTGTGCATGCATTTTTGAGCGTAAATTGTATATAAAGTGGAATATGATTTTGCGTCCGCCGGCACGGAGTAGAGAGGATTGGAGTGTAGTGAAGTGGCGTGGAGTAGAGTGCGAGAGATGACGAGAGTTTCAATCGATTACAAAAATGTAAAGTAGCGTCGAATAATTTAATCGGTCGAATAATCTCAATTAACTTCAGAAGTTAATGGCTACCAAGTAAAATGTCCTATTGCCTATAATAATAACTTTGTTAGCGTTATATCCGTTTTTCAAAAAAATATCAAGGTGTTGTTTATGATATGCGCACCTTATCAACTCCATTAAGCAATCGTAGAATAAAAAACTGCTCTCACAGTTATAACGAATCTGTCAATATAATATGTCAATCTCAATTAAACCGGTTGGGTAGTCGCTTGCCAAAAACATACACGCATGTAAAACAGGTACAACATCTAGCGCAGTCGGTTAAAAAAATATCTTTTCCTATACACTTCATAAGACTTCGGACCAAATTATTGTAATATGTGCGTGCGTAGCCCTCCCTTGTAGTCAGTATCGTAGCAGCTGCGTAGTACCTGCTACGGCCGCGTAGATGGAGCTACAAGTATTGGTAAGTAAGAAGTGAGTGGACTAGACTGTTTTTGCTATAAATTATGTATTTTATAAATTTTTGTTTTTGTTTCGGATACTAGATATTATTATTATTATATTTAAAAAGCCCTACCCAATCTTAGGTTGGAATATTGTTACCAAGAAAAATCTTTTAGGAGGCATTTTGTTTCAATAAGTACAACGAATGTACGATTTCCTTCATATTTAACAATGGTAGAGCCACGCAGTTCGCTGCATAAATGGGCCAGCTCGACCGCTGAAATACCACGGTCTCCTAGACGGCGTAAAGTGCCTCATGCCGCGTTTAGTTTGATGACAGAGGTATCCGAAGGATCAACCTCTCCTCTTCCTACATCACTTCTGACTCCGTTTCTATCCCATTTTAAAGGCAGGAAACACAACTGTAACACTTCTGTGTTGCAGGCGTCTAGGGGTGGCGTTAGATGCTTTCCATCAGTTGACCCCCTTACCCATTGAAAAATATGCAAATCGTATGCATCTGTTCTGTATATCTAACCACAATAATAATAAAGCTTTTTGTTTATTAAATCTATATAAGTATGTATGTATGTGTATGTATAAATATGTATGTATGTATATATTTATAAATATGTATGTTTATTTAAATTTAAATGTCACAGGTAATCGAAGGTTTATTTAAATTTAAATATCACAGGTAATCGAAAAATACCGTTATTACATCTTTTCACCACCCTAGGTAGACTCGCAGGGAATGCTATTAGCATTAAGTCCGCTTATGAGCAAATTATTTACCAAAATATTTAAATTAAATAAATAAAAATAATATGTAAGTGGGCGCGTCGTGGAAGCTGAACAAAGCTTTGAATTAGATGAAGCTCTATAAGTGATAACTATACAATAATGAACAATGACATAATTAAAATGATCTAATAATAATCAAATGTTAATTCACCATTTCATTTCCACATGACCTACTGAACTACAAAGATATGATAAAACAACTAACACACATAAGGCAGTTACCGCAAACCAAAACACCCTCACAGAACAATGAAGTCATCGTGTATCATTGAAACCTTATATATACCATGCAATAACAAGCTTATATTTATTTATATGCTATTCTACCCCTCAATCTATTCTACCCCCTATTCTGTAAGGACAGTAGACTGAAAATCGCGCGAAAATTTTCAGTAATGTCGGTATGAATAATATCCTTATGACATATCTTTTCCAAACATGAATAGAATTACTAATGTTAATATGACGTGGATGAAAAAGTATTTGTTCATTGTAGCTTCTCGCCGTTAATATTCGAAGATCTAAGCAGTGTTTCCTCAAATTCACCGAATTAGTTTTCACGTATCGTACATAACCAGTGGCCAAACAAATGCAACAATTCAAAAACATTACCCAAATTATTGTGTTGGAATCTGTTGCTATAGTTATAGAAAGAGAGGTCTATCCCAGCCGTATTGCGTAAATAAAAATTTAAGATTTATTCGGTACATAAATTGTGTTTTTCATAATCTATAAATATAAATAAAATTGAAGGCTTTTTTTAATATCGCAATAACTGCTTTCTGCTACATTCATATGAATGCAAAATAACAGTTTTTTTACAGTTTATGTCTCCCTGACCGACTGCCTGTCGGCCTGACTGTTTGTTCCGGGTAATCTCTGAAATGGCTAGACCGATTTTAATGGGACTTTTATTGGTAGGTGTAATAAGGAGTAACTTGGACTACTTTTTAGATTTTGTTTTATTTATTGCTTCCGAGGCGAAACAAAGTTCGCGGGTCAGCTAATTTCTAGTAAGGCATTTTAAAGCAAATAATAGAAAACAGCAACATTTAGCAATCTGGTAATACAACTTCATTTTTATAATCGGCAAAGGACACTTAATTGCCACTAAACACAAACTCACAAGAACGGATAACAGGAAAATTCCATTTAATATGTCACAGATTGCTTCACAGCAGTGACAAATGATGTTCATTTGAGTCCACTGTATATCACTATTAGTGATAATTCTACTTGTAAACAGTTAAGGGTGTTTCTATCAAGAAAACTCTTCTGGAAAATCACCTATAATTGTGTTTAAATTGTTGGGCATGTATCTAAAAAATACTAAGTTCCTCTCAGAAGATCGACGTAAAATGGCCCATGCCGCGTTTCGTTCGGCGAGAGAGGTACCCGAAGACCCTCACCCCTTCCCCATCCTTTCTTATCCTACTCCCTTAAAGGTCAGCAACGCAACTGTAACACTATATGTGTTGCAGATGTGAACTGAAAGATGAAATGCTCTGCTCAGCTCAGCTCACCTCAGCACATACCAATACCAAAATTTCAGAATTTGTCAATTTTAAATCAGTCTCGACTTACTTTTACCGTTTTAATAATTATGCAAGAGGCACCCTTTACTTTCATCGGCTTTTTAATTAATTATGCTTTTTAATTTTTAATTAATTTTTAAAAATTATATAGTCTATTTTACTTCTGAAGTGAGTTTGTAAGTTACTGTTTTTTTATAGCTTAAAGTTTTTCTCGATATATAGACTATACAAACAAAAATTACTTTTCAAATGGAATAAGTAGTTTCTGAGATTAACTAGTTCAAACAAACTCTTCAGTTTTATAATATAGTAAAGATATTATTTTAGGTGTAGGTACATTGCTGTGTATTATATTACATTTTACAAAGTTCTTTACGCGAGAGTGCAATGTATTGTTTCCCTTTTCGGTTCTTGCATTTTCCTACATTTTTCATTTACGGTTTTGTCTCTCGACTCATTATCATAATTACTTTAGCAACATCACTCATAATCACGTCCCCAAAGGCCTTAAAACATTTCGCTCGCTCTCATTCGTTCTTTGAATAAATGAATGAATGTTCAAGACTGCGAGAAAAAATAAGCTATAGTCTATCTCTTTCTTTGGTACAAGACATTTTAATCTGTGATATTTTAATTACTCTGCGGCCGTTTATAAATAAGCTTTTCACTTTTCAGAGTTTTGTAAATAAATTTCTTTACGGTAAGTTTTTTTATGCTCATGTATGGCGTGTATGTGATGCTTCGGAAAGTTTGTTGAATGTTAAAAAGTTAAGGAGGGAAGGAATTAAAAAGGTCCACAAGGTAGTGCCCAAATTGATGGTGTTTATTAGTAAGGATAAGGTCTTAATATCCAATGAACATGTTTGAGCATCAGCGTGCGTTAAGGAAAAACGTCATCTCCGTGCCAGCCTGCACGGGTTTGCAACATTGCTTGGGACGTGTGAGTAAAAGAAATCAAAGCCTTTACTCCTTTTTTTTAAACATAAGTTTAGAAAAGATCCTTCATAAATAAACTTTACAAACTGATAAAGTTTTTCCGAAATCAGAAAATTTCCAGATAGCTAAATAATATAATTATAAAAACGCTTTCACTTACGACGGTGCCTTACTCGAAAACGAATCCTTATTGATCGCCGCGCTACGCCACGAGACCAGGACAGAGCATATTTCCTCGTATGTTAGAAAAGGATAAACATATTTCGTTCGGTACAGCCTTTGCCCAAAGAGAGTATCTGTATCTCAAGAAGGTTTTAGATTTTAGATCCTCAAGTAACTTGGGAATTCAGAATTTTAATATGTCTCACATTAATTAGACAAAGTAATATGGTATCAGTCAATATGAGAAAAAAGTTGTTTTGAAGCTGTTGTTTTTAAAATCTTTAACAAAAATATTGTGCATTTATTTTACTTTAGGTTTTAATAATAAACGCGAATGGGATCTTGTAAAAATTTGTTCCGCTGTAACTTCAAACTATCATCATAATAAATTGAAGGCATACAGAACGTCTTATGCCGTCTATTTCTATGCGATAAGGTTTTAAGTTAAAATTTCCAAAGATCGGATAAATATTTCATATAATTAATCTTTCCGGAAACGATAAACTGCTTAAGATGAAGTATTATGCAGAGGTAAATTAGTCAGAATGGCGTCTAGTATTTTATAGTTTGTATCAGGAAAAAACGCTGTTATTGTATTTCACGACATTACTGTTAATTAGTACAAACTAAAAACTTAGACTAATGCGCTTTCTCTGAAAATATCTGTTAATATAGATAATCGGAGACAAGTTTTTCTCTATAAATGGGTCAGCAATCCAACTTCCAGTTCGAAGACACGAAGTTCGAATTACGACTATCTATCTTTCCGGAAGTTATGTGTGATCAATATTGATGACTAACAAAATTTTGTTACTCCTATTTCATTCAAGTCTAGAAAATTCGTCCTTGTCTTAGCATAATTGCCTACGCCTACGTTTCACAATTTTAAACGTAAAATTACACCAACTATTTTTTCGCATAAAATAAACAACCTAATTGGTTAACGTAATCTGATCTAGATTCTTAACACAATATACTAATACTAAACCTCTGTGAAATGGTCTAGCCGCTGAGCTATCGAGGATCTAAATGTCTTACATCAATATTCTGTCCACATTTATCATGAAAAACAGCTAGTTATTCATAAGCTTTCACAACTAATCCGCTGTGACGTGGGATTTATCCGCGTACAAATATTAATAAAATTCTCCGTACTTTACTCCGTGTCCCGGGTGATAATTCCCCTCGCTGCTGGCTAAGAGCAAACATTAATTACACCATAATGTCTCTGTTGTTTATAATTAACGAAATATACTTCCGTCTTGAATGATAATAATGGAAAACGGTACATAATTGGGCTCCATGTACCTGGTTACTTAACCTCTAAACCTTGTGATGTACTACAAAGCATTTCTAAGAATATTTCATGTAAACCGTTCGGAGCGTTTCCCAAATCGACGCTCTGCATAAAATATGAGGTGTTTTTTTTTTATCTTTTTGTACCTAAATGTTTTTGTTTACTTGTATATTTGTAAGCAATGGTAAGTTTGTAGCATATATTTTTTGGCTAGCTTGCTTAATATTCTGAGATTGATGGATAGAATGCCACGTGTCGCTAAATTCGACTGCACGATAAAAGTTCCGTGGTCATATTACATAACATAACGTCACACCTTTTTCTACTACGATATTTATCACACATAACTTCCGAAAAGAATTATTATTATAAATTTAGATAGGGATAGGAAGAGATGAGAAGAAGTTGGGCCTCGATCGAAACGCAGCATAAACCACTTTAGGTCGATGTTCTGAGAGGTAGTATTTCACCAGTAGAGTCAGCCCATTCATGCGAACCGATTTTTTTTATCATTTTTGATTGAATCAGCAGCGGGCAGCCACCACCGAGACTATTATAAAATCCTAATCCTAATCCTAAATTTCGCAAAGATAAACTTTTTAAACATTTTTAATATATGCGATGCGCCTCGTGGCGCCTCGTGGCGCATTGGTAAAACTACCGGCTGCAGCAATGAGGTCGGGGGTTCGATTCCCACCCGAGCACACAAATATTTGTGACAAACATGAATATTTGTGTGGCGTCTGGGTGTTTTTCTATGTATTTTAAGTATGTATTTACAAAAGAAAAGTATATATGTATTAATATCCGTTATCTAGTATCCATAACACAAGCATATAGTTGCTTAGCTTGGAACTAGAGGGCGCTGTGTATATTGTGTCCAAGATATTATTATTATTAATAGCCTGATAGTTAGCCGTTTCTGATAGATAGTTCATGTTATGCTATTGTAATTAATTCAACACATATGAAATTTTATTTTATACGTGAGATTGCTTCGTATGAATTTTGCAAAGCTTGTTGCTTATTAAAGAAATAACAAATTATGCATATTTTTCAAAGTAGTGTTATGAAAGAGATACATACCGCTCGTGACTTGAAGAGTTGTTGCGAAGAGGCATAGTATTGAAAGCGACAGGCATCCGAGCGAGTTGAGCCAATATGCCGCGGCCATACTGTATCCTAAACAATAAACAATCATTATTCCAAGTTTCAGTAAGAAACCGACTGAAAATATGAAGATGTATTCGTTCTTATGAAATTTACATCAGCGTCACCTAGTAGATATGATCGAAACTGTGTAAAACGGTCGGCATTCGCACCCCATTATACGAAATATAGGCTTCGAGGGTTGCTTAGTGGTTCAGCATGAAATATCTAGATGGCGCTGTTTTAGCAAATTTGATTTAAACTATATATTTAATTTTATTATTAATAATTAAAATGTGTGCACCTACTAAAAAAATAAAAGGAATTCTATTATTAAAATAGAAATTAAAATTATTTATTAGAACCATGTCAACTATAAACATCTACACAAAAATTAGTAGTCGTAGATTAGCTCTATATTTTTACTAAAAAATTTACATTATCTCCACTTAGAAGCCGTTTGATATAATGTGGCACACGATGAAAACAGAAAATTAAGAAAACGCTATTTAACCTGGAAATTACACCTTTTTATTATGTACGCATTTTTTATCGAATTTAGCTTTATGGCTGCAGCATTTCATATAGAAAGTTTTAGCACTGTATCAAGTATTATCGATGCATTATTTAATAACTATGTATACATAGTTTATTTTTGCTTATTATAAATATTTGCGATCGAATGAGTATCGAACCACCAGGCAGGTCTTAGGAGTTGGCAATATTACCAACGCACCAATATTTTTTTAATGGGATAGGTGGGCAAACAAGCAGGCGTGTCACTCAATGGCAAGCAACAAACGCCGCCTATAAACACCTGTATACAGATAGTGTTGCAGGCCTTTACAATGGGATATGGTCGGAAGTGGGATGAGAAGGGAAGAGGGGAGGGGGTTGGGCCTCCGGATACATCTTTCACTGAGCAAAATGCGGCATAAGCCTTTACATCGATATTATGAGAGGTATTCGTGCAGCCAACTGTTTGGCTCTACCACTGTTATAGTAATATACCTAAGTATTGTATATTCGACCGAAATTTGTTGTAATTAATATTGACTAATATTAAATATTTCACTAATATTAATTATATACTTCTTACTTCTTAACCCCAAATTTTTGGGGTAAAATTCGCCGTATTTGCAGGCACTTATGCCTTAGCATACACGGCGCTAGCCAAAGCTACAATGTATGTACATGTAGTATGTAATGAACTATGATTGTAATATTAGTAATTTTAATAGTGAAGTAACAAAATAAGGAATTACCATATCGTCAGCATGTGTGATAGCGACGCGCCGGTCCGTCCACAACAGATCACCTGGGACAAACAAAACAAACAATATTAGGTAATGTCTGAAAAACTTTAATACTTATTTTCACAAAAAAACTGTCTTTATTACACAAAACAAATAAATTACTTATTTTAAAGAAACCGAGAGAACCTCTCGCGTCTTCAATCTCGAAGAGGGGGCTCTTCGAGATTGCAGACGGGAGAGAATTGAATAAAACTTTGTTAATTTTTTTGTGATTGTGGGGAATGTCTCGCTGTGAATATTATTTTGTGTTATACGAAGGTATTTATAAGTTATTGTAAAATTGTGTACGATGTAATATGTATATCCATAACTTCCGGTCCTATTCCATCGAATGAAAAATAATTAATTAAGCGTGAAATAAAAATATTAAAAAAGAAATGGCGCTATCCATACCTATCGGGCATCGATAGCGTGAAGATATTAACTTATGCATATTGGAATATCCACTATACATACTAACAAAAACTTGATGAAATATAACGTAGGTACGTTACCCAGAATTTCCTTGCTGAAAAGAAATTTTGATACTTTTCACACATGCTGTAAATACACTTATTTTAACTCCAGGTGGCCCAGCAGATCACCTTTCCAATATTTGCGAAGGAAATATTTTTAGAATATATAGTGTTATGTTTCAAAGGGCCTCTAAATAATTTTATAATGTAGAGGAACCTTGTAGGTGATTAGGTTTTTGAGCCGTTTGGTGTGGAGACTCTAGGGACATAAGGTGCTCGTGCACATCAAGATCTTGAAAAGACACTGATCGCGGCCTATTGTGACCAGAGAGCTGGTTGCTATTTTTTGCACAGAGGAATAACATTGCCATTCAACGTGGCCATGCGGTCAGTCTTCTGTGCCCGCAGCCAGTAGTGCTGCTAGTAGACCGAGATGGAAAGAAATTGATTTCAGCTTTAATTGTGTATATTGTAAATAATGTAATTTATATTTTTTTTACTATTTTAGAGGTTATTCGTGAACCTCTTAATAAACTTTAAACGATATTATCTTCGGTAACTGCCAGTATCATGACTGCGGCCTCGAGATCAGTTAATACAAAATCATTACGTCACAAGATAATCGAAAATCGCCAATTTCAACTGTAAGACGAGGCCAAAATCGACCTTCCAAATTGGGTCAGCCAGCGATCCGTAACAACTTTCTTTATTGAGTTACGCGTGGCGACCCCTGGCGGGAGCGGCGGGACATGTTGAACCTCATAAAATTGCGATTACCTTCTCATCTCTACTTACATTACGTGACTACTCTTTTATAGGTATGTGTTCATATACATTTAACTTCCGTAACTTTGTGTCAGCAAAATACGATCAATACCTACGTTTAAGAAATAATATTTATTTAGGTAGTTGACTGCGTATCAAATACAACTGTAACTTCATGCCGATATACTGAATCAATTTTCGTTTCTCGAAGGTCCCAAAAATCACCGGACGCTATTTTTGTTAGACATCGGTTTGCTATCGCTAGAAATCTTTTATTTACATTTTTTCAGTTCCTCTTCATACTACTACTATGCTAAATCTATCATTTGCACTCGTGTAATAGCTAGCTGAGCTTATCGCTGTACTTAGCTATGGAAACAATTTAAAAATCATCGATATTTACACCCAACCTCGTTTACGTAGGTTACATGTGTATAAGCATTTATGATAGCTAGTATTTGCAATATAAATAAAGACACCAACACAGCAAGAATCTAGAAAATGTTCTAGATTGACTGATTGATTGAAGGTCTATTAAGCTATGATTCAGTTACAAGCATCCAAACATGTACACAAACTTTCGTATTTTTAATAATAATATACTTAGTAACATTAGAAGTCTTCCGAAGACGTATCTGAAAAGTATTTGATGGCTATGTTACTCGTAAGTAGGTAGACAAAATGAAACTCTCCTCAACGTTTATATAAGAGTGGAGTGAAGTGAACAGACTTTATTTTAACATAGACAAATGTTCAGTGATGTCGTACAGCCGCGCCCGTGTTCATCGTCTTCACCAGTATCACATAAACGGCACTCCATTCGCACGCGCTTCTGAAGTTAAAGATTTAGGCATAGTTTTTAATGTTGATCTAAATTTTCGGAAGCATATAACTGTAGTTTGCAAGAAGGCTTTTAGAAATTTAGGATTTGTCTTACGTCATGGGAGTCAATTCACGAATTTTAGGGCATTAAAAATGCTTTATGAAGCTCTTGTGAGAAGCCACTTAGAATACAATTCAATTATATGGTCTCCTCACGAGCTCAAGTATAAAATTATGTTGGAGAGAATCCAAAATAAATTTCTCAGATTTTTGTATTTTAAAATGTATGGAGTATACCCGGGTTATCCACTTCTATATCCGACCCTATTTGTGTTAGGGATGGTAGGTTACACGAAGCTGGAAATTAGAAGAGACGTTGCCCTAGCAATGTATTTATTTCAAGTCCTGCGCGGGAAGATACATAACCCGGCTATATTAGAGATACTAGGTTTATGTGTACCGGACGAGTACAGAGGTCGGCGGCGGCGGCCGGCACTGCTGGCCGTGCCGCGAGCGCGCACCAACCTGCTGCAGCAGGCGCCTGTGACGCGAGCACTGCGGGCGCTCAACGCGCTCTCCGAGAACTTGGATCTATTCTCATGCTCACTGAGCGAGTTCACAAAGGTCGCATATAGGACGCTTTAATTTATTGTACTATAATATATATGATAATATTAGATTTAGTTAGTTGTTACACTATTGTATTGGGTTAGCCTGTAAGGATAGTTGTAATTTTTTGGAATAAATAAATAAATAAATAAATAAGTCAGTTTACTTTTAATAGTGGTATAACCACACCACATAAATGAATCAAATCGGTAAAATAGCACGAATTCACAGTAAAATCGACGTAATCGAACCTGACTGTTGCGTATGTTCATGGGCGGCACTGGTCACTTAACACCTGGTTTGTCTCCCCTCTCACTATAATTTACTCGCGACAAACACATGGCTGAATATACTCATACATAACCATAACTCATAACTTCGTAAATGGACCACCAGCGCTCCGGCGCCTTCTATTCAATTATTCATCAGAACATTAAAGTTCTAAACCTGTCCTTAAAATATTCTAATTCAATGTTTATATGCAAAAATGTAATCTCCACTTATGATTAGTTATTTAATTATGCAAACTCTTTATATCCGTCTGTTCCGGCTTTACGCTTAAAGTAGTAGAACGATGTAAGTATGTGACATGGTGATAGCGTGACAGATAGCTTAAGTGTTACATATTATGTCCATGAGTGGTGCTAATAGTACTATCAGGTGACTCATTTGTCTGATTGCACCCTTATCCTATATAAAAAGTACTGTATGCTACCTGTATCAAGGAAGCTGAGAAACTCATTAAAGTTCCAGTTTATCTCACAATTATTTAATCAATAGCGAATCGCAAGTGTAAGTAAGTAAGTATAAGTTGATATGTCTGCTAAAATAATCAAACGCGGTGGAACCTGTGTCCGGGACGCTCTGGACGTGGAGGCGTGCTGTAATATATGTATGAGCTGCCTGCTTTACGCAGATGACGCCGTGCTTTTACCCGTATCGTCGTCGGACCTAATACTAGTCGCTATTATGAAAGAAAGTTAAGTTGTTAAGTTATATATTTATCTAACGCCCGAATACTGAACCGCCACTCAAATCTGACAATCATTAAAGTGCTACTTACTGCTCAAATTTCAAATATTCTGTCTAATGTGACAGCTACTTAAACGCTTAAGTGGCGCTTATATATTTGAGTGGCGGTTCAGTTTTCGGGCGTAAGTAAAGTAAAGTTATATATAACTTTACATACTTGCGATTCGATATTGATTAAATAATTGTGAGATAAACTGGAACTTTATATATTATTTTTATTTTTTATTTATTTTTTATATTATATACATTACTAGCTGACCCGGCGAACTTTGTTGCGCCTCAAAAGTAAGAAATGAGTAAAATTTGGATATCTTGAGTTTAGATTTGTGCTATTAATCAGCTTTAACTGCTGTCCCGCTATGTTAATACTGCAATATCTTCGAAAATATTCGTTTAAATTGCATGCTGTAAAGGGCCAGGATCATCTATATTACATGCACAGTCTATTTAAGACACATATTTGGATGAAAATTTATGCTGTAACGTTTATAATCGCTTCGTAAATAAGTCATTATTTCTCGGAAAAAGTTAAAAAATAAAAATGGTCATTGTGGGTTATCTCTAAGACATATCCCCTCGCGGACTTTTTTGTAGACCTTTTAAAGGTGTATAATAATGTAGTACGTTGTTTTGATTTATCACTTAGAGTTCAGGCAGCGTTTGCGATTAAAGTTCTAAATCTTGAAAATTATCACTTTTTTTACTACATTATACATGAATTATAGATCAAAACCAACCCCGTTGATACCCTCTAACTATTAAAAAAACCGCATCAAAATCCTTTGCTTGGTTTTAAAGATATACGCATATAAGGGTACAGACAGCGGAAAGTGACTTTGTTTTATACTATGTAATGATGATGAATTTAAAAACTTTACATATGATAACATGACTTGACATAACTTCACGCCTTTTTCTACCAGAAGGTGTAGGCAGTGGCTGTTAAGCCTCGACTCGCCGTTATGTTTACGTCCCAAATGGAATAGGTGGCAAATCTATTGCCATACTGGGCAAAAAGTTTTAAGTCTTTGATAATTTTCACACATAACTTCCGAAAAGAACTTCGAATAATCATTGGTGTGAGCCAGTGTGAAGATTCGAACCCGCCACATCTAGATTTAGAAGCGGGTGCTCGACCACTGGACCACCGAGACTTTTGTTTACATTACATTGGAAAGTAAGCCTTTCTAGCAGTCATCTTTCATAATAACGACTAGTATTAGGTCCGACGACGATACGGGTAAAAGCACGGCGTCATCTGCGTAAAGCAGGCAGCTCATACATATATTACAGGACGCCTCCACGTCCAGAGCGTCCCGGACACAGGTTCCACCGCGTTTGATCATTTCAGCAGACATCATATCAATTCCAGCTGCCTTATCATTTTTCATACTTCGTATCGACCATTCAATCTCATAGTCTTCGTCAAATGTTGGCGCAGCCGCGTCAGTTGTAGACTGAAGAGTAGTGTCCAACATAATATTATAATAATACTTAGTCAAAGCGTTACGCGGTCAATTTCAACCAGTGATTTTAACAAATAAGTTAAGGCGAATATGACAGCGCACTTTGCCGCTTCTCTACGAATAATACCTTTGAATAAATAACAATACTAAGTTTTGAAGATATCTCTATGGACCACTCATCATCAATAAATGCGTAAGGAACGGCCAAGTTTCAAAAACTTTTGATTTACGGGCGTGTTCCATCAACACTGTGCCAATAAATTCACCTTGAGGTGTCAGATATTCACCAGATATTTCACGATATTTAAATGGGATCGTTACGGAATAAATTTCTTACGTGCAAAGAGAGAATATGAAATATCCATCTTTAAATAATGGAAAAACGGAAAGAGAATAAAAACGTTCCAATTCTCTACTACGTGAACCTCCTTTTTTGAATTCCATTGTATATCAACGTTATGTTTTCAAAAAAAAAAGTTATTCCTTTTTTAAACTACGTGTGTAACGTTTATGTGAGTAGCGTAAGAATCACGTGCGCATTGCCGTACCTTTTACAATCTATCCACACAAGACTTTTCAAGAAGATGGGTTTTTAGAGAAATTTACCGTTGGCTAAGAGGAGACCCCGGAGTTGAGTTGGTAAATCCATCCCTAAGTTTATTATTAGTATTCATTAAGACAAATTAAATGTTCAAACTTCCCTCATGTCTTGCTTATCCTGTGCCTTAGCCAAATTCTATTTAAGCATCCTCAAAATATTCTTTTGAGAAAACAACTCTAGGTCCGTAGCTGCTACACCTCTACGAGTACTTCGTAGTATTTAACTACGCTTAATGGTGTAACTTAATTTAATCGAACTGTGAACATTACATAATAATATTGAGATTAATTCACAATCTAGCTATTAGTTATCAGAAATCCTGTCCTGGGAGAAGAAGAAAAAGTAAGTACTGCCTATGCCCTGTACCCTGCGACGTGACGATGCTAGACAATGTTTGCACAATGCTAAAACAGCTCTATTATTCAAAAGCTGTGAATGGCGCCAATAATTTATATTAAAATACCACAGCATATAAAAGTTTGTACAACATAAAAAGATTCAAAAATATTTTACAAACTCGGATATCTATGGTTAAAAGTAAATTGACCGAAACTTTTGTTACCAATTTATATATTGTATAGCTATTGGCTGAACATTTATCCTATGTACCTAACTATTTTTATTTGCAGACATTTTAAATAGTTTTCCATTATTTATTTCATTATTAGTCTCGGTGGTCCAGTGGTCGATCGAGCACGCGGCTTCTGATCCAGAGGTCCGGGTTCGAATCCTGACACTAGCTCACACCAATGACTTATCGAAATTGTTTTCAGAAGTTATGTGTGAAAAATATCGATGACTGAAAAACATTGTGCCCGGTATGGCAATAGGTTCGCCACCTATTCCATTTGGGACGTAAAACATAACGGCGAGACGAGGCTTAACAGCCACTGCCTACACCTTCGGGTATCAAAGGCGTGAAGTTATGTTATGTTATTTCATTATTGTAATTGACATTTTTTGGTGTCTTTTTTCTCCTTTTCTGTGTATAACATAACATTCATACGCTTCTTTTGGCAAATTTTGGAGATACTCTAAAAATAAGAATATATAATTTAATATTAAATTTTTGTTTATCATTACATAGTATAAAACAAAGTCACTTTCCGCTGTCTGTGCACTTATATGCGCATATCTTTAAAACTACGCAACGGATTTCGATGCGGTTTTTTTAATAGTTAGAGGGTGTCAACAGGGGTGGTTTTGATCTATAATTTATGTATACTATAGTGAAAAAAAGTGATAATTTTCAAGATTTAGAACTTTAATAGCAAACGCTGCCGGAACCCTAAGGAATAAATCAAAACAACGTACTACATTATTATACACCTAATACACCAAGGTCTACAAATAGGTCCGCGAGAGCATATGTCTATCTCTTAGGAATAACCCACAATGACCATTTTTATTTTTTTATTTTTACGAGAAATAATGGCCTATTTATGAAGCGATTTTAAACATTACACACACAGTTGACGATGAGCCCCACCCACTTCCCCATCCTTCCCTACCCCCTGTCCCTTAAAGATCGGCAATGCAACAGTAACACTATATGACTCTCTTTCACTTGAAAACTAGATGGCGCTGTGTGTACATAACGTAGAAAAGTGATAGACACAACAACAACACCAATATTATTGCATTAATATTTTGTACAAATCCCACCACTTTATAAGTGTAAGTAAACAAACCCGTGTGCGCTTATTGCACATTTGTGACATGAATAATTGATGTGTGTTTAAAATGGCGCACGTGCTGACTTTGTACAGCTGATGACGACCAAGAGAATACCATTTTATATGATACTGAAATCTTTATCCATGTAAAGAAAACTGTGTACAACACATGTATAGTTAAAAAGTTAAAACATTGTGTTTAAATTTTATGAATAAAATTCATGCGCATGGGATTCAAATAAAAATTTAAATGCTCCTTATTAAATGGGATATCTGCTAGTAAAAAGAAAGAAAAAAGAGAGAAAGTCAGAGGAGAAGTTAAAGATAATAAAAAAAGAAAAAATAAGAAAATTATGTTAAAATTACAAACAGCCACAATTTTATTTATTTGTACAGATAAATTCAGTTGCCTGAAAACCCCGTTTATCCCAATGCGCTTGTGGGATTAAGGAAGGGTTGAGATTATGGCAGTAGAATTATAGAAGTTCTTACCGGAGTATTTATTATATCTATATGTTTACGGGCACAACTAGTAACTGAAATGCCCGGATAGAATTTAGCTGGAGAGGAGTCGTTAAATATATTATATTGATCTTTGTCGTAACAGTGATGTGGCATAACCAAAATAGCCACGAAAAAAATATTTTCATGGTGGTACAAAATAGACAGAGAGAACAGAGCGCCATAAGGCACGATTCTTACACACCTCAATAGCTTCTCTGACTTTCGTAACTCTTGACCACGGTTTTTAAGGCGGAAATCACATTCCTCCAGGTCGTCTAATTTGGTCGGGGTAAATTTGTCGTGGTTGTCCTCGACTCGTATATATGCTCTATCAACCCTGCATAATCTGTTCTTTTTACACCAACATTTATCTTTCAATCGAACTTCCTTCCTTACAACCTTGTTTTTCATTTTGAACACATTACACAAAACTTTTACCACGATGGTAATTTATTATTTTCAATTTTATAACACATTTTGTAGAGAGACTAATTTTATATGAATTGGCAACGGTTCCTGAACTTGGAAGGTCTTCAACAAACTTAACTTATCGAAAGTTTACGATGATGTATCGGCGACTCGAGAAATTATGCCCAATGTCCCTAATTCAATGAGCTCACCAAGCAAACCTGCATTCCAAGCTTGGTTAGGTACCCTATTTTTTTAACAGATAGGGGCAAACAAGGAAGCTTGTCACCTGGTGTTAAGTGACTAGCGCTGCCCATGGAAACCTGCAACACATATAGTATTACAGTCGCATTGTCGGTCGTTAATATAGATTAAGGAATGGGATTAAAAATGGAAGAGAGAATCCATATAATATTTCACCTAACGAAACGCGGCATGAGCTACTCAACTTCGATTTTCTGATAGGTCGTGTGTGACTGAAAGTTTGGTTATTATGGACTTTAGTGTATACAAAAGAAAATAGTAATTTGTTACTGGAATAAAGTGGAATAAATCTGCAATTAAACTCACCCTACCTAATATAAGATGATTTTTTTTTATGGGATAGTAGGGCAAACGAGCAGGCGTGTCACCTGATGGTAAGCAATCAACGCCGTCCATGGACACCAGCAACACATATTGTGTTACTGTAGCGTTGCCGACCTTTAAGGGATAGGGGATAGGAAAGGACGGGGAAGGGGGGTGGGCCTCCGGGTACCTCTCTCATCGAACGAAACGCGGCATGAGCCACTTTACGTCGGTCTTCTGAGAGGTCGTGGTATTTCACCGGTCGAGCCGGCCCATTCATGCAACGAACTGCTTGGCTCTACCACTGTTGATATACATCAAATATGGATTTCTCGTAAGCTTTTGAGATAGTTTTAGACATCGTATATCGCAATCAACTATTGGATATCTCTATTATAGGGTGTCTTATTGACCGAATTTTATCTACGAAAAGAATACAATTTATATAGTCATGTTAGCTTATTTTTTTGCGGTAGTAGGCAAATGAGCACCTGTATAAGTGACAAGGCCGCCACAATTGCGTCGCCGGCTTTGAGATAGGATAGAGAGGTAATCGGAAATAGCTGGGCAGCAGGATAAGCAGGTGGACCGTTTTCACAGAACGAACAGCGGCATAAGCCACTTTACGTCGATATTCTGAGACGTCGTAGCATTTTGCCGGCTGAGGCAGGCCATTCATAAAATGAATTGCATGGCTCTATCACTATTTTCTACGTTTCTAAGTTTAGTAAATGAAGCTTGTGTTAAAAATATAAATTTTGCTAAGCAATTAAATGGTCGTGTTATGGAAACTATACAACAGATATACTTTTTCGTAAATATATATTTATAATAACATAAAAAAAACCTCCAGACACTTATAGGTTTCTTTGCCCTTCTTTTTTTTCATTTTTACATTTAAACTTAAACTTAGTAATTTGTGTTAAAAAAATATGAAAAAAAAAAGTACTTTGCAATGTACGTACGTAAATGTTTTTTTTATTCAGGCAACAGCTAAAGCTTCGCTCAGCTAAAGTTCAAATTTTTCGCATTACCGTTATTCTAAACTATTCAAATTGAAAAATCTTTGAATTTGTTCTTTTCCTCGAAGCTACATATCTATTTCGTGAAGATTTGTTTTTGGATTTGTTTTCTCTCATTGAAAACTTTTTAGTTTCTTTATGTTGTTGTAAATAATTTTATTCAGGAGAGTTTTGGCGGGACTGTGGAAGCGACATGTCCGTTATTTGCATTATTGTCTCAAATCTGTGTTTCAATGTATATTATTGGATAACATTCGTGGCGTTTTATTTAATAAATGTTCGTATATGAGTGCAAATGTGGGAAGTGGTGTAAATATCGTGTTTAGTGTGCTCTTCTACATTGTCGTCAAAACTCCCTCAGACCATCATGCATAAAGTGCCACGACTTTATGAATGATTAGGTTAGGTTAAGCTGTAGGTTCAGGCTAGGTTAGGTTAAGTTTAGTTTAGGTTAAGAATGAAGATGTTATTTATAACAAAAAGACTCGACTTAAAGGTCTTAGCAACCAGGTCGTTAAATCTTAAGAAAAAAAAAAATATTCAGGTTATTTCAGTATTTCTTTTGTTATTTCCAGTTGCAATTGTCATTTGACGTTTTCACATTAATTTTATTCATTTTCCAGTTATGCAGACGTTATGGGTTCAAATACAAAACCACTCATTAATTATAAAAAGGTTTTTATTTATCATTATTTTTCTCTACTAATACCAATTCTAGCGCGGGCTTAGACAATATTTATATTCATTAGAACTATAAGAACTTGATAATAAAAAAATCTATGAGGTAATTAAAGTTAAACTGTAAGCAAAAAAAACATATTTACAACTGCCACTGTCAAGTACTTAAATAGTTCACTCGCTCAGAAATTCCATCAGGCCAGTAAGAATGCCGTCGGAAGTTATTTTCGAATTAATCATCCCTGGCCTGACACCTGATCGGCAGATGCTCGAAGAGTTTCATTTATAATGTATTTTTCATTTGCTCAGAGTACATTGTAATATTACGGCGCATCGCACCTTTATTAAAAAATAGGGGAAGCGCACAGAAAACCGTTTAATATGCGTTAAATTTTGATAATGACCTATAAGGAAAGAGCTTCGCGTAATTTGTTAGCAGGAAATAATCTGATGAATATTAAATGAGCACTTAAAATATAAAATTCAAACTACGTATTAAAATCTTAAAAAAAAATGCGCAACAGAAACACGAACAATTGCTAGTTTGATATATTAATAAAATGGTCTTGCTTAGACGTTCCGCAGATTAGAAAATTCATTGGATTCACACTTCGTCGTTTCGGTATTTTATTAAAGTTTTTTATGAAACTTCTAACATTTGCGGAAAGATATAAACTATTTATAAGTCTCTCATCCAATTCCTCTTATTCCCTGTGCGCAGTCCATTTAATATCCGGTAGACAAGTCGTGACTCCCTTATATTGGCTGAAAATTATCATATAAATGGAGAAGGAATCGCTGGCCGGAGTCCTGTGGGAGCGCCGCTGCTTTGCGGCCCCGACATTGAAATTGGGTGATTAACTTTTTGATCCTCTAACAGAACCGTTTACAATATTACTTTGATTTACACTCTTTACTTTGAGGCAGTTTTTTATGGATAAAAAGGTCAAACAATAATTGCAACAATGAGAGGGTCACTGTTTCATTATCCTTTAGGATAGGATTGAGAAGGGAGGATGAGTTAGAAGGGAGTGGGCCACCGGATACCTCTCTCACCGAAGGAAATTCACCCCGCATTAGTTACGTAAAGTCGATTTCTTTTTTTTGAGAAGTCGTGCTATTTCATCGGTCCAGCCGGCCCATTCCTTGATGAGATGCTTACAATTGAATGTGATGAAATCGAAATTTGTGGAGTTTAAGAGAGAAGAAATCAGAATGAATGCAAGAATAATGGTAAATGATGTAGTGCTGGAGCAGGTGGAAGGACAGTATATTTTGGATGCTTATTTAGAAGGGATACCACGGATGTAAAAAAGAGTAGCGTTAGGAAACATTCTAAATGGAGCGTTGGGCAGACTTTGGGTGCTAAAAATGTAAAGCTTAACTTCTCAGAAAAGAATCCAACGCAACTTATGGAAGCGAGTTGGGGATGGCAGAGTGCGCATGAAAATCATATAGACGCGGTCGAAATGAGGGCACTGCACAAAATTTGCGGAGTGTCGCTCGCCGATCGCGTCGTTAAGGTAGTGAATTGAAAGAGAAGGTCGATAAGGAAAGGCAGGTCCTGGTATTTCGAACGAGATGATGATGATGCGAGATTGGCTAAGCAGATATACAATGCAATAGCGGGTGGGTGTAGGAGTTGTCCTCGACTCGTACACTTTCATTTCACACTTTCTCGCTTTCCATGAGAAATTATACGTAAAGTAATCAAATTGATCCTGGGATCCCAGTAAACTGCTTTAATTTGTAGGATTTAAATACAATAGAACTTATCGCTGGTAAATATGAAATGTCAGAATTTTAAGGATCAAAACTTTTTGCGGCGTCCTAATTTACTTTTTCAAATTTAAAGTAGGCTATCATTTAACTATATTAACAATTCTTCATCCAGATCACTCTCACCGGATATCTTTTTAAATACAGAATTTGTCAGTATCTCACAAAATTATTAAACTGGCAATAGATTTCCCCACTTTTAGTATTTCGGATTTAAAAAAACAACATAGAGTTGGGCAAAATTACCACTGTCTATGTCTGAACGTATAAGTTAAGTCGTGATCTTAAAATACATATACATACTGACAAATCTAAATAGAACAAAATAGATAAGTAGATAAAGACAGACGAAAATACCTACGGTAGGTATTTTCGTGCCTTTGAAGTCAATACCGGCGCTCTTGCACATTAGAGATTCTGAATTCCTCAGCAAGTGACTCTCCTTCGTGCGTCGAGTTCCGAACACGAAATTACTACACATGCCAATGTATTACCCGAATATCACACATAACTTATTTAAAACAATTCCAAGGAATTTTATATGTTCAAAACGTTTTCAAACAATCTATACCTACTATATATACATATTATAAAGCTGAAGACATTGTTTTGTAGAAAACAAGGTTGTAAGGAAGGAAGTCGGATTGAAAGAGAGTGTCGGTGTAAAAGTAAGAAACCATGATCCGATGGTTCGGACATGTAGAAAGAATGGATGATGCAAGATTGACTAAGCAGACATACAATGCAAAAGTGGATGGATGTAGGAGACGAGGCCGGCCAAGACATACATTCCATGACCAAATAGAACGCGTTCTGGAGGAACATGATGTTAGGAGCCTCAAAAATAGACGCGCGTGCATGAAAAGAGTTATAAAAGTCAACAAAGCGAGTAAGGTGTGTAAGAATCATGCCTTATGGTGCTCCGTTCTCTCTGCCTAAGCCGCAAGGGATTTAGCGTGAATTTATGTAAGTATGTATGTAAGAAATTATTTGTTTGAACGCGCTAATCTCAGGAACATTTTTGTATTGTTCATTCCATTGCGAGTTGCGACTAATAGAAGCGGAGCACTAACTTTTTTAGCGGTTATTATATCATCATAATTAGTTTAATTTATAAGTTTGAACATTATTAGGATTCAATGGTTATTCATTATGGTTCAAGACTGTAATATGAATGTCTTTTATGTTTCCCGGGATTGAAACATAATCATGCCATAGATTTGTAATTTACAGAGTTTGATCAGAGACCATAAAATTGCAAAAGATTATCTATGCATGTTTGCATAAATATACGGTAATGAATGGTAGTATAAATAACGTGTTATTCATTGAAAATTATTTATTTATTTACCAATAATTTTAATAAAATATTAGCATTCATTACTTCTTCTCTATATAAACTATAAGTGTGCGAAATTTCCAACTCCTCTGTCCGCTCAATTTTCGTAAACAAGGATTCAAAGTTTTCGCTTCACGTATTAATGTATAGATACTAGCTGAGTTTTTACAAAACAAATAACATACAGGGTTTGATCGTAGATGTGTGAAAATTTAGTGATGTCTTATATATTTTTCTACATTGTTTCATAAAAAAATTAAACACCAATAATAAATTAATAAGTATTTATTCAATATTTAAAAAAATATATTAATGAGATGAAATATAGATGTCATATTCTCAGACCTACCCGATATGCACACAACATTTTACGAATATAGTATCTAACTAACACGAAAATTTTATATATTAGATAGATACTGTATAGGTTATGTCAATATACCTTTTAATTTCTACACGTTTTAGCAATTTTTTTTACAGATCAATATTTTATTAGCGGATTTCATTCGTTGATTAGATTTACCCTCGCATAAAGTTGTGCCGAACGGAGGGTTCAAGTTTATGAAATGCAATTTTATAAATTAAAACCTCATATTGTGAGAAAGATTACCCCGTTGGCGCTGTCGTATAAATATAAGGTCGTGCCTCAATTTCGGGTTTGTTTATATATTGGATGCTTCCGTTATAAAAGTTAACGCGAAGATATGGTGTTTAAGTACTTCAATTTTTAATCAAGGAGTCACGAATTCGTATCCTGGCAAATCAAATTTAATATATTCCACTAATTAACTTTACGTGTGTATATATATATATATATATATTTGTATATATTAATAATACTACTAGTAATAAATACTTATACAATGTACAACTGTCAGTGGCATTCTATGGGGGAGGCCTACGTCCACCACTGGACCTTAAAAGGATGAATGATGACAATACACAAACACCTATTATTGTACAGATAGATCGTTTGCATTGAATCTTAATAATGGCACAGATAACTTGAATCAAGCGAATATACATTTTATCATTTTTATCATATTATAAGGACCATGCTTTCATCAAACTTGTAAGATTTATAAAAGGAGATTTCAGAAGTATCTACATAAACATTTCTATTTAATTAAGCTGCTAACAATGGTGTACTCAATCAAATATGACTTCTACAGATGTATGTTGAAGAGGCTGCGACAATATCTAAAAGTCTCAAGTTTTACAGAGACAGAATACGGACCGCGATGCGAAAATCAATAGCCTTCCCGCTTTAATATCTAACAGTGTTATTATTACTACTATATGCATTATTATTTTTAAGTGTCAAAAAATGTATCCAAGTTTGTTGACAGTGGGTTGGCTGTATCGTTATCAGACGGCGGTTTATCGCCAACACGCCGACTCGGTGCGCCCCCCCAAGTCGATCTGTCTCTACCACGCCCTCGGAGATCCAAGCGGATGCTGCGTCATGGACCTGACTTGCTCTCGAAACTTATTGCAGATATTTTGTTGTCATATTATAATTGTGTAATAGACTTACCCGCGTGTTCGATGTCCCAGTTTGGGCGCCATTTAGCGCGTGTTCAATACGCGGCTAGCACAAGTGACATGGGCAGGGTCGCGGGGACGGTCGACTCGCGACTGCCGCGTCGCGCTGTGGCGCGTGCGTGCTGATGTTCAGCGCATGTGCGCACCGACCCACCTACCTACCACATTTTGTTTTCCTTCGCGATTCCGTATCGGGCTTTAGTAAAAGCCGCAGAAAACGAGATTATTCTCTCGTATAGATACGTATCTGTAACGCATAAAGTATTCCAATGAAGGTTCGCTAAACTTTTATGAGACATTCTAAGGGTTTATCCGTGCTGTGAATTGCAATGGTCACGATAGGTATAAATTTCTATATAAAAACATAACTATATCTAATAAATAGAGACATATCATCCACTTAGAACAAATTTTCCAATGTTACTGTACCTAATTTCACGCTCATAATACCGAAAGGTATGAGCAGCAGCAATTGTTGAGTGGCGTAACTAATAACGCGGGCCTGAGAACCCGGGACTTCTAAACTAGGTGGCAGAGTGCTAAGCCGCTATGTCTACGGGTCTAGAGAAGACGGTCGGCATCAGGACAAAACGCTGCGGGAAGAGATAAGGTGGCTCGTGGCACTAATCTCTACAAAAGTTCTTGGATTAAATGCCAATATTACCGAGTTAAATACAATATTGTTTTCGTCTTGATTATGGAAATCAACATTGGGTTTGGTGAATACTGCGCAACACTGACTGCACCTTGGTGTAGGTACCAATCATATCAACAAATTGCAAACAATACCTACTTTTTATTCTATAATCCAGCTATACTCTAAGTGTGTTCCGCGGAACCCTAGGGTTCCGTGATACCTCTGTCGGGGTTCCGCAAGAATTTAGAAATAAAAAAATCAAAACACCTCTCTCTGGTCGCTCCGCGGCTGTGCGGACTCCGCGGCCGCGCGGAGACAAAACGCTATGAATGTTATTTAATTATTTATTTGTATTTGTTTATGCTTGTGTTACATTAGCTGGTACAATCTATACTTATATTATTAAGCGGAAAAGTTTGTTTGTTTGTTTGAACGAGGTAATCTCAGAAGCCACCAGTTCGATTTCAAAAATTCTTTTAATGGCGTATAGTCCATTTATCGAGGAAGGTTTTAGGCTACATTATATTTTCAAATAAATTAGGGATCCCTACTATAAAACCAATAATGTAACCCAAGGTGTAAGTACGTGACCCTTACATTGCGAACGCTGCGAAAACTATTGAGTACAGAACAAAACAATGTACTACACTTTTATAGAGCGTATAATTGTCTACGAAAAAGGTCGCGAGAGCATATATCTAACTATTATAGTTATCGCACAATAAGGGTTTTTTGATTTTTTTAAATTAATTAAAATGATGTCGTTTTTCAAATTCTTTTTTTGTACCTTGGTATTAACTCTCCACAAAATAATTTGCTTCATTAAAAAGATAAATTTAAGGCCTTTCTAGAACTTTTTGAATGATCACATTTGGACATTTAATTCAAAAGATATTCACCGTGTACAAAATTTAAGTATTCAATTTCTAAGACAAATATGTTGCGCGGGGTCATGAGTGGATTTTTTTTACCTTTTTTAGGCGATACGAAGTTCGCGCGGTCTGCTAGTATCTCATAAGTTTGGTCTCAACAATTTTATACTTGTACAACGCGTTCGCTCTAAGTTTGCCGGTCTGTGGAATGCGCGTACCCTCCCCCACGTGACAACAAAACTTATAATGTGTCATAGTTTTACCCAAATATCTAACGTACACAATTTTTATTGTTACAATTAAATAAAAAATTTCGAACGTCATACACTCATACCTATCGCCAGCGGCAAACTTAAAACGAGCGGGTAGTATACTTGTAAGCGCTCAGTCTCTTTGATAAAAGCCGCCTCTGAATTAGACGCTATAGTTGTCAACAAGCGACTTTCGTCTCTAACTTCAAAGGATAAAGTCGATATTGTTTACAACGCTATTTTTACATTTCTGTTTTTATTTTTGCTTTTTGTTTATGAAAGGTGCCGACTCGAGTATTTTCGAGAATATTTGAGATCGAGTCTAGGACTAAGTATAAAAGCGGCGATCGCGCGTTGGCGTCGTCAGTTGATGATTAGCGTTCGGAGCGATAAGTTACTACCTACTTACAAGCTCGCTAGCGAGAAACTAGTGTCCATTGTTTTACTGCCTGCTGTATTCTGTTGTCTCAGTTTTATACATTTCTTCCCTGTAGGTTCTAAATTTAGTCTCTTATACGCAGTAACGATTGTGCATTATTTAAACCCCACTATCCTGACTTGTAACATTATAAATAAAGAAGAATGGAACGTTGGCTTAAAGGTGTTAAACGTGTTCCAACAACATCTTCTAATGACGCTGAATGTTCAAAAGGAATGCGCGCGGAGAATTTAGCAATCACCGATCCAGAAGATGATGCCACGAGTGCCACGACGTCAAGCTCGACGGTTTCACAGACGAAAAAAAGGAAGTATGATGAATCTTATATCAGTTTCGGATTTGTTGATTCCAACGGCTCACCTCTCTGCATGCTCTGTAGTAAACTGCTTCCTAATAGTTTCATGGCACCTGCCAAATTGCGTCGACATTTAGAAACCGTACACCCCGAGACTAAAGACAAGAATAAAGAATTTTTTGTTCGCAAAAAAGATCAGTTATTAGAAAGTCAAAAAAATATGATGCATGTAACACAAACTACCAACGAAAAGGCCACGGAGGCATCATATTTAGTTAGCTATCGCATTGCACAAGCAGGTGAAGCGCACACTATCGCTGAGAAATTAATAAAACCATGTGTATTAGACATAACAAAATGTATGCTTGATGAAAAATCTGCAAAGCATCTTTCTACTGTTCCGCTATCAAACGATACTGTTTCACGACGAATCCATGATCTGGCAAGCTACGTCAAACAAGAACTAGTTACACGTCTACAAAATACACGATTCGCTTTGCAAATGGACGAGTCGACTGATGTCGCTGGTTTGGCTATCCTGCTGGTTATTGATATATCCATTTTGATATATCCATTGAGATAGATCCATTGATATATCCATTGAGATATCCATATAAAAGTTCTTTTGAAGAAGACATGCTTATGTGTTCATCGCTGCTTACAAACACTACCGGGGAAGAAATTTTTAATAAAATAAATATATTTTTTGAAGAACATAATCTCAGTTGGAACAATTGCATTGACATTTGTACAGATGGGGCCAAGGCGATGACAGGTAAAACAGCAGGAGCAGTGTCACGAATGAAAAATAAAGCGCCTAATTGTAGTTCCAGTCATTGTATTCTGCATAGACAAGCACTTGCGATGAAGCAAATGCCGTCTAATCTAAAATTAGTTATGGATGAAGCGGTAAAAATAATTAATTTTATCAAATCACGACCACTACAATCCCGATTGTTCTCATTATTGTGTGAAGATTATGGCAGCAAACATAAAACACTGCTGCTCCATACAGAAGTGCGATGGCTGTCTCGGGGAAAAACTTTAACAAGGCTATTTGAACTTAGAGCCGAGTTACAAATGTTTTTTTCAGCAGATACTTCTTTTAATTTGAAGGACCGTTTGTATGATAAAACTTGGTTGTTCCGATTGTCTTTTATGGCGGATATCTTTCAAAAACTTAACGAATTAAATTTATCGTTGCAAGGTAAACAGACAACAGTGTTTCAGGCCTATAATAAAATAACTGCTTTTAAAAGAAAATTAGATTTTTGGATCATTTGCATTGGTAAGAAAGAAATAGAAAGTTTTACGTTACTCAGTGAGTTTGTTAGCGAAAACGACTCAGAAATGTTTGAAGATAATGTGTTTGAAGAATTGGTCCAATATCTCAGTTCGATGCGCGCATCTTTTGAAAAGTATTTTCCCGAAGAACACAATACAAAAATTAAAGTGAACTCCTGGATTCATAATCCTTTTTTACCCAACTTGGAAAAGCCTGAAAACATGTCAAATGAGATATATGAATCTCTTTTAGAAATGTCATCAGACACAAGTATGGAGTCATTGTTCAAAACGACGCCTCTTAATGATTTTTGGTGCAGAATCCAAGATGAATATGCAATGCTTGGCCAAATGGCTCTGGATATTCTTCTCCCGTTCCCAACTACATATTTGTGCGAAACAGGATTCTCTACCTACGCAGCCACGAAAACAAAATATCGCAATAGACTGGACGCCGAAGCTGATATGAGACTCCAACTTTCTTCCATCAAACCTGATATCAAGCAATTGATGAAAAATAAAAAACAGTTTCATACCTCCCACTAGTTAGATTTTTTCTTTTTTAATGTTTTCTATTATTGTCCTTACCAAGTGGTGAAGTAAACAATAATTAGTAACTGATACATTGTACTTTTATTATGCTGATTAATAAAGAATACACTTATAAAAATAATTGTTTTATTGTAGGGTTCCATCAAGTATTTTGCTTCCCAAAAGGGTTCCGTCATTTAAAAAGTTTGAGAACCACTGCTATAATCTATAGGTAAGTAGTACATATCAATAAAATTGAAATGTCTGTTTGTAATATTGGAATAACTGTTTTCTACTTCATATGAATTATTATGAATATCTAGAAGGTACAAACAACAAAATAACATGTTTTTACAATGATTGTCTGTGTATGTGTCTGTTTGTTATTCAGCTAATCTCTAAAATGGCTGAACCTATCTTGAGGATCTGGTAGCTGATGTAATAAAACGTAACTTAGGCTATTTGCTTAGAAAGGAAATATTTTATTTATTTATTTATCGCTTTGAGGCGAAAAACAGGTCGGCCAGTATTTAATATATATCAACAGATATTGTTATTTATTTCAGATTACTCAATCGTAAATATATGTTTATTTCAAAGGATATAACGTACAGTTTGAAACTGTTTGACATGTACGTCACGTAACCACGTAAGTCACAGTAAAAGGGTAGGTAGAAGGTACACGCTTGTAGTACGTGATCTTGGGGAGAATGGACCTTTGCAGGAATTAAGCAAAGCACATGTGGTCATAACCTTGAAGACGAACGTTATACACATAATATGTGTATACATATTATGTATTATCAGACCTCTCTAGCGGACCTGATAGAAGAATAAATTGTATCACAGGATATCGACGTGAAGTGTCTCACGCTGCGTTTCGTTCGCTGAGAAAGGTATCCCCGCCCCTGCCTCTCCCTGCCTATCTTTAATTACTCCCGTAAAGGCCTGTAATACTATTGTTGTTACAGCTGTCGATGGCAGCACTAGTCACTTTCCATCAGATGGTCCGCTTGATAGAAGTTGATCTGCTTATCGGATCGCAATTGTTGTGTTTTCATTGCAACAATTTCGATCCACACACATCATCATTATGCAACGGATTTTGATGCGGTTTTTTTTATAGTTAGAGGGTGTCAACGGGGTGGTTTTGATCTAAAATTCATATTTGATGTTGTAAAGGAAAAAATGATAATTTTCGAGATTTAGCACTTGCAATTGCAGACGCTGGCTGAAACCTAAGTGATAGATCAAAACAATGTTCTACAATATTCACAACCTTCAAAAAGTCTACAAAAAAGTCCGCGAGGGCATATGTCTATCTCTTAAGGATGCCAGGGACCCACAATGACCATTATTTTTTTTTTTTTTTTTTACGAGAAATAATGGCTTATTTACGAAGCGGTTTTAAACATTACAGCATTAATTTTCATCCAATTAAGTGTCTTAAATAGATTGTGCATGTAATATAGATAAGAAGATATTGCAATATTACCATAGCGTAACAGCAGTTAAAGCCGATAAATAGCACAAATTCAACCTCATGATATCCAAAATTTACTCATTTATTACTTTTAAAGCGGAACAAAGTTCGCCGGGTCAGCTAATGATAAGTAAGTATGAACTTTAAGCAAAATATCTTTAGCTATACCATTTGTATCTAGTTGGTTTTGGTAGCATTAAAAAAAATAAAAAGACAATTCCAAATTTAAATTAGGAAAAGATTTTCATTAGATTTTCCTATAAGAAATTCGATACACTACAGAAGAGGTAAAAATGCAACGTGTAATTTCGCCCTTATTTATATAATAATATATAACTTCGGACGTCATTGGAAACACAAATTTTAACAAAGGTAAAACTAACAAGGTTGATTGAACGGACAGAACCTAACCAAAGCTCTATCTATAGTGAGTAAGCTAAGCTAATTTATAACAAGAAGTACCCACATGATGGTGTTTCAAATTACCCAGTTTGAATATTTTGTAATAGATGGCGTTGTTGTTTGTTCCTATGTCAGTTAATTTTACGTTATTAGATTTTTATTCATTCTAAATCCAAATGACCATTATTCTCAAGCCAGATCCAGCGTTGTAACGCGAGCTTAATAATTTTGTTATAATTGATTTCAATAATTTAAATTTATATTACAGTCAAGACAGTACTTTTCATACAGTTTATCAAACAGATAACAGATAGACAACTGACAGTGAAATTTTACAGCGAGCCAAATTAATTAATTTTTTCTCCACTTCATATTTTGTTTCAACGCCTTATTTCGAGAGAAACTATTTCGTCATGACGTTTTCTAAATTATTAGGTACCATCAAATGGGGTGAATTGAAATAAAACTGGGAAAACTTTTCTACCTCAACTTTTATGGTTACCGTTTAGACACAATTAGTACCATTTTTGTTAGACTTCAAGTAGATCATTATACATTACTTCTCTCAAAATTGACCAGTCTTAAATTCACGGCAAACTGTTAAAAATATTAATTAATTTTTATTTATAATTAATACTCTCTGCTCGTAGACAGAATTTTGGGGTTCAGGAACTTAGTCATATAAACTTTTGAACAACTTTTTTGAAATCGTGTGCTATTAAGATAAGTTATCCGCTCTGAACTCTCAAATGAAACAGCAGTATGTTTAAAATAAAATTACTTCTAAACTGTTAAAATACATTTTAGTTCTTCTGCAATATCGAATTAAAATTTCATTTTGTTTTAATTCCCCTATTTGACGGTACTATTTGTTGAATAAATTCATAATCCAGTTTCGAACACAGTTTTTTTTTACTTGGCAACATTGTCAATTTGTCAAGCGAGACCCTTGAAAGTGTAACCTGCGATTATATTAGTATTTTTGTGGTAAATTTCTATTAAAAATGTCGACAATTGCAGCAGCTTTATCCGTCGCAGGGACTAGATCATCAGGCGCATCAGTCAGAACCCAAAATGGTAATTTCTTTACCTTAATTCTCAAGAGGTTTTTTGCACCCCGGTTGATCACATGCATCGGAGCTTATGGTTACATTTTTGTAAATATCTTTTTAAAGCGTTGATATAAGAGAAAAACACCTGAATCACATGCTTTTAAACACGATAAAGTATCATTGTGCGCTAATGTGAATAGAACAGCATATTCTCCACATAATAACCTATTTGTTTCTCTGCGGAAGACAATGGAAAATGATGACTTTATATACGGTTCACAGTTATGGCTGCAGCAGCTATTGCCAACATAGTAAAAAGCTCGCTAGGTCCAGTGGGATTAGACAAAATGTTGGTAGATGATATAGGAGATGTCACAGTCACTAATGATGGAGCAACCATACTCAAGTAAGTAAACAACTAAAAGAGCAAAAGTTAAATGATATACTATTATAAGGTTCTTCCTTTCTCTACGAGTTATACTCATAAATAATCTTCCTTAAATTTGCTGTTGAAAATTTTGTGACTGAAAAAATATCAAAAACATGATTTGACATTTATATTTTTAGAATTTTATATGTAACTAGCTGACCCAGCAAATATTGTCTTGTTAACAAAAAAGTTGACAAGACAACAAATAAAAAGTAGAGGGGTGAAAATTTAGGATTGCATGTATTTCTTGAGCTGTTTTATAAAAAAATAGAAAAGAATAGGGTGTGGACTACCCTTTACATTTAGGAAGATGAAAAATAATGTCTGATTCTTAGACCTTGCTGATATGAGAATCGGTCAAGCCGTTTTTTAGATAATTAGCAGACCTGGCGAACTTGAAGTAATAAATGAGTTAATCTTGAGGTTCAATTTGTGTTTTGGCTTTAACTGCTGTCCCGTTATGTTACTACTTCAATATTCTTCGAAAATATTCATTCCAATTGCATGCTGTAAATGGCCAGGTTCATCTATATTATTTGCACAATCTATTTAGGACACTTAATTGGATGAAATACTGTAATGTTTAAAATAGCTTCATAAATAAGCCATTATTCTCGTAAAAGTAAAAAATAAAAATGGCTTTTTTGTAGATCTTGTGTAACAGTGGTAGAGCCAAGCAGTTCGCTGTATGAATGGGCTGGCTCGACCGGGGAAATACCACGACCTCTCAGAGGACCGACATAAAGTGGCTCATGCCGCGTTTCCCCATCCTTTCCTATCCCCTATCCCTTAAAGGTCGGCAACGCAACAGTAACACTATATGTGTTGCTGGTGTCCATGGGCGGCGTTGGTTGCTTACCATCAGGTGACACGCCTGCTTGTTTGCCCTCCTACCCCATTAAAAAAAAATCTTCTGAAGGTGTGTAATAATGTAACATTGTTTTGATCTATCACTTAGGGTTTCTCATTTTTTCCTTACAACATCATATATGAACCTATATCATATAAAAACTGCATCAAAATCCGTTCCATAGTTTTAAAGATATATGCATATAAGGGGACAGACAGCGGAAAGTGACTTTGTTTTATACTATGTAATGATAAGAATTGCAGAAGATAAATTCATTAAAAAAGGTGTGAAGTTATATCATGTAAGAACATCGCAGATATTTATGAGTAATAAATAAATGGCATTGAAATTTTTTAGAATGTTGGAAGTGGAACACCCAGCTGCTAAAGTATTAGTTGAGCTGGCTCAACTGCAAGATGAAGAAGTTGGTGATGGTACCACATCAGTTGTTATAATTGCTGCTGAACTTCTAAAGGTATTCTTATATTTGCTGATTTTTGTAACATATAATTCAAAAAAATATTTGCATGTCATTCTAGACATATATGCCAGGATAATGTTAAAATATACATTCAATGAATTATTGTAATATTTAAAAAGTAAAGTAATAGTAATATTTAAACTAACACAAGTTTATGTTTAGTATGATAATCATATTTTTTGTTATAGAGTGCTGATGAATTAGTAAAGAACAAGATCCACCCAACAAGTATCATCTCAGGTTATAGGCTCGCTTGTAAAGAAGCTGTCAAATATATTCAAGATAACCTGACAGTTACTGTGGAGTCACTCGGCAGGGCTTCCATCATCAATGCTGCGAAAACTACTATGTCTTCTAAACTTATTGGAGCGTATCCTTTTCAAATAATACACAGACATATTTAAGAAATATTGAATATCAATAGTTTTGATAAATATGCAAGGCAGTTTCTTTTGATATTAAGGCAGTTTTACAAACAAACTGTAATATCCCTTACACTAAATGTCGAGCTTCACACATCGAAGTTTCTTGATTACGTGTTAGTCGAGGTTTCTTCATTGCGTGTTCGTCGGGGTTTCTTCATTATGTGTTCGTCGGGGTCACCAATGTAACAGGTTGTGTTACTGGCGACTTTCTTTTGAGTGGTGTCATCGTGAGGCAGATATTCTTCACTGATGGTAAATGAGTGGTTGATAAATGAAAAACGTAATTACGCTCTTGTCATCATTATTTGTGTCAGCGACAACTGTCTGTCGCTGCACACACTGATATTTTCTTATTATTTTCAATGTTATAAAAGTATTTAAACAAATTGCAAGTACACAAGTAATACACACTGATACAATTGTCCCCCAACAATTTTTATGAGTATACTTGGTTGGTTGGTTGGTTGTATACATATAATTATTTTCTTAACTTCTACATCAGTGATGCAGATTTTTTCTCTGAAATGGTAGTGGATGCTGCACAGGCCATCAAAATCACTGACTATAAAGGCAACCCGGCATATCCCATTAAAGCTGTGAACATTCTTAAGGCTCATGGCAGGAGCGCACGTGAGAGTGTTTTAGTCAAAGGTTATGCACTCAACTGCACCATTGCGTCACAAGCCATGCCTAAAAAGATTCTCAATGCTAAGATTGCGTGTCTGGATTTCTCACTTCAGAAGACGAAGATGAAAATGGGTGTTCAGGTAATATTACTTCTTTTAACAAAATATTTACAGTTACCAAATTACTTATCTTCAGTTCCTAATTGCATTTGCCCTTAAACAGCTTTAACTTTAATGAGGTTTTTTTTTATCAGAAAAAGACCTTTATCCAAATAAATTGATGCCACACACCTCTATAGCAAATCAATTTTTAAAAAACAGTATCCTTGGTATTTTCCTATTTGCAATTTTGGGTATTTTCGATATTTACTAAACTTGAACTTTAAATATAACTATATTCTGTCTATTAAATTGGTAGTTTAAGAATAAAGTAGAAAAACAGTTATGCATTTATATAATATTGACTTTAAAAATATCCACTCCACATAGTCCTTAATCAAAATATTACAGGTGCTGGTGTCTGACCCTGAGAAACTGGAAGCCATTCGTGCAAGAGAATTAGACATCACCAAAGAACGTTTACAAAAAATCCTGGCCACCGGTGTGAATGTCGTTCTTTGCTCCGGAGGTATTGATGATCTCTGTCTGAAATATTTCGTCGAAGCTGGTGCTATGGGTGTACGACGATGCAAGAAGGCGGATTTGAAGAGAATAGCGAAGGCTACCGGAGCGACATTCCTCACATCTCTGACCAATATGGAGGGTGAAGAAGTGTTCGAGCCTAGCATGATCGGTGAAGCTGCTGAAGTGGTGCAGGAACAGATCTGTGATGATCAGTTGATCCTTATCAAAGGGTGAGTTTGTCGTTCTATACTGTGTGTCGCTGGGTTATAAACTGAGCTAGTGAGTAATGATCGTTTGCTCAGCCCCGCGGCGCGCACGGCGGCGTCGCTGATCCTGCGCGGGCCCACGGACGCCTACTGCGACGAGATGGAGCGCTCGGCGCACGACGCGCTGTGCGCCGTGCGCCGCGTGCTGGAGTCGGGCCGCCTGGCGCCGGGCGGCGGCGCCGTGGAGGCCGCGCTGTCCATCTACCTGGAGAACTTCGCCACCACGCTGGTCAGTACCGCCTTACGTACCACTAAAGCTGGAGCAAATTTATTATTAACACCAGAATGCTGAATATTGTTTTACTAATAAATTATTCGTTCATTCTATTAAAAACTTCGTTACATACTTTTTATGCGCGAATATAATATGCCTCTCTTTGTTACTTGCTTTTTCATTATATTTAATTTTAATGTCATATGGATTTAACAAACCATGAAACCAGTATCTTCATTTATATTGATTTATTCAAATTTGTTAAAGTGAAACTTTTATTACATCGTCTCAAACTTTTTCGTCTGTGTGTTGCATGTCGCGTGACGGTCGGCCGCGGAGTAGGGATAAAGTGAAAGGCGCTCGTCAGAGCGCCTTTCACTTTATCCGAGGCCAATATGGCGGCCATGTTGTTGTTTATGGATTTATTTCAATTTTGAGTGCTTGAATTTATTAATTAACTTATTTTGTATGAATATTAAATTAAGTCTTTTTATTTATATTCGGTCCATTCAATATATTTAATTTTATTTAACATTTATTTTTAGTTAAATGTCTATAATGTGAAAAAAAGTTTCACTTTTACGGTGGTTTCATAAAACCACACAATCTTTTTTTTTTTTGTCTTTGGTTCAAAGTAAATCATGTTTAATATTATTTTTTACTAGCTGACCCGGCGAACTCTGTTTCGCATCAAAAGTAATAACTGCTGCCCCGCTATGTTAATACTGCAATATCTTCGACAAATTTGAAGTCGATAGCAGCTATAGGTTAAAAATGGGAATTTTCCATTGTTAACACCCCCGCAACCCCCCTTGTGGGTGGAATTTCGTAAAATCCGTTCTTAGCTGACCTCTACTCGGCGAAAGGAATAATCCTACCAAATTTCAAGTCGCTACGCCTTATGGTTCCAGAGATATCGTGATGAGTCAATATATAGGTGGAAATCTCTTATATATTATTTTTTATTGTGTTACTTTGACAGAGTTCCCGCGAACAGCTGGCTATCGCGGCTTTCGCACAATCTCTATTAGTGATTCCCAAGACCCTGGCAGTGAATGCAGCTCGAGACGCTACTGATCTGGTAGCAAAGTTGCGCGCTTACCACAACTCATCACAAACAAAGGTAACATTTAAAAAATGTGCGAAATATATCTAGATAATCAATATTGAAAATATAAAATACTATTTCCATTCAATATTCTCAGGTTATGGGTTGAGAACTATAGAAACCTATATTAACTTTCTGTAATACTATGCTTCTAGGTTGAACATGCCAATCTAAAATGGGTTGGACTTGACTTGACCGAGGGTGTATTACGTGACAACTTAGCGGCCGGCGTTCTTGAACCATCCATATCCAAGATCAAATCGCTCAAGTTCGCGACAGAAGCAGCAATCACTATCCTGCGCATAGATGACATGATTAAATTGGACCCTGAACAGAAGGGCAAGAGTTATCAGGATGCTTGCAATGCTGGTGAACTAGATTAAATAATTTAGTTATAACATCTAGTTTTTCTTTCATCTGTCCCAATTCAGGAAACAGAATAACATACCTTGTTGAAATTTCATTGTGCTATTGAATATTTTTCATTTCTTTTTATAAATTTATATACAAGTCTATACTAACATTCTATGCATCTATAGGTCCGGATAGCTCAAGAAATGGGACAAATAAAGAAAAACCAAAGTATGGCATAGCATAAGGCTATCTTAATAATGCATTGGACTGAATAGATTCATGCCTCTTATACACAAATAGTATTTGTACGCCGTGAATTCCTTTCAATATAACTGTGTGCCTTAGGTTTATAATGTCATGATACAAATCCAATATGCATTTACACAAATACATAATGAGATATAGCTAGAATGATAAATTGATTAATTATTTTTATATATTCTCATAGTTTCTTTCAATACTTAAACCTATTATTCTATAATTTTTAATTTAAGTTCACCATGAAAAGGATTTCAGTTCGATTTTATATAAAGAGATTTACTTTAATTTGTGAAGAACAAATATATAGTTTTGTTTGTATTCGAAGTATTATGACAATTGTTATGTTAAGTAAAAACTAGACCATCTTCAAAACCAGATTCAAATTAATATTGCAATGTATAACATCTATAGATGTTTAATTTATTTTAATTCTTTGCTTTTAACTCATAATGCTAGTTTATATGCTAGGGGCTACATGTGTTAGTCTAATAATAATAATTTTAATACTATACGTTTTTGTTTCATTTCACGAGCTTTCTGGGCCATTCAATACTTAGGGTGTCATGTAGTTCAGTTCTTTTGTTAATAGCGACCGTGACAAAGGGACGTCATGCATTAAGTCACTCAGGTTAATTCAAGTAAAGCTTGATGAATTATATTGCCTAATTTCACCAACTGCATAGCGTTGCTGTTACGAGTCTCAGATATTCGTTCGTCTTAATTGTGTCGGACTGTCTAAAATATTTTTTGTATAATGATATATTTTTCATTTATTGAGCAGCAATATCTAATTTACCAAAGGAAAGGCAGTTTAACTTTCAACCTATAACCTATTTCTGAGTAAATGACAGTCTTGAAATTAATAGTGGCGCCACTATCGTTCATGTTGACGATCCTCGTGGCGCATTGGTAAAACTACCGGCTGCAGCAACGAAGTCGGGGGTTCGATTCCCACCCGAGCACAAATATTTGTGACAAACATGAATATTTGAGTATGTATTTACAAAAGAAAAGTATATATGTATGTATTATTATCCGTTATCTAGTATCCATAACAAAAGCATTTAGTTGCTTAGCTTGGAACTAGAGGGCGCTGTGTGGTTTGTGTCCAAGATATTATTATATTATGTAGCCAAAGTATATACTACGACAATAACAGCTTTTATACTTTAATTTAAATATTTTTTTATGCACATTTATTCTTCTTAAACCATTTTTATACTTCACCTTCATAATATAGATTAAGATATGACAATAAATAATAAAACTAGGCGTCTCTATACGAGGCACGGAAAGGCATTTCGACAGAACACTTGCCGGCTGATCGAGAGATGGAGCGACCGGAATCGTGCCTGAGGAGACCGCACCCCGCTAACCAAATCCGCCATGCTATAGCCTCCCTTACAACTCGAGATGAGGTGGAGGCGATGGAGGAGGCAATATATACACGGATGGTAGCTCGCTTCGTGGTGGGGTCGGCGCATCGTTATCCATTTGGAAGGACGGCGTGGAGACCTCATTCCGAAAGCTTACGCTGTCTTCATACTGCACTGTATACCAGGCCGAGCTGTTGGCAGTGTGTCTCGCGGCCAGACTTGCAGCATGCGGTAAATATATGAATGTCAACATTATTAGTGACTCTAAAGCTGCTCTGGAAACAGTCGCGCATTACCAATTGCAGCATCCACTGGCCTGTGAGGCAAGGGAAAGATTAAACGCAGGTATATAAAAGGGAAAGCAAATACGACTTTACTGGATTAAAGCCCACGCAGGGCTAGAGGGAAATGAGAGAGCAGATTCCCTGGCGAAAGAAGCTGCAATTAATAATAAAATTAAGCCACACTACGATAAATGCCCGGTATCTTTTGTTAGGAAGACGATCCGTGAGGAGTCTCTGGATGAATCTACGGATCTACAAAGAGGGTGCCACAGCTTCTACAACGAAGGCCTTCTTCCCCGATATCAGAGAGGAACACCAGGTTCTAAAATATGTCAGACATTTGGGTGTAATGACGCAGGTGCTCACTGGGCATGGAGGGTTCTCCGAATACCTATATAGATTCAAGTGTAAGGAGAGCCCTTCGTGTCTTTGTCGCCCGGAAGTACCGGAGAGCGTGCTTCATGTGCTCACGGAATGCCCAGTATACGCTGGACTAAGGCACGATGCTGAGAAAAGACTGGGCAAAGTGGTGGCTGTGAGCAATCTCAATGACCTCGTGAAGGATCCAGAAACAAGAGCGCCCTTCCTTGCCTACTGCGTGATGGTGGCGGGTAAAGTTATTGAAAGAAATAGAACAAGACCGATATGATCTTGCCTTGCTTTCTGTTTGCATGTTAGCATGTAATAGTATAATAGTTTAGTATGTATGTAGTTATAGTACTTTTAAATCATAGGTTAAGTTTCTAACATTTAGTTTGTCTTATTCCCTCTGCCATGAACCATAATTAATAAAATTGAATTGCTTTATTTAAAATTATTATTGTGAAAATTGTAATCGAATTGATGATTATTGTTAATATTGTATATGGAATTTTAACTAGCAATAATTTAGTTGTAAGTTATGATTGCTGTGTGGCGCCGGCTCTGCTGTGTGGCGCCGGCTTAGAATACCGCCACCCCATCTCCTCCCGTGGGTGTCGTAAAAGGCGACTAAGGGAAAAAAGCTGGAAGAATGGGCAGCAGCATTCTCTCTAAACAAAATACAGCCTACTGCGATCGCCAACCCGTCTGTCAAGCGTGGCGATTATGGCAAAAACCCCCCATGATGGAACAAACAAATATTACGGCCCCCAGTCACGGCAGCTCCGCTATTCCGTTGGCTCACGGTAGCGGGCTCGGTAACGGCGCTAAAAATCACCGGTCGCGACACGGCTACCATAAAAAACGAACTTTGGCCCTGGTAACACACAACATACGCACGCTTAGGACTGACGAGAGGATCACCGAACTGGAAGAAGAACTGAGTAAGATTCGATGGGACATTGTGGGATTATCGGAAGTCCGTAGACAGGGGGAGGATACGGTAATCCTGCGGTCTGGAAACTTGCTCTTCTACCGGGAAGGCGATAACACCTCGCAAGGTGGTGTCGGATTTATCGTTCACCGGTCTCTAGTAGCCAACGTGGAGAGGATCGAGAGTGTGTCGACAAGGGTAGCGTACCTTATACTCAGAATATCCAAGGGATATTCGCTGAAGGTCATACAGGTTTATGCGCCGACCTCGGCACACCCCGACGACGAAGTGGAGGCCTTATACGAGGATATCTCGAAAGCCATCCACTCGTTCAAAACCTACTTCACTGTGGTTATGGGAGACTTCAACGCAAAACTAGGCACGAGGAAAGACGATGAGCTGAGGGTAGGGCAATTCGGTGTTGGACAGAGAAACCAGAGGGGTCAGAAAATGGCTGAATTTCTGGAGAGGGAGGGCCTCTTTATGATGAATTCCTTCTTCAGGAAACAGCCACAAAGGAAATGGACCTGGATCAGCCCCGATGGTGCAACAAGGAATGAGATAGACTTCATCTTGTCAGACAAACGACATAATATATTCAACGATGTCTCAGTGATCAACAGAGTGAAAACTGGGAGCGATCACAGACTAGTTAGAGGCATGTTGAATCTCTGTGTCAAAGTCGAGCACTCACGTCGGATGAGGTCTACTTGGCGTCCTTCACCTGTTCAATACCAAAACCCCGAAAACTTTCAGCTCGAACTCCAAAATCGCTTCCAATGCCTAGATGAGTGTGAAACAATGGACAATATGAACAGCAGGATAGTGGAAGTTGCGCATGCCGTCGGTGCTAAATTTTTTAGTAAGCGACGTGCAAACAGAACTCAGAAACTGTCGGAACCTACTCTCAGGCTAAAAAATCAGGGAAAAAATTTCGACGCAGTCTTCGGCCGATTGGTCCAAACTCAGGCAGCTAAATAGGCAGATCTCGAAAAGTGTACGACGCGATATTCGCAAATATAACACCCAGCGGATACAAGAAGCTATAGAGCGTAACCAAGGCTCTAAAGTATTCGCAAAAGATCTGACTAATGGGCAGAGTCAATTGACTAAATTGAAGAAGGATAACGGCGTCGTTGTTTCTTCCAAAGATGAGATTCTGGGAGAGGTTCAGAAGTTTTATAGACAGTTGTATGAGTCTACACAAACTCCTGCTGTCGGCTTGGCTCGAGATCCCAGATCCAAGCTAATTCGGCACTACAGCGAAGACATCGCGGACGTCAGTCTGTACGAGATCAGAATGGCTCTCAAGCAGCTAAAGAACGGAAAGGCACCGGGTGACGATGAAATTACTACCGAACTTCTGAAGGCGGGTGGTACACCGATCCTTAAGGCCCTTCAGAAACTTTTTAATTCTGTCGTGCTCGGGGGCGACGTTCCAGAGGCGTGGACCAGGAGCGTGGTGGTGTTGTTTTTCAAAAAGGGTGATACAACCCGATTGAAAAATTATAGACCCATCTCGCTTCTGAGCCATGTATATAAGCTGTTCTCGAGGGTCATTACAAATCGACTCTCGCGCAGGCTTGACGACTTCCAGCCTCCCGAACAAACCGGTTTCCGGAAAGGCTATAGTACCATAGACCACATACACACACTACGCCAAATTATCCAAAGACCGAGGAGTATAATAAGCCTTTGTGCCTGGCGTTTGTGGACTATGAGAAAGCCTTTGATTCCGTCGAAACTTGGGCAGTGCTGCAATCCCTCCAGAGATGCCAAATTGACTATCGGTATATCGAAGTGCTGCAGTGTTTATATAGAAACGCCACTATGTCAGTCCGGATTGGGTCTGGGAGTACGAATCCCATTCCATTGCAGAAAGGTGTCAGACAAGGGGACGTAATTTCCCCGAAGCTGTTCACCGCTGCTTTGGAGGACATATTCAAGCTCTTGGATTGGTCTGGACTAGGCATCAACATCAATGGCGAATACATCACTCACCTTCGATTTGCCGACGATATCGTGGCCATGGCAGAGTCACTGGAGGACCTTGGTACAATGCTCAAGGATCTCAGCAGATTTTCCCAACAAGTAGGTCTCAGAATGAACATGGACAAAACCAAAGTAATGTTCAATGCCCATGTCATTCAAGTACCGGTTACCGTTTGGGATGCGATTCTCGAAGTTGTCGACCACTATGTTTACCTTTTTTTTTTTAACGCGAGGAAATGCTTTATGCACACCCCCTGCCTAGGGACGGCAGGGGGGTAGTGTGGGACTCCCAAAACAGTGAACTGCAATCCAATCCTAGGGTTACCCACTAAAACCTCGCGGCGGCCTTCCTCCGGCGTTGGGGTGACCCAGGACAGTGCATCGGCCCTCTGGTCCACCCCGCCGTCGCCCCCCCTCTACGAGGGGGTGCTCGTCCTCGGGGAGCCTCGGTGGAAGCTCCCCCGGGCGGGGCGGCTCCGACCGCGCGCTGTAAAGAGGCGCGCGGCCGGCAGCGCCCCCCACGACCCTCCCCGGCCGCACCGGGGGGTCATCCTTCCCGGGCCACGACCCGGGCGCACCCGCGGGGTGTGCGCCCTCGCGGCCCGTCGGCGGCGGCGATCACTGCCGCCGCCGCCTTCGAGCGGGATCGGCTCTCTCCCGATCCCGCTCGGCGGCCTCCTTCCGGAGCATCACAACTTCGCAGAAGGAGACCACAGCCTTCCACTCCTCCTCGCCCGCCAGCATTGCCGCGACCAACGCCGGCGGGGTCAAGTCTCACCTGATCTCGTCGACCAGGACTCGGCACTCGGCCGCCCAGGCCGGGCAGACCTCCAGCGTGTGCTGGGCCGAGTCCAGGTCGGATGCGCAATGGTGGCATCTCGCCGTCTCTTCACGTTTTATTCGACTCAGATACTCACCGAAGCACCCGTGCCCGGTGAGTATCTGAGTCAACCTGTAGGTGACAGTGCCCCATTTACGGAGCACCCAGGCCTCGAGGTGGGGCAGGACGACTCCGTCGGCGCGTGAACGCGCAGAGCCCTGGAGGACCAGCGCGTCGCGCCAGTCCCCCAGGACCCGCCGGAAGGCCTCCCGCCTCCGCACTTCGTGACCCCGCGCGTCCAGGCCCCCACCTCCCCGGCCGAGATCGTACGCGGCTGCGTACAGCCACTATGTTTACCTAGGACAAACAGTCCAGCTAGGTAGAGCCAACTTCGAGAAAGAGATAATAATAAAAAATAATAATAATAAAACTATTGAATTATACATTTAGAGAACATGAATAAATTTTACTTATTATTATACACTTACTGCTTAAAAATAGCGGCAATTGTAAGATAATAAAATTCAATATTTATTAAATTATTTCTTCTGAGCCAAAAGACAGTTAGCTAGGTCAACTAGCAAACTATCATTACATAGTATTAAACAAAGTCGTTTTCCGCTGTCTGTCCCCTTATATGCTTCCTTCCGAAACCTTTTGATCACTGACATATGTATCGTATCAGTGATCAAAACAACTTTCAGGATTCTATCGCGTCTATTTCCCACCCATCCATATATATAATAGGGAAATAAATATGGATGGGTGGGAAATAGACGCGATAGAATCCTGAAAGTTGTTTTGATCAATGAGTGAGATTCGCGAAAGTCTTAGAAATAAATATCGTATCAGTATTAAATGTTATATATCGTATCCTTATAACTCATCGCCGATATGTATAGCCGTTGCGAATACTCTTAGTCAGTGATTATGATCGCAGAGTACATTTGTATAAACTGAACGCGATTCAAAAGATACACTGATAGCTTCATATTGGAAGTGATACATTGAGTGATAGATGGAAAGGAACAGATGCATATCATTTTTAACTATTGACTTATTTTTTTTTATGGATAGGAAGGCACACGATCAGGCGTGTCACCTGATGGTAAGCAACCAGCGCCCATGGACATCTGCAACACATATAGTGTCAAAGTTGAATTGCCGACCTTTAAGGAAGTAGGATAAGAAAGGAAGAGGGGATCTCCTGCTACCTCTCTCACCGAACGACACGTGGCATGGGCCACTTTACGACGGTCTTCTGAGAGGTCGTGGAATTTCATCGGTTTTTCAATTTGACGGTAGTGCCAGTGATTTAAATTTTTACAATACATTACAAATAAACTTTATTGTACACAAAAGAATCATTACATTAAACTATTCACAAATTATCACATGTACAATGGCGGCCTTTTCGCTATAAGCTATCTCTTCCACGCAACCTAAATGGAGATCTGGAAAAGGAAGGATTTAGTTAAATACCGTTTCAAGACTTTTTTGTCAGAAATGACTGTCAGAGTGTCACTTGTCAGTATAAGCCTATATGGTGATGGCAAAGTCGTAGCAGCTGGGATACGATGCCAAAAAGGAGAAATGTGCAATGCCAGCATTGCAAATGAATTTTAGTTTATTTTATTATTTTACATCAAAGTTTTTATATGAATGAATTGAATTTTTATGTACACTGAGTGCGTAATATCAATTTTATCATATTTCTGAAATATTGAGAATTTCCATATGACCTCATATTTTAACTTTTCAGTAATTTGACATAATAATCTGATCTATGTTTTGCTAACAGATTAGTGCAATTTGACTGATAAAACAGCTTAGCTTTATTTAAAAATATTCATTGAGTTTGCTTGCAGCTGATTCTGCAAATGCAATATGTATTTAAAGCTGAGCATTAATGTTCCTTCTGTTTATTTGACGTTTAAAAATGTTCTCCGTACATTGTCAACTTCAGCTGCCCTTAGGGTGAAGGTACTTACTTTTTCTTTTATCTCTTTTCATTACATGATTGATTGGAGGAGTATTTGAGCTAATGGAACTTTCAAATAAATGTTATGTCTAGTTCAAGTATGTATGGAAAAAATAATTTGGAAATGATTGTAGAAAAAATATTAATTGTACTGTAAGAACTGTAATTTAGTTGATTAATTGCTATTGTAAATAGTTTTATTATTTTAATCAAGTAGTATGTAATTCTATGGGTAGAAAGGAATTCTATAATAATGTAGATATTAGTAACAAACCATGTTAAAGTACCCAATCAAAAGTTTAGTGGCTTTATATTTCAGGAAGAAAAAATAAATGTTAAGAACTGGAATATTAATTATGTAAAAGTTGGTAATGGGTCCCATAACATACTATTCTTACCTGGGGCCTTGGGTACCATATGGACAGAAGGTAAGCTTCAAATTGAAGGATTTAATCGGGATAAATTTACTTTAGTTACTTGGGATCCGCCTGGATATGGCAAAAGTAGACCACCAGAGAAAAACTTCTCAACAGATTTTTATGAACAAGATGCTGACATGGCTTTTGAATTCATGAAGGTTTGTTGAAACTTTTTTTTCATATGTATATTTTTATGGGGTATATATTATTTTTATAGATATTTCATCTAAGGTTACCTAATTAAAATATAACTCAACAAAACATATTTCTTTGTATTAGGGCCTAAAACAGGGCTTCCTAGAAATAATAATATAATTTTTAAAAAAAACTACATGATACCTACAGCTTATTTTTTGGGTATTAATTTTGGCTCTTAAGAAATTGATATATGTACCTAATATAAAAGAAAATAGTTCAATTTTACAGGTGTTAGGGATATCCAAGTATTCAGTAATGGGGTTCAGTGATGGTGGTATTACTGGTATGATACATGCTGCTAAATACCCTGAGAAAATGCACAAGCTGGTAGTTTGGGGAGCTAATTCTTTCATTTTACCTCATGAACTGGAAATGTATAAAAGTAAGTTAAGTTGAACTGTATATCATCACTACATAGTATAAAATAAACTCGCTTTCAGCTGTCTGTCCCCCTAAATGCATAAATCTTTGAAACTACGTTTTTTTTACTAGAGGGTGTCAACGGGTTGGTTTGTATGTATAATTCATGTATAATGTAGTAAAGAAAAATTGATAAATTTCGAGATTAAACACTATAATTGTAAACACTGTAAAAAATACTTTTGATATGGAATAAAGTTCGCCAGGTCAGTTAGTACATATATATATATACACAATTACATATATATATTTTCGTAGCCTTTCATTCCTCCCGATACCCGATACTCACTGAACGAAGCGCGACATAATCCACTGTACGTAAATATTCTGAGAGGTTATCATAAGTCACTGGTCGAGCCGGCCCATTCATTCGGCGAATTGGTGCGTATCTTGTTTAAATAAATCAAATGCTAGAATGTTATTTGTTGAATTTATTTTCATCTCGGGATTGGTACACTTAAGTGTAAGTGTAACGTGTATACTTAAGCATTCAACAAGTCTACAAAAATTATTTATGTAAATCTGAATTTACGATATATTTCAGAAATAAGAGATGTGAGCGCATGGTCGAAAAGGCAACGCGATCCTTTGACCGAGATATATGGTGAAAAACTTTTGCCTAAATATTGGGCAAGTTGGACTGACACAATGGCCATATATAAGGAGAAAAACGGCAATATATGTTCAGAATTGTTAAAAGATATCAAATGTCCAACATTCATACTGTACGGGGAAAAAGATCCGTTGGTTGACTGTGTCCATGTGTCGCATTTACACACTAACATTGAAGGATCCAGGTAATCACCTCTGATGGTCAATTAGTGAAACACTCAAACAGTGTCTTAACAGTGGTAGAGCTAAGTAGTTCGCTGCATGAATAGGCCGGCTCGACCGGTGAAATACCACGACCTCTCAGGAGCTCGACGTAAAGTGGCTCTTGCCGCGTTTCGTTCGGTGAGAGAGGTACCCGGAGGCTTTCCCATCCTACTCCGTTAAAGGTCGGCAAGGCAATTAAAACACTATGTGTTGCAGGTGTCCATGGGCGGCGCTGGCCACTCACCATCAGGTGACACGCATGCTGGTTTGCCCTCCGATCCCATAAAAAAAGACAATATACATCATTTTGCTGCCTTTATCCCGCTCTAATTGTGGTCAGACTTTTCTAACCACCTCTTTTTCGGCTTTTCTCTCCGGGTATATCTGTATGATATGCAGTGGTAGTACCCCGCTTCTGAATCGAGAAGTCGTGGGTTCGGTTCCGTGCTCACACCAATGACTATTCGAAATTCGTTTCGGAAGTTATTAGTAATGAATATCGATAACTGAAAACTTTGTGCCCGGTATATGGCAATAGGTCTGCCACCTATTCCATTTGGGAGTCGGTGAGTCGAGGCTTAACAGCCGTTGCCTTGCGGTAGAAAAAGGCGTGAAGTTTATCCGCGCCAGCTTGCATTCTGCAAAAAGTGTAAGACATTCTAAATAATCTAACGAAAGCTATTTAAGCTGGAGTTAAAATATCAACAAAATAATCTTGCGAGTCATGTAAACGTAACGATTTTTACCTGATGATAACTAACTTCTCACCGCCCATAAACACCGTGGTGCGGGATCGAGCCTCCTGATACCTCTCCCACCGAACGAAACGCGGAACGAGCCACTTCACGCCGATATCCCGAGAGGTAGTGGTATTTCACCGGTCGAGCCGGCCCACTCATACAGCGAACTGCGCGTCTCTACTACTGATAACATATGTAACGTATTCTCTTTCAGTATTATTATGTAACTAGCTGACCTGGCGAACTTTGTTCCGCATCAAAAGTAATAAATGAGTAAATCTATACTTATATTATAAAGCGGAAGAGTTTGTTTGTTTGTTTGTTTGAACGCGCTAATCTCAGAAACCACCAGTCCGATTTTAAAAATTCTTCAAATTCAGTGGTATATAGTCCATTTATCGAGGAAGGCTTTAGGCTATATTATATTTTCAAATTAATTAGGGATCCTTACTATAAGTCCAATAATGTAACCCAAGGTATAAGAAAATGACTCGAAAATAATTCTTACATCGTGAACGCTGCGAAAACTATTGATTCTAGAATAAAACAATGTACTACACTTTTACAGAACATAAATTTGTCTATAAAAAAGTCCGCGATGGCATATGTCTAACTATTGTAGTTATCTCACAATAAGTGTTTTTTGAGTTTTTTAAAATAATTAAATTGATGTCGTTATAAAAATGCTTTATTTTGTACCTTGAATTTAACTTTCCTGAAAATAAATTACTTCAATATAAAGACAGATTCAATACCTTTCGAGAACTGTTTGAATAATTCAATTCGGACATTTAATTCCAAAGATATCGCAAAATACAAAATGTAAGTATTCATTTCATAGGGAAATATTTAGTTACACTGATGATGTATCCGACTCGGACAGCTCGGACCGCGACAGCTAGCAGGTAGATTTTTTTACGTTTGTTTCTTGCTAAAAGGTACCGGTGGTCCAGTTGTCGAGAACCCCACTTCTGTATAAAGTAGTCGCGGGTTCGAGTTCTGGCTCACAGCAATGACTTTTTGAAATTGTTTTCTGAAGTTATGTGTATTTAGATATCGATGACTATAAACTTTGTGCCTGGTATGGCAGTAAGTTTGCCACCTATTCCATTTGGGATGAAAACATAGTGGTGAAACGAGGTTTAACAGCCGCTGCCTACACCTTCGAGTAGAAAAGGCGTGAAGTTATGTTTTGTTGTTGTTTCTCTCTTTGTCATCATATCGCTCAATACTTTAATCAGAATTTAAAATTTAAAAAAGTCTCGGTGGCGCAGTGGGCGAGCGCACGGCCTCTGATCCAGAGGTCCGGGGTTCGATTCCAGACACTGGCTCACACCAATGACTTTTCGAAATTGTTTTCGGAAGTTATGTGTGATAAATATCGATGACTGACAAACTTTGTGCCCGATATGGCAATAGGTTCGCCACCTATTCCATTTGGGACGTAAACATAATGGCGAGACGAGTCTAAACAGCCGCTGCCTACACCTTCGGGTAACAAAAGGCGTGAAGTTATGTTTAGTTTAAAATTTGTAGTATTTAATCGTATTTTGTGGTATTTTTATTTATAAAAGTTACTAGCTTTTACCCGCGGCTTCGCTCGCATTAAATCCATTAAATAGATATCAAAGATCATTACTATAGAAGTTAACCAATATGATAACTCTGTTTTATTGCTTGGCTGGAATCATTAGGTTTTAAAATTACTACTTACAATGACGTTTAAAAAACTAACAACATTTTTTTAAGGTAAAATATATAATACACGGTAATACAAAAATAAATAATTTTGGACTGTAACAATTTTATAAGAGTATGTAGGATATTGTTGTAGACTATTTTATAAGTTTTTCCTTCGGGTTCAAAAATATGTAAATTACTTTAAAGAATATGTGTCAAAGTTTCATGGTGATCGATTGAGTAGTTATCGCGTGAAAGCACGCAAACAAACTTACATTCACATTTATATTTTACTAGCTGACCCGGCAAACGTTGTCTTACCAAAAAATTAAATTTAAAAAATAGGGGTTGATCGTAGGGGGTTGAAAATTCTCAGACTTACCCGATATGCATACAAAATTTCATGAGAATCGGTCAAGCCGTTTCGAAGGAGTATGGGAAAATTGTGACACGAGAATTTTATATATTAGAAGTAGGATAGGATAGGAATTAGGTTACATTTTTATTGTATAAGGGGCAAACGAGCAGGCTTATGATAGTTACAAACGCCGCCCATGGCCACCTCATCACATGCAGTGTTACAGTTGCGTTGCCGGCGCTTACAATGGGATATGAGTGGGGTCGGGAGTGGGTTTCGGTAGGGGAGGGGAAAAGGGATTGGGCCTCCGAACACCTCTCTCAGCGAGTGAAACGCGGCTAAGGCCACTTTTCAGCGATAATCTGAGAGGTCGTGGTATTCCACGGGTCGAGCCGGCCCATTCATGCAGCGAACACTGCGTGACTTTACCACTGACAAGGTGTGACTGATGTGACTGATTTATAATACATTCTAGATATATGTAATAAACTTTACATTTTTAAGATCGTGATATCTTTTAAAATGTAGTAAATTTATATCGATAAGCTTAATCGCTAAACCGACATCATTTGACTTATAAAAAAAAACACTCACTGTGAGTTAGCTACCCCGGTTTGAACATATGGTGGCCCGTTTTTTTCGTTGAAGTCAACAATAGTGACCATATAAAAAAAGTTGTTTATGTTGTATTAAAAAAAACTAAAGGTTGAGCAAAAACTTGGGACAAGTTCATTGCTATATTCATTGTTTATAAGTGGCATTGCTAATAAAGCTTTCTTTGAAGTTGTAAATAATATCAATGTCTTGGTTGTCAGTACGCTAATACATACTAGCTAAGCGAGTGACACGTGTAATAATCGTGCCTTATGGCACTTTGTTCTCTCTGCCTACCCCGCAAGGGATCTGGCCTGAAATTATGTATGTATGTATCAAGAACTTGAATTGAAATAAATATTAGTGTTAGATAGTCCATTTATGATGAAAGCTTTGGGGTATTAATATGATTGCGGCAATAATCTTTTGAGTGGAAAATGTATAAAATATGGCGGTACGAAGTTCGCGCGGTCTGCTAGTTTTGGATATAATGAGGTTCAATTTGTGCTGTTTATCGGCTTTAACTGCTGTGCCGTTATGTTAATACTGCAATATCTTCGAAAATATTCGTTTAAATTGCATGCTGTAAAGGGCCAGGATTATCTATCTATATTACATGCACAATCTATTTAAGTGGACACTTAATTGGATGAAAATTAATGCTGTAATGTTTACAATCGCATCGTAAATAAGCCATTATTTATCGTAAAAAGTAAAAATATAAAAATGGTCATTGTGGGTTATCCTTAAGAGATAGACTGCCCTCGCGGACTTTTTTTTAGCTCTTCTGAAGGTATTTATGAATGCAGAACATTGTATTGATCAATCACTTAGAGTTCAGCCAGCGTTTGCAATTAAAGTGCTAAATCTCACAAATTTTCATTTTTTCTGTACAACATCATATATGAATTATAGATCAAAACCACCCTGTTGACACCATCGTAACTATTAAAAAAAACTGCATCAAAATCCGTTGAGTAGTTTTAAAGATATAAGCATATAAGGGGACAGACAGCGGAAAGTGACATTGTTTTATACTGTGTGTAATGATGTACCTAATCTGCAGTACAACTAAGATCTTAACATTACAGAATACATCTATACCCTGAGGGCAAACATCACATACATTTGCGTTACGCTGAAGACTTCAACAAGAGAGTGCAAGATTTCTTAACGATGGTGTAATTAATTTTATTTATTGACGAAGCATATTTATTATTCGTAATAAGGTTAAAATATGTAATAAAGTTACGCATTTGTTTATTTTGCATTTTCAATGCACCCCAACCAGCCAGTTACTTGTCCACGACTCTAAAAAAACTCGTACAATGATTATGGTTACCTGGTCTCTTTATAAAAAAAAAAACTACCATATTTACGTAATAAATTAACCTCCCTTTTATTAATGTTATTAAAAATGCTATTACGATGATAAATTATGCTGTTTATATTATTACATCTCGTTTCGCTATTAATGTACAATAATAATCACAACTAGAAATGCCGCGAAGTCAACGCAGTAATTTGCCGATAAAGTTGTTTTTTTTTTTTGGTGTAGGAGGGTAAACGAGCAACCACCTGACAAACCTGGAAAACAGCTGATAGTAAGTAACTTCTCACCGCCCATGAAGACCGTGGTACGTTGCCGTTCTTTTCAGGGAGTACGAGGGGAAGGTAAACGGGAAGGGGATCGGGCCTCCGAAGACCTCTCTCACCGAACGAAACGCGGCACAAGCCACTTTACGCCGATATTCCTACAGGTCGTGGTATTTCACCGGTCGAGCCGGCCCATTCATGCTGCGAACGGCAAGACTCTACCACTGTTAAGTCAAAATTCCTAGTTAATTATAATAAGTTGCCACTACTGCTAAGATAATAATAGTTTAACGGAAAGACATTCAAATCTGTAGTTTAGATCTATAATAATAATAATATCTGGACACAAATCAAACAGCGCCCTCCAGTTCCAAACTAAGCAACTAAATGCTTGTGTTATGGATACTAGATAACGGATACTAATACACGTATACTTTTCTTTTGTAAATACATACTTAAAATATATAGAAAAACACCCAGACGCCGCACAAATATTTGTGCTCGGGTGGAAATCGAACCCCCGACCTCAGTGCTGCAGCCGGTAGTTTTACCAATGCCCCACGAGGCCCGTCAAATTAAAATCATCAATATAAATCTATGTAATTAAAACGAGATATTATATCATCCTTGTAAATAGTGTAGATTAAAGCAAGCAAGTTTCTTATTTTCATTATGATGATATACAGCTATGAGTTATAGGAACCTATTGCCATACACTGGCCACAATTTTGTCAACAACAACAACTTTCGACAATAATAATAATTACAAGTCATTGATGTGCGCCTGAATTCGATCCCACGACTTCTTGATTCAGAAGCGCTCAGCCTCCAGAGGACTAGATAGCAAATTCTAATATGCTATAAGTCTATGAAGTAAACAATCAATACAGCATTTAGGTAGGTATACCGGTCAAGACCTCAATAATATATATAATATTCGCTTGTACCTATATTAGCATTCTTCTAGAGCCTTTATCTTGCGTTAATTCGGCACACCTATGTACCTTCGTTGTCATGGCTAAAGGTTTTTTTACACATATACATAATATCAACGTAAAGTGGCTCTCGTTTCGTTCGGTGATTGAAATTTCAGTAAAAATATTAACAAAATGTAGGAAAATAATGACCCATATATGAAGTTTGGCACCCACAATGTAAATATTGCAGTTCGGACTCCTACTCCTCTATACTTCGCACACACAGCCTTTCACATTGGTAAAGCCACACAGTTCGCTGAATGAATGGGCTGGCTTGCATGAATGAACTCTCAGAATATCGACGTAAACTGGCTCTTGCCGGGTTTCCATCGGTGAGAAAGGTATCCGGATGCCCAACTCCTTTCTCCTATACCATAAAAAAGTGGACGCATCCACACCAATTTAATCACTTTTCTCCAAAGAAGAATTTACTCTACTCTAAAACTACTGGATTGGAGTCTCGGTGGTCCAGCGGTAGAGCACACGGCTTCTGAATCCAGAGGAGGCGGGTTCGAATCCTGGCCCACACCAATGAATTTGCGAAATTAATGTGTGATAAATATCAATGACTATAAACTTTATGCCCTGTATGGCAATAGGTTCGCCATCTATTCCATTTGGGACGTAAACATAACGGCGACTCGAGGCCTAACAGCCACTACCTACACCTTAGAAGGCGTGAAGTTATGTCAACTACTGGACCGATTACAAAAATTCTTTCATGATTGGTAGGATGCATTTACCCTGAGTAACAGGCGATATATTTTAATCGTCATTGCCATTTCGTTTGTACCCGAAACACCGCGAGGCGGAAAACTAGTGACTAATAAAAATACAGCAAAAATTCCCATATTTTATTTTCATTCACTTAAAAGCATGATTCATTTCAGAATAAAACAATTTACATTCAATAACACATAATTTAAGGTTGAACATGACTCGTATTTTTACTGTACAAAAAAAATGGCGCGCTTTTCAAGACGCTCACGATCAGCTGATTAACTTAATATGGCGGCTTTACGCCTTTTGTTCACTTTATTATTATTTAGTCTGCTCATATACACTCTATTGTAATTGTTAGTTAAGGGAAGCTATATGAAACTGCATATTTAAAATACAAATAGTTTAATGCACTAGGAATGCACGGCTATCAGAAATTTGTTTTTTTTTTTATAAACCTCGAAATGTGGAAACCGCAACATGAAGTTAACGGTCAGGCGTAGGCCTTAAAACCATCTCATTGTGACATTGTTGTGATAGAAATTAACGCCCGGTGTTAATCCGTCTGGCCAACACGGTATAATATACCAATCACTCAATTTTTACTGAGGAAAATCTAGGGTATATTAAGTTGTCTAAGAAAACAATGCTAGTAGAAGTTTTATTTCATAAATACGATATTGACATGTAAATCTTCAGCGTAAGTAAATTAAGTTATCGATTTTAGTATATAAATAATATGTATTGCACATATGTCGAGTCCTAACATTGTTGTAACTGGCTATTTAATATATAAATATTGTAAAAATGGTAAGGCACACATCATGAGCTAGTTCTGGGTACATACCACAAACTTACCTGCATTATATCAGTCTCAATGGGCTCTTCTACAATGTGAAAACGCCCAGGTATTCACACGAAACAATACGGACGGTAAATTTATTTGTAGCTATTTATAAGGTAATAAATCTACATGACCATTCTAGTTGTATAGATTTGTCGCAATTCTATACTATGAATAGCTAATACAACTTGCTCGCAACGTAGTGCTTGCTTCTATTGAATAATATTTGTATATTTTTTTATTTGCGAATGACTCCCTCATCAAAATATCAAACAGTAATATCAATTTCTATTGATTTCTACAATTCTTTTGATCGCAAATTGCAAAAAGTGATATGAATAATAAAAATGTATGTATAAATTCACCAATAAAACACAACATAGGTACGCTTGCCGCGTATGTTTGAGTGCATTTTCATATTAATCTAAAATAGAATATATGGAAAATTATAAAATTTTATATAAAAATTGACTTATTGATATGGGAGTGAAAGACTAATCTTTTTAGTGGTTAAAATGTAGAAGTAAGACTGATAGAACAAGGTAAAAGACATTGTGGCAGTCCCGCGTAGAGAAAATGGAAGCACATTAAAAATTTACAATATATGCCAGTACTTTGTAAACATTAATAAGTTCATAAGTAAAATGTTTTACACATGTATAAACAAATACACAAGCGGTCCTACCTCGATAAATACATAAGAAAATATAGTGACAATCATTCGCTAATTCCAGTAAGCTTGTCTTATTTCATAAATAATTTCTCTAGTTACAATATATAGTATACACTGAATGAACATATTATTAGACAGCCTACAGCACCATAGCCTAATTTCCATTCATTACATAATATTTTACACACAATAATATTAAGCTTACAAATACATAACGATACAATATTACAAAATTATCACCGGTATTATTAACAATTACGGCTGTTTTAATTGATTTTTTAAATAGGTTTTTTTTAAATTCATTATGTTTACACAAAAACTAAAGTTTTAATAGAGAGAGTCTAAGGCACACACTTTGTAAAAATATCCTACAAATTAGTCACAGAGTCTCTGCAATCACTACCGAGGTCACGTTAAACGTAAACGGGACCCTGGCTGTCGTTGTCCTCTAAATTAATTTTGTTCGTATAACCATCATCGAAAAATCTTCTGAAGGTGAACTCGAAAAATCCATGGAAAGTTTTGCCATTATCATCATTATCAACATCAGATTTATTCGAGTCAGAACCGCTAGAGTTACGAAGTTTATCTGGATCAATTGGATCAAAGTTTGAGGTGTCAGTGGCATACTCAATTCTAGGTATATGTGGCGCCACTTGTTTTCGTAATCCTTTACCAAAGTCAATGCCGTTAAGAAAAGGATGATTCTTAACTTCATTCGCATCTTTCCCGAGCCGCGTGTCCTGCCCAGAGCAGAGCTGGAGTATTAAATCTTTGCTTTCAGGAGATAAGTTAGCAGCATCTGGCACGTGAAGTGTACTCTCCCAGTTTATAACCTGCAAATAGGGAAGACTTGAATTGAGATATAGTTAGTAGTTAACTAAATTGCTATTTTAAGTAAATTGTATTTCTGAAGCAGCTTAAAAAGGGTGACTGCTTGTAATAAAACTGATTTTCAACAAAGTATAAAAGCATAAGTGCAGTCGGAGCATATTGATCTCTGTTCTCAAATAGTTTTTTAAGCACATGGATGTACTTTCCACTTATTTTTATTTAAATTTTTTTTATTACATATATTCCCACCAAAAACAGAATTGGAGAAAAGGAGAACTAAGTTCAATATAAAAAATAATACTTGGCTGTGAGCTTCGGCGCAAAAAAAATAAAAGAGATCTAAATGAGAGTGTGAATCTATGTAAAATTTAAATATTATGTATTTAAAGGAACTTCGCCGGTGTTTAATATCAGTCAGTCAGAATGGTCATAAACATATGAAGGTCGAAAAGTAGTAAATTTTAGCACAAATTGATGAAGAGATGAATTTATGCTAAAATTTACTACTTATTGACTTTTGTAACAAAACACGCGTAGTTTTATGTTTATGTTAAAGTGGTTTTCAGTTATAGAGTTGGGGTCAATAGTGGCATCAAGTGGTTTGTGTAATATTATACTGAGTGCTGGCTTGACAGTTCCTTTGAACTTGGGCTGATGATACACTGCCTCTATTGACTATTTTAAGCGTGACAAATCAGCGTTTCAAACCTACAAATTTATGACGAATTCGATTTTGAAACATCTTTTCAGAGTCCAACTGGATTAGTAATTATTGAGGCCTAATTGCCCTTATTGTATTAATATAATTACCTTTAGTTGCGTTTCCGCTGGTGTAGCAGCTAAAAAAGGTGGTGAGCCTACTAACATCTCGTACAAAATAACTCCAACAGACCACCAATCGCACAGCTGTGTGTAACCAGTGTGTGTGAGAACTTCAGGGGCTATATAGTTAGGAGTGCCCACTAGAGAGTGAGCGAGACAGCGCTGGTGTTCTCGCCTCCTTCGCCTTTCTAACGGTTTCAACTGGTGACAGCGACACTCTCCCAATGCACCCCACTCGCCGTCCACTGGATCCATGGAATCCTGCCTGCCATGATCTGAAAACATTTTTCATTTCTTAACTTGAAATTACTTAGAAAACGAAAAAACGAGCCAAGCACTTTACTATTCAACCTCAGAACCCATGTGTCGTAGTGGTAGTAGTATTATAGCAATACTTTAGTACACATGTGAGTTAGTTCTTGTTAGTGTTATAACTACAATTAGTGAATACTAAAGTTTCGAACACACATTACTAAGTGTAATGCCCTTATGCTTTACTGAGGAGTTATACATTAAGTTTATAAATAACAATTAACTCACCATTTCTTTGATAGTATTTTGAGTTATGTGTCCATCTGAAACCTGTACATAAACCAAAATCGGTCAACTTAATATGGCCATCCCGATCTATGAGAATGTTATCAGGCTTGATGTCTCTGTGGATGAAGCCCATTTTATGGACGCTCTCCACAGCACATGTCAGTTCTGCTATGTAAAATCGTGCAAGACTTTCCTCAAAGATACCTAATTTTATTAATAGTGACATCAGATCACCACCAGGTATATAATCCATTACAAAATATAAGTTGTCCTTATCTTGAAAACTGTAATATAACTTAACTACCCACTCATTATCTGCCTCTGCTAAAATATCCCTCTCCGCTTTAACATGGGCCACCTGGTTCCTTTTCAGTACATCAGCTTTCCGCAGTGTTTTCATGGCATATAGATGACTAGTATCAATCTTTTTTACTAATGTCACTTCCCCAAATGCACCCACACCTATCGGCTTAATCTTTGTAAACATGGACTTGTCCATTTTGGCTCTCTTCAACCTAATATAATTAGACTCTTTTTGAGATAACATTTTCCTCATTTGACATTGCGCCTCTACACTCAGACCTATTTTAGTCATTTCCTTCTCTAGTTGCATTCGTCTAAAGTTTCGCTGTTTATAAGATTTTAAAATATTTTCAACATGTTGCTCCATAAAGAATTTAAAAGCTTGCGGAGAATAATTTCTAACTTTACAATCTCGTCGCTCGTCTTCCTTCTCTTTGCTGATGTTCTTCCTCTCCGGTATGGGAGATTGATATCTGGTTTTCTCCGTATCATTAGGACTACGCTCTGATGAACCATTCGAATTTTTATCGGAACTCGACGTTGCTACACTATCCTTTAAGTGGTTGTTAGTACAGTTTTGATTGGGACACTTAATTTCTACTTGCGATGATTCGACATTATTCGAAAATTTCTTATGTAAAGGGGAGTGGTGGGAATTAACCGTGGTCGTATTTTCGGCCTGGTTGCCATACGGCGGCGGAGGTATAGGATGAATTCCTCGTTGCACAGCCAAAGCCTGCATCGTAATGGCGTAACTCGGCGGTTCCGTAGTTGGTACGGTGGGGGTGGTGGGTGTAGGCATTGGAGGCGTGGGAAATGGCGGGTGCGGCTTTGGGGCCAGTGGATAGCTCGGTGGAGTTTGTGCTTGTTGCTTCTGCTGAATCGAGCTTGCATACGACGGCGGAGGAGGCTGCGTTCCAGCACTCGACACAGGTGAGGGAGCCACGGGCGCAATGGCCGTCTGCAGTATCGGCTTTTGCACCTGAGTACTTTTCACAGACTGCATAATGATTGGAGGCTGCACCGCTTGTCTCGCGGTCCACGCCTGAATAGGTGTGGGGCGAGACATGCCCGATGAAGAGCCACTCGATTGCGTGACCGTTATTGGACTTGGAGACCCAGCGGATGTACCACCTGAATAGATTCCCGAAGAGGGACTCTTTCGATAGTCTTGTGACTGGGTGGGGCTTTGGCGGTTTTGCATAGAGACTGTATATGAGGGTGGTGGTGGCACACCTGACATAGGGTAAGGCGGAGGAAGCTCTGCAGCACCTGCACCAGTCTGGTAAATACTAAGAGCTTGAAATTGTTGTGTAAGTTGTTGTTGCACCTGTGGGCCATTTTGAACTATCATAGGTGTTCGTGCAGGAGGAGTAGGCGCTGCGGCAACAGGTGAAGTGCCACGAGCGGGAGGCAATGGCGGCGCGGGTGACATGCGTTTCATGAGCTGCTGCACGGACGGCATCACAGGCGGAGTGGAAGGACATCGTGGTGGAGGAGGAGGTGGAGGCTCAGAGAAACCAGGAGAGTATTGACGACTTAGTTTCTCGTGAGGAAGAGGAGGACCATCTGAGGGCCTTGGACTATCCGATCGCGAGCTTCCGGCGCCAGAATCTAGTGCAGGGCTCCCTCTGTGGAGGTTAATTTCGCGTTCTAGACTAGGTTTTCGGATTAATTTTGAGTTCAAAGCATTTAAGTTCTTTGATTTAAGGACACCATTGTGAGTTTCTTGTTGCTTGGATAAGTAATCAAGGGCTGCATCAAAACGTCCCCCAGCATACTTCAATGCTCTTACTGCTCTTTCCTGGAAAATAAATTGAAATAGGATATTAAAAGGATTTTAAAAGAAAATGGATTCTACGGATCTTCAGGGAGCTTGGTACAAAATTCGATGATACTATAATAATATGCTATTCAAAAGCATTGTTTTTAATCAATATTGGCAGATACTATCTTGACCTAAATTCTTTCTCTTTCTCGATCTTGATCTAAATTAACACTGTTAATTTACTACAATATGTCAGATGTAACATAACACACTATAAAGCTTATTTATTTATTTTTTATTTAAAACCTTATTCTGTAGTGGATACTTTTATAATGAAACATGAGACTAAATTAATATAAAAAATGCTGCCGATTTAAAAGCTATACATAATTATATTAGCTGCTAATATTTACAGACTATCAAATATTGTAAATTCCTTCTGAATCAAGAAGTCGCAGGCTCGAATCCTGGCTCACACCAATGACTTTACAAAGTTGTTTTTGGAAGTTAATTGTGATAAATACTGATGACTGAAAGCTCTGTGCCCGGTATAGCAATAGGATCACCAGCTATTCCATTTGGGACATAAACATAACAGCGAGACAAGGCCTAACAGCTGCTCCCTACACCTTCAGGTAGGGAAAGGTGTGAAGTTTATGTTATGTTATCAAATATTGTATTTGAAGTATTGTATTTGTGTGGAATTCTCACATATTCCTGAGTCTTTTTTTACATATAGTTAATTCACAACTTAATAACTAGTTACAATTATTGTGTGTTATAATTCAAAAATAGGACCACAAGCATTATACAAAGACAAAACTGGAGAAAGAAATGTTATATTATTAGAAAAATAATATAAAATACTATGGCTATTGGTATCATAATAGTCTTAGCTTCATAACAAATTAAGGAACACTAGAATTAAACAACCAATTTTTGAATATTGATTTAAAGATCCAACATTGAAATTGCATTGATATGAATATTCTAATAATAAAATGTGTAAATTCATGGAATGTTATATTGTCAACAATAAAGTTCATAAATAGAGGGAATGTCAAGGATGTCCATTGTAAATTATATGAATATTCAAATTATTCATTCTCGTAATACAGTTGTTTTTAACCAATGCTTATGTGTAAGTATTTAAATGTTAATGAACAAATGATGTATTCATACCTCGTCATATCCCAATGCAATTAATTGATTTAAGGACTGCGGCAATGCAGTCAAATCCTTGTCTAGGCCATTTCCTGATGATGAACTGAAGCCAGAACTAACTCCCGAACTGACTGTACTGGCTGCGGATGATCCAGGCGGCTCTGAGTTACCATTATTAGCAAATGGAAGTAGGGAGTTGCGTATTTGTGCTAGCGCCTTTTGGTGATAGCCAGAGCGAGCGGCCGCCTGGCGGGGCGCCGGCGGGTTCATGGCCCCCGTGCCCGCGCCCGAGCGCCTCACCTCTCACCCTACCCCTCCCATCACATAAACACATACCACCGTTTAAACATACTTATATTCACTTCACTTTTCACCATTCCTTTATAAATTATTATTATCAGTAACTTTTGTTCTGGAGGTTGTCACTATAACTTTTCTATATCCTCTCACTATTCCACTGGGATTAGTTCACTTGTTGAATATTATCAAAAGTACGAAATAAACTGAAAATAAAATATTAAAATGTATAGCATATATTTTGTAAGGGCTTATAAAATAATCCTTAAATTCTTATAGGCAAACTAGTGGAATATCTAACTGGTTTGTAGAGTGTAAAGCCTAAATATATTTATCAACAGTTGATATATGTATCATAACCAAAAATCTACTTTTACAGATTTTAAATGTGCTACTATTGTAATTTTTAAACTACAATAAGCCCAGTCATGATCTAAGTCTAAATAACAAACCGAAATAGTGGTGAACACGAAACAATCATGATATGGGTAGCACCTTCTGTGGAATGCCAAAATTAGAGTCAGCTTTGTTTCGTATGTATAACTTGTTCATATTACTGTTCGATTAATTTAAGTAATAATTATTATTTACCCTGGTTGTTTCTCACTTTCTGCAAATCAAAATGGAAATTAAAAATGTCATATTCTCGTGAAATAAAAATTCTATTGGAGTCGAAGAGCTCTCACATTACCGATGACATTTTGCTTGGATACTACAAATGGGAATATTAATCTTCATTCTCAAACAACACAATATTGGACTTGTATTAACTTATTCCTGATTATAATAACATGAAAAGAATTACGAAAACAAAGAACTCTGAAACACAGACATGCAAGTTGGCAAACCATACAAAGCGACCATTTTGAAGAATTACCACATTCTTTTGTATGTTCTACCTATGTTCAAAAGCTGAGACGTGTATTGTATTTTGTCAAAAACATGAAATTTTATATAAACGTACTTATTTGGATTCTAATACTTTATTTATAACTAAATAAACTAGTTTTCATTTTACCGCGGTTTGGCATCATTAATAAAGTCTAGAGCTTATGCTATTACTGACAATAAAGTAAAAGAAAACATTTATAACGAAGGTAATGAGTAAGTATTTCGTACTGACTCCTTAGCATAATGTTTAAAAGAAATATATCAATTAATTGTACTGCTAAATTAGTAATCATGTAGATTTATTGATACTACATGCACATGCGGTATATTATTGACTATAAGATATCCTTTATTAATGTATATAAAGTTATTATTACTTTTACCGTTTGTCTCGCAATTCTGTTCGCGTCGCGATTACTTAATGCATAGACAGCCTATTTAAATTAACTATTTTTGGAAAATTATAAATAAAGATCAATTAGCATTAAAATATTGACCCATCAAAAAGTAAATATTTTTACTTTTTTCCAAATGATGGAATACTTGGAACTTTACAAATTTGTAAAAAGATGTTTTTTTAATTTTCAATTAATTTTCAGTAGTGATATAGATGGTCAAAAAATGCAATTAAGGGAGCAAGTGTGCCTTGATGTATATGCGAGGATATATTCTACGAGGTTTTGGACGCATCTTCTCGAGTTAAATCTAAGCTGTCATATGTCTGCTTGATTGTCAATGTCAAATGTAATCAAATGATCAAACGTCACAAGTGTCACAACAGTATATAAATTATTTTCGTGCAATAAATCATTATTATGTATGCGAAGCCAATAATAAGAAGTGAAGTGAAATCATTAATATTAAAATTAGACCTATTACTTATAATTTCTATACTAATGATCGATTTGAAATTCCCTTTTGTCTAATAAGTCATATAATCCATTTTCGGTGAATTCTGTACACAATGTTACTATGGTTTGGGATATATTGTCTTTTATTTTTACCGTATTTTGTTGCCCTGGAAGAAACTTCAGTATATGAATACAATGCAAACAATTTTAAGTACCAAATAGAAGAAATGGATGGTAATTTTATCATGTTCTATGCACCTTGGTCAGTATTTATTTATCATATTCAATAATCATCTTTGCCATATATTTTTTAAAAGGGGTACATGATTTGATTTGTTTTTAGGTGCCGACACTGTACAGAATTTTATCCTATATGGGCTGAATTAGCCGAGCTTGTCAACACTAAAGATTCTAAATTTGCTATTGCCCAAGTTGACTGTACTGTACATTCCAAACTTTGTAATGAGAATGATATAACAGGTAATATTATCAATTTATAAAACACTTCACTAATTCTTCACCTGTTTTAATCTATAATTCTTATTAATTATCTATAAGGCAAATCATATGTAACTCAATGATAATGTGTTGGAAATTTTTAATTTGTTGGTACATTCGGTCCAACTATCTTTTCTTAGTTAGACAGCTATGTTTATTATATTTTTCTTTTTATATAACAATATTGTAAGCTGTTGGTGGCCTCCATTGGTCCACACTTAATTCACAAGTGCTGTGTAAATTCGAGGCTTTAATAGATGAATGCCTGCTACCTGCGACTGTGGGACGAGCCGCTCCTTATGAAAAAAAGAAGCTTTTGCTTGAAACTACTGCCAGAGTGTGCTTGTTTACTGGCTGTAGGAGAGTGGGAGTCAGGTGCTTAGCTTTAAGCACTGCCAGTATCTAGTGTAGGGATCCTAATAGATGGCACAACTTTCAGCATTGCTACATGCTAATGCTGCATGTATTTCAACGCACCTTTGTGAATATGGGGAAGCTGTGAACTGTTTTTAGATTTTTGGACTTTTCAATAATTCTTGTTTTTCAATATTGTTTTTATTATTATCTTTAAAAGTAAAAAACATTTAAAATACTGAATAAAAATTATAAATAAATCTGCGAATTAGGCCAAAATAAATGAATTTTGTTAATTACAACTTTGTTACAAAGTAACTATTCTAGATAAATTTATGTATATGATCTTAATTATAGTATTCTTACATTTCAGGATATCCAACATTGCATTATTACCATAAGAACATATTTACACCGATAGAATATAAGGGTACTAGAGATCTCCCGTCTCTGACATTATTTTTAAGTGGCATTTTCACAATGAAGACCGAGGTAACATGTCCTTTTTAGAATAAATTGCTGTTAACATGTTATCATAAGCCAGGTGTTCAGTGAGTTTGACTATTTGCCAGGCAATATAGCATGACTTAGATTTATATTGGATACAAGAAATAAATGTTCTAGTATCAAATGCAAATATGTAATTAAAAACTAAGTATGCAACCACGGCCACCCATGGACACATGTAACACAGTGTTACAGTTGTGTTGCCAACATTTACCGGATTAAGGGGGCTGGGCCCTAGTAAACGAAACACGGCATTAGCCACTTTACGTTGGTATTCTGAGAGGCCATGGTATTACTCTGGTTGAACCAATCCATTCATGCAGGGAACTGCCTGGCTCTACCACTGTTAGAAAAAAATTCTCAATAGATGGCGCTAATAAGGCGCTTTAGTTCATTTATAATAATAATAATATCTTGGACACAATACACACAGCGCCCTCTAGTTCCAAGCTAAGCAACTAAATGCTTGTGTTATGGATACTAGATAACGGATATAAATACATATATACTTTTCTTTTGTAAATACATACTTATAATACATAGAAAAACACCCAGACACCACACTAATATTCATGTTTGTCACAAATATTTGTGCTCGGGTGGGAATCGAACCCCCGACCTCATTGCTATAGCCGGTAGTTTTACCAATGCGCCACGAGGCCCGTCAATTTGAATCACATGTGTATACAAGGTGGTTATGAATGGTCTTAGATCCTTAGCTAAGTATCCATCCAGTATTTTCTAGTTCAGGAAAATCAAAAGATATAACTGTAATGTCTGAGATACCTTACATGCTGCATAATGCATAGTATATATTATACAACCAGTCCTCAAGGAGCCGACCCGCGCAGGATGGCATCTCCCTAGGCTACCGCATCCTCGACTCTCATGACTTGTGCCACGCCAAATACGCGCTACACTACTACTTATTTGAGTATAACACTAATACTTACATTTTTAATAACGCCATATCTTTTGAACGAAATGTCTGAATTAAATAATTCAAAAAGTTCTAGAAATATACTGAATCCATCTTGAATATAAATAATAATTGATATTTTAATAAGGCTTAATACCAAGGTGCAAAATAAATAGTTTTTAAATATACACACATATACTATGTGTGTCACGATATTTTTATAGACAATTATAAATACATACATACATAATTTCTCGCCAAAACCCTTGCGGGCTAGGCAGGAAGAACAGAGTGCCATAATGACAATTATATCTTCTGCAAAATTGTAGAACATTGTTTTTTTTCGGGTCATATTAGTGCATCTTAGGCTATATTATTAGACTTTTTGTACGTATCCCTATTTTTTTAAACTATTGTATAGCCTAACGCCTGTCTCAATAAATGGGCTAACAATCAAGAAAAAAAAATGGACGAGCTGTTTATGAGATCAGCGTGTTTAAACAAACAAACTCTTCAGCTTTATAATATTAGTATAGATGTTATTGCAGAAAATGCCAGATTACTACTACGATTAATACTATGAATAACAACTATGACACAACGCCCAACACCTTAGGACACGAAACATCCCTCAACAACAACAATATCCCTCTACAAAGTTCTCTTATTATATATGACTAGTTAACCCCGCGAACTTTGTTCCGCATCATAGGCAATCATAAAGAATAAAAATGTTGGATTTATCACTTTTTCATAACTACATCATACATGAATTATAGATAAAAACCACCCTGTAATAACCCTCTATCTATTAAAAAAAACCGCATCAAAATCTGTTGCGTAGTTTTCAAAATAATATAAGCATATAAGGGGACAAACAGCAGAAAGCGACTTTGTTTTATACTATTTGTCATTATGCAGCATTATGAAGACGAAGTTATGTAAACCAAGCCCTCCAAAAAACTGAAAGGATGACGTTTTATTTGATTAATTCTGTCATTGCAGGGTGTCAATACGGAAGACTCCACTGAGGTGAAAATATACAGTGGCATGGCCTATTTAAATGATCACAACATTGAGAAGTTTGTGTCTAAGGGTCAGCACTTCATCATGTTTTATGCTTCATGGTGTAAAGCATCACAGGTAACTACCATCAGGTAAACAGATTGAAATAGCGAAAATGTTATTTCTAACCTATTTTCGGATAAATTCACGCGAAATTTTCATATTACGATAACTCAATAAAGATCAATTTTTTTTTAGTGTTATTGATAATTATTATATGCCTGCATAAGGTAAGTAATGCATTTGTTTTGATAAATATGAATATGGCAGTTTTTAACGCACACACACATAACATAACTTCACGCCTTTATCTACCCGAAAGTGTAGGCAGTGGCTTTTAAGAATCGACTCGCCGTTATGTTTACCTCCCCAATGGAATTTTTGGTGAACCTATTGTCATACCGGGCACAAAGTTTTTAGTCATCGATATTTATCACACATAAATTGCCAATATTGGTGTGTGCCAGGATTCGAACTCGCGACCTCTGGATTTAGAAGCCGTGTGCTCGACCACTGGACCACCGAGACTTGGAGGTAGCTTTTAAATTACTGAAATAGTTGTAGTGAGCTGCTCTTAATAAATAGACGCGTGTCATAGCGGTTTTTTCTATAGACGTATAAAAAGAGGAACAATTACGCCATTCGTAGATCGTCAAAAAATATCATCACATTAATTCTAATTTAAAACAAAACCTTCATGGAATAAAATTAAAAAAAAAAGGGTTTATCAAAATCTGTTGGGTGGTCTAAGTAAGATCTAAGCATCTAAGCAAGCTAACAAAGGAACAGATGAACAGCGAGTTTCCGGTGGTGGAACTGCTGTTCTATCATAACGCTGGTAACAGACTCATTCATTGTTGAACCCACGAAGTTTAGAAACACTGGAGTCCAAACTGTGTAGGCTTTTTATAATTTTCATGTACACAATAATATACTAAGATCTCAGTACTCTTTTCTGCCACTGGCTGCGCTAGAATATCGTACACACCGATGATTACGTACGTGCGTCGCATTTAGTGCAGAGCTGTCAATGGCGATAAAACTTCTCGCGTAAGGATTTGAACGAGTGCTTCTCGAAAAAATTTTTTTTTTTATGGAAAAAAAGGGGCAAACGAGCGTGCGGGTCACCTGATGGAAAGCGATCACCGCCGCCCATGGACATCCGCCAACACCAGGGGCGTCGCATCAGCGTTGCCGGCCTTTAAGATAGGAATACGCTCGTTTCTTGAAGGTTCCAAGGTCGTAGCGGTCCGGGAATACCGTTGCCAGCAGCTGGTTCCATATAAGAGCAGTGCGTGGCAGGAAGTGACGGCTGAATCGCACTGTCGTAGATCGCCAACTATTAAGCCGATGTGGATGGAAACACTGGCGAGTCGGGCGATTGCGAAAGTCAGCAGGCGGTATAAGTCCGAACAATTCCTCAGAGCACTCCCCGTGGTATAAGCGGTACATGATGCATAGATATGCAACATCTCTCCGCAACGCCAACGGATCAAGCCGATCGGAAAGAGCTTGGTTGTCGACAAGCCGAACCGCGCGTCGTTGAATGCGGTCAAATGGAGAAAGCTGGTAGTGGGGTGCCCCCGCCCAAAGATGAGAACAGTATTCCACGTGAGGCTGGACCTGCGCATTATACAGTTGCAAGCGATGACCTGACGTGAAATACCGTCCCGCTCTATTGAGTACACCAAGCTTTTTTGAGGCCAATTTGGCCTTGCCCTCCAGATGACCGCGAAATTGGACGTCACTCGACAAGTCAACACCAAGAATTCCGATATTGGCTGAGACGGCTAAGGGAGTGCTCTCATAGCAGGGAGCTACGACAAATGGTGTCTTTTTAGCGGTAAACGCGCAAACCTGTGTCTTCTTAGGGTTGAATTGGACTAAGTTTAGTCGGCCCCAGTCCGAAACCTGACTAAGCAGAGTTTCGATTTCAGACACAAGTTTGTTCCGGTACTCATCGCCGTTTTCCCGAGAAATCCGCGGGTGGCCGGTATATAGGGCATCCCCCTTACTGTCATCCGCATAACAATGAAGACTGCTGTACTGCAGCATGTCATTCACATGCAGAAGAAAAATTCTCGAAAAATAGCGCCCTCTACCGGCGAAAATTCTTTCCCATAAATGGGGACAATCGTTCAACATTATGTTTGGACTCCTTTTCGAACACGTTTCTTTGCTTCGCGGTTGAACTTTATAGGATATATCTTCTTTGTTTGCAGAAAATTGCACCAATCTGGGCTGAGCTGGCCGTACAATATGCACACAACGAGTACATACAGATAGGTAAAGTAAACTGTATGGACAATGAGATGACATGCAAGAACTTCGACATAAAACAGTACCCATACTTGATGTGGATTGTCAATGGCAGAATTGTGAGTTGGCATGTTATTTTAATGGCTTTGTTTCATCACCGACTCTATGACAACGGGAATATGGATGTTTTTATAGCTGGCCCCGCAAAGTTTATATCACATGATACCTCTGGTTTGTGGTAGAATAGTAAACATTTAGGATTCAAAAAAGAAATGCCCAAAAAATATTCTGATGCACGGCAGAGAGCAGGCGCGATTCTTACGCACTTCACTCGGTTCTTTGACTTTTATAACTCATCATACACACTTGTCGGTTTTTAAGGCTACTGATATCCTTATCTTGCTCAAGGACACGTTTAATTTAGTCATGGAAAGTGTGCCGTTTTGCACTGCATATCTGCTTAGTCATTCTTGCATCATCAATTTTTTTTTAAATTTGTGAACCATCAGAGCACGCCCTTCCTAATTTTTACACTAATATTTCAATTCAACTTCCTTCCTTAGAACTTTCGTTTTCGACGCGGTCAGGGACAGTCACTCCGCAAATTGTGCGGACTCTGCCATACCCAATTCTTTCTTCCATAAGTTAGCGATGGAATCAGTACCACTTTTTAAAGTTTATATTCTTTCGAGACTCTGCCAAATTTATTAATGCAATGGTTTTTTTTTTGACATTTGCACATTTTCTTGGCAGATGGGTGTAGCCAATGCAGACAACATGGAAGGATTGAAATCGTATATAGAAAAAATGTTGCTAACGGAGAATCATGATCCCGACAAGTTTATGAAGAAAAAGAAAGCGCTCCCTGTCGCCAGAATTTCTGAAGAAACATTCGAAACGTTCTTGGAGAAGGAATTTGTTTTTATTAACTATTTTGCACCTTGGTAATTCTATTATTACAAATATATAACATTAAAGTCTCGGTGGCGCAGTGGTCGAGCACACGGCTTCTGATACAGAGGTCCGGGTTCGATTCCAGACACTGGCTCACACCAATGACTTTTCGAAATTGTTTTGGAAGTTATGTGTGATAAATATCGATGACTGAAAAACTTTGGGCCCGGTATGGCAATAGGTTCGCCACCTATTCCATTTGGGACGTAAACATAACGACGAGACGAGGCTTAGCAGCCGCTGCCTACATCTTCGGGTATCAAAAAGCGTGAAGTTATGTTAATGTATGGTATGTATATAACATTAAAATTACCTAAACTATCAGGCTTTATTAATTTAATTATAATTTTCAGGTGTGCACATTGCATGCAGCTGAGTCCACTCTGGTTGAAACTGGGCGAACGATTTCAAAATGAAAGTCGCGTACTCATTGCTGATGTTGATTGCGTACAATCAAAACCCATATGTGAAACTGAAAAGGTAAAACTTTATTAAAATTTGCTCGTTTATTTTCGAGTTGTATTCAGAAAAAAAATTGGGTGGCGTAACGGGGCGCCTGGCAGATGTGAAACGTCGAAATTATTTTGTACAAAAAATAATAGGCATAAAAGTACCTATAGATTAAGACAGGAACTAAATATGTCATCATAAAAAATATGTACAGTATTACGAATTTTCTCCAGAAAACTTATGACCATTTATTTCTCAACTCATATTGCATATTAATTTATTGGCATCTCTTCAATTTCCAATCCATCATTCTGTTTAACGTCCTCTGTTGGTGTACTAGGGACTTAAAATTTTATAGATAGTTCTAATATTGGCGTACGTTGTTCTTGGTTACGCCGCTAGATGGCGTTTTCCCTAACTATATTATTACTAAGCAACAAAGCTATTTTTTTTTTTATACGAGCAGGCGTGTTACTACAACACGTAGTGTTACAGTTGAGTTGCAGACTTTTAAGGCAGTAGGATAAGAAAGGATGTGGAAGGGGGGTGAGCCTCCTCCCTCACTGAAACAAACGCGGTATGAGCCCCTTTACGTCGATATTCTGAGAAGTCTTGGTATTTACCCATTCGCCACCCCAACAATCAGGTTCACCCTCGCCTATAGAATTTTCACATCAAAACAATGTTTTTGAAGTTCTTGCGTTTTTGCGGCGACATTTAATTTCCACTTTAAATAGGTACTAAATACTTCTAAAATTTTAGATAAACAGCCTGCCAACATTAATACTATACAAGCAGAAGAAAATAGTAAACATGGAACATGGAGGACGTCCCCTGGAGAGTCTTATATCACTGGTTACGGATCACCTACAAGATAACATAGCGACATCGCAAGAGCAGCCTGCTGAAGAAGGGGTTACAACTACCAAAGATGAATTATAATTGTTAAAATAAGTAGTAATCAATAAACAATTTTTGTTAGAACTATATTGTGAAGGTTCCATCAACACCGCTCTAATTATCTGAGCTTATTGCCGACATAGGCTCAAGTGTCGAAATTGTTTTTCTGTACCTAATTATTTTATATTTTGTTAGTAAAAAAAACTGCGACTAGTCTCAAAATAGTAGGAAACAAAATAATTGAGATTTTTTCAAATCTTGGTAATCTATAAATACCGCCAGTGTTTCTAATATAATAAACGTAATAGGCACCATTTATGTATTGCGTGTACGTAAGTCGTGACGCAAGAGCGTGCGTAAGTCGTCGCAGCTACGTCATACGTATCATTTGGGCCTGCGTAATCCATTTATCTATCCACATGTTCATTTGTTGCTTTTTTCCTATTATAATTTATCTAGCTTGGAACGCCAACTGGAATACGAGTCTTGTTCGTCTTTCGTCAGTCGATTCGTTGAATAACGCGTGCGGTGACGGAATGCATTAGAGGGCCACATCACTAAATATTTTAAAAATCGAAGCACATCCAACATTGCGATATCTCAGCGAACTAATCGGGCCCTCACTGTTCATGTTGAAATATTTTTTGTTATTGATTTAGTTCGTTAATATTTATTTATTTTAATATAAATTGTTATAGTATTATTTAAAAGAAAATGTATTTCACTATTTATATGCCTCTCTTCTAATGTAAGGTGCGAAAATACACATCAAATTTTTACGCCAAGTCCTTTGTGGGGTAGGCAGAGAAAACATGCGCCATAAGGCACGTTTCTTATAACTCGTCATACACTCTCTTTGTTTAGTAACGCTCCTGACATCACTATCTTCAAAGACACATTCCATTTGGTCATAAAGTGTCTTTGTGACTATCTGCCATCTGAATCTATCTTAAGATTATGATTTAAAAAAAAAAAATAACCAATGAAAATGATTTTTTTTTAAATAATCGTATTTATGGGGGGAGGCGGGTAAGAGCTTTGCTTACTTTTGCTGACAAGCGGGGTGGGGGGGTAAATAATTGTAATAAATCTGCTAATGTAATACTTGAACTGCCCCTAAATAATATGTGTAATTATCTTTGATTAAACAAAATGATTCTGATATAGACAATAGACTCACTATTTGTTCCATGGTACCTGATGTTTTTATCATTAAATAAGGAATTTATGATAAATTAAACTAGCACTCTTTTACCAAGTATCATAGATAATTTATTTATCACAGACAAATGTAGAAAAACATAGAGTATGTAATTGTCACAGACAGAGGATGATAATGGACAGGCGAGAAATTTACTTATTCAACACTTCTGCCAAATTTAAGCCTTCCATGTACTAAGTTTAATTACAACAGTAAAAAGTAAACACACTCAATTACATAGCATGTTTATGGATAATAGTCCAATTTTGTCCCTCAAATATTGAAATTTATCTCTAGGTAAAGCCTTAGTTAGAAAGTCAGCAAGTTGATTGCTTGTTGAAACATATTTAAGATCAATAACTTTAGCATAATACTTTTCTTTAATGAAATGATACTTAATGTCTATATGTTTGCACCTCTTATGAAAGTTTACATTTTTAATAACACTTATTGCACTTTGATTGTCTATATTTATATCCACAGTTGATTGCTTTGATTTACACAAGCCACTTAACAATTGTATAATCCAAATAGCTTCCTTAGTGGCAGCACAGGCCGCCATAAATTCTGCTTCAGTGGTTGATAGAGCGACAGTGTGTTGTCTTTGACTGGACCATGTCACAGCAGCTCCATTTTTAATAAATATGTATCCAGTCGTTGACCTTCTTGTGACATCATTGGCATAATCAGCATCACTGTAGCCAATTAATTTATGGCAACATGCATCAGAGAACCAACTGCTTCTCGGTAAGGAAGATTCTTGTCAGGCTGATGCTCACTTTTCTCCAGCTTTGAATGAGGATCAACTGGAACGCTGACAGTGGGTGAAAATGTTTCCTTGTAGTCTATACCTTCTGTTTGTGCATAACCCTTTGCACAAAGTCTGGACTTGAAGCGAGGACCCATTGGTTGATCTTTGACTCTGAAAACCCATTTAGAGCTGATTATGTTTGTGTTTTCAGGTTTATTTACCAATATCCATGTGCCATTTCTTTCATGGGCTTCAAGTTCCTCTGCAATAGACTTTTTCCATTTTTCAGCATTCACACAACTGATTGCTTCTTTGTATGTTTCAGGGACTTGCTTAGATACTGAGTAAGTTTGTTGATTATTCTTATTTCTAGGTCTCAATGTTATGTGTCTTGGGGAAGGAGTATCAATCTTGATTTCTGGTAAGTATTCATCTGTATCTAAGTTATTTTTAACTGTATTATATGAATTATCTGAGCTATAACATTCTTCCATGCTTTCTTCATGAGACTCATTTGACATTAAACTTTCTTCATTACTTTTACAATGTTTATGTTGTGTTTCATTTTCTGTTTCAGACAATTCCAGAGCAGCATAGTTCCTCTTCACAGTGGATTCGAGAAATACGGCATCCCTGCTCTTTATGACAGTTCTAGTATTAAGTATTATGAACCTGTACCCTTTTGTGTTCTCACAGTAGCCAATAAAAAGCATCTTCCGAGCTTTTGGATCCCACTTCTTGCGTTTTTCTTTTGGCAGGTGGACCATAGCTTCACAGCCGAATACTTTCATGTGGCCAATATTTGGTTTATGTCCAGACCAAACTTCTTCGGGCGTTTTAAATGATATGGATCTGGTTGGAGATCTGTTTATGATATATGCAGCAGTTTTTATAGCTTCAGCCCAGAAAAACTTTGCTAAGCCAGCATTCAGAATCATGCACTTTGCTCTCTCAACTAGAGTTCTATTTAACCTCTCTGCAGCTCCATTTTGCTCTGGAGTATAAGGCGTTGTTGTTTGATGTCTTATTCCAGCACTTATTAGGAAGTCAGTAAATGGTTTGTTGACATATTCTAGGCCATTGTCAGTCCGAATACATTTGAGTTTACATTCAGTTTGATTTTCAACTTCTATTTTGAACTCTTTGAACCTTGACAATACCTCAGTTTTGTTGTTCAAAATGTACACAAATACCTTTTTAGAATAATCGTCCAAGAATGTTAAAAAGTATTTAGCTCCTCCTAGTGACTGTGTTTCCATAGGGCCACATAAGTCAGAATGCACCAGTTCCAATATCTTTGAGGAATGTGATCCTTGACTCTTAAAAGGCAGTCTTGTTTGCTTGCCCTCTTGACATGTTATACAGGTTACATTGTTCATTTGTTTATCAGACAATGTTAATCCTTCAGAACATTCCTTCAACTTCTTCAGGGTGTCAAAGCCCAGATGACCCATCCGTTGATGCCATAAAAATATATCATCTTGTTTAACATCAGACATGTATGCATAATCACTATTTATGTTCAGCCGGTACATGTTGTTAACTTTTGTTGCCGTTGCTACAGTAACATTTAGTCTGTTCAGTATAGCACAGCCTTTAGAATCAAATTTAACTTGGCCACCATTTTCTGTAATTTGATGTACAGATATTAAATTTACTGCAAGTTCTGGTACATATAAGACATTTTTAAATAAAATTGTATTTGACTGATTTTCTCCATTCAATGTGTTCAAGGTCACTTCACCAGAGCTACATACTGAAAGCATTTTGTTGTTTGCAACTTTGATTTGCTTTATAGGTGGTGAGTGTTCATGTTGAAGAAGGTTTTTATGTCTTGTCATGTGCATTGTTGCCCCAGAATCAATATACCATGCGGAGCTGTCGTTGTCAAACGGAGTAACAAACGCGGCAGCATATGAATTATATGATTTAGCAACTTTATCTTTGGTGTTGACGTGCATTCTGTACTTAAGTGTCCATACTTGTTACACTGAAAACATCTAGGACCTTTGTTGAACTTCTTTTTCACATTCCTGGTTTGAGAACCATAAGCAGATGTAAAAGCAGAGTTATTGTTTTCAGATTTTACTTCTTGGAGCAATTTAGATTTCACAGAGTCTGCACATATTTTCATCCCAGAGCTTTCAATAGCTAAGATCATCGGTTTATAATGTTCAGGTAGCCCGGAGAGTAAAAGTGTTCCAAGCCACTCATCATCAACTTTGAATCCTATGTTTCGGAGTTTGTGCGCTGTAGACATTATCTTGCTCACGTATTCGTCTATATTTAGGCAACCAGAGAGTGTAGTTGTGCAGAGATCACGTAGTAGGCCAACCCTGCGTGTAAGCCCTGAGTCGTCGAAAGCGCGGGACAAGTTTGTCCACACTTCTTTTGCCGTTTCTGCCTCTTGGATATGTACGTAGTTGATATTATCGACAAGCAAAATAATTTTGGATTTTGCTTTTGTGTCCTTTTTTATGTCAAATGGTTCGTTATTGGGATTTTCAATACACCCCCAGAGCTCTTCATGTTGAAGATATGTTTTGACTGCAAACCGCCAGGTATTGTAGTTTTCACGGCCTGTTAGCTTTTCTATAAGTACCAGAGGATTGCTACTAGCCATATTAAACAGATATTTTCAACGGCTTGACGATTTGTTAATAATGAATTGAACCACGTGGCTTTAAGGTTATTGTAATGTCGATACACTATCACGTCGCGGACACGAAACTGTTAATAGTTAGTAATAACTTTGCAGACACTTTCCTGTACAACTTTGGCTTTACTGGGTCCAGTAACCTGATGTTTTTATCATTAAATAAGGAATTTATGATAAATTAAACTAGCACTCTTTTACCAAGTATCATAGATAATTTATTTATCACAGACAAATGTAGAAAAACATAGAGTATGTAATTGTCACAGACAGAGGATGATAATGGACAGGCGAGAAATTTACTTATTCAACAGTACCAAATATTTTAGTCGGCTAATGTATTTTTTCCTATTTGTTTGTATCCCTAGAAGACCATAATCTGGTAGAGGTAGTTACTAGCTGATCTGGCAAACTGTTATTCAACATCAAAAGTAATTTTTAAATTAACATTTACAATTAAAGTGCTATTTCTTGAATACTATTACTTTTTCTCTACTACATTATATGAATTATACATACATCATCGCATCTCGCACTGTTAAGACCTATAAAGTTTTAGTGGCATATTTTTAATTCTAATTTGTGTTTGGAATTTGATTTATTTAGTGAATTGCTGATCATCTAATGTTTTTAAGTGTATGCTAGCCAATTGAATATTGAGTGAGTGAAAAACTTTATAAACTGACTAATATATACTAAATATTAATACAAATTATCAAACTACCCACTTTTTGTTTTTGTTGTGGTTTCCTTGTCATTGGAGATCCGCCGAAGGGAAACCCTCTGACGATAATATAAGTGACGGCTGCCAATTGAATTAAGTTATATTCTTACATAATGAAATGGCTTCTGTGTCCACGACATGGGGATGTTGCGCTAATGAAGACTTGAAGAAAAATGAGAAGTATATTAAATGCCTTCGCTGTAAAAAAAATATTTCATTTCTTATGTCTCTCTTTACCAGAAATATCTAATAACTCAGATGTACCTATATCACCAATGGAAATGTCCGGAATGCCAGAATTTATTTCCCGGGGCTGTCAAAAAAGATAGCACGCCACTGCGTTATGTCAACTCAGCTCGTGGCAGTAAGAGATTGGCTCCCAGCTCTCCAGCAGAATCAAGCACATCACACACACACACAGCGCACATCCTGATGTGCGCTGTATTGTACACTAGTTGACCCGGTGAACTTCGTTCCGCATCAAAAGAAATAAATTAGTAATATTTGGATCTTAAAAAGTTCAATTTGTGCTATTTATCGGCACGCGTTTTGGTGCGCAAACGCAATTGCTATGTACCGCTATGTTAATACTGTAATATCTTCGTTTAAATATTAGTTTAAATTACATGCTATAAATGGCTATATTAATCTATATTAAAAGCACAATCTATTTAAGACACTTAATTTTGTATGAAAATTAATGCTGTAATGTTTAAAATTGCTTCGTAAATAAGCCATTATTTCTCGTAAAAAGTAAAAAAATAATAATGGTCATTGTGGGTTATACCTAAGACATAGACATATGCCCTCGCGGACTTTTTTATAGACCTTTTAAAGGTGTATAATAATGTAGTACATTGTTTTGATTTATCACTTAGGGTTCAGGCAGCGTTTTCAATTAAAGTTTTAAATCTTGAAAATTATCATTTTTTTTCACTACATTATTCATGAATTATAGATCAAAACCAACCCGTTGACACCCTCTAACTATTAAAAAAAACCGCATCGAAATCCGTTGCGTAGTTTCAAAGATTTAAGCATACAAAGGGACATAGGGACAGAGAAAGCGACTTTGTTTTATACTATGTAGTGAAGATGTTATTATGACGGAACTCCGTACGATGCTTCAAGAAATTAACAGTTCAATGCTTACTATTATTAATAAGCAGCTGGGCCCCATTAAAAAGGACGTACAAGACTTGAAAGTATCACTAAACTTCCATACTACTGAATTTGAAAAACTTTAGTCCGAATATGCTGCCACGGGACACAATGAAAACACTAAAGGATGAAAACAGTCAACTACAAACTACAGTAGCTGAATTAAAACGAAGACTGAACTACTTAGAACAACACGCAAGGTCTAGTAATTTGGAACTGCAATACTTGCCTGAGAAGAAGGAAGAAAATTTGTACACAATTGTTAAACAACTGGGTTCCGTGGTTGGATATGAGATTAAGGACAGCGACATTTTGCACACGACCCGTATAGCCAAAATCAACTCGAGCAGTACTCGTCCAAGGTCTATTATTATTCAGCTATCTGCTCCAAGGATCCGCGATCAACTACTGGCAGCTGTTGTCAACTACAATAAGAAAAACACAGAATGCAAACTGAATACCAGTAATTTCGGTTTGGTAGGCAAGAAAGGCCCTGTCTTTGTAGTGGGGCGCTTATCACCAGCCTGGGTGAGAAATGGTATGATTTTCGTGAAAAAAGATGATAACTCAGTGCATGTACTTTTATAAGATCAAGAATCATTATGTAAAATTGTGTAGTTTTTCTTTTAATTTGGTTATATAATATTACAGTACCTGGATGCCCGAGCATTGCTCGGTTTTCTTTTAAATTGTGTTTTTTGGAAATCATATTTAAGTATGAATTACATGCTAATAAAATGATGAAATATGAATAGTATTTTTCGATCTTAGCGACGGAATAATAAAAAAATATGAACTGGTTATTTGAAGAAAAAAATCACGAGTGCAATTAGTTTATTATTATATTAGAAACAAATACTTAATTTTTTACAGTGATAAACATAAACTGTAATAAAATCAAAGCAAACACTCATTGATTTCGTGTCGTTCGTTACAACGCCATCTGCTGGAATAGCTTTACTGTTGTTGCCGTTAAAGCAAGTTAGTTGCTCACAATTTAAAATAAAAGAATTCGCCAATAGATGTCAGGAATTCCAATAAAAAAGTAAGTGTATATTTAAGTCGATTATTGATAAAACACGATAAAATGAAATTTTCTAAAAATGATTCCTAGCTAGATCGATTTATCGCCCCCGAAACCCCCTATATACTAAATTTCATGAAAATCGTTGGAGCCGATACCGAGATTCCAATTATATATATATATATACAAGAATTGCTCGTTTATAGATATAAGATATTTCTTTTTTTTCGCAAGATATTATTATTTTTAAATTTGGAATATTCAATAATTTACATATCTAATAACAAAATGTCCGCGGCTTAAGAACGAAAACCGACACAGTCTACTATAATATTTGTTGTATCAACTATGATGTTATAATACTGACAGAGACTTGGCTTAATAGTTCGATTTCTAGCAGTCAGCTGTTCGATGATAGGTATATGGTGTATAGGAGGGACAGATCGTCGAGTGCAAAGTATGGCCAGGATGGTGGTGGAGTTTTGATTGCAGTAACTAAAAAAATTAAATCTAACTGCATCAGGAAATGGGAAAGCGAGTGCGAGGATATTTGGGTGGCTATTTGATGTCCCGGGAGCCAATTCAGTGGGACAAATATTTTTTTTGTGAAGTATATCTGCCCCCTCCTGTGCGCCGTTCAGTATTTGAGCAGATGACAGATAGTCCTATTTGTATTGTGGGCGATTTTAACCTTGGTAATATAAATTGGAAATTACCAACATACTCCCAAGGCCATCAAAAAGTGATTAATACAAGTGAAATCTTGCTTGTCTTTATTTACATTAATAGAATAACTCAATTTAATTTTGAATGTAACACCTCTGATCGCATTCTTGATCTTGTGCTGTCTACTCTTTCCACTTGTTATGTTAGCTAATGTTCAAATCCTCTAAGCAATCCACGGACCCACATCATCCCCTCTTGGAAATTGATATCTGTCTCAAAAAGGAAATTAAGCTTCCGTATAATAGTGTTAATGCAAGACCAAATTATTTTAAGGGCGATTATCAATTGATTCGCAATTTTCTCGAAGCTCAAGACTGGAATATTTTGTTTAATGGACTATGTTCTGTACAAACAAGTACCTATGTTTTGAGTTTCGCGGTTTATCATTTTATGTAAGTTGAGGGTAGTTTATTTTTATGACTAGGTAAGATTTGATCGATTTGAACAGACGTTGTTCGGTCGTTCGTAATTGTAATTGTTAAGAAGAACAGTTTGCTTTTTATTGATTTGCTTTTAATGAAAGTATTGTGTAAATTGGGAAACTATAATTGTGAGTAGTGTCGACTCGAGTTGTGGGGCCCTATTGTGTCGTCGGTCGCTGCTTTTAAGATAAGTCCTAACAGTTTTCTATTTTGATTGGCCAATCCGAGATTAACTGAGTAGGTTTAACAGGTAGCAGACCCTTACTTCGGTAAGTCTATTGCCCTTTTTTTAAGTACATTTAACCACCAATAATATTAGCCTTGCGCAACGCAAACTTTAGTTCGTGCCCCTTTGCACCCTCACTGCCCTGGTGTATCTTCCACTGCGCACCCTGGGTCAGCGAGGGACGGTACTGAACATAATGTGTGGTAGCAGAGCGTGGTTGGTGTAGTTAGTACTTAGCGAAATAATCGCAGTTGTGAATAGTTATTTTGTTCAGCCCGCGCTGAAAATGTGTAATTAATTGTTATAATACATTAATGCTTGGGTAATTGTTTGTAGTTTTTTAAATTCAGTCATTTAGTTTACCGTTAGAAGCAAGTTTAATATATATTGAGTTCACTGCGGCCTACGTAAGTACCTACCATTTTACAAAAATTATAATTCTGCTTATTGATTTTTATTTGTTTGACTGTCTGTTAATATTTACTGAACATGTAGTTGAGTCATTGCTTATTGTATATTTTCATATATTTGTACAATCATATTAAGCAATAATTTAATTTTTTTTTATTTTTATATCGTAGGTATTTGCTCAAGTTATAAAATCGTTGGTCACAGAGTAGCATCGATTAATCGAGACAGCATAAATTCACAGTGTAGTGAAAGAAATTAATTGTTTTGAGTATCGATTATCGTTTTACTTGATTCGATTACAATAATCGATTATATTTTTTTTATTTTTTATTTTGGAATTGCTTATTTGTTTTTTTTTTTTTTTAATAAAAATGTCTGCCTTTGCTTCCGTTAAGGACTCGGCGGGTAAAATCCGCTCAGAATTGAGATGGTTCTCAACTGCAGCCGCTTTGGTGGACAGGCACGATAGGAACGAGTCATTGCTGGACCGGTACAGCAAATTGGATAAACGTCAAGAGTTTGTGGATGACATGTACCGCAAATTTAATACCTATATACAGGATGTCACCTTTGATGAATACTCGGAATCGCATCGTGAGTTAGTACATGCTGATTATGACCAAATTCTGTGTTACGTTGGAGGGTGTAGTTGGGTTTATGTATAGCTTTATGAATCGATGCGTAGAACTGCTGTAACTATATGGATGGATTTTAGCTTGTAGTGTTGTAACGTTAGAGGTAGATAGCAATAATAGTCTAGTCCTTCAATAACAGATAGTATATTAGATAATAGTATTAAGATAACATAGATGAAAAAATAGTATAAGGTAGCAAGAAAATATTAAGAAGTCAGCGGATAGTTACATAAGAAAAGAAGTATATAGGAAGAGTAGAGGGCCGGCGAAAGATAGTAGATAGTCTCAGGGTGGTAGGTCGGTAAGTGAAAAAAGGGGTCAGTCTGCTTCCTCCCACTAAGTCGGTAGTAGCGAGGGTCACTGGCCTTAAAGCTGGAAGTAGTCTTGCAGGGACGTATTGCCCTAGTTCGCTGGAGTCCGGTCAGCTCCGGTATGGTCCTCCCGCGTAGAAGGCTGCTGGCAGTTGGTTCGCTGGAGTCCGGTCAGCTCCGGTATGGTCCTCCCGCGTAGAAGGCTGCTGGCAGTTGTGTCTGTCGGAGCGCTCACCCCGTCGGTGGTCCTGAGGGGCAATTCCCGTAAAGTGTCCATAGTGAACCGTTACGCTGTTTGTGCAGTATCTGAAATGCCACAAGGCACTAGGTTTACATGCTGTTCGCTCGATCCGTTAGCGACCTTTGATCCCACGCTTTGTCGCACGCTCGGAACCGAGAACAGTCACAACTTCTATCTTTTTTTTTTAACACTAAGCTAGCTACAATAATTTAACAAGGGCAACTCACCCGTAGGGGGTTGAAGTAACAGTTGATGTCAGAGATCAGGCTGTCTGGTCTATTTCTATACCGTCGGTAGCGTGATTGGAAGGTGTTGTTCGCAAGGCGACGGCGTCAGAGAGAAGAAAGTTATATTATATGTTCAATCTAAGGATTTGTTCTGTCATTTCCGTCATTCCGATTCTGGAGTGGGAGTGAGTCACTAGCTTTTACAATTATCCCTTATAGTGGGATTCCTAATTTACAAGTTTATATATTATTTATAGATTTAATTTATGCTTTATTTAATGAAGGAATTTAATTAGTTCTAATTTGACTATTATTAATTGACGACGTACGCACGGCTTCATCGTAGTTACAGAGAATGTCAATAGATGTCGCCACTAGATGGCTTCTACTGATAATTCTGTCGTAATATCCCATTGATTCGACAGATGTCACTCCAATGCAGTTTTTTAAAGCGTTAAGCCGCATTAACGTGACATACCGCCGAACAAGGGGAGGATTTTACGTACAGTCTAGACCTAAGAGGAAAATCCATCTACTTTTAAGCTAAGCGACTGCTATTAAAAGAGTAATTTAGGGCTCATACGAAGGAAGTTTCGCGAGGGCAACTGCTGTTTGGCCCATCATCCATGATTAGGCATGAAGTGACGGTAACCAATTACCAATACTGTCTGTAGGGGACAGCAGGCAATTCAGTGTCCTTAAGAATTTTGAAACGGAGATTAACCACATCCTGGTCGCAATTTTAGGTATGCAACTAACTAACTGTAGGGGTTAGCCAGTGACATGATTAATGTCCGCTGTAGATTTTGGTATAGTGGCTTAGCTACCACATACCAATTTAGAAGAATAATTAACAAAAACTTCGATAGCAGAACAATAAGATTAATTCCGTAGTGCAGTGCTCAGCTATACAAACGCGAATGTAGCTACCGTTTGTAATATTAGAAGGATTTCTTTGACTATACTTTAGTAATAAGCGAAGAGGTAGTAAAACACTATGTATGATTGCAGCCGTAGAGCATGCAATCTTCCGATAAGAGGACGAGTATATTAGTAGCAAAATTTTACATTATTACCTATGAAATTTTATCACTCTGCCTATCTTAAGAAAGATCGTCGTGAAGATATCTATGGAAGTCTGTAATCTATTTATTAAAAAAAATTACAAGTTAAGTTTTATTTTAAAAATACGCAACGATAATATGTGCGATATTGACTCGAACACGAGAACAAAAGAATTACGAGGCAAGTATTTAGATCGTATACCGGTTTGCTCTCGAGCGCGTAGTGGTTTACTGGGTAGAAGCGAGTAATAGTGGTTCGAAGTATTGAGGTTCGATTTCCGAGCAGCGTAATTATCTATGCTTGGATAAATTTCGAAGTATTATGCAGCAACAAGTAGGTTTAAGTATAAAGTTGTAGATACAATATTTGTTAGATTTAGCTTTTAATAGGTTTAGGTCTTTATTAGAGATTGGATTTTTAATAGGTTTTAGGTTTATATTAGATATATATTAGATATGGAAATTTAAGTAGATCTAAATAATATAGAGTAATAATTAAGCTAGTGCAAAGTACTGATACTTGTATGTTCGTCGTGCCGAGTAACCATATAGGTTATAATAGTAATTGATGATAATTATAATACTTCAAGTAAGAACGTTTAGATTATGTTGAAGAGTGTGAGCAGATAACGCTTACTCTTTGTAGTTAATAAGTTTAAGGTCCTTTATATGCCAAGTTCCTAAGGGTTTTCCTGTTGCACTTACTAGTTCGTAAACTAAAGGGGATTTTTTCGCCGAGATTTTACATTTTATAAATTTAGGGGCTAGTTTCTTATTGAAGTATTTATCCTTTTCACTCTGATAAAATGTTCTTTTCCATACCGTGTCACCCACGTTAAATTCGGCAGTGCGGCGGCGTAAATTGTAGTTCTTACAGCTCCTTGAGTGTGCTTGTATTAAGAGCAGTTGGACTTTGTCGAATATAGTAGATAGGCAACCTAGGTTTTCGGCGTAAGCGTCTCTTGGTTGATAAATGACTTCATCTATTTCTGCGTCCACATAATGGGATCCGCAAGTGACTAGCTCACGTCCATATACCAAGAACGAAGGGGTATATCCTGTGACTTCATTTACTGCGCTGTTTATAGCGAACTGTATTTGGGGAAGCAGCTTGTCCCACACTCTGTGATCGCTCTCGATGTAAGTTGACACTGCGGTCATTATAGTTTTATTGTAACGTTCTACCGTGTTAATTTGTGGTGAATACTTAGGTGTATAGTTTAAGTTAGGTATTTTATATTTTTCTATCAACTTCCTGAAGGTTGCGCTGTCAAATTGTTTGCCGTTATCTAATACTACTGTAGATGGGATACCATGTATAAGGAATACGTTGTCCTCAAGTATTTTAGTGATAGTTTCGGCGGTAGCTCGCCTAATGGGAAATAAAAGACAGTATTTACTAAAACAACACGTTACCACGAATATGTAGCAGTTTTGTTTTTTAGACGGTGGCAACGGTCCGATCAGGTCAATGCTGATCATCTGAAATGGTCGCGAACACAGTTTCGGTTTACCCATTTCACCGAGGGGTGGATGATTTTGATGTTTATGGGCTATACAGGTGTCGCATGATAATACAAATTTAACAACGTCGGCGTGCATCTTAGGCCAGTAGTAGCTCTGTACGAGTCGTTTGTAGGTTTTAAAAATACCTAAGTGTCCCGAGGTTGGTACGGAGTGACACTTCTCAAGAATAGTTTCTCTATTTTCTTCTGGTACGACCTCCTTCCATTCAAACTCTTCCCGTAGCGAGCATTTAGATTTCATAAATCTATATAATTTATCGTGTTTGATTAAATAATTAGGAAACGACGTAGGTGAAGTACGACATCCGTTGTAAATATTTAGATACCATTGATCGGAAGTTGAGACATTTCCGACAGAGTCGTCAATTGCAGCCACTGTGCATGCCCGAGACAAGGCGTCTGGGACAATGTTGTCAGCACCGCGACGATGTTTTACTTCGAAGTTAAAGGCTGATAATCGTACTCCCCATCGCGCTAAACGACCCGTGGGATTGCTTAGATTAAGGAACCACTTTAGAGCTGAGTGATCCGTGTAGACTATGAACTTCATTCCGTTATCGAGGTAGCAACGCCAGTGTTCCACTGCTACTAGTACCGCCAGGGCTTCCCTCTCGGTAATACTATAGTTCCGCTCTTGTGCAGACAATGACTTACTCATGTAAGCAATAGGGTGTTCCACGCCATCGAAGGTTTGAGTGAGAAGGGCTCCGACTCCATAGTCACTCGCATCCGTGTGTACCTCGAACGGCTTACTGAAGTCTGGACAAGATAATATAGGTGCTGATGTAAGACATTTTTTTAGATTATTGAATGCTTCGTCCGCTTCTTTAGACCATTCGAATGGACGAACCTTCTTCTTGCTAGTTGAAGTTAGTTTGTTAAGTGGACCAGCTATAGCGCTGAAGTTAGGCACGAATCTTCTGTACCATGAGGCAGTACCGAGAAATCTTTTGACTTCTTTTCTGTTCGTAGGTTGCGGAAACTTCGCAATTGCTTCAATTTTACTTGGGTCCACGTGTAGTCCTTTAGAGTTGACCACATAGCCCAAATATTTTAATTCGTTTCTGAAAAATTTGGATTTTTCTAGATTGACAGTTAAATTAGCAGCCTTGAGTTTTTCATAGACTTTTTCTAATAAGGAGATATGGTTATTAAAGCCAGAGGGAGTTATACAGACTATATCGTCCAAAAAGACGAAGACCGAATTCTCGAATTCAGGACCACTAAATATGCGATCCACTAATCTTTGCTGAGTAGCTGGCGCATTGGTTAGTCCGAATGGCATGGTGACAAATCTGAACGTGCCTCTGGTAGGGACATAAAAAGCTGTCTTGTCGCGGTCTCGTTCGGCTATGGGTGTTTGCCAGAAGGCTTTCGAGAGGTCTATGCTGCTCAGGTACTTGGCGCCTTTTAAGTTGTCCAAGATTTCGGAGACGTATGGTAGTTTGTAAGCGTCTTTGCGCGTTACTGAGTTGAGTTTTCGGCTGTCCAAACAGAACCTTAACTTACCGTCCTTCTTAGGTGTAAGTAGTATCGGTGAGGACCATGGGCTTTCGCAAGGTTCCACGACTCCAAGTGTGAGCATATCGTCTAGCTGTTCAATGATGATCCTTAATTTCTCTGGAGGCAGTCTGTAGTATCTTTGACGTATTGGAGTTGTATCACCCGTGTCGATTCTATGCTCCACCAGGTTAGTACGACCTAGTCCGACTTTTTCAAATGAAATTGACTGAAATTTTTCAATTACGTTTTCAGCTGAAGCTCTTTGATTCGTATTCAATTCCGTGTATGAATGGAGTGCCGCTGTAGTTTCATCCATGGAAGAAATAAAATTTCCAGAAGTTGGAGTTAGAGTAATAGATTCGGCAAATTCTGGCAACAGACGAAATTTTTTCCAGAAGTCTATGCCTAGGATTAATGATGAAGATACTGAAGGAATTATATACGCCTTTAAAAAGTGAAATTGACCTTTGAAGGTTACTGGTAGGTTAATGTAGCCCAGGGCATCCATTCTTTGACCGTTAGCGGTGATGAAAGGCCGAGGGTCATCCAGTTTCTCTATCTGCAGTGGTGTAGAGGAAGTCAACTGTAGGTGAGCGTTGTTTCCTAAGATAGTGACTGCCGAGCCTGAGTCAAGGAGTCCGCGAATCGTGTGACCTTCAACCTCGACGTTTACATAAGGTCGTATATCTGTAGCTGTTTTCTTATTGAAGATTGTTGCGGTAGTGTAGCTAGAAGAGAATATTTTGATGACGTTTAACCATCTCTGCCAATCCTCTTTATCGTAATAGGGAGAGTGGTAAATTTGTTTGCAACAATCTTCGCTAACTAGTTTTTTTGACTAGAGTTGCGGTTACATTCGGGGCAGTTAGGAGATATAACGCCCTTTTTCCCGCACTTAAAGCAGATAGGGTAACGTTCCGCCCGACATTGTTTTAGTGAATGAGTAGACGAACGACAGCGAGGACAGAACACACGCCTGCCCATGATCGTATGGGAAACTGTACGTTCTACTGCCGATACAGCTTGTTCACTATTTTTAGTGTATTCATTATGAAATAACTTATTTACATTTTTTCTTTGGTTATAGTAATTATTATTGTACTTGTTAGAATTTATTTCCTGCCTGGTGTAGGCCAAGTCAGGTGCTAAAGTGCTGTTATTAGGTTTAGGAGGCTCATGGAATTGTGCAGATAGACATTGTACTTTTTCATAATTTTTACATACCGTACGTAGTGTAGCTATGGAATCAATACCGGTTACACAGGAAGCTAATACGATTGAATAACATGGACGTATGTTATGTAATAAAATTTCAAGTTTCTCTTGTTCCGTTATAGGGTTGGATAAACGCGAGAAAAGTTCAGACATGATAGAAAGATAAATAACTATGTTCTCTTGTTCGCCTTGCGTTCGATTTCGAATTTCGGTCATTAATTTATAGTTGTAATCAGCTGGTGTAAAGTCTTCAATTAGCCTATCAATAAGCTGGTTCCAGTTGTCGACTGTACCACGCGCTTCACGATACCAGTGCAATGCGTTACCCGTGAATATTTCCGTAGCGTAAGTCATAAGTTTAGCCGCTGGTAAGTTTCTTACGGTTTGGTACTCGCTAACTTTAAGTGCGAATGCACGAACGCACCCGGTCCCGTCGAAGCGTAACTTATTTAACTCGCCTAACCGGTTATGCTCGCATTGTACACTAACAATCGATGTCTCCTCTTGTGGTAAGGGACATTGCGCGGACTTAGAAGATTCGGAAGCGACATTCGGGTTGGTATTCGATTTATGCAAGGTTACTAATTTTTTGGAATATGTTTCGAATTCTATAAGCAACAAATTGAATTTCTTAAGTACTGCACTATTAGTTTTATCGATTCGTCTAATTCTATGATATAAATGATTATGTAAAGCCGTAGTACGCTCGTATAGATTGTTTTCAAATTTTTCAGCAAGGTTATTTATTCTAAGGGCCAACTCTGCCAATGACTCCTGCACTCCATCACAGTCGATGGAAGCATCCAAACCGGACTCGTATAGATCGTCGCTAGGTATGCTATTAATTAGTTTAGTGATTTGTTTACGTAAAGCTAATACTGTACTAGCGGGTTCCTCGCCTCTAATGAGGACTTCGTATTGTAGTTCCTGCTTATTGAGAAGAAAGTACTTAATGGGATGAGTTGCCATTGCTAATAACAAAATAAGTTTTTAAATTTGAAAAAAATTTGACGACAAAGTGCTGAATGCCAAGAATGATCTGAATTAACACTGTACAATAAGTTGTCGCATCCAGTGATATCTATTCTGTTCTTTACAGTAACGATTTACTGCGAGTAGGTAGTTGAAAAAAAAAATTATTTTAGATGTAAGTAGTAAAAAATTATTTACTTCTACTGTAGGTAGATCACAATTCTATAATATTGATGTTAGTAGATGAGAATTCTTAATTTTTAATATAGGTAGTAAGAAAATTTATAATTTTAGTGTAGGTAGCTAAAACATGATAAGAAAATTTTCAAACTGGTTTGCTATGAACGTTAGAAATAGAAATATTAAATTGCAGTATTAAAATATTAACAAGTAGATAGCTAGAATGCGCAATAATCAACACAATGCAATAATGTAGACAAGAATGTTATATTATGTTAGTAAATACCTACTCGCTTACAATTTTAAGAAAAAAACGAGCAGTTAGTGCGAGTTAGTACGAAATAATGGTCGGAAGCAAGACTTATTCACGTTAGGGGCGCCACTGTTACGTTGGAGGGTGTAGTTGGGTTTATGTATAGCTTTATGAATCGATGCGTAGAACTGCTGTAACTATATGGATGGATTTTAGCTTGTAGTGTTGTAACGTTAGAGGTAGATAGCAATAATAGTCTAGTCCTTCAATAACAGATAGTATATTAGATAATAGTATTAAGATAACATAGATGAAAAAATAGTATAAGGTAGCAAGAAAATATTAAGAAGTCAGCGGATAGTTACATAAGAAAAGAAGTATATAGGAAGAGTAGAGGGCCGGCGAAAGATAGTAGATAGTCTCAGGGTGGTAGGTCGGTAAGTGAAAAAAGGGGTCAGTCTGCTTCCTCCCACTAAGTCGGTAGTAGCGAGGGTCACTGGCCTTAAAGCTGGAAGTAGTCTTGCAGGGACGTATTGCCCTAGTTCGCTGGAGTCCGGTCAGCTCCGGTATGGTCCTCCCGCGTAGAAGGCTGCTGGCAGTTGGTTCGCTGGAGTCCGGTCAGCTCCGGTATGGTCCTCCCGCGTAGAAGGCTGCTGGCAGTTGTGTCTGTCGGAGCGCTCACCCCGTCGGTGGTCCTGAGGGGCAATTCCCGTAAAGTGTCCATAGTGAACCGTTACGCTGTTTGTGCAGTATCTGAAATGCCACAAGGCACTAGGTTTACATGCTGTTCGCTCGATCCGTTAGCGACCTTTGATCCCACGCTTTGTCGCACGCTCGGAACCGAGAACAGTCACAACTTCTATCTTTTTTTTTAACACTAAGCTAGCTACAATAATTTAACAAGGGCAACTCACCCGTAGGGGGTTGAAGTAACAGTTGATGTCAGAGATCAGGCTGTCTGGTCTATTTCTATACCGTCGGTAGCGTGATTGGAAGGTGTTGTTCGCAAGGCGACGGCGTCAGAGAGAAGAAAGTTATATTATATGTTCAATCTAAGGATTTGTTCTGTCATTTCCGTCATTCCGATTCTGGAGTGGGAGTGAGTCACTAGCTTTTACAATTATCCCTTATAGTGGGATTCCTAATTTACAAGTTTATATATTATTTATAGATTTAATTTATGCTTTATTTAATGAAGGAATTTAATTAGTTCTAATTTGACTATTATTAATTGACGACGTACGCACGGCTTCATCGTAGTTACAGAGAATGTCAATAGATGTCGCCACTAGATGGCTTCTACTGATAATTCTGTCGTAATATCCCATTGATTCGACAGATGTCACTCCAATGCAGTTTTTTAAAGCGTTAAGCCGCATTAACGTGACATCTGGAGTGTGTTGATCGAATCTCTCAGCGTGCACGAAATATCTTGGCTTCCAAAGGAAGTGAGCCTCACCTCACCACAGAGGTCAAGTGTTCCTCGATAGGTTTGTTGAGTAAACTCCCTACGTTAGATTTGCCGCGTTTTGACGGGCGTTTGGACCGCTGGCTGGGCTTTATTAACTTGTTTGAAAGCTTAGTCCACGCAAGACCAGATTTAGGTTCTGCACAGAAGTTAGCGTACTTGTTTTCCGTATTGGATGGCGAGGCAAGGGGTCTGGTACAGCATCTAGAAATCAACGATGACAATTACATGGTTGCACGAACGTTATTGTTAAAACGCTACCAAAATAAGCGCTGTCTGGCAGATACACATATTTGCCAGCTTTTAAATTTGCCATTGGTTTCCAGGGTCTCGACATTTAGGTCCGATTTGTTGAACCCTCTGATGATAGCCATTAACGCACTGGAGAGGTTGGAACTACCAGTTGGCGCTTGGTCATACATGCTCGTTCACATGGTTTTGAAAAAACTGCCTTCTGATCTTAGGGCTCGATTCGAACAGAAATATGGTGGTGACGATGCCACATATCTTCCTTCATTTGAAGAACTGAAAAAGTTTTTAGAGGACGAGTGTCGTATGTGTGACATGACAGTCACTGACAGGCTAGTTAGGCAACAGCTGCCACAGCCGCGTTTACCGAATCGTAACCTCGCCCATGGTGGACCAGAGGGACGCCGGCCTCCTCGTTTTGCGGTTGCTCATTCTAGGCTGGAGTGTGCCTATTGTAAGGCGTCTGGGCACAAGGTTGCAAATTGTCTGGAGTTTGCTGCGCTGCATGTGGCCTCACGCCGTCGTTTGGCCAAGGCTCGAGGTTGGTGTTTCTCCTGTTTAGGGGATCACTTCCAGCGCTCTTGTGCGGACCCTCGCCCATGTGTTGTTTGTGGAGGGCAGCATCTGAAGCTATTGTGTGCGAATGCGAATAGAATTGAGCATCATCATGACGGCCGGGGATCAGTCACAGGCGGGTATCAGCGGAATCAAAATCGTAGTTTAGAGCCACGCCCATGCTCTCCTCGCATTGTCGACCATGGTATCGTGAGCCATCCACAGATTCGTCACACTCCGTCTCCACCCCGTGACCACCGTCTCCGTCTTGAGTCCAGCTCGCCCAATTACAGGCGGGTAGAACAGGCTTCGTCGTCGCGTGGTGTCACTGATAACCGCTCTCGACGGGTTGTTCGCTCACCTATTCGAGGTGATTGTTTGCTACCTAGGCGTGAATAGGAACCAGGCGTCTGCCCCCGCTATGTACCTCCCCCATTTGAGACCGTACTCCTGCCTACTGCATATGTCAGAGTCTGGGGACGGACGGGTGCCTCTGTTGTGGTTCGGGCAATTCTGGACACAGGCTCTCAGGGGTGCATAGTATCTTCTTGGTTGGCGGGGCAGATACGCCTACAGGTTCGAAGGTATCCTTTTGTTACAAGAGGAGTCGGGAACGCAGTTGTGGCCAATGTGGGGGGCCAAGCCTTGTTTGCGTTCTCTCCGATTGAGTCATCAGAGCCGTCCATTGGATCGTCGGCTATAGTGATGGACAACATTTTGGGTAACCATCCAGAGAAACAGTTGTCTCCGGCGGTTATCAATTTGGCCTCAAATTTGAACTTGGCAGATCCCAATTTTGGTACACCTGGATCGGTCGACTTGTTGCTTGGCGCCGATGTCTTAGGTAAAATAGTATTAGGCAATATAAGGTTTTTGCAGCCAGGTGGCATGGTGATTGTGCCTACAATATTCGGCAAGGCATTAATGGGGCCTGTACTTACTACAGCCACCCCTCCACTTGAACCAGACACTGTATTGTCTGTTGGCTCTGCTCTTTCTGATGCAGTTCAGAAGTTTTGGGAGACCGAGGAGCCACCACAAGCGTCACGCGTAAACCCGGAACACGAGGAGTGTGAACGGTTCTACAAAAAACACACTAGTCGTCTCCATTCTGGCCGTATTATGACCCGATTGCCGTTTCTTGCTGTACGGCCGCCTCTTGGCATCTCGCGACCTACAGCAGAGAAGCGTTTGTTGGCTATGGAGCGTCGCATGAGCAGGGATCCACTTCTCAAGGAGAAGTATATCGAATTTATGCGTGAGTATGAAGAATTGGGACACATGTCTGTGTCAAAATTAGATTGGGCTTCAGAGGAGCACTTTTTTCTACCCCATCATGCGGTGATCAAACCATCCAATGGCAAGTTGCGCACTGTGTTTGATGGTTCTGCGCAGACTTCAACGGGTGTTTCTTTGAATCACTGCCTACATGGTGGTCCCAAATTGCTTAAGGATCTATGCGACGTCATCACGCGTTTTAGACGTCACCAGGTCGTTTTTGTTGCTGACATCAAAATGATGTTCAGACAAACGATTATACACCCTGACGACCGACGTTATCAGTTAATATTGTGGCGAGAAAACCCTCACGATCCCATCATTGTTTATGAGCTCAATACGAACACATACGGGCTAAAGTCAAGCCCCTTTTTGGCAATTCGTTCGCTTTGGGAGCTTTCGGATCGGGAGCGGTCTGCCTACCCTCGAGCGTCAGCTATCTTGAAGGAGGATCTGTACGTTGACGACATTTGTACTGGTGCCTCCTCAAATGAGGAGGCTCTCCAGCTACGGAATGAAATTATCGATATTTTGGCCTCCGCAGGTTATGAGTTGCGTAAATGGATGTCCAACTCACCTGATCTTCTAAATGATCTACCCGACGACCATCAGCAGGACCCATATCTATTTGAAAATGTGGAAAACCCTGCTATGATCACTGTCCTTGGCATTCAATACAAACCAGTCCAAGATATTTTCACATACAATGTTGATTTAGAGATCCCGTACACTTGGTCTAAACGATTGGTGTTGTCCACCGTTGCCAGGACCTTTGACCCTAATGGGTGGGTATGTCCTGTGATATTTTGGGCGAAATGCTTCCTGCAAAGGCTTTGGACTGCAGGACTCACCTGGGACGAGCCTCTTAGAGGAACTTTTGTGGAGGACTGGCTTGAATTCGTGTCTTCTCTTCCTGACATCAACAAAATCTCGCTTCCTCGATGCATACTTCCTTCTGGGAAGTATACAGCAACCCTTCATGGGTTCTCGGATGCCTCTGAACGCGGTTATGCTGCGGTGGTATTCTTGCGTGCTGTTTGTTCGAATGGCGACGTAATGGTTTCGCTGGTCATGGCAAAGAGCAAGGTCGCACCGCTTAGAACCGCGTTGACGATACCAAAATTAGAGTTATCGGGTGCCACTCTTCTTGTTCGACTATTAAACCACGTACATCAATTGTTGTGCCAGACGGTAAGTATCAGAGCCACCTATGCCTGGACTGACAGTCAAATTGTTTTATGCTGGTTGAAGGCGTCAGTTCACACCTTGGAAGTTTTTGTGGCCAACCGGGTCTCTCAGATACAAAGTTCTGAGGTGCCGTTGATTTGGAGACACGTACCTGGTGAGATCAATCCAGCTGATTGCGCGTCTCGGGGTTGTATGGCCTCTAGTTTGATTGACCACCCTCTTTGGTGGGGACCAGACTGGTTAAAGTGTCCAGAAGCTGACTGGCCCCAAACGCCCGCCTTGGAGGTCAATTCGTTGCCTGGATTGCGAACCCTTGCCATCGAAAAGAGAGTCTGTTTGTTTGATCCTGATTTCTTGCTGAATCGTTACGGCTGTTTAGATAAATTGGTGTGTGTCACCGCTTGGATTAGGCGCTTCTATTACAATTGTAGACACCCGAATAGTCGGCACGTAGACCCATTCTTGACACCACAAGAACGACAGGATGCTCTGTTGTATTGGGTTCGATTACTGCAAGGAGTCCATTTCGAAAATGAAATTGATATTTTAAAATCTGGAAATTCTAAATTGTCTGGCACTATTCGCAAGTTGAGCCCTTTTCTTGACGACTCCGGTATCTTACGTGTTGGAGGACGTTTGAAAAACGCGAACATACCATATGGTGCACGTCATCCCATATTGTTACCCAAAGGGGGGCACTTTGTACAATTGTTGGTGTCTGATCGTCACATTAAAAACTCTCACGCTGGATGCAATGCCCTATTGGCTATATTGCAACGAGAATTTTGGATACTTTCAGCTCGAAGAGTTATACGTAGTGTGGTCTTCCGTTGCATGCCTTGTTATCGGCTTAAAGCCGCTACCATGCAACCTATGATGGGTGACCTCCCCTCAGATCGTGTCACAGAGGCAAGACCATTTGCTGGAGTTGGTACAGACTTCGCTGGCCCCTTTTGTGTCAAGACTTGTACTTTACGCAATAGTAAGACGGTCAAGGCTTATTTGTGTGTCTTCGTTTGTTTGTCCACTAAGGCGGTGCATTTAGAGTTAGTCTCATCCCTCTCTACTGAGGCCTTTGTTGCGACACTAGACCGATTTGTTTCAAGAAGGGGACTGCCTACTTTGATTAGATCCGACTGCGGAACAAACTTTAAGGGTACAAATAATTATTTAAAGGATGTACATGAGTTCTTGACAAACAACCAAACAAATATTGGCCATAGATTATCTAGCCGCAGGATAGCTTGGCGTTTCAGTCCGGCAGCCTGCCCACATTGGGGCGGCATTTTTGAAGCCGTAGTTAAAATCACAAAAACACATTTACGACGAGTTATCGGTGACTCAATATTAACATTTGAAGAACTCGCCACTGTCTTTTGTAAAATCGAAGCCGTATTGAACTCACGCCCATTGTGCCCGATCTCTTCAGATCCGAATGATTTGGAGGCCCTTACGCCGGGTCATTTTTTGATAGGACAGCCACTCAACGCCCTGCCGGAATATCCTTTTGACAATGTACAACCTAATCGTCTCTCGCGATTTGAACTAGTGCAACAGCTCACTCAAAGCTTTTGGAAACGTTGGAATTTAGAGTATCTACATATTTTACAACAGCGCGTTAAGTGGACTGACAAAACTGATCCACCTCGGGTTGGTGACCTCGTTTTGGTGAAAGATGTCAACTTGCCGCCATTATCTTGGCGTAGAGGGCGCATCCTTAATTTAGTTTATGGTACCGATGGTGTGCCTCGATTTGCCGAAGTTAAGGTGGACGGTTCGGTACTGAAGAGAGCGGTGGCAACATTATCGCGATTGCCAGTTGAATAACGGCCAGGTTGACCTGGCCGAGGCGGGTAGATGTTCTGTACAAACAAGTACCTATGTTTTGAGTTTCGCGGTTTATCATTTTATGTAAGTTGAGGGTAGTTTATTTTTATGACTAGGTAAGATTTGATCGATTTGAACAGACGTTGTTCGGTCGTTCGTAATTGTAATTGTTAAGAAGAACAGTTTGCTTTTTATTGATTTGCTTTTAATGAAAGTATTGTGTAAATTGGGAAACTATAATTGTGAGTAGTGTCGACTCGAGTTGTGGGGCCCTATTGTGTCGTCGGTCGCTGCTTTTAAGATAAGTCCTAACAGTTTTCTATTTTGATTGGCCAATCCGAGATTAACTGAGTAGGTTTAACAGGTAGCAGACCCTTACTTCGGTAAGTCTATTGCCCTTTTTTTAAGTACATTTAACCACCAATAATATTAGCCTTGCGCAACGCAAACTTTAGTTCGTGCCCCTTTGCACCCTCACTGCCCTGGTGTATCTTCCACTGCGCACCCTGGGTCAGCGAGGGACGGTACTGAACATAATGTGTGGTAGCAGAGCGTGGTTGGTGTAGTTAGTACTTAGCGAAATAATCGCAGTTGTGAATAGTTATTTTGTTCAGCCCGCGCTGAAAATGTGTAATTAATTGTTATAATACATTAATGCTTGGGTAATTGTTTGTAGTTTTTTAAATTCAGTCATTTAGTTTACCGTTAGAAGCAAGTTTAATATATATTGAGTTCACTGCGGCCTACGTAAGTACCTACCATTTTACAAAAATTATAATTCTGCTTATTGATTTTTATTTGTTTGACTGTCTGTTAATATTTACTGAACATGTAGTTGAGTCATTGCTTATTGTATATTTTCATATATTTGTACAATCATATTAAGCAATAATTTAATTTTTTTTTATTTTTATATCGTAGGTATTTGCTCAAGTTATAAAATCGTTGGTCACAGAGTAGCATCGATTAATCGAGACAGCATAAATTCACAGTGTAGTGAAAGAAATTAATTGTTTTGAGTATCGATTATCGTTTTACTTGATTCGATTACAATAATCGATTATATTTTTTTTATTTTTTATTTTGGAATTGCTTATTTGTTTTTTTTTTTTTTAATAAAAATGTCTGCCTTTGCTTCCGTTAAGGACTCGGCGGGTAAAATCCGCTCAGAATTGAGATGGTTCTCAACTGCAGCCGCTTTGGTGGACAGGCACGATAGGAACGAGTCATTGCTGGACCGGTACAGCAAATTGGATAAACGTCAAGAGTTTGTGGATGACATGTACCGCAAATTTAATACCTATATACAGGATGTTACCTTTGATGAATACTCGAAATCGCATCGTGAGTTAGTACATGCTGATTATGACCAAATTCTGGAGTGTGTTGATCGAATCTCTCAGCGTGCACGAAATATCTTGGCTTCCAAAGGAGGTGACCTCACCACAGAGGTCAAGTGCTCCTCGATAGGTTTGTTGAGTAAACTCCCTACGTTAGATTTGCCGCGTTTTGACGGGAGTTTGGACCGCTGGCTGGGCTTTATTAACTTGTTTGAAAGCTTAGTCCACGCAAGACCAGATTTAGGTTCTGCACAGAAGTTAGCGTACTTGTTTTCCGTATTGGATGGCGAGGCAAGGGGTCTGGTACAGCATCTAGAAATCAACGATGACAATTACATGGTTGCACGAACGTTATTGTTAAAACGCTACCAAAATAAGCGCTGTCTGGCAGATACACATATTTGCCAGCTTTTAAATTTGCCATTGGTTTCCAGGGTCTCGACATTTAGGTCCGATTTGTTGAACCCTCTGATGATAGCCATTAACGCACTGGAGAGGTTGGAACTACCAGTTGGCGCTTGGTCATACATGCTCGTTCACATGGTTTTGAAAAAACTGCCTTCTGATCTTAGGGCTCGATTCGAACAGAAATATGGTGGTGACGATGCCACATATCTTCCTTCATTTGAAGAACTGAAAAAGTTTTTAGAGGACGAGTGTCGTATGTGTGACATGACAGTCACTGACAGGCTAGTTAGGCAACAGCTGCCACAGCCGCGTTTACCGAATCGTAACCTCGCCCATGGTGGACCAGAGGGACGCCGGCCTCCTCGTTTTGCGGTTGCTCATTCTAGGCTGGAGTGTGCCTATTGTAAGGCGTCTGGGCACAAGGTTGCAAATTGTCTGGAGTTTGCTGCGCTGCATGTGGCCTCACGCCGTCGTTTGGCCAAGGCTCGAGGTTGGTGTTTCTCCTGTTTAGGGGATCACTTCCAGCGCTCTTGTGCGGACCCTCGCCCATGTGTTGTTTGTGGAGGGCAGCATCTGAAGCTATTGTGTGCGAATGCGAATAGAATTGAGCATCATCATGACGGCCGGGGATCAGTCACAGGCGGGTATCAGCGGAATCAAAATCGTAGTTTAGAGCCACGCCCATGCTCTCCTCGCATTGTCGACCATGGTATCGTGAGCCATCCACAGATTCGTCACACTCCGTCTCCACCCCGTGACCACCGTCTCCGTCTTGAGTCCAGCTCGCCCAATTACAGGCGGGTAGAACAGGCTTCGTCGTCGCGTGGTGTCACTGATAACCGCTCTCGACGGGTTGTTCGCTCACCTATTCGAGGTGATTGTTTGCTACCTAGGCGTGAATAGGAACCAGGCGTCTGCCCCCGCTATGTACCTCCCCCATTTGAGACCGTACTCCTGCCTACTGCATATGTCAGAGTCTGGGGACGGACGGGTGCCTCTGTTGTGGTTCGGGCAATTCTGGACACAGGCTCTCAGGGGTGCATAGTATCTTCTTGGTTGGCGGGGCAGATACGCCTACAGGTTCGAAGGTATCCTTTTGTTACAAGAGGAGTCGGGAACGCAGTTGTGGCCAATGTGGGGGGCCAAGCCTTGTTTGCGTTCTCTCCGATTGAGTCATCAGAGCCGTCCATTGGATCGTCGGCTATAGTGATGGACAACATTTTGGGTAACCATCCAGAGAAACAGTTGTCTCCGGCGGTTATCAATTTGGCCTCAAATTTGAACTTGGCAGATCCCAATTTTGGTACACCTGGATCGGTCGACTTGTTGCTTGGCGCCGATGTCTTAGGTAAAATAGTATTAGGCAATATAAGGTTTTTGCAGCCAGGTGGCATGGTGATTGTGCCTACAATATTCGGCAAGGCATTAATGGGGCCTGTACTTACTACAGCCACCCCTCCACTTGAACCAGACACTGTATTGTCTGTTGGCTCTGCTCTTTCTGATGCAGTTCAGAAGTTTTGGGAGACCGAGGAGCCACCACAAGCGTCACGCGTAAACCCGGAACACGAGGAGTGTGAACGGTTCTACAAAAAACACACTAGTCGTCTCCATTCTGGCCGTATTATGACCCGATTGCCGTTTCTTGCTGTACGGCCGCCTCTTGGCATCTCGCGACCTACAGCAGAGAAGCGTTTGTTGGCTATGGAGCGTCGCATGAGCAGGGATCCACTTCTCAAGGAGAAGTATATCGAATTTATGCGTGAGTATGAAGAATTGGGACACATGTCTGTGTCAAAATTAGATTGGGCTTCAGAGGAGCACTTTTTTCTACCCCATCATGCGGTGATCAAACCATCCAATGGCAAGTTGCGCACTGTGTTTGATGGTTCTGCGCAGACTTCAACGGGTGTTTCTTTGAATCACTGCCTACATGGTGGTCCCAAATTGCTTAAGGATCTATGCGACGTCATCACGCGTTTTAGACGTCACCAGGTCGTTTTTGTTGCTGACATCAAAATGATGTTCAGACAAACGATTATACACCCTGACGACCGACGTTATCAGTTAATATTGTGGCGAGAAAACCCTCACGATCCCATCATTGTTTATGAGCTCAATACGAACACATACGGGCTAAAGTCAAGCCCCTTTTTGGCAATTCGTTCGCTTTGGGAGCTTTCGGATCGGGAGCGGTCTGCCTACCCTCGAGCGTCAGCTATCTTGAAGGAGGATCTGTACGTTGACGACATTTGTACTGGTGCCTCCTCAAATGAGGAGGCTCTCCAGCTACGGAATGAAATTATCGATATTTTGGCCTCCGCAGGTTATGAGTTGCGTAAATGGATGTCCAACTCACCTGATCTTCTAAATGATCTACCCGACGACCATCAGCAGGACCCATATCTATTTGAAAATGTGGAAAACCCTGCTATGATCACTGTCCTTGGCATTCAATACAAACCAGTCCAAGATATTTTCACATACAATGTTGATTTAGAGATCCCGTACACTTGGTCTAAACGATTGGTGTTGTCCACCGTTGCCAGGACCTTTGACCCTAATGGGTGGGTATGTCCTGTGATATTTTGGGCGAAATGCTTCCTGCAAAGGCTTTGGACTGCAGGACTCACCTGGGACGAGCCTCTTAGAGGAACTTTTGTGGAGGACTGGCTTGAATTCGTGTCTTCTCTTCCTGACATCAACAAAATCTCGCTTCCTCGATGCATACTTCCTTCTGGGAAGTATACAGCAACCCTTCATGGGTTCTCGGATGCCTCTGAACGCGGTTATGCTGCGGTGGTATTCTTGCGTGCTGTTTGTTCGAATGGCGACGTAATGGTTTCGCTGGTCATGGCAAAGAGCAAGGTCGCACCGCTTAGAACCGCGTTGACGATACCAAAATTAGAGTTATCGGGTGCCACTCTTCTTGTTCGACTATTAAACCACGTACATCAATTGTTGTGCCAGACGGTAAGTATCAGAGCCACCTATGCCTGGACTGACAGTCAAATTGTTTTATGCTGGTTGAAGGCGTCAGTTCACACCTTGGAAGTTTTTGTGGCCAACCGGGTCTCTCAGATACAAAGTTCTGAGGTGCCGTTGATTTGGAGACACGTACCTGGTGAGATCAATCCAGCTGATTGCGCGTCTCGGGGTTGTATGGCCTCTAGTTTGATTGACCACCCTCTTTGGTGGGGACCAGACTGGTTAAAGTGTCCAGAAGCTGACTGGCCCCAAACGCCCGCCTTGGAGGTCAATTCGTTGCCTGGATTGCGAACCCTTGCCATCGAAAAGAGAGTCTGTTTGTTTGATCCTGATTTCTTGCTGAATCGTTACGGCTGTTTAGATAAATTGGTGTGTGTCACCGCTTGGATTAGGCGCTTCTATTACAATTGTAGACACCCGAATAGTCGGCACGTAGACCCATTCTTGACACCACAAGAACGACAGGATGCTCTGTTGTATTGGGTTCGATTACTGCAAGGAGTCCATTTCGAAAATGAAATTGATATTTTAAAATCTGGAAATTCTAAATTGTCTGGCACTATTCGCAAGTTGAGCCCTTTTCTTGACGACTCCGGTATCTTACGTGTTGGAGGACGTTTGAAAAACGCGAACATACCATATGGTGCACGTCATCCCATATTGTTACCCAAAGGGGGGCACTTTGTACAATTGTTGGTGTCTGATCGTCACATTAAAAACTCTCACGCTGGATGCAATGCCCTATTGGCTATATTGCAACGAGAATTTTGGATACTTTCAGCTCGAAGAGTTATACGTAGTGTGGTCTTCCGTTGCATGCCTTGTTATCGGCTTAAAGCCGCTACCATGCAACCTATGATGGGTGACCTCCCCTCAGATCGTGTCACAGAGGCAAGACCATTTGCTGGAGTTGGTACAGACTTCGCTGGCCCCTTTTGTGTCAAGACTTGTACTTTACGCAATAGTAAGACGGTCAAGGCTTATTTGTGTGTCTTCGTTTGTTTGTCCACTAAGGCGGTGCATTTAGAGTTAGTCTCATCCCTCTCTACTGAGGCCTTTGTTGCGACACTAGACCGATTTGTTTCAAGAAGGGGACTGCCTACTTTGATTAGATCCGACTGCGGAACAAACTTTAAGGGTACAAATAATTATTTAAAGGATGTACATGAGTTCTTGACAAACAACCAAACAAATATTGGCCATAGATTATCTAGCCGCAGGATAGCTTGGCGTTTCAGTCCGGCAGCCTGCCCACATTGGGGCGGCATTTTTGAAGCCGTAGTTAAAATCACAAAAACACATTTACGACGAGTTATCGGTGACTCAATATTAACATTTGAAGAACTCGCCACTGTCTTTTGTAAAATCGAAGCCGTATTGAACTCACGCCCATTGTGCCCGATCTCTTCAGATCCGAATGATTTGGAGGCCCTTACGCCGGGTCATTTTTTGATAGGACAGCCACTCAACGCCCTGCCGGAATATCCTTTTGACAATGTACAACCTAATCGTCTCTCGCGATTTGAACTAGTGCAACAGCTCACTCAAAGCTTTTGGAAACGTTGGAATTTAGAGTATCTACATATTTTACAACAGCGCGTTAAGTGGACTGACAAAACTGATCCACCTCGGGTTGGTGACCTCGTTTTGGTGAAAGATGTCAACTTGCCGCCATTATCTTGGCGTAGAGGGCGCATCCTTAATTTAGTTTATGGTACCGATGGTGTGCCTCGATTTGCCGAAGTTAAGGTGGACGGTTCGGTACTGAAGAGAGCGGTGGCAACATTATCGCGATTGCCAGTTGAATAACGGCCAGGTTGACCTGGCCGAGGCGGGTAGATGTTCTGTACAAACAAGTACCTATGTTTTGAGTTTCGCGGTTTATCATTTTATGTAAGTTGAGGGTAGTTTATTTTTATGACTAGGTAAGATTTGATCGATTTGAACAGACGTTGTTCGGTCGTTCGTAATTGTAATTGTTAAGAAGAACAGTTTGCTTTTTATTGATTTGCTTTTAATGAAAGTATTGTGTAAATTGGGAAACTATAATTGTGAGTAGTGTCGACTCGAGTTGTGGGGCCCTATTGTGTCGTCGGTCGCTGCTTTTAAGATAAGTCCTAACAGTTTTCTATTTTGATTGGCCAATCCGAGATTAACTGAGTAGGTTTAACAGGTAGCAGACCCTTACTTCGGTAAGTCTATTGCCCTTTTTTTAAGTACATTTAACCACCAATAATATTAGCCTTGCGCAACGCAAACTTTAGTTCGTGCCCCTTTGCACCCTCACTGCCCTGGTGTATCTTCCACTGCGCACCCTGGGTCAGCGAGGGACGGTACTGAACAGACTAGATGATGTGAACGAGATGCTTGACGTTTTTTATGACGTTATTAATAATGCTATACATATTTATACCAGTCCGTGTGCCAAAGAATAAAAACTTCCCACCGTGGTTTAATCGCGAATTGATCAGATTATTAAATAAAAAAAATAGACTTAGAAGGAGACATGGGCGTAGCCACACTGGGGCAAGCTGGGGCACTTGCCCCACCCTGGGCCCTGGCTCTGAACCATAAGGTGTCTGATTAAACAAAGTTTTTTTTACTAACTCGTAACTAACAACATCAACAATCATACTAAGATATGTATACTATCATACTCATAATTAAGAGATTAACAAGTTTGAGATTAATGGCTCAAGGTACAAAAATCGGAGGGCCCCCGCCCTCCCCCGGGGGATAGGTTGACTGCTGCCCCACCCTGAGCCCAAAGCTGGCTACGCCCATGGAAGGAGATACAAAAAATATAAAAACCCCATAGACACAATCAAATTGAAATACATAAGTAAATGTTGTGAATGCCTAGGTAGTGCGTTTTACAACAGTTATATTAAATGGATAGAAAGTGAGCTCAAAAAAATTCCCAAGTTATTTTGGACACACGTAAAGACCAAGAGAGGCGGATCTAGTAAACATAGATAATACTTATTAATATCTAACACAGATGTGCAACTCCAATTTTTTTGACGTGACGTCTTATAAATTGGTTTGCCGGGTGACACTTCAAGAAACTGCGTTACGCTCCGCTCACGTTATGCGCTCACAATGAGAGCGAGTGAGAGGCACGCGTCCCTTCCACTCGAGCACAGTTAGCCCGCCTAAGAGCGAGAGAGACAGAGCGACAAGTTATTGTATGTATATTTGTATATAAATACGTATGTATGTGTAAAGGTAAAAATAAAATTTTGTTAATATGAAATTCAGTGCGAGATTCTTTGTATAAATTAATGTTTTAAATATAATTCTTTGTATAAATAAATGTTTTAAATTGTTACTATTATTTCATCCTTCTTCCTACTATACGAATGAATATTCACATTAAAATTATTTTACCACTCAAAGTCGTTGTCACACTTGTCACGTAAAACTTTCGCCCGTATACCGACTTTACAGGCAACCATTTAATTTTTTAGGACCGTTATTGTCTGATACATTAACCAGTGATTAACCCCATGTTTACATTGTTTACTTTGAAGCCCTGGTACACGAATATGCAAGTACGACCCACCTCTACTGCGTATAACGATTACGCGCAAAAGACGATACGACCACAGAACACTATACTCCTAGCGGAGGTTGGCGGTTGGCGGTTGGCGTTGACTTGTACTAAAGCTGACTCCCCCTGGATACGACCCACGGGCCACGACTAGTGTTGAGTAGGACATACAAGAGGCGCTTCATTTGTCCCGGACATGACGTCAAAATGTAAGAGTGCCTCGAAATTAAAAATTGTACTACTTCAATTTTTTTGTCGCGGTCGTCCGAGGCAGACAAACGGCAAGTACGTCAAGTCACAATCGTCGCGTCTGACATTTCGAGAGAGGGAGAAATATATTGTCGTCCATGCGAAGCGAGATTCCAGCCATAAGAGGCGTATTTAAAATTTATTTAATAATCTTACGTTGTTTAAAGAGTCAGTGCCATTTAATTAGTATTTTTTTCTGATAAACCATATCGCACAGCACCCTCTAGTCATGCAAATTCAAAGATTTTTTATATTACTTGATGCTTATCGTTATGTTTTGGATAATTAACACCACAACTATAAATTATAGCCTATTTGTTATTCTGATGTAATTATAAGTTATATTCTTGTAAAGTTTGATTACAATCCATTCAGTAGTTTTTGAGTGAAAAAGTAACAAACATTCATCCCACATCCATCCTCACAAACTTTCGCGTTTATTTTTATCAGGTATATTAGATGAGAAATTTTATATTCGTAATCATTAGGTTTGAATACCTAAAAGACTACAAACACATAAAATTATTTTTTATACTTGTAAGATTTATAATTACAAAATATTTGTATTAAACAAACAAATAACATGACAAAAGCACGTCGCGTCTGACATTTGAGGCACCAGGAGGCGCGCGTATTTCGTACTACAATAACTTCAAATGGTTCAGTACCACAGAAATAGATCAAGATAGAACGGCCGCGATGGCATATTTCCATACATTTCGAGCGTGTCACTTTTTTGAAAAACCACGCCCTCAGCGTGACGTCATTTTCATTGTGAGCGTGGCGACTAGTTAGGAGACACTCACATTAGATTAACGATGTTAATATCGGCAACGTGTGTTAATTTTATTATTTTTATATTTTACTAACTTTATTGATTTTCTGTAACGATAATCATAGAAAGTAAAACATGTCAAATACTTCAATCCGACATATTAAAACCTAAAACATATTTTTCCAACAGTATATAAAATTTAATTATAAATATTTTACTGTCCTTGAAACTATACATATTTATTATATATTTGCCTTTTTGTAAGGGTTGGCCTCACAGTCCTGGTTAAATAACGAAGCCGATCGTCTACATATACCTCGGTTACTGCCCATCTGAGAAGAACGAGATGATTTTCCATCGGCGATTGGTCAAATTGGTGAAAACTTATACTGTCAAATAAACTGCTACCAATGTAATTACTAAACACTTTGGTTGAAATTTGTGGTGTTAGAATAAAGTAGGGACAAAGCAAGATATGAGCTGATACTCAAATTATTATTGAATTAATTTATCGATAAGTCCTAAGACTCAACGATACATGGAGTGCCCATCTCTAACATTCGAATCACAGCGATTAACAGACACAGCGATCAACTGGCAGGTGTATTGTGTATTTCGTTCGATTCGACGTACATTACGCGTATAATTTATACGCGCAATGTTTTTGTATACGAGCGTTGAATGCGGACAGCAATGGATATTTATCATAACGAAAAAATATACAACTTGTGATCGTAATTATTGAACATAGTAAAAGTAAAACAATAATTTATAATCTCAAAAAAATACTTTCTACTGATTTTCTGTACTTACTGATCATACGAAATATTTCCTTTTTTCATATTTGATTCACTGCTTTTGTTTTTACAATTTTTCACAGCATAATAAGGCATATATGTGACGTTTTATCTATTTTTTTACGTCCTGAACGCATGGCAGGAACGCTCGTTGCGTAATGAGAATTGAGAGCGAGTTTCGAAAAGCATGCAATATAGTGCAGGGTTTTGGCACGCTTGCCACGCCTATTCGCCGTTCTATCTTGATCTATTTCTGTGTTCAGTACGCCTCGCCTCATTTGAAGTGGGACATTGTATGATTGTACTGTCTTAGGACAAAAACAGGCTATCTTACAAACTCTTTTTTTAAGTCGTGTCCTACTCAACACTACATTTGAGGCACCAGGAGGCGCGCGTATTTCGTACTACAATAACTTCAAATGATTCAGTACGCCTCGCCTCAATTGAAGTGGGACATTGTACTAGGGATGTGAAAAAATAATCGATTATTGAAATAATCGATTAATAATCGATTTTTAAAAGTAAAATAATCGATTTTAATTAGTGATTATTTTTATATGACTAATCGATTAATAATCGATTATTTTATTAATCATTCAATTACATATTATCGATTTTTTTTCATCTGCAACGCCCCGATATTAAGTTTGGTCTTCTGGCCCGAAACGAAAACTATTAAAGAATACTTTCTCCATAGTGTTATTTTTAACGCCATCTATGACTGCATTCCTTCTATACCTTTAAACAGTTTAGTTATTTATTTATTTAATCAAATATTCACTATATGGAGTCAATAAATAATACAACTTTATTAGCCGATATTTGGTTGATATGATTTCTTTTATTGTTTATTTCAAAATTACTAAATATTGCATGGAGACTTTTCTAGTCACATACCATAAAAACCATCTGGGGTTTATCAGTGGTATATCATCCATCCCACCAAAAGCCAACAACAATTATGTGATGACTAGGTCGGTTGCAGACAGAAGTTCCATAAGACTATTTTACATTTTTTCTAAGTTAGTGTGTCACGAATTTCGTTAACTTTGCCAGGCAGACATTAATTATGGCTGCCTGCTGAAATTAACCATTATCAATTATATTTGTTTCTAAGATTTTCGCGAATCTCACTCATTGATTAAAACAACTTTTAGGATTGTATCGCGTTTATTTATTATTTATTTATATTTATTTCCCGACGTTTCGAACTCTTTACAGAGATCATTTTCACGAGTATGAACAAAAAGATGGTGGCTGTTCAAAAGCTATCTTCATTGATGATGAACAGCCACCATCTTTTTGTTCATACTCGTGAAAATGATCTCTGTAAAGAGTTCGAAACGTCGGGAAATAAATATAAATAAATAAACGCGATACAATCCTAAAAGTTGTTTTAATCAACATTATCAATTATTGAATAATTAATGACATTATTATATATCATCATCATCATTTGCCGTTTGAGGTCCATTGCTGGACAGGCCTTCCCCATAGAGCGCCACAACTGCCGGCCCGTTCACTCATGGGGGTTTTTGCCATAATCGCCACGCTTGGCAGGCGGGTTGGTAATCGCAGTAGGCTGTATTTTGTTGAGAGAGAATGCTGCTGCCCATTCTACCAGCCTTTCCCTTAGTCGCCTTTTACGACACCCACGGGAAGAGATGGAGTGGCGGTATTCTAAGCTGACGCCACACAGATAATGACATATATACTATTACATATGTCATTATTTATTCTTTGGTAAAACTTCATTTTTCAATCGAAATTTTTAGTGAATAAAAATTTCATTAAAGTTTATTATAGTCTTTTTTGGTTTTGTTTTTGAACAATGTCTACGACTAAAAGGACGACAAGTAGATGGCGTCAATATTTCCATGTTGACAATAAATATGGTAATGCCAATTTATTATATAAATAAATATTGCCCAAAAAATTAAAAATCGATTAATATAAAAAATCGATTATTTTTTTAAATAAAATCGATTATTAATTAATTTTTTCATAGTAATAAATTAATCGATTAATGAATAATCGATTTTTAAGTTAAATGTCACATCCCTACATTGTACTGGCTCAGGATAAAAAAGAGGCTACTCTTACAAATACAAACTCTTTTTCAAGTCGTGTCCTACTCAACACTAGCCACGGGCCACGACTCAATTAGACAGCCAACCACAAAACGATCAGCGTCAACAAAAATTAGTTAATAATTATATTAATCTTAAATATAGCGGTGGAAACTTACCATTCACTTGAAACTATATATTAATTACTGTAACGTAACCATAGCGCGTTCTAGAGAATGATACAGCGTCATCTATCGTTCAATAGATAATAACTATTTCAATATTTCTTACAATACTATCAGCATAGTTCAAAAAACAAAATTTCTCACTGCGTTCGTAATATCTACTACTAGCTATGTACTGATTGTATTTAAGTTGCTGTAAAGACTGTATTTAATAAAAGTTTTGTTGAAATCATAACTATTTAGTGACTAAATATTCAAATGTTCCAAATTTGTGTCAAATGTTTCAATGCCTCGTTTAAATCCTTACGCGGGAAGATTTGTTGCTGTTGACAACTCTGTTAAATGTTAAACACGAGGTAATCTGATTTAGTATTTTTTAGAGTTTTTTTACACTTTCTTTGCGTAATAAACACTGAGTTAATTCGTAGCAATAATAATAGCATCGGTACGTACATAATTATAGAACAGCCAGTGTCAGAAAAGAGAACTAGCCTATATACTGAGAGAGATTTTAATATTCAAAATAAGTATTTTAAAAATGATTGAACATTTAAATTATATTAGCATGAAAAAGTTCAATCAAAGTTTAACATTGTTAACATGGCACCCGCCATTGATTCTAACTATTAATTTTCTAATATTATTAGCACGAAACTCCGAAAAAGGTCACATCAAAGAGGTGTGACCTAGTATTCGAACTCAGTACTTACTTTCTAAACAGAGCCCCCTATAATAAATTATACACATACATAACTTTAACGTCTCGGTGGCGCAGTGGTCGAGCACACGGATTCTGATCCAGAGGTCCGGGTTCGATTCCAGACCCTGGCTCACACCAATGACTTTCCGAAATTGTTTTCGGAAGTTATATGTGATAAACATCGATGACTGAAAAACTTTGTGCCCGGTATGGCAATAGGTTCGCCACCTATTCCATTTGGGACGTAAACATAACGGCGTAAACATAACCTTCGGATAACGGTAATAGTCGTGCCTTATGGCACTTTGTTCTCTCTGCATACCCCGTAAGGAATTTGGCGAGAATTTATGTATGTATGTATCAGGAACTACTGGTTTGGATTGAAAAAAATATTAGTTTTAGTGAGTCCATTTATTAATAAGAGTGGGACAATAAATTTTAGTTATAGGTAAATGTAGATAATATGGCGGTGCATAGTTCGCGTGGTTTGCTAAATGATGATGATTTCCGATTTCCTTCCTTTTATTTGTTTACCTAAACGTGTGGCGTTATTTCCCGTTCATTATATTTATGTAATATACAACGCGAAACCCTAAACGTTGTATATTTTTATGGGATAGGAGGGCAAACGAGCAGGCGTGTCACGTGATGGTAAGCAATCAACGCCGCCCATGGACACCAGCAACAGATATAATGTTACTGTTGCGTTGCCAACCTTTAAGGGATACGGGAAAGGAAAGGATGGGGAAAGGGGGGTGGGCCTCCGGGTATCTCTCTCACCGAACGAAACGCGGCATGAGCCACTTTACGGCATGTGCCAAATCGACACCATTTAAATTATAAAAAACACATGCTAGTTAAAACATGTGGTCTTTTTTTTGTAGAAAGACAATGACCAAATAAAAAAAAGGTTTAAGTAGTATTAAAAAAAAAAACTAAAAGTTGACAAAAAGCTTCGGACTAAGTCCCTGACATACTAATAGGTTGGGGAAAAAGTATTTTCTTATTTTTGTATGAAAAGTCAAGACATTTTTTTCAAAGTTTATTTACATTTATTTACAATACATATGTACCGTTTTGTTGAATAACTTTCTGCCATTTTGTGGGCAGAGACATTATCCCGTTACTGTAGAAACTTTGGGACTTCTGATCAAAAAAACGGGACAAATAGTTTTGGCAGTCCTCTCTTGAGGTCAACCTTACAGAACCTAAAGAATTCTGAAGAGACCGAAACAGGTGAAAATCTGAAGGCGCAAGGTCAGAGCTATATGGTGGATGCACTAGGACCTCCCAGTCGAACTCTCTTAATTTTTGCTGAGTGGCTAAAGATGTGTGTGGTCTAGCGTTATCGTGATGAAAGACCACACCCTTCCTGTTGATCAATTCCGGCCGTTTTCTCTCGACTGCTTCCTTTAATCTCATCAGTTGCTGGCAGTAAAGATCAGAATCGATGGTTTTGCCGGACGGTAAAAGCTCATAATGAACAATGCCCTTCCAATCCCACCATACACACAGCATCACCTTATTTCGTGTTAGGCCAGGTTTGGCCACAGTCTGTGAAGCCTGGCCAACTTTCGACCACGACCTTTTTCGCACGTTCTTGTCGTACGTGATCCACTTTTCATCGCCAGTTATCAATCTCTTCAAAAATTCTTCTTCGGCTCGGTTTCATTACGTCTCAATAATGAATCGCAAATGAGTACACGGTTCATTAAGTTTCTTTGAGTGAGCTCGTGTGGCACCCAAATATCGAGCTTTTTTGTATAACCAGCTTTCTTCAAATGGGTCAAAACTGTTTTGTGGTCAATTCCCAGTTCTTCAGCTACATCGTAACTACTAAGATGCCGATCTTGCTCCACTCTTTCAAAAATGGCGTCCATTTTATTCGTAACAGGGCGACCAGAGCGAGGTGCATCTTTAACATCAAAATTTCCGGACTGAAAACGTTTGAACCAAATTTGTGCTACTCTTACTGACACTGCATCAGGTCCATAAACATCACAAATTTTTTTCACTGCTTGAGTTGCATTTTTGCCTTTTTTATAATAAAATTTTAAAATGTATCGAATTTCTTCATTAGATTCACTCATTTTTACGGAGAGAAAAACAAATGAAAAATAGCGGGAAACATCTTTTTTTTATTTTCTTTATAATGTAACCTTTTTAATGTTACCAAAACCAGCCAGACACAAATAGTACAGTCAAAGAAATTTTATAATAAGTTTATACCTACGTTATGCGAAAAGACTTTTTCCCCGACCTAATATTAATATTAGTTATAAAGTGTTGACTGAAATTGACAAAATTATCACCATAATATATCTTGGTTGTTAGTCGCTAATATCAACAGCTAAGCAAGTGAGGTGTGTAATAATCGTGCCTTAAGGCCCTTTGTTCTCTCTACCTACCCCGCAAGGGATCTGGCCTGAAGTTATGTATGTATGTATCAAGAACTTGAAATGAAATAAATATTAGTGTTAGATAGTCCATTTATGAGGAAAGCTTTATTAATATGATTGCGGCAATAATCTTTTGGTGGAAAATGTATAAAATATGGCGGTACGAAGTTCGCGCGGTCTGCTAGTAAATAAATAAATATGCATAAAACCACCCTGTTGAAAACCTCGTATCTGTTAAAAAAAACTGCATCAAAATTCGTTGGGTAGTTTCAGAGATCTAAACATGTAAGGGGACAGACAGTAGAAAGCGTCTTTTATATTATGTAATAATGTGTGATTTGAAACAGTTTGATGAAGTATTATTATCCTCAACATCTGGTGGGTAAATAAAAATGTTAGCTTGCTATATTGAATGTCTTATAAAAAAAAACTATAGATAATAAAGTATAATTGAAAAATAAAACAAGTATTAATAAAAAAACATTACACCATTAATCTATATTTGTTTTCTTTCTACTGTATGTGTTTGAAAGAATGCCCCATCAGCTTGTGTGGCCTGTTTATTAATCTGTCTGTGTCTGTCTCTAGACACTATCTCCTCTAAAACTTCACCATCTCCTTTAATTAACCTGAAAATAATACACAACTGAGGGAAGGTAATAGCATTATAGCAATATTATGAAAATCACCCAATGTAGAGTGTCACCGATCCATAATGCATTTGTTGAAATAAGCAAGAAGATGTAACATGACATCTAGAGTTAAAAAAAGCTCCATAAATCACAGTCTAGTGCAGTCAGATATGTCACACCAAATAATTGTATGTGACTCACTTAAGTCACTATGAACGGTCACTAACATATTATCACTGAAAACTCAGGATTCAAAATAATAAAGTAATATCTGTTAAAGTATTAGAGAGATAGGATAACCTGTATCTTCCAGACTCTTCATCTAACACTTTTCTTATAACACTCTGCCTCTTCTCCCACTCTTCTTTAGTCATTGGTGCCATGGCTTTGGATTTCTCCATAAGTTCTGTAATTATTGTAAAACATTTGTAGATTCTTTTGTGCGCTCAATAAACATTATTCTTAGTTTCAATGAAATAATGCATCCCAGCCCAAATTGAAAAATATAAATGAAAAGTAAGTGAATAATGTTGTTTTCTTTAAATGTTTTTTATCACCTCCTTAATCAGTAGATAGATAGAGCCGTGATTTAATAAGCCCTATAATCTTATTTCATATTAGTTTACTCGATATTAATTAAGGGATCAATTTTCTATTTAGTGGGATTAAATTATTACCTATGGGTATATCTGATGATATTTCTTTTTCCATTGTAATAGAGTCACCCGACCTGCTCAAACTTTTACTTCTACGAATCCTTTTTAATTTCTTTTTTTCATCTTTCAACTTCTTTTTTAAAGCTCTCTCAGTCTTCTTTTGTTCCTTTTTCAGTTTTTTCTTTAACTTGCGTAATTTCCTTTTTTCTCGGGATGAGTCTGAACTACTTGAGCTTGAGCTACTGGAAGTTGATCTTCTACGTTTCTTGGACTTTTCTTTTCCCATGTTATCTAAATTTTATTTTTCATGTTTTGTTTGATCTAACATGCGCTACTTCCGCAGACTTTTCAAATAAAAAAAAATACAATAAACAATTAGTGACATTAAACATAGACAACATGGACATAGACGACTAGACCAATGATTGTCAATGAAGTAGGAAACCCATAGAAGTGGCATGTCGACATAAAATTGAAGCAGGGAGTGACGTCATGGGGCCGCATAAAATGGCGGTTTTAGTGCTGCACAGAAGTTTTTTTTATCGATTAACGTTGTTGGTTAGTGTTATTTTAAATATTATTGACTATTAATTATTTGTAGAATTGAAAGTAAGTATATTGTTAAGCTAAATAAGCTGTTTCGGATATCAAAATAAGAGTACATGTTTTCTTAGACTACTCACCTCTATTTTATAAACTATTATAATTATGTTGCTCACCTAAATTAAGTAACACACTACTGCAACATACCTCTAGAATACTCTTGATAGATGCGCCGCACAGTAAATGAGAATTATTCAAATTTTAAACTTATCTAGGGACTGCGTGATAAAAAACAAATAACCTTCAGAAGGTGACTTACTTTTTTTATTACATAAACATTTCTTATGACGTCCAGTCTAAGATTAGTTAATTATTACAAATTTAGCGAATTTCTAATAGTTCTTTACTTGTTACGGAATAAAGCTATTTTATTTAAATAATTCCGCAGAGAAATTTTGTCGGTAAAATTTTTCCCAACACTATTTTACCGGCTGTCCTGACAGTTGGAGTATACTGAACATGGCAGATTTTCGGTATCAGTACATATTTACCCTATATTATAGACCTATCAGCCCCATAGCATCAAAAATCTACGAATCTCTACTCCTGAGTAGGATGATACCTGTAATCACTGAAAAGAAATTAATTCCAGAGCACCAATTTGGCTTCCGAAATAAACATTCAACCATAGAGCAAGTCCATCGGCTATATTTGAAAATACACGAGTCGTTAGAAGCCAAACAGTATTGCAATGCGGTATTTATGGATATTTCTCAAGCCTTTGATAAAGTATGGCACGAAGGGTTGTTATTCAAACTGAAAACTATGTTTCCAAAGGAAATCTATTTACTAATAAAATCGTTCCTGAATCATAGACATTTTAGAGTCCAGTGTGGAGATTTAGTGTCACGCTTGTGCCCTATAGGTGCAGGAGTTCCTGGGACCAATTTTGTACTTGCTATACACAGCAGATCTTCCAACCCGTCCTTCTATTACCACGGGTACTTTTGCTGATGATACGGCCATCCTAGTTTTCCATAATGATCCTGTAAAAGCAAGTAGCATGTTGCAGGAGGGCCTTGATGAGATCTCTAAATGGCTCAATAAATGGAGAATTGTGGCAAACAAATCCAAATCGGCCAATGTCACAGTTACATTGCGAAGGGAGAGTTGCCCTCCAGTCATCTTAAATGGTAAAGAAATACCACAGGAGGATCATGTTAGATATCTTAGTATTCACCTCGACAAGCGCATGACGTGGCGCCACCATATTTTTACCAAAAGGAAACAACTTGGACTGCAATTGTCTAAAATGTACTGGCTCGTTGGTCGCCAATCACAGCTCTCATTAGATAACAAATTTCTGATTTATAAAGCCATCATTATACCAGTATGGGCATATGGGATTCAGCTCTGGGGCACCGCTTCCAAATCAAACATTGATATCATCCAACGTTTCCAAAGCAAGGTTTTGTGCATAATTACTGGTCCGCCATGGTTTGTGACCAACGAGCAGTTACACAGGGATCTCAAAGTTCCTACTGTGCAAGAACACATTTCTCAAAGAATTAGAGCCTACAGGCTCAGAATGGTAAATCACCCCAAGATTTTGGCATCTTCTCTGATGGATAATGGCTCACAATGCACCCGTAGTCTGAAAAGGATTGTTCCATCCGACCTATTGAGAACATAAGCTGGCTACAGTGAAAACCAAGTAGGATGCGACACTGGTCGGCATATCTAACTTGCCAATAAACTATTTGGATCATATATACATGCTTATTGTCCTTCTAACAGGACAGATTGCTGTAGTAATAAATAAAAATAAAAAAAGTAGATATTTACGTTTATATTTATTCACTTTCTGTACGCACTGAAATCCAGTACGTTATAGTGACAGTGGTTTCAATTTTATGTTGACATGTCATTTCTATAGGTTTCCTTCTTCATTGGCTACCGATACCTAATCTTATATCTTTAAACGAGCAATTCTTGTATATATATATGTATATATATATGTATATATATATGTATATTAATTGGAACTCGGAATCGGCTCCAACGATTTTCATGAAATTTAGTATATAGGGGGTTTCGGGGGCGATAAATCGATCTAGCTAGGAATCATTTTTAGAAAATTTCATTTTATCGTGTTTTATCGATAATCAACTTAAACATCAACTTACTTTTTGGAATTCCTGACATCTATTGGCGAATGCTATAATTATTTTAAATTGTGAGCAACTAACTTGCTTTAACGACAACAACACTAAAGCTATTCCAGCAGATGGCGTTGTTTATAAAAAAAAAGAAAATACCGAGCAAAGCTCGGTCATCCAGATATTTAGAATTAACCGTGCAATCAAACGGGATGAATATGGAAAAAATGGGGATTGAAATTGTTACAGCATTGTAATACAAATTATTTGTAAATAGGTACATAATGGTAAAATCTACAAAAAGTAACCAATGTAATGGCAATAATTCAGTTTAATATTCATTTGTCAACGCTTAAATGACATTGCATTTTAGCATTATCTTGTCCGAAAATCATTTCATCACAAACCACCCGATTTTTATGGGGTAGGACGGTAAACGAGCAAGTGCTTACCTGACGGTAAGCAACTACTCACCACCCATGAACACCATGGTGCGTTGCCGTCCTTTAGGGAGTAGGGGGAGAAAGGAAGAGGAAAGGGCATCGGGCCTCCGGATGCCTCCCTCACCGAACGAAACGCGGCGTGAGCCACTTCACGCCGATATTATGAGAGGTCGTGGTAGTTCACCGGTCGAGCTGGCCGATTCATGTAGCGAACTATTTACTTTGGGTTCAGCCAGCGTTTGCAATTAAAATGCTAACAAACCATAAGTTCATCTCTTTTTCTACCGGAAGATGTAGGCAACGGCTGGTAAGAGTCATGTCGCCGTTATGTTCTCGGCCCAAAAAGAATAGGTGGCGAACCTATTGCCGTACTGGGCTCAAAGTTTTGTAGTCATCGATATTTATTATTTATCGCACATAATTTACGAAATTAACTTCGAAAAGTCAAGTCAACTGTGAGCCAATGTGGGGATTCGAACCCGCGACCTCTGGATTCAGAAACGGGGTGCTCGACCACTGGACCACAGAGACTACAAAAACCCCATCAAAAGTTATTATAAATAAATCTCTTTATTATCCTATTTTTTAATATAATTGTTAATTGTACGGTCTTTTCTCAACCACAGTGGTCGCGTGACACAATAACGCCTTGTAATAATGGCACGATGCAGTAATGGTTATTAGACAATTGTCTGATTCCTTGAGGACCTCGCATAAAGGGCTCCTCATACAAAATTGTAATGTTTTATTGCTCTGTGGCTCGTGGAGTTCGTTGTAACTCTATGAATTCGCGTCAAGGTAGTTCGTTATACCGCTTCCACACACAGCTATTCGTAATTCGCCGTTCGCGTTCGCGTTGCCGTGATGTTGTCATCTCTGGCCACACACTGCTCTCTCTACTCGCGCGAATATTCGCTCAAATATTCGCGACGCGCCGAACTTGGATATTAGGGCTGTCGATATTTTTCAAAATATCAGTTAGTCGACATATCGATATTTTTAAATAAATCAATTTCGGGCTTTGATGTATCGAAAAAATCCATAAAAATCTAGGAACAGGTGGTGGTACTACTCATAATTGATTACAAAGTTAATAAACTCAGTGATTTTTATTTTGCATTGTATATCCGTAAGTGTGTATGTCTGGAATCTTAGAACTTAATTTTGAAGTAGATATCTTCAAAATATTAAGCTGAAATATTTTATACGCGCTGAGTTTGGGTGATAATATTATTAGGGGTAGAGACACGCATTTCGCTGGATGAATGGGCTGGCTCGACCAGTGAAGTGGTACTTCACTACCTGTCATTCGGAGATATTTCCAATGCAATATGGGTTTAAATGAAAGGCTTATTATAACTCGAAAAATAGTATGACATCACTTTTTATTTAATATGTCTGAGCAGAGAGAGCTGAGTCTGAGCTTTAAAAATTAAAGCATTTCTACAGTATGGGTATCAAATTATAGGGCTTGTTGAGAGTAACTTCAAAAATAATATTACGTCATTAGGAATCAAATAGGGATTATAGGGTATATCATCCAAAATAGGGTTGTAGTTATTCTACTAGATTCTACCCAGACCAGGATAAATATTTATACTCGAGTGGTGATCGAACCCGCCAATCTCGAATCCACAGTTGGTAGTTTTACCAATGCACCGTCGTAATGTAAGTAAGATATTATCTACAGATTGATATATTTCAAAATATCGATATGTCGAAAATCCGATATTTTAAACAGCCCTAGCCGACTGCGCTCCGATCGCGCGAATAATGTGGTCAGCCACTCGCGTTCACATTGCCGGAATGATTCGCGGCAGTAACATGTCCACACTACGTCCTAGCCTCTTTCCCTCGCTATTCGTAGAACTATTCGTCGAGTGTATGGTAGCGGTATTACATTTAAACATAACATAACATAACTTCACGCCTTTTGTTACCCGAAGGTGTAGGCAGCGGCTGTTAAGCCTCGTCTCGCAGTTATGTTTACGTCCCAACCTATTGCCATATGGCATATATGGCGAACCTATTGCCATACCGGGCACAAAGTTTTTCAGTCATCGATATTAACATTTAATTCTATTATTTTTCTACTACCGACTTTCTTTATTCAGTTGCACCGTTGTTTACCTTGTTACTTTTGTATTAATGTTACTAATAATAGCTTATAAGGCCTGGGTTTCAAAAGAGTAATTGGCAAATGAGTTTCTTGCCCGATTCTTTTCATGACAGCCCATATACTGGGAAACGGAAAATTTTGATCCGCATAAACAGTAATAGATGACAAAATTTGGAATTTATCACTTTTTCTTTACTATATCATACATGAATTATAGATACAAACCACTCCGTTGATACAAAAAACCGCATCAAAATTGGTTGCGTAGTTTGAAATATATCTATAATTCATACCTAATATAAAGGGACAGACAGCGGAAAGGGACTTTATATAAATACTATGTAATGATTAAGCACCCAACAGAAATTGTACTCTTTAAATTAACGCACTAGAAAATACTAGATTACCATTTCTAAAACGATTCAATTTTGAATAAAAAAAAATAACTATTAAAAAAAGTGTAACAAGTTAACTTATATAACCGGTATTGCTTCGGCATGCACTATTCTTTTGTGGAGCCAGTTGATGGCAACAGTATTTCCGGACCTTTACGACGTGTTGCGGATGTCCATGGACGGCGGTGGTCACTTTCCATCAAGTGAGTGGGACAAATTATTTCATTAGGCCGCACCACAGATGTATCATTGAATGAAGTGTCAATGCAGTGGGCCGCACGTCACAACACTGCCTGCAAGTTTCCTGACAAAGCACGTATATATAAATAAAAGGGTTATCTATATTTTATATACTTTTGTAGGTACAACATTACAGTACACACATTACATTTTGACTGAATGGATTGTACAAGAGAAAGGTCTCGCTGCCTCATCCACGGATATTACGTGTAACGCTTTAACAAACAGACTGTCGGATTCTTTAATGAAATTAATTAGATTTGTGACATTTAGCTATAAATAAAATATTATACCTGTGTCACAATATATGGAAGCAAACGCGAAACGCGGTCGAAATTAGGGCACTGTGCAAAATTTGCGGAGTGACTCTTGCTGGCCGCCTCGAAAAAGGTTGTACGGAAGGAAGTCGAATTGAAAGAGAGGTCGGGTGTCGGTGTAAAAGTAATAAAAGGCTTGAGCCGATGGTTCGGACACGTAGAAAGAATGAATGATGCAAGATTGGCTAAGCAGATATACCTACAATGCAAAAGATGATATGGATGTAGGATGTAGGAGTCGAGGACAGCCAAGATACACCTTCCGAATAGACTGAACAGTGATAGAGCCAAGCAGTTCGCTGCATAAATGGGGCTGCTCGACCATTGAAATACCACAACCTCTCAGAAGATCGACGTATCGGTGAGAGAGGTACTCGAAGGTCCAACTCTATTCTCTAACCTTTCTTATCCTACTCCCTTAAAGGTTTCACACTATTTGTATCAGATCTCGTGCTCGTTTGCCCTCTTATCCCATAAATCTTATCCCATGCGGTTCTGGATGATGGTGGTGTTAGGAGCCTTAAATGTCTTAAAAGCCTTTAAAGTTCTGAAAGTCAAAGAAGCGAGTGAGGCGTGTAAGAATCGTGCCTTATGGCGCGCTGTTCTCTCTGCCTACGCCGCAAGGAATTTCGCGTCAAGATATATATGTCGCACATCCCAATGATTTAAGATGCAGTTACAAAGCAATAAACCTGAAATTCAACCAATAATAATTTGTTTCTTTTCTCTGTCGCATAATAAAAAAATGCAGAACAAATATGTACGTATAGCTAAATGTCCTTTTAATTTAATTGTCTACTAGTAATGACGTGCTAGACTGTAAGTATAGTTATTACTGTGACACGCTAGGGAACGGGAGTCCCGATGAATAATTGAGATATTTGGACGCATGCGCGAATTGCCCTCAATCCAATGTAGCAGACGCATTCACAGTTTACACTCACACACGGTCCAACGAGTGACGCTCACTACCGAGTCTACGTTATTAAATAAATAGACACACATTCATTTCCATTCATCCTTAATTTAATCCATTCATCAGTAATGTTATAAACAGAAATGCGTCACAATCACAATATTTATTAAGTGTACTTGCAAAGTGTACGGTGTCGGAGAGTATTGTATAGGATGCAAGCAGGGGGGGCCGACAGCTCGGCGGTCTCCGAGGCGCCCAGTAGCGGTAGTGAAGAATCTGACTGTGAGCCAGGACCAGATACTGACATCGACGCAGCTCTCACTGAGGAATGGGCGAGAGAATTGTTAACTGGAGCGGGCGTGGTCGCACCTAATGAGGTACATCAACTCTTTAATTCACAAACTAATCCCAATCATAATCCTCATATTAAGTGGCGATATTATCTGAGATTATTGAGTGGTTATAAAAATGAGACGATTATTTAGAAAAAAACCATGCGGATTCTATATTTGAAATGTATTAATAATCGTTGTTATTACGATAACGCTCGGCATATTAATATGACAGATGTAATTAATGTGTAATCAATAGATGTAAGTAGTAAATAAAGATATTTAGGTATCCATTATTTAGGGATATACATGCCCTAAATAAAATAGTCATGCCCTCATAATATTATAAATTAAGTACTTAAAAGACATCAAAAATTTCTTAGCATCTTTTCATATATATATGAAAAGATGCTAAGAAATTTTTGATGTCTTTTAAGTACTTAATTTATAATATTATGAGGGCATGACTATTCCGTGGATGTTGATAATGTTGATATCCCACATCCGTAGCAAACTATAATTAAATATAATTATAATTTGCTGTCATTTTGTAAAAAATATAATATTAACATCACACCCTTATCATGCTAAGATGTACCCGAAGTCCGAAGAAACCAACCCGAACCGTATTAATTTTCAAGGAACGAAAAAAATTAATACGCGTACAGGCGGTCCTCGACTTACGTCGTTTCGATTTACGTCGTTTCAAGTTACGTCGAACAATGTTTTGACACTATTCCTCAAGCATACGTCATTTGTTTCGATTTCCGGCATAGGAGAATTCACTTGTCGCAAGGTCAATGTCCGTGTGGCCGACTTGGCGCGGTGTCGGCGTGCGGGGAATACCCCGCAAACGCTGCTGATTTTGTTTAGTTACTTAAGGGACAACGGTCAATCAAGACGTAACACATTAGTTTTTTTTACACTTCTTTGACAGTTTTTGTTTTTAACGTTTTAACGTTAATAACAAAATTTGTGCAGCCTATCAGTGTTACTAAGATCTGTATGACAGCAAGAAGAAAGAAGCGAAGCAAACTAGAATTGATAGTTTCTTTAAGCCAAAAGTTTAATTTATTATTTCTCATTACATATGTATTTTGATTACATAAAGTTTAATAATTATTATTAAAATTAATAACACACAAATACCAAAAATAACGAGCAATTTCATAAGTGCATATTATAATTCTTTTAAGAACTTACTTTTGATAATAAAGTTTGTATATCCTTTGTTATAAATGCAGTTTTTTTTTAAATTCGAGTCCGTGTGGATCCTAACCCTTGAGTTTTACATGAAAACATATGAAAAAATATGTCTCGACTTACGTCGTTTCGATTTACGTCGCGTATTTCGAGAACCTAACATGCCGTAAGTACGAGGACTGCCTGTATTAACTATTATTAATGGGAATGGAAAAGCGAGATAGGAGCTAAATTAATATTTATTGTAACGTACTGTGAAAATATGCATTAACTTTATATATTTTCCACTAGGTTCATGTTGAATCCAGGGCTGGCGTTGCGGGTGCACTGAGTCGGGTTCTAGCCGTAACTATATGTTACGAAACCAATGGAGAATCTAGGTCTCTCCCTCTGGTGGTGAAACTGCCTCCTCGAGATCCATTTGGTCGGCTGTTCGTCGCGGAAGCGCAGTTTGACACAAGAGAGATTCTATTCTATACAGAGCTAGCACCAGCTCTAAATAAACTAGCTGAAGAAGCTCTCGGCCCGGGATCAGGTTTACCTATTCCTAGATGTGTCAAAGCCAGATTACCAGGTCAGTATCTTTTTTGTAATACACATTAAAAAAACATTAGCATTGAGTCCTAAGATACAAGACATTCCGAGGAAACTTATTAAAAGGCTGAATAAATGAGTAATACTAATAATTAAAGTTATATTATTTAAAAGTCTCGGTGGTCCATTAGTCGAGTATCCCGCACTCCACTTCTGAATCACGAGCTCGCGGGTTCGAATCCTAGCTCACACCAATGCCTTTCCAAATTAATTTCGAAAGTTATGTGTGATAAATTTATTTGACTGGAAATCTTTGTGCCCGATATGGCTGTAGGTTTGCCACCTCTTCCATTTGGGACGTAAACATAACGGCTAGTCTCGACTTAACAGCCACTGCTTCTGCCACCTTCGGGTAGAAAAAGGCGTGAAGTTGTGTTATGTCATAAATGTAATAGAATATCTACGATCTTTCTTTGAGCTTCTTTTGTATGCGCCAACTGTGCGTTTAATTTCCGTCTCTTGACTCAGGCACTTTATTTTTAAATTTTCATGGCCAATTACCTAAACGAAATTAATATGTTTTATTTGTTTTTCATATAGTATATGGATTTTGGTATTTATTGCATCCTAAATAAATGATTATGCAATTACACCTTACCTATAGTTTTATGTACCAAGTAACCATTAAAAATATATTATCAAGTTTCTCAAGTTTTCAGTTAAATTTATTTATTTATGAATCGTCATAGTATAAATCAAAGACGCTTTCCGCTCTTTGTCCCCTTAGATGCTTTCTAACTATCTTCGAAACTACGTAACGGATTTGGATGCGGTTTTATTTAACAGAAATAGAGGGTGTTAACATTCAAAATATAAAATATTTATTACTTTTGATGCGGAATAAAGTTAGCCGGGTAAACTAGTAATTAGCAATTATGTACTAATAACAAAATGATTATGCATTATTATATTAATATTACTTTAGGAATTCTTGAAAAACACAGGCGTGTATGAATGAATAACAATTATGTACGGATATTCGAGCATGGATTCAAGGCCATCCTTGAATATTCGCATTTAAATATTTTGCAGGCGAATTTATCTTATAAACAGCTCTAATGTTACAGGAAATTTCTAGTAAGATCATGTTGTTGGCAGCCTTATGAAGATATTAAGCACCGTCTTACTATGCCTGTAATGTAAAATGTAAAACTTATTAGGCACTCTTCTTTCTCTCTATAAAATATTATTGTAATTACGATTGAAATCTGCCATGTAGTTGCGAATAGGCAGCAGCGAGAGTAACCAAATATTGCAACTAACTAACAGATACTCATCCCTGTTTCAGATGAAATTGGCGGAGATAGTGAACTTGTCCTGGAAGACGTAACATCAATGGGCTATGAAGCTGCTGATTTTGCGGAAGGTCTGACTGAGGAACGTGCCAGAGCTGCCTTGTATGCTGCAGCAAGGCTCCATGCGTTATCTTTGGCGTTACGTGACAGAGAGGGGCCTTTAGATCAAAAATTCGATTTTCTGTTTCCTTGTGAAAGAGCTGCTGCTGGATACCTTCGCCTTGTTCGACGGGGACTCCCGCAACTTGAAGCATTTCTGAGAGGTCGCACAGATTGCGTTGAGGAAGCTGCTGCCGTGTCCGCTTTAAGTGCTCGAGCACCATCTCTACTACACACGTTGTTAAAACCCGCTGAACCAGCACCGTTAGCTCATGCAGACTTCTGGAGTGGAAACTTACTTTTCCGCGAAAAAGACGGCGTTAGCGAATGTATAGCTCTAGACTGGCAAATGGTTTCGTTAGGAAGACCAATGGATGATGTTGCACTGTTACTCTTATCGTCACTAACTCCAGAACTGAGAAGATCAGTGGGAGATAACTTAATAGTACAGTATGGTGAACGTCTCGAAGCTGAATGTGCTAGATTAGGTTCGGCTTCAGCTGGGATTACAGTAAGACGTGCGTTGCAACCAGACTGGCCTAGGGCTGCTTTGCGAGCATTACTGCTTTGTGCTGGAAGTGTAGATGTAGCGTTAGGAGAACCTAGAGCTGAGAGGCGCTTACTTGAAGCAGTACGCGATCTTCACTCCCAAGGAATTCTGGCACTAAGGCCAGATAACGAAGCGTGATTGCAGCAAAAACATTTCGTGTGCCAAGAGCGTGTTGAAAGATTAAAAAGTTCATTATTTTAACAATGCAGTCCAATTAATATTTAATTTAAATAGTGTATATTATTTTCATAATATTTGTAGCACAAATTATAGTTTATTTCATGAATGACGGTATGGTTTAATTAGTAACCGGTGGGCGTTCGGGTTCTGATCACACGTCATCCCGCTGTGAGCTGGTGGCGATGTAAAGCCTAAACAAAGACTGAATTTACGTATATCTACATCGTGCGTCTATGTGTGTACGTGTTTATCGTACTTAGTAATTTATTAATTGCTCATCGTATCAAAAAATTAAAGCTCATTACGGTCTATTGACTATTATTTGAAATAAATTATTGACATTATATTTAGAAATTGTTTTATTACATACCTATATATGATTTATGCATCAAGTTGCATTTATATACTCCCTTAGCTTAAATGACTTAAATAATCTCAATGTATGTTTAAATCACAAGCAGTGACCAATTAGATATAATGGTGGTGGTTATTGCACAGAGGCGTTTGGGATAGATGACAAACTTACAATTAAACATTTTATTTCATGAAAGATTGATGTTAGTTTTGATATTGTGTACAATTAATGGCATTAGGTCGTGGCAACACATGTTTCATTTATTTTATGGTAAAAAGGGGCAAACGAGCGTGCAGGTCACCTGACGGAAAGCGACCACCGCCGCCTATGGACCTCCGCAACACCAGGGGCGTCACATCATCGTTGCCGGGCTTTAAGATAGGAATACGCTCGTTTCTCGCGGTTTGGTAGCGGTCCGGGAATACCGTTGCTGGCAGCTGGTTCCATATAGAAGCAGTGCGTGGTGAGAAGTGACATGTTCAATTCGAAAAAATCATATGTACCTATACAACTTAGGAGGATTAAGTTGAATGGAGTATTAAACTATTGATTTATCCTTTACTTTAATAATAAAGGAAATAATTCGTAACGTTTTGATGGTCCAGTAAATCATTATAAGAAGTCGTGGAAAGTTATGTGTGAAAAAACACAAGGTTCCCTCACCCATTCCACTTAGGACGTAAAAAATCGGCAAGTCGAAGCATATCAGCCGCTGTCTACTAATAATAAACGCTGTCTACTGGTGATAAATACGTAGAGTTACAGTAAAAAATCAAATCAGAGAGTACCTTTAACAAGATTTTGGTAATTTGTGAAAGCATCCGATTCTTTGATTAACATTTGATTTGAATCACGATCAGCGAGAAAAGGGAAGTCATAAGTCAGAGTTTTAAAACTAACTACATATTTGGTTGTTTCACTTTTATTTTCTGCTGCAATACTGTTCATGTGCAATCCCATCTTACGGTATTACGTATTTACATAGCATAACATAATTTCACGCTTTTTTCTACCCGAAGGTGTAGGTAGTGGCTATTATGCCTCGACTCGCCGATATGTTTATGTCCCAAAAGGAATAGGCGGCGAACCTATTGCCATACCGGGCACAAAGTGTTCAGTAATCGATATTTATCACACGTAACTTTGGAAAGTAATTTCGAAAAGCAATTGGTGTGAGCCAGGATTCGATCCGCGACTTCTGGATTCAGAAGCGGGGTGCTTGAGCACTGAACAACCGACACTCTATTACTATTATTAGAATATGTATTTAGACGTACAAATAAAGTCGTGGTCTACTCACGAGACTGGCTCGCCACCCTGAGGGATAACGATATAAAACATCTAACACATGGTGAGCAGGCTTAATGTTCTATTCTTCACAAAAAATACATTTAATACTACAGAAAAGGCAGTATTACTTCAAGTTTTAGCTAGTCCATAATGTTTTCTTTTAATTATTATTCGTCCAGTTTAGACAGGCAAAAGATTTGAAGCCGTACTGCCTTGTCTTACGTGTTATTTTTTTTTGAAGTATAAAACTTAAACTAACTTAATCTAACCTAACCTAATCATACATAAAGTCGTGGCACTTTATGCATAATGTTCCAAAGAAGTTTTGACAGCAATGTAGAAGAGCACGCTACATATGATATTTACACCACTTTCCACAATCGCGTACATATACGAACACTTATTAAATAAAACGGCACGCATTTTATTCAATAATATCCATTGAAACATAACATTTGGAAAATAATGCAAAGAACGGACATGACTCTTTTACATTCCTGCCAAATTTCTCCAGTCCAAATTAAAGGAACGTCAAAGTCAAACGAGGTATATGACAGTTGACATTTAAAGTCTAGTTGTTTCTTGCTGGTTTCTTGCTGGTTTTTGGTTAGGCTCGTAAATATTTTGAAATGTTGATTTTTGCACTACAAATACTTATAAACTTGGTTTGATAGTGAATTTTAATAGCGATGGCTCAGCCCAATCAAGTGACGGTTGACATAGAGGACGAGGAGCCGTTAGAACCAACGCCGCGTCAAAATACTTTACATAGACTCGATTCAGTTAACAGGCCAGTGGCTCCCAACAGGAACAACTTGGGCCTAGGGGATCGTCTAAATAGTGTTTTCAGAGAAATCAGACCACTTGTGGAACATGCGCGGATGGTAAATACTTTGTTTTCTAAATACATTATTACTATGATGTAATACAACTATATTAATAAACAAAATTGTAGATTTTGACCTCAGGTTTTAATATATTAATTTATCAGAGTCGCTTGGCATTGTTTTGTCAATTTTAAGTTAACATAAAAGATTTTTAGTCCACAGATTAATTTTGTGCTATCTGTGACATATTTTATTCTATATATTTTCAGGGTAACAATGCCAGACTTTCTCTTCCTACATGGTTACCTAGACATACTCCAGGGACTCATCAAATTGCCGAAGTTGGACTACAAAGACCCCAGAGTTCTATTGCACATGTAAATTTGGGTCCAACAGCTCAAACTTATGTTGTCACAGAGAGAGTGACCCCGACTACACAAAGGTCTAATAGTCATGGGATGACCAATAGTGCTTCGAATGACTCTAACCTCTCAGAACAGGGCCAGGAACAACCTGAGATTAATGTATCTGTGAATCCATCTAATAACAATAATATACATGACAATGCAGATAATGACAGTCAAAGTGAGGATGGCACACAGCAGGTTTGTGTTTTTTTGTACATAAATCACACTACAGTAATATCTGTAATCCTAAATATTGCAGGTAAGGCAATATATTTTTATATTAACAGGCTATATACCTTATTATTATATAACACATCATAAAGTATGGCAGTATTATACTAATTTGCTAAATGAAATTTATATATATAGCTGAAGATTTTTCATACTTTATTGTTTTCAACCATACTCTAAATGAACATCTATAGCCCGAATACTGAACCGCCACTCAAATATATAAGCGCTACTTAAGCGTTAAGTAGCTGTCACATTAGACAAAATACGTGAAATTTGAGCAGTAAGTAGCACTTTATTGATTGTCAGATTTGAGTGGCAGTTCAGTATTCGGGCGTATGATTAGTAAAAACAAAGTTAGGTTACAAACATTTAAGTGGAAGTTGGAATCTGTATATTATTGAAACAGCTATCTATACATCTAATAATGAAACAGTTATAAGTTTCTGTCATATAAAAAAAACGTGTTTAAACATTGCGTGTAAAACGTTTTTAAATAAAAATGTGTTAAATAAATCAATATTGTATCCTAGGAGTTGTTTCAGGTAGTGGATGTGAGAGCAACACTTAACTTGTTGATACGTTATGCTCCGTTCTACTTTCTCTTATTTATTAAATTCATGTATGACAGCAGAGAAGGAATATTCACATTTATAATACTGTTTTGTACATTTACACACTGTAACAGCCTTGTTAGGAGGTAAGTTCCACATACTTTTTACATTATAAAAGATATTTTTTCCTTTATCCTTCACAGTGCCAAGATACTATAACTTTTAAAAACCGAAATATAATATTATAATTATTTAATGCTGAAATGAAAGCTTTTGTATACATTTAGAATTTTCATGAATTAGATACAAAAATATAAAATACAATAAAATGTGAAATTAAATTATTAATATTAAAAATTTCAATGATTTTGAATTTGAATGATTTGGTGCATTACTAATATCTTGCAAGTTTCAATGATACCTAAACCGGACTTCACCCACATTTCAACCTTATCTGATACTGAAATAACATAATATCTGACACTGAATCATCACAATGTCAATGTTATAATATTAGGTCTGTATTTAATTATTTACTACTAAACTAAATTTGTACAGTGGTAGGGCCAAGCAGTTAGCTGCATGAATGGGCCGGCTCGATCGGTGAAATACCCACCTCTCGGAAACAAACCTCACGGAACAAAACGTGGCACGTTTTGTTCCGTGAAAGAGGTACCCAGAGGCCCACGTTTCTTCCCTATCCTACTCCCTTAAAGGCACCGCAACTGTAACACTATATGTGTTGCAGGTGTCCATGGGCGGCGCTGGTCACTTACCATCAGGTGACACGCCTGCTTGTTTGGCCTCCTATCCCATAAAAAAGGAAATTGTGGTTAGGTTGTATTGATTATGTTTAATAAATAAGGATGCATGCATTATTACAATAGTCCACTTAAATGATTATTAACTTAGATTTTTTATGAGTCATAAATATACAACCTTGTATTATTATTGTTGGTAACAAATTAAAAGCTTGATCATGCTATTCAATTCATAACGTTATGAATTGAATTGCATGATCATGCTTTTTAATCTATTAATAATGATTCTCTACACATATACATACTATATGTATATTAAATGTTTTTTTTTTTTTGACTAAACCTGATGTTTATTTTTTTAGGGAACATGGAAAACAAATGAACAGAAGTATATTAGCGTTGTTGAGCGAGTTAATCTTCACGTCTAGCTGCATAGTGATTGTTCATTACCTGTTCGGTCATAACAAACTACTGCCCAATGTTGTAATGTTCCCCGGATATACAGAGCTGACCGTGTGGGAGTTATTGTGGCTCGTCATTCTAACTGATCTCATTGTGAAGATCATTACTGTCGATATTAAAATACTTGTTACTATGATGCCAGCATTTATATTGCCATTCCAAAAGAGGGTGAGTTTGAATTTCTTTTTTCTAATCTCCTTTAATTTCAGTGCCCCAGATTTTGTAATTCCCATTAATGTTTGTATTTATAGGAATTATTTATGTAATGGGACACTATTAATGGACACAAATATTTTTTCTTAAATATTTTCCGAAGTCACATGTAAATATGAATGAATAATAAGTTATTCAAGATGTTTAGGCATTACGAACTTCTGCTTACCCTACCTTTGATTGTAATGTAATAAAAAAACTTGAGAGGTGTCAAGGGACACTCGTATGGAACAAAGTTCCTTTCGATTAATTAGTGAAGGAATTGTAATAAAATTTTAGAACTATAAAAACATATATAAAATATGAAAACATGGAAAATAAAACTTCAAAAGAGTTCCGATACCGGGATTCGAACCCGAGCCTCCTGTATAAGAGCAAGGTATCCCAGCCACCAGACCATTTGGGTAGTTATACATTTTTCTAAATAAGCCGATACTTGAAAGTGCAGTTTGGCATGGAAAAAGTGTCGTGACAATTTTTTCCGTCTAGCGTTTCACAACGCGCGATAAGGAACTTCGTGCCAAAACAGTATAAAAATAAGTCTTTCATAGATTAGCGTAAGAAAACTGCGTAAATGGAGCATTGGGCAGATTCCTGGGCGCAAAGTGTGTTAGCAGAAAAGCTCATTCGTTATTCACAAAGCATTACTGACCCCAACACTAACTAATGGAAGCTAGAATTCGGTATGGCAGAGTGCGCATGAAAGTAGGATAAACGCGGTAAAAATGAGGGCACTGTGCAAAATTTGCCGAGTGACTCTTGCTGACCGCGTTGAAAACAAGGATTTAAGTATTGAAGAAAGTTGGACTGAAAGAGAGTGTCGGTGTAAAAGTAAGGAAGGGTGATGATTGACTAAGCAGATATTCAGTGAAAAAGTGGTTATATGTAGGAGTCGACGACGGCCACAACACGCTTTCCAGAATCAAATAGAATGAGCCATTTGGAAAGTGGATGTCAGGAGCCTTAAAAATCCAAGAGCATGCATGACAAAAGTTATGAAAGACAAAGAAACGCGTGAGGTGTGGAAGAATCGTACCTTATGGCGTTCCGTTCTCTCTGCCTACCCCGCAAGAGACTTGGCGTAGAGTTATGTATGTAAGTAGTAGTATGTGGTATCTGGAATCATCACAATAAATAATATCACCACCACTGTTAGTACGTCTACGTCAGGTTATTAGTAATTCATATTAAATGTATGTATTTTTTATGTATGTGTCTAATATGTATGTGTATGTAAATGTGTAAATATGAATTTAATCTATGTAAGTATATGTAGGTGTTGGTATTGTAACGCTGTCGGGGTATATAAATAAAAATTTCACTTGATTATTAAAATTTAAAAAAAAGTTTTATTTTAACGATGAGTTGCTCCTCAATTTGTGGCTACCAAAATTCTTAGAAAGGGAGCAGGTACGACCTGATGCCGAGTGACCCGCGAAGGCTCACTGCAGGGGTGTCCTGGTGCTCCACAGAAGTCTCCTCCCCGATGTTGTTGGGCTGCCTTGCACTGTCAGATGGCCGACAGGAAAAGTTGAGAAGAAGTCGAGATGTGAAAGTAGAGTTGAGAAGGTTGAGTTGAGGGTGAAGATTGAGGGCAGCCAGTCTGGAAAACAACCAGTAACAGCCCCTGAGCATCCCCATTCACCGGCATCGACAATCAGTGCCACCACTGACCCCCATTTCTCAGAATGGGTAGACAGTGGTGTCACATGCCAGTAATTTGGAAAATGCCCAGGGTGGATCAAGCATATAACCCTACATTAAAAACAATAATATAAATTTGGAAAAGAGTTATAGCAAACTATTATGCAACATAATTAATATTGTAGGTAGGTTACTACTACCTACTTGATTTGTAAAATTATCTAGATTGTACAGAATAATTTATATAAGCAATTACTGTAATATATACAAAAATAATATGCTGCTATTAACAGAGTCTTAACATGTAATAGTAAACTTTGATAATTTTGAGAAACTTGAACTTTAAAACTTTGATGAAATAATTTTAATAAATTATGCACATCAAGCTCACGGCACTGCAGGCAATAATATCTTAGCTATTAGGGTGAAATGAATTGGTTAAAACACTCACCAATAAGATCAAAAGTTAGGTTAAATTAATTTTCTGGTAGTCTGGCTCCTTTCTTGATAACAGTTTCAAATGAAATGGCCGAATATCCTGTCTAATTCTAAAATGTCTGGCCAGTCTCTCATATTAAATAATTAACTACCGACTTTATAGTTAATATCAAATTATTATTATCTTTCGTATACTACCTACAGTTGTATTTTTATTTATGACCTGGAAACCGTGTCTTTGAAGCCTAAACCTACTATGATAAAAATTTACATTGTCACTCAACGTGACAGTATGTATATATATTGTTCTGTACAAACAAGTACCTATGTTTTGAGTTTCGCGGTTTATCATTTTATGTAAGTTGAGGGTAGTTTATTTTATGGCTAGGTAAGATTTGATCGATTTGAACAGACGTTGTTCGGTCGTTCGTAATTGTAATTGTTAAGAAGAACAGTTTGCTTTTTATTGATTTGCTTTTAATGAAAGTATTGTGTAAATTGGGAAACTATATTTGTGAGTAGTGTCGACTCGAGTTGTGGGGCCCTATTGTGTCGTCGGTCGCTGCTTTTAAGATAAGTCCTAACAGTTTTCTATTTTGATTGGCCAATCCGAGATTAACTGAGTAGGTTTAATACGTAGCAGACCCTTACTTCGGTAAGTCTATTGCCCTATTTTTAAGTACATTTAACCACCAATAATATTAGCCTTGCGCAACGCAAGCTTTAGTTCGTGCCCCTTTGCACCCTCACTGCCCTGGTGTATCTTCCACTGCGCACCCTGGGTCAGCGAGGGACGGTACTAAACAAAATGTGTGGTAGCAGAGCGTGGTTGGTGTAGTTAGTACTTAGCGAAATAATCGCAGTTATGAATAGTTGTTTTGTTCAGCCCGCGCTGAAAATGTGTAATTAATTTGTTATAATACATCAATGCTTGGGTAATTGTTTGTAGTTTTTTAAATTCAGTCATTCAGTTTACCGTTAGAAGCAAGTTTAATATAAATTGAGTTCACTGCGGCCTACGTAAGTACCTACCATTTTACAAAAAAATAATTCTGCTTAATGATTTGTATTTGTTTGACTGTCTGTTAATATTTACTGAACATATTGGGTCATTGCTTATTCTATATTTTCATATAATTGTGCAACCTTAATAGGCAATAATTTAACCTTTTTTTATATCGTAGGTATTTGCTCAAGTTATAAAATCGTTGGTCACAGAGTAGCATCGATTAATCGAGACAGCATAAGTCCACAGTGTAGTGAAAGAAATTAATTGTTTTGAGTATCGATTATCGTTTCACTTGAATCGATTACAATAATCGATTATATTTTTTAATTTTTTTTATATTTTGGAATTGTTTATTTGTTTATTTTTTTTTTTAATAAAAATGTCTGCCTTTGCTTCCGTTAAGGACTCGGCGGGTAAAATCCGCTCAGAATTAAGATGGTTCTCAACTGCAGCCGCTTTGGTGGACAGGCACGATAGGAACGAGTCATTGCTGGACCGGTACAGCAAATTGGATAAACGTCAAGAGTTTGTGGATGACATGTACCGCAAATTTAATACCTATATACAGGATGTCACCTTTGATGAATACTCGGAATCGCATCGTGAGTTAGTACATGCTGATTATGACCAAATTCTGGAGTGTGTTGATCGAATCTCTCAGCGTGCACGAAATATCTTGGCTTCCAAAGGAAGTGAGCCTCACCTCACCACAGAGGTCAAGTGTTCCTCGATAGGTTTGTTGAGTAAACTCCCTACGTTAGATTTGCCGCGTTTTGACGGGCGTTTGGACCGCTGGCTGGGCTTTATTAACTTGTTTGAAAGCTTAGTCCACGCAAGACCAGATTTAGGTTCAGCACAGAAGTTAGCGTACTTGTTTTCCGTATTGGATGGCGAGGCAGGGGGTCTGGTACAGCATCTAGAAATCAACGATGACAATTACATGGTTGCACGAACGTTATTGTTAAAACGCTACCAAAATAAGCGCTGTCTGGCAGATACACATATTTGCCAGCTTTTAAATTTGCCATTGGTTTCCAGGGTCTCGACATTGAGGTCCGATTTGTTGAACCCTCTGATGATAGCCATTAACGCACTGGAGAGGTTGGAACTACCAGTTGGCGCTTGGTCATACATGCTCGTTCACATGGTTTTGAAAAAACTGCCTTCTGATCTTAGGGCTCGATTCGAACAGAAATATGGTGGTGACGATGCCACATATCTTCCTTCATTTGAAGAACTGAAAAAGTTTTTAGAGGACGAGTGTCGTATGTGTGACATGACAGTCACTGACAGGCTAGTTAGGCAACAGCTGCCACAGCCGCGTTTACCGAATCGTAACCTCGCCCATGGTGGACCAGAGGGACGCCGGCCCCCTCGTTTTGCGGTTACTCATTCTAGGCTGGAGTGTGCCTATTGTAAGGCGTCTGGGCACAAGGTTGCAAATTGTCTGGAGTTTGCTGCGCTGCATGTGGCCTCACGCCGTCGTTTGGCCAAGGCTCGAGGTTGGTGTTTCTCCTGTTTAGGGGATCACTTCCAGCGCTCTTGTGTGGACCCTCGCCCATGTGTTGTTTGTGGAGGGCAGCATCTGAAGCTATTGTGTGCGAATGCGAATAGAATTGAGCATCATCATGACGGCCGGGGATCAGTCACAGGCGGGAATCAAAATCGTAGTTTAGAGCCACGCCCATGCTCTCCTCGCATTGTCGACCATGATATCGTGAGCCATCCACAGACTCGTCACACTCCGTCTCCACCCCGTGACCACCGTCTCCGTCTTGAGTCCAGCTCGCCCAATTACAGGCGGGTAGAACAGGCTTCGTCGTCGCGTGGTGTCACTGATAACCGCTCTCGACGGGTTGTTCGCTCACCTATTCGAGGTGATTGTTTGCTACCTAGGTGTGAATAGGAACCAGGCGTCTGCCCCCGCTATGTACCTCCCCCATTTGAGACCGTACTCCTGCCTACTGCATATGTCAGAGTCTGGGGACGGACGGGTGCCTCTGTTGTGGTTCGGGCAATTCTGGACACAGGCTCTCAGGGGTGCATAGTGTCTTCTTGGTTGGCGGGGCAGATACGCCTACAGGTTCGAAGGTATCCTTTTGTTACAAGAGGAGTCGGGAACGCAGTTGTGGCCAATGTGGGGGGCCAAGCCTTGTTTGCGTTCTCTCCGATTGAGTCATCAGAGCCGTCCATTGGATCGTCGGCTATAGTGATGGACAACATTTTGGGTAACCATCCAGAGAAACAGTTGTCTCCGGCGGTTATCAATTTGGCCTCAAATTTGAACTTGGCAGATCCCAATTTTGGTACACCTGGATCGGTCGACTTGTTGCTTGGCGCCGATGTCTTAGGTAAAATAGTATTAGGCAATATAAGGTTTTTGCAGCCAGGTGGCATGGTGATTGTGCCTACAATATTCGGCAAGGCATTAATGGGGCCTGTACTTACTACAGCCACCCCTCCACTTGAACCAGACACTGTATTGTCTGTTGGCTCTGCTCTTTCTGATGCAGTTCAGAAGTTTTGGGAGACCGAGGAGCCACCACAAGCGTCACGCGTAAACCCGGAACACGAGGAGTGTGAACGGTTCTACAAAAAACACACTAGTCGCCTCCATTCTGGCCGTATTATGACCCGATTGCCGTTTCTTGCTGTACGGCCGCCTCTTGGCATCTCGCGACCTACAGCAGAAAAGCGTTTGTTGGCTATGGAGCGTCGCATGAGCAGGGATCCACTTCTCAAGGAGAAGTATGTCGAATTTATGCGTGAGTATGAAGAATTGGTACACATGTCTGTGTCAAAATTAGATTGGGCTTCAGAGGAGCACTTTTTTCTACCCCATCATGCGGTGATCAAACCATCCAATGGCAAGTTGCGCACTGTGTTTGATGGTTCTGCGCAGACTTCAACGGGTGTTTCTTTGAATCACTGCCTACATGGTGGTCCCAAATTGCTTAAGGATCTATGCGACGTCATCACGCGTTTTAGACGTCACCAGGTCGTTTTTGTTGCTGACATCAAAATGATGTTCAGACAAACGATTATACACCCTGACGACCGACGTTATCAGTTAATATTGTGGCGAGAAAACCCTCACGATCCCATCATTGTTTATGAGCTCAATACGAACACATACGGGCTAAAGTCAAGTCCCTTTTTGGCAATTCGTTCGCTTTGGGAGCTTTCGGATCGGGAGCGTTCTGCCTATCCTCGAGCGTCAGCTATCTTGAAGGAGGATCTGTACGTTGACGACATTTGTACTGGTGCCTCGTCAAATGAGGAGGCTGTCCAGCTACGGAATGAAATTATCGATATTTTGGCCTCCGCAGGTTATGAGTTGCGTAAATGGATGTCCAACTCACCTGATCTTCTAAATGATCTACCCGACGACCATCAGCAGGACCCATATTTATTTGAAAATGTGGAAAACCCTGCTATGATCACTGTCCTTGGCATTCAATACAAACCAGTCCAAGATATTTTCACATATAACGTTGATTTAGAGATCCCGTACACTTGGTCTAAACGATTGGTGTTGTCCACCGTTGCCAGGACCTTTGACCCTAATGGGTGGGTATGTCCTGTGATATTTTGGGCGAAATGCTTCCTGCAAAGGCTTTGGACTGCAGGACTCAACTGGGACGAGCCTCTTAGAGGAACTTTTGTGGAGGACTGGCTTGAATTCGTGTCTTCTCTTCCTGACATCAACAAAATCTCGATCCCTCGATGCATACTTCCTTCTGGTAAGTATACAGCAACCCTTCATGGGTTCTCGGATGCCTCTGAACGCGGTTATGCTGCGGTGGTATTCTTGCGTGCTGTTTGTTCGAATGGCGACGTAATGGTTTCGCTGGTCATGGCAAAGAGCAAGGTCGCACCGCTTAGAACCGCGTTGACGATACCAAAATTAGAGTTATCGGGTGCCACTCTTCTTGTTCGACTATTAAACCACGTACATCAATTGTTGTGCCAGACGGTAAATATCAGAGCCACCTATGCCTGGACTGACAGTCAAATTGTTTTATGCTGGTTGAAGGCGTCAGTTCACACTTTGGAAGTTTTTGTGGCCAACCGGGTCTCTCAGATACAAAGTTCTGAGGTGCCGTTGATTTGGAGACACGTACCTGGTGAGATCAATCCAGCTGATTGCGCGTCTCGGGGTTGTATGGCCTCTAGTTTGATTGACCACCCTCTTTGGTGGGGACCAGACTGGTTAAAGTGTCCAGAAGCTGACTGGCCCCAAACGCCCGCCTTGGAGGTTAATTCGTTGCCTGGATTGCGAACCCTTGTCATCGAAAAGAGAGACTGTTTGTTTGATCCTGATTTCTTGCTGAATCGTTACGGTTGTTTAGATAAATTGGTGTGTGTCACCGCTTGGATTAGGCGCTTCTATTACAATTGTAGACACCCGAATAGTAGGCACGTAGACCCATTCTTGACACCACAAGAGCGACAGGATGCTCTTTTGTATTGGGTTCGATTACTGCAAGGAGTCCATTTCGAAAATGAAATTGATATTTTAAAATCTGGAAATTCTAAATTGTCTGGCACTATTCGCAAGTTGAGCCCTTTTCTTGACGACTCTGGTATCTTACGTGTTGGAGGACGTTTGAAAAACGCGAACATACCATATGGTGCACGTCATCCCATATTGTTACCCAAAGGGGGACACTTTGTACAATTGTTGGTGTCCGATCGTCACATTAAAAACTCTCACGCTGGATGCAATGCCCTATTGGCTATATTGCAACGAGAATTTTGGATACTTGCAGCTCGAAGAGTTATACGTAGTGTGGTCTTCCGTTGCATGCCTTGTTATCGGCTTAAAGCCGCTACCATGCAACCTATGATGGGTGACCTCCCCTCAGATCGTGTCACAGAGGCAAGACCATTTGCTGGAGTTGGTACAGACTTCGCTGGCCCCTTTTGTATCAAGACTTCTACTTTACGCAATAGTAAGACGGTCAAGGCTTATTTGTGTGTCTTCGTTTGTTTGTCCACTAAGGCGGTGCATTTAGAGTTAGTCTCATCCCTCTCTACTGAGGCCTTTGTTGCGACACTAGACCGATTTGTTTCAAGAAGGGGACTGCCTACTTTGATTAGATCCGACTGCGGAACAAACTTTAAGGGTACAAATAATTATTTAAAGGATGTACATGAGTTCTTGACAAACAACCAAACAAATATTGGCCACAGATTATCTAGCCGCAGGATAGCTTGGCGTTTCAGTCCGGCAGCCTGCCCACATTGGGGCGGCATTTTTGAAGCCGTAGTTAAAATCACAAAAACACATTTACGACGAGTTATCGGTGACTCAATATTAACATTTGAAGAACTCGCCACTGTCTTTTGTAAAATCGAGGCCGTATTGAACTCACGCCCATTGTGCCCGATCTCTTCAGATCCGAATGATTTGGAGGCCCTTACGCCGGGTCATTTTTTGATAGGACAGCCACTCAACGCCCTGCCGGAATATCCTTTTGACAATGTACAACCTAATCGTCTCTCGCGATTTGAACTAGTGCAACAGCTCACTCAAAGCTTTTGGAAACGTTGGAATTTAGAGTATCTACATATTTTACAACAGCGCGTTAAGTGGACTGACAAAACTGATCCACCTCGGGTTGGTGACCTCGTTTTGGTGAAAGATGTCAACTTGCCGCCATTATCTTGGCGTAGAGGGCGCATCCTTAATTTAGTTTATGGTACCGATGGTGTGCCTCGATTTGCCGAAGTTAAGGTGGACGGTTCGGTACTGAAGAGAGCGGTGGCAACATTATCGCGATTGCCAGTTGAATAACGGCCAGGTTGACCTGGCCGAGGCGGGTAGATGTTCTGTACAAACAAGTACCTATGTTTTGAGTTTCGCGGTTTATCATTTTATGTAAGTTGAGGGTAGTTTATTTTATGGCTAGGTAAGATTTGATCGATTTGAACAGACGTTGTTCGGTCGTTCGTAATTGTAATTGTTAAGAAGAACAGTTTGCTTTTTATTGATTTGCTTTTAATGAAAGTATTGTGTAAATTGGGAAACTATATTTGTGAGTAGTGTCGACTCGAGTTGTGGGGCCCTATTGTGTCGTCGGTCGCTGCTTTTAAGATAAGTCCTAACAGTTTTCTATTTTGATTGGCCAATCCGAGATTAACTGAGTAGGTTTAATACGTAGCAGACCCTTACTTCGGTAAGTCTATTGCCCTATTTTTAAGTACATTTAACCACCAATAATATTAGCCTTGCGCAACGCAAGCTTTAGTTCGTGCCCCTTTGCACCCTCACTGCCCTGGTGTATCTTCCACTGCGCACCCTGGGTCAGCGAGGGACGGTACTAAACATATATATATACCTATTTTTAATCATATTTTTATATAAATAAATTAAATTTTAAGACCCTTTAAAAAACTATTATTTATGTAATTAAATTGTACGCAACATTTACTGCCCACTCTAAATTTATCATGTCCAAACCTTATAATTATGATAGTACAATGGGCGGCCAAACATTAGCCGCCCATTGTACTATCATAATTATAAGGTTTTTCTGTGTATCTATTATCCCTTGTTTACAATAAAGTATATATAAATAAATAAATATTTACATTTCATCTATTAAAATATTATTTAAATTATTATTTTATCTAAAATTCCAGGGTAAAGTATACCTTTTCACCGAGGCGGTCTCCCAATTGTATCGCTCATTGCTCACTATCCAGCCGTGGATATTTTTCCTGATGCAATCTTACGAAGGATCAGAAAAGATGGTTGGAATGTTCCTCACTTCTGTGTACGTTATAGCCAAGGTGGTTGAAGTACTTGTTCGACTGAGATTGTTCAAGAATGCCACATGGACCCTACTGCAAAGTGTGGTAAGTAACCTTAAATGTCATTTGTATTTATTGCCTTTCCATTTATAATTTTTTTAACAATTGTGTAATTAGAGCCTCGGTGGTCCAGTGGTCGAGCACACCGCTTCTGAATCAAGAGGTCATGGGTTCTACTTTACGAAATTAATTTCGAAAGTCATGTGGGATAGATATCGATGACTGAAAACTGAAAATTTTGGGACGTAAACATAATGGTGATTCGAGGCTTATTAGCCACTGCCTATACCTGCGGGTAGAAAAAAGCGTGAATTTATGTATGTATGTAATTGTGTAATTTATTAATTTGCATATTGATATTAATGCTGTATTTATTGTTTCCTAACAGAATCTCGGTACAAAACCGACGTGCGAGCAGCTGTTATCAGCTGGAGATTCATGTCCGATTTGTCACGATGACTACACAACACCTGTGAGGCTCGGTTGCACACATATTTTCTGTGAACTTTGTATATCCGCGTGGCTCGATAGGGAACACACGTGCCCACTGTGTAGGGCCAAAGTAGCTGATGAGCCCACCTGGAGGGATGGCTCTACCACCTATAATTTTCAGTTATATTAGTCGCTAATGATTATTCATTGAAATTATCTTTCATACGTCCATGTGTTTATGAAAAGATCTAGATAAATGAATCATTCCTATTTAATGGGATATAAATAACGGGCTATTTAGCTTCATAGCTTTTAATGGAAATAAGTTCAAACATACAGTCATTAGTAATTAAATTGTCTGTATATGCCTCCAGGATGTGATAACTGATCCTGAAGTTCTTAACTTTGTTACTGTTCAAGAAATTATCAAAGTCAGATTTTTAAGTCCTATAATTGCTAATCTTCTTCAAATGTTGGCTCACACCCATGATTTTTAGAAGTTTTAGTTTTTTAGAAGTTATTTAATATATAAATTGTGTCGAATGTATGTTAATATTTTTCGCCGCCTCTTTAGGACCTAAACATTTAGTAATTCGATGTGTAAACCCCTGCTGTCTTTACCTTCGGTGATAAATAGTATAAAGTTATATAAACGGCTATTAAAACGATCATGTTATTAAAGTTTAGTGTAAAAATACATAATAATATGTATTTATTGAGATTTAGAAGTTACGATTTTAATAAACTGCTGTCAACCGATACAATACCTAGTTAAGATTCGCTATGTAGTCCACAAAATTCATTTATTTTAATTGCATCTAATTAGTAAATTCATGAAACAGTCGCATTCAAAATTAAAACTTTCATCAGTTTTAAGAGTTTAGAGCAATAACAAAAATCTTTGGAGATTTTTTTTTTTAAGGAGATTAAATTTTAAGACCTCATTTTTTACGCTTGCTTTATTTAGCTTTATCTATAATACTTTGTAATATATAAAAAATAGTAAACAAAATATAAATAAATTGTAACCTCATTCCATTAAAATTTTATGTGTCGAATATATTTAAAAGTACTCAAACACTGCCGGCAATAAGGCATACATACAAGATAAAAATGTAGTGATTTATGTCTCTAATTTATTATTAACTAGTTGACCCGGCGAACTTCATTCCGCATCAAAAGAAATAAATTAGTAATATTTGGATCTTAAAACGTTCAATTTGTGCTATTTATCGGCACGCGTTTTGGCGCGCAAACGCAACTGCTATGTACCGCTATGTTAATACTGTAATATCTTCGTAAATATTAGTTTAAGTTACATGCTGTAAATGGCTATATTAATCTATATTAAAAGCACAACCTATTTAAGACACTTAATTGGATTAATGCTGTAATGTTTAAAATTGCTTCGTAAATAAGTCATTATTTCTCGTAAAAAGTAAAAAAAAAATAATGGTCATTGTGGGTTATCCCTAAGACATAGACATATGCCACCTTTTAAAGGTGTATAGTAATGTAGTACATTGTTTTGATTTATCACTTAGGGTTCAGGCAGCGTTTTCGATTAAAGTTTTAAATCTTGAAAATTATCATTTTTTTTCACTACACTATTCATGAATTATAGATCAAAACCACCCCGTTGACACTCTCTAACTATTAAAAAAAACCGCATCAAAATCCGTTGCGTAGTTTCAAAGATTTAAGCATACAAAGGGACATAGGGACAGAGAAAGCGACTTTGTTTTATACTATGTAGTGATGATATATTAAATGAAGATATCTATTATTTGTTTACAATAGTAAGAAGAAATAAATTACATATTTACAATATATAAAATTAAAAGACTTGCTGAAATCAAAAAATGAATCAATCAATCAAAATTAATTCTCCGCATCTAGACAGACTGGCAGTGCCCAGAAGACTGGTCGTATTGCCACGCTGAATGGCAATGTTAATCCTCTGTGTGAAGAATAGACTAGACCTCTGGTCGCGAGAGGCCTCGGTCAGTCGATCGATCGATTTTATTTAGTTAAGTGGAGAAGTGCAGGATAGAAACGGTTCCATTTCCACCATGATTGCTGATTAGTGGCCACTAGCATAACAGTAAAGCTGTACTGCTGCACAAACTGTAGCCTTCTTTTAAGTGGACTATGCTGTCTTCAAATTGACACCTTTCATTTCTTTTTATTTCTCTTTCCTACTTGATCTATTCACTATTTCTTTGACTGAACTATATAATATTTCTTGAATGTTTTCTGTCACTGCTCCGCTCTCAAGCTTCCGACTTACCCGAGTGCCTATTCATTCTATAAAGTTGAGATGCTCTGTAAGGAGTTTAGATGAGGGTGCCATCCATCTCATCTCTCAACATTCTCTTCTCATTTTCCCTTTATTCAGCAATCGTTCACATATAATCCTGCACTTAATCCATTGTTGCGCAATTAAAGAAAAAATAACAAATACAATATGAATAGTTTTTATTTCACGGCTTTTGATAAATTGAAATGATAATATGTATATCTATTTCCGCTATATAATTTGCAACATTGTACAAATGTAAATATCGTTCGCTTGTTCTATTTTTATTAATATAATTTTTAAAAGTAATGGGTTAGTTTGTAAGAGTAAAAAGCATATATGGTCTTCCCATGATGTTATTTGCCGTCAAATTAATATAGAACTTTCGGAATTAATTACCTGAGTTATACGGTACAGATGAAAAAAGAAGTGCTGGTTGTGTTCATAAGTGTGAATTGAATTTGTTCCACGAGCGATAGACCGCGACGACCTTTGTTTTTAACCTCGCATGAATTGTTTTAAGAAAAACATAAAAACAAATTAATTATAAAATATATTAAAATCCGTATACCAATTCTGAGACTTCTATCGCGCTTCCCATATATTACTTGTAGGTAGGGTCTGTTCTTGTGACTAGGGGACATCTTCTGTATATATTGATAATTGTTGATTAAAGCAACAATCGCTCGCATCATAAATCATAATTGCCTTTTTTTATGTGATAGGAGGGCAAACGAGCAGGCGTGTCACCTGATGGTAAGCAACCAACGCCGCCCATGGACACCAGCAACACATATAGTGTTACTGTTCCGTTGCCGACCTTTAAGGGATAGGGGATAAGGAAGGATGGGGAAGGAGGGTGGGCCTCCGAGTACCTCTCTCACCGGGCGAAACGCGGCATGAGCCACTTGACGTCGATCTTCTGAGAGGTCGTGGTATTTCACCGGTCGAGCCGGCCCATTCATGCAGCGAACTGCTGCTGCCTAGTGATTTAGCACTCCGATGTCTAGTTCATAAGTCCTGAGTATGAAATCCGGCCCACACTAATGGCTTTCCCGAAGTTATATGCTAATCGATGAATAAAAAAATTGTGCTCGGCATAAATGGTAATCAATTTCGCAGACTTATATTGGCATATAACTTCACGCCTTTTTCTACCCGAAGGTTAAGCCTCGTCTCTCCGTTATGTTTACGTCCCAAATGGAATAGATTGCGAGCCTATTTCCTTACTGGGCACAAAGTTTTCAGTCATCGATATTTATCACACATACCTAACTTTCGAAATTAATTTGGAAAAGTCATTGGTGTGAGCCAAGATTCGAACTGAAATTTCGGAAAGGATTGGAATATAATGTGTGTGAAATTACACATCAGATACAGATCACTGTAATTTTGAAAATGTTGAATTTTTACTTAGGAAGGCACATTCATTTTTCTACAAAAGTTTAACACCAGTGTATGTATTTATTTATTTTTATACATCAAACACAATTATTGTAAAACATAGTGATTTTTTTTTATACTTTTTAGCTTTTATCATTTAATCGTGTGCTATGATCTGCGCCATGTTTGTTATATAGCTATCTAAATTAATTATATACATAAATAATGAATTGTAATTGGTTTTATTATTATTAGGTACATGCGTAAGAGTTTAGCCAAATATTTATAAATTATTGCATATAATCTGTAAATAAAAATAAGTGTAAGTTATTTAGATAAGCATAATGTGATATACGAATGAAATGAACAGAAAAAAATAATATTCTAATAATTCCGATCAAGTCTTCAGTTTTTGTTTTCTTTCTGATGGCCTGCAAAACATTTCTTTTTCTAATTAATCCTCTCTAAGGTTCTCTTTTTTTAATCCTCTTAAAACACTACTCTATCTATATTTCTTTTCTCTCTTTAAACCACTTCTCATGGTCATTATGCCTTTAGTATACTTTAGATAAATAAATTGTCCTTAGCATTTAAAAATTCATATGTATTTGTTTGTATTTATGTCAGAGTTTAATAAATTTTAAGTAATAATGTGACAATATAAAGATGAAATATATAATTTATCTATATTTTTATTGATTTTGAAGTTCCATGTATATTAAATGTAGAATTTAAATTTCAATATTTTTTATAGGGAATCGAATGATCTAGTAATGCATCGGGTTGTTTACATTCTGCGCTGAGATATGTAATTATGCATGTATGTAAGGAGAAATTCTCAAATGTTTGTACGATATCTTGAGTATCATGTTCATTTTATTAGATTTTTTAAGCCGATATTTCACACAGTGGAATTGAAAGTCACTTGCTACTTCATGGCACTAGCCGCTGGCAACACAGGGATGAAGATTAAGGAACAGATTGAATCCATTATTATATAATCAAATTTATGCTTATCTGGTCATCGTAATACCGGGTCTTCGATCCTTATCTGGTTTTCTGACTAATATTTACATGCTAAATTTTTATCGTACACCCATTGAAGATCTAAAAACCGGTTACTTTAAAAAAAAAATTATATACATACAATTTCAAAAAAGAATGACCAGACTGTTATTTTCTAAAATCTGTTTTAAATAAATAACCTATTTTCGTTACATTTCAGTTTGTATTTTAATTTTTCTCTAACGTTCTTAGAATTTTGTCAGCAATGACGAAGGAATTTGTCTTGTAATGATGTTTATGAATCGTTGATTAATTTTTATTTAGATAGTAGTAAGGTTGCAGAATTGTTGCAACTCTTGTATCTTCTCAGGTACAAATAATTAAAGAACGTTTGTTATGTGCTCTGTAATTTAAGTGTATATCTTATAAGAATTCATGACAGATTGTATTTCAATGATAAATAAATAAAAGACAGTTAAAATGTACTATTTATGATTTTTATTTAAATAGCTCCCCTATTAGCCATCGTCAGATATCATTTCGAAGTCAATATTAAAGTGATTCGTTAAAGGGCCTTCATGATGATATCAAAAAATATGAACGAAATCGGTCCGATAGTTTAGGAGCTTTGTTATTCATAAAAGGCGACAAATATGAGTTTTTCAAACGCGGATTCATTCTCTTCTCAACTCAACCACTAAAAAAATGTTTATATGTTGGTGTAACTGTTTTACTCCAGAAAGTAAAGCTCAAAGGTTGATGAATTTTATAGAACATTGTCAGGGATTTTTGGGTTTTGAATTGCGATACGATTTTTAGGAAGGGCAAACGAGCAAGTGAGTCACCTGATGGTAAGCAACTACTCACCGCCCATGGGTTGCCGTCCTTTAAGGTTGTAGGAGGGGAAAGGGAGTCGGGCCACCGGATAACTCTCTCACCAAACGAAACGCGGCACGGACCATTTCACGCTGATATTCCGAGAGGTTGTGGTATTTCACCGGTCTAGCCGGCCCATTCACGCAGCGAACTGCAAGACTCTACCACCTTAATTAGTAAATACGAAAGATTTTTCCTCCCACCATACGACACAATGTCGCCTATGCCGGGTGAAATATATGATTGAAACAAAACATAAATTTAAATCGCATTTTAATCATAATTTTACACTTTAAAGATAAACAGAACATAATTATTATCGCTTAAGTTTACATTTCGCCTACAAACGTGAAAAAATTAAATAATTTATATTTAATAGTAATTATTATATTTAAAGTATCACAAACATTGGATAAGAGTAACACTGTCCTGAAAGCGCTAAGCATCTATCGCTATAGTGTGTACGTATTTCTTCACTTGACATATTCAGTAAACAATTTATACACATCCTTCCAATGAAATCTAAATCATAAAATTTCTATAACAAATATAATTTTTTGAGTGAAACAACTTATAGTTCTTGCGTTTAACGCTCTGCGTTACTTAATACTAGAAACTTAAACTATACTTCGGGTCTGGAAATTGGGTACAGCGCCCTCTATGTACATAGGACCAAGTTCATATATAATTTGTATCTTATTCATACTTGTTAAAAAATAATAAAAATCTAATAACGTATTATGGATAAAAATATTCATTATTCCAAGCGTACTTTTAAATAATAATAAAAATGCTTATTCATCTGGTTGATACCAGAATATGTACACAGCACTGGCGCATATTACCGAATAGTCCGATGGAGTACTTACGAGGCGGCCTAAACACGAGTTCGTTATTCCTTAATAATTTAATAACCTATGTAGACAGATTATAAGCAGCAACAGACAGATTTTTTTTCAGTTTTGGGGCATTTTGACACCAATAATACAAATACCTAAATGACAAATTCACTTATAGTTATACATGTGCGCTTCGATAACACCTATAGAAATACTGGCGCGGATAATCTTATATGAAAATTGTTTACCAAACGAGACAAGTAAGGAGAAACGATGTTATGCGGACCGTGCACTCTCCCGGAGACACGATCATGTACCAACTTGAAATGTAATCACAAAATATCGCTAGTAGACAATAATTCACTTGGCACATTTATTGCAAATGTTCACAATCAGACAAACATAGAAAATTAATTATATAAAATAAGGTTATAGACCGAAATACTTTACACCAACTAAAAGATGAAGACAGATGAAGAAGAATTTCAACAGTAAATAATGATATATATGTCTGACAAAACATTACCCCTTTTTATTAACTTGCTTAATCGTATAATTTTCTCAGGAGAGTCAACAGCCACAACACTATATATGGTACAGTAACGGGACTAGTCCTTATCACTAGTACATTATCATAAACAGGCCAACAATCTCATAGTCTTATTTCAGTCGGTGTAAAAACACAAACAAAATTAAACAACACAAATTTTTGTTTTAAGGATAAATTTGTAAACTATTTCAAAATCTATTTGACACATTACTACTGGCTATTTACAAAATATATTACAACTATTAAACATACAAGGCATAGAACAAATTCCAGACTTATATTTAATACTTTAAATATTTCATTTGAGAAACACAATAACAAAAAAAAAAGACTAAGGTAGAATTTTAAACGGATATATTGGTGTATTGTTTTATATATAATTTTAGACTGCTAATTGCATAAACATAAACTTAAAGAATTCCTAGTATTAATAAAATAAATATAAAAGTTAAATAACTCATCACATTGTCTATCAACAAACTTTTCCCATACAAACTGGGGAACACAGATATGCATTCTCATTTTGAGACATAAAACACAAGCATGCAGATTTTAAAAATAGGAGTTTATTCTTACTTTAGTATTAAATAAACTTAAAAACGAACAAAGAAGAGTAAATATAGCCAACTCATCTGTTCTATTTCTATCTCTCGTTCTCTCCCACTCGCTAAGCTATATACAAAAAAAACTGGCTTGGAAAACATTTCCTTTAATTTAGGGTAATAATATAATTGACAGACATTTGTTTATTAGAACAGATAATATGTTCAGACTGAAATAACACTATATGATTTAGCAGTATATTATTTTTTATTATTCGTCAATAAGACGGTACTAGTGGAATGTCGAAGGTACAGATTACATAATGACACTGATTACATCTGTTCTCTCTGCCTACCCCGCAAGGGATTTGGCGTGAAGTTGTGTATGTATGTATGTATTACATGTTCAAATTATGAGATTAGTGTTTATTTATAGTTCATATAAGGATACTCCTAATATATAAGAGATTTAATTCAAGATCAAAAATGTAAAAAACAATATTGTCAATATTATCTTACCTAATTTATGTTATTTGCATAAGTTAACATAGAAGTGGGTTATATTAATATATTTGTTATAAATGGCAAAATCATATAGATTCTTTTATATAAGATGCTGTTTTAAAATACGATTTAATTTCGAAAAATAAAAATTCTTTTGATTAGTTGATGGTGAGAAACTATAACAATATATTTAGTTAAATGTCGATTACTCCGGAATTGATTGATCCCACTCAAACATGATCTCTTTGTTTACATTTTTGATCTTAAACTCCATATTCAAGTATTATACACTTGTTTCACTGAATTAGTCGTGATGGGGACGGGCACGAATATCAGACATGTCGTATGATAGAAATGTGAAACTCTTTACATATTTATATGTACATTTTCAAGGACAGTTTCTAAATCTCCACACAAAGCGACATTACGACGATGCGAAATATTTTAGTCAAACATTCGTGCGCAATCTACGGTTATTACATAGTCGTTTCCAGCACCTGGAAATATATCCGATTCTCAGGCGAGTATACATCGTCTCCCAGTCTCCGTGTCTGTTCAAATCGATAACTTTTTTAAAGTTTTAATAAATAAATGAAGAGGCCGGGCGCGTTAAGGTGAGTGCGTAATTTTATTAGCATCATACCGTCCAGAGTTCGCTCGCACTTCACCTGACGGTAAGTGACAACACATTCCGAGTTATCGTACGAACACAAACAGAGTCCTATCGGTATGAGGTGTATATAATACGTGTGGCAGTCGCGGTTGGCAGACATGGAGGGGTGTTATGAGGGGCTCGGGGGAGCGGCGCTGAGCTCGGCGGGCGCCTCGGGGTCGGGCGGCGCGGGCGAGCCGTACAGGAACAGGCTGCGCAGGCGCGCGGCGCGCGAGCCGGCCTGCGAGCTGGCGGGCGCGTCCAGCGGCCAGCTGGCGGCCGAGGCGCGGTCGCCGTCCGGGGCGGGGGGCGCGGGCGGGGCGCGCGGGGGCAGCGGGGAGGGCGCGCCGCCCAGCGAGCCCGCCAGTGCGGCCAGGGACGGCGCGCCGCCTGACGCCTGCTGCGACCCCGCCGACAGGGACGCGTCGCCTGCACACCATATTAATAACATATACGATACTGTGCAACATTAGTAGCGATTTTGCGATAAAGATTTGACAACATTTTTTCATAATAAATACTTTACTATCAGGTTGAAGTATAATTAAAACATTTATATTATAATAGTACTCGACTACGTTCCTATGGTCATCGCGGACATGCATCGATGCCGGCAGGGACAAGCCTTGCCCGATCTCGTCGACCGAGACTCGGCGCTCGGCCACCGAGGGCGAACCGTTGCCGCCTCGTATGAGATGGTACTTTAGTACGATACGGTACAATCCAGATGGCGATGATCCGCTCCAGGCTTGCGTCATGCGACGAAGACAAATTTCAGTAGTATTTTTTTAATTTGCAAACGCCGTTCGTTTTTGTACTTTACCATGATGAAAATGTTAAATTTAGTGAAAAAAAATTCAGTATCAATTCGATCGATTCGTTCACAGATTAAATTCAAAGTTGTCAAGCCTCTATCGCAAAACCCTATAAAAGGAATCCGAAGTTCATCGTGTACCGATGCTGGGCTCCAGCCTCCGGGAGGCGGCGTCCTCGGGCACGCGGTCGGCGGGGTCATCGAAGGGCGGGGCGGAGGGGGGCGGGGGCCCGGCGCAGCCCCCCGCGCGGCACAGCGACACGGGCACCACGCCGTACACGTAGAACAGCAGGATGGGCACGCCCACGCCCACGGCCAGCCCGGCCAGCAGCGGCGACAGCAGCAGCGCCGCGCCCACGGCCGCGGCCACGGCCAAGCGGCGCCGCCCGGCCGGCGCGCGGCGCAGGCGGCGGTGCGCGCGCCGCCCGGCCCACAGCGGCAGCCCCACCAGCAGCGCCGGCAGCGCCACGCCCGCCACCACGGCGATGCCGAGCGGCGCGCCCGCCAGCGTGCCGAGCTGCCACAGCAGCTTCTTCTTGCGGGACCACGGCTTTTTACCCCAGAACGTGCACCCGCTCGGGCTGTTGAGTTAAAAATTTGTTTTGACGGTTTGGACGGACCACGGCGAATACTTCGATCGAAGCTTTGATTTTAAATTTTACATTTTCAAAACTCATCGTAGCCTCTATCAAAACGTGATGTGAACTGACCTCAAGTAGTGTAGATCTGAGACCTCCTTCATACACAACCAGCAGAACTCGGCGCCGCACACGCAGCACACCATGTGATTACACGAGCCGTCCTCGACCTTCACTATCAGCACGGAACATCGGGGGCAGGGCTTCACGTCACCTGAAATAATTTCTTCAATTAATCTTCTAAACTTTAAAACCGCCCACTGTAATACTGTAAATTTGTCGAAATGATCAAATATTATAAATCTAAGATATTTGACTATCGGTAATATTTACCGTGGTCCACATCAGAATGTGCCGGTTGTTGTGCCCTCGGCGGTGCCGGGTGCCTGGACCGTCTGGCCGCATCACATGTCTGCGTGGGGTGCCACGCCGCCTTGCAGTGGTAGCAGAAAGAGGCCCCACACCCAGGCGCCAGACATGTCAACTTGGGACATGACGCGCAACCAGACGCCACTACTGCAAAACTGTAAATGTGACATATAAGAATAAGCTCAGAGACTAAAATACTTTCTAATATTGTATTAGATTAACGTTTAACATAACAAATACATCAAGCTCCATGTAGCAATAGACATTTAGATAAATGAAAAAAAAATCACAGATCTAGTATTGCTAAACTAATAAGTACTACATCAATCATCTGTGGAGTAGACAAATTATTGGTATGAGACTCCAAAAAGTATTTTTTTTATGTTTCACTTAACTTATGCTTTCCACATATTTATAATAAATATATCTGTAATAGACATATCCTCTGGACTTGAGAGATTTCAGTTCAAGAGAAGTATAACTAGACTCATACTCGTGATCTAGGCTCCCTATTTGCCTCAAATTTCTAGAAATTTACAACCAGCACCTTACTTCTCTAATAGATCCGAGCTTGCTTGCAGTGAAGCAGCTACAGTTATAATGATTATCTACAGCACCTACCTGCAGTCAGGTGCTGGACACCACCTCGTATCAGGGTCGGCGGCGAGTGCTCGTCTCACGCTAAATTCTTCGTATTTGTCATACAGCACAGGGTTGTCGACTATGCGTCGTACATCTGCAACAAATGATAACATACATAAATAAAAACGTCACACCAATTCCCTTGCGGGGTAGGCAGAGAGAACAAGGCACGATTCTCACACACGCTTAGTCGCTTCTTTGAAATCCATAACTCTTGTTATAAAAGCTCGTCGGTTTTCAAGACTCTTGACATCAATTTCTCGAGGACATGTTTAATTAGTTCATGGAAAATTAGTCGTTCCCTTCCTTAACCACTAAATCCTCCAGCTTTCGCACTGTATATGGTATTATCGATGCTTTCTACATGTCCAAACAATCGGCGCATTCCCTTCCACACTTTTGCACCGACACTCTCCTTCAATCAAACTTTCTTCCTTACAACTTAAATTTTCAACGCGGTCAACGAGCGTTACGCCGCAAATTTAGCGCGGTGTCTTCAATAATAATAAATTTCTAGTAATCAAAGCAAACAACGAGCGAGTTTTAGATTAAAACAACTTTTAGGATTATATCGCGTTTATTTATTACTTATTTTTATTTATTTCCCGACGTTCCGAACTCTTTGTTACAGAGATCATTTTCACGAGTGATGAACAAAACGATGGTAGTTGTTCAAAAGCTATTTTCATTGATACAGAGAGCACCCAATTTTTCGAAATAAAATCAAAAAGTTGATGTTAAAAATATGATTTTTACTATTGGTAACCCACATCAGACCATGAAACAAAAAATTATATGTTTATTTATAAGATGTATTTACTAAAGAAAAAAAATTTTTGTTTGTAAAGATCCTTTGTTGTATGATTTAATAGGTAACTTAGTTGAAATCAGAGTATAACTATTATTAAATATTGATTGATTTTAAATTTAAAGGTAAGTATTTGTTAAAAAATCTACCACTGGGTCAAAAAATTGTTTTGTTAGAATAAACAATGGTATAAAAATAAAGCGACAAGGTGTTAATAGTTACGACTTAGGTGAAGATATGCACCTTCACCACAAAACAGTTTTAAACCAAATTAGAAAAACTTTTCAGTACAAGTGATCGTGTCTCTAATTACAAGATGGCAGGTAGATATCAAGCATAAATGGCATATCTTTTGATCACATGTAATATGCTGAGAAACTGCTACGCCACCTCATATTTCATAAGTAATACGGCATAATACATTAAATTTTTAACGTCGAGGTTGGATATTATTTGCTACAAGAAATTAATATAAACATAGTTTATTTTTCTATGCAAACAATATAATAGGTTTCATAAGACGAAGTATCCATTAAAGACGACATTTGTTATTTTAATTAAATTTATTGTGGGATCAACGTTCCAGCTACGACTATAGAAAAATGTATGAAAATACATATAAATTCAATGATTTACGACACGGTTTAGACAATACGTGTGAATGTGCAACAAAAACTAACGCTACATTAACTCGTCGAGTATTTTCAAAACAATGACATTCTAATGATAATATCATCAGTCAGCAGTATGACGAGGTGAAGTCGTACGTAGGTGTAGCAAGCACCCGAGCACGGCACCTGTGTTTTAGAATTTAGAACTAATAATATCAAACAAATCTTGACTTGACAAAGACTTTATTTATTCAATTCTCTTTTTGCAGCTCACACTTACTCTATAAATATAAGTCAATACTGATTTGTCTCTATGGGATAGTGAAGGTAATTGAGCAAGCGTGTCATCTGATAGTAAGAAACTAACAGTTAATACAGTTGCACTGTCAACCTTTAAAACGGGATAATCAGAGTTAGGAAGTGGGATGGGGATTAGAGAGAGGAAGGGGTTGGACCTCCAGATACCTCTCTCACCATATTTGCATTACAAGTGCAGCGCTCTAATCACTGATCTATCTAATATACAGGCAGACGTTGTACAAACATGTTGAACCAACAATTCAACAAATACATCGAAAATGTTTTAAAACAAATCAATAATTACGTCCAATTTTACAAAAACATATTTGCGCAAAATCTTTGCTAAGGAAAAACACACTCATAAAATATTAGTTGTTATTATTGCATTAGCTAGTTCATACATTTTAATTGATTAGTCACCACTGTGGCGCTGTCGGGTGAACACTATGAGGGACAATTCGAAGAGAAGGCTTAGTAGGTACATGTTTTTGATCATCTGATCATTTTCATACTACATAATACCAGATGGAAATACTAACATGCTCAACATTTAGAATATAAGGATATACATTTTGTTGCACTAATGGCGACTTATCATGTCGGACGCATATTTGGCCGGTCGGCAATAACATACAAAATGTACACAAGTTGTAAACATTTAATTAATATAATTTAATGAGGATGTGAACATACTTTTATTTGGGGACTAATAACGCTCAAAATACTTTTAGCTCACCTACGCAATGTCATAAACTATATCAATTTACGAGCCTACAACAACACTACTCGTATAGTAGTCTTTAGGACATAGATTGAGCCTAGCTTGATTATGATCACTCTGAGGCTTTGTTTCAACAAAATCTGATGACTGTTCAAAATATAATGATGGTTAGAAAGGCAATAAAAAATAAAATAATCAGAAACGGTCGGACGGTGTGATACGAGGGCACACAAACGTGGCGCGTGACAAATCATTGAAAAATAATGTGAACCGCGTAGAAGGAAAATCCTGTCGCGATTCTTTGAATTCATTCATCACACACAAACAGACAGTTTACTTATTCGTTTCGAATTAAAGTAAACGCTCTCAGCAGAATCAACTTGCACAATTTGTCACGGAAACGAGTCGAGAGTCGAGTCGATGATTTTTGTAGCAGATTCATATTTTTTGCATCTTAACAAAAACTGCTATATTATGGCATAGAAGATTATCTTACTCTATAAACGGAAAAAAGGTAAGAACAATGTAGAAAGAATGGATGACGCAAGATTGACTAAATAAATACACAAAACAATACACGCAAAAGCGGAAGGATTTAGGAGTCGAGGACGACCACGACACACTTTTCATGTACAAATTGAACGAGTCCTTGATGAAGGTGACGTTAGGAAACTTAAAATCCGACGTGTATGACAAGAGTTATGAATTTCAAAGAAGCGATTGAGGTGTGTAGTATTCGTGTCTTATGACGCCCTGTTCTCACAGCCTACCTCGCAAGGGACTTCACGTTATTTATGTAAGAATTAAGAAACTCTTAGTAGCGAGTATAATTTTTAAATTATTCCGACGACGCGACGTCTAGAATTCGTTTATAATTAATTAATTAAATTGCAAGATTCCATCACACTCGAGCGTGGGTGTTTAACATCATATAAATGGCGAGTGCGAATGTACTAGAATTAATTCAGTCCATTCCTAACAAATGTCTTACAACAGAAAACTATTGATTCAGGGTTGGGTTCCGAAGCGAAAATCGCATTTGTCACAAATCTTTCGCGAGCCGCGTATAGTTAAAATTTTTGTTAAAGCAATTGCAGCATTTAAATTCATTAGCATAAGTGTCATTTATGAACTGCAATAAGTGTGTGTGTCACTTTAGGTATCTATTGTTAAAGAGGTCAAGTGTGAGGGAAAAATATGCAGAAAATGTTCTACAATTACCTATTTTACGAAGAAGGAGAAATGTTTTTTGAGCTTTGAAGTACAGAGACCAATAACAAGAAAATTGTTTATGTAGCTCACTTTTCTAATTAAATTAAGTGTCTGTGGTTTACTAGCCTGCCTCGTTAATATTACAATCTAGCCTTACAAAGCGAATCGATAATTTAGATATAACTTAAATTGCTAAGTAGTGTAAAACTGAGAATGTGTCAATGAGCACTTTTCTTATTGACTCTTTTTTCCTCAATGTAATTTCCTTAAGGGAAAGTCGCATTGTTCTCGTGTTCTCTATAATTACCACTCTCTGCACAATCACTTGCACTTTAATACACTTTGGAATTTTCGGAAATTGCAACCCACTTTATTGTGCAGAGGTTAATAAGAGTACTCTTTCGCTAGACGTACTGGCTAATAGAAGGGGCGTGTAATCAAGTTAATAGTTAACATAGTTCCTCTGGAACAGCGCTAGCAAAGACCAATTCTTTTGTTGAACTACACAAAATTAATATTGCGAAAGTCCTTCAGTCAACACCAAAGCGTCTCGCTCTAATTACATAATTCACATACCACATGTTGGTAAATTTATTAAAGTGAGCAAATAAACTAGTAAAAAGCAATAAATTCTAAATTCTTAGCTGTCGTTGCAAACTCCTACGATTATTACAGGCGTTAAGCTACGCGTACGTGTAAATTCTTGGTCGTCGTTTGCCTTGAAATTCCAACAACAATAGGTTTTGCTTTAATTTAAAAAACTTAGTTCAGTATTCGACCGAAATGAGTTTGTAAACAATTGGTATTTTGTAATGAGACCACGTAGGTATCTACATGATTGATTGTAGTTTCGCGATGAGTATTAACGCTTTTATGGCTAAAATACCTGACCTAACAGTAATGAATATTGTACATAATATATTTGTAATGTCTAGTACTTAATAATATAATAGGTCGGGGAAAAAGTCTTTTCGCATAACGTAGGTATAAACTTATTATAAAATTTCTTTGACTGTACTATTTGTGTCTGGCTGGTTTTGGTAACATTAAAAAGGTTACATTATAAAGAAAAGAAAAAAATAAAAAAAAGTTGTTTCCCGCTATTTTTAATTTGTTTTTCTCTCCGTAAAAATGAGTGAATCTAATGAAGAAATTCGATACATTTTAAAATTTTATTATAAAAAAGGCAAAAATGCAACTCAAGCAGTGAAAAAAATTTGTGATGTTTATGGACCTGATGCAGTGTCAGTAAGAGTAGCACAAATTTGGTTCAAACGTTTTCAGTCCGGAAATTTTGATGTTAAAGATGCACCTCGCTCTGGTCGCCCTGTTACGAATAAAATGGACGCCATTTTTGAAAGAGTGGAGCAAGATCGGCATATTAGTAGTTACGATGTAGCTGAAGAACTGGGAATTGACCACAAAACAGTTTTGACCCATTTGAAGAAAGCTGGTTATACAAAAAAGCTCGATATTTGGGTGCCACACGAGCTCACTCAAAGAAACTTAATGAAGCGTGTACTCATTTGCGATTCATTATTGAGACGTAATGAAACCGAGCCGTTTTTGAAGAGATTGATAACTGGCGATGAAAAGTGGATCACGTACGACAAGAACGTGGGAAAAAGGTCGTGGTCGAAAGTTGGCCAGGCTTCACAGACTGTGGCCAAACCTGGCCTAACACGAAATAAGGTGATGCTGTGTGTATGGTGGGATTGGAAGGGCATTGTTCATTATGAGCTTTTACCGTCCGGCAAAACCATCGATTCTGATCTTTACTGCCAGCAACTGATGAGATTAAAGGAAGCAGTCGAGAGAAAACGGCCGGAATTGATCAACAGGAAGGGTGTGGTCTTTCATCACGATAACGCTAGACCACACACATCTTTAGCCACTCAGCAAAAATTAAGAGAGTTCGACTGGGAGGTCCTAGTGCATCCACCATATAGCCCTGACCTTGCGCCTTCAGATTTTCACCTGTTTCGGTCTCTTCAGAATTCTTTAGGTTCTGTAAGGTTGACCTCAAGAGAGGACTGCCAAAACTATTTGTCCCGTTTTTTTGATCATAAGTCCCAAAGTTTCTACAGTAACGGGATAATGTCTCTGCCCACAAAATGGCAGAAAGTTATTCAACAAAACGGTACATATATATTGTAAATAAATGTAAATAAACTTTGAAAAAAATGTCTTGACTTTTCATACAAAAATACGAAAATACTTTTTCCCCAACCTATTATTAATATAACTAAGAGGATCTCTCTCTAAAGGAAATGCGGCATTAGAAACCGCGGTGCTGGTATTTCACCGGTCGAGCGGGCCCATTCATGTGGTGAACATCCCAAAAAGACATGTCATTTCACGGAATATGGTAGGCAGTGTTATTACCTGATGGGTGCATGCTCTCGTGGCAGACGGGACAGTTGACCGGCACCCTCGCCTCGAATATCTCTATGGCGAGGTACTGTCGCAGGCACGACTCGCAGCATCTGTGCGCGCACCACGCCAAGCGCACCATGGCGCTCGTGTTGAGCATAGAGAGACATAACGGACACTCCTGGACATCACCCTGGAAACATAAAAAACCAACGTCACTTCATCAACAAACAAACAATAAACTTAAAGTTATGCATATAATTATGTAAACTACCGCTAAGTTTTAAGAATTGTTCACAATTCGCCTTTTTTAGTATTTAATGTCATAATCCTCTTAACCTATTCCGATTGCTTGGCGTTCGCACAACAGATTATCTTTTTCCGAATATCCAATATATATTCATTCCCTTCTCTTTTCGACTTCAACGTGATAGGTTTTTTTTATTACCAATCTGATATATTATGCATCTAATAAAATTACTGGGGTCAACCCAAACAATTACTCAGATTCATTACTCCTACAACCCACGGACACAAAACCCACATATCATCGTGATCGCTATGTAAATCGGTGCGGCGTGAGGGCATATCTTAACACAATTAACTCCTACATAAAACTGACACTGCACAGAGTATCTATTTATCTCAGAACTAGAATCAAATTACATTACTGTATGACTCCGCTACTATGTCACACCTGCGTCGTCCCCTTTATTTTGTTCAGCATTTGTCATATTATGCCGATGACCTATCACGCCTTTTGTCTTTTGTCACGCTCCTCGACCACGATCTGTGCAGTAAAGCCTGTTTGTTCTGCTTGGTGCCTTTCAAATTTATCTACCAAATGAATGCAAGATATATCTACGTACGTATCAAATTTGAGCGCAACCGATGTTTATGCGCAAAACTATGAGGAAAAAACATATTTTATTTTTACACATTTGGGATTACCGCACCTTCTGTAAATATAAATTGCGAGTGTCTTAAGAAAATGAAAATATCCACTGTATTATTATTTACCTTTTTAGCTGAGTTTTATTACTACCTCTCCTACTTCACCGTAAGTAATAAAAATGTCTTATTCAGTAAATTCTCGATGATACCGTTAATCGTTACTAAAGCTGTCGTGACTCCAGGTGAGTCATAAAGTTATATCGTTTTTGATAGCCTAGCTCACTTTGGAACGGAACCTCTGTTTAGAAGACCCCCTGAATCCCAGGCATGACTTATTAATAACATTAACAGTTCATAATACGCCAGCAGGCCAACCTCGTCAGGAGTGATTTACAGCGTTACACATTCGAGAACAATTATTACTTTATGGCTCTGATCAGGTATTGGATCGAATCAATTGTAACGCTCTGTAACATTGTTTTTAATTAATTTATCAGGCTAATTTCGTAAAGAGTCCGTTGCCCAGTTTCAAATGCACTTTTGACTGGCAGTTATTTAGAATGTACATTGATTACGCGTACCTGGCCACTGGATCCAACATGGAATATCTTTTTTTAATTGATATCTTTTTTATGGAATACGAGGAGAGGGGGGGGGGCACTCGATCACCTGATGGTCAGCAACGCGATAAACTTTGCTTTGCGTCGATATGCGATGCGAAACGAGTGGTAGTTGATTTAGTTATGTGTGTAAATTACTAAAAAAAATTGATAGCACCAGTCAAAACATCCGCTCGTCTAACCGATATACCGGGAATTAAATTCAAGGTGTACTCATACATCATTACAGGTGGTGGTTATGAAAATCTTATAAATATTTACGAAATAATTTAAACAATGAATGTGTCTAGTGCTAATGTTACAATCAATACGGCTAGTACAGTACAGCTGCGTGTACTAACTGCCTACATAATTATATGCAAGCACTCTGTAGGGCACGTGCAATACTGCAATAACAATAGAATTTTTTGAAACAAATAAACCGGAATCTCAACTCGAATCAAATACGTTTTATATTTTTTAATTTATTGAGCGATACCCCATATTTAATTGGCATCATATTTAAAACACTTTTATAGAAGTTCTCATAAAAAAAAAAACTTTAATTTTTGCAACTGAAACTCATATCAGACCATCTACGACCCAACAGATAGTTAGCAGTTTAAAAGTGAGTGAAGCTAAAGTTTAACATACGAGGGTGGTCCGATAAGTACTTAGCCTACAAAAGAAAAACGAAAATTTTGGAAAAGTGGTAATTTATTTTTCAACATAGTCTCCTTTTAGCTCGATACACTTGACCCAGCGATGCTCCAACTTCTTTAACCCGTCTGAAAAATACGTTTTTTCGAGGTCTGCAAAGTAAGCCTCCGTGGCGGCGATGACATCTTCATTCGACTCAAATTTCTGCCCGGCGAGTGACTTTTTCAAGTTTGGAAACAAAAAGAAGTCGCACGGAGCTAAATCTGGAGAATACGGTGGATGGGGCAGCAGTTGGTAGCCTAATTCGACTAATTTGGCCGTGGTGAGGGCAGAGGTGTGAGCCGGTGCGTTGTCGGTGGAAGAGCACTTTTTTCTTCGCCAAATGGGGCCGTTTTTTCTGCAATTCGGCGTCGAATCGGCCCAATAACTCAGCATAGTACAGCCCTGTAATCGTTTTGCCCTTCTCCAGGTAGTCGATGTAGATCACACCTTGGGAATCCCAGAAAACGGTGGCCATCACCTTTCCGGCCGATTGGACAGTCTTCGCCTTCTTCGGAGCACGTTCGCCGGGTGAAGTCCACTGTTTCGACTGTTCCTTGGTCTCTGGTGTGTACCAGTGGATCCATGTTTCGTCGACGGTCACGAAACGACGCGGCGACGCAGAAACTCCTTCGGATTGCGCTTAAAAAGCGTCAAACACTGCTCTGAAATGGTCTCACGGTTGCGCTTGTTGTCCGGAGTGAGCAAACGCGGCACCCATCGCGCCGACAGCTTTCTCATGCCCAAAATTTCATGTAGGATATGACCCACGCGGTCTTTTGAGATGCCTACTGTCTCAGCTATCTCACGCACCTTCAATCGGCGGTCTGCCAAAACGAGATCGTGAATTTTTGTCACGTTATCCTCCGTGGTAGCCGTTTTCGGGGCACCTGGGCGTGGCTCATCAAAAACCGACGTGCGACCACGTTGAAACTCGTTAAACCAATTTTTGACGGTCACGGAAGAGTCACCGTACACAGCATCCAAGCGCTCTTTGATTTCGCTGCGCGATTTCCCTTCCAAAAACAAGAATCGAATCACCGATCGATATTGCTCTTTTTCCATTTTTCTAAAATCCGCGGACACTCCTGCTTCCACACGCGGTCAAAAAAAAACTACGAGTCCGATTCGACTGAAATTTCGTGGGTAGTCGTCTACGAGAATGTACTACACGATAGTAAATTTCTGTTGCGATAGTGCGCCATCGGGCGGCGAGGCTAAGTACTTATCGGACCGCCCTCGTATATTAAGAGATATTCGATAAATAATTATTGAATCTAATAGCTGTTTTGATTTAATCGATAAACGATCTCTTTCCGAGTTAGATCTTACAAGTTCTACTGTTTCCATTAATCTCTTGCCTGAATAATACAGAGACGGTAATAAATAATTCCCTAAAGTGTATGACATCGAACCAATTCGAATTCTCTTTATTGCTAATTTTCGTTCTGTTCACATGTGATTCTTCTAGAATACGAGTCCAGTTACGATTAGTCACCCTGATGGCACTAAATACTATAGATAAATCTTCTAAATTAATATCTAGCGGTCGTATTTCTTATTTGATGCTCACTGGCTACTTTTAAAGCTATGATGTAACGTGTCCTACATATAATTTATTATATGTAATTACAATTTGAAGAAATTAAATTTGCATAAGAAACACACATGTACAAAAGTGTGGTTAATGTGTAAGGTATTTTCTATAGGACAAGTTAGTTACCTGACCGTGGTTACTTAACCTCGGCTAATTCGACAATAAAGATCGTTCGGGCGATCAAAGTAAAGACTCGCGTTGACTCACAATACCCAGGGAAACTTCGCTTCATAAACACTAACAAAAAATACCAATTTATTGCACAACGTCTTTTTAAGTTGCTTTTAGTTGACAAAAACATGCCAACAAAAAAATTTAATACTAAAATTCTTTTTATAAAAATAAATTGAATATAATAAAAAAAAACACATTTTTTATTTTGTTTGTTACTCCATTTGTAATCCATTGATAATTCCAGCAATATCTATAACTTTTCAAAAATTTCATAGTACATAATAGGTAGATAAAGAACTAAATAAAATATATTTTTTTTACTCAAAAATACGTCATTTTTTGCTATTGTGGCATTTAGTACCTACAGGGGACAAGAACAGCCACGCTTTACACGCATAAATTAAAAAGCCTGAAGTCACTATCGCAGCTATCTTTACGACATGACACTTCTCAAGCTGAAAGCACCTCTTGGAGGTCTATAAAACATAGCAATTCACATAGTGGCTAAAACTTGAATCACACGAACAAAACTTCATGTCAACAAAGTATTAAAATTACTCACTTTAATTCGAATAATAATTTATTGATATAATACCAGCAATAAATTAAATACATGTTAACGTGTATTACTCATGAAAAGGTCCTCGTTACAGCTGGTATAGGAATGATTTAAGTGAATCATGATTCCTTGGATCCCACAGTTTATAAAATCTAACCTTGTAAACCAAAGCCTACTTTAATAATGTTTTTAAAAACGCGAATATCGTGAAATTACAAATACTGCGTCAGCGAGTGCAAATCACTACAATATGTGGATGAAAAGATCAAATTTAAGTTACCATTATGATGAAAACTAAAAAATCTTGTCCTTATTTAATTAAAACTTTCTGCAGTAAGTATAATTATCTGTGAGCATGCTGGCGAACAAAAATATTTAAAAGGCACGCGATTCATATAACATCTACGATGATGTTTTAACGAAACGTTAATGTTTGTTGTTAGCGGTGCTTGTTTTTTTTCTATCTGCAAACACGAGTTTTTACACCGCAGCCAGTAAATAAGCGAGAGTGGTTTTATCTACTCATTCTACACGTTTGTTACCGTAATGATTACGTGGATAGGTTTTGGTTGAAGACATTCTCATATATAACAACATACAGCACTGCAATTGAATCTATATACTATCATAAATAAACAGTGTTTGTCTTCTCGAAAGCGCTAATCTCTGCAACTACTCATCCGGTTTGACAATATCGAAGACCTAAGATAACACGTTGTATTTGGTCATGGAATGTGTGTTTTGGCCGTCCTCGACTCCTACATCCAAGCGCTTTTGCTTTTGTATATCTGCTTAGTCGATCTTGCATCAACCATTCTTTCTACATGCATCATCAGAGCATCAGAGCATGCCCTTTCTTACTTTTAACACTGACCAACTGTATTAAGTTTAACTACAGATACATTGTTGTTGTTGTATTAAGATTTCTTGATCTATGTGCCGCAATAAAGCGTCGAGCTTCAAGTTTTTATGAACCGGCTGACCACTGAGGACGAATTGTCTATTGTGGAAAAATTTACGTCTATGAATATAAGGAAAAGAATTAGATACTGACTACGCATAATCTTTATCTACAAATTATGTACAAAAAAATACATGTTTTATAGTGACTTGCCTATTAAATAAACAAGTTGAGGCAACCTCAACACGTAAATAGATAATACAGAAATGACATTATTAAGATTGGTTAAAAGAAGTTCGTATGCTTTTATAAATGAACCAAAAAAAAATCACAATAATGTTTTGGGTCAAGCGCTTAATTAAAATTACAAGACAGTAAAATTATAAAAAAGACCTGGTTCTTTTAGATTATCTTTACGCGGAAACCGTATATATAAATAAAGATTTTAATTAGTTTTAAATACGGTTGCCATAAAAATACACAAGGCCATGAAGCGTTATGAATAACAAACAATGCTCACACCACATTATGCTCAGATCTCGGTGGTCCAATTCTCACCCAAGACAAATAAATATTTGTGTCATGAATGTGTAATATTTTTGCGTGAATTTTACTATTATATTTGAGTAACTAGCAAAAAGCTGCGCGGTTCCTATAGCACAGTGACTTTCGAATGATTGTCAAAGGAATTCAAGTATGATTTTGGATGGGTATCATATTTCAAAAAAATAAGCTTAGATAGGTCTTGTGCAATAAAATGTTGTTAACTGTTAAACTGTTACTGTTAAACTGTTAACTGTTAAATGGATGGCGCGCATTTCTGGCAAACTATAAAAGTGAAATATAAAGTACACAATGAGGTCGCAACACTATGGGTAGTTGCCGTCAAGTGTTATGCATTAATGTACAGTATAGTGTATACACACAATATTTATATAACTAGTAGTCTGATACGCTATACAAGTTGTAATAATTCAAATTACCTGTCTCCGCATAATTCTCGGTTCCTGTTGTGCGACGTGTTATTAATATGAATATAATTTAACACTAGAAAAACACAAAAAGCCTCCAAGTTAATTTGTCGTGTGTGTGCCAAATGTGTTAGAGCTGTGTGGCGTCTAGGTCGGATATAAGTTTGACAGAGAGCATCCAGTCTCATCTCGTGGTAACCGACACGCGAGAGAAAGGCGATTATGTGTGCACATTACATGCTTACGTACGTCATAATCAGATACATTACACGACAATATTATGTAGCGTCGTTATATACATATATAGAAATTATATTATTACTCGTAGTTTTATTTGGGATCAATTTTGGATTTATCATCTTCCAGCTCTGGGGGCATATTATGAGCTCTTAATTTCAGCCAGATTGTTCGCTGCTTAGCGAATTCGTGATTCCAACGACTAATTTCAGCTAGTCTAGACTACTCATGACTCACTAAACGGTATTAGTCGTTGATAAATCGAATTTAGAATAAACTCGACAGTGACTACTCGTCACCGACTAGCTGAAATCAGTCGTTGAAAATATGAATTTGCAAGGCAGCGCGTAAGCTGGCTGGAATTAAGAGCTCATAATACGCCAGCTGTTCCCATCATTGGGGGTCGGCGGCACAATAAGTTTTCGTTTTCCACACAAACACCCTTCTCAATCACGTCGTCTTTCCCATAATCCATCCATATTTTCTTAGGTCCTTTTCTCCTCATATTTCCTGATTTATAATTCATATTTACAATTGTATCATTATTTTCGCAAGTACTATTAAAATTCAATTAATATCATTGTAATTTTTTTCACAATATTAAACAAAAGAGGTTTCCGCTGTCTGTCCCTTTATATGCTAAGTTCGTATATAAATACGCAACGTATTTTAATGATTTTTTTTTAAATATATAAAAAGTGTCAACGGAGTGGTTTGTATGTATAATTAATGTATTCTGCAGCAAATAAAAAAGTGATAATTTTCGTAATTTAGCACTATGAGATTTAGCAAACGCTGGCTGAATCCCGATACTGATAGATCAAAACAATGTACTACAATTTACTACATTGTTAAACATCTTCAAAACGTCTACAAAAAATTCCGGGACGGCACATGTCTATGTCCTAGGTATCCCTAGGAGATAGACCCGCAATGTCCATTTTTATTTATTTTCGAGGCGAAACAAAGTTCGCTGGGTTAACTGTCTAGATAAAATATTTAAAACGTTACACGCCATTATGTAACTAAGTAAATAAATAAATCATAATAAGATATGAAATGTATTTAATTAATGGTCAGTAATTACGTTATCACTAGTAGTAGCTGTTATATAGGTAGGTATACCTTCTGTGTACTAAGTATCGGGAATTTGTCAATAAAACAAAAAATACAAATTATTCATCTAAATTTATTTTATCGCCTTCAAAGTAGGCCCCATCGCTTGCAATACAACATCTCCACCGCTTCACCCAGTCTTCCATACATTTTTCATAGGCTATTTGCGGTATGGCCTTTAGCTCATTCAGCGAATTTTCTTTTATGGCTTCTATTGACTCAAAACGTTTTCCTCGAAGTGGTAATTTTAACTTGGGAAATAAAAAAAAGTCAGACGGAGCCATATCAGGTGAATAGGGTGCTTGGTCGAGAACGTTTGTTGAATTTTTCGCTAAAAACTCTTTCACTATAATGGCTATGTGTGATGGTGCATTATCATGGTGCAGCATCCATGAGTTGTGTCGCCACAAATCTGGACGTTTTCGGCGGATACTCTCACGCAAACGCTTCATGACGCCTAAATAATATTCTTTATTCACTGTTTCTCCCTCTGGAAGGAATTCGGAGTGAACCACACCATGTAGGTAGTCAAAAAAAACTGTCAGCATCACCTTGATTTTGGTGCGACTTTGCCGCGGTTTTTTGGGTTTCGGCTCGTTTTCGAGACGCCATTCTGAAGACTGTTGGCTTGTTTGCATGTCATACTCATAAACCCATGTCTCGTCGCCAGTTATTATACGTTTCATAAAGGTCGGATCCGTAGAAGCACGGGAAACCATGTCTTCAGCGACATGCTTTCGCTGCCCTTTTTGAACAAAATTGAGCTCTTTTGGAACTAGTCGAGCGGCGACGCGTTTCATGCCTAAAATGTCAATGAGAATATTGTGGACGGACTTAAAAGATATGTTCACCTCACTAGCCAACTCTCTCAGACTCATACGTCGATTTTCGAGCACTAGCTTCTTGATTCTGTCGATGTTTTCTTTGGTCGTAGCGGTTGAAGGTCTACCAGAACGAGGCAAGTCTACTACTACTTCTCGGCCTTCTTTAAAAGCCTTATACCATTCATAAGCCCTTGTTTTCGACGATATACATGATTCGCCGTAGGTATTTCGCAACATTTTTAGTGATTCACCACATGAAATATCATTCGAAACACAAAATTTAAGGCACACTCTTTGTTCAACAATATTTTCCATTGTAAAAATCGCCGAGGACTCAAAATTATGACCAACAAAAAGTTTAGTTTAAAACAAATTAAATGACAGATCCCGTTCAAATTTTGCGCGCTAAATCAGTACAGGTGCTACCAACATGCAGTAAAAAAATTAGAACGACCTCTTTTACGCGGGTCTCTTTATTGACATATTCCCGATACTTTTTACACAGAGTAGTACTATTTTTGAAAGATAGTTTTGCTTGAGGATAAGCTGTATGTCTTATCCCTTAGGTATAGATATTTAAAGTATAACCCAACTGACCCCTCATATATTCTTTCTATACTTACAATTTCATTTGAACTGAATTTATTTAATAACATCCTCTGTGACATTTCCAATCTAGATATAGGTATGGGTGCAGGTACTCGTTATGAAATAGTACAGAGTAATAGTAAGTCATGGCACTAATACAGCAGACGGCACGCAATCTATATATATCGTTGCCTGCAGCTTCGCTCGCGCGGCCTTTCCATTATGGTCGATCGTCACAGATATCATATTATTTTTATACATACATACATACATAAGTTCACAGAGAGAGATAGAGAGAACAGAGCACCATAAGGCACGATTCTTACACACTTCATTTGCGTCGTTGACTTTCATAACTCTTTGCATGCACGCGCGTCGATATTTGAGGCTCCTAACATCACCTTCCTCCAAAACACGTTCTATTTGGTCATGGAATGTATGTCTTGGCCGTCTTCGACTCCACAACATATATTATTTTCATTAAGTAACAATTTAGTTTATTCATCTCCATAACACCTTCAGGAAAAGTTTAAATCGAAGTGTATAAAGCACATGAAATCTGGCCAAGTAAATTCGGAGATTTTAGATTTTTACACATCTGCGTAAGTATCATAGGTTATCGAATCATTAAAGACAATTGAGTTGATTGCATTCATGGTGCAGTAGGTCAAATAGTTCAGAAAGAAATTTTATGTGTGAAATCCAAAAACGGTTGGACTTATGAGTCGGAGAAGATTGCGATGCGGCAGGAATCAGAAGCCTTCGAAACTGACTGTCTGTCGTGTCCGACAGAAGTTATATAAGTCAAGTAAGCGCCTGTGGTGTCTGTCTAGCAACTTCAGCTCTTTCTGTCTACCCCGCAATGTGTTAGGTCTTAAGTTATTTAAATCGGACATGTCAAAATTAGAAAGTGTTGTTTGTAAATATATTAGCTTTTAGATCCACCATCAGGATATTGTAATGCACGAAACACGGGGGGAAAGCCAACGTGATACCAAAATATTCTGTTAACGTAGTTTTGCATTAAGTGTGAGAATTGATTTGTGTTAGGGATTCAGTTAAACTATATCTATACAATTTTATTAATGACATAACATAAATTCACGCCTTTTTCTACCCGAAGGTGTAGGCAGTGGCTGTTTAGCCTTGACTCGCCGTTAAGTTTAGGTACGTCCCAAATAGAATACCTGGCGAAACTATTGCCCTACACCGGCCACAAAGTTTTGAGTCGTCGATATTTATCACTTGCTAGCTGACCCGGCAAACTTTGTTGCACATTAAACGTAGTAAATTAGTAAATTTTGGATTTATCACTTTTCTCTACTACATCATACATGAATTATAGATAAAAGCCACCCCGTTCTCTCACCCTCTATCTATTAAAAAAAACACATCAAAATCCGTTGCGTAGTTTCAAAGATATAAGCATATAAGGGGACAGACAACGGAAAGCTACATACATAACTTCACGCCAAATCCCTTGCGGGGTAGGCAGAGTGAACGGAGCGCCATAGGGCAACGGAAAGCTATTTTGGTTTATACTATGTAATGATCACACATAACTTCCGAAAAGAATTTCGCAGTCATTGGTGTGAGAAAAACTGAGAAATTAATTATCACTTTCCTTATTAATATCTTAATAGCGAGGCACATTTTCGTTCTCCTACATAACACCAACAGATCCAACAAATTTCGAATCTTTCCAAGATCTTTTTTTTTCTTCATTTAATGTCATTTATAGGTCGGTTTTTAGCCAGTAATATTGTAATTGTAAAAAATATGCAAAATATACATGTATATGTATATTGTATGATGCAGATGAAAGAGGCTGTGTGTGTGAGGATCGACTATCCATCTGATGAAAGCCAATTTTATGCGATGATTGTGCTAAATTTGTGACGAGTAACGGTACCAGATTACCTAGAGCCGCAGAGAAAACTATTACAAACTATTCGAAGTCGACAGTAAACAAAAAAAAAACATAATTATTAAATACGGTGAAAGTTTCCATTAGGTATATGTTTTTATAATTACCATTAAGGTCTTAACAATCGTAAAAAATATATTTACCTTCTAATCGGCGATCGATAACGATTAATAGCAAAACTAGATAATATAATTATAGAATACTAGCTGACCCGGCGAACTTTGTTCCGCATCAAAAGTTATTTTTACAGTTTTTACAATTAAAGTGCTAGAATCTCGAAATTGCTTTACACCTTTCCTGACACTATCCATCTATTAAAACTACCGCGGCCAGGGGACAAACAGCGGAAAGCCACTTTTTCGTACTATGTAATAATTGAGTTACCTACAAGTATTTCGAGCCACGTGAGAGGTTGAGTATGCTTATAGTATATAGAACAATTTATTTCAGCACATTTTTATAAACATAAAACAAGAGGCAATGAAAAGGGAAGATGGTCACCACGGTCAACATATGGAAACCATATAAGAGATGAGAGAATGACAATATAATATAGAAGGATTTACGACTCACTTGTCTATGTTTTATCAGATGTTAGATAAACGGTGGCGTCAAAAAAATAAAATCAGAACAGCACCGTGTGGCATATGGTTTATTCTTCATACCCCACTAAGGACTTCGAATGAATGTATGGATATAAAAATTTATATATCGTATCATATCGATAATCGTAACCGAATTTCGATTATATGCAGATATCAAGACCGGTTCATTATGAAGACACTTTCTACGGACCCAAGTTATTCGTCAGCTATTCGAAAGGCGGGTATTGTGGCTGATTTGGGTTCAATCTGTGACAAGACATAAGATAATGTAGCAAATAAAAAACCACTTCCAACTGTTTGAATATTCAACAACTTGTATATTCTGTATAATAATAATTATAATAAATTACAATTTCACTGAAATTCCAAAAACAAGGGTGGCATCTTTAGGAACTTTAATGCTTGGAAGTGTAGACAAAGGTAATTATGAATGGATTACTATGGAAACGCCGTTTAAATATTTTATTTAATCTATATATATAAAAGAAAGTCGTGTTTGTTACAACACTTATAACTGAAGAACGTCCATACAGATTTGGCTGAAAATTGGTGCAGAGGTAGCTTAGCCAGGATTCACACATAGGATAGAAAAAATAGGAATAAATTGCGAGTAAAATACTAAAAAATACAATTTAATTTTTCCATACAAACGATTCGTTTACACTTTGACACACAAGGCAAATTGACCTTTAAAAACAACTTAAAGTTCATTGTTAGTAGAATAGTCCATCGTTCGTCAGTATCGTATGAATATTAACATTTAAACTTTCAATCAAATGTCAAAATTTGTTGTGTCATGTTTGAAGTATTGCAATTTATAAATATTAAAAATAGGTAAATATTTGGATAAGTTATTTTTAAACTAAAATCTGTGTTGGAATTTAAATAATCAAGTATTGGTTTGGAGAAGGCATCACAGAGGCCGTAACAATAACCAGCTACGGGATGCCATTTTTGTCAAAGTTGTTCAAGCTTACCACGAAGAACATGACATAGATTTATCAGTTCAGATTGCATCTACTATAGATGAAAAAGATGTGGTGAGTCGTCTCTCTGATCAGTCCAACTTCCTCATAGTGAAATTCAAGAACGCATCAATAAATTACGAGCACAAATTTCAAACGCAAAATCTTTAACTTTTAAAATATATACAATTGTCACTAATTATTGAAGTCGGTGCAATACAATAGAGTACTTTACCTAGGCTTGCACCGACTACAAAAAAGTAACATTTGTAAATATTATAATAGTTAAAGATGACTTTATTAAAGTATTACGTTTTGTATAATGTATTAAGTATAGAAATTAGTAAATTACGTTATTTATCGCTTTTTAGTGATAGAAGTCGGACCATTACGGACGTAAACACTATACAAAGAAAAGAAAAATTTGAAATCCCTCCATAATTGACGAAAATATCGGTGAACATACATAAAAAAAAAATTGTACGTAATTTATCTCTAAGACTTTGGCGAATCACGTTCATGACATTAAAACAACCTTTAGGATTATATCTATTAGCTAGTAATGATGATAAAGTAATAAAAGCTGCTCAAGGATTGGGAATTTTCACTGGATTCAATGGTCCGTTGATGCGGGCATAACTTTGGATGCATACGATTTTTTTTTAATGAGATATGCGGCATGGGCCGCTTGACGTCGATATACTGAGACGTCGTAGTATTTCACCGGTCTCGCCGGCTAGTTGAGGCATCGAAATGCATGGCTCTACTTGATTTCCCTTGTAAAGAATGATAATCAATCAAACAGTTGAAGTCTGCTGACACGAGTAGAAAGTGTTTTTGCGCAAGTAAATGGATTAGTTAAGGCGTCAGCGACGTGGCCGGCGCGGCTTGCACACCTCGCCTCTGTCACTGTGCCTGCTTACACAACGATACACGTCACAAGGTCACGTGAAAGGATTAACGAACAGTCCGCGAGGTCTCCACGAAGCCCATATACTTGTGGAATGGAACCATCCAATTAATCATTCAACTTTGAAATTCATCCATCCGTTTGAGGTAATAGGAAATAATGATCATAATATTATTGGATGTTTAACTACAATATATCTCATTAGTAGCATGTAAATATTTTCACACAACATACTTATAGTATTAAACTAGCTGACCTGGCGAACTTTGTTTCGACTCGGAAGCAATAAATAAAAAAAATAATTTCCTAAAAAAGTAGCTTAAGTTACTCATTATTACAACAGCTACCTGCCAATACATTTCCGGCCAAAATCAGTTAAGCCATTTCAGAGATTAGCCGGAACAAACAGACATACAGAGAGACAAAAATGTTATTTTGGTGTATATGTATATACTATCGTATGCATAATATGAATGTAGTAGAAAGCAGTCATTTCAATATTACAAACGGACACTTCAATTTTATTTATATGTATAGACAAGTTGCAGGACAGAAGTCTATGTGCCTTGCAGAGAGCACTCTAAAGTAATAAATTCCCCTATAATAATATTTTTCTTTTCATCATATTTCATCATAACTGGCGAAACCGGCGATCTTCATATCACTTCGGAATGAATCAGTTGTGATCGATTTTGATTGTGATTAGCACTCCATTACCTACTGATGATTATCTAGCCTTACACGACATAAGGAAAACCACGCTTTAAATTAAAAACTAATTTTACTAAACCATTACCCAATTTCTGAAGACCAAAGTCTTTGACCAGTGCGTCTTACCGGTGATGACCTACGGTGCCGAAACGTGGACACTCACGGTGGGGCTAGTCCACAAATTTAAAGTCGCTCAGCGAGCTATGGAGCGGGCTATGCTCGGGGTATCTCTGAAGGATAAACTCAGGAATGAGTATATCCGCCTGAGAATTAGGGTAACCGATATAGCTCGTAGAATAAGGTCATATCTGCTGAAGGACCGACGGTAGATGGAGTAAGAAGGACCGCGTCTTGGTAAACGTAGCGTAGGACGCCCACCAGCCCGATGGTCAGACGACCTCAGAAAGGCTGCTGGAAAAGACTGGATGCGGAAGGCAGAGAATCGGATATTGTGGCGCACATCGGGAGGCCTATGTCCAGCAGTGGACTGCAATAGGCTGATGATGATGATTATACTGAGTTTGGTTAACAAACTCTGCTCATTTAAATGGTAACTAGCTTTGATGGACTCGTTGAACTCCGTATCGATTCTAAATCAATATGTTGTTGTTAATAAAGCGAACTGCACTAGCTTAGACGACAAGCGACATATCGATCACTTTCTCTCACTCACACAATAGTATTAGTCTTTGTCCTGACCAACAATGTCTAGACGTCTAAGAAACTTTTTAAACTGCTAGTTCTACATCTTTTTTTTGTAACTGAAACTTGAAGTTTGTCTAAATTTCTATTGTATGAATAACTAGCAGACCGCGCGAACTTCGTACCGCCATATTTTAGACATTTTACACTAAAAAGGTTATTGCCGCGATCATATTAATACCTCAAAGCTTTCCTCATAAATGGACTATCTAACACTATTTTTTTTTCAATTCTAGTTCCTGATACATACATACATAACTTCACGCCAGATCCCTTGCGGAGTAGGTAAAGTGTACAAAGCGTCATAAGGCACGATTATTACACACTTTAATGCTTAGCTTTTGATATTAGCGACTAACAACCTAGATATGATGAAAATAATGGCAGTTAAAATATTAAGCAGTTAAATGAATGCATGAATGGGCTCAACCGGTAAAATACCACCACTTCCCAGAAGATCGACGTAAAGTGGCTCATGCCGCGTTTCGTTCGGTGAGAGAGGTACCCGGAGGTCCACCTCCCTTCCCATCTTTCTCCCTTAAAGGTCGGCAACGCAACGGTAACACTATAAGTGATGCCGGTGTCCATGGGCGCTTTCTCCTTTGCCCTCCTATCCCATAAAAAATTATTATCAACTTCAATCAATAGCAATACCAGGGACTTTGTCAGAAGTTTTTTGTCAATCTTTAGTTTTTTTAATACTACTTTAACCTTTTTTTTTATTTGTCATTGTCGTCGATTTAAAAAAAAACCTGGTCACCACATGTTCTTACCAGTATGGCTAACTCACAGTGAGTGTTTTTTTTTATATTTTAAATGATGTCGATTTGGCACCTTGGTATTACTCTTTCTATATTTTCTATTTTCGATATTTCTCAAAATAAATTTACTAAATTTTAAAAGAGATCACGATATTAAAAATGTAAATATATATAGATGGTTAACTATGTGGTATGCAGATGTGTAACAAACTCGCTCTTTATATTTTAACAAAAGACGCCATGATTGAGGTGCGTAGGGATATCTTGCGCTTCGTCCATTTAAATGAAGTTGCAATATTGTAAAGAATTATAGATAATATTATAATATCTGCATGAAGAGCTAACTATAAACTAACTCTAGCTTTGACCCATGACTTTGGTTACTTAAGTATGAAAATATTTTTAAATCTTTTAATATTCGCGTTCCATATTACATAAATATAATGAACGGAAAATAACGCGACACATTTAGGTAAACAAATTATCTGTCTGCTTGTGACTACGGCCAGTGCAACCAGGCCGAAACATCAAGCCAATAATAAAAGTAAGTATTTGTTTACCTACACTTGTCGTGTTATTTCCCGTTTATTATACTCTTAAATAGATCAAATTCTAATCTAATGTGTCTAAATAGACACGGGGTCACAGATGTTACAGGTTCACATTACCTATTAATTATTACAAAATAAATATACAAATACTTATGACGATTAAATACTACAAACTCATTAGGACAAAAAGAAAAAAAAAGTCAAAATTTAAAAAAAAAATTACCTGCCAGCTATGAGCGGCGCTCATGACCGAGTCGGGCGGGTCTCCCGAACATATATACACTACTGGAAAAAATTAAGGGATCAAAAAAAATTCCAAATTTTTCGGTAGTTTTCAACAGGCCGTAACTTTGAGAGAAATGGTCGTACAGGGAATAAAAAAAAAAGGAAATTGTAGCTCCAAGTGTCTAGTTTTTGGATTAGAACTTCAAAATTTTGTAGCCTCCGCGGTTTCTGAGTAATCGTAGAAAAACCAGCAGCATAAAAATTCTCAAAATTTTTTTAGTTTTTTTTTGGTCTACGGGCGTGGAAAAAATTTTTTTAGCTTAACCACCATAAGGATCGGATACTTTGTTCAGTTAGCTTTAATTTCTTTTTTTAAACCCCCTGATATGTCCACTCCTCGCTGAGATATCGGTCTTCAAATGGAAAAGGATCTTTTTGTCTTTGATTATCGATATCTCAGCAACCAATGATCGCACAGAAAGTTAGAGGTGGGTTTCAACAACTTAAATGAATTTCCCTTAACAGCTGTCCATTGTTTTTTCGAAAAAGCACCATCTGAAACGATAATGTGGAAAAAGCTCGAAAAAAACAATTGTTTTTTCTCATTTTTAAAAATTATGAGCTTTTCAGAGCAAAAAACGTGATCCTTTAATTTTTTCAAAAATTCGATCAAGTGAAACAAAAAAACGGCTGGCTGGATTAATTTGATTCTTTGTAGGGTTTTTGTGGATATATTGAACTGTAAAAGGCACACTTAACATTAGCGGTTTCCTCAATATTTTCGATCCAGCGCTTGATTTTCCAAAAAACCACCAAAAGCCCTTTTTTTGTTGCATTTTCAAATTCATGTAACAGAACGAAAAAATTTTTTTTTCTACGATTACTCAGAAACCGCGGAGGCTACAAAATTTTGAAGTTCTAATCCAAAAACTAGACACTTGGAGCTACAATTTCCTTTTTTTTAATTTCCTGTACGACCATTTCTCTCAAAGTTACGGCCTGTTGAAAACTACCGAAAAATATGGAATTTTTTTTTGATCCCTTAATTTTTTCCAGTAGTATATGTGCGCGGAATATTTGTCAAAGAAACGTATACTTACATTTTGTATTTTGCGATATCTTGTGAATTAAATGTCCGAATTGAATCATTCAAAAAGTTCTACAAAAGTATTGAATCTATCTTTATATTGAAGTAATTTATTTTGAGTAGAGTTAATACCAAAGTACAAAATAAAGAACTTTTAAAACAACCTCATTATACAGTGGAATCTCGATAACTCGAATGTCAAGGGAAATGCAAAAAAATTCGAGTTAATGAGTTTTCGACTTAAAAAGGATTTCGAGATACAAAGGATTTAACCGCTAAAATTTCGACTAAGAAAGGTGCGATTTCTAAGTACAATATTTTACGACTTGTAGAGTCAAAGTTAAACAACAATTCGACTTAAGTTGTAATGGTATACATTTATTTAAATTACATATTACTGGAGTAAACTTTACAAACATTTAAAATGTAGTTGAGTCGTTTCTGTCTAAACGAGAATTGCGCCCGCGCCTCCAGGCGACGTCCGCGCGGGCGCAATTCTCGTTAAGACAGAAACGACTCTGTGCCGTACTGTTAAGGTTTATATCGTGTTACTTTAGCTACTCGCGCCCGCGCCACGTCTCTTTGGTATAAACAGCGCCTACAAGACAATAAACACATAAACAATAGATTTGGAACTAATCCAGTCTTTTTTTTTAAATTCGAGTTATGGAGTCTCCTTTTTGAAATTCGAGTTATAGGGTACAAATATGTCTTATAAATACCTCGTAGGGAAATAACATTTTGTTCGAGTTACAAAGTCTAAATAATTCGAGATACCGCGTATTTAGGGCTTCAGCGGAAGGGAATGGCATTTTTTTTCGACTTACTGAGGAATTCGATTTAACGAGGTTCGAGTTATAGAGATTCCACTGTAATTATTTTTAAAAATTCAAAAAACACTTATTGTGCGATAACTACAATAGTTAGACATATGGCGTCGCGGACTTTTCTGTCGACAATTATATGTTCTGTAAAAGTGTAGTACATTGTTTTGTTCTATAATCAATAGTTTTTGCAGCGTTCGCGATTTAAGATATTTTTCGAGTCTTTTTCTTACACCTTGAGTTGCATTATTGAACTAATAGTAAGGATCCCTAATTTATTTGAAAATATAATATAGCCTAAAGCCTTCCTCGATAAATGGACTATACACCAGTGAAAGAATTTTTGAAATCGGATCGGTGGTTTCCGAGTTAAGCGCGTTCAAACAAACAAACAAACAAACTCTTCCGCTTTATAATATAAGTATAGATAAGTATGTATGTATGGTAAAATATGTCCCCAAAAATCAATGTTTTCTTTAAAACGTAAGGTTAAAGTGGATCTCAACATACATAATTTACTTAATCCTTTGTCAATCACCTGATGGAAAGTGACCACCGCCGCCCATGGACTTCCGCAACACCAGGGGCGTCACTAGGGTTCATTCCCGGGAGTTCTCGACCCGAGAATTCCCAGGAAATCGTTGGGCTTTATTCCCGGGAAATCAAGCTCGAGAACTCGAGAAATTATAATGATATTACTGGAATATAAATGGGAAGCAGTTATTTCAATATTACAAACGGTAACTTCAATTTTATTTAGGTATATGTATAGATATAAAAAAAAACTTATTCATAAGAAAATACGTTTTTGAATGTAATTAATTTGATACCTTTATTTGAGAGGACAACCACTCGAATTTTGATATTATTGGAACCAAATAATATGAGAAAAGTTACTAAATGTAAATTTCTCGACAACCCGAGAAGACCCCGAGAAATTAGCCTCGAGAATTCTCGCGAACCGAGAAATTGAAAAGGTCGAGAAATCATGAACCCTAGGCGTCACATCAGTGTTGATAGAGAATGTCGATTTACAATAATAATATTATAAAAACGGCTGGTCCCATCTCCGCACGTGACCACTGTATTTCAGTTCCATAATGCCTCAGCTCGGCAACTTAACAATAAGTTTTATTTTATTTTTTCTGTTCGTACATTTCATAACAACAAGATATTTCTTAATTATATTTGAAATATAGATGATAATGTGAGATGTTGTATAAAATATTCACTCACCTCTTCATCTTCAGCTATGAATTCTATAGTGGTATGTCTTTGCGCTTCCACATTATTTAGTTTCACCGGACGCCCCTCCCCTTGATCCAATACTGAAAAAAAAAAAGGAAATAGGTGATTTAGTATGAGTAGATTTAAATGAGTATCATTATGTAGAACGGGACCGTAAAGGTATTTAAGTATTGGTAAAATTTAAAGTACATAATAAGCAATAAAAACTAAACAAATTTCATACAATCGGGTGAAATAAAACGTCTTACGCTGTAATTAAAAACGAGTTATTGCTAGACAATAAGCCGGCGAGTAAAATATATCCAGACAATTCTTTCCAACACAAATATATTCAGTTAATACCAATACAACCAAACAAAACTTTATTTACATTTGTAAACAGAAATGTACATAAAAATATTTGTGAAATGTGAATGATGATATATAAAGTGTATTAAATGAAACTAGTGTATGAGGAAAGATGAAAACGTTATTACATACATACCTACATACATAACTTCACACCTAATCCCTTGCGGGGTAGGCAGAGAGAACGGAGCGCCATAAGGCACGATTCTTATACACATCACTCGCTTCGTTGACTTTCATAACTCTTTTCATGCATGCACGTCGATTTTGAAGGCTCCTAACATCACCAAGTTCCAGAACACGTTCTATTTGGTCACGGAATGTGTGTCTTGGCCGTCCTGTACTCCTACATCCATCCGCTTTTGCATTGTATACCTGCTTAGTCAATATTGCATCATCCATTCTTTCTACACGTAGAACCTTAAAACGTTATTGAAAAGCAATAAATTGATTTGACTCATAAAGTTAATTTCTACTAATTGATATAGGATCAATCACGAGTTAATCACCAGAGCAGCCCACCTACGTGCCGACATGTGCATATGTGGTGTCAAATTAAAACGCAAACATAATAAGAGCGGACAAGAATTCCACGTAAGACGATAAACGTGATAGAATTTGAATTGAGCAAATTATAAAACCGCAAAGTCAATAAATGTATACACATTAGAAAAAAGTCTCACGTAATTAATGGAGTATATTATAGTATTTGCATAATCAAATACGAGAAGGAAGTTGACCGCTCAAACTGGAGTACGTAACACCACACCACGACGGCCCTGATAGAGCTTTTAAAATCACAATTCCACAACTCGCAGACCATTTATTCTCGCATTGCCCTTTTTGGGATACAAAAGGAATAAGAGACCAAAATTAGCGTATATGACAAGAGTTATGAAAGTCATAAAAGCGAGAGAGGTGTATATGGAGCATGCCTTATGGCGCTATTTTCTCTCTGCCTACCCCGCGAAGGACTTAGCGGTAGGTTATGTATGTATGAATATATTTAATACGTGTAGCAACTCACTCTCCTCTCGACGATGGCAAGAATCGAGGTCTATCCGAGATGGACAATTGACAGGCTATCGATAATAATACTATTAACGACGACGAAACAGGTCAATATTTCATTTCGTCATATACGAGGAAACACCTTCAAGATCTCGCGTGAGTATTACAAAAAAGGTACTTCACACAAGCTATAATAAATCATCTATTACACATAGGAGGCTATATATTTATATAGCCTGACATGAGGTGATCCAATTGATGCTGGGTAAGCCCCGCAGTCCAAGTGATATATACACAAAAAAATTGTGTGGTTTTATGAAACCACCGTAAAAGTGAAACTTTTAAAATTGAGTCTTGGGTTATTGATTTTTAAATCTACTTTTTAAATATACATAAACAAAACATTTTTTCAATAATTATTTTTCAATAATTTAGTTAGTAAGTTTTTTAAATTGATGATTCTGATAAAATGATTAACATTTATATTTTTTAGAGTGCAACAGTGTAAAACAGTTACTTCACAGCAATTTTTTTAAAAGTTTGCTTTGGCTTCGTTTAACTTTAAGTTAAAGATTTAAATCAATTAATTCGATAATCTCATCATTTTCAAGTTCTTTGGAAGTTAACGACTGAAGATTAAGAATTCCTAGATGGCGTTACTAGGTTGCTACTATAGATGATTCTGCCGTAATATCGTATTATATCGATAGATGTCGCCCGAATCGACAAGTACTAGGGATAACGCGACACCTATTAAACGTTAACAACATTACAACAAAGGATCTTTACAAAACAAAACGATATTTTTTCCTCCAGTAAATATGATATTTCGATTTATTATGAAAATGTGACAAATACATATATAAAGAGCACTATCTTATCTTATATCTTTAAACGAGCAATTCTTGTATATATATAAAATTGGAATCTCGGAATCGGCTCCAACGATTTTCATGAAATTTCTATTCCAGCAGATGGCGTTGTTAACTAACACGAAGTCAATGTGTGTTTGCTTTGCTTTTATTACAGTTTATCACTGCAAAAAATTAAGTATATGTTTCTAATATAATATGTTAGTACATAGTATATATTAGTATATATTTATTATTCTGTCGGTAAGATCGAAAAATATTATTGATATTTCATTATTTTATTAGTATGTAATTCGTACTTAAATATAATTTTCAAATAGTATGTAATTCGTACTTAAATATAATTTTCAAAAAACACAATTTATAAAAACACAATTTATAAATAATATAATTTTTTTTTTCTCCGCCTGCAATACGTACGTACGTATATGTATGTATGTAAAAAACAAACAAACAAACAAACCCGAACCTAGAAAATGTGTCGAAATTGGTAAAGAGGACGGTAATTAGACGATTATACATACGGCCCTCGTGGTGCATCGGTAAACCGCACTACCGATAACACAAGGTCGGGGCGGGTTCGATCCCTCGTCTGGGGGTTTTTTTCTACATGTTTTTACGGTATTTATTTACAAAAATAAAGTGTATATTTGGGTAATTAATTAATATAAATAAACGATAATAGACGTGAAAGGCGCTCTGACGAGCGCCTTCACGTCACCGTCACGCGACATGCAACACGCAGACGAAAAAGTTTGAGACGATGTAATAAAAGTTTCACTTTAAAAACTAAGATATCACTTGACTATAGTATTTCGACTATTGACATGGCAATAACGATTTTTTTTTACAACAGTATCACCGTATCGTGTTATGGCTTATTAATGCGATATTAACGAGTTCCTAATAACTGTTATAATCAAAACATCGGTCAGTTTTGTTGACACAACACTTACCTACGATAAGAACAAGAAAAACTTTAGTTTCCTCTTCAGATCAATCTTTGCACTATTTAATATCAAATATATATATAAAAATATTTAATGTCTTTCAAAAAGAGTGATTAATTTTTGTAAGTTTTTCTGATTGTAGCAGTACATTTCATACTGTATTATTTTTCTAAATAATTGCAGTATAGATTAGTACCGACTGCCATCTGCAGGGTTTTCTTGTGAATCTAAACCTTCCTTGGGAGTTCACTGTCAACACACGTACAGAAGAATTATGTATATAGAGATATATTTATGAAAAGATTACTAAAATCAGTAGCTATGATCAATAATTGCGGAGGTGCAAAGAATTTCTTATGAATGGCGCGAAATATACCATAATTATTTACAACAATTCAATTTCTACAAGTCCTCATTACAATATCTCAGTTAGTTTAATCCGGCTGTGTTGGGTGCTGACATGAGTTCAAATTTAATCTGTGGCACGATTACTTGCACCTTGTTCTCGACCTTCGCAAATTGATAAATTAATTGTAATCGCGTTTAATTGTGTTCACCAAAAATATCACGCGATGTAGAGTTTATTGGATTTGGAAAATTAATTAAGGTGTAATATTTTGTATTTTTCCTACAATCATGCAAACGTTGATGGACTTACTTAGTCATAGAAGCGAATCGACACGATGGTCATAAAAAAAAATGCAATAAAAATCAATTCACCGTGCCTCGGAACGAATTTATTTGGGGGATTCCCACAAAAGCATCACAGGAAATAAAAAGAAATGGATAGTTTGCTGGGAAAAGTATCGAGGACTGGACAAAATGGGCCCGATGTGTAGTAGCGGTCTTGTTATCTATACCCTCTGACCAAATATTTCATCCCGTGAGACTCAGTCGAAGTAGCATTAAGTATTTGGTTATTATTAATAATACCTGCACTCTAGTAATCAGATACATTTTATGCATGTACTCGGGTGAGGATCAAACCCACTAACTAATCATTGCGCACGTCGATATGCTGCCATATACATAACTCCAGGCCAAATCCCTTGCGAGGTAGCCAGAGAGAACAGAGCGCCATATGGCACGATTCTTATATGCAATACTTCTATGACTTTCACAACTCTTGTCATACAAGCTCGTAGGTTTTTGAGGCCGTCAACATAAAATAATAAAGTACAATAATAATTCAGAACAATTTAAATAAATCAATAGATATACAGTGATGACGTCTTCCATCTTGATATTCAAAGCGATCTCAGGCGGTCTGCCTATTATTATATTAACCAGTATTGTCTAAAATAAAGCGGACATGACTTTTTAACAGCCAATATAAACTCGCATTAGCGTAAAAGCCCGTATATATGTGCTATAATATCTTATAATGAATTAAAAATGTAATAATTCTAACAGCATTATTATAAGTTTTAATGGAAAACAAAGTATGTGCATATTAATATTGACGCAATTATGGAAACGGCATTCCAACTGATGTTTTAACCAGTAGCAATCTCTGTATTATCTATATATATAATAACATTGTAGGAAAGTTGAAATTGTACATTGATTATTTTCTTATTTTCTTTTAGAATACTTGGAACATGATCTACAATCGATACCGAACCCAAAAATATGTTATTTTAGATTGTTTTTTTCTTTGTCTTTATGTTTGTTACTGATGTACTCGTAAAAGTACTGCATGCTTTTACATTCAATTTTGCATAAATATAGCCAAGAGGTCGGGTCAACACATAGGCTAAATATTATCACGCTATCATTAATTGGGGGTGAGAACCCTTATATTGGCACAGGCACAATATTTTTGCTGCTTGATGGCGTCCACGCAGACGAAGTAGCGGGCAACAGCTAGTATATATGTAACCTGGGCTTGACATCGAATACTGTTTTGAAATAAATGAGAATTACAATTTAGGCTAATTAAAAGTTCAACACTTGACAGCGGTCCAAGTGATTTTCTTGGTAAAAAAAATAATTAAAATAGGTTACATTGAGTTCAATTATTGATAAAAAGCTCTTCTCTTTATAACATTAATATAACCTAGATTTTTTTAGTTTAGTTAGAAAAAATCAATCAATTGTCTTGCCAATTATGTTGACTCAACCAAAATTTATCTCGTAACGGTTTCAACGTTACGAAAGGCGAATATGCACTTAGAATGTTGTAATTAGCGATACCTGAAAAAATAAAAGAAGTAATAATTAAAAAGATAACGTTAATTAATAAAACAGATATTCGGCTCACATCTGGCAAGTGGGTAAGAATAATGCAGTCGTACACGTTGGTTATAAAATTTTACGGTTAAGTTGGTTTTGAGGTCTCGCACAAAAACCACAGCACCGGAACAGTGTTATTTCAGACAAGAATAAAATATTATATGGTATTGGAACAATAACAACATTTTGTATAAAACACAAGTGTTGAATATACTATAACCAGAAAACCTTCTCACTACCTATTCAAAAAGACCTAAGATTCAGCTAAACTTAGCCAACGCTGCCAATATCTTCGTATATAAATGGCTTAAGCAAATGTGTACCTACAGGTATAAATAAATATTTTGAAGCCATTGTGAGTGGCAGGGTCGCGATCGGGAGACCAAGACTAAATAAATGGTCTGTTTAAAAAGGCAAAATGCGTAGTACCCGAAACCGGCGTGAATGCATGATGAGATGTATGGCTAAGGATGAAGCGAAAGAGAAGTGTGTCAGAATCGTAGCTTGTGGAGAGCCAAAGTCTCTGCCTACCTCTATGGGATACAGGCGTGACTTTATATATGTATTTTGAAGATACAAGAAAACTACTGAAAAAGGAGGGTAGAAGGTTCCTGGAATACATCCGTTTTGTATTTGATGATTATAATATCGGACAGATCCTACACTGGTTATTCTGTAGGAGGTCCTTTGGCCTTAGACAAACATGGACTAATAAATACATAGTAAGAATGCATATTAGCAATTGTAATGCAATAATAACTAAATAGAAACATGTCGACATTACAAAAGGTGATCGTGTATGCAGCGAGTCACGATTTACAAAGTATACTCGACTCGAGGAGACTTGGTTTTGATACAAACATACAGTACTGCAACAGATTAATATAGAATAGAATGGCTTTTACTAGTCCGAGGACATTATTAACACTTCTGTAAAGTTAAGCACTCTTGGCGTAAACTCTGTTACGATGATCAGTGAGATCAACACACTCGGAGTACGAATTTTGTTGATTGTTTAGTTTCTGACCAGAAATATTTCGTCATATACCATGTTCTAATTAAAGTTTAGTTAACCTGCTTTTCTCCTGGTCTATTTAGGGAAAACTCATTGGTCATATGAAACTATCTACTTATCTAAAAACTAAAGTTGCGATATTTATCATTAACACGTCATAGAACAAAGGGGGTATTGCGTTTTTTGTTGTGAGGCTGTAACTACGCTTGGAACATAACATAACTTTACGCCTTTTTTACCCGAAGGTGTGGGCAGTGGCTGTTAAGCCTCATCTCGCCGTTACCTTTACGTCTCAAATGGAATAGGTTGCGAACCTCTTGCAATACCGGGCATAAAGTTTTCAGTCATCCATATTTCTTTAGGGTCTATTATTTAACGTCTCGGTGGTCCAGTGGTCGAGCACCCCGCTTCTTAATCAAAAAGTGGCGGGTTCGAATCCTGGCTCACACCAATGACTTTTCGAAATTAATTTCGAATGTTATGTGTGATAAATATCGATGAAGCTTGGAACAATACACATATTTAGCAAAAAAAATGTTTTAATTACACACCAAAAGACTTGGTACTCGCAGAAGGATACATTAGTACACCGACATTATTACTTCAAGCCGAAATAATACAATTTTTTAAACAAACCTAACATCGAACCAATTACGTCATTACATATAATTTTTCTAGTTTAAAACAAGTTTTATGTTATTTGTTCTTTAATATGAGACTTTGTTACATGTTCCTTAATTCGCAATACATAAAATACCTGACCCCTAGCTCATAACACCTCGAATTGCACATAATTTATTTATAACATTATGACTTTTTGTATACCTCCTACATTTTTTTCGGAATTGTAAAATGTAGCAGGTTTATTCAATTTAATTTATGATGTATTTAAAAATTATATAATGGTTAAGTTTAACTAATTGCTACCCGTAGCACGAAATGCTGGTCATTTCTAATAAAGTTAACTATCGTACTTACATCTAAAATATAAAAGCAATATCTTGGTAGAACTATGAAAACTGCAGATTTGGAGATATATCCTATAATCCGGTTAAGTGAGTCATATTTTTGTTATTACTGTTAGTTCAATCCTCGAAAACCATATCAAAGAATATAGAATAGATTTTACTTTATGCGAGTAGTGCGAGTACAAACAAACAGTGGTACAAAACCTTTAACAATTGTTGACTTCATAAGTAAATCCTGTAAAGACAAATCACACAACCCACACCCCCACAATAGCTTTTCTCCAGAATCTTTAATAATATATTGCACGGTACACATACAGTCCACATCTCTTCACACGCATATTTGGGGGAGCCAGCAGTGCTGTGACGCAAACACTGCCAAAACATTGCCTGACAAACACATAGTCATTTACATATTCAATACTTAATGCCCCAGTAGGATTGACGTCAGTCAGAGAGCAGACTGTTCAACTTGGAGCGAGAAGCTTCGGCAACAATGAGTTAATACGAGTAATCAGAAAAATATGGTGTTTATTTGGACGCACTAATATTTTGAATTATTAAACAGATGCTGAATTAAGAAGTCGTGGGATCGATTATGGGCTGACACCAATGATTTCTCGGAATTATTTTCGTAAGTTATGGTCCTATATATCGAGGACCGTATACCTCCGAGTAGAAAATATAGTAGAGTAGAAATATAAATAATCAGGTTGAATTATATTTGACTAACAAGTCTATTCATGATACTCGATGCCTAAGGGTATGAAGCAGTAGTGTTCAAAATCAGTAAAATGTGTAAAAACTTCAATAATTCAGGACCGATTGATACTAATTTCGTCAATTAATTGTAGGTAAACTCATAAATAATTCAATTTGATAAAATAACTGTTAATATATCTAGGTAACAGTGTCAATAAAATATTTGTAATAATTGTCAAGGTTTTGAGTGCCTGCTTGGTGCCTGACAATGACACCAATAGCAACCAACGAAAAGCGCAAAATAAAGGCCGAGTGACACATTTGAATATTTTAAAATTTAATCAGTATAATTAATGTCCCAAACATACATGTTTGATTCAACTATTTTTATTGTTCTATTTTCGTCACTCAATTTACGTTCTTACATTATTTAGTTGCACACAAAACAATAAATACATGAGGTCTTTTTCCTTGTCGACTGCAGTTCATTTGTACCACGTACTGCCGAATTCAAAGTATCTACATATTTTTACTAGACTATTATAATTATTACAATAGTATTAATAAAAGCAGTAACATACCAATATGAAAATTCCGATGTTGTTTGTTACTGAATAACTATGAACTGTATGAATAAAATTTGGCGACAAGGATACCTTCCAATATGAAATATGAGAAAATCCCTCGACGTACGCTGTTTAAAGTTTACATTGAAAAGCAATCATTTTCATCTTTGCAGTAAATAATTTTTAACGGAGGCAATTGATCCCAAGCCAGACATTTGATCCGAAGATGCGAGGAGTCGAGAGACAACGTTGCCAACGCGTTCGGCCAAGGTCACGGTGGTCGAGCACCCCGCTTCTGAATCTAGAGTCACGGGTTCGAATCCTCACACTGGCTCACACCAATGACTTTTTAAAGTTTTTTTCGGAAGTTATGTGAGAAAGGTTCGCCACCTATTCTAGAGAGGTAGAAAAAGGCGTTAGGTTATTCATGTAAGGTACCCATCCATTCAGATAATTAAAATACAGCTGGTGAACGTTATATATTTCATTTTGTATCAGCCATGTCCTCGGTTAAGAATGCCTGCCCAAGACCGGTATCGAACAGACACACCCACACAATACACAAAACTTTAAAACTTCAGCTGTATAGTGTACTACTACTGCATAGTAAGGGCACGACATTCACAAAATACTTTTAAGTACGCCATTCCCATTTTGTTTATTACGACATTGTAATTGATGACGTTATGTAAATAAAAAAATATGTATTTAGTACTATAATATTTATTTTTCAAGTCTTCACTTTTTACTGATCGAATATGCCAATTGCCAAAACAAAAAATACAATAAGTTAACTAAAATATTTTGTTTCATGATTAAAATGGTAATTGATGACGACCAAAGTCAAAATTGTAAAGAAAAATATTGGAAGAAAAAAACAAAGAAGTGTCGACAACGCGAAGACAAAAACCGAGGTACCTATCTCGTTCATTTTTTTACTTTAATTATGAATATATTATTTTCATAATAATTATGAATATATTATAATAATTTTAAAATAATTAAAAGTATTGTACAAGTAGTAGAGCCAAGCAGTTCGCTGCATGAATGGGCCGGCTCGACCGGTGAAATACCACGACCTCTCAGAAGACCGACGTAAAGTGGCTCATGCCGCGTTTCGTTCGGTGAGAGAGGTACCCTGAGGCCCAACCCCCTTCCCCGTCCTTTCCTATCCCCTATCCCTTAAAGGTCGGCAACGCAACAGTAACACTATATGTGTTGCTGGTGTCCATGGGCGGCGTTGGTTCCTTATCAGGTGACACGCCTGCTCGTTTGCCCTCCTATCCCATAAAAAAAAAAATTGTAAGTCACCAAATGTTTTGATTGTGTTATATTATTCAATATACAGCTTCCACTTTTTCATCTTACGATAATACTAACTACTACTAACTCCCTAGTGCGCATCCGTGAAGTACCTACAGACCAATTAATTTTCAAAAATTTAATACGAATTACGAAGTGTCTCAGAAAAACCTGCCTGATGCGTGTTATAGGTTCCGCCGCCTATACCACGAGACCAAAAAAGCCGTCGACGTGTCGAATCATAAAGTTCATAAAGTAAGCATCTTCTACAACACCTATTTTTACGTCACAGCGTATGGAAAAATTAAGTTACTGGTTCGTTATTTAATCTTAACAATTTCTGTCTGCAAAGGCAAAATCTCAAAAGCCTTTGCACAGACCTATGTTCATATGACTGTAGTTTCTATTGAGCTTGAATCGAATAATTCGTCGTAAACAAATTTAGTACATATTTAAATACATGATTTATTGTACCTTTCAACCTATAATATATATATCTATAGATATTACTATAGTATTTATCTATTATATATATATATATATATATATATACAAATAATAGAACTCGCTACCTTAATCCTTATAAGTAGGTGTTAACAGACACACGTTTAAATATATATATATGCTATTTAAGTCACGTCATCGGTTTTTTGTCATTTTTGTCATCAAATTCTTACAATAAAGCCACTATAATAAACGGATCAACATTAAGCGCCAATCTAAATAAAGATTTTTTTTTAAAGAAATATTTTTCGGTCTAAAATTTGAATTGTTTCTATTTATTTCAATCTATCAATGAAACAAATATTCATCGACGCAACGTATCTATGTAGCTGCCGCGTCTACTGAATTGAATTGAAGTACGCACGTTGCCAATAGATGTTTTTTTTTTTAATTATGGCATTAGTCTTCGTTAATTTCAAGGCTGCCCTCGCCTTGTCGTCTATTATACACATCGTAGAAAATTTAATTTATACGCAAGCACCTTATAAATTATTAGCATGAGTGATTTAAATTCTGTACAAAGGACTTCCTTAGGTCGGCCGTCAAAACACACGCGGGCGTAGTAAACTATGTAACGTAAATTTATGTAGTGTTTTAATAGCGAATAAGATAATTCGACCCGTATTTGATTCGATGCCAAACAAATAAAAATAAACCCAACAAGTCTCTTTACATATCGTTGCAATATACAATAATAATGTATAAATATAAATAATGTATTCGCTATATGGACTATAATCCATTCCCCAACCGTTAACTATCTTTTTTTGTATCTTGACATCTGAAATAGTCGAAGGGCTGGGCAGCGTTTTCTCCCACCATATGCCATTAGGCAAAATAATTCATAGAGTCTTCGTAAACTCCATCCTTGTTAAAAGCCCATAACCTTAATAAGTCATTGTTGTACGCAGTTTTTGTTTTTTTTTTCCGCATTGTTTCTAGGCAGAACTTATTTACTAAGTAACAAGACTATCGAGAAGGCATCGGCGTTCATTTTAATACCACTATGCCCAAAACCTTGGAGGTGAAGAAAACGGTATTAACGAATCTCGCCAAATGAAGAAACATCTAAGTTAACGAATTGTCAAAAAAAGTGTTGTCTCTGATTTCTGATTAAATAAATTTATCTTAAATTTTATTCCAAAAATTGACCTTACCTAATCTAACCTTTTATAATATTGTACAATTTAAAACGCTTTTACCATTTCATTTTATACCAAGCGGCTAGTTAGTGTTTGATCTATTAATTTTCTCAACATTCGTGGTGCAATAACTTGTTAATGGACACTCATAATTTATTTCGTTGCCTTTTTAATAATATCTGTGAAAAGAATTAAGTGTTTGACTACTGACAGAAAAGTATTCAATTATCAGCTAATGAGCTTTTTTACTTTACTTTTTTATTTATTTCTATTTAATTACACGAAAGCGTAATGCCGGTAGCTTGTCCGCGCCGTAAGGCTCACTAATATAATAGGTGCCATTATAGCTATTATGTGAAGATTCGCCGTACGTTTTTCTAAGTCATATTAACATATAAACGTAATTAATTTAACGCGAGTGTAAAATTGATAAACAGTGTAAAGTGTAAAAATAAAAAAACTTGGAATTATTAAAGTAAGTAATTATTGTTTGTTTTGTATTATTGGCCGTGAATCGCGTGACCGAATCGCGGTCGTGACTGACTGATAGACACACACAAACAAAACAAGTGGAAAAACAAAGATTCAGATTTATTAACTCGCGCATGCATGAATCACGATCACAGCAAATCAAGCAAAGAAGATTAAGTTGAGATTATTCCATATTTATCAAAATTTGCTCAGCATTTTCTTATTATACGGGAGCCGAAAATGAACTTCGCAGACCAGTCTAGGGCGCTCAAATTACCTTACTACGTCCTTAAAGTATATATTGCCCGGTTAAGTGCGTATACACTCGATGATGAAATACGAAAAATAAATCTATAAAGAGAAAATTCTAGCCATTTTTGTTTTTTATTATTTATTGAGATATTATTCAGCTAGAAAAATGAAAACCTTATTAAATCAGTACAGTTAAAAGTATACAAAATAATATGAATTCGCTGTAGCTATTCGTCAGACGGCAGAGTACGGTGGCCTACTATGTAACGGTACTTATTTAAATTTAGGATATTCAGAGATCTGCGAGAGAGTCTGTACATGACGTCATTCAGTCCAGTGAGTCACAGACTGAACATTTTAAATACTTTTACCTTTCCCTGCCATTATTATAAACCGGTTTCCCTATATTCAGAAATATATTCTGTGGCCGGTTCGATGTACGCTTGTTCCAGACAGGTATCCAAATATCGATCACCACGAAAAAGCAATCCACTTTGGAGGCTTTAAAACACAAATCTAACATAAGCTCACGCCTGTATTCCATAAGGGTAGGCAGAAACTTTGGCTTTCCACAAGCTACGATCCTTGCCTTGCCTTGTCTCCCGATCTTGACCCTGCCGCTCACATTCGATTTGTATACTCTTTAGTCTACATATCTATATTAGTTTAAAATATCAATTGGGAATGTGAAAAAAATAATATTTATTTGTTTTATATTTATTAAAACTTAATTAAAACTTTTTAATTATTGCAAAAAAATGTTTTGTTATAAAACTTATATATGAAATTTCATTTTTCAAAAAAAAAAAAAAACATTACAAAAACCACAATTACGTAGTCAAAATCATAACATTTAATCAAAACTGGATTACTGATTGCTGAGATTGATGTAATGATCATAATATTTAAGTAGATAACTAAATGACACTTTCACCACAAGACGCAGCACATTAATACCGTAAGCACGATGCCAATATATGTTCGTAAATTTGGTGGAATGTTAGTTACGACGACGTTAAGATAAATAAGTGTGGGAAACCAATTCACCAATTAAATTCGAGACTCGTTAAATACGACGAGTTATTGCTTAAAGTAGTAGCTTACATGCAGTTAATATTACGCTCTACTACCCGGTCTGGACAGTCGCCAAACTCTTGGAAAAACACAGTATTTACCGCACTTGCCACTGCACTAGTAGGTAGTATCGGCGCAATTGAATGTTGGGCGGAACCTAGGTGCTCTCGAGCTGCTAACTACAGCATCAACATCTTGAGGCCGAGTACGTTGCGAGTTAGACAGAAGGGAAGCGACATAAGCCTTCTTAAATATATGTCCGGCTTAATTTAACGGACAGTACTCTTGACATACAAGTTCGTAGGTTTCTACGGCTCTTGAAAAACCTACATACTTTTGTAAATATTTTTAATTAAAACTTTAAGCAAGTTTTACAAAGATGCCTGCGGCATTTCCTACCCGTCAGAAAAATGGGAACGGGTATTGTTTTGAAATATATGCGTTTTCGTATCGTTTATTTCCTCTCGCATACCTAAATATCTGTGCAGTAACTATATTTTATTCTTACACATAAATATGACTTGTATTTTCAAAATAGCAAAGTTATGCCATTATTATAGTCATTGTAAATTCAATCAATGCTTTTGTGAAACAATGAAGACAGGCTTATAATTAACAAAAGAAATTCTTTCAACGTTTTTTTTTAAATTATTTATACGTTAAAGATATGATATATTTGTACTTTTGTACATTCTTGACGCTTCATCTTCACGCTTTACTTTGTTCCATCAAAAATAGGTAGTGGAGTCTTCGACATTTGCCACACTACTGTTTCGGCTTTGCTTCCGGCGTATCGAGGCACTGTCTCTACCCTCTTGTTTTATACGCACAGGTATAGGCAGTGCAGGCAGTCACGAGCATGAAGCTGCGTATGTATTTTTAACATAGGTAAGTTTACATTATAAAACAGACAGAGCAGCACAAATGGAGCGTAACCGGGTCAGTGTTAGTAATTGACTGACAGCTAATTTTTTACTTCTGCCGAAATAGAAAACATCTTGCTACATATTAGTATCGTAAATATATTTATTTCGCAAGCATAGATCATCACTATTTAAGAAAATTGTGCTCAAGTTTGGCGTTGCCTATACCTTCGGAATTTACAGGAGTGGAAGACATATACAATTATTTAAGGATTAAAAATGACATCGCTACTTTTCAACGTGTGGGTGGTGGGTAGCACGTCTTAAGATGACTAATGAAGAATTTGAAATAGACGCTACGAAAAAAAGACGATAAAACACAATATGAGCCGGTATTCGTAGTGTGAATAAGAAGGCCAATCACCCCCCCTTTAAATAGAACTAGAGACGTGCTCACTGCTCAATTTCAAGAGGAATGAGACCAATATAACTATTATTCTATAAATAAAATAATTTCACAAGGCAATTTTACATTAAGTTTATTCTCCGGGTCTCTACTGCAATTTTCATAAGCAGCTTGCTGCATGGATGGTCTGGCCTGGTCGAACTCCGAAAACTAACACTTTCTCCCTTTCTCCTATCCCATCTTAAAGGCCGCCAACGGCCAATTGTGACCTTCTCTTTGTTGCAGATGTCCATGGAGGGCGTTAGTCGCATGCCATGACCGGCTCACCAGTTTCCATAAAAAATAATGACTGATTATTTCTGATCACTTATTTGAGGAGAGTAACGCTTTTTTATTTTACTTTATTTACAGGTAATACATACTTTATTTTTTGCATTTTTCTTATAAAGCCTGTGTTAGTCGTTGTTATTGTTTTTTTTACATTTTATTGTTATCATTCAGGTAATCGCCTATTATGTAGGTAAGTATAGATAAGGCTGTAGCTAATTAACGTCTGTAGGTACACACAAACAAATAACGTTTACAAGATTGCCAGTCGCGATAAGACGAACGGTTGCAGTTCAGTGTTTTTTTTACTGATTGAATTTAATCAATTCCATTTGGCGTGCTATTTTTATTTACTACTTACTGTCTTAAGTCTTCAAAACTGAAGAAACAGTTATCGGTGTGAAACTAGGATCCTCCTTTTAAGTAGTCTGTAAATTTGTGACAATTGCAATAGCATATCATGCAATTTGTCTACACAGAAGCACTTACATATTATGTTTTAATGACACATAGTTAGAGATATCGAGTTGTGTATCACGCTTCCAAAGTTCTTTGCGTTTTTTTAACGTAAATATATTTTTTCTCGTGCGCTAAAATAAATACCAAGGTTTATTATTGCGATCCTCTTGTAGAGTAGGGTTGTCTAGTGATATATTTAATCCAGCCCGACCTTAATGCAAGATGATCGCAAAAATCTTGCCGTATGGCGCCCCTAAAGCATATATGAATGTTTAAGGCCGTATATATATATGTAATAGGTTGGGGAAAAAGTATTTTCGTATTTTTGTATGAAAAGTCAAGACATTTTTTTCAAAGTTTATTTACATTTATTTACAATATATATGTACCGTTTTGTTGAATAACTTTCTGCCATTTTCTGGGCAGAGACATTATCCCGTTACTGTAGAAACTTTGGGACTTCTGATCAAAAAAACGGGACAAATAGTTTTGGCAGTCCTCTCTTGAGGTCAACCTTACAGAACCTAAAGAATTCTGAAGAGACCGAAACAGGTGAAAATCTGAAGGCGCAAGGTCAGGGCTATATGGTGGATGCACTAGGACCTCCCAGTCGAACTCTCTTAATTTTTGCTGAGTGGCTAAAGATGTGTGTGGTCTAGCGTTATCGTGATGAAAGACCACACCCTTCCTGTTGATCAATTCCGGCCATTTTCTCTCGACTGCTTCCTTTAATCTCATCAGTTGCTGGCAGTAAAGATCAGAATCGATGGTTTTGCCGGACGGTAAAAGCTCATAATGAACGATGCCCTTCCAATCCCACCATACACACAGCATCACCTTATTTCGTGTTAGGCCAGGTTTGGCCACAGTCTGTGAAGCCTGGCCAACTTTCGACCACGACCTTTTTCGCACGTTCTTGTCGTACGTGATCCACTTTTCATCGCCAGTTATCAATCTCTTCAAAAACGGCTCGGTTTCATTACGTCTCAATAATGAATCGCAAATGAGTACACGGTTCATTAAGTTTCTTTGAGTGAGCTCGTGTGGCACCCAAATATCGAGCTTTTTTGTATAACCAGCTTTCTTCAAATGGGTCAAAACTGTTTTGTGGTCAATTCCCAGTTCTTCAGCTACATCGTAACTACTAATATGCCGATCTTGCTCCACTCTTTCAAAAATGGCGTCCATTTTATTCGTAACAGGGCGACCAGAGCGAGGTGCATCTTTAACATCAAAATTTCCGGACTGAAAACGTTTGAACCAAATTTGTGCTACTCTTACTGACACTGCATCAGGTCCATAAACATCGCAAATTTTTTTCACTGCTTGAGTTGCATTTTTGCCTTTTTTATAATAAAATTTTAAAATGTATCGAATTTCTTCATTAGATTCACTCATTTTTACGGAGAGAAAAACAAATGAAAAATAGCGGGAAACAACTTTTTTTTATTTTTTTCTTTTCTTTATAATGTAACCTTTTTAATGTTACCAAAACCAGCCAGACACAAATAGTACAGTCAAAGAAATTTTATAATAAGTTTATACCTACGTTATGCGAAAAGACTTTTTCCCCGACCTAATATTTTTCAACACGGATGTCAGCTTGTGGCTTACCTTGGTACCGTCTATTGATGTTATAATATGATTGCATATTTCTTAAATTAAATTGTGAAACATGTTAAATCGTGAATCTTAAAATGTTTTGATTCACGCATTTATTATTTATCGAACAATTTCCCTACGTATGCACAACAATGTTTGTTCTACAAGACTGCATTTGCGATTGAATGAGCATAAATAAATTATTAATCAAAATTCCAGATCAATGAAAAATTACGAATAGATGGGGCGAGAAAGTATCCCCAAACATTCCCAGGTAACAAAATATAGTGGCAAAACTAAAAGCTAATTTAATTTAAGGTATAAATTGCAAAGGATGCAAATTCTAAAATAGACACTAATTAATCAGGTATTTATATTCATTTACATTTAAATATTTAGGATTAGTTAAGACAAGTCGATCAATAATTCAACCCTCCACCGGCCGCAACAAGGTAGCCAACCTCAAATCTGTCAGCCCGTCTAGCCGGAGCAATAACCTTGTAGTGTGATGTCAGGACTCCACAAATCAACAGTGTAACCTCACTCCTTCACGTATACATTGTGGAAACTAGACACGGCAAAATAAATACACACTTTTCCAAATACACACTGGTAATATATAGACGTCCAAACGCCATAAGGACACCCATAATTTTAATAAATATTTATACTCAAGTGGTCATGGATGCTGTCGACTTCTACTCAGCAGACGGTCGCTCTACCAAAGTACCACGAGGCCCGCTAAAGCCCTCGAATACAAATAGTGTCAAGAAGATGGTATAAGTATTGCAATATCTACACACCCAAATACGTTTAGAAAGCACAAACAAATGGTACCTACTCAAATATATTATCAAAATAAATAATAGTTTAAAAAAACTAAAAAACACGCTTTTTATAGAAAACCGAACTAAAAAATAGAAAAATAAAAAAAAATATTTTATTTTAAAAAAAGCGTGGGGTGCTTTTTAGATCTTATCGAAATGATAATCACTCTACTCATATCTGTCAATAAAATATTTATAACTATTGACACCATGCACCCCACGCTTTTTTTAAAATAAAATATTTTTTTTTATTTTTCTATTTTTTAGTTCGGTTTTCTATAAAAAGCGTGTTTTTTAGTTTTTTTTAAACTATTATTTATTTTCTATTTTTTAGTTCGGTTTTCTAGTCTAGAACTTTCATAGTTCACAAATCGCACCATCTAGTGGCAATCGCCGGAAACTAAAAAAGAAGTCGGTTACAAACAAACATACAAACATACAAACCTACAAACAAACATACAGGTGAAGCTAATAAAAAGCTAATAAAAATAGCAGTGGTGGAGACACGCAGTTGGCTGCATGGCTAGGGTTACTAGACCGGTGAAATACCACGGCCACTGAGAATATCGACGTAAAGTGGCTCATGCCGTGTTTTGATCGGTGAGAGTGGTATCCGGAGGCCCAACCCCTTCCCTTCTCCCCTTCCCATCGCATTTCCGACCCCGTCCATATAACATTGTAAGGGACGGCAACGCAATTATGTTCAGGTGTCCATTAGTCGTCCGTTCCGTTTGTTGCTTGCTATAGGGTGCACGTTTGCCCCCCTATCACATAAAAAAAGTATAAAAGCAGTTGACCAGTGTAGGTATGTGGTGTATTACATTCATCAAATTGTAAGCGAAATAGTCAAGATTGTGCAAATATATATTCAAGTTAATGTTTCCCTTGTCTTAACGACTGTGAACAGAGTGCTTAGTTACTGTAATAGCAGTACTTAATGACACTGCCAAGTGTCAACACCGTGGGATACAAACAATATAAAAGAGTTTATTTCGTTTCTAAGCACACGGAGTTAACATATGTGTCATCCAAATGACAACATAATAAAAAATACGGTAATTCCACTAAAATAGACGTTTTTCAAGGTGATCCTTCAATTCATCTCAATCTGGAGAAGTGGGCCCTAAAGGTGTGTCACAGATGACGTCGCGATGGCTTAGGATACGTTGCCATGGTCGTCTCGTATGTGTGGAGAAGGTACACCCCAGATGATATACCTTCCATTAGGATGTTGGAATGGGACTCCGGCCTGAACTGTATCCTAATATTTCCACCGAGTCAAACAAAAATCCATCGCAACGAACTTACGCCGTTAGTATAACACTGTCTACTGATCAGACATTAGGACATTTCAATGTTTGCATGTCTGTCTGATATGAACAACGATAACACACTATTACGAAATCACAAACAGACCAGTACAATAATAATTGCATATATATATACGTACACACATTATGTATGTCTAGCGAGCAATTCATTTATTTATCCGATCGAGGTCACCCAGATGTGAGGAGACTTATGTTCTAACTGGCATTGTTGCAGTCAGCTTTCACTATCATCCCACTTACGAACGACTCGAGGAGGCACAATTTTTTCAACATGGAAGTAAAACAAAAACGCAGCACACTCTTGCGACATCCACGAAGGCATTGACGCAAGATCCTTGACGTCGGCAAATTGTTCAGTCATCAAATTAAGTTTAACGAGTTCACTCGTTTCTGCAAACACGATGACAACAGCAACAACAGTTTTACATAATATAATACATTACATAACTTCACGCCAAACCCCTTGCAGGGTAGGCAGGGAGAACAGAGCGCCATAAGGCACCAGGATTCTTACACGCCTCAGTCGCTTTTTTAAATTTCATAACTCTCTTCATGCTCGCGCGTCGATTTTTGAGGCTCCCACCATCACCTTCTTCCAGAACACGTTCTGTTCTATCTGGGCATGGAATATGTGTCTACAATACATAATGTAGTATTCCCATGCCACATAATTATTTTATATAACATTACATAGTACCAATAAAACAAAGTCGCTTTCCGCTGTCTGTCCCCTTATACCTATGCTTACATCTTTGGAACTACGCAATACATTTTGTTGCGGTTTTTTAATAGATACGGGGTGTCAGCGGGGTGCTTTTTATCTTTAATTCATGTATAATAAAAGTAAAGAAAAAGTGATAGATCCAAAATTTACTAATTTGATGCGGAACAAAGTTTGCTGGGTCAGCTAGTTAACTCAATCGTTAACTCAAATAGCCGGTTCAGTAAAAAATATAAATAATTCAATAATATGTATGTTTCACAATTTTTTGCATTTTACAGAATGAATAATGATGAAGTGATATGCACTGCCTTTACTACAATTTTCCCTGAAGATAGCGAGATTAAAGAACTATGTGACGAACATACGACACAACATTATCTACTATTCTATACAAATGTATCTATAGCTATAGAACTATACCTAAATAGATGTATACGACAGACTTAGGGATCCGCACAAAAGAAAGGCGAGATTATCTTTTACCTTATACACGGGAGAGCTGCGAATATGAGTTAGTAATCTATTTCTCTAATTAAAAATTCGTACAGCAAGTCAGCATATATGTATTTATATAGACCGTGAAAATGATAGCAAATATGGAGGCCTATCTAGAGGGAATTTCTGAAAAATTATACCATTTGAATGCCACTGACCCCAATAACCTATTTAACTTACAAAGATTGTAAATAACATACAAAGAGATAGATTAACTTGCAAATACAAATCATGGCACACAACTAAGATATACAATTAAATATATATATAGGTGTCTCAGGACAAAGATAAACTACGAAACATCACAAAAACTTGTTGATCATTAATTTTATCATCAAAACACACGTTATCTTAGTATCGGAATGGTTTTCTTCGTAAACAACAACAACCTTTAATATATATGTGAGAATTTTATTACTCCCCGCTTTGGATAATGAGTTGAGAATCGGGATAAGCTAGGGTGGGTGCACCAACAACCTTTTGGGAAAAGTTCAAAGTCACATTTTATACGACAAAAGAACAAATATTTGAAAATGAAAATGAAATGAAAATATTTATTTGCTTATAAAAACAGACACAAAGTGGTAGATTCCCTGTCAGCTGAGCTAGCCATGGCTGTGTTACAGCTGAAAATTACAATTTAATTTTAATTAATTTATTATTATAATTAATTTATTTTGATTTAATTTAATTTACAATTTAATATTGAATGAACAACATATTTACAAAAAAAAGGATACAATTATCGTGTATATTAATTCCATTCGTTTGAGTTTTATTTGATGCTACACGGTGTCAAGAAAACAATGTTTTGGGGAATGTGGGGAACGACGAATTCTAGACTACATCAGTCAGCAATTTCATTATGCTTAAAATGTAATTATTAAGAGCTTATTACAGTACTTATCAAACAGGGTCAAGATTGATAATTATGTGTTAACTCGTTCCAGAAACAGTCGGGTGTAAATTGTTAGTTAAGACTTATAGTCAATTGGCACCGACATCAAAATTAGTCACCGGAAAATAGAAAAATGTTTCAATAACAAGCGAATCAATAAAAAACTTTATGGGATGTATTATTGAAAAGTATTTATTTATCGAATGTCAAATGCTCGGGAAATGTATATAATAAACGATCATTGAGTGACGCAAGCGTACAACTAAATAAGCCTTACTAGACAGAAGATAAACAAGAAGAAATTTATTTTTATTTTAACAATAAAATATGTAATACTGGAGATAACTGAACATTGCCATGTTTAAACATGTTATGGAATTAGAAGATTTCTGACACTTTCTCAACGGGTTCATTTTGGAGATTAACTAAAACAAACAGCCGTGTCTACCCAACACACGCTTGTACAGTTGGGCCTCTGGATACCCTGGATAACGAGCGAAATGCGGCAGGAACCACTTGATATCCTGAGAGGTCGTGATATTTCACCGGTCGAGCCGGCCATTTATGCAGCGAATTGCGTGGCTCTGCCACTGTTAGAGCTTGTATTTAGGTAATTGCACAAGTTTTCCACTTCAGAATATTATTTTCATAAACAAGGCTCATCAGCAACATTAGTGTGGTGGCGGCAGAATACATTATTTCAAACAATCGCATAATATAATATTTCAGTAAGCATGAAACAGGACACACGTTACACGAAAAGAGGGCGCTGACTTTGCAATGTGTCATATAAATGCGATTTGAAACTACTGATACCCGGCGATACTGATTCCGAAGTGGTGGTGTTTGATTCTGGCCTCACACCAATGACTACTCGGAATTCTTTTCGGAAGTTAATTGTGATAAATATCGATGGATGACAACTTTGTGTGCCCAGTGTAATGACAGTACGTTCGCCACCTTATACTATTTGAGACGTAAAGTAACGATTCGGCGAGTCGAGGCTTTAACAGCCGCTGCCTACACCTTTGGGTAGAAAAAGGTGTGAACTTATTTTATAAATTGGTACAAGTATCATCATACATTTTTTTTTTGGTTTATTTAAATATACATACTGACAGAGTGATTAAAAGTTAAATCAACTTGAGATGGTTTAGTTTAATTTGTTTTCTCGTCAGTTATATTCGATTGTCGCTAGTTTAAATTTTTATTCACTATAGAATTAATCAGATATAAGCATTGATTCGAACTTTGAATACGAATATATCGATTGCCACAACTAGTTCATAGGGTCAAATACTCTTTGTTTATCTATTAATACATATTATAACTGTTATATGTAATCACTATACTATATATATTCTATACATACCTACACGGTCACGAACATTCGCGATTCATTCGCATTTCCACTAATCGGGTTGTTCTTACAAAGTGCACAATGCAATAAATTATAAACACAAGCACATAATAGATACTAGTTTGCATATGCAATAATATGCATACGTAATTAAAACGGATACCTGGCATTTCATATGCAATAAATAATATTTCATAATATGACTGCCTGTCTGTACATGTAAATCGATAAATTAACAGTAGTCTTATTTTTGGGATATGGCTTTCTATCAAGCAAATATTTAGGCATAATAGGATCAAAACGAAATCAAAGACTTAAAAGTTAACAGGTTACTGCATATTCTAATTGGGGAAGTGGAGATAAACTGCCTAATATCAATATAACCTAATACCCGGAGGTCCTAACTAGACGAGACCCAGAGCCAACAAATAGCCGTGAATAGTGTTGCGTGCGGGATATTTGCTCACTAATATATTCAAACAAATAAAATAAAAAAAAATCTGCGTGCTACGACAATTTATGGCGCTTGATTTGGACAACTAATCTAATACAATTTCAATAGAGACGGTTTTGTTAGTATCATGAAGTAAAAACTGCCTATGGACAAATACTTAATGCAATAATTTACTTTTCATCCCCCCACCTCGAAAATGGTATTTTTGCTATTCGATATCTGAGCGCAAAAGCCGTTTTTACCCGCTTAAGGTTAAAGTAAATTTGAATTTAGAACATTGCATGCACGGTATGTGATTTCAAAACATCATTAAACCTATTTACTTCCATCTCCATGGTACCGTTTTTATCGTACAACTGTTTTTTAAATTTGTTAAAAACTCAAGACTCTGAACCTCCTTGGTGTACTTTTGTTTTTAATTTTCTTTACGCGCTGATATCGTATTGTTATCAATAAGAAACTTACAACAAGTAAAAAAAAACGAAAATGAGTGATTCCAGCGACGAATAAGTTTATTTCTGTAATATTTACATATCATAATGTTGTTGTAAATATGCACCTACACTAAAATAAAAGTATCTTGTGATTGTAAATATTTTATTTTGCATTTAGTCATTTCCTCGCTGAGGGGGGATGAAAAGTTACGTGTTGCACTCGAGTGCAAAGATTTTTCACCTTGTGCTCTTTTGATTCCCTCGCTGACGCTCAGGATTCTAATTTTCTAATTTTAGAAGCCTTCGCTTGCTCGGTTATCAAAATTGAGCACGCGTTTAAAAAGCAACTTTGCACTCTTGTATAACAAATAACTATTATTGAACCAAGCATAGACATACAAGCATTCCAAGCGACATACGTGGTATTAAATTCGTTCTTGAATAGCAATTGCACAATTTATAAAACTTTGTACATGCACTTAATGATCATTGTGGGTAGTTTATTTTTGTTTTATTTGTATAGGAAATAAAACATCCATGAATAATCATCATTAAATCATACCCGAGGAAGAAGCGAGATAATACAATGTCAGTGTTGAAGGCTAATTGGCACCAAGAACTACGCCTCCACAAATAAATCAATAGTTATTTCAAAGCAAAATGTTTACTGACGTTTTAATGCTGCGAAATTATTTAAGCGCACTAAGAAAATACTAAAGTAAATTGGACACAGTGTAGAGAAAGGCCAGGGCAAATAAACATTCTCGCAACCATTTCGTTTCGTACATGACCACGCATTTACGAATTGATTATGAGACTTGATGGGACGACAGTTGTGTTTCTGGATCGTGGTAAATGGAAATAAGTGGTCTTTACCTACCACCATGGGTAAAATGCGTGATCATATGTACATATTATTGTTGCATCGGAGCAAGTAATACGGAACGTTCTGATATGGGCTTCCTTACACCCGAAACAAACCCGAAATGACTATAGTTGATGAGTCGTTGGGTGGATGGAGTATAACTGGCCGTATTCTCATTGGTTTTGCAAAAATTATTCTTTTTATTAAGTTAATTATGTTTTTATAAAGTTGAGGAAAATGTCTTTTAAAAACTAAGTAACGGAACTTATTGTATGTAATTTAAATTAAACTTCGAAAGCAGGATACTGCGCGTCCCCGTTTTAACACAGATTCAGCACTAATTATTGCAAGTAATTTACAAGAATAAAAACTTATAATATATATTTTTATGTAGTTGCCAAAACTAATTCATATTTATTAAACAACAACATAGCGCCACGTAAAATCTGTGGGGTTAAGCAGAAAGAACTGAGTTAAAAGCAATAGCCTAAAAACTCTAAACAGTAGCAACTTATAAAAAAGAGCTAGCGTCACCTTCTCTTTACTAATATTTTAATTTCATTTCTATTTATGGTTTTGGCGAAAAAACTAGCTTGTATTTAACTGTTCTCAATTTTAAAGTTTAATGTATTTCACCATGCGACTAGTTGCTTTGTTGTTTACAAGCATATTACCTGCTTATAAATTTACATTTACATCCGTATGACGGCGCTGTTGAGACAGTTTTAATGCATTAATATAATATAGGAGGAGAGCCCGTAAACCCGCTTTACTAAGAAAAGAAAACAATATATATAGAAGCAAAAGCATAAGCTCCATTTACGATTCATATGCAACAACGCAGCAACACCACGAGATTACCATTCGTGGAAATCTTAACTTGGCTCGAGTCTGATCGGATTTCACTTATTCCGCTAATGCGTGTACCATGTCTGCTATATGTGGGTACACCGCGTATTCTATAGTTGCTCGAAAACAAGCAGGAAACAAATGCATAATCTCGAAACAGGAAATTATTAAATTTTATGACACAAGACGCATTATTATTTATATAGGATATTCCTTATTTAATTCTGATAATGATTATGTGAACTTGTTGAAGTTACGTAGAGGTAGGGTTTTCGATCCGAACCTACGACAATGAGATGTCAATTTTTACTTTTAGGCAAACGTCGCGAAGTAATCTTATTGTAGTACTTATATAAACCATTGCAACACCCGGGACACGGCATTTGCGTATGGAGCTTTAGAAAACCTATGTCCCCTAAACAGGGATCAGTAGCCTTAGAGGTTGTTGTCATAGTAGCCCTAATTTTCCGCTAACTTAATTTTAAAAATGAGTTCAGAGAAGAAAACTGGATACGCAAAGAAACTTCCAACGTATTAGAAACTGGATACATTGGAAATGCATGCAAAAACTAAAGACGATATTGGCAGCTGCCTCTACCTTATTGGTAATCGGTCTGCCATGTATCAACTTAGCTATGTTATTCGACTACGATTGGATTATAAACATTTTTACGGAAATAACAAATATATTATCCACTGTGTTTATGATAACGATTTTTCACAGATATGTCGTGAATGTTTTGCAATTTTTTTTTTTATCTTACATAGACAATTACTTAGCAACACTCCACCTGTTGGTAAGCGATGGTGACGTTGTTTGTGGTAACGCGCACTGGCCTGTTAAATACTTATTCACTCTCTTTTTCGAAGACATAATAGATAGATAAGAAAAGACATTCGAATGAAAAATATTTGTTTCAAATATGTCTCGTAATGTGACCTTTAAGGTATAACCTCACAGTCAATTAAAAGACAATGTATTAGAACTCAGCAATAAAGTTTACCAATTTCATGTTGAGTATACCTGTATATTCTACCTTTTTTTATCTATATTTTTATTTATAGCCTACCTACCTCAAAATCTCAATTGGTACTAATAAGAAATTAATCATATCAGAGAACAATGAGTGAATGATTAATAGCAAACAAGCTTTGTTTGCTATTAATCTGTGTGTTCCTCCAAATATTATAATATAAATATGTTTATTTTCAATAAGCTAAGAAATTATTTAAGTGTTTATCACTAGACTTCCTACATATATATTTATTTTCTTGTTCTGTGACAAAATTAAATATAAAGTAACTTCTCCATTTCTATTTGATTGTAGTTGAATATATATTTTTACTAATTAGAATTTTGTGTAGATTCTCATAGAAAAAAGGTCAGTTGTTGCATTGGTCCAAATCTTGTAAACCCCATCAGGCATAAAGTATTGGCAACCATAAAGTTTACATAATTCAAAAGTATTAATATATTATATAAATATTTTGAATATTAAACAGTAGTTTGTAATATTGACTAAAATGGTTATTTACTAACTGGGACAGGAAATAGGACTTACTTGAAGTTTTGCTTTATATGTCCCATAATCCAATCAATGCACTACACTACAATTATAAATTGAAATTGACATTAAGGGACCTAATAATATTTATACCGTTAAAAACTTAAAATAATGAAAGTAACTACCTGTATGTGCAAGTCTTCTACCGACTAGAGGGCTATCCAGCAAGAGCCGGCGCAGTGATAGCCGCCCTAAGACTCCGCCGCCCCAGCCACAGCCTCCTCCGCTGCCGCGCCTCATACCGTCACGTTCCACCATCACAAAGAACTAATACACATTACACACAACGCACCGTCTAATAAAACACGAAAGTTTTAACCACAAACGAGCGACATTAACTTCGCCAGAATATGGACTGTCGTTATGAAATAACGACATCGGCTAGCGGACGACCAGTCTTTGCACAATGCGTATTGAGTAACAGACTGCAACGCATCACCATTTAGCGAGAGAAAGTACCAATGGTCAGTCGAATCGTACGTGCCCCTAGATAAGTTACAGATGCTGCCTCAGGCAGTCAGGTCACAGGTGGGAAATACTGTTTTGTATCAAGGTTCTAATACAAAAGTAGTAATATATGTGAAAACACTATTTCACATGTTAATTTTTTTATGTTCTATAGTACAATTAACCACTTTCGGTACAATTAAATTAAAAGACAAGTTTATGAAATTCCAATCGCAACAAAAATAATCAGTAGAAGAATCAAGAAAGACAGATCACTGATCAGTCACATCGAGAACGAAATGAGCGAATGATCCGTACAAAACCGCTACGCGAAAGCAACCAAAGAACGAACGGAACAAAAGACCGAATGATGTTACATTTCAGTACATAGGGATTGAAAACAATCAATCACAGAGGTTACCTACTACAAAAAATAATACGAATCTTGAAAAAAACATGAAATATTGCTTTTGATTGTGAGCGATTTTAAACATTACCACATTAATTTTCATCCAATTAAGTGCCTTAAATAGATTTTGCATGTAATATAGATGATTCTGGAGATTTACAGCATGCAATTTAAACGAATATTTTCAAAGATATTGCAGTATTAACATAGCGGGACAGCAGTTATTACTTTTGATGCGGAACAAAGTTTGCCGTGGTTCGCCGGGTCAGCTAGTACTATATATATATCTATACTATATATATATCAGTATACACAAATGTACTCTGTGGAACTATACTTAGGAGAACGCCTGCTTAAATACGTATTATTATTAATAAAGCGCCGTAAGGTACTATTCTTACACATCTCACTCGTCGTACATCATCATCACCAATGGTATCCGTCTACTGCTGGTTATTGGTCTCTGCTTCGGTACGTCACTGAGCTCGATCTTCGGCCCCAATTTACATACTCTTTGTTCGGCCCTTCGTTGCCAACCGCTGCCAGCCACTTTGCGTACTCTCTGGCGTACATCGTCGCCCTACCAAGCTGGAGGGCGTCCTTTACTACGTTTTCCTAGACGTGGTCTCCACTCCAGAACCCCTTTTCATTCATCAGGTATCAGATCCGTGACAAATGAGAGTGCTTATCTTTTTATTTATCACTCACGCTTGACTGTATTTATGGCTCCTGACCTTCCGTTCCACTATAAAGCAAGAGGAAGGCGAGTAACTCACTAAGCACTTTTTGCTGCAACACTAGCTGAAATTGAATAGCCGCCTAAAAACGTTTTAATAATATCAAAAAGTGACACAACGCATAATTTGCCCAATAATCGGGGTTGATTGCTTTAAATTGCATGTGTGATTACAGGTTAATTCGCATCGGGTTTTGTTCTCCATTACATTTATTTTTTGTCCATCTTCAACTTAGATTAATTAGATCAGGTTTAGGAAGAGCCGTGTAGATTAAAGAAAAAATAAACTATACATGTTTTTCTCCCCAACTTTATTGCGCCCGTAAGATTTTGAAAGGACGCTGTGACCCTTCCCTTTATAAGTCGCTGGGAGCACATTATTTTCACACTACTTAAACACAGAATATCCTGTTCGAGTTTTGGCGGAAATGTAAAAGAAGTATGTCCGTTCTTGTTTTTTGCATTATGTTCTAAAATTTGTGTTTCAATGGATATTATTGAATAAAATTTATGCCGTTTGATTTAACAAATGCTCATGTATGTGTGCAAATTTGCATGATGGTGTAAATATCGTGTGTGTAGAGCGCTCATCTATATTGTGCCCCCTTGTAACATCGTGCAAAAATTACCACGACTTTACGGATGATTAAGTTTAATAATTCGTCGGTAATAATCATTATTCCGATTGAAGGACTTTGTACTTGTAGGATCATGGTCATGAACTAAATAGTAAGAGCACTGTTACATATGCTCATTATTAGCATTAGAGCATGCTAGTGTCGAGCATGCTCTCGATACTAGCATGTGTGTACAGACCTTGAGCATGCTCGAAACTAGCAAGTTTCGAGCATGCTCGAAAATCGACAGCCATGTCATAATATGTCTTAAATAATATTGACCATATTTATTCAGGAGCATGCTCATTGGTAGCCTGTGTAAGCAGTTCATGAGCATGTTCTTTATTACTATGTGTAACAGCATCTTATTTAATACTACGTGATTGATACTACGCATTGATTTAGCATAGACTATAATAGATGGCACATGTCAGCAAAAATGTACTAATATTCATCACTGACAGCGCAACCGCGTATATTAGATTTTCAGGATATTTACATTTCAACACATGAACATTAAATATGTAAAAGTTGACACTTAGAAGCGTTTTTACGCACTCATCGATAAGTCACTCACACATCAGCAACCCATTTTCGGTCTCGTTGTTTTGGTGACTATTGCCGATATTTTCAGGATATTTACACTTCAACAACACAACACATGAACAATAATTAAATAAAGTTGACACTTTTTAGCAGAGTATTATATTCAGAGCCGTGCAACTTTCATACAAATTCATATAAACCTAGGTATCAGTTCTGGGTTGCCGCCTAGCTTAACAAAATGTAAGCCTACTCATTTAGTAGGTAGAATTTGCAAAGTATTTACAAATTTAAATTTCATTTCAATTTGTTTTGTTTATTACAATTTATATTTTGTTTATATAGCTATTATAAACCATCAAAAGATGCGGTGTAATGTTTAGTCAATGTAAAACATATAATTTTATTATTTTTGGAGGAAATAAGGAAAATCCAGTGATTTCATATGAAGGCAAAGATAGAGTTACAATGAATGATAGTCCGCATAAGCCTAAATGTTTTAGAAACCTATTTAAATTAAAACTATAATTATATATTTATTAATAAAACTCATTAAATAGACAATTGTTTTTTTAACTATTTTTGCTTGTTAGAAAACTCAATACATTCAAAAAATAATGTCATCAACTCTCTATACTAATACTTGGCTTTTCATCATTGAATTGAATGTATTGAGTTTTCTTTCAAGTAACATCTGAAATTAAAATTTCAATTAGGGAGTACCTAGGTACTAACGTTCAAACGTCCCGCTTTTCGTAAAGTTTACTAGGGGCTGCAAAGAGATGACGCTAGTAGACTTTTGTTTGTTTGGAGTTGACAGGAGTTGACATTCTTCTCCGGGAGTACGGAGTACTATTGTTCTGTGCTGTGATTAAATTCTCATAAATTCTCTTTGCAGTGTTAGTTATTAGCTGTGGTTATTAGCGTCAAGATGAGGTTATTTTTCCGGGTAGCTTTATTTATTTTACTTTTTGCTAATAATTCTCTATGTGAAAATAAATATACAAGATCAGCAAATGAAAAATCATCAAAAAATGACATAGATTTTAGAACATTAGAGAAGCCATTTCGAATGAATAAACTTAATTTGTTGTGGACAAAAGCTCGTCAGGTAAATTAATTCTAATTGTGTTCTGTGATCATACAAAAAAAATGTGAATTTTGCTTGTATTATCACAACTAAATAATAACCCAAAGGTCGATTGGTAGAGAATGCTTTATGGGATTAAGTCCACGTTATGTACCAATTTTGTACATGAAGAATAAATAAATAAAAAAGTTATACTTTTTATTATTTAGATCTTTCTGTTCTTATTAATTCTTATCGTTTATTCATACGACAGCTAAACAGCAAACCACATTTTGTTCACACATTGAAATATATAATGCCTCTAAAATCTTATATTAAATACTACCGTCACTGATAATGTACTATTTATTATTTTGACATTTTCTTGCTAATTGCTCTGTTTCAAATCTCACAGCGGCTCACCGAGCCAAAATTGAAGTCGCTTTACAGTGATTTAATGATACAAGATAAAGAAGAACTAATACAAAAAAGAGTCAAAGGTGAAGGTGGAGACAAAGAAGGTCTGAAGGAGGCAGAGCTAAGGAGGAAACTTAATAATATTATGTCAGCATATGGAATGCTACACCATTTTGATCCTGATGCACCTAAACAAAAGGAGCATCCAGTAAGTGTTATAAATTGTTTGTTTACTAATACTATTCTTTAGTAGGATAACTAAAATGCCACAACCAACAAGCATGTATGAAAGGAATAATGAGAGTGGAGGAAGCAAGAAATGTATGTCAGGATCATAGAAAATTGTAAGAATTATTCCATGCCTACCCCCATGGGAAAAAGGTGTGTTTGTATGTATGTATGTAGTAGGTTAATAATGGAATTTTAAAAAGAAACAGAATTAACATTCTTTTTTAATAAATTAATTTGGCACCAGGATACGTCACAGTAAATATTAATGAAATATACCAATAAATTACTAATTAATTCTGCTTTTAAAAATTTTGCCAAGTTGATTGTATTACTAATCATTATCATTTTATTACCTGTAACTATTCATTTATAAAGTGCTGCAACAGTGATATTTAACCTAGTTATAAATCTAAACAAAACTCCAGACATTCTTAAAATTTCACAGCAAAATAATGTATGTATAACTATTGCACCTATAAATATTTCCATTTACATAGGCCTACAACTCTGCAACAGATGATTACATAAATAAAAGTATATTTAAAGACAAGAAATTAAATTATCTGTGGTCTAAAGCAGAGACTTCAGGATTCACACATGAAGAGCTTGCTGCCTTGAGAGAAGAGTTTTCCCATCACCAAGAAAAGATTGATCAGTACTATGATCTATTTAGTGATGATAATTCAGGCAAAAAGGATATATTCAGAAGTATGGTTTTTTTTTTCAGTCTGTACCTATGTAGAGATAAAATTTGTGGTTTATCATGTAGACTATTAAAATTTACCTGTTTGATTGTGGAAAGATTTTATTGGTCAAAATTATTTTACAAATAAGTATAGCCTGTAAGTGAATGTAATAATATGATTAAGTTCTCATTCCTATCAGCATAATAAAGCTTTCCTATTACATGTCAATGTCATATTACAATAGAAAAACTACTAAGTTTTGCTAGTGTAATATGACATTATTTCTAGATAAGGGAAATTTTATCTTTTAGACAAACATTTTGTATGTTTAGTCAAATTGTGTTAAAAAAAATGTATTAATTTAAAGTATTAATTTGATTTGGCAGTGGACCATAAACATTACTCTGATCTAATGTGAATCCTAAATGTATATTCATAGTTTAACAAAGAAATTATTTTAAATAGTTATACTACCAGCCACTAATTTTGAGTATGGGGCCTATCTATAAAATTCCCCTCTTACTCTCTTAAAGGAAGGTAACACACCATGGTGTTCATGGGCCGTGAGAAGTTGCTTACCATCGGGTGACCCACTTGCTGGTTTGCCCTCCTATCCCCTAAAAGAGCTATATGCACTATATTATAGTTTATCAAAAACTACAATAAAAATGCATTTTACCACTTCTAGTAGATAATGAACCTTTATCAGATTTATTTATGGGCGTACAACAAAGCCATCTGTCATTGCGGTCAACAGCTTAGTGATAAGGCAAGTTATCTGGCTAAACAATCAGCAATTGTAAAAGCTTTTTATTTTTAAAATTTTTCATTGTGCATATTATCTAGAAAATATTATTAGTTTACAATTGCATTTTGTTATATAGACTTCTCACAGAAATACTAAGTCTCAGAGAACCCATATTTTGTCTTAAATATAATTTTTAGCACCCAGGGTCAATGAGGACTTTTGATAATCATACAATTATCCTTTTACTTGTATGTAAATTTTTACTTTGTTAGGTATTAGTTTGTCTATATTGAGCAGGAAATTTATATAAACATCAGCTTGACATTAACAATCAATATATTTATTTTAGATGTTATAAATGAAGATGAATTAGACAGGTTCAATGAAATAAGTGAACAAATAAATGATAAGACAAAGGATTACCTTGACCAAGCTAATTTAATAAGAGACAAACACAGAGACCTCAGGGATGGATATGACAAGTTGCAGAGAGTGATTGCTCAAGGTAGGGACTATGTAACATTTATAAACATTAGGTAAAGCAAAGACTCGAAATATTTAAGTTACTACTGAGAGGAACTTGCAGCATATACCATTTCTTTTAACTACTTGACAGGTCCTAACAACAGAGATTTTATTGAACCTAAAGTGCAAGGATTGTGGAAAATGGCAGTTGCTGCCAATTTCACTACTGAAGAGCTTGCATCTTTGAAGGTAAATGCATAATACTGATTTATCAGATAGGTAATAAAATATTCCGATTTTGGCAACGTTTGCGTCTAGAACATAAACATACATACATAACATTACGCCTTTGTTACCTTAAGGTGTAGGCAGCGGCTGTTAAGCCTCGTCTCGCCGTTATGTTTATGTCCCAAATGAAGTAGGTGGCGAACCTATTGCCATACCAGGCACAAAGTTTTCAGTCATCGATATTTATCACACTTAACTTCCGAAAATAATTTGTCATTGCTGTGAGCCAGGGTCAGGATTCGAACCCGGACCACTGGACCACCGAGACTGTAAAACCGTCTAGAAAAGGCTTCGAATTTTAATGGCAATTAGAATCATTTAAAATTAAATTAAGAAAGGAAAGCCGTATGATTCCAAAATATTTAGGCATTCTCAAACATACGGTCTTGTTATCGCGTGATAACCTATGACCCATATTTATTTCATCTGAAGTAGACAGTATACTTACGGGACAGATTCCTGTCTCCCGCAAATCTTATACCTACATCACTTACAGGCGAACTATAATTACCTACAAACTTAAGTTTTGTCTTCTTTATGGTAATCGTAGATTATCACTAACTATAATTTATTGTTCATTTTTTTCAGGTGGAGTTGCAGCACTACGAGTCAAGGCTGTTGAAACTGCGACACTTACGTGTAGATCATGTAAGCAATCGTGAAAAACACAAGAGCAAGGTTATTTTTTTTTTAGTTTTGTTCCCCTATTATTTTCGATATTGCTTTAAATTTTGTACTAGTTTTTTTTTCCTTCATCACAAAATCATAATTTGATTCATCTTGTATATAATTATGAGTAGTGATTTTACTAACTGGATCATTCAGAAGGATTACCAGTATAGATATCAGTCGCAAATGTAATAAATGGCAAAAATGGCGACAATTTCAAGTCATCATATTATTGTTTCTTTGAAGTCAATGATGCGAGCCAGGACCTTGTGAGAACCTGTTAGAAGTAATGCTGACCAATATGCCATATACTGAGTCTCCATTGTGTCAAGTGTCAAATCCCTTAAGAAACCCATGGGTAAAGTTGGGGAGGCACTAGTGTTAATTTAAAATTTTCGTTATTGAATTTTTATTTGTTTTCAGTAATATATATATGTATATAATATTTCCACTTTTAATAGGATGTGAATTTACTAAACTAATAATTTCTGGTCGACAGGTAGCAGGTGCTGGAGATAAAATTAACCTTTTTGAAGAGCAGGAGCATATGATCAAAAAACATTCCAGAAAAGTAGAAAAGATGCACCAAGACCTTGAAGGCAGGATACTTGAACGTCACTCTGAACTGTAATTAAGTTCATAATATTGTTGAAATATAGCTTTTATAGCATTGGTATGCAAATGAAATATAATTGCAGAAAAGGATGACGACAAAGTCACGGAAATACCTAATTCATTTAAATACTGTAATGCAATTTCAGGCTCTTGAATCCAGTTTGATACCCTTATAAAATATGTGCATAAAAGCTTTGTTTTTTTTTATATTAGACGCTTCATTGACGTCTATCGTATTTTTAATTCATATCAAATTTTATCAAATGATTATTTTTTTATCAGTTGTATGTATGGAACGCCAATCATAGCAGCCAAAATTTAGAATATAAAAAATAATGTATTGAATGAAATGTAATTGCATGTTGGTTATGTGTACATAATATATGAATCTCAATAAAATATTTGAAATAAAATGAATTTGAAACTATTTGTGTGTGTGTGTTATGTGATTTCATTCCAACTAGGTATTATTACTATGATAAATGCCCTATATTCAGAAACACGAAAAGTATTTTCGACAGCTGTTTGTTTGTCTATGCTTACCGCGTATATTTTAATCCTATTGGAGATACCTTATCGCACAGTTATTATATTATACAATAGGGACTTTGAAGAAAAATGAAAATAAAAAAAAAGGTTATTAATTAAAAAGAGACACCAACATTTACAGTGCATCAATATATCAATATTTAATCTTCATGTACAAGCATTTTTATTTTAATACATGTATTATAATCCGTTCTCGGTCGTCGAGAGTACCAATCATCAAAATGTATATCGCATTATGCAATAATATAGTGTAAAATATCTATTAATAGAAGGTTCTTCCGCACAAGGCAACTCAAAACACAGCGGCACTCCGGAATCACATTCCAAGCTACCTAAACTATTACATTCGTTTTCTCGTATATTAAATATATATATCTACAGCCGGGTGACAGACAGACAGGCAGTCGGCGTCCACATTAACATTACTATAATTCGTCTAAATCGAACGTGTACGCCGTTACAATCGAAATAAAACTACACCGGACTCCCCCACGAGCTTCATTATGAATATTTTAATGTTCACTTCAGTCGATCGTACAGTATATTTATTTATCATCTCGTTAGGACATCTCTATTATTGTATATAGATAATCTGTATAATATAATTGTTTCTCACTAATATCTACACCGATTCCAAGGGTTACAATTATATATAATCCTCGCCGGGAGAGGGCGACGCTGCAGCCCTCGGCCCGGCGCCCGGCGCTCTAGTGAGTCCATTTGCTCCATGCCTGCAGACAAACGCACCTTCATTAGTCACAGCGTAAACCCAAATACTTACAGAAGTGTTAGTAATGACTCACACTCATGTGCAGACAACAACTTCAATAGTCTTTACTGAAGGGGAACTGAGAGCCTACAGTGAACTGAGACAACATGTTAGAAAGATACCCACATTTTGAAAATCTCCTTGATTGCAAAAAAAAAGGAATCGTTTAGTAAATTATCACAAGTCTCAAAAGTATAAAAATTAATCAGGACTGTAAAACACATACATTTTTATAGCTAGTAGTGTTGTTGTAGATGAAGAAATAAATACTTTTTTACCTGTTTGCTCTGTTTGTTTCTTAATAAATCGGTTTTTGCAGCACTTATAGCTTGTATTGTTATGTAGGTTAATAGCCTCAATTTATTTTTTGTGGGATAGGGTGATAATGGGCAAGCGGGTCACCTGGTGGTAAGCGACTAAAATCACCCATGGACTTGTACAACACCGAGGGTGTCACAGTTGCGTTGCATGTCTTATTTAAAGGTATGTGAATACAAAAATCGTAACATGATTTCATTTGAGAAATTGCATAAATGTTCTTTTATGTATGTTGTATGGAGTGATCGGGGTTCGAAATAATGAATACTTATTTTTTTACTTAAATGCACCGTTTCACCCGAGATCTCAGCGACTGAAAACTAAAGGACGGACTGAAGTCTGCCTATTGAAAGGCTTATCACAAAGATCTCGAGCAAAGAGCGGTCGCTGTTTATTATAATTAATGTTAACAACTACAACACATATATGCCATGGGGATGTTTTACAAACTAATGTAAACTTTTAAAAGCAAGTGCATTTATGACGTATTTAGTAATTGTATGCAAATCAAATTTCAAATTGTTTATATTTTGTTCATTACAGATGTCTAAGCTAACAACTAATATACAATTCCATAGTGAAAGGCATGCATAATTTGGTACAAACAAATTTGGTGCAAGGCTATGAGATCTGAACTATTCTACTTTTTTTTGAGATATGACAAATCCAGGTGGTTTAGTTTTTTAAAATTCTAACAATTGGAGCTAGATTTGAATTATAAGCTGTCTATCCGAAAATATATGGCAATTATTCTTCATTCTACTACACAGAGGTACATTTTTTTAAAATTCTTAGTAAAATTGTAAAATTCTTAGCCTCATTTGAAATCTGATTAATTTTTATAACTTTTTATTCAGTCAGTCGTTAGTAAAATGTAAGTAATTATGAATAAAACATATATTTACATAATGTTAAGGAATCAAATTTTAGGGAATTAGTGACATTGATTGTTAAAATTAATGAACACAATCCACCAATTAAAATGGTTAATAACACTTAGCCAAAATAAAAAAACATAGTTTTAACATAGTTATTCACCATCACATAAAAAGGAACTTACTAATAATACAAGCGAGGTCTACCCGAGTATGTATTGTGACAAAACAAAATAAAGCAACATAATTAGGAAAAATTTACAGAACACTACTGACGGTCAAAGCGGTATTCCATCGTGTGTGTGCTCGTGGTGTGGTGTGCGGAGTAGGTGGGGGGTCGTGTGGGGGAGTGCCAGTGCCGGTGCAGGGTGGTGGTGCTGTGTGTGTGCTCCACGTGCGTGTAGGCGGAGTCGGGGGTGTGCACGTCGTTGACGGTACACTTGTGCGTGCTGTGCGTGTGTGTGTGCGGGGTGCTGTGTGTGTGAGTGGCGAGGTGCACGTGGGTGGCGCGGTGCAGGCGGGTGCTGGTGCGCTGGCGGTGCGTGTGGGAGTACGCGGCGGTGGAGAGGTGCGGGGGCGGGGGGACGTAAGTACTCGCCTGCTTGTCGTGCGCGGGGTGGTGCGGCGGGTCCCAGGGCGCCAGGTGGTCGGGCGGCGGGGGCGGCGCGGGCGAGGGGGGCAGGTACTGCAGCGGCAGCGCGTGCATGAGGGACAGCGCGGCCGCCGTGGCGCCGTACCCTCCCGCGCCGCCCGCCTCCACGCCCACACCCACGCCCATACCGCTCATGTTCTATACACAAAACAAACGTTACGAATCCTTGCTCTTGAATATATGCTAAATGAACAAATAAATCTAAATCCTTCGTTTATGTCGTCTCTAGGTTACTGTTTACGAATTAGTGCAAGCGAATAAATAATGGTAACCAAAATAAAAAATCCTGCAAATGTAATACGAGAGCATATACCTGGAACCTCTCGTGGTCGGGCGCGGCGTGGTGCGGCAGCGGGTGGTGCGGGTGGCCGTGGGCCCAGTCGTCGGGCGTACTGAGCTTCCAGAGCCGCTCGGTGCCGATGGGCCGCAGCTTGCGCTCCTCCTCCTCTCCCCACGACCCCACGCCCACACCTCGCTCCATTACTCCCTGCTGATGTACTCAATTTTTAAATACTCTAATTTGTGACAACAATCATACGAATTTCACTCTTGATTTAACATTAAAAAGAACTAGTCCTTTGTTACCCGAAGGTGTAGGCAGTGGCTGTTAAGCCTCGTCTCGCCGTTATGTTTACGTCCCAAATGGAATAGGTGGCGAACCTATTGCCATACCGGGCACTACTAGTGTTTATCAAGACATAATCGAATGATATTCAGAAAAAAAAAATATATAGCATAACCCAAAAATCAATAATGTTTAGTAGCTCGTCGTAACTAAAACAACATTTTCATTTTATTACATCTGCTATTCTAAAAAGCTAAATTGAATAAAAATTTCATTGTTTGTTAGAGTTAAATGCATCAATGCATAAATCATGAATAAAACGGCTATTAATACGGCTGTAAAAGTGGTCGAAAACAACAGGAAAAAATAAAAATGAGATAATTTGTAAACTAGTTGGGACTTTTCGGACGTTAGGTATCCTATAGTAAAATTTTCAGCAATATGAGAAAAATATATAATACAAACCAATTAAATGAGGTGTAACTGGCACTACCTACAAAAACTAATAAAAATCCTCCTGGTATTGGTTGGTGTTGGACACACAATAGTGTAGACATGTGCAGTATATACCTGGTAGGCGTGCTGTGGCTGCGCGTGCGCCATGGGCTTGGGCGACTGGCTCATGGACTGCTGCTGGTACGACATGAGCAGCGCGCTCAGGTTGGACACACAATAGTGTAGACATGTGCAGTATATACCTGGTAGGCGTGCTGTGGCTGCGCGTGCGCCATGGGCTTGGGCGACTGGCTCATGGACTGCTGCTGGTACGACATGAGCAGCGCGCTCAGGTTGGACACACAATAGTGTAGACATGTGCAGTATATACCTGGTAGGCGTGCTGTGGCTGCGCGTGCGCCATGGGCTTGGGCGACTGGCTCATGGACTGCTGCTGGTACGACATGAGCAGCGCGCTCAGGTTGGACACACAATAGTGTAGACATGTGCAGTATATACCTGGTAGGCGTGCTGTGGCTGCGCGTGCGCCATGGGCTTGGGCGACTGGCTCATGGACTGCTGCTGGTACGACATGAGCAGCGCGCTCAGGTTGGACACACAATAGTGTAGACATGTGCAGTATATACCTGGTAGGCGTGCTGTGGCTGCGCGTGCGCCATGGGCTTGGGCGACTGGCTCATGGACTGCTGCTGGTACGACATGAGCAGCGCGCTCAGGTTGGACACACAATAGTGTAGACATGTGCAGTATATACCTGGTAGGCGTGCTGTGGCTGCGCGTGCGCCATGGGCTTGGGCGACTGGCTCATGGACTGCTGCTGGTACGACATGAGCAGCGCGCTCAGGTTGGACACACAATAGTGTAGACATGTGCAGTATATACCTGGTAGGCGTGCTGTGGCTGCGCGTGCGCCATGGGCTTGGGCGACTGGCTCATGGACTGCTGCTGGTACGACATGAGCAGCGCGCTCAGGTTGGACACACAATAGTGTAGACATGTGCAGTATATACCTGGTAGGCGTGCTGTGGCTGCGCGTGCGCCATGGGCTTGGGCGACTGGCTCATGGACTGCTGCTGGTACGACATGAGCAGCGCGCTCAGGTTGGACACACAATAGTGTAGACATGTGCAGTATATACCTGGTAGGCGTGCTGTGGCTGCGCGTGCGCCATGGGCTTGGGCGACTGGCTCATGGACTGCTGCTGGTACGACATGAGCAGCGCGCTCAGGTTGGACACACAATAGTGTAGACATGTGCAGTATATACCTGGTAGGCGTGCTGTGGCTGCGCGTGCGCCATGGGCTTGGGCGACTGGCTCATGGACTGCTGCTGGTACGACATGAGCAGCGCGCTCAGGTTGGACACACAATAGTGTAGACATGTGCAGTATATACCTGGTAGGCGTGCTGTGGCTGCGCGTGCGCCATGGGCTTGGGCGACTGGCTCATGGACTGCTGCTGGTACGACATGAGCAGCGCGCTCAGGTTGGACACACAATAGTGTAGACATGTGCAGTATATACCTGGTAGGCGTGCTGTGGCTGCGCGTGCGCCATGGGCTTGGGCGACTGGCTCATGGACTGCTGCTGGTACGACATGAGCAGCGCGCTCAGGTTGCCCGCACCCACGCCCGCGCCCGCGAATATCTGTGCGTACAGTGAGATTGCACGTGTTAGCAATTCATTTCGACTAAATTTGAGGTGAATTATGTCACCTTTTTTGTCATTATTACATAGTAGCTAACCCGGCGAACTTTGTTCCGAATCAAAAATATAATTACAGTGTTAATAATTTAGATGTTTAAGCTCTAAAAATTTCTCCTCACATCCTCTATCCAATGAAGAAAACTGCATCAAAATCCGTCGCGTAGTTTCAAAGATCTAAGCATATAAGTGGACATACAGCGGAAAGTAACTTTGTTTTATACTTATTAAAAGTAAAATATTTGAGCCAATTTGTAGAATCTAAATAAAAGCCATGAGCTATGGTCTAATTTAATTAACCAGATCTGGTAAAAATACCCAAATATTTTTATAATTAATTCTTATAAACAAATGTACCTGTGCATTGTGTTTCTGTTGCATTAGTGGATGTCTTTGCGCAAAGTCTGGAGCGCGTGGGTTCAGCCGCGACGAATGAGCCTCTACGCCAACGTAGCCCAGGCCCAAAGCCGCGGTGCCCATATTCACGCCACTCGACATTGATACTTGTTGCTGAAATACATTATACATACATGTCTACGCAACAGAAACATTCATTGTTTAAGTGATAATAGCAATTGAACATTTGTAGAAGTAAATATCTTTGACAGACTAGATTTTATGATAATATTTTTTTTTTTGATAAATAATGTTTTAATAGTGGAAAAATATTTTATACCGCATTTGTGTTCATTTTTATTATTATTATTTAATCATGCGCTAAAATTTAAAAAAAAAAATTAATTAAAAAAAATAGTTGTTCAATATAATTTCAACACGCAACTGTGGAACTGAAGGGGGAGAATATTTACCATTAGGTTGTGGCCATTTCGTGAATTATCTTGATAGATAGGGCCATTCCGTGAAAGACCGCTTAAATCCATAGCATTTATGTTGTTGCCTGGAAAAATATAGTTCGCATATATAAAACCAAAAATAACTTACATTTATTGGTCATATGAAACTCAGCATCTTCTATATGGGCACAAGGGTTTAGATAATATTTGCTATTATTTCAATAAATTCATATACCATGGTTCTAACACTGCACACGGTATATGGGCTAGTGCACAAATACCAACCTTGTAGGCAACAATAAAAACTAGTATCTTTTTTATGGTAATTAATATACCGGTGGGCAGTGAGCTTGTATAAATTGGTGGAAGAGTAATAAAGTGTAAATGGATATATAAACAGTGGTAGTTACCGATAGGCATCGGCTGGTGGTACTGCGTGTGCGTGGCGTGCTGCGGCGGGTAGGTGGGCGGGGGAGGGGGGGTGGAGCCGTGCGACGACGTGCGCGAGCAGGGGGAGCAGCCCCCCGGGCCTCCCGCGCCACCCCCGGGGCCTCCGCCGCGGTATCCGGGCGCCTTGCTGGCGTCCACCAGACACACCAACTGCAAGTGCATACATACTCGTACCATATGTTATAACGACTCTGTATTAGAGATTGTGATTTTAGGTATTCACCGGACCTGGTGCTGTATAATTCTTGTAAATCTTACGTAGCGGAACCAATTCAATGTTAAATTTTGTTACTTGACACTGAATCAATTTGGTTGTTTACAGTTACAATACAGCCTAACTTTTAAGATTTCACTATTTACTCCACCAGCATTAGTAAATCACACTTGTGTTAGTAACATAAGTATAGAGAACAACTTTTAGTGTATTAAAGATCAATTTAATGATATTTCTCTATTAGCGAATTTTGTCCACTCAAAATCTCTACATGACCATTCCATATGACCCATTATCTTATAGTATGTGATGTAGTCATGAAATTTTTTCGTTGTTTCGGTAAAACAATTGAATTCGTTCGATGGAAAATAATGTAAACGGTGTTGCTAGTCACTATTATTGAAGATCCTAGATCCAAAGGCTCGTCGTAAAATTATCGTCAACCTAATTAATAACGTTTCCCTTTGTTGCAACTGACACGTTTTGTCTGTACTTTATGCTACGTAATTAGTTTCTTATTTTAATAATATTTTCTAATAACGCTAACTAATATTACTTTTCCATCTATAAGTAAAATGAATATATTCTGTACGAGTATATATGATTGATTTAAAGATGACTTTTGGCGGGAATGTAAAAGAGATAGAGAGAATGTAGAATTTCAATGGATATTATTGAATTAATATCGTGGCGTTTATTTAATAAGGGTTCGCAGGTATGTGTGTGCAAATGTGAAAAATGTTATACCTGCCACTGCTTGGCAAATTATCTGAGCTATTAAAATTATATTTTTTAACTCTAGTACAATAATAGTGTCATTGTTTAGATGTAAGTTGAATTAGTTTTTGTATTTAATCAGGACAAAATGTAGCAACGCTGCGTGAGCGATCTGCGAGACGATGGAGAGATGGAGGGCTGGAGGGATGGAGGGATGGAGGGATGGAGGGCGACGCGCACCTGCGGCGGCGGGTCGGCGGCGTGCTGCGCGTCGCCGGCGGCGCCCCACGCGCCCGCCGCCGACAGGTCCTTGAACAGCGAGTACTCCTGCGCGCTGCCGCCGCTGCCTCCGCTGCCGCCGCTCGACTGCACCACGCAAGAACAATTACACGACTCGTTAAGTTACCTATTTATAAGGTACTACGGCAACTGAAATATCACTGCAGCTAAATGGAGAATGTCTGTATATATTTTTACTTATTATCAGGTTGTGAGACAATAGGGGCCATCCATTATTCACGTAACATTAATAATAAAAATCACGAAATATCACGAGGGGGCTGGGGGTGTAGTAAGATATCACGTGTATTTATTTTTTCCACCTTATTATTAGGATAAAATAGATTGGTGTGAGCCCAGAATCGATCCCATGACTTTCTGATTCAGAAGCAGGCCGCTCGAGATTGGTGATGAATTAAAAATAATACTCTAAAAACTTTAGGATTCTTTGTATACACTACAAATACACGTGATGTTAGTTAGGGGGAGGGGTTAGTTCTAAATGTCACCACGTAATCACCATGGGGTGGGGGAGGGGGGTTAAAAAAAGTAATGAAAAAAACATCACGTGATTAATGGACGGCCCCTTAGAGCGTTATAAAATACAATAGATAAATGATGATGATGATCAACATTTCAACACTTACTTGAGGTGTAGTATTAATATGTAAAGCTGCTGTTGTGTTCGAAGTATTGTCCTCGTTAGCACTCCAAGAACTTGAATTATCAGGACTCAGCTGAAATAGAAAAAGTAATATTACAACGCGTTTCTTTCGTATTTTTTTTATTTAACGTGTTTATTCCTTAATAATACTAAATCAATGTGGTTTTTATATAATCGAAAAAGAAACCCAGTTTGAAAAACCTATTTAGTTCGAAAAATTGTTTTATATTATTTATATTAGTCGCTGTACTAAGTACTCAAACTAAATATTAATTTATTCCATTATTATTTTTTTGTTTTTAATTTAAAATAATATAGATTTTATTTGAAGTAAAACTTAAGTAAACGCATTTTTACCTGCATAGTGCGTTCAGGTAAACGGTGCATTTTAGTTTCATCCTCAATAGTGAGCGGTATTGGCGGTGCCGCGGGGGGCGCGGCGGGGGTCACGGCCGGGGGCGAGGGGTCGCGCGCACTCTTCAGCGGCGACGACACGCTCGCCGCGCCGGCCGACCTCGGACTGGCGCCGCCCGCTGGCGTCTAACATGAAACATTAATAATACCGATGATGAGCAATCATTACATAGTATAAAATAAAGTCACTTTCCGCTGTCTTATCCTGCCTTATCTGCTTATATCTTTAAAACTACGTAACGGATTTTGATGCGGTTTTTTTAATAGTTACCTAGAGGGTGTTAACGGGGTGGTTTTGATCTATAATTCAAATATGATGTAAAGAAAAAATGATAATTTTCGAGATTTAGCACTTTAATTACAAACGCTGGCTGAACCTTCAGTGATAGAACGAAACAATATTCTACATTATTAAACACCTTCAGAAAGTTTATAAAAAAGTCCGCGAGGGCATATCTCTATCTATCTATCTATGAAAATTTTTATTTTTTTACTTTTTTACGAATTTACGAAGCGATTTTAAACATTACAGCATTAATTTTCATTCAAATATGTATCTTAAATAGATTGTGCTTTTAATATAAATCAATATGGCCCTTTATAACAAGTAATTTAAACGTATATTTACGAAGATATTACAGTATTAACATGGCGGGACATAGCAGTTGCGTTTCGCGCCAAAACGCGTGCCGATAAATAGCTCGTGCTAAAGGTTGGACTTTATAAGATCCAAATTTTACTCATTTATTACTTTTGATGCAGGACAAAGTTCGCCTAGTCAGTCGCAAAGTTCAGCTTAGTTATATTAATATAATATTGTAATATCCAGGTGATTAGTTCGTTTACATATATTAATGAATGGTACCTGAAGTGCGAGTCGCGGCTTGGCGGCGTCCACCGCGGGCGCGGCGGGAGCGGGCGCGGGGGCGGGGGCGGCGGGCGCGGAGGCGGAGGGCGCGGGCGCGGCGGTGAGCTTGGCGGCGAACGTGTGCGGCCGCGCGCCCAGCGCCCCGAGCGCCCCGAGCGCCCCCAGCGCGCCGGGGTACAGCGCGCCGCCCGCCGGCTTGCTGGCCGCCGCAGCCAGCACGCTTGTCGCGCTGGCCGCACGCTTATCGCTGGCTGTCGTCGTCACTGCGGGAACACGATTAATATTTATCACTTCACGTTTGGTAGATTCTAAAGCGGCCGATTGAAAGTATACTTTTTCGAATAAAATTATTGCAGTTAAAATAAGCAAAAATTATTAGGTCGTCAAAATGAATATATATAAAATGAAAACTGTATAAAATAAATATGGTGTACTGACTGTGCGCGTGCAGACGCGGCTGTGCGGGGCGCGGCGCGGGGGCGTGCTGCTTGGGCGCGGCGCGCGGGGCGGGGGCGGGGCGGCTGCTGGCCGTGCTGCTGGTGCTGCTGCTGCTGGACCCCACCTGCACACCACACGACACAACATTCAATATGATCATGTATTCTGTTCACTATTATTACAAATTAGCATTATTATGTAATAAACATAAAAAATTAACCTGCTAAAATTCATTTAATAAAAATAATAGTAGCGTTTTAGCAAAATACATAACTAAAAGCACGATATTGTCATACATACATAACTTCACGCAAAATCCCTTGCGGGGTAACCAGAACGATATGTTATAGTAACGTTTATATGTAAAATCTATAATCACCTTGGGTGGCGGCTGCTTAGGCGGTTTGGGCTGCAGCGGCAGCGGCTGGGGCGGCGGCTTGGCCAGCGCGCGCGGCAGCAGAGCCGCCACGTCGGCCTCGGGGTCGCGGATCATGGCCGCGATCAGCATGCCGGCCTGCTTGGTCGCCTCGGCCGAGCCCCTGTCACACGCGCGGCGTTACTACACATGTCGCAACAGTTCACTCACAATGCTATCGAACAGAGGTCGGGACACCAACTTGATAGTGATGATGCGTTCGCCCTGGCCCTTGGTCTGCTTGTCGACCTCGATGTGCGCGCCCGTGGCCGAGCGGATCGCGTTGATGTTGGTCCCGGCGCGGCCGATCACACGCGAGATCGCATGCGATGCCACACATACCTTCTTACAACTGAAATTAACAATGTAAAATAGATTTCTCAGTAAAGTAAGTCTACAACGAGTCTTGTCGCTGCTAAAGGGAAGCGAATGCAACTCACCCAGGTTCTACGGCAGAGAGAGTTTGCACGCTGGACTTGCGTACGACTTCCTTCCATCCCTCCTCGCGTCTGCCGCCGACACATCCCTTAGGCGACGTGTTCTTGCCTTCAATTTCCCATCTACAAAAGTTACACATAATAAAATTATATTTACAAAATAGCCACAAATATTCATACATTTATTTCTGGTTGAGTCAAATCGTTGAGTTCAACGATGAGCAGGACTCATAAGTACTAAAAGTTAAAAGGCGTAGTAGCACAAAGTTCAACAAATACTTCGCCACACCAATTACGTCAAAACATTTATGAATTCATATAAAGTCAACAATTAAATTTAGACGATTCCTACATCCTATTATATGTAAATAATTCCTATATCCTAACTATATGATGATGATGATATAAAGTATTGTGGAAACATTGATAGTAGTACTGCAAGCCCAGACATAGTATGAATGATGAATAATTTAGAAATGATAATCTTATTGAGTTTCCATGCATAAAACAGAGTCTACGTCAAGGCTAATAGATACTCCATTTTCAAACGGATTTTCTAGTTTACTAGGAACTCAAAATTTTACACAAATTCAAATATGTGTAATGTTACATTTAGTGGTAGAGTCAAGCAGTTCGCTGCATGAATGGGCCGGCTCGATCGGTGAAATATCACGACGTCTCAGAAAATCGACGTAAAGTGGCTCATGCCGGGTTTCGTTCGGTGAGAGAGGTACCCGGAGGCCCACCTCCCCTTCCCTATCCCTCAAAGGTCGACAACGCAACAGCAACACTATATGTGTTGCTGGTGTCCATGAGCGGCGTTGGTTGCTTACTATCCGGTGACACGCCTGCACGTTTGCCCTCCTATCACATAAAAAAAATGTAACATTTGCCCTGAGCAAAAAATATTCCTCACACCAAAACTTTACAACGACAATACTGATAAAATAATGGTGTAATTATATGGATCACTAACAAAGAGACTGCTGCGCAAAGGATCACAGGCAAGAGCTGACCATACTCCAATCAATAAAACATGTTGACAATTTCACAGCTAAGGACTAAAATTAACAAAAACGCAATAGGTACGTTAACAGAGATAATACAAATATTTTTTTTACTAAATACATATATAGAATGTAAATTCAGATAGAATATGTTCTTCATTTACAATGTTAAACTGTTACTCCAATTTTAGTTTAGTAGAGTTATTGAGTTAGAAGCTAATAAAAAGAGACGCAACACAAGACTGATTGAACAATAACAGACAAGCAACTATAGAGACAATAAAGACATAACTAAATTTATCCAATAACAAAAGAGTTGGACATTTAAATTAAGCCGAGTACATAAACACTTCAAACTTCAAGCTGGTAAAAACATGTAATGCATGAGTTGCAATCACAACACTGACAGTGATGACAAATACCTTACAGAAGTAATGGGGGAAAATGGGAATCAGAAAATATTTTCTTTCCACAAGAGTGTAACACTACATGGATCTAGCAAAATTATAAAAAAAAAGTCTGAACGAAACAACGTCCACGGATGCCACAGCTATAATAAATGGTGAGGATGAAATAAAATTGCCACTGATGTGAACCTAAAGTATATATATGATGGAGCGATGGAGCGCGATATTACAATGACGGGTCCAACTTACTGATGGGCGTGTTGAGTCTTTTTATTTTTTTCACTCGTATCAATATCGTCCTTGTCCATATTGAGCCTACTGGACTCGAACACTTGACTCTTTCTAGAGTTATTCCCATATTTGCTAACATTCTGTACTGTAATGCTCTTAGGGATATCCTCTTCGGGTTTTCTGGAAGAATAATATTATCTTTAACAGGGTGTCCATGTCAGATTTATACTGTTGTGAGGTGATGATGATGATAATACGATGTTTCTCGGGATTTTAGAGTACATATCAGTATTGGCTAGGAGAAACCAGCACTAAAATGTAACAACGTTTTCCCTGTTCAGTATTTTCGAGACTCTTTCAATTTCATCATTTCTGTTATCAACTCCCATGACTTTTTTTATTCTCAAAACTAATGGACACCCTGTTCTGTTACGCAATACGAGATTTTAGAAAAGATATTGTCATCTACAACACTTTTCAATCATCCATTAATAAAATTAATATTATCAAGCATTAACACTAAATTTTCATGATGTATCTGTTAGGAGACATGCACTTAATTTGGTACAGGCATACTGAATTAGATAAATCACTTGTTATCTAAAGCTTAGAATATTCATCTAAAAATTAGGATATTATGACAATCAAAACATCTACTATATCAATCAATCCATCTCATTAATTCAACAATACACACAATGACAAGTGCATCACATATTAATAACACTAAATCCAGTGTGAAAAATCTTTTTCTATTTCCTAAATTAATAAAACATATTCATATAAAATATGTTTATGCATAACATCATAATAATATTGTCTAGTTATTAGTTATTCAATACAGAATCACTGCATATTTGACCTGGAGAACTTAGTATCACAGCATACTTTGTAGATCTTTTAATTCCTGGGCTTTTATTTATCATAATATGAATCACTCTATAGCTGCAATAGTTTGGAAGAGATAAGCAAACAAACACGCATAACTGTACAACAGCTGTTTTTACAAGTCCATAAATTCGACGATACCTATCAAAAATCCGTATAGATGTAGAGCCGCAGTAGGGTAGAGATTGAAAAGGCAATTTTTTTTTACCATATCAATTCACTTTTCAAACGAGTGAAAAGTACACATGTTGTCCAGTCATAAGATAACCTTAAATTCCAGTAAAGTGCTATTACTGGGTTATTGCTCGAGGGCATCGATTTATGACATATGATTCCTTTACAACCTCCAAAAGCCTAATAAATAAAATGATGAACTAACTTGTCCTTTTTATCAACAGATCTTCTTTCAGGCTGAGGGGCCGGTGGCTTGACAGGAGTGGCTGGTGGTGAGCTCGGTGCCACATTTTCTTTCTCTTGCTTCTTATCAGGTTTAGGTGTACTATCTTTGTCTTGTTTAGTTTCTATTTTATTTGATTTGCTCTGCCAATACGAATAATCAAATTTTAACAACTAAATAGCCAATAGCCATAAATATACGCATCACTCTTACAAAATAATGAAAAATGTAGTCATTGTATCAATTGATGATTGTTCAATGATATGTTTATTTTAGATTTATTTATTTACTTCCTCATTAAAAAAATAAATTAATAATAAATTATATATTTTCGGTGGTCTGGACGTTGAGCCCTCCCCTGCTAAATTTCAGGCTTCTGAGCTTTTTGAGTCTCAGATTCAAATCCTGGCTCACATCAATGTCTTTTCGGAAGTTACCATTAATTGTGATAAATATTGATGACTGACAAAATCATAACCAATGTAGAGAAACTCGTAAGGGTAACAATTGGGCGAGAGGCCGAGGTAACTACAGATAGCAAAAGGCAAAAATAAAATAAAAACTATATTCAGTTATTCACCTTATCCGGTTGTTTCTTTACCGTTGGCGCCGAGGGAGGTGGGGAAGCCTTCTCTTCTTTTTTCTTCTTTTTCGATTTAGCGTTCTGAACTGGAGGTGCTTTTACATCAGATGATGAACAGGAACCCTACAAAAAGCAATGGTAGATGAGATATTGATCTCATGACACGTGAATTATTAATTGTTGGTTAATAGTACAGAAATACGAGTACAGAACTCCGAACGGTATAGGATTTTCGATTGTGTTAATTTAACGTGTTGTGGAGGAAGGTGATGTTAAGAGCCTCAAAAACCGACGCGCGTGCATGAAAAGAGTTATGAAAGTCAACGAAGCGAGTGAGGCGTGTAAGAATCGTGCCCCATGGCGCTCTGTTCTCTCTGCCTACCCCGCAAGGGATTTGGCGTGAAGTTAAGTATGTATGTTAATTCAATATACACAATCATAAACTGAAATCTTAGTTCTCTTTCATGTCACTGGATGCGCTAGAATTTCGGACGCACCGATGATTACGTTCGTACGTACGATTATTATTACATAGTATAAAACAAAGTCACTTTTCACTGTCTGCCCCCTTATATGCTTATTTATATCTTTAAAACTACGCAACGGATTTTGATGCGGTTTTTTTTTTAATACATAGAGGGTGTCAACGGGGTGGTTTTATCTATAATTTAAATATAGTGTAGTAAAAAACACTGTTAATTTTCAAGCTTTAGAACTTTAATCGCAAACGCTGCCTGAAGCCTAAGTGCTAAATCAAAACAATGTACTACATTGTTACACACCTTCAAAAGATCTACAAAAAAGTCCGCGATGGCATATGTCTATCTCTTAGGGATAAACCACAATGACCAATTTTATTTCTTACCTTTTTACGTAAAATAATGGCTTATTTACAAAGCGATTTTCAACATAAGAGCATTAATTTTCGTACAGATGTGTCTTATATAGATTGTGCTTTTAATATAAATCAATATTGTCCTTTACAGCATGAAATCTAAACGAATATTTACGAAGATATTACAGTATTAACATAGCAGGACATAGCAGTTGTGACACGTGCCGATAAATATACCAAATTGAACTTTTTAATATCCCAATTTTACGCATTTATTACTTTTGATGCGGAACAAAGTTCGCCGGATCATCTAGTTATTAATAAATGCAGCGTTAAAAAGATGAAAATTCAAGTGTTTTTCGAAGGATGGCGCCCTCTATGGGCGAGGGTTTTCCCCTGAATGGAGACCATGCGTTCAACAATGCGTTCGGAATCCTGTGTATGTATCTACACTTGTGGTTGGCGAGTACCTGCGAGTTGGCGTCGATGCCGGAGTCGCCCTCCTCCTTGGCGGCGGGCTCGTCGTCGGGCTCGCCGCCCTCGGAGCAGTCGCCGAGCGCCTTGTCGCAGTACAGCGTGTTCTTGTCGTTCTCCGCCTGTAACTTGCGTCTCTCCTCCTGACATTGCGGAAATTTCACATTTTACCGTCTCACTCATCTCTTTCGGAAATATCATTTCTTTATATTGCTCCTCAAAAAACCCAATAAACAGTTTAGTAATAAAAAAACTAGTATAAGTCTGAAAGAAAATGTTTTGACTTTTAAGTCTTTCAATACAAAATATCTCATTGTTAGTGACTACAAAGACAGTGATTTCAAAATAGATATAAATACCCAAGTACCGAGAATGTAAATAGAAAAAAATAATTATTGTTATCTCTGTAGTGTTAATTAATCGCAAGGTACCTTCTTTTCCATCTTCTTTTTCTTCTTCCTCTCGCGGCGGCGCGCGGCTGCCTGTCGGCGGCTCTCCTCCCGGCAGCGCTCTGCATCCAGCTCCTCCAGCAGGATGGTGGCGTTCTGGTTGGCGCGCGCGGCCTGAGTCTCCTTGGCGGCGCGGATGGCTCGTACGCACTCCTGGCACTTCTCCAGCACCTCTTTATCTGAGATGGTGCAGATGTACCTGACACACACATACACTTCAGATAATCCACGAAATGAGCTCCTAATACAATTTTGTCAACATTTCATAAGCATAAAAACAACGTTCGCAGAACATATTGTGTGTACTGTCTAATATTATGTGATCATGATTAATTTTTTGTTCAATTGGGGTACAAAAAGGACTTCTCTTAATATTGCATACCCCCAAATCTTATAACTCTCTACACTGTAGAGAGTATTGTTTTTATCATATACATTGTGTTACTTACTCGTTTATACATACAAACACGCCTTTTTCCCATGGGGATAGGCAGAGACCAATTCTTTGTATTTGCTAGGATCCTCACATACATTTCTTGCTTCCTCCACTCTCATTATTGGTTTCATACACACTTATCGGTTGTAGCCACTCTTGACCTGATCTCTCACCAACATATCATTGATTTGATCGTAACCTAGGTCGACCTTTACCGGTTCGCCCTTTCACACTTGTCTTATCGTCGTTGTCGTTTAGTCAGTCTTCTTTCTTATCCGTTTATATATTTTGAGAATATGTTTGCATAAGACATAATTATTACAATAATTACCTGGTCATCTCTTGGTCAGAAGGGAATTGAGTAACCACGCCAACCATCCATTTGACTACTTTTGTATGGCCCTTACGAAAGGCGGCCATCAAACAAGATACCTGGAAAAATAATATAATTTTAAGTAATTTAAGGTTTCAATTGAAACATTCGACCGTATAAAGAACACACACAACAGTAGATATAAAGCGCGAGTGAGCGGTTCTCACTTTTCTATTGTCCTGCGAGTCGATGTCGGCGTTGGCGGCGTACAGCATCTCGACGACGGCGAGGTGGCCGCCGTTGGCCGCCAGCCACAGCGGCGAGTTGCCCTTCTTGTTCTTGACCTCGACCTGCGCGCGGCGCTGCAGCAGCAGCTCCACGAACTTGGTGTGGCCCTTGTCGGCCGCGATGGTGAGCGCCGTGTCGCGCGACGACGGCACGGGCGGCGCGTTGACGTCGGCGCCCTTGTCCAGCAGCACGCGGCCCACCTCCACGTAGCCGCCGCTGGCCGCCTCCATGAGCGGCGTCAGCCCCGTCTTGGCGCGGTGCTCCACGTTGGCCTTGCGGTCCAGCAGCAGGCTCACCACCTCGTGCCGCCCTTGGAAGCACGCGAGGGTCAGCGCGGTGTTCCGGTTCGTCTCTATCTGCGCGTTGATGTCCGAGCCGCAGTCCAGCAGCAGTCTCACGGCGGCCGTGTGACCGTTCATGGCCGCTAACATCAGGGGGGAGATGCCCAGCTTGGAACCGGTGCGGGAATTGATTTCGGCCTGCGTTATTAGAAAAAGGGCGATCAGAATAAGGTATCTCGGCGTGTGTGCGCGCCAGCCGGCCGCTCGTCACCTGGTGCGTGAGCAGCAGCCGGATGATGTTGACGTAGCCGCCCGACGCCGCCAGCGACAGCGGCGTGTAGTCGGACACGTTCCGGTGCTCCTTGTTGGCGCCGCGGCTGAGGATGAGCTCCACCACCTCGTAGCGGCCGCCGCTGCACGCCAGCGACAGGGGCGTGTCCTTGGTGCGCTCCGACTGCGCCTCGATGTCGGCGCCGTGGTTCAACAAGATCTCTACGATCTTCTCGTGCCCCGCAGTCGCCGCCAGTATCAGCGGAGTGAAGCCCTATATAACACGACGATCGTGATTGTGGAATATTTATATATGAATCACTTTCTATTATGAGTATATCAAATTACTAGTGACTTTTTAGCAAAATACAATATCGTATTTCTTTTTCATGTAGAGAAATACTTAAACAAGTATTGTCCAAGTCTCCAGGAAGTTATGTCGCCACAGAGAACAAATGACAGATTAAAGTAAGGCGGTACCTTCTTGTCCCGGTGCTCGATGTCGGCGCCGCGCGACAGCAGCAGGTCCACCAGGTCCTCGTGCCCCCCGGCGCAGGCCAGCGTGAGCGCGGTGTCGTGGTTGGAGTCGGTCTCGCCGTCCACGTCCATGGCGCAGTAGGCGCCGGGCGCGGGCTGCGCCGGCGCCGCGCCCCCCGCCGCGCCGCCCGCCCCGCGCGCGCCCCGCCCGCCGCCCGCCGCGCGCGTCTGGGAACAGGACGACCGCCGCATGAGTCTCTCTCTCGCTCCACGCGCACGCTGCCCATAGCATCAACACCGACCTTTACCTTCTTCTTGGACGTAGGGTTGGAGTGGTGCGCTTGCTCTCTCTTGAAGTGCGGCTGCGGCTGGGGTTGCGGTTGCGGCTGGTGAGGGTGCGGGTGTGGATGTGGCGGCTGCGCCACACCAGGATGCGGAGGTGCGAACGTCGCCGCTCTATGAGAATCGATTATCGATGTTTAAACGAGTCGAGTTTTACGAGAGTATTTAAACAACAAAAGTATTCAAAATTATTATTACGATTAAAAGTCCAATTAATAAAATGTGTGAGGCAATTCTAGTGTAATTATGTAAATAATAAATTGAAAACATGATATAAATGTATCTCTCTCTAGATAAACAGTCCTGATTATTTTTAATCAATTATTATTTTTAATTTATTCAGGTTGCGAAAGCGAGAAACAATTTTATTAGTATATTTTGACCCTTAAAAATCCACGCACGTGCATCAAAAGAGTTATGGAAGTCAAAGAAGCGAGTGAGGCATGTAAGAATCTTGTCTTATGGCGCTCTATTCTCTCTGACTGCCTCACAAGGGATTTGGCGTGAAGTTACATATTATTATGTATGTATTAGTCTGTATGTTCTTTGTGTATTTATATGATTTCTAAATTAATGTAAATGACGTACCTATAGTCCTCATAGGACACATTGGGTGGCGTATTTCTATTAGTGAACCGTGGTTTGAGATCGGGCTGTTGGTGAGTGAGGGGTGCGAGGGGCGCGGCCGACAGTGCGGGGAGGCAAGGCTCTTCCTCCCCTCCCGCCTCCAGCGCGGGAGACGTCATGCGGACACGACACTGGCAACTGCTACCCGTCTGGATATGGAATCAAATGAATTTATATCTCCTGTAAGTTATCGTGAATCGACCGACATAACGCTCCATCATTGGACTCAGAATTCCTATGTACCTACTCGTGTTGGGACTTTAAAAACCACAAAGTGTATATATATTTGCAGAGCGACGAATTTTTTCATATTCGTCAATTTAGCATAACGGTATCAATTATTATATAATGATTAGAACGGTAAAACTAGAGTCCATCTTTTGTTTAAATCGTAATAAAACATATATAAATCGAGCCACGCATGACTCGCCCGTGGAGCACGCACCGGCAGCTCGTGGTGATGGTGATGGTGGTGGAGAAGGTCGTGGCGGGGCGGCCAGTCGGCCGTGAGCGCCGCCTCCAGCAGCCGCCGCGCTTGCCCGTCGTCCTCGAAGTCCACGCCCGCCAACAGGTCTTCCTCGCACTTGGAGGTCAGGATCTCGTGCGACTTCTGCTGCATGACCTGCGGCACGAGCGAGCGGGTGAGCGGGCGGCGCGGGTGTGGGTGGCGTGGGGTGGTGTGGGGGGTGTGGGGGGGGTGGTGTGGGGTGGTGTGGGGTGCAGACCTGCAGCACGAGCGTGCGCAACTCGTGCGGCGGCAGCGCCACCAGCGACGGCACCTCGCGCTGCAGGTAGGCCAGCACGGCGCCCAGCTCGCGCGCCTCCACGCCCTCCCCGCCCTCCGCCGCCTGCGCACACACAAGCAGCGCCCGCTCTCAACTGCTCTGATTACCGCGACCGATCTATACCAGCTATATGGATGTTACCTGCTGTTGTAACTCCTGCGCGTACTGCTGCTGCTGTTGTTGCAACTGCTGTTGGTGCAACTGTTGCTGCTGCAGCTGCTGTTGCTGTAGTTGCTGCTGTTGTTGCAGTTGGTGGTGCTGGTGTTGTTTGCTCTGTTGTTGAGCCTGCTGTTGTTGTAGTTGCTGAACCTGTTGTTGTTGTAGTTGTTGCTGTACTTGTTGTTGCTGCTGAGCTGCTATTTGTTGATACTGCACTTGCTGTAGTTCTTGCAGTTGATGCTACAATTTTTAAACAAAATGTGACATTAATAACTATTCATTCATACAATGAAATACAAATTTTATTGCAATTTGTATAATGAATCAAACGCCCGTACCACCCAACATTGGAGACCACACATACACGCCAAGATAATTGTCTAGTCCCAAATATGATAGTACTCTTCTTAATGATCGAAATTTATCAAATTTTGCTGCCAAAAAAATGTTTATACGTAAATTTAATCCTAAATTATAATAAGTTGGAATGTTGAATGACCAGACCGTAAAAATACTATATGAAACGAAAGGTAAGTTAGTCTACCTAAGGTCAAATCTTTTAGTCATCTTTTACGACACTGGCGACACGAGATGCAGTGGCACTGTTCTCTGGAGTGGTGCCACACGCAAGATACGCTGGGCGAAGGAAAAAAAACTTGATTCTGATATATCCCCGAGTGTAAATGAACTAGAACTGACTGCTATACATAGAAAAATCCAAAATCAACCACTTTACTGCATTAATGAAGAAGACTGTAGGAAACACAGTTCCCTAAATAATATATGTGGTCTTGACTAGGAGTTAAAAGCTCAAGTCTTTCTAATAATATTAGAAACATGTAACGTTTAATAATGTTTATAAGATGAGTATCAGTTGAAGACTTATAAATATGGCTTCTGTGCTACCAGACATTTGAATTACATGATAGCTTCTAAGTACAAAATTATATTTTTCATATCAATACTAATTTCCTGTCTCTATCCTATATTTAAGTTCTTATATACCATGATGATGAAAGAGTATTAGTGACAACCAGTTCAACATTTACAATATCTACAATACTATACCAAATAACAAAGATCTATTGGTGATTTTTTTTTATATTGTATACAAGTTGACATAAACTTCCCTTTAATAATTCGAGTGGTTTAGAGGCATTGGTCAGTCATCAAATTAAACCACGATCAATCCTGAGGAGTTGCTTGTGCTATAAGGATTGATTGCTTGTGGATCGAACTAGTCAAAATGTAAACTATCGATAATACCAGAAATCGTTAAAAGGGAAATTTACGAATAGATAATTAAACAACAAATTTGAAAATTATATATCGACATTAGTATGATATACGCGTGTTGTAATAATGTAATGATTAATGATCTATTGTCTATTTATCATTATGTACTACTATGTATTTATTGTTTTATTCATGACGACAATTACCGCGACCACTCCCACTTCACCGATGTGCTGGCCGAGACGTTGCAACGCATCTAGTAGTAGAAACTTGCACCCAAACTTGGTGCATTTGCGTGATAACTTCGCACGGGGACGTACTTTCGTTTGACTGTTCTATAAACGACTAATCGTTATCGCTATCTAACCATCATAGACAAATTACCTTTCGTAAAAAGCTAATTTCTGAATACATAATTATATTCCTTTATACATACTAAAGCCCAATTAGAACATCCTATATATATGGGGTTAAATTAGTATCCAGTCATGATTCGTATTTCCTATCTTCTATAGAGATGAGTTTCTTCGTGACAAATTAATTTCCGAAATTAATCTTGACTAATGATCAAGATTTTTTCTACAATATAAACCTATACGCTTTGTAGCAAATATTTAATTTTACCAGGTCAAACCACACACCTAAGTTAAAATAGATAAAAAAATCCAAATATTATTAAAGATCAAATTCGAGCATCGTCCCTTGCTATGGCTGCACATACTATATGAACTGACCTGATTAAAGTTAGGCGGTAGTTGCTGCACTGGGAACAATGGTTGAGGCGGCGGGTACGGTGGTGTCGTTGGGGACGGGTGGACCGTGTTCACACCTGCACAACAATACCATCATATAGTGAAATTAGCTATGTCCGTAACTTTCCCTGTAAGGAATTTTATAAAAATGAATAAAATTTTATATGGTCTGTATTACCGAGAGAAACAGACACTCCATATTTGCTTACATTTTAACGTGGAGTACGTTCACGCAATTATGTTAGGCGATTTCATCACACATAACTCCTGAGAATGGGATGAAAGAGCAGGCAATGTTGAGTGATAGTGTCAGATATAGATCGTTAATGACTCTATACATTTAATGTAAACTTGTGACATGATAAATACAAGTAGACTTGCCTTGAGCGCAGAACTGGAGGTCCAAGGCTTGGAGCGCCGACGTGGCGAGCGTCGGCGGCCCTTTACAATAACATTACCGTTAATTTTTTTACATTTTCTTGAGTAGCCAGCCACTAATAAATTATTTGGTGTGGCGGAGGTATTTCAATTTAGTTTCTTTCAAATCATCATCATCAGCCTAGGTCTGTCCACTGCTGAACGTAGGCCTCCCCCTTAGCACGCCATAACTCCCGGTCCTGTGCCGCTAGCATCCAATGAGTCCCAGCGGTTCTCACTAAGTCGTCGGTCCACCTAGTGGGAGGACGGCCTACGCTGCGCAGTCCAGTCCGTGGTCGCCACTCGAGAACCTTCTTTCCCCATCGATCGTCGGTTCTTCGAGCGATGTGGCCTGCCCACCTCCACTTCAGCGTGCTAACTTTACGGGCTATGTCAGTTACTCCCGTACGTCTACGGATCTCCGTATTTCGGATTTTATCTCGTAGAGAGATGCCGAGCATAGCCCGCTCCATAGCACGCTGAGCGACCTTGAGTTTCCTGATGAGGCCAGCATTTAAAGACCACGTCTCTGTTCCGTAGGTCATCGCTGGCAACACACACTGGTCATAGACCTTGGTTTTTAGGCACTGAGGTATTTTGGACGAGAAGATATCCCTAAGCTTCCCGAACGCTGCCCAGCCGAGTTGGATCCGTCGGTTAACCTCTTTCTCAAAGTTGGCTCTACCTAGTTGAATAGTTTGTCCTAGGTAAACATAGTGATCGACAACTTCGAGGATCGTATCGCCAACAGTTACCGGTACTTGAATAACATGGCTATTGGACATGACTTTGGTCTTGTCCATGTTCATTCGTAGACCCACTTGTTGGGATACCTTGTTTAGGTCCTCGAGCATTGCACTAAGGCTCTCCAGCGATTCTGCCATGACTACAATATCGTCGGCAAAACGAAGGTGAGTGATGTATTCGCCGTTGATGTTGATGCCTAGCCCGGTCCAGTCTAGGAGCTTGAAGACGTCTTCCAATGCAGAGGTGAACAGCTTCGGAGATATAACGTCTCCTTGTCTGACACCCTTCTGCAGTGGAATAGCCCGTGTACTCCCATCATGGACTCGAACTGACATACTGGCGTTTCTATACAAGCACTTCAGCACTTCGATATACCGATAGTCGATTTGGCACCGCTGAAGAGACTGTAGTACTGCCCAAGTCTCGACGGAATCGAAGGCTTTCTCATAGTCCACAAATGCCAAACATAGAGGTCGATTGTATTCCTCGGTCTTCTCTATGATCTGGCGTAAAGTGTGGATGTGGTCTATGGTACTAAAGCCCCTTCGGAATCCGGCTTGTTCGGGAGGCTGGAAGTCATCGAGCCTGCACGAGAGTCGATTTGTATTTTGTCTTTCAAATAAGTTCACGATTTAAATAATATTTTAAACAATTAAGTATATTGTTCCTCAATTAACTTACTGCTTCGCCTATAAAATTATGCCGCCAAATTTATTAATATTTACCTGCAGGGTCCGGCAAGTCTAATAGAGTTCGGTCGATGTCTGGCAGGCAATCGACGCGTGGATCTCTCTGCAAGTCAAAAACAGTTTTGACGTCGTGAAACTAAAAGCAAATTTTATCGATTCCTCTTTAGGCGAAAATACTATGTTTACAGCGACAAAGATTTTATCTATGTATACATGTATCTATGTGTATGTAACAAAGCAGTCCGTGTGTGTGTCTCACCGTGTCGTCGATGTCGGGCGGCGGCGGCAGGTGGTGGTCGGAGTGCGGCGCCACGCGCGGCTTGCGCACGCACTTGTGCTTGGGCCCGTCCGCCCCGCCCCCCGCCGCGCCGCCCGCCCCCGGCGCAGGCCCCGCGCCAGGGCCCACCCCCGCGCCCGTCGCCGCCTTCTTGCGTCCGGCCACGCCCCGTTCTGTGGTATACATAACATTGTGACTTTTTATTTCTATAGGTTTTAACAATTAAAAACCAAATAAAAAGTACAAGGTAAATCTTAATATGAAAAAAAAAAACAATAATAAAATCCATATTCTTCTCCATTAGGCAAAACTATTTGCTGTTTAATTTGTTTTATCTGAACGCACAAGCGTGAGATAATAGTGCGTGTTTGTGTACGTACCGTCTAGGTAGACCTTGGTGAACTTGTTGGGCAGCTCGGTTGCAGGGTGAGGGTGCGGGTGGTGAGCGGGGGCGGCCGGCAGTAATGCGCGACCCGCCCCGGCCCCCGTACCGCCACCTGGTGCCGCCGCGTGGCTCAGCCCTAATGCTGCTGCTTGCGCGGCGCTCAGCCCTGTACTGTCCTCGGGACCCGTACTACCAGCCGATACTGACAACACAATACATACATTAACCATACCATACAAACAAAACAATGAACTAAAATAGTAGTAGTTACAAAATAAGTAGGTGTGCCCGTCCATACCTGTTCTGGGCAGCATGACGGAGTGCGGGAAGTCGAGCAACAGCTGCACGACGGCGGTGTGTCCGCCCTTGGCGGCCTCGATGAGCATGGTGGAGTTGTCCTTGAGCTTGCGGAAGGGGTCCGCGTCGCACGCCAGCAGGAACTTCACCACGTCCACGTGTCCGCCCGCGCACGCCAGCGACAGCGGCGTGTGGTCCCCCAGCGCCGTCATGCGGTTGACGTCGGCGCCCTGCGGGTGCGAAGGGCGGTGAGTGCGGGGCGGGGGTGTGACGTGAGGCGCTCGTGGCGAGGCGGTACCTTGCCGACGAGGAACTGCACGGTGCAGAGGTGGCCGGCGCGGCACGCCTTCATGAGGGGCGTGCGTCCCCCCTCACTCTCGTGCTCGAGCTGCGCGGCGGCCCGCAGCAGCAGCTCGGCGACGTCGGTGTGTCCGTTCTCGCAGGCGTAAGTGAGCGCCGTGTCGCCCGTTTGCGTCTGCGCGTTCACCTCCGCACCGGCGTTCAGCAGGTACCTGCCGCCGGACAGTTATCTTCGTTCAAATTATATTATTCAATTCGAAATACATTTAGCAGATATAAAAATGCGATGACAGACTTTGCAGACGTAAGACTCGCATTTGAATGTTAGATGGGCTCGATAGCTTAGGTTTGATATCGTTTATCTTATCGAGGTATACTGACCGGACGAGCTCGAGGTGACCCTCCTGTGAGGCCTCCATGAGCGGAGTGGAGGCCCCGAGTTCTGCGTCGGCGCCGGCCTTTATTAGGAAGTCCGCGACCTCGAGGAACCCGCCGCAACACGCAAGGGTCAACGCCGTCTCCTGTGTCTCCTCCGTCTGCGCGTTGATAGATGCCCCTTGGCCGAGTAATAGCGCCACCATTTCTTCGTGACCTATAACAACCGTTGGTTTTGTACACACTATAGCTATTGTGGTATCTTTGTTCTTTAACTGAGACGGTTTTTTTTATTTATTTTTATCTCTATGGACATAGATAATAATTCTATAAAAAATTTAAGTAGATGATTAAAATAAGTCAAATAGATTATCAGGGGATATTAGAATACAGTCCATACCTTCCCTGGCGGCCTCCATGAGCGGCGTGTACCCCTCGTCGTTGACCTCCTCGATGTTGGCGCCGCGCTCCAGCAGTAACATGGCCAGCTCCACGTGCCCGCCGCACGCTGCCAGGGTCAAGGGAGATTCGAAACTGTCTGTAGGCATGTTTACCTGCACAAAACCACATAACTCATACCAAACTTCAGATATACTGTATTAGATTTAGCTCCATCCTGTAATCCTATATTACGTGTGCAATAAAGTGTATATAAATAAATATACATATTATGGTGTATGTCTTAAAATAATAAAAAGATTGAATTTGAATTAATAAGGAGCACTTATTTTAAAACTGTAAATTTAATAGTATATTTAATAAATTGCGTGAATACCGTTCCAGAAAACTGAAAAAGAGAGAGAATGATTTCCAGATTTTTAAAAACAAAAAAGTATGTTACCTGTGCACCGGAGTCCAGTAATAGCCTGGCCACTTCGACATGGCCATCCATACTGGCTTCCATAAGTGCGGTGTGCATTTCGTCCGTCTTGTGCTCTCGATCTGCGCCCGCCGCGAGCAGGAACCGCACCATATCCAAGTGGCCCTTGTAGCACGCGAGGGTGAGTGCCGACTCCTTGAACTCGTTCGAGTGCGTGTTGATTCCCGCACCATGTTCAAGAAGGATTTTGGCCACACCCACGTGTCCTGCTGACGCCGCCTGCACAACGCAAAGCACACGTTATAAAACGGACTGTAGAAATGGATCTCTTTCTCAAAATATAGTAAATAACGGTTAAGTTAGTTAGTTAGTAAATCTGCGGAGTGACTCTCGCTGACCGCGTAGAAAACAAGGTTGTAAGGAAGGAAGTTGGTTTGGAAGAGAGTGTCGGTGTAAAAGTAAGAAAGGGCATGCTCCGATGGTTCGGACATGTAGAAAGAATGGATGACGCAAGACTGACTAAGCAGATATACAATGCAAAAGCGGACGGATGTAGGAGTCGAGGACGGCCAAGACACACATTCCAAGACCAAATAGAACGTGTTCTGGAGGAAGGGGATGTTAAGAGCCTCAAAAACCGACGCGCGTGCATGAAAAGAGTTATGAAAGTCAACGAAGCGAGTGAGGTGTGTAAGAATCGTGCCCTATGGCGCTCTGTTCTCTCTGCCTACCCCGCAAGGGATTTGGCGTGAAGTTATATATATATATATATTTAACGGTTAAAGAGCTTGAAATGCTCGGGATCCTTCATCATTAGCCTTTCGAAGTCTGCTGGACGTAGGCGTTTCATGGGGGAGCCATGGAACGCTATATCTGACGGTCCAGTGCCACTTGCATTTGTTGACTTCCTGTGCTTATTATTCAGTTGCCGGTCCTTTTAGCGAGGGAACGGCCATCTCCGCGCTACCCCAACGCTTATCAGTTCATCGAGTGATGTGGTCCAACAAGTCAGCACGCTGAATAGCCATCTCTATTTATTGCGTGCTAACTTTTTGGGTTATATCGGTGACGCAAAATCTCTTGCGGATCTTCGTTACGGATTTTGTCTCGTAGAGAGATTCCGAGCATAGCTCGTTTCATAGCACGCTAGCCGAATTTTAGCTTCATTATGAGACCAACATTTCTCACCACTTCGACCTCAACATTGCTCGACCACCTCTCAGTTCAGGATCCTCAGGTTGATGAATTAATTCAACGTAAAATAATTATCCAGCTACGATCGGATCATTAAAAGCCAATTATCTATGTTTATAGAGCAGACTGGGCAATACAAACAATAGTGCGGCGTGTTATCTGTGTGCGGTGTGGCGGCGAGTACCTCCATGAGCGGCGTGTGTCCGTTCTCGTTGTGGTCCTCGACGTTGGCGCCGCTGTCGAGCAGCGCGCGCACGCACTCCTCGTGGCCGCCCGCGCACGCGTACATGAGGGGAGTGTTGCCGGAGCCCGACACTGCGTTCACGTCGGCGCCGTGAGCCACCAGCAGCCGCACTATGTCCACATGCCCGGCGCTGGCTGCCTCCATCAACGGCGTGCAATCGCCCTGCGACATTAACCACATTTACAACCGTCCATAGGATACTTTGACGAACGGCGCCAGAGAGTGTCGAGGTGAGCGGGCGTACCTTGATGCCCCTGTCCTCGACGCTGGCGTGCATCGCGAGCAGCACCTGCGCCAGCTCGTAGTAGCCGGCGGAGCAGGCGAGCGACAGCAGCGACTCGCCCTCCTCCGTGGTCTCGTGCACGCTCCGCCCCTCCGTCAGCAGCTTGCGCACCGTGCCCACGTCGCCGTCCGAGCAAGCCTCCGCTAACGAGGGCGCACCGTCCGCGCCGACCACGCTAGTCGCCACCGCGGCCGCGCCCGTGGTCCCCGTGGCCGTCGAGCCGCATTGTTGACTGAAAATATTACGACCCGGTGTCAAACGCCGACTTACACAGATCCTACGACTTACGTGCTGGCACGTAATCAGATAAGATCAAAGCTTTCAAAATATCACAGTCCCACGAGGCGGTCTCGATCGAATCGACGTGAGAATCGTTCGCGACTCGATCATCGTCAAATCGAGAGGCTTCCCGGGCTCGTATGTGTGGACTCGAGTCTCGGTAAATCATCATATTATACTTAATACTATTTAATCGATATTATTATTATAATTAACATTTCACGACCTTGTTCGCATTAACGATTTCAGTCATAGTAACGAGATAAAAACAATAGTGCAAACCAAACAAGGCCTTTACAAATTGAAATGACTAAATTATGATTTTATATATATTTTCCGAAATAGCCCATTTAAAAATGTACGTGAATATTGGCAAGCATTTTACAATTTATTTGCCCGTAGAAGTTAGTCCTCTTTATATCGCTGTCACTATTCCTTTGAGTTGACTCGAACTTGACTTAGAAACGAATCGTATCTAGTTTTTCTAAATCTAAACTATACAGAATAACATAGATAATTGTGTAGACGCCGTACCTCCGTTCTAGTAGAATACCATTTGGTTCCCTAATACCTTTACATTTACGTTGAGACAAAATAATCGTTACTTTATCAGCTGATACGGATAAAAGTAAATGTACCAACTATAAAAAAAATACAAATGTGTTTTGTATGAAATAAAACTAAGAAATCCATATTTTATGAGATTAATTATAACGACTGTGAGCTCAAGTGCTACATCCTATTTTCTTTCTTTTTGACGAGATACTTCTCCTCTGGTATGACTTTACATAGCGCACGCCAATTTTATTGAGGAGTGTAAGTATCGGAACTGGGTAATTGCTCTAGTACATTCCTTCACGATAATGCTTGTCTAAACTACAGGAGTTGCTAGACAATATGCGTCATTTACTGTAATCACTGAATCTTGTCACAACGGAGATAAAATTAACGTGTAGCTGGTTGGTTGAAAAATATAGCTAAGTAGGTACGTTACAATAGTACGTACGGCGTGATAGCCATAGCCATAGCAAATGTCAGCTAATCGGGGCAAGTGCACAATTCACTGTAAACGTTAAAGTTTTAGAAGATAAACTTTCAGACTGCATGGGAAAAGGTCAAACTAGGGACGAGTCTGGTCAAAAGTGGGCCACGCGAGCGGAACATCACGAGGGCCGAGTCGCAGGCAACAGCTATATAAATTATATAACACTATATACGGATATAAAGCTAATGGGAATTCGCTATGTTCCGTATGCATCTACAATTTAAACTTGGATCAACTTTTTAAAACAACCTACAATAAAGTAGGAAAAAAAATAATGTGGCGGATTAGACATTTACGACAAAACAAAACCAAAGAATCCTTTCTAAAGTCTACTCTACTACTTATTTTATTTAAATCCGATGTCTTTTAAAGAGGTTATTATGGTGTTTAGAAAAACAGAGTAACTAGTGTTTTCTGTAAAACAATAATAGAACACTAATAGATATAATATTGTTGTGCAAAGTTCTTCGGGTCAACTATTATTAGTCGTATAGTAAGTTTTTATAATACAGTGTCTTTTTTCATAAGATAACATTTTTTTTTACTATATTTCATTGTATACTTCATCATTATATATGTATATCGTTGGATAAAAGTAATATGTATCGATTCCGTACAACACATGAAAATTGGGGCAGGTCAATTATAAATCGGCACTGTACGTTAAGCTGGAGCTAACGTTCCAGACACTGGGTCGTTTGTGACTGACTGTGTCAAGTCTAGAAAATAAGCTCGGAATAAGAAAAGTAATATCTTAAAATAAATATTAAACTTGGTAGCATTGTAATGTCAACATAACAGTTCTTTGTTAAATGGAAATTTACATATACGACACTATTAGGACCGAGTCTTTACAGTTTTTTGTATAGACAACACAAAGGTATTAAAAATATATATTTATAATTTATTTTATAATTTTAATACGACGAGCACGTGCGAAACTACACTCACAGAACAAGAAAACACCGACATACTTCAAGTGAAGAAGCTATCATGAGAAGAACCGGACACGAAAATCAATCGTCAAATACTCTTTTAACCATCATGCATGCGACATAACCAATCTATGATATACTTTTTTATTCAGGTTATTTTGTTACAAGAACCATTTTACCGTACGTAGGTAGGAAGTGCCGAGCAATCTCGGCGCCCGTATATCAATTTAGTTGAGTTTGATGCACCGCACCGTATCTTCAAGCATTTAATGGAAGAGAAACCGCGCACGTTACAAATGTTTTATCTAATGTTCATATCCGGCTTTCCCCCTTGCAGTTAAACCTTTACAAATTCTTTATTACTAGTAATTCCATGTGCAGTTAAATTTATATTTTATTACCATACTAGCCAATATAACGTAACATATCTACAAATATATTTATACAGAATCTTCACACTATTTATCTCGGAACTGGGTGGACCTATTTGTACATAACTTTGACAGACAGATAGCAGATATAATGAGGTGTAACATAGGCTATTTTTTATTTACTGTTACTATTTGACATCTTCGCAGACCTAACATGGTGTAGGATATGTGTGCATACTTTTTGTCCTGATGGTGTGTGTGCCTGTGATGAGGTGGTGGTTGATCGCTGCGCATGCGAGTAAGTGCTGCGGCCGCCTCGTCCAGCGCGCACGATACCGATGACGTGAGACGACGCAGCACCTCAGGGTCGGCGAGGTGTTTGCCCTCACCAGATAGTTTGCCGATGCCTGGACACACAATCATACACTATTTAATACACTTTAATTTATAATGCATTGTATAAACGAAACGAATACTACATAACCAATACAGTGGTAGAGCCGAGTAGTTGGCTGCATGAATGGGCCGGCCCTACCGGTGAAATACGACGACCTCTCAGAAGTTCGATGTAAATTGGCTCATGCCGCGTTTCGGTCGGTGAGAGAGGTACCCGGCGGCCCACCTCCCTCCCTCCCCATCTTTTCCCATTCTACTCCCTTAAATATAGGCAACGCAACTGCAATACTGTATGTGTGAAACGCATACTCGTTTGCCCTCCTATCCCATTAAAAAACTTTAGGAAACATTTGTCAATATAACTTAATTCTTGAAGTCTTATACATAGGTGATGATAGCAGAACAGATAGCAGCATAGATGATAGCTCGATTAGCAGAACAACGAAATTATATTACCAGTTTTAAATCCGCGATCGAATCACTTTCAATACATTTGTGGCTGACATTCTTGCTAACAACTTATTACCGGTGTACCGGTATGAAATGAGCGTTAAAATACAAATGTGTTGGTAGGGGTTATTTGTTGTGAATAAGCCTTATTTTTTTTTCTGCTTGGTTGCCATGACAACTGTCAAACATTCAATTAACCTAACAGTTAGTAAACAAACATCATATTTTTTATTGTGTTAAAAATGACAAATTTTGTGCCGGAAAGTGATGATTTGCGGAAAGCATGAATTTTTTGTTTCCATTTGAAAAAAAATGCTGCAGAATCACATCGAATGCTTGTCGAAGCATATGGTGATCATGCTCTATCAGAAGCAACATGCAAGAGATGGTTTCAACGATTCAAATGTAATGATTTTGATGTGAGAAATGAAGAACGTGGAATACCACCAAAAAAATTCGAAGACGCCAAACTGCAAGCCATATTGGATGAAGATGATACTTTGAGTCAGAAGCAAATGGCAGTTATGTTAAATGCTGCACAAAAAAACAATTTCAGACCGTTTGAAAGCTATGGGAAAAATTCAAAAGTGTGGAAAATGGGTGCCACATGAATTTAATGAAAGACAAATGGAAAACCGGAAAAACACTTGTGAAATTTTGCTTCAAAGACACGAAAGAAAATCAGTTTTGCATCGAATTGTCACTGGCGATGAAAAATGGATTTATTTTAAGAATCCTAAACGGAGAAAATCATGGGTTAATCCGGGACAACCATCAGCAACGACTGCAAAACCAGATCGTTTCTTTGTGTTTGGTGGGATCAGAAGGGTGTGGTGTATTATGAACTCCTAAAACCTGGTGAAACTGTTAACACTAGTCGCTACAAACAACAAATGATCGATTTGAACAACGCATTGATCGAAAAACGACCAGAAAGGGCCAGAAGACACGGCAAAGTAATTTTGTTACACGACAATGCACCTGCACACAAAGCAAAATCGGTTGAGGATACGATCAAAGTACTTGGCTGGGAGTTGCTACCCCACCCGCCGTATTCACCAGACTTGGCTCCTTCCGATTACCATTTATTTTCATCGATGGGACACGCATTGGCTGAGCAGCGGTTCAATTCCTACGCGGAAGTGGAAAATTGGGTGTCTGATTGGATTGCCTCAAAAGAAGAACATTTCTATTATCCACAAATTACCAAAAAGGTGGACAAAATGTGTAGAAAGTGATGGACAATATTTTGAATATATTTATTTTTTTATCTAATCAAAATTAATATTTTATTTTCACAAAAAAACGCTCATTTCATACCGGTACACCTATGTAGATATAAAAACACTAGCTGACCCGGCGAACTTTGTTCCGCATCAAAAGTAATAAATGAGTCATTAATACTGCAATATCTTCGAAAATATTCGTTTAAATTGCATGCTGTAAAGGGCCAGGATCATCTATATTACTTGCAAAATCTATTCAAGACACTTAATTGGATGAAAATTAATGCTGTAATGCTTAAAATCGTTTCGTAAATAAGCCATTATTTCGCGTAAAAGGCAAAAAAATAAAAATGGTCACTGTGGGTTATCCCTAAGAGACAGACATATGCCCTCGCAGACTTTTTTGTAGACCTTCGGAAGGTGTTTAATAATGTAGAACATTGTTTCGATTTATCACTTACGGTTCAGCCAGCGTTTGCACTTAAAATGCTAAATCTCGAAAATTATCATTTTTTCTTTACATCTTATATGAATTATAGATCAAAACCACCCCGTTGTCACCCTCTAACTATTAAAAAAAAAACCGCATCAAAATCCGTTGCGTAGTTGTAAAGATATGCGCATATAAGGGGACAGACAGCGGAAAGTGACTTTGTTTTATACTATGTAATGATATCGAACCATGAAAGCCGCAGTATTATTCAATGAGTTGTACGAACCTCTTACAGACTAAGCTTCTGTCATTTTATAAAACAGTCCTTACTATTCCAATAAATACCTCACACTCTTTTATAACCATTGTAACTTGTAATCTCTAGTTTATAACATAACTTCACGCCTTTTGTTACCGGAAGGTGTAGGCAGCGGCTGTTAAGCCTCGTCTCGCCGTTATGTTTACTTCCCAAATGGAATAGGTGGCGAACCTATTGCCATACCGGGCACAAAGTTTTTCAGTCATTGATATTTATCACACAACTTCCGAAAACAATTTCGAAAAGTCATTGGTGTGAGCCAGTGTCTGGAAGCGAACCCGGACCTCTGGATCAGAAGCCGTGTGCTCGATCACTGCGCCACCGAGACTCTCCTCGCCACTCTAGTTTATAAATAAGATAAAATTAGTTTTAATTAAAGAATACTACTACTACTACTGCCATTTCTAGACAAGTTATTTCTCTGTGATTTATGTTGCTAAGATTTCACAGTAATAACAATAAAAACGTACCGAGATATATTCGAATCCAAACAATGCCGTGAGATTAAGCTTATTATAAAAAAAACAGCCATAATAGTGAACAGAGCGAGGAATTAATTTAGTTTTTAAATCATCATTAAAGATAATTAATAATGAAGTGCGTCTGACATTAATAAAGGCGAAAATATAAATAAAGTAAGTGAACATTGTCATCGTAAATCCGATATTTCTAATTGAAAATAAGCCAATTCTTGAAGAATATATTTGTCACGTCAACGGTCTGCTTAATACGAAACAGAAGAGACCGAAATTGCTTCTGATTGCCATTAAAAAAACACGATTAAGACACAGATTGCAACGCGATCGAGCCACGCCGGCGTACAAGCTAACTAGGGCAGTTATTTTCTAAAGTAAAATCCTAATGTCGTGACCAACATAAAAACCTTGAAAACAATAATTAAAAATTCAGATTAGTTCGTTGTAAAGTGTCTTATACAAGAACTGTTAATGGTAACCTCACGCCACTTAATGCCTAAAGGTGGAGTCAGCGTGAATTATTTCTCTACGAGCTTGTTAAATTTTCTATTATCAAATGTAAGAAAGAACTCTTACTCGTTAGAGCATGATGCTAGAGATGTTCCGCATCAGATCGCCTCTCCGATCACCCACGGGAACATATTGGGTGTCACTATGGCTCTAGAGCGGAACCACGTGCACTTTACGCATAAATATTTAATTTGCTAAATAAATAGAAAATAATCTCTAAATAAACGCGATAAAATCCATAAAAAGTTGTTTTAATGTTATGAATGTGATTCGCGTAAATCTAAGAAATAAATATTTTGTTTGCATTTTAAATGATTAATGTCACTGGTAGATTCATATTATATTTACTATCTAAAGTGTGACCCCAGAGAGTCGCATTAAAATCTGTGAGGTAAATTAAAAATATTTAATTCTCAATGTTTTTGCTTCTAATACACGCACTTGAGACAAGTAGGTATATATGCGTTAAACAATATTACGGATACAATTATAGTAATAATAAAAAGTATTGAACATCAAAGTTTTACGCCAAATACTCCTTGTAATACTATCAAATTGTTATTACACCATAAAACTTGGGAGTGTGCAGTGTTCTGCTTGGATACGACAAAGAAATTACGTATTACAAACAACATCGTGCTGAGTCACCATCATTCATCTCGGTAAAGAAAAAGTTAAAAGTCTGATGTATGGCCCCCGAGACCTCTAGTGGCTTAAACAAAAAAAAAAGTACAAACTGATAACGGGACATGTTAGTTAGAAAATATGCTCATGTTTAGAGTTAGATCAAGACTGGTGTTTTGTTGTTCACTGTAATACTGGCAACTGTGCGAATGACGCAAATGTCGAACTTTGTTTTTAAAAAAAAAAACAATCTTAATAGTCACACTATTAAAAGCTCAATTGGCCAGTACGTTTAAATACATACATACATACATACATACATAAACTCACGCCTGTATCCCATAGGGATAGGCAGAGACTGGCTTTCCACAAGCTACGATCCTGACACACCTCTTTCGCTTCATCCACAGTCATACATCTTATCATGCATTCGCGCCGGTTTCGGGTACTACGCATTTTGCCTTTCTTAAACAAACCATTTATTTGGTCGTGGTAGTCCCGTCTTGGTCTCCCGATCCCGACCCTGCCACTCACATTCGCTTAAATACAATTTATGAATAAAAAAAATATGCCGTTTGCATTTCAAATCTATGTTTTTAAAACCGCTTACAGCAGTAACCGGATTAATTCAATATTTACCAACAAGCTAAAAGTTTTGCCCGCGCAAAATGTAAGCAAAAATTTCTAGCATATCCTCGTCGAAATATTAGTGGATATTAGAGAAAAATGGCGAAAGAATTATTCAAATCGGTTAATATATAACATGACTTTACGCCTTTTTCTACCTAAAGGTACATGTAGGCAGTGGTTGTTAAGCCTCGACTCGCCGCTATGTTTACATCCCATATGGAATAGGTGGCGAACCCATTGCCATACCGGGCACGAAGCTTTTTTTAGTCATCTATATTTATCGCACATAACTTTTAGAATTAATGAATTTCGAAAAGACATTGGTGTGTGCCAGGATTCGAACCCGCGACCTCTGGATTCAGAAACCGTGTGCTCGACCACCGAGACTTTACAAGCTTTAAAAAATCGGTTAAAATTTTAAAAATGCTTTCCTCTTAAAACATATTTACGACTATTAAATAAGATTATACAATAATGTCAAAAGTAAGAAAGGGCATGCTCCGCTGGTTCGGACATGTAGAAAGAATGGTTGATGCAAGATATCATTGTATAGATAAGCAGATACAGTCGACTCTTGTTAATTCAAACCTGCGATAATTCAAACCTCTCGATAATTCAAAGATATCACGAGTTCCCTACAAAATCTCTTTATATTTCGAACTAAATCAATACATTTTTAAACTCTTGGTAATTCGTACGAAAATATCATTGCTATATCATAAAACGACGCGTTAATTCGAACTTATCGGCGTCAAACACCCGACAATTCGAAGTTGCAGAGAGAAAGATTGTAAGTATGTACATACATTTTGCGACAAGATCAAACTTGTATTAACTTGTTTGTTATGTGAGCCTTTGTTTAGGCTATGATTACAGTGTTTGACTAATGGTACTGTTTTTTATTAGTACGAAAGCATGCCATTACCAAGCAAGTGCTCAATAGTAGCATGTGTGTTGATACATTGCTAATAATGAGCATGTTAATGTGAAAATCGACAGCCATGCTAATATCGACCATGTATATTCTAATTCAAGAAGTAGTGGGTTCAAATCCTGATACTGGCACATACCAATGACTTTTCGAAATTCTTTTCGGAAGCTATGGTATTTTCTGAAGGTAAACCAGTATTACAGAATTCTTTCAAAATAATAATTAATTAACATTATGAATACGTAAGTGTATGTACACGAATGTACCTCTAAAGTTCTGTCATTGTTATAGAATAGCAGTTAATAAATAAGAATTGATCAACACTTAATAATTCGAAGTTTTCTTTAATTTCTCTCACAAATTTCGAACTATTTAATATTTCGAACACTCGATAATTCGTAATATTTTAAGAGTCCCTCGAGTTTCGAATTAACGAGAGTCGACTGTATACAATGCAAAAGCGGATGGATGTAGGAGTCGAGGACGGCCAAGACACACATTCCATGACCAAATAGAAAGTGTTCTGGAGGAAGGTGATGTTAGGAGTCTCAAAAACCGACGCGCGTGCATGAAAAGAGTTATGAAAGTCAACGAAGCGAGTGAGGCGTGTAAGAATCGTGCTTTATGGCGCTCTGTTCTCTCTGCCTACCCCGCAAGGGATTTGGCGTGAAGTTATGTATGTATGTATGTATACAATAATGTTTAAATATTTATAATATGCTCCGAATTAATATTGAATAGGCAGCAACTAACTCAGAATTTCTTTTTCCGAAATATAAAATTCTGGTGTGTGTGTGTGTGTGTGTCAGAGTGATACAACAATTTAATTTCAAAACTGGATTTCAAATGACGCCGGCGATATAGCGCCATTAAAACATCGTTTCAACTGCATATCAATAACGTCTACAACACTCTCGAGATGGTACATTTTTACATGATTTTAATTGTAGGCTTAATATTCGAGATATTCTATACGTTCCGAGAATTTTTTTTTAATTTAAACAAGGGAACCGTGATTGTATCACTTAATTTTATCGACTTCAAAAAAATATTTCTGTAAATACTAAATTGGTCGAGTAAGAAATAACAAATACACTTTCGTGCATACAGTAAAGCTTCCAGACAATTTTAGCTGTGTTTTTTTCTTTGTGGGTTATGCATGCAGTCTAAACGCATAGGATACATAACTTACAGTATTTTAACTGAAGCAAAAATTATGCGTCTTGTTTTGTAGTCGGGCTAAAATAATTTTTTTTAAGTAATTATTACATAAATACTAATTTAGGAGGGATGTCTCTATGTTTGTTAAATTATAACTTAACCCATCATTAAGCATGGTTTCTGATGTTTCATTATTAACTTTTTTTTAAAATTTCGCATTGAATAGCGAACTCACTCGTCTTTTATAATTTTAAAACTACAGCTCTATAGGTTTTAGCATTTTACGTTTATACGATAATTAATTAATGGATTATAATAGATTTTGATACAGAGACGGATTTCTTAATATCACCTAAGACTGCACATCTATATAAGAAGCAAACTTTATATTTCTATTCCAACAAGCAAAGGGCAGTTTGTTTATTTTTTTCGTAAAACTCACTGTCATCGCGGCATACAATTGTGGCCGTGAACTGTCAACTATATGTAGACAGCGGGTAGGTACAGTTCCACAGCACGCACCTTTCAACTTTTCGTAATAACATGCGTGTGGAGCGTGTGAGTTCATAATTAACACTTTGTACCGGCGACGACGATTATCGTGAGAAATGTGTTCGTGTACAGATCGCGGCTGACCACTGGAACCGAACCGTGGACATTCGGAGAGAAAAGAGTTGAGAATTCTATTTGCGACCGTCAAATATTTTTGTATAGTGCCGATGTCGTTATGACGACAATATTTTGACAATAATTAATATAGTAAAAATAAATTTAAAAATATTTTACAAACACAGTACAAACTGGCATGCATAAGTTCTAAATTTTTGAGATCAATTCATACATAAACATAAAAATTGTCTAAAATTTATCGAAAACAATTTAAATTCACCAACCTAAAGAAGTCAAAGCACTGTACATTTGTACATATAAACGCGCATAGCATAAATAATAAAGGCGAATTTGTGATCAAATTCAAATATAATCCATACATCTAATCAATCGGCAAAAAAATCGCCGTACATTTAAAAAAGTCGCAGAATACAAAGATACTAATGACGTTTTTATGGTAAAAGGGGCCAACTAGCGTGCGGGTCACATGATGGAAGACGACTACCGCCGCCCATGGACATACGCAACACCAAATACGTCACATCATATCATTTGAGCATAGAGCAGTGCGTTCCTCAGAGCACTGCCTGTGGTATAATCGGTACGCTATACATAGATATAACTGAGCGGAATTAACGTGTGATAAAACAATTACGGAACAAATTGTCAGGTTCACCAATAAATTTAGACAGGCAGCTGCTGCCTACACCTTTAGGTGTTAAGAGCGTGATGATAAAAAAAATACTAACATCAATGTCTCCCAATTGTGATTATTCTATAGCACTTCCGTAAGTCAATAGTCCGATACATAATGTATGACATGAACAACTACGCAATCAGCAACATAATAATATGTATACATATATACATACAATATCTGAATGCCGCATAATATGGGGGCATTAAAACATAATAAAATGCCCCCCATTAATAGCCCCCATCTCCATGGCAATATTCACAAAAGCAATTCTATAAATATGAACGCTTTAACACTTGAATTATCCACAAATGCAATAATATTATTATTTCGATTTGTATATTATAATAAGCATACAGTAGTAGGTAGCCACTTATGCTGATTTGCGTTATATTTCCTTTCCTGATCAACCTTTGTTGATGTAGATAAAATGTGAATATACTATATATAAATGGTGTTCAAGCACGGAAATATGGTATTTCCCAACGTTAAATAACGAAATCAAATAAATTATATTAATCTCGGTGGTCTAGCGGTTTAGCAGCCGGCTTCTGAATCGGAAGTTTGGGATTCACACGCTTCTCACTACTAGCTAATAGGTAACCCGTTAATAATATAGAGCGCGCTAAGTAATCAAATATTTATTATAAAAGCGAGAAAAACATAACCTTCCTACTGGTAGAGTCGGGAAAAAACAAGAGAAAGTTAATTCCAAATCAACATTCATCGACGCTGTGTATGCCCCCTCTGGTGTTGACCGTTGACGTATCAGCATAAAAAAATATCAAAACCTGTGAACGTGAACTTTTAGTACGTACAGACTAGAATTTATAAATTACTACGCAATTATAAATGCCACGAAATTATAATAATTTAACGCGCGTACCGTTATCAGACGGTAGTAGTGTAGTGGCGAGTCCCTAATATAGAGTCGAACGAAACAATCGAATGAATACGGAATGTAACGGACGAGTTGAAATCAGCATAACAACTAATCATCTGATATATAAATATTTATATATGTGTTTTGAAAATTTAAAAAGTATTACAACAGTCACAATGACTTAAAGAAAATGGGACCTTAGGACTAAGCGGATATACATGCTATACAAAGGTCGAAGAAGACCGCAACAATGTTTTCAAGATAAAATTGTGTACCTTATTTGCAGCCTTAAAGACCGCGTGAATGAGAAGATTTATAGAATTCAAGGAGGCTTAGGAGGATTTTGAATATCGGCTCACGATTGACGGGGAATATAGATAAAAATAAGGACGTTTGCATGCTTTAAGGGGCAAGTACAAGTTTACTTAATCTCATAGTTGAAGACAATATATAAAAGTGAGTCCAAGTCCAAGTTTGACGGGAAAACGTAGACTGAACAACCTGTTAACACGAGCTTAAAGAGATGTGCTGAAATCTGGGTACTTTCCCCGTAAGATTTCAACGTAAGGCGGCACAAATTCATCAGATCCTTATGAAGGTGATGATGATGTTTGTGAAAAGCTTGTCTTTTGGAAAGATTAACAAATTTCTAAATAAACATATGTTGGCTAGTAGCTTAATCAGTCGCCCGCCGAATAGTTCAATAAAAGCGTTATATAACAACAAAGTTGCTATCGAAAATCATTATCACCGTCAAGTTCACGGAGAAGTGTAAAATTCCTCAAAAGCTTGATTGTTATTATTTAACCTAGCGCACAGGTTCTATCTATTTTTTTCCTATTAATTTCTACTGGCATTCTTTGCATACAGGAACATAATAACCCCTGCTTTCCGGTAAAAAAAATATAAAAATATGATACACGAATTTCGGGACATAACGAAGCCCATAATATTCTCCTCGTTACGAAGCAGATAAAGATATCTCACAAACTAAAACCTAAACAATAAATAACGATATCTCTGATACAACAATACTAAACAATTATGTACCCAACCGAAAACATCACACTTTTGGAGCAGTCGGGTAAAGTACGCAATGTTTAACAGCTGACAGATATCACACTAACATCAATAAAACACACAAGGAATTTCGATAACTGTGATACCAGTTTTTAATTATATCTGCCTACTCAGCTAAATTTGCCGTGAATTTATGAAGGATAAAAATCGACATATTTTCTTTCGTTTTCTAGCAGATACAGAGGAATTCAATGCATAGCGACCGTCCCTATACAAGTGGTGCAATAGGAATGTTACACATTCCAATAGATTAATAATGATACAGTTTCTAGCGATTTCCAACTACGTTTGAATAACTTTAAATTGGAGATGAGCGTTTGTTGCGCAAACACTTGATCTATCAATAAATTTAAAGAAAGAAAGAAAAAAAAAGAGAAAGTGAAATGAACAAAGACGCTATTGAAAAGGTGTAACAGTTGATAACCGACTAGATCGACGGCTTAATAGTACAAGAGGAAACATCGGTCCCTTCTTCACAAAGACTGTAATAAAATCTATAACCTATAACTATTCTAATTTGCAGTATACTCCTGAATAATAAAATTTTACAAGCCACCATTTCATTCCGGTTTACAGTCGTCGAATATCATGGAGGTGCTCCGCTTACCATTGCAGGGAAATTCTTATTCCTAGTCATGGACGGGAATACAATGGATCTGGTCCCTCTATAGTCACAGGGAAATAACTACTACATACAATCAATAAATCTGGGAAGCCCTTTAAAAAACGGATCGATTGCCAGACGAAACGAACCATCCTGTGCAACGGGTGACCAAGAACACTTTTTAAAAATATGGGCTACTTGAAAGGCAACATTTTTAATAGATAGATCCAACGCATAACGCCAAGATAATTTTGCAACAAAACAATGACAAATCTGCGAAGATAATTTATTTTACCGGACAAATTTATCACAGTTTTCGAAAGCTATTTTCAGTTTTTTAAACTCAAAATAAGTCATTGTTAATTCTAGTTGGGACTTATGGTGTCACGGTAGAGTTGAGATAGAACTGTTAGAATGTTTTATTTACATACAACAAAACATAGTTTACCATATAAAATTTTTATTAATATATTAAAATTAGTTTTGGTAATATGTGAAGAACAGTGTCTAGAATTCTCAATTCTTTTAGCACGGGGACTTGACGATATTGTCAATGTGTAAAGTAATTATTAATTATCCCTGAAGCATGGCAAAAACTGTCAATCCGACACCAGTAAAAAAAAATCATTATTAAATTTCTTTAAATGGCAATATCATTGTCATCTGCCACGGTGATTAGTAGTTGCATTTAGTATTGCACCTTGAGATTTGAGAGGTTGCTGTATTCAAAACAAGACTCATTTATTACAAGGACATTATTAAATAACATGTAATTTTAACATATAAACTTACTAAATTGAACTTTTTAATTAAAATTAATTTGTTTTAATTAAAAAGTTCAATTTAGTAAGTCACGAAGCGTCACTTCTCTTTCATCTCATCCTTTATCGTGAGAGAATAAATTAAAATTATATGTATTACATTAAACATAACTTTACGCCTTATCCTACCGGAAGGTGTAGTCACTAGCTGTTAAGTATCGACTCGCCGTTATGTTTACGTCCCAATGGCGAATATTGTCATACCAATCACAAAGTTTTCAGTGATCGATATTTATATTATTTATCACACGTAACTTTTAAAATTAATTTCGAAAAGTCATTGGCGACTGGTGACATTGGTGAGAGGCCTATGTCCAGCAGTGGACTGCAATAGGCTGATGATGATGATTGGTGTGAGTCAGGATTTGATCCCGCGACCTGTTGATTCAGAAGCGGGGTGCTCGACCACTGGGGATCATCGAGACTTTTAATATGTATTGAGAGTAATTTAAACTCGCAAGTGGATTTATTATACACGACTCTTGCTGAACTGTAAATGATAAGATAGATATACATGCATAACTTTACGTCAAGTCCCTTGCGGGGTAAGCAGAGAACAGAGCGCCATAAAGTACGACAATTACACGCCTCGATCGTTTCTTAGACTTTAATATTTCTTGTCACACACGCTTGTCGATTATTAAGGCTTCTATAGGTTAAAAATGGGAATTTTCCATTGTTAACACCCCCGCAACCCCCCTTGTGGGTGGAATTTCGTAAAATCCGTTCTTAGCTGACCTCTACTCGGCGAAAGGAATAATCCTACCAAATTTCAAGTCGCTACGCCGTATGGTTCCAGAGATATCGTGATGAGTCAATATTTAGGTGGAAATCTCTCTTATATATATATATAGATAAGAGAATATATATTTACAAGGGTGCCTATCAAAATTTGGCCGCCATTACTTATAATTAAATTATTTTTAATTGATTTTTGGTAAAAAATTTCGTTTATTTATTTTTTTAAATAAAATAACGTCTACATCACGGTAATTACTATAAAGATTCTAAAAAATCACGGTTGCCGTTGCGCACCTGGCCGCACCTCTTTGCAGCCGTGTAAACAGGTATGATTTCGATAAATTTATACGTTTGTAACCTATATTTATTAATTATGTCAAATTGAAGCTATTTTTTTTCTATTAATTATCATATTTAGTTGTTTAATTAAATCTGGCCGCAAATAAGGGCAACTGGCTGATAATAAATATAGGTAGAGTGAAAGAGAGTTAGCGCGTAACATCATTTGTCAGACAAGGACAGCGATTGCCGGCTATGCGACGCTTTTAAGCCATTGCGCATGCATCGAACGTTAGTGTTCTCAACCACCTGGGAGTAATAGGAGACGACTTATAATCATCATCATCATCATTAGCCTGTTGCAGTCCACTGCTGGACATAGGCCTCTCCCAATGTGCGCCACAACATCCGATTCTCTGCCTTCCGCATCCAGTCTTTTCCAGCAGCCCTTCTGAGGTTGTCTGACCATCGGGCTGGTGGGCGTGGGGTGCATGGTGTCAATAGTTATAAATATTTTATTGACAGATATGAGTAGAGTGATTATCATTTCGATAATATCTTAAAAAGCACCCCACGCTTTTTTTAAAATAAAATTTTTTTTTTTTATTCACACTATTATTAATTTATATTCATTGAAATTTTTAACACTATTTTCTTAATTTAAATTCATTAAATTTTTTTTTCTATTTTTTAGTTCGGTTTTCTATAAAAAGCGTGTTTTTTAGTTTTTTAAACTATTATTTATTTTATATTTTTTAGTTCGGTTTTCTATAACAAGCGCGTTTCTTAGTTTTTTAAACTATTGCTTAACTATTTTAAAGCGTGCTAACAACGGATATCAAAACCGAATTTGAGGAATAGCGCCATCTGTGACTTATACAAGGAACTCGTTTCAAGTTGATAACGTAGACTTTCCGCTGATTGCCACTAGATGGTGCGAGAAGTGAACTATGAACACTAAAAAATTAACAAAAATCATATTTTGCAAATTGAAAAATGGAATAATTTTATCAAATTAGTGTATTGTCATCGGTCCTCAATAAATCTACAAAGTTTGAACGAAATCTGGCCGTATAAAGTGGGTCAAAATCGCGCCCAAAGAAGTCGGTTACAAACAAACATACAAACATACAGGTGAAGCTAATAAAAATACGTAATTTTTTTCAAAATGACAAATTTAAAAATTTCAACAAAAAAATTAATATTGATTTGATATATCGACGATCTTATTAGCAATTTGTCTAACTCCTTATTTTTAGAGGGTGATTTTTTTAACATTTTGATGAAGTAATAATCCAATTACAAATTATTTGAATGATTCAAACTTAAATATTATATCTCTATTAGATATTAATGATATTAAATGGTTTTTTAAAATGATAATAAATTTTGAAGTAATTGTTTTTTTCGTACAAATAAAAGATTCTCTAAAATGGAGTTAGACAATTTGCTAATTAGAACGTCGATATTTAATATTGAAATAAAACCAAGGTAACTTAAGTAAAAGAAAATTTTATTGCGAAAGTATTATTTGAAAATTTTATTAGATTTTAATCTAGTATTTAATTGCCTGTTACATATTAATTAAACATTTAAGAAAATTAAAAAATATATCTTATAATTCTTATATTTCCGTAACTCTTATTTAAAAATCTGAATTAGGTATTTGAAAAAAAAAAATATTGATTTTTTTTTATGTATTTTAAAACTTTATTATTAATAATATTGATATTTAATGCAAAAACTTCAAAAAATTATTTTTTCAATTAATTATAAACAATTAAAAATTGATGAAATTTAAATAAAAATCACGTGACTATAAACGCGCCATGATTGGTCACTATAGTTGTGACGTCATAATGTTATAGCTATTTAATAACAGTACAGCGTTTACGGCTAATACTCATGTCTAGACAATAATATTGAAAATTTATTGCTAAAATACGAGTTGTTAGTTGATTTAAATTAGTTATGTGTGATAAAGGATTTATTAAGGCAAAGTCTGATAATATTCCTGATGTTGATATATTTATGATCACCGATTTTTTAAGAAATGACGTTCGACGACGACGACGACGACGTTTCTTGAGAAAGAATTAAGAGTAAAAATAACGCGTCCGGGGATGTATCTTGTACCTAGTTATCCGATTTTTGCAGCATCTCCTGATGGAATGACAAGCAATGCCATTGTTGAAGTAAAATGTCCCACCAGTCATAAATCATTGGATATTTTTCTAGCAAAAGGTAAAGTCAGCTTGAAGTGTAATGCCCAAATGCAACTACAAATGTTATTGACTGGTAAAAAATAAAGTATCTTTTGTGTTGCTGATCCACATTTTGAAGAAAATAAAACTATTTACATTAAAAAATTTATTTACTGAACTTTCCTTAAATATATAATAATTATTTGATTTGTATACTTAGATAAATAATAATTAATAAAAATGGTATTAAGAAATACTTACATCGAAATGATCTTCACAACAAAAAAAATTCGATTTTGTTTGGGGATTATCACGGTGCACTGCTTGAAACCATTTATTTCGACATTTGTCATCTTGGGGAACATTTAAAAACATTTTATCAGGAGTTGCCTTTGTAGTATTCGTACATAATGGTACAAAACAAGAAGGATAACTTTTGAGGTTCGACATTTTTAATATAAATTTAAATATTTAATAATGACAACAAAATTAAATAGATCAAAACACTGTATTTATTATTTTTCTATCAACTGCAATGAGTGAAAACTAACATTAAGACGTCACACGCGCTCGGGTTTGTTCGGGAGTTGTCGGTGTGTCTTCGGTACTGGATTCAAAAATTTATTTTTATTTTGAAATAACTTTTGAATTATTGCGAAAAAAAAAAAAAAAAATGTTTTGTTATAAAACTAATATATAATCTTTCAATTTATCACAAAAAAATTTTTTTTTCAAATACCCAATTATCGGAGCTTTCAGTTGTACTATCATCGGAGCTATCACTTTCATCGCTACAAATATCAGAATCCTCCGTCATTATCGGAAGCTTTTTGTTCGTGGATTCACATAGCACACTATTAGTTTGCGTTGGAGTTGAATCTCCCAGGAACCATGTTGGTTTTAAAAAACCATCTAGTACCAGCCAGCCATTATTTTCGCTGTCCTCATCTGACAAATGATGTTACGCGCTCTCTCACTCTACCTTAAAAATTTATTATCTTTAACAGACAGTAGCCCTTATTTGCGGCCAGGTTTAATTAAGCAACTATATATATGATAATTAATAGAAAAAAATTAGCTTCAATTTGACATATAATTAATAAATATAGGTTATAAAGGTATACATTTTCGAAATCATACCTGTTTACACCTGGCTGCAAAGAGGTGCGGCCAGGTGCGCAACGGCAACCGTGATTTTTTAGAATCTTTATACTAATTACCGTGATGTAGACGTAATTTCATTTAAAAAATTAATAAACGAATTTTTTTACCAAAAATCAATTAAAAATAATGGCGGCCAAATTTTGACAGGCACCCTAGTAAATATATATTCTCTTAATTATAAACAAACATAAAAATTTGGTTTTAAACAAAAAGTCTAATAATAATAGTAACTGTGGACCTACGAAAGTTATCGATTTTTTAATATACTACATAGACAATAGTGAGTGCATTCGAAAAGGTCACGGCAGGTCGTGAGGTACTATATAAAATATAGACAAACGTTACTTGGTACGTTTAAAATGATTGCTTATTTTATAACGGTGCTAATATATCTGTTATTTTGTTAGTAAGACTTAGGTTCACACTCGTTGAAACTATATATACTGGGATATTATAGTGGTAGAGCCACGCAGTTCGCTGCATGAATGGGCTAGCTCGACCGGTGAAATACCACGACCTCTCAGAATATTGACGTGAAGTGGCTCTTACAGCGTTTCGCTCAGTGAGAGATGTATCCGGGGCCTTATACCCCATTGTAAGGGCCGGCAACGCAACTCTAACACTATGTGTTCAGGGGTCCATCATGGGCGGCGTTTGTTGATCACAACAGGTGAAACGCCTGCCCGTTATACCATAAAAAAACATGTGTGCTCTAACCTCTGAGCTATCTAATAACAAAGCCAAGATATATTTTCTGATCCACGTTCAAATATGTCATTTAATTAAAATTAAATATAACATCTTTCGATCTTACATTTGAAATTCACTATTTGTATGTCCCAATGTAACTTTGCCAGAGCAGACTCGAATTTTGTTCATATATTAAAAAAAAACCAAAAGAAATATTCGGGTCCTTTAGAATATTGGCAATAATAGTGGCAATTCGCGAACGCCACTACCTGAAGTCGGGGGTGTATTTTTTTCATCGAAATCGTTCCATAAATAATTATAACCTCAAAACGAGCGGGATGTCTATTTTACCACGATAGCCTAAATAGCTGTTTTAATTATTCATTAAAAAAGTGATTCATTAAAATTAGCAGCAAAAACAGCCTATTAGTGACCCTTTTAAAACAAAAAACAACACACCTCTGCCCCAACCATCTGACTAGTCAATATTGGCATGCTATTTCACCAAAACATAACAGATAGCACACGCGTACTTGAATAGGAACAATTGCAGAGATTGGTAACGGTCCGTAATAATAGAAATACACATATAAATATTATCTCATGATATGTTTAACTAAACATAACTCACAAAAATCACTTATTGATTACAATATTTTTAAATAATAGATATATAAATAATTTCACGCCAAGTCCCCTTGCGCGGGAAGGCAGATTGGACAGAGCTCTATAAGTCATACTCTCTCCTGACATCACCTTCCTCAAGGACTCGATCTATTTGATCATGAGAAGTATGTCGTGGCCGTCCTCCACTCCACATCCATCCATCCATCATCCATTTTAATAATTTCCATTAAATTATATTTATAGTTCAATCCCGAAAAATACCTACATCGGAGCAATACTTTTGTATCGCTGACCGAGAATATACGAATATCGCTTTACCTCACAAGTGACGTGTACCGCAGCTTCATATTACGCGCAACTATTAAATACGTCATCACCCGCGCGTACGCTTGAAACGTAATCATTCCAACACACACACTACTTCAATATGAGGTTTTCGGAACTATGTCACACCAAAATAACATGAAAAAGTAACCCTCCCTTTTCTAGTGAAGTTGGTTAAAAAGGGATACTTAAATACAACAAAAAAAAACGCTACCTATTCACAGATAGGAACAGAAAGCTACACTTTACATTAAAGATGCCATACAATGAATAGAAAATAGTCAAAATTGTAAATGAGATTTTTGTAATAACTTAATGTTTTATATATGCACAGCGTTATCGCAGTGGCTTTAAGCAAGTCAGCACACATGCAATGCAGCTGATTCAAGTACCGTTCGAGAAACATTTTTCTATTTTACGAAGTTTTCATTGACGATGGCATATCATGGAACTCTATTCAATTTACCCCAAATTTCTTCAAACTCTTTTAGCAAAAAAAAAAAATATATTAACAAGATAAACGCGACACGAAATTTTTTGACGTATGACACGAAGCATCAATCATGATCGCGCCAAACAATTCAAGTAAAATTTCCCAAAGAGAGGAAGATACAACGTATCCAAGTGTGTAATGTTTGGTTAATTTCAAAAGTTTGTTATTTCGCATTTTCAGTCTATTTCTTAGATGCGAGTATGCGATTCTCCGGATGTTTATAATTCAACACATGCACAATAATTTAGTAAAAGTTGACACTTGGAGTCTCGGTGGCGCAGTGCGAGTCGAACACACGGCTTCTGATCCAGAGGTCCGGGTTCGATTCCAGACACTGGCTCACACCAATGACTTCTCGAAATTGTTTTCGGAAGTTATATGTGATAAATATCGATGACTGAAAAACTTTGTGCCCGGTATGGCAATAGGTTCGCCACCTATTCCATTTGGGACGTAAACATAACGGCGAGACGAGGCTTAACAGCAGCTGCCTACACCTTCGGGTAACAAAAGGCGTGAAGTTATGTTAAGTTATGTTTTGATAAGTCATTCACACATCAACAACCCACTTTTGGTCTCGTTGTTTGGGTGACTATTGCCGAATTTCTAAAATCTATGGTCTATTTACGTTCCAAATATGATTTCTTACCAACAGCATCTGTAGTTGTTTTGAGACAGTGTTTTGAACGAGCGGTGTGTAAATTAGAACGCGGGCCCTCGTGTCTGATACCGAGCGTGGCCATTATTCAATAGTGTTTTCACAATACTCTTATATAGGTCTCATTCTGTCAGGTCTCACTCTAGATGCTATAATAGACATTAAAGAACAGCGACGAGAGATACCAGCATGCCGCTAAAAAGCATTTTATATCCAACTAGCTATCCCGGCAAACGTCGCATCCGTTCTGATCAAGAGACGACCACAAATGGTTTGTAATGAAGCAACATCAATAAAAATGCTACCCTAGACTTATTAGTATTAAAAGTGAAAAATTCCGTTATGTATGCTTTTTGCAAAGTAATGCCCAGATTTACCCTTTCCTTGATCCCTTTTGCAATCAATAGCCATCCTAGATTAATGGACTATCAAACCAGGGAAGATTTTTTAAAATCGGATCAGTAGTTTCTGAGAATAGTGTGTTCAATTCAAACTACATTTAAATTTCGGAAAATATTTTAACCAGCTCTTGTGTGGGGTTAGACAGGTACTAGTGCAACGGATGTTTCCAATATCATTACATAGAATAAAAACAAAGTCGCTTTCCGCTGTCTGACCCCTTATATGCTTAGATGTTTGAAACTACGTAACGGATTTTGATGTAGTTTTTTTAATAGATAGAGGGTGTCACTGGAGTGGTTTGTATGTACTTATAATGTAGTAAAAAGGTGAAATTTTTTAAGAATTAACACTTTCATTGCAGACCCAGGATAAACCCTAAATCAAAACAACGTACTACATAACTATACACCTGAAGTTCTACAAAAAAGTCTGCGATTGAGTATGTCTATTTTACTTAAGGATAACCCACAATGATTATTTTTATCCCATCTTTTTGCTTCTGAGGCGAAACAAAGTTCGCTGGGTCAACTAGTTAGTAGTCAACTACATTTACGTACATTTATTCATGCACTTTTTGTCGTGGTAATCCCATTCGGACACAGCATCACCACACTGGTAGTCCAAATCAACAAGTTAAATGAATCCGTCTGGGTAAACCTCACCGAGGTCACTGGACTCATTCTAGTTATCTCATTTTACATTACGGAAGCGCTCTTGTCAAAAGCGTACCGTGAATTCAAGCGGATTAACTTGCTAATATACTACTACTGATATATGAAACAATCTAAACATTATTTATGTTTAATAACTTTGTTTGGTTGACTTTTTTTTCACGACGACATATATAAAACAAAGATATCGCGGAAAATTGAACATCAGGGAAGCAAATTTAAACAACCGATTTAAAATGTAAAAGAAATGTCATACATAGTCGAGTTTTATCGACATTTTTAATGGGAAATTTATAGCTATAGAGGGGGTGTTAAAGGGGGGGGGGGGATGAACGAATGTATTTGAACGAGACTTGACGCAGAAAGACATTCGTCTTTCTTTAAAAATAATTATGTGTTTGTATGTTATATTAATATAACGTTACTTTTTTATTCAAAAGGCAAGAAATATTTTCGAGGTTTACAAAAAAAAGGCAAAAAGCCCAAGCGGCATAAAACTTTACTAGAGATATGATTTCGGAATTAGCTAATGCTGACGAAAATATCTGTGCAAGAATTGGATTACTGATTGCCTTTTTATACCTTTCCATGTATGTCGGAAACATGTTGAAAATACTATATAACCCTAGCATACACATTATTTTTTAGGAAAATCAGCTATGTGTGGGTTAATACAGTGTTCCTTGTTGTAAGAGAAGATATAGTAAAAAATCGGTACTAGGGTGGAGATTTATTAATTCACTCACCTCATAGCGTACAATGGGGCTGCAGTGGACAAACATACGACTTATAAAGATGACGATTAAAACATAATCTCTCATAAAAACATTCTTAAAATCACCGTAATTATTTTTCTTTTGGTTTCAAAATATAAGAATAGTAGAGAATTTTCTTCCAAACTTTGTTTTCCAACAATAGATGACAAGATTGTATACGAAATGAAACGGCTAAGGGTAAAACGTGGTATGTAGTTTAGCAGACACATGTGATGACGTCACACTTAGGTCAACAACATAACAGCTGTACATAGATAACTATATTATATATTCAAATGCTACATGTACACATATGTAGTGCTAAAAACTTAATACAAAATTTAATTGGCAAAACTCGCAATGACGTGAAAACCCGCGTTGCATAAGGAAAAATCATAATAAAAATTGTAAAATGAAATAGAGAGATTTGAATGTCCCATTGATAAAATTACAGTGTATGGAAACAATAACTTATTTACACTACAAGTCCCTTGTGGGATAGGCACTGAGTGAACCATTAGGGTAGCAATAATCATTTGTTACTGTCTCGGTGGCCTAGTGGTCGAGCACACGGATTCTGAATCCAGAGGTCGTGGTTCGAATCCTGACACTGGCTCACACCAATGACTTATCAAAATTGTTTTCGGAAAGTTATGTGTGATAAATATCGATGACTGAAAACTTTGTGCCCAGTATGGCAATAGGTTCGCCACTTATTCCATTTGGGACGTAAACATAACGGCGAGACGAGGCTTAACAGCCGCTGCCTACACCTTCGGGTAACAATGGCGTGAAGTTGTGTTATGTTTATGTTAATCATCTGTTCACAATATGTTATGCTATGCCAAATAAAATCTTTATAAAATTGTGGATGCCTGAATGAATCGTTAAATTCCAGAGGTTGTGTACCCCGCTTTTGAATCAAGAGGTCGTGGTTTCAAATCCTGGCTCACACCAATGTCTTTTCGAAATTAATTTCGATCACTGAAAACTTTGTGCCCGGTATAGCAATAGGTTCGTAACCTATTCCGTTTGGGACGTAAACATAACGGTGAATCGAGGCTTAACAGCCACTGCCTACACCTCCGGGTAAAAAATGTGTTGTATTTTTTGTGTTGTTGTATGTTATGTTGTATTATGTATGTATGTTATGTTGAATGAATCTAAAAGAGAAAGAAGTAAAGAATGTAGGATTACTGTATTGAAAAGTGTTATGAACAGAACATCAATGAATTGAGTGAAGTAGGTAAAGTGATACTTAATTAGTCAGTGACTTTAATCCCTTAAAGCAGGAGAGATATACACAGGGAAGAATTTCAGAAATACAGACTATTTAACAACTTATTTGGACAGGGGATTAACTTCAGATACTTGGATCCTTGATAACTCAAGGACAGATCATATATGCCAGCCTTCATCAGGTCCACTTTTAAATACTAGATACATAAGGGTTTTTTTTATAAAATCATTAATTTATGGTATAACAATTAGTACACATAATAATGAGAAGTTATCATTTGCATACGGAACAAATGATAATTTCTTATTCTTTATTTACAAAACTGGTAAATATATATGTCAAAGTTCAATCAACTCAAGTTTTGAGTAGCATGGTTAGATTGAGTACACACTTGAATTTTGCCAACAACTCTTTCAGTTAATAAGATGGTATGGAAATGATTAAAAGTGACATTATTAAAAATATAAACAGAAGAATAAACAAACATTTAGAAAAAAAAGATTATGTCTTGTTTGCAGAATAATCTCTTTTATTATTTTTGTATTGTGCAACAGATTTATACACTATGATCAGAATTGGGTACTGAACTATAGTTTATTTTGTACAATATAAGGTATCATGATTCAGGCTTAACAGGATGAGATCTGAATAATGTGCTGAACAAGACAGGAATCACCAACTCTTTCATTTAAATGGTTATGACTGAAAATGGCTAAGAATATAACGATTAAATTTATTATAATGATTACCAACTTCTGAATAAATTCCTCATAATCAACTAATTAGAAAGTATTTCAAAAACTATACATCAATCAAGAGAGAAAGTTATTAATTTTTGAGTATGGATTAGTCTTATATCATAAGTCATTAAAGTTTTAAAATATTATTTAATAAAAATTGACTTAAAACACACAAAAAAAATATAAGCTCATAACTAGTTATTCATCATTAAAACTATAGGACACACAAAAGTATCAAAAACTCAAAAAGAACTTATATGTTTCACATAGTATGTTAAAAGTTTATAATTAAATTAAACTAAACAACTAACCAGCTGCTTCAAGCAAAGCTTCCAGCCTTGCTTGCATCTCTGGATCAACAGCTCGGTCAGCATCCTCATGGGTCAAGAGGAACTTAGATGGCTCTGCACCACCACCCTCATCATCCATCTCTGCCTGTTATACAAATTTCATATAATTAATCCAGGGTACAGAAAATCTTATTTGTTTGGAAAATAGGACAGTTGAAAAGAAATAATAGCATGAAATTGAAACACAACTGACTGTTACATATATTGGTTACAACGGCTATTGCTGAAAATTAATACAACCCAATAATGTTTTAAGAATTCTTTTAAATTTCATTATTTGATATTAAATAAATGCAGAATTTTGGTCATTAATTATAATCGCTGCTATAATATAGAAAAATATTGCTGATTCAAATTCAATACAGTGCAGGAAGTATTAATTCAATTGTATTACTAAATCATGTTTCATTGATAAAATGCAAAGTGAGCCAATAGAATAATATAAGAATATGTAAATAAACATACACTCAAAGTTTATATATATATATTTCTTTTAATGTTTCTAAATTGGCATGCATTCTAAACAGTTAGTTAAATCTGGTATTTATATTTCTTGTATGTTTTTTGGGACTCAGAATTTAAAAGGCAAAGGTACAGTTATGATGACAACAAAAAAGCTAAGATTAGTCAATAGCTGAAATAGGAAATACAATTAAATTATTCCATATAGATTGTGGTGAAATATTTTCAAATGTATTAAAACTAACATATTAGTGCTGTGTTAATGTTTTGCGATGTAGTAAATTGTATATCATAATTCATAGTTTGTTAGAATCACAAGGACCATTCAACATAAAGTAATCAAATGTATGGTAACTCTCCATAGCACACACATTATGCAGGTTAATTGCAAGAGTCACTCAAACAGCAACAGCAATTGTTGTTGGTGTAAAGCTAATGCCACTCTATGTTTTCTTCAACTTACCAACAGGTCTGGCCTGCTAAGGCACAAACAAGCCAGCAAGATCTATAACACCAACAAGAAACATATGAGTTGTATTGACAATGTGGTGTCTAGGGACTAGTTTACAGCTAAACATTACTGTTAATGGTCCTTGCAATTCACCAGTAACCGTAATTTTTGCGCGAATATCAATGGACATCCAGTACGTATTTTTTGTTTTTGTGACGACACAAAACAACGTTTCGATAATCAATCGATGCATTAAATATATTACAAAATTATATAATTCTCATAATAATGGAAATAATAACATCACGAAACAACAATACCGAGATTTACATTGACTGAATGCATGTGATCCGAAACATGGCCACCGTATATCAAATCATATCCAAAACACAAATAGACAATGAAAATTCTCTTACGACGGATTATACCTTACTCGTCGTAGAATTACAAAGAATCAATTGAATACTGTCTAGGAGCGGCAAGCATAAATAATTTCATGCATTACTCAGTAGTACGTATGTACAACTTTGACGTTTTACAGAATTTTGGCAAGCGACATACTATTTAGTCAGAATGTAAAGTAGATTAGTCCATTTCAGCGTGCTACGCACGATTAGATACAGGTTGTGTTTTTAAAAGTTTACTTTTGATAATAACTACACATATACCAGACATGTACAAGATGTCCCTTGCAGTATTTAGAGCGGTACAGATAATCACATTCCCGCACTGTGCCACCGCCTCTGCCGAAAACAAAACACGTTTTTACCTCGGACACAGAATCATCCTCGCTTTCCGAAGAGTCCGTCATGTATTTGGCAGGTGCTCCTGAATACGTTTCGGTTTCAGATTTGGCCGGACTCGAAGCCGAACTTTGAGGAGTGGACGATTTTACCACATCAAGTTGCACATTCACCTTATCGATATTTCGGTTTTCAGACTGTCCAACATTCTGCATCTTTCTCCTAATCCAATATAACTTAATTAGTCTTTTAGTATCAACACTTTTTCTATGAAATTAAGACGATCTTAAATTAGCAAACAAAATTTATTTCGTCATTTAGCCAGGTTGATACCCGCCATGTCTACTACATAATATGGCGAGGTTTGGTGTTGCCAACTAATTTAAAAAGAACTTCACTACTTAAATAATTCACGTTTTAATTTACGAAAGCTTTTGGTGGGTAGAATACACACATGTTTGTAGCTTTTTCGGCTAAGTATAATCGTATTTTATTAGGTTTGTTAGTATTAAATTGGTTATTGAGTAATTCAAGTATTAATGACCGTTAAAATATGCAATTCATAATAATACATTAATTCACAATGTAAATTTATTAAATTGCATTTGTTTCAATGAATTTGTATTTGTCTTTGCCGATATATTGGGTATCTGTAACACTGTTCTGAAAGGATCATCCTTTCAGAACAGTGTTACAGATACCTAATATATTGCTGAATATATGAAGTATGATAGTTGCTGAATTGCAGAATTTCGAGGATTAGGGAGTTAAATATTGGGTGCCGCAGATTTGGGTAGGAAAAGAAAATGTTATCATCAAACAATCAAATAGTGGCTCTTTGCGACTGTAGTTCAAACAAAGTTGTAGTTATCTAGTTAAGACCACGGTCGCAAGAAACCACTGTTTGTTAAGCTTTAATCTGCAATTGTTTCTGAAGCTGCAGATGTTTATATTATAATAATGGATGAAACTCAGACAGTAACAATAGCACATCGTTATGAAAAATTAAGTATTACCATATTAACATTATCCATCATGATTACTAAGTATTTTAGAAAATTCTTATTGGCTCATTGTTGTAACTATTTAAATGCATATTTCATAAACCGTGATTTCATGAACCCTTCCTTTCCTATCCCCTATCCATTAAAGGTCGGCAACGAAACAGTAACACTATATGTGTTGCTGGTGTCCATGGGTGGCGTTGGTTGCTTACCATCAGGTGACACGCCTGCTCGTTTGCCCTCCTATCCTATAAAAAAAAAATTGACAAATATGAAATAATTACAATAAGAGATTTAGTTCCAGAGTTAGATAAGTTCCGTTTATTTATTTATTTAGTAGGTATTGTGTGACACCAAAGGCAATACAAATCGAAGATAGCACAACTGGCTGAACTGGCAGCCTGTGGCAGCCCTTGGGATTACCGGATGCTCACCGGACTATATAACTCCATCTCACAACAGATCGTTGAACTTCCTAATGCGCTATCTATCTGCAAAAATTTGAAATAAATTCCATTAAATTTGATAAATGTGCATAGACATACAACTATACAAATCTATGGGTACTGTTACCCATGCTAATAAAGAGCATACTCATAATGAGGAAGCTTATATTATTTGGTGTCAAAAAGCATTCTATTTTCAACCATGCTTTTGAATATAAATGGTCGATACTAGCATGCTCAAGGTCTGTACGCACATGCTCTCATGCTAATAATGAGCATGTGTAACAGTGCTCTATGAGTGTGAGACAACCCTGACCCTCGTTTTGGCGGGACTGTGGAAGAAACATGTCCGTTAATTGCATTATTTTCTCTAATTTGTGTTTCAATGGATATTATTGGATAAAATTCTTGGCGTTTTATTTAATAAATGTTCGTATATGAGTGCAAATGTGGGAAGTGGTGTAAATACCGTGTTTAGTGTGCTCTTCTACATTGTCGTCAAAACTCCCTCAGAACATCATGCATAAAGTGCCACGACTTTATGGATGATGAGGTTAGGTTAGGTTAAGCTGTAGGTTCAGGCTAGGTTAGGTTAAGATTAGTTTAGGTTAAGAATGAAGATGTTATTTATAACAAAAAGACTCAACTTAAAGGTCTTAGCAATCAGGTCGTTAAATCTTTAAAAAAAAACCTGATTATAGGTAGATAATTTAAACTGCGAACTATGGTTACGACACTGGAACCTATTCCGAGTATTCCAATTATAGAATTATAGCGCATTATGCGGCATTGTGCTTATCGTTAATGTTACAACTACAGCATCGCTACGCACAATCAACATTACCAACTCATTGACAGAAAATTATTAAGTGTTTTTGAAGTAAAACTTCTTTAGAATCGTTGTGATTTCAAACCGGACAGCAACGGAAAAAACGACAGGTAAGAGACACAAATACAAAAATGTGTAGGATGAGGCCAGGAAAGAATGAGACAGAAATATATATATTATTTTATATAATTAACGGTCTCTCCTCTTTGTCCCAAAATGAAAGGTGACATACCAAATTTTCTTTTTTTTTTCTTATAAAACATACATAAAATAAACTAGAGTTCACATCAAAAGAGTATGTGTATGTGTGTTATTATTTATATGTGTGTTTGTGAGTATTTTTATATCTTGTTGTGCTAAATAATAAATTAAAATGAAAAAAATCCAGGAAAAAGTTCAACAGAACGTAATAGCGAGTTTTAAAAACAATTATTGAACAATCAAAATAGCTGTTCAAATATAAATGTTAATGTAATAAATGGTAAGTGTAAATATTTTTTAATCCTGTTTTAAGTATAAAGTGTTTTTCAATCAATAAATTTGATTTTTATTTTATACTGATCATGGATTATTTAAATAACGATTTAAATATTATGAAAACAATTAGTTTAATAAATTAGTTTACTGAAGTTTCACTTCTCTCGTGTGTGAATCGCGTACAACTTTTTTTCTTTATTTTGGCATTGATCACAATATTTTAAATAAATTTTCTTTAGTAACAATAATATTTGTTAAAAAAATTATAGCTTTCGTTTCGTTGTAGTTTTGTAAGTAATCAAAGTAAATTCAATCCGTATTATAAAAAGTAATATAAATGTGGATGAAGGCACAAGCATTGACTTTTTTATTCCACATTTAATGTAAACCCTGAACTTAGCGCACTCTACTGGCGCATTTTGACACCAATTCGCGTTCCAAATAAAGGCTTCAGCACAATTCGGCATTGTGCGACACTGAGTCACGTAATGCTCTGTAATGGGAAAACTAGGAATAGGTTCGAGTGTCGTAACCATAATTATTGAACACATTAAAATACCTATAATCAGGGTTGTTGAAAACTTGAAAATAAATGGGACCCAGGGCCAAAAATGACTAAATATATTAATTAAAATAGTAGAATATTCATAAATGCGGCATGTTCGATCAAACGACCCAAAAACGTGTGATTTTCGTAGCGAGAAAAATAATTTGCTCATTATTGTATATAATCAATGACATGACATCACATCAATGACATCAAGATAAAAAGGATTCTGCGGATTTAACTAAAGAGTTAGTTATCATAAATTCATATTAATATCCGTTAGAAATTTTTATCACTGACGACGCGACCAAATGCTTAAAGCCGCTTTTTGGGATAATGATAAATAAACAATAGTTTTGTAAAATTACTGTCATAAAATATCATTTAAAGATGCGTTTTGATATGCATACGATGGTTTTAAGGTTTTAACTAAAGTACTGGGGTTAGACTCCTCAAATGAGGATATTCCTCAAGCAAGAGGATTCGTTTCATATCTTTTACAAGTAAGTTTACAAATATCAACTATTGCCATTATCTATTGACAGACAGACAATCTTCTTTGATTGATTCTTGTATGCATTGATTTGTATATAGGTTTCCTACTTCATTGTACGTATGTGATGAAGTACGAAAGGAAAATTAAATTGAAAGCTACTGACATCAATTAAATTAAACAACCAACTTACTTTTATGAAAATAACAAATAATTATAAATACCACAGACTAATATATGATATTGTAAGCACATATATTTCAGTTAATAGTCCAAAGAGGATATAAATAATGTATTAGTCTATGTTACGTATGAAAAAATAAACAGACAGAAACTGACTGACAGAAACCAAAAACGATTTTCATTGAAGAAATCAATGAAAATAATAATTTTATTCACAACGTTGGTGGAAACTCCTAAAGAAAAATACATGGACTTATAAAGACTTTATTTATTGTAATCTTGTAGTTATCTGTTATCATGTGTATGTCAAAGTAATAAAGAAGAACGGAATCACCGAAGTTATTATTAAAAAATAGAGTTTACGCTTACGATGATTTCTTTAATTTACTTACATAAAAAATTATTGTGATATCATTTTTAAGTATCTAATTGTTTTTATAATTTAATGCAGCCATATTCTAAGATGAATAGTTAGTCAAATACTGAAAAGGATGGCACGGGATGGCGAGTTACCAACGATTTTTAATCCTAAAAGAGTTCGTGCCCCTTCTGTTATAATAACGAGTGAAGAAGTGGTAGAGAGTGAGAGGAATGTAGGTGATGGTGATAGAGATAGACCGAATGGTCCACCGACTCCGATTAGCCCTCGTGCTCCGCTCACGCCACAAGCTTCGGTGTGCTCCGCACCGGCTCTTACAACTCAGCCGTCCTTGCAGCACGCTTTTAGTGAATCTGCCACCAGTAGTCAAGATGAAGAACGTCAGATTCGGGATAAGAAATGCCCTCGATCATGCTGTTCAAAGTTTGCTAAAAAGGTAACATTAAATTGAAAATGTTATATTGTTATCATTCTGTATTCTCTTGCAATTATTATCTACTAGTTGACCTAGCGAAATTTGTAAGCCTCAGAAGCAATAAGATAAAATAAAAATAGTCATTGTGGGTTATCACTAAGGATAGACATACCCCATCGCAGACTTTTCTGTAATAATGTAGTACAATACAACAATAAAATACAAATTAGTCATCTAACAAATATTCAGATTTGCATTCACAAATATTCGCAAAATATTTGATATTCACATTAGCAAATAACAATGTGAATGATTAACGAAAGTTTTTAACAACAAATAAAAAGAAATTGTATATACATAGAATAATAAAAATAAGAAATGAAGAATAAGATTAATATTTTGCTTATCTCTTCATGCACCTACATATGAAAAAGTATTATAAACTAAGTTACTAAATTAGAAATACAAACATATATATCTGCATGCAAAGTCCATTGCGGTATAGGCAGAGAGAACGGAGTGCTATAATATATATATGAATTGCTTCTCTTGTTAATTGTTGACTTTTAAGGATCCTGACATCACCTTCCTCCAGGCCTCGTTCTATTTAGTTGTGGAAAGTCATGCGCCTTGGCAGTACATATCTGTCTGTCTGAACTATTGGAGCATGCCCTTTCTTACTTATACACCGACACTCTCCTTCACTACAACCTTGTTTTAAATTTATAATACTATATATAATTAAAAGAGTAGCTATAATTTCTCTGCATCTTGGCCTACTGGCAGGGTGCCCAGAAGACTGGCAGCTAATCCTCTGTGCAAAGAATATACTTGGACTCTGGTCCTCTGGGCGAGAGACCTCGATCAGTGTTTTTGGCGATATTCTTAGAGTGCATGAGCATTAAGATTCCATATTCGGACTTCATGTCTAGAGTGTCAACCCCAAACTTCCAAGGCTCAAAAACAATCACAAAGTTTCCGTTCAGCACTCACTACTGGAATTTTCCTGTTTAATTTTTCCGAACTATGGACAGAGGACATAAAAGATAGGATAGATAATTTCATTTTTTCCAAATGCAATATTGATCGCGAGAGCGTTACTTTGTCAAAAATATTCTTCTTGGCCATGATATTAATCACTAACAAACTACACCGAAATTGTTCGACCGATTTTGATGAAATTTTGTGTGTATTGTAGTCTGAGAATCATTCTCGTTCACATAGCGGAAAGTTTGTTTGTTTGTGTTATACTATGTAATGATGAAGAATGTAACATTATATTTTAGTTAGGTATTCAGTTATTGAACTGTTCCTGTTATATACGAAATAGCCCTTTCCTAAAAGATGTTGTGGTTTTGAGTGCCTTACCTTACAAAAGCAGTTATTAGTTTTGTAGTGACAATCCAATGTTATACATATATATGGCATAAAAAAACTAATACTAAAAACTTTTAGCAGGAATGGAAGGTACACCGCGGATGTAGAAAGACGAGTGGTGATAGGAAATAGCGTAAATGGAGCGTTGGGCAGATTCCTGGGCGCGAAAACATTCACAGTAAAGCCCAGCTAACAATCCACAATGCAGTCCTGATCCCAACACTAACTTATGGAAGCAAGAGCTGGGTATGGCAGAGTGTGGATGAAAGTAGGATAAACGCGGTAGAAATGAGGGCATTGCGCAAAATCTGCGCAGTGACTCTCGCTGATCGCGTCAAAATAAGGTTGTAAGGAAGAAAGTGGGATTGAAAGAGTGTCAGTTTAAAAGTAAGAAAGGGCATGTTCCGATGGTTCGGACATGTAGAAAGAATGGAGGAAGTAAGACTGACTAAGCAGATATACAATGCAAAAGCGGATGGATGTAGGAGCCCAAGATACACATTCCATGACCAAATAGAGCATGTTCTCGAGGAAGGTGATGTTAGGAGCCTCAAAAATCGACGAGCGTGCAAGAAAATAGTGATGAAAGTCACCGAAGCGAGTTAGGCGTGTAAGAATCCTGCCTTATGGCGCTCTGTTCTCTCTGCCTACCCCGCAAGGGATTTGGCGTGAAGTTATGTATGTGTGCATGTAATATGTAAAAAAACTAAAGTAGCATAAATTACAGGTCATACTAATTTCGGCCAATAAGTATTATTCCTCGTAGTCTCGGTAGCCCAGTGGTCGAGCACAAGACTTCTGATCCAGAGGTCCGGGTTCGATTCCTGACACGGGCTCACACCAATAACTTTTCCAAATTGTTTTCGGAAGTTATGTGTGATAAATATCGATGACTGTAAACTTTGTGCCCGGTATGGCAATAGGTTCGCCACCTATTCCATTTGAGACGTAAACATAACGGCGAGACGAGGCTTAACAGCCGCTGCCTACACCTTCGGGTTACAAAAGGCGTGAAGTTATGTTAAGTAAGTATTATTCCTGACTTGCATTGAGGTTTTCTTTATGTCTGTTAAAATAGTACCTAATTAAAAATATCCATATTGACTACACTACTGTGGAGATAATTTTTCTTTGGATCTGAATTGATGCAGATTTTTGTGTATTATAAATTATTGTGTTTTGTTTCAGATCTATTATGGAATTTGTGTGACTTTCACTCTGACTGTAAGTTGGGTGACATCTACACATTGCATTAAACATATGTACTTAGAAGAGTACCCATCTAATATTCATGGATTAATATATACCAGTGATTCACCTGTATTCAACAACTACACATCTAGAATGAACTCACGTGTGCGTTATTTTTAAATAAAATGTATATTACAAAAAACTTGAGAGGTGTCAAGGGACACCCGGATGGAACGAAGTTCCTTTCGATTAATTAGTGAAGGAATTGTAATAAAATTTTAGAACTAAAAAAAAACGTATATAAAATATGAAAACATGGAAAATTAAACTTCAAAAAGAGTTCCGATACCGGGATTCGAACCCGAGCCCCCTGTGTGAGAGCAAGGTATCCCGGCCTCTAGACCATTTGTGTAGTTACACATTTTTCTAAATAAGCCGATACTTAAAAGTGCAGTTTGGCATGGAAAAAGTGTCGTGACAATTTTTTTCGTCTAGCCCCCTTTCACAACGCGCGATAAGGAACTTCGTTCCAAAAATAATAATAATAGAATCCAAGAAAGAAACTTATTTTTCTGTAATTTCAAAATAATATACCTAACTTACTAATACAATGTCATTCTATTTTCAGCAGTTATACAACGCACCATTTTTCACAGCATGGTTCTGTACGAATTGGTTAATATTGTTCTATCCTCTGTATTTGATTGTAATGCTAATACATAACAAGTGCAAGTCAGCTAATGCCATTGTGTTTGATGCATTTAGTGACTTTAAAGAGAAGGGATTTACTTTTGGTGAGTATACTCTACAATATTTCATATCACATTATTTCTTTTTTTTATGGGATAGGAGGGCAAACGAGCATGCGGGTCACCAGTCACCAGGTAAGTGATCAGCGCCGCCCATGGACACTTGCGACACATAGTGTTACAGTTGCGTTGCCGACCTGTACGGGAGTAGAATGGGAAAGGATGAGGAAAGGAGGGAGGCCTCCGGGTACCTCTCTCACCGAGCGAAACGCGGCATGAGCCACTTTACGTCGCAAACGTTCTTTATACCCCGAATGAGATTGGCAGTATAGCAAAAACATTTGTTATTTATAAAAAAAAACACAAAGCTACTTTTTTTGACTCCTCTTTATCTATAAAATGTTCTAATACAATTGTATTGGTATTTTTATGATACATATATTAATTTTAATATTAATTATTGTATTATTTTTCAGCACGATTTCTAAGCCGCTGTGGTCTTTTTTGCCTACTATGGGTCCTGACAATATACATGTATACATATTCACTGAAGATACTTCTGTCTACTGATGTGCTCGCGTTATTTGCGACCAATGTCTCCTGCATATATCTACTGTCGTGGGTTATATTACACGAACAGTTTGTTGGAGTCAGGGTAAGTTACTTTTCAAGTCCATATTTCTAAAGTTTTGTTTACACTGTCATATAAAGATGTATTAAAATTTTGAATATTGTGTACCTATGGGCTTATGGTATTAATTAAATTTTAGATAGTGGCTGCAATACTGTGTGATACTGGCATAGCATTGCTGGCCTACATGGATGGCATCACTGGAAGCTCAACACTTGGTGGTGTCGTGTTGGCAGCGTGCGCGGCCGCCGGCTTTGCTATATTCAAGGTTCATTTATTAAAATCTCCCTATAACCCCTCAGCTGTTCGATCGACAGTTGAGGGGATAATATTACTGAAATATTTTATATATCTAATATATAAAATTCTCGAGTCTAGATGTGCGTAATTGAACTCCTCCGAAATTCACCGAAAACCGATTCTCATGAAATTTTATGCGCGTGTCGGGTAGGTCTGAGAATAGGACAACATCTATTTTTCATCCCCCTAAATCACTAATCAATTTTTGAAGTGGAACTTCTAATGTCTCGTGCAAAAGCGTTTAACGCTTTTAACGCCCCCTCGCGGGTATTATAGGTAATATAAAACACTAAAACATAAATCGGCTTATATAAACCAAGGAAGAGAATTTCCATAGCGTGATTAAAAACTGTACATAGACATCTAGTAGCTAGTAGCGGCACTGTTTTTATCGCACCGTGTCTCAAAAGTACTAACTGCATAAAAATATTGTTTTTAATTTTTAAATTTATATGCTACTTAAAAAAAAGAACAAAACAAAAAATTCAAATATTAGTAGGAATATACAAACAAGGCATTTTTTAATGCTATATAAAAATAATAATAACAAATATAATTAGTTTGACGTTGCTATAACTGAAAAACCAACCTTAGGCACCTTAATAAAAAGTATCCACACAGACACAGGAGTAACACAACTGGTTCAGTATTAGAATTGTAAAACATTTAGTAATTAGTCCATAAATAATATAGTTATTAAAATGCAAAAGGTCGCAGGTAAAATAATGGCTTTTTTACTTCTGTATTTATTACTGTATTTAATTTCATTATCATATTAAACTAAATTTTAATTTGTCTTAATTATTTTTACCTTATTGCAACCATTAGTGTACATGTACAAAAGTACAATTAGATTACAAATACGTTTAAGAAGTATGAAAAACAAAATGGGTAAAATAAATAATTTCTTTCTTTTTGCCGCCAAATAATCTATACATGTAATAAAATTGTAGGAAAGTTGAATATTTCATTGAGTTTCATTGAATATTTCATTTGCATAATTCTTGGGATATGATCTACAATCGATACCGAACCTCAAAATATAGTTTTTAGAATTTTTATCTGTTTGTCTGTATGTTTGTTACGGATAAACTGTAAAAGTACTGCAGTACGTTTTCGAATTTTGCTTAAATATAGCCAAGAGGGTCGGGTCAACACAGGCTAAATATTATCACGCTATCACTAACTGGGGGTGAGCGATGAACCCGTATAATGGCACAGGCACAGTATTCTTCCTGCTTTGATGGCGCCCACGCAGATGAAGTAGCGAGCAACAACTAGTATAGTTATTAAAATGCAATATGTAACTAGTAAAATAAGGGCTTTTTAATTTCTTTGTATTTAATTTCATTACATAAACTAAATTTTGATTTGTCTTAATTATTTTTACCTTATTGCAATTTCTTTCTAATTAATTCTTTTTGTGCTATCTGTACTAGTATTTTTTTTTTGTAAATCTATTTTTTTTTGTAACACAACAAGTATGTACGAAGCGGCTACCGAACATGCCAGACGTATATTTGATAATATAAGGATAATTAAATCGATATTTGTTATTTTGCAATGTATGTAAGTATCTAAGTACATATGTATATAATAAGTGTGTAATAAATATTTATTATATTTATAATGTATTGAATCTTAGACCTCAATTTTAAAGTTTTTATACACGCTAAGTTTGGATAATATTATTAACAGTCGTAGAGCCAAGCAGTTCGCTGCATGAATGGGCTGGCTCGACCAGTGAAACTCCACCGCCACTCATTCTAATATAGTTTTAATGCTTTTTTACTATATGGGTATCAAATGAAAGGGCTTTTCGATAGTAACTTGAAAATGTGACGTCATTCTAAATCCAATGCTATAAGTATTTTAATGCATTTTACAATATGGGTATCGAATGGGCTTGAGCTTGGGGGAGTACCTAAATCAAAGAACAATGCGACGTCGAATATGGCACATCCTCCTAAATAAAATAGTCACCAAATTCTACCCAGACCTTAAGATGGGATACTCGAGTGGGGATCGAACCCGCCACAGTCAGTAGTTTTACCGTGTATTGGTAAAACTACCGACTGTGGAATGTAAGTTGTGCTCTTTATAAATTAAGCGTGTTAAAAATGTTCGTCTGTTAAAATAAAAGTTCCACTTCAGTAGCGCGTAGGGACTCCGCGTAATTTTTTTTTTTTTTAATTTTTCGACATATTTCTGTTTCTTATTTTTTTTATAAAACGGGATACAAAAATACATGCAACCCTAAATTTTCAACCCCCTACGATCAACCCCTATTTTTTAAATTTTATTTTTCGCCAAGACAACGTTTGCTGGGTCAGCTAGTATATATATATATTACTGTTCTCTCTGCCTACCCCCAAGGGATTTGGCGTGAAGTTATGTATGTATATCTCTATTTTGTTGTATGCAGGTGTTGTTCAGGAAAGTAATGGGCGAGGTCAACTGCGGACAGCGCGCGTTGTTCTTCTCGCTGGTGGGCGTCGTGAACGCGGCGCTGCTGTGGCCTCTGTGCCTCGCGCTGTGTCTCACGGGCACCGAGATGCTGCCGCAGCACAACATGCCCTGGGTATACTTACTGGTCGCGAGTGTTGCCTTGCTGGGTCAGTGCACACATATACACAATATAAGTATATTATATATACAAATAATAAACAATGTTACTGTTTCATTGAGTTATTTTATCTTAGTTTTCCCTACTTCTTTCAGTTTTCCACCTGGTGTGTCAGTTCGGGAACGTCATAACATACAATATATTCGTCTCGCTCGCTCTAATTACTGCCGTCCCTGTCTCGGGAGGTGAGTACTCCTTTCATTTCAATTTCTATGTAATGTTGTAATCATGGATGTGAAGTAATGAACAGTATTACCAAACTTATAACCTTCAACGTTGAAAAACGCATCAAGGTCGTTCTATTCCCTGAAGAGCCACAGATACCACACAAGCATGTTATTCCTCTCTTTACTCGGCTATTTAGAAACGACTCTATTTGTAGATAACCAGTTTATTTCATTATTATCTTCTTCCAAAATGATTCATTGATTTAAAGCAAAATTATCACCAAGATTGAATATTATTTTAGCGCTGGATGTATTGTTATACGACGTGCTGTTTGAGGGTATGAACTTGGCAGGGCTCATACTGATAGGAGTGGGCTTCTTCCTGGTCATGTTCCCAGATAATTGGCCCGATTACATAATGAGATTGTTGAGGTATGTACTGTTACTCTTTATTGTGTGCCCTTTATTGTTTTAACATTATTTGTGCTATACATAGATCGATTTACTGATTTCCGTAGTATTTTTTTTATAAGTACCCACTAAATACAGTATATTCAGTGCCGGAATAAGCAAGCGCGGGGCCCGTAGCAAATTCTTTCAAAGAACCCTTGATCTGCTATGGGTTTTTAAGTATAAAGTGGTTACAATTTTGTGGGTAATTAATAGTGTAGTAAATTACTATAGGCGCTGTTAGGCTCGTGACAGTTAAAAAATCCTGAGATGAGATTTCCTAGCAATTTGGAATAATTTTGATAGGAAACGAACAATTAGAAACTGATAATACTATACAAAATATTGTTTTCAAGACATATTTCAAAGTACATATTTAATAATCATTTGAGGTCCACTGCTGGAAGTTGGCCTCCCCCATAGAACGCCACAACTGCCGGTCCTGTGCTTTTTCTATCCATTGTCTTCCCGCGGTTTTTACCAGGTCGTCGGTCCACCTAGTGGGCGGACCGCCTACTTCACGTCGACCAGTTCGTAGTCACTACTCTAGAACCTTTCTACGCCAACGGTATTCGGTCCGTCGAACGATGTGGCCTGCCCATCTCCACTTCAGCAAGCTAACTTTTTGGGCTATACCGGTCACGCCCTATCTCTTTTGGATCTTCGTATTGCGGATTTTGTCTCGCAGAGAGATTCCAATCATAGCACGTTGAGCGAATTTGAACTTCGTCATGAGGCCAACATTCATAGCCCTTGTATGGACCGAGGGGTTTGCACGAAAAGATTTCCCTTAGTTTCCCCAACACTGTCCAAATGAGTCGAATCCGTCGGTTTACCTCTTTCTCGAAGTTGATTCTACTTAGTTCGACTGTTTGTCCTAGGTTAACATAGTGATTGACAACTTCGAGGATTGCATTGCCAGCAGTAACCAGTGCTTGAACGACACGGGCATTGTAAATTACTAAAGAATGAACATGGACAAGTCCAATTTTGGACATGACAACCGGTGCTTGATTGGCATTGGACATTACTGTAGAATAAACATGGACAAGACTGGATTTGTCTATGTTAATTACGAGACCTACTCGTTGCGAATATCTGCTGAGATCCTTGAACTTTGATGCTACACCAAAGTTCTCCAGGGACTCTGCTATGACCACGACATCGTCAGTAAATCGAAGGTGAGTCATTATTCGCCATTGATGTTGATTCCTAGTCCGGACCAATACAGGAGCTTGAATATGTATTCCAATGCAGAGGTGAATAGCTTCGGGGAGATTACGTCCCTGTTCCCGACACCTTTCTGCAATAATATTGGATTCGTACTCCCAAAACCAATTCGGTCTGACATAATGGCGTTTCTATACAAACACTGCAACACCGATAGTAAATATAAGGCTTTTTCAGCGTCCCTGAAAGCCAGGCACAAAGTCTGATTATACTCCTCGGTCTTTTGTATAATTAGGCGAAGTTTGTGTATGTGGTCTATGGTACTAAAGTTTTTTCTGAAACCGGCTTGTTCGGGAGGCTGAAAGTCGTCAAGCCTGCGCAATATTAGATTTGTAACGACCCTTGGAAACAGCTTATATATATGGCTGAAAAGCCAGATGGGTCTACAGATTTTCAAGCGGGTGGTATCACCCTTTTTGAAAATCAACACGACGTTGCGCTTGGTCTACAAAATATTTTGAGAAATAGCTAATATTATATTTTACATACATACGTACAGAACTTCACGCCAAATCCCTTGCGGGGTAGGCAGAGAGAACAGAGCGCCATAAAGCAAGATTCTTACACGCCTCACCTGCTTCGTGGTCTTTCATAACTCTTTCCATCACGCGCGACGTCGATTTTTAAGGCCCCTAACATCACCTTCCTCCAGAACACGTTCTATTTGGTCATGGAATGTGTCTTGGCCGTCCTCGACTCCTACATCCATCCGCTTTTCATTGTGTATCTGCTTAGTCAATCTTGCATCATCCATTCTTTTTACATGTCTGAAGGAGCATGCCCTTTTTTACTTTTAAATCAACATTCTCTATCAATCCAATTTACTTCCTTACAACCTTGTTTTCGACGCGGTCAGCGAGAGTCACTCCACAGATTTTGCGCAGTGCCCTCATTTCTACCACGTTTATCCTACTTTCATGCACACTCTGCCATACCCAGCTTCACTTCCATAAGTTAGCGTTGGGATCAGGACTGCATTATGTGATTTACCTGTTCCAGCAGATAACCATCGATCATTATCCTTGCATCCGTTCTGGGTTCCTCCCTTTCAAACACCAAAACTTTCGTTTTTGTCTCGACATTCAATTGTATGCCGCATTCAATTATATTTCCTTAGTCAATATTATCTATTATACTTTAAATAATGTTTATACAGTGAAACCTGGTTAAGTGAGACATCAAGGGACCTGCAATGTCGTTTCACTTATAGAGGTATTCCACTTACCCAGTGTCTCAGATATACAGGTATAAATAAATATCTGTCTCATTTATACAGGTTCATCAGGTCTCATTTGTACACTGTTCAAGTTCAGGATATTCTGATAAACGTACACGTTTTAGTTTTCCTTGTCCTTCAGAACATTGTGATTCAATTTTATGTTTACTCTGAATTATTCTACAAAGAGTAGATTTTGGCACATTAAATTCGGCACAAACTTCTTCGCGTGTCTTCCCACTTTCATAAACGGATATTAACTTCAGTTTTTCACGTAATGATAACGATTGTAGCTTTCGTTTTGACATTTTACTAATAAACATCTGTATGATAGTAAAGCGAAACTAAAACTGAAGGTAATTGAAGCTCAAAATTTGTACTTACGTACTTGGAATTACGTGTGGAATTTGTGGGTAGAATAAGAATGAGTAAACAAACAATGTTATCTATGATGATAAATCGAAAGAACAAATCCCAGATATAGAGGTTTACCTCGTCCCACTAACAGAGGTAATTCAGTGCCAAAGTGTTGGGACCTCAGCATGAGTTCCAGTTATGGAGGTTTCTCACTTATCCAGGTCCCACTTAACCAAGTTTCACTGTAATTACCAAACTATAAAACAAAATCGCTTTCCGCTGTCTTTCTTTCCCCTTATTTATTTAGATCTTTGAAATTATGCAACGGAATTTAATGTGTTTTTTTTAATAGATAAAGGGTATAGACGGGGTGGTTGTTTAATTCATGTAGGTACACTGCAGTAAAGAAAGAGTGATAATTTTAGAGATTTAGCACTTTAATTGCAAACGCTGGCTGAACCCCATGTGATAGATCAAAAAAATGTACTACATTGATTACACCTTCAAAAGGTTTAGAAAAAAACCGCGATGTATTATGGGATAAACCCTCAATGATCACTTTTATTCCTTTACTTTTTACGAGAAATATTTTTCAATTAAACATTAGAGCATTAATTTTCATCCAATAAGTATTTTTTATAAATTGTGTTAGTAATAAAGATCAAAGGTCTTTTACAACATGTAATTCAAATTAATATTTTCGAAGATATTACTTATATCCGAAATTTACTCATTTACCTATTACTTTTGAGGCGTAACAAAGTTTTCCGGGTCAGCTAGTATTTAATAATTATTTTTCTGTTTCTTCCTTATTTTTTAAACTTTTACAAAGCATTGAAATTCTACACGTCTATTGAAGCAACTTTTTGAAGAACTTGTGCGTTGAACGTATGATATTATTTACACCAAGTACCAAGCACACAAATAGTCGGGTACCGAGGGATTTGCGTAGATAAGCTTAATAGGAAAAGTTGTAATATTTCACGTTTTTGTGACAAAAAAATTAGGCTTGAGCGGAGATGACTGGGTTTACTGCGGGGCCTCTTCGCGCGGGGCCCGTAGCATTTGCTACTCTTGCTACTAGGGTAATCCGGCACTGAGTATATTACAACTTGATATTTATGTCCTATTGGGATTAAATCATCAACTGTGTCTGGCCGTGCACAATGATTGTCTTACATACGATAATCCCTTTTCCAAAAGGAGTAGGCAGAGAATGCTTCTTGCCATTGGCTACGAATCTTGACACATTTCTCACTTCTATCATGCTCACTCTCGCTGGTTTATGTGGCATTTTCTAATACAGTAGTCAGTATATTCTACGTGTACTGGAGTGACATGTGTGTGTGCAGATGGAGCCGCAGCCGCAAGCGCGGCGGGGGCGGCGCGGGGCGGCGGGGGGACGCCATGGACTACCGCACGGGCTACATCCGCTCGCACCTGCGCTCGCCGTCGGGCCGCGTGCGGTGACCGCCCCCGCGCGCCCCGCCCCCTCCCTAGCTGCACCGCCCCCGCTCACCCGCCTCGCCGCCCTCCCCCCGCGACACCCGCCTGCTGTGGCCCGACGCCGCCGCGCTCTTCGCCACGAGGAACTCCGTCTGATTCCTCGTACGTATTCGAGATCGGTGGCACGCGAACGCAACGCAGCACGCCGCACTGCATAGATGTGTCACGAGTTTTATTATTTCGTTATGGATTGAAATATATAACATTATGTTGTGTTGCAGTGTACACTGTGCAGGTGAACCTTACAATTAATCAGTGTTAATCTTAATCAATGTTTTACCGGTTACCGAGTCCGTTAACTAATGTAATATAATACTATCGGTTTAATATTTCGATTGAACACCATTTCTTGCCAACTCCTTCCCTGTTAGTTTGTAACCGAATAAAATAGGGGGAAATTGTTTACCTTTACGAAGATAATCTTTTAAATTGTTATTAAGTATTTCTTCAATATATGACTACATAAATACTGTGCCAATACAAAATGTAATCCGATTATCCGAATCCGAATTATTTCCGGATTATCCGAATATCCGTAGGAAATTTCGATATGTGTTTTGCAAGTCGATATTTTACATTATCTAAAACAATATTTAATTTTCGTTACCTATAATGTGACATCAGGGAAGCGCCACATTAGCTCCGTTGTTTGCAAACGATGAATGGTATACCGAAGCCAGTATTCATTTAATTACCATCTGTGCTATCATTTTCGTAAATTTAAACTCTGAATATGTAAGAAAAAGATTAAATTTCCAATATAAGTTGCCTCTGGTATAGCTTACAGTAATTCCACTATGCCACTATCAAGCATATTTTGATTTCTTACTTCACAAATAATCAAGTAACAAACTCTTCATTATTAGTAAAATATTTGTTGATTTATTTAAAAAGTTATTATTTCATCAATCATTTCATTGTTTTGAGAATGTAGTATGTATAACATTAAAACAACTTTTTATGGAATATATCGCGTTCATTTAGAGCTTTTTCACTCGTGAAAATGATCTCTGTAAAGAGTTCGAAACGTCGGGAAATAAATAGAAAATAAGCTCTAAATAAACGCGATATATAATCCATAAAAAGTTGTTTTAATGTTATGAATGTGATTCGCGAAAATCTAAGAAATAAATATGTAGTATGTAGTTGATGACTATATGTACGTACAAATTTGTGATAGAAATGTTTGTGTTTGATAACTATATAGAAGTTTGTACCGGTTTATTTGTATATTAAAATTTTTAGATATCACATGTTTAATTGAAGAACAAAAAACTAAACAGCCTGTATGAATGAATATAAATCATGTTCTTTTGCTGCTGTATAATGCTACAAGCCAATGTAATTCAATATCTAAACACAAGAAGCAATTCAAGTAGTTTCTGTATAGTTCTCTTAATACAAATGTCGAAGAGATCACACACTACTTTTTTTTTATAATTCAGTCAATGCTTGGTGTCAATTATTCTTTTTCGTTTTTATTAATTAGACTAGATATTACAAATAAATCGGTACATAATAATAGCAGTAAGTCTGATATTATTCACAATAAAATACCATTTATCCGGTAAATCGCTGGTCTACTAAATATTTCAAATAAAATATATAAAAGTTTTATGATATCAATGGTCAGATTTTTAATGTATTGATTACGTTACTCGATCTCAATGAATCTAGTCAAATATTAAATTCAGGGCGAGTTTGTTATTTAGATTCTTTTTAAATTGTACCTATGGAAATAAAAAAAGAAAGGTAATACATACATGATGCTGAAGCTTTTGCACGAATGATTAATTTATTGCTAAGTCTGTAGCTGTAGTAGGATCAGTAAAATAATTATATGAAAAAAAATATAATACAAAATCCTCTGCCTCTCTAATTAATATAAATATTTACGGGTAAGGGTATATTTGGACCCTTCTAATTTAAAATAACAGTATTATTACTTCTATAGTCGGATTTATAATTAAACAACAACCACTGACGTTTACGGTGTTGTCAGTTTTGATGAAAAAAAAAAATAGTGTTGTAGCAAAGCGAATGAATGAAAACCCTCTTGAATGAATACAATTGCCACGATTGTTTAGCTTGGGAATAGTTAGTCTATCGTAGTTCGGAAACTTGTAAGATTGTCCCATTTTCAATATATGACGTAATTGAAACTATAGATGTTTATAATATAACAATTGAAGGTAGGTAATAAAAAAAAATTACCGTATATTACCTATTTTTTTACATATTCATCTTCAGATGAAAAAGTATAACTATCATGACATTTTTATGACTTAATTTTTATACAGTTTTTAAAAATTCTGTTGAAGTAAATTAAGTTTTAGAAACTTTGTTATAAAGTATTTAAAAATATTGTTGATGAGTCTAATTATGTATTGAATTAAGTAGTATAAGTTTCAGAGTATTTAGTCTAATTTAAGAAGATTAACTATTTCACTCATTGTTCATTTATCTGATTAAATAAGAACTGGATGCATCACTATTAATTTAAATTTGGCAACATTATTTTACAAAATGACAATAACTACTGTCATCTTGCTTTGTTTAATTAAAAATACGACTGTAGAAATAATTTTTAGTACACACATTTTTACATCATTTTCATATTCCAACGCCATTAGGTAACCCGAAGTATTATAGAATAGAATTAGAAGTCTCTTTATTGTTTATTCAAATTCAAAACTATATGATCTATACATATTTTATAAAAATTGCACTGCAATTATTACATATTTCATCTCTATTAGGTATATTTATTAAAGCTTTAATTAATATTCTCACTATTTATCCCTAAGTATTACAGCCGCCCCAATGTAGTAAGTAGTTTTAATTGTAGAAATCGACAGTTATAATGTAGGATACAAATAATTATTGTAGTAATATAGTTATGACGTTCGTATTCGGACGTTTTTCCAGTACTTATAATGTAATAATACAAACGATTTCAAGATTTGGAACTTGGGTTTCTAAGTTTAGTCGACACGTAGTCGAATGTTCTCCATATTCAAGGGAAAGAATCCTCGCCGGTAGAGGGAGCCATCCTTAGAGAAGCACTCGACTTTTCAACTTTTATCCACGTGTTTATGCGTAATAATATTAATAGTACTTATGTAATCATTGGTGTATCCGAAATTCTATCACATCCAGTGGCAGAAAAGAGATCTAAGGTCTCTGTTTATTACTGTGTACATTAATACTATGGAAAAGTCTATACCGTTCGGACTCCTAAACTAGTCGTGGTCGATACTTACACTATTAGCTGCTACTAATATTACCTACTTGCTGTCTCCACATTACTTGAGTAACTTGAAGTTCAAACCTAGGTTCAGGACAAAATGTAGTAAAGTATTTGGCTAAAATTGTACCAAACACCACTCCATACTATCCTATTCTGAAAACATCTACAACTATTGTACAGTGAAGAGCCAAAATCACTAACATTTTTCCATTTTTTTTTCTTAGATTTTAATAAATGTAATCAATAATCTATTGAACCTCAGCTGAATCATTTAGCTGTTTTTTTTTTGCTATCGATACTTACTACAAAGCATCTGCTCAGATTTTGATAGTAATTATTCCCTCAAAATGTATTCACGACATATACCTACTGTGTATTTTAACCGTCATTGTATTATTATGTAAAGTGTAGTTTTTATATATATAAACATATTAATAGTATACACATTTAATAGTAGATATTATACAAAATAACCATTGTTTTGAATGGTTTGTTTGTAGGAATACACTTTTACGTGCCTTTATGGCTTATAACTTTGTTAAGGCGTGAACACACAGTATTTTTGGTTGTAATTTTTATATTATTTTTTATTTAAATATGGATAAAATTTTATATTGATTTTTACCTGGTTACTTAATTTATACTAGAAAAAGAAGAATGATACTTTTCTTTACATATGTTAATAATGCAATTAGTAGTTATTTGTCAACCAAATATGCCGTGTGTTCACGTCATTATTTGTTGATATTTAAAAATTTATATTCATCAATGTTATTATAATAATTATATTATTGTCGTTTTGTGGTTATTAATATTATATAAATTTTTTAATGTTTGTTATAAATTTGAATTTATATTGCAAGAATATCTATGATTACTGTCACACATTGAAAGTTTGTATTTTAAATGTTATGTCAACTTATGTTGTTCGTGTAATGACTTGTGACATTTGCTGTTTAGTAGAAATGGGAAATGAAATAATCAAGTTGCTATCTTGATACTACATAATAGGTAAGATTGATGGCGCCCTTAGCTGTGTCTGTATTGTGTCGGGCCAATACATATACCCGCCCAACCGTCACGTGACATGCGATTAAGTTTGAAACCATGTATTTAAAGTTTCACTTTAAAAGTAGCTAACTTCGATTCGTTGTCATCTCATGGATACGATTTAGATTATTTAGTTTAGTACATGTATGAATGTGTGTATGACAATTCGTATCGTCCTAGCTCAATGTCCCTATTGTGACTGAAGTTTTTTTTTAATAGCTATATGTACTTTAGGTATGTATTAGTATTGTTTTCTATTCCCACCGTGTTTTGGATAATCGATAACTAGTTATTAAAAAATAAGAAAATGAAATAAAACAGGCGAATATATAAAACTTAAAAAAATAATCAGAATCGGTAATTGTTTATTTTTAATATTCGAATCTGTTGTTGCTCTTAATAATACTAAATTTTAAAGACTGAATTAAAATGAGGTTTTGACTAAAATTCAATTATGCAGTCATAATGTTGGTCTAGTCGTAGTTTATATCGTACATATTTATTATTATAAGGAGTAAAGGGCGACTTTAGCACTATATTATATTGTTTGAGGTAATTGAGTTGTTTTGATCTCGTTTAAAATGTGTCAATGTATTGTAAAGCTACAGATTTTCAGACTTGATTTGAAATATCACATGTCAATAAAGTTCTATTTGATGGCAATGTCTTTTTAGAAAAATACATAAGTTCAAGTCTTATTTGCTTTACTCTAGTACTATATATTAAGACCTTAATAATAGAATATTAAAGTCGTATAATTACAGTTCAAAATGTAGAGGGATATATCGGTGTTTAGATTAGTTTAGTACCTCCTTACGTGGATGTGTGTTTAAAATTATATGTGAAACTTAAGAACACGAGATAACACCTTAACCCCTGTGATTCATTTTGTTATTTGACTATAGAAATAAAAAAATATATATGTTGTTCATTAAATAATTTTGTATTAAAAAAAAAACAAAATTTTTGTCATCACACACTAGTAGAATACAAATAATACACATGTTACTCAAACTAATGCACACTTGTTTTATTGTATACATCTTGTATTTATACGAACACATTCTAACATGGAGAATTTATTGAAACAACAATCATATCACTGATGCTATGACTCCATTCGACAAAACAGTGACATCACTTTTGCAATCTTACAAATGTAGTACAAAAAAAGAACTCCTGCTCAAGTGTTGCAATTGTAAACACGATCCCATCTCCAGATGGTACCATCGTCACAGCATGTCAACAATATTTTGCCGTTGCGTGATAAAGTCACCTAAAACAAACAAACAGACAGACAGTCAGATCAACTGCGAACTTTGCACCTTTTGGGTGTGAAGAAATAATTCATAGATCAGTACCCAGATATACTAACCTGCCTAACTGCAGCGACACACCTTGGATGAACCAATTGCGACACCCGTGATCCACCTGCAACATTACCCAGCTCCCATACCATAGTTTTACCACATTGATTTCCTAGTGCTATGACCTGTAATTAAAATAATAGTCTGTTTACTTAGTATTTATATAAAAGTATGAGATCAATCTACTACTGCTGCTGCGAAAATATATTGCATCCCCAGAGAATACTCCCTCTGATTGGGTCGAAAACAATATCGTAAAGAATATATAGATTTACAATGTTAAACATGATGAAGGGGTTGAGGACGGCCACTGCACACCATATCTACGAACAATCCGGCGCACGCACCGCTTACAACCCTATGTCGCGGCCGTACCACCAGTCTGGACGAAGAGATTTCTTTGAATTGATCAAACTACCTGCGTGGGTGTTCCCACGCAATTATAGTGTAGATGTCTTCACCAAAAAGTACTTAACACAACAAAACAGGTACTTAACAGGCCAGTCCACTCTATTATCAACCACCTCCCTGTACTGGTCTCAATAATATAAAAAAAAAAACACTTTCCATGACCAAACTGAATGAGTCCTTGAAGAAGGTGATATCCGCAGACTTAAAAACCGATGAGTGTGTATGACAAGAGTTATGAAAGTCAAAAAGTGAAGTGTGTAAGAATCGTGCCTTATGGCTCTGTACCTGCTGTATATCTCGCAAGGGACTTGGCGTAAAGTATGTATGTACTCACTCGCTGGCTGTAATCAACGGCGAAACGTATGAACCATATCTCACACTCCTTGTAGTCAAACCTATGTACGAGTGTGACAGAGTTGTCACCTGGCCGTATCTCTGTATCTTCTAACCTACCTGGTTTCCAACAGATTATTGCATTTTCACAAGACTGAAAAATAAAGGTAGATAATATTTATAACATAACACAACTTCACACCTTTGTTACCCAAAGGTATAGGCAGCGGCTTTTAAGCCTCGTCTCGCCGTTACGTTTACGTCCCAAATGGAATAGGTGGCGAACCTATTGCCATACCGGGCACAATGCCATATTGGGCACAAAGTTTTCAGTCTTCGATATTTATCACACTTAACTTCCGCAAAACAATTTCGAGAAGTGATTAGAGTGAGCCAGTGTCAGGATTCGAACCCGGATCTCTGGATCAGACGCCGTGTGCTCGACGACTGGACCACCGAGACCAATATTGTATAGATTATACTACCTAATCTATACATATAAATAAAATTACAGTGTCTGTTGTAATATTCACATAACTGCTAACTTTGGCTACATTTATTTTAGTTATTGTTGCAATGTCCAAGTACTGTGTAAGAGGGCTATTGCTGACAGCTGCGTCTGAAAAGCTTCATTTAGAAATAAATTTAAAAATTTGTTCGTAATTGCAAAATAAGAACACTCATTTAATAACAACCTATATCTTAATCCTTCAAAAGTAGTGAAGGCTTAAGGTTGCTCTTCGGTTTTAAAACATAAACTTAGAGTAGAAATTTATTACGAGTACTTGTAGATGTTTTGTGATGTGATGATCAAAATTAACTTACTTTGGACAAAATAAGATCACCCATCCATCTAACGCAATCAACATAATTTCTATGAATATCTCTTGTAGAAAAATCTGGGAAGTGTTCTTTTAGGGAATTAAAAGGTCTCAATGCTCTGTGTGGATTGAAGTTATAGCTTTGTTTTATGGCCTCATGCATGGATGGCTTGTCAAGCCTCCACAGCTTAAGAGAATGGTCCATACCACATGACATTATCCGTTCTCCTTTGAGATCAAAATCAGCACTGAGAACTTCATCTCTATGGCCTTCAACACCTCCAAATATTGCTATACAAACGTCAGTCATTATATTCCATAGTCTTAAAGCATGATCTTTGCTAGCAGATAAAAGCAAGTTTGGATCACGTGGATGAAACTTCACTTCATTGATGGCATGTCCATGGCCAATGTAATGTTTTATACATGTTTGTGTGTTTGGTGCAAATATGCGAACAATACCACGAGATCCTGCAACAGCTAATAAGGGTAAACCAGTATCTTCTTCATATGACCAAGCACATGTGTAGAAAGTTTCGTCCACCTGTTGGAAAAGTTAAATTAATATATTTGGAGTTAATTTACAAATAATGATAAACTTTGATTTGTATATTATTTAGGTGGATCTCAATGTTATATAGGAACAGGAGATGATATTAAATATTTCACTTGCTTCTGTCACACTATGGATAAGAATTCAATATTATAATCAAGATTAAAATTGGCTATTTGGATTTAAAACTTACATCTGGATCAGCATAACACTGAAGAAATTTGAACCCTCCTGACTCTGGACACTCGTATATGGAGACTCTATTACTTCCTACAACAGCAAAGACCTGTGGCTCACCCTCTCCCATGTGATGATTAAATTGACAACCAAATAATGGCTGCCCATGATCTTCTTTTGCGCTACAACTACAACATTGTCAGGAATTGTCATATACATTAGCACAACTTGTAACTTTGTTTCTAAATAATACATTCGAAGGAACGAAGTTCCTTATCGCGCGTTGTGAAAGGGGGCTAGACGGAAAAAATTGACACAACACTTTTGCCATGCCAAACTGCACTGCTTATTTAGAATGAATGAATGACTACCCAAATGGTCTAGTGGCTGGGATACCTTGCTCTCATACAGGGGCCTCAGGTTCATATGCTGGTATCGGAACTCTTATTTTCCATGTTTTCATATTTTATATAAGTTTTTTTTTTAGTTCTAAAATTTTATTACAATTCCTTCACTAATTAATCGAAAGAAACTTCGTTCCATCCGGGTGTCCTTTGACACCTCTCAAGTTTTTTTCATTTCCATTACTTAGCTAAAGTACATGGAGTCTTATAAACTGATTTACCAGTTGTTTATTTACATATCTTAAGTTTAAGCTAGAGTGCTAAAACTCAATGATTGACTCAAAACTGATACTGATTCACTAACATAAATAATTGAAAAGTTTTTAAATAGTCTAAAGGACAAGACAGAAATCAATTGGTACACTACAGTCACTATACTCATTGTCAACAGTTAGCTTACTTGAATTTGTATGGAGGTTTCACTTGTTTAGCAGCTTTTTTCTTGCCTTTTCGTCGCTTTTTAAAGCGTGTGTTTGTTGGAGTTTCACTACGAGATGTGTTATCGGTATTCGAAGTACTTTCGACACTCGATGTCTCATCCTAATCAAATTAAATGTTATCAAGTTTAATTTGAAAACGTTTTGTTCTTATTTGTTAAATGTTGATATTTACGCTATACTTACGTTCTCATTGTCAGAAAAATTCATGTTATATGTAATTTCAATTATAAAAAATAAATAAATAAAAAAATTGTCAACTTTACTAAATAGTTTTAGATATAGGTACTACATCTATGATGCTACTAAATTGGCTAACTTGAGTCACAACAGAAAATTAAAATGGAATTAAAAGCATTACAAATAAACAAACACAAAGCACTACCGCATTTCCGCTACTGGCTAACTACATGTCAAATATTCGCGGGAAGGATTTTTTTTCAATATATGTTCATTATTATGGACCGGCCGATGTGATATTTTTTGTTGGGACACAAAATTTAATTAAAGTTTAACGATGAGTTATTGAAATATGCCCCTTAATTAATTGAAATTTTATCGCTTGTCATTATTTTTTTTAATAATTAACATTGACAAGTAATTGAGAGTAAAAAAATATGCCCTTACCGATGAAAAGTGGGCAACACAGTTGGTTTTCCAATTACAGAGCATTAAGCAGTGTCACACAATGCCGAATTATGCTGAAGCCTAATTGGAAACGAATTGGTGTTAAAATGCGCCAGTAGAGTGCGCTAAGTTCAGTGTTCACATTAAATGTGGAATAAAAAAGTCAATGTTTGTACTTTCATCCATGTTTATATTACTTTTTTAACACAGGTTGAATTAACTTTGATTATTTCCAAATAAACTACAACGAAACGAAAGCTATATTTTTTTTTAACAAATATTATTATTAACAAAGAAAATTTAATTAAAATATTGTGAACAATGAAAATGTACCAGGTATCCATGGCACGCATCATGCAAGCACTACTTTTGAGAGCACCCGATTGTGCGTAGCGATGCTGTAGTTGGATCATCAACGTTAAGCATTTTGCCGCTTAATGCACTCTAATCCTGTAATTGGAAAACTAGGAAGGTAACGTAGGTGATATTGTAGGACATACTCATGGAAAGTCATGAATCGAAAAATAAAATGCAAAAATTTTGATGTGTTATAGCACTTTAATTTATATTTCTACTATTTACGTAAATATTATTAAATGAACATATGTACACACAGTAAGTTTACTTTTTCTTTATTTATACATGAGAAAGCTCCGTCAAAGACAGTGCAACTGATGCAAGTCCTCACCTCAATTTCTTTCAATTGGATTCTTAAGTGCATAATTGTGACAAAATAAAGCATAAACCCTCGAAGTTCGTATACCAAGTAAACTTTTTATCAATGTGACGAACACAAGCAATTAACTGGTCATAGCATGTTTTTTTAGCTCTCTTTCTTTCTTTAAACATAAATTTTATATGATATATAAACATAAATATTATATGAGTTTGTTATAAAAGGATGTCACAATCTCAGCCTTCTTACTTCCTACATATGAACAATCTAATATTAATCACAGCCATATTACACACTAATACTACCGCTAAATTAATTAATACTGATGTGTACGTAATTCCTTTTGTATCCAGATTTCAGATTGCTATGTATATTGTGTTGACGTATTCAGACAATAAGTTTAAAAAAAGTTCAAGTGATTTCGTTACTTATTGTTAGTTATTTTCATCGGTAAATAGCCATTCATCTTTAATACTATGATTATGCATCAAATATATTATTTTTATAGAAATGTAACCGAAAATAATATCCACACCAAATATTTTGGCATTAGATCATTGATAATAACATAACTTTATCATAGGTAGGTAATATCAAGTAAGGGGCCGTCCATTAATCACGTGAGGTTAGAAAGGGGGGAGGGAGGGGTCTAACAAAAATCACGAAATAACACGAGGGGGGAGAGGGGTGTAGTAAGATATCACGTGTATTTATTTTTTCCACCTTATTATTAGAATAAAATAGATTGGTGTGAGCCCAGAATCGATCCCACGACTTTCTGATTCAGAAGCAGGCCGCTGGAGTACTCGACCAGCGAGATTTGTGATGAATGAAAAATAATACTCTAAAAAGTTTAAGATTTTTTATATGTACTAAAAATACACGTGATGTTGGATGGGGGGGGGTTTAAATGAGAGTTTTAAATGTCACCACGTGATTAATGGACGGCCCCTAAAATAGTTAAATCGGAATAAATATTTAAAATTTTTGAGTGTAACAGTGTTTTTTTGCTCTGTTGCTAAAAATAGTTACTAAGAAAGTTACAAAATACAATAAAATTTAGTTGATGTGCAATTCTATACAAACAGTATTCATACGTTGCTAATAATGAGCATGCTAATTTCGAGTATGCTCAAAAATCGACAGCCGTGCGATTAATGAGCATGCTTTCTGCGGCGCAGGTGGAAGGGGGGTACTTTTAGCGTGTGAACAGATTTGCTATAATGAGTATGCTAGTAATATGTTTGAAACTAGCATGCTTGTTGGTAGCACGTGTAAACAGTTCATGACCATGCTCACAATGAGCATGCTCTTAATTAGCATGTGTAACAGTATCTTTACTCTCTGTTTTATATAAAGTAAAATATAACGTAATATTTTTCTTTTTTGATATAGAACGGTTACGCAGTCACGCCACTCTAGTAGGTAGTGATTTAGTTTTTAATTCAGCCGTAAGTGGGGGGCGAGCACGTACACGCATGACGTAACGCCGCGCGCAGCCACGACATCAGCTTCGGTACGCGCGCGTACACTCCAGGGTAACCCTCCCGCGCGCACCCCCGCCCCCACGACACTATACCTGATACAATGAGTGAAGATTTATGCACATATCAATTATTATCAGTAAAGTTTTACTTGAGGAGTTAGAAGGAGAACATACCGACTAGAGTGTAATGTGGTTGGGACACAAGCAAAGGTCCCCCAGAGTCACCACGGCAACTGTCGCGTTCTGGAGCGTTGGCGCATAACATACGTGGTGTCACTTTTCTGCGGCCATAGCCCGCTCCGGAACATTCTTCTTGTGTCCAGATTTGAACTTCGGCCTAAACAAACAGACTATTCCATGAATAATTCTAAGTTTTCTGTATAGCGTAGAAACGAAAACCTTACAGTGATCACATATTCTATGTTTACATACACGAAATCGATAACATGAAAACAATTCAAACGTCTTCTAAAATGTAATTATACCTATGTGTTATGGATGGTATCGAACAGCGTAACATATAACTTGAAAGAACAACGTGTTCTTCTACATAGTACCTATATACATCATATTGACGACGCCATGGTAATGAAAATAGCCTTCTTACTTTCATGGGTATATTCGAGACATATCCTTTTTCTACAGTATTACCCCAACCGGAAACTATAGCAGTTTCACCTTGAAGGCTGTCGTAATCCTCATCATCTGCAATGTAAAAAAAGATTATGATGGATGTTTACGTAATTACCTACTCTACTAATAGATTAGCGACCATGTAATTAACAAATTTAATAGGTGTTTCATGATGGATGTGCTTTCATAATCGATATTAAAAAAAATGTTTTCAATTAATTAAATTATGTTAATTTGGTATTAGTCTCTTTAGGTCTCGGTGGTCCAGTGGTCGAGCACACGGCTTCTGATCCAGAGGTCCGGGTTCGAATCCTGACACTGGCTCACACCAATGACTTTTCGAATATCGATAACTGAAAGCTTTGTGTCCGGTATGGCAATAGGTACGCCACCTATTCTATTTGGGACGTAAACATAACGGCGAGACGAGGCTTCACCGCCGCTGCCTACACCTTCGGGTAACAAAGGCGTAAAGGTGTTTACGTTATGTATGTCAACAGAATACTGTTTCTCCATCTCTTCCTTAATATTTTTATAAGGTCGCCCAGAGTCCTGACAAAAGGAGATATGGGTAGGTACCTAGGTATAGTCAATATTTCAAATAATTAATTTGATCCGTCTTACCCGGCAAACAAGCGGGCCTATATAATCTATCCGGCAAAGGTTTTGCTAATCGAAGTACAGCGATGTCATAGTCGTGTGTGTATTTATTGTAGTCAGGATGCTGGACCACGTGTGTCACTTGATACCCCTCGGACCTTGAGGAATTCACGTCATGTTCACCGACAAGAACAGACATACGAGACGCCTCGATTCTGGGGATATGGAATAAGATGATAAAATATTATTAAAATACTAAAATATATTTATGTAAATGTTGTGAACATTATTGCAAATATTGGCGTGATAAAAATAGTACAAGGTATCCCTTATCTAAATATAAGAAACTTATTCTCTTTATATAAGTATATATAGTATTTTGTATTATTGTATTTCACAGTTAATTTAGATATAGGATGGTTGACCCTATAGTTGACCACGCACCCGTTGTTGACCACTTGCGGCTATATGTATTAATATTAAGCTTTCCCGCCTGTAATCGTTTCATTTTATGTTGGCTACTTGTTATCGGTACTAATACAAATCAACCAATCACATTACGACTAGAAAGAGACAACCAATAAACCGTACAAATTCGTTTTATTTTGACTTGTCGCTGACAATTGCCTTTCAGCCGCCATTGTAGTAAGAACAGAGCTTAAAAAGGTAAGAACATCTGAAATTTATTTGGCATTATTTTCGAATAAATTTGCTCTGATCGTTGTTTTATATGATCATTTTATATTTATTTTTAGGATTTTCATGGAATTGCAACTGTAGACGATATATTTTATAAGTTATTTCACTGGTTAACAAAAGGTACACAATTTGAAGGGGTGCTTCTGTGGTTGACCAATTGGTCAACGACTAGTACCCTGAAGTAGTAGTATATTTTTACTCCTTTTTCACGGTTTCTTGCCCAGAATATGAGTTGTAAGTCAATAATCAATTTAAATTGACTAAATTGCTTTTATTTCCTTTAGTTGACCAGTGGTTTGACATTGGTACTGCATACAAAATATAAGCTCCTTTGATTGACCAATGTTTATTGATATGAGTTTTTGTATTATTATTATGCTTTAGATACAATATGCCACCAAAAAAGACAATAGGAGATTAGCAAGAGAAGAAAAAAAGAAATCACAAGAGTTGAAGAAAGTTCAGAAACCTACAGCAAAACGAGTAATAAATAGAATACAAAATAGAATAGATTCTGATTCAGAAGACGATAATTTACCTTTGATGAATTACAGTAATAAAGGCAGATCAGGCGAGGAAATAGGATCATATGTGATCGTAAATTACGAAGGAGAGTATTTTCCCGGGATTATCAAGGATATTGACGAAAATAGTAAAGAAGTTAGTACGATGGTGCTATCAACCCCAAACACTTTTAAATGGCCTGATAAAGAAGATAAAATTTGGTATGCCAATGACAGCATAGTGGAGAAAATAAACGCTCCTATGTCAATTAATAGCAGAGGTTCGTTTAAAGTACCAGAAATGCCCAAGTATCTTTTTTGGATCTGAACCCTTTTACCGGAAATTTTTAATTTTTAATCATTCGTGCAGTAGTTTGAAATTTGATTTAAGTTTAATTTTAACAAAGAATTATAAAATAACTGAGGTTTCTTAAGAACTTGCAAGTTTAAGCCAAGTTTTATAACTTATTTTTGATGATTACAATATGTGCCATTTACATTTAACTATTATGACTGTGATTGTTAAGACTGGACTTAATTTAGTTTTCTTGTTGATCTCAACTAGTCCTAATAACAAACCTTAATAAAGTTTATTATAAAATACGTTTGCATTTGTTAATTTATTTTTTATTTCAGTTTATTTATGAATGGTCAACCTCTGGTACAAATCTTGACAATAACTGGAGCTTGCTGGTCAAAGTTGGGTACAGCCCAGTTTTATAGTTATAATGTTGATTAAAAAAATAATCAAAAAGAAATAGAACATCTTTCTTTCAAAATACAACGTATTATTAGATAACTTATAATATGAAATATAAACTAGCAATGTATGTGGCTATTAGGCTAAATAGTCATACTTTAAAATTAAAAATTTCCATTAAGTGGTTTGAGACCGGTACAGCCACCCTATTCATGTTTCTGTAAAGTATTAATTAAAATTCTGCACGCATTGTTTGTCGAGGCAAATACTATTCATTCTCGTTGCGAGTCGTATGTGCCTATTGGTATAAGAGGACAAAAGGATCGAGTGCATTGCGTTGCTCGACCTTAACCTGATTGAAATCATACATAACACTATGGTATTGACTTTGGCAAACGACACATTACGATGTTTAAGTAAATACACAGGTGTCCGAACGTAATGTTGAATGAATGATCTACATTCAGTTGACAGAACCCTCGCCAGTAGAGGGCGCCACACTTCGAGAAGCACTCTCTCAAATCCTTACGCGGGAATTTTGGTCGCCGTTAACATGGAATTTAGAAATTGTTCCAGATTTATTGATTTAACTTCTCAACTTGTAGCGTATTTACGTTTACTAATAATAATCGTAATGCGCCCTGAAGAAGTATTTTTCTTACATGTACGCATGTACGAAATCTTTTTTGAAAGTTGATTAGGTGTAGGTACCTATATGTAACTATGCACTGAGTTCAATATACAAGAGGAGCAAACCTCATACAAATGCGTCAAAAAATGTGTGTCCACTTTTTAGATGCAATGACGTAGCTTTGAAACCACTAGACATTTAAAATTAAACATATATCTATCTCAGTCACACAAATCGCAAATACATTGCCGTCACTTTGATTAGACAAAGATGGCAATATAAATTTGCAATGGCGGTGTGGGGTGGCCAGCCCATGCGAAATTTTACCCAACTTTTTCAAGCCATGTACTCGTAAAAATATTTAATAAATATAAATTCAATATTTTACTATTACTTATTAATTTCTGATCAGATGTATTACAAGATAACTGAAATAATGAATGGATCAACGATCTCTGTGTACTCCGTACTAGATCGGCTGTTCCGAAAAAATTGGATCACACTCATCTGTACCTAATTGTGTACACCTGCCTTAGAGCAGCGATTTAAAGCGCTGTAGGTAAAGTGTACACAATTAGGTACAGATACACAAAATAGTGAAAACGCTTGAGTAGTAAAATAATGTACTTACATTCATTATATTGAAAGGGAATTATTGTATTTAACGTGGACAGGGCCTAACAGCCGCACGGTCGATCGATCATAAGGGAACATACCCATACTACGTGACCTATTTTTTAAGATTTCCTCCCTCCCATCGGTGACCACTCGTAGTATATGCCAAGACCCCCCCCCCCTCCCCCTTTAGTTTTCACGTAGTAATTCATAATTATGATTTTTAATCATATCACAGGCAAAAATCGAAAAAAAATAATAATTTGGCTCTTACTCGTCTTTATTGGATAAGACTGCATGCATACTTAAATTACTAGTGAATTATGTATTATGAAAAAGAACAACTTTAATTGTGAAAACATATTGCTGTACAGTATGTAACTTACAGTAACTTAATTTACGAACACAACAATTTTTTTCTGTTTAATCACATTAATATTCATCTAGGTCAAAAATACGAGATTTCTCTCATTAAAATCGACTACGTGACAAAAACCTGAGCCACCCCCCCGCTCCTGTGACTAACCGTAGTATTTTAAAGACTCCGCCCCCCCCCCCCCTAAACGGGTCACGTAGTATGGGTACGGTCCCTAAAGTTAAGCAACGCTTGGCGCGGTCGGTCCGTGGATGGGTGACCATCTTATCATGACGAGTTCCTCCGTGTTTCGGAAGGCACGTTAAATTGGTGGGTCCCGGCTGTCATTTGAACATCTTTGGTAGTCGTTACGGGTAGTCAGAAGCCAGAAAGTCTAACAACCAGACTTACCAAGGGGGATTGTGTTGCCCACGCAACTGGGTTGTGGAGGTCAGATGGGCAGTCGCTCCATGTAAAACACTAGTACTCGGCTGCACCCGGTTAGACTGGAAGCCGACCCCAACATAATTGGGAAAAAGCTAGGCAGATGAATTATTGATCATACACCGCTGTGTAACATAAGTTTTGTATAAAATTGCCTTTTAGTCTCTTTTTTATAAGTCTGAGTTAATAATTTGCTTTCATGATACAATCTTATTTTTAAGTACTTATTAATTATGGCATTTATTAATAAAAGCGTATGATCAAATTGAATTGACGATAAATGATCTCCCGGGTGCAGGTAGCCAGTCAGTTTCTTTTCTCAGCAATCGGATAATTTTCACCCACTTGTCACGGCGTGCTGCATCTTTAGGCACCCTGCAGCGTTATTATTATAACAAAAAATATTTAAAATCTCCTTTTCCATTATTAATAACTCCCACAATTAGTTTTAGTTTCCCACAAATGTGGGAAACTAAAACTAAGTTTTTAGTGGTATCACTGAAGCTAATTATGAAAATTCAACATTTTATTTTTTTTATCTGTATTTTAATATTAACGTAAACATTAATCTTACGTGTGGAAAGTAATTCCGGTTAATTTCTTATGGGTTTCCGATTTTGAATCGCACTCTTTTACTGCGCATTTACCCATTTTGTACCTATTCGGTTCGCGTCTGACAGATGACTGAATTGACATAAGCTTCGCATAAGCCTGTAGGCTTATGGCCAGTGGTCACACTTTGAGAAGGTTACTACAAGTCTATAACATATAGGTCAATGTAACTATGTGTGTCCATGGATATCCGAGATAAATGCAAAGATGAAAATGACATGTATTTTAAATAATCCGAAACAAAAAACGCGGTACCCTAAAACACAAATATTCACTCACTCAAAGAGGTAATAAGGTAAATATGGAACGCCGCTGCAAGTAATTTATGAAGTTGCTATGTAAGACGAACAAATTATGAGGCAATCGTAAGTAATAACTAATAAAATACTTTGCACACAATGACCTGAGATTCAAAGAAGATATATTACGATTTGAACAGTTAACTTTGATTGTATGGGACTATACTAAAGTTTGGCCCGTAAAAAGGTTTAATAAATATATTGCCTTGAAAGAATAACTGTAGCAGCATATGTACCTACAAAAAGCCGACGGGGTACCGTATAAGTATAAAGTGGACATGGATCTTGTTAGATGTTTTTGCCGATTATCCAGCCAAATAAATTTATTAATAAAAACCATAGCCATATCAATGTGAGACACTTTTTTTAAAATTTTCTTTTGTTCGAAGATGTTTATTGAATGAGTATCTTATTGGGTCTATGGTGAACAAAAATAGATAATATCATATTTATATATTCATACTGGTGTAATGTATGATTATAGTATTAACGTTTACCGACTTGCGATATTATAGTGATATTAATACTATTGTATCAATTTTAAATGGTTTTGAAAAGAGTATTTAGCACATGAGTTTCTTGCCCGATTCTTCTCATGATAGCCCCTACACTCGGCATCGGCCCGCTTGTGGCGATTGCGTCCGTGTTTTCTTGTTCCACGGAAGCACTTTCCTCAACTCACTTTCCTCGTGTTTATGAATTTTAAATATTATTTTAAGTTTAAATACTTTTTTAAAATACTTTGACTATTTTTAAGTGTCTGTGAAGACCTATGAAAATAAAAGAACTTTGACTTTTGCGATTGTGGCGGTACCGTTTTGGCGCCAAAGCAATCGAAGGATTTCGGCCATAATTAAACAAGAATTGGTTATATAAGCGCAATCAATACTCAATTTTATTCATTTACTAACACTAACTCATAGATACTCAGTGAGTTGGGTCCATATCCATACGTTACTTTTCACCTTTTTTAAAGCCGACGTAGTCCAGTGGTAGAGTTACCTGCGTTTGATTCAGGCGTCTATAATCGATTCCAGACCCACACCATTGATTTCTCTGAATTCATTTCGGAAGTTTATGGGTGATAAATATTGTCATGCTAGGTGTGATATTCTATTGACAATCAATTAATATTTAAACTCTATGACCGTTGATCATGACTGTCTTGTTTAGGTCAGCCGACTGTCAATATTGCACTTTCACAATTTAAATATTGTGTATGGAAGCTTATATGCCTGTGCAGCTATCGAACAAGAATCTATCAGTGTAAATATTACCTACATTATTGTATATTGTGAATGTAACTTTCTGTTGGCTCCAACTCTTTACTTTACGTTATAACAGATGCCGTTGCAAATAACTTGGGACAGGTGGGTTAAATTTTTAATTATTTTTACGGTACCTACTATTAAAGATACGACAAGGACAGGCTATCGTTAGTGTCGGTACTTAGGCGTTATTTTTTGCAATTAAAAATATTTAAAAACTGGCTTACATGGCCTGGCCAACACAAAGTACATTAAAAAAGAAATAATATGAATACTTTTTGGTTTATTTTTTTGTTTATATTTACCTCTCTTTTTTTTCGTTATTTTGTACTCATATCATATTTTTTCTCCTATTCGTTCAAAATGTTGAGGCGCAATCACCGCTGAATACAATTTCGATTTTTATGTTCTTGAATTTACAAACAAAAGGGGAAGGTCCATAGACATTTCAATACTAATGGACACAGTCAAAATAAACACAGTCAAACAATAGTATGTATTTTGAGGAGGCGTTGTTGTTGTTTCATGTACATATAGTTTTATTTTTAAATCTACTGTTATTGTACCTACTTTAACTAACTTTATGAAAGTAACCGCTTGACATTTAACCTCCTTCAATTATATTTAAACCGTTAAACAAAATTGGGGTATAGAGAGTATTAAACATCTCCGTGAAATGTATTAAAGAGATCTCTACAAAGATTATTCGATTGTAATGTTGTAGTACAATTTAAAATTTTATTAAGCTTATAGGTATATGTAAGTCGGTACGTATCTTTGTACCGTTAAATTGAACTTAGTTAAATTGTAATGAAGTTATCATGGTCGTATTATCTTGATTTATTGAAAAGATACAATGTATTTAGACTTAAAAACTACAGTAAACTAATTAAAGTTAGTTTAAAAAAAATGGCCAGGTCTTAACAGAGTATACATACCATAAAGTTACGAAAAAAGTGATGTGAAAAGTAAAAGAATGAAATATGTTCTCATAACTGAGGCTTTTTGTTTTAGCGCACTTTTTCAAGTATGAGGTATGGTGCAATTTTTGCGTAACTGTTTATCTGCAAATGTTTTGCGTGAATCGTCCGGAATAAAAAGTTTTATTCATTACTCGTGAAAATGATCTCTGTAAAGAGTTCGAAACGTCGGGAAATAAATAGAAAATATATGTTTACGTCCCAAATGAAAGCACACAGTTTTTAGTCACCGATATTTAACATACTTAACTTTTGAAATTAATTTCTTAGTCATAGGTGTGAGCCAGGATTCGAACTCGCGTTCTCTGGAATCAGGAACCATGTGCTCGACCACTGGACCACCGAGGCTAAGCTTCTGATATAAACTTAGCCTAAATTAAATAAGAGCACCCCACTTTTGAACCAAGAAGTCTAGGGTTCGAATGTCTGCCAATTACATTTTGAAATGTAGTGTGATAATTAACATGACTAATAAAGATGACTAACGATAATTTGCCCGATGTATGGGAATAGGCTACCTATCACATTGGGAACCTAAAAATTCGGGGTCGAAACATTGCCGCTGCCTTCAACTACGGATATAAAAACAAATATAAAAGAGTGATATTGTACTATTGTATAATTTCAAGCAGCATTTAAATATATAGTTAGCTGTCTCTCATATCTCACTGTATTTACATTATTAAAACACGTATGTACTTACACATTATCATGGCTTTATTTAAGTCAAAGTCATAGACTACGACCAAGGTCTTAATAGTGTTTTTAAATTTTGACGATATAGATTTGTCTTTTATATGAGAGGAACTGAAACTTTAATTTAATTTGGTTTCTGTTTACAAATCTATAAAAATAGTATAGGTAAGTAACGAAACGTTATAAATATTTTTTTCAATAGTATATTCCTTAGTAACACACAAGCTAAGCTTGTTCATTTTTTTAATTAAGGTTCCGCACAAAAAAATAGAACACCTGAAATTGTACTTTCCTCTGTGCTCTACATATTTTGTTAAAACACCATGATGACCGTTCAACAATAAAAGTATTTTGCAATATGAATCAAGTACTTACCCTGAGAATAAATAAGTTTTCGTTCTCTCAAATGGAGTTTACTTTACAGTCTTTCGAAATAATTTCAATAAATCATTTCGTATGTTACTCCTTATAATGGGACGTGAGTTATTATGATATTATAGCCTGTTTCGTATTTACAATTTTTCTTTTATTACTTATTATATTCTTTATACGAGTACGTAAATTGTGTTGCATTTATATTTTACGAGCTCGTATCGTGTTATTGTACGGATGACTAAAAATTTGATAATCTTGGTACTAACCCATTTACGCAATGTGTGGCCGTGATTAGGTGGTCTCTGGCTATGACTGTAGCACCACAGACTACAGCACCGTCACGTTTAATCGCCGCAAGCCAAGGGAACTCGCCAGGAGCCACTGCTGATCCTCCGACAACGCGCGCACCTCGAGCCACACCGCAAGCTGCAATGTCACACATTATTAATTTCACATTACTTGCCTCCACAATGGTCTTCATATTAAATTTTGGAAGGTCACTGGTTCAAAGTTCGGAAAGGTATTTGCAAAATCGATGACGGAGCATATCGCTCGCATCATACTAGACTGACAAAATTCCTTTGAGAGATTGTATATAGAGGAATGGTGTCATCATATCTCAAAATCTAAATATTGTTTTGATTAATTAGTTTCAAGTCATTGATTATTACTTGCGCTGTAGGCAGTAAGAACATAAAGGCTTTTAGAGGCTCCTGACATTACCTTCCTCAAGAAATCGTATAATATGGTCATGGAAAGTATGTCCGCTTTAGCACTTCATATTTGCTTACTCAAGCTTGCATCATCCACTTTTTCTACCCGTACTATATATAGAATGGATCGGACACCTCCAGTCTATTTCTAATCAACTTCCTTCCTTCCCTACAACCTAATTTTTGACCAGCCAGCGAGCGTCTCTCCTCTAATTTTTCGTAGTGCCCTTGTTTCGATCGCGTTTATCCTACTTCATGCATACTCTGCCATAGCCAACTCTCGCTTCCATACTAACGTACATACTTCTTTTAAAAACATATTTCACAATCTTTATATCAGAATTTGTTCAATATCTCGAACTTAAGGCCAATAAGATTCTCTTCGTATTCAAGTGTACGCCACATTGAAATCGTATAATCAATAATTGCTTCCGAATGAATCAGACGTCGAATTGTAAAATGCTTTATGCATTTAAAAAAAAAGTAAAAAAATACCAGTTGGCGTTTATTTATTTTTATTTATCACTCGAATAAAAAAACTAATTTGAACACGATTTACTAATTACGTAATAAAAAATTGTTCTAATTTATCGACAGTTAAAATACATAAATACACATTATATGAGAATTTGGTTTTTAACTTTTAACTTGATTGAATTTCTTTGTCATCGAAGAAATCTTTTGGGTGTTTCAAAAGCAGGTCAAGTTCTGTATATCACAAGATTGTGTGATTCAAATTATGTTTATAAGTAACTGTATTTTATTATCGCTTCAAAAATTCTCCTCTAAATCTAGGTTATTCGCGGTATTACTGTTTTGTATATTTTATATGTTTTCAAGTGATGACCCCACGAACCTGTAGTGTTAGGTAGGTAGAGTCCCTACTCCTTTATGGGTGGACCTATTTTATATTATTATTATGCTGTAATACAATAAAATTGTGTTGACACAACAACATAACAGCAAGTAAAAAAGTAATTGACAGATATTCATAGTGTTTAAATAAATAATAATTGCGTTGGTATACACTAGAAGCCACCGACCGAAACGAAAAAAAATTATAAGAACACATCTTTGACTGTTTGTTAGATTTTCAGAAATAATTAATATTACTCAAACTATAATAACAATATACTGATTTCTGTTTAGCTAGGTCACTAGACAGCATAAGTAATGTTGAAAATATTTTATTTATTTATGTATCGTTTTTATAATCATAGTAGCTAACCCGGCGAACTTTGTTCCGCATCAAAAGTATCCAAAATCCGTTGGATTATTTCAAAAATCTAATCATATAAGGGGCCACAGACAGCGGAAAGCGACTTTGTTATATATGATGTAATGATAATGATTGGGTGTTTGAATATTTGTGGACATAATAGTTTAAACAAGTCCCAAGCGGGATAGACAGAAATAGTTAAGAATTGAAGGAGATGATGGCAATTTTTGTCTGTAGGTATGTATGTTTGTTCTTGTATTACACAACGAGAAAGATGAACGGGATGGAATTTGATACATTTATTTCACCAATATATTGCTCGACGTCTAACTCAGAACAGGGTCTAGTTTACTACAGATTTATTTTTTAAAGGTTTTGATAGCTGAAATGAACTCCGCCTCAAGCTTTTGTTAAACTTTGTTGCATTAGGTAAATCTCTTTGAAAAAGTTATCGTCATTAGAAAGGCCACACGAGCGGAGCTGCGGACAACAACTAGTCTACCTATAACAATTAGGTAATAATAATAGCATGGCATTTCATTTAAAAAACAATCGGGTCGTTGTCAAAGAGAAATTCATCCTATTCACTTTTTTAAATTTATGTTTGAATAAAAAATATTCAAATTACGAACGCGGAAAATTTGCATAATTTAATGTGTTGGTAAACAAAATTGCGCGCCAAAATATTCTTCTGCCAAATAAATCTTTGTATCGAGTATATACCAATTTATTAACACGTTTTTAAACTGTTTAAAAACGTTTATTTTATCGTTTTTGTAATGAGCTATGCACGAACATACTTATTTTTTGTTATTGAACCACATATCATCGGACAAAACTGGGTCGCGTACGCGAAATGATAAAGATTCCTTTTGAAATTAAACTAAACCAAAGATTGCTAATCGACTGTTACATAGAGTAAATTAAACAAATAGGTAGGTACTAATACATCCGGGACACTTAACATACTTGTCAAAATATCTTTTCTTTATTGCGAAGGACCTGCGTGCGGATAAGCTTAGTATTTGTAAACAAACTCTCTAAAAACACTCATAGCTAAGTAATAAGCACTTAGTTTAAGATGTTATGTAACTAAACCTGAATAGCTGTCTATTGAATAGGAATTAAGAAATCACTGAGTAAAAATAAATATTGATTGATTAGTAACCATTTGGATAGTGATGAAAGTGGTGATAGTAATGTGTATTTAATTACTTAGATCATCACATCATCCCAATTATACGCTCTGAATATATAAGTAAAGTGTTTAGTCATAAACTCATAGATTAAAAAAAAGCATGTAGGTAGGTATTAAAAAAAATCTAGACAGACATTCTAAATTTAATTATTACGTCCGATAAATTAAAAAAGAAACTATTCCATAATCGTCATGGAGTACGTATCTCATTTCGAAATTTAAATTTAATAAGTCTAGTTGTGCATAGTTATAGATATGTAGAGTAAGGGTTATCCATGTTTACCTTACCTTACGAAAATATAAAGTAAACACTTCTGATTTTTTTTTAAACACTATCACTCTAGTGAGCCTCAGTAATTATTAACTAGAGAATATAGTTCTTTGATAGAAGAAATTGAATATGAAACACTCACTGCAAGGTTTGCAGGCGCTGGCGGCGACAAGCACCGCGAGGAAGCAGAGGACGCGAAACATATCTGTCGGTGTCACAACGTGCTCTATAGTCACGAGGAGACGCCGGCCCAGCTATTATAGGCCGTGGGCGGCGCCTCCGATAAGGCCTCAGGGCCAGTGTGACGGCTCCAGATCAGGCCAAGTTCACGGCAACGCGGCGACTGAGCGAGTCACGCGCCAGTGGTAGGAGAACATCTTGTAACCCCACTGCGCGCTGCACATCCACTCGGGGTTCGTGATTGTGGAACAAGCACTGATTTAGATAATGACCTTGAATCTTTGCAGAGTATTTGCCAATGTCTTGAAGCAATAGTCCGGGACGGATTTGCGTTATGCAGCTCATTAATATATATGTGAAATATTGTATCCTTTCTCAGGTTGCAACTTGTATGCTATTACCAAATATGATTAAATTTTATGTGAAGAACCACCTTCTGTAAGGTCCCAGGGCTTGCTGAAAATTTGAGGGATTAGAAACAGGGGTCATAATTGTTCGTTGGATGCTAAGACAATTATTAAGTGTTAATTTGTTTTTTCAATTAAAGTTGCCGTAAAAAAATCTCTATCAAATGCTCTACTAAGCTTTTATGTCTTTTCACTTTTCTTGGTGGCCTCCGATGAATCTCTTTCAAGTTCAAAAATTATGTGCTATTTGTGTTTATAAACAACAAAATTCTGTTCGACGTATAGCAATAGGCTCTGCCATACTTTAATAAATACAGCATAAAAAACTACTGACTACCTCCAAACTATTGTTTTTCTCGGGTTATCGGTTAATTTTTTTATAACGTCTATTAAGTCCCAATTGGTATAGGTGGTATATATTATTTACTATTGCTGATACATATCAGACATACAGGGGGAGGCCTACGTTCAGCAGTGGACTAATCTGGGCTCATGATGATGATGATGATGATGATCAGACATAACTTCCGAAAAGACGCAAAGAAGTCATTGGTGAGAGGCGGATTCGATTCCACGACTTTTTAAGTGGGGTGATGGACTTGCAGGCCACCGAAATGAGAATCGGCCGGCTCGACCGGTGAACTACCACAACCTCTCAGAAGACCGACGTAAAGTGGCTCATGCCGCGTTTCGTTCGGTGAGAGAGGTACCCGGAGGCCCACCCATCTTCCCTATCCTTTCCTATTCCCTATCCCTTAAAGGTCGGCAACGCAACAGTAACACTATATGTGTTGCTGGTGTCCATGGGCGGCGTTGGTTGCTTACCATCAGGTGACACGCCTGCTCGTTTGCTCTCCTATCCCATAAAAAAAATCCAAAAAAACATATTATAACTTTTTCATGAAATAGGAGGCCAAACCAGTAACCAGAGTGAGTCTCCGGATACCTGTTTCACTGAACGAAACGGCATGAGCCAATTTACGTCGATATTCTGAGAGTCCATTCATACAGGAAACTGCGTGGTTAGTACTACCACTTTAAAAATATTTAATCTATATATATTTAAGAGATTTCCACCTATATATTGACTCATCACGATATCTCTGGAACCATAAGGCGTAGCGACTTGAAATTTGGTAGGATTATTCCTTTCGCCGAGTAGAGGTCAGCTAAGAACGGATTTTACGAAATTCCACCCACAAGGGGGGTTGCGGGGGTGTTAACAATGGAAAATAATATATCGTAACCATAAGGCGTAGCGACTTGAAATTTGGTAGGATTATTCCTTTCGCCGAGTAGAGGTCAGCTAAGAACGGATTCTACGAATTTTTTTTTTTTTTTTTTTTTCAAATTTCAAATTCAAGGGGGCTTGCGGAGGTGTTAACAATGGAAAATTCCCATTTTTAATCTATAGCTGCTATCGACTTCAAATTTGTCGAAGATATTGCAGTATTAACATAGCGGGGCAGCAGTTATTACTCTTGATGCGAAACAGAGTTCGCCGGGTCAGCTAGTAAAATATATGTAAACAGTGTCAAATTTACTTAAAAGCAAGGGATTGCTGTCTCGGTAGTCCAGTGAACGAGCACACCGCCTCTGAATCAAAAAGTCGTGGGTTCGAATCCGGGCTCACAACAATGACTTTTCCAAATTCTTTTCGCAAGTTATGTGTGCTTTTAATATCGGTGACTGAAGACTCTGTACCCGGTGGTGGTATTGGTTCGCCACCCATTACATTTGGCACGTAAACATGACGGCTAGTCGATGCTTAGCAGCCGCTGCCTACACCTTCGGGTAGAAAAAGGCGTGAAGTTATGTTATGTTGTTGTTCTACTTAATTGAAGCGATTAAAAACTGCCATATCATTAAGATCTCTTCGCCTGTCCCTTCGTTGTTATGTTTAAAAAAAATACTGACCGTACAACAGCCATCAGCTACTCCAGCGGTGATATATTTTCGTACATAATTTAGTTACTTACGTCACTTTATTTGGTATGTGTCTGGTTTTAATTAACGCAGACACGCCTTTATAAGAACGCAGTGTCCCGTTGCATTCTGTAAAACATTGCAACTTATGTATGTTAATTTTATGCCCTACTTTCTTATTCCAACAAGTTGAACTTACCAAAAAATATTTGTTGACATATTTAAGTGTACTGACTAAAAATATTGTGTTTATAATCTATTGCACAATCTACTGATTTTTTTATAAAGATAAACATAACTTTACACCAAATTCCTAGCGGTGTAGGCAGAGAGAACTGATCGCCGTAAAGCACGATTCTTTCTTACACGCCTAACTCGCTTCTTTGACTTTTATAACCCTAGTCATCCACGCATGTCGATGTTTATGGCTACTTACACCATCTTCCTCCAGGACTCCTTTTATTTGGTCATGGAAAGTGACCAACAGTATGTCTAGTCAATATTATTAACTAGCTATTTAAAGATACAGAAGTTAACTATGACAATTTTGTGTTTTTTATAATAAATTGTCAGAAAATTTTATCAAAAAAAATAATATTCAAAACGCATATTGAAAAAAGTGCTGTAATAAAGAGGAAGTTTTTCTTTCCTTTGAAGTAGGATTTAGTATCCTACTCCAATAATTTGTGGCACCTTTTCAAAAAAATACTTTCTACTATATGCTTCAGAAGTAACATAGATAAAAATTCACAAATAATCACAAAAACACAATTCTTCTTCTTCTTCTTTGAGTGTGGCTATCGTGACTTTAGCCCGATTCTGCCAATGGATGCCCTAGATGATACTTTCACAAACTGAGGAGAGCAAGTATTATTAGAATTTGGCCAGCTTTATATAATTTGTGACAATCATTACAACCCGAGTGATTAACCTACAACAAACACAACTATACAATATAAATAAAATACAAAATTACTATATACACAAGAGTTAAAGACAGAACTATAGCTAAATTTTATTGTTAGGATATATACATGTATATTTATAGTTTTAAATTACTTCTATGTACAAAATTACAGAGGATTTGGATGATAGACGGGAAAAGTGTATGAGAAAGTAGACATTTAATGGATGTAGGACGAGGAATCTCAGGGGGTAAAAATTCATACAAGGAGTGACGAAGGTTGGAGCAAGAAAAAAACATGTGATCAACGTCCCCGTCAGCTAGACCACACTCGCACAAAGAAGTATTCCTAATCCTAAGCTTAGCCAGGAAAACCGGATTGCAGGAGTGACCTAATCTTAGACGGCAGATGGTAGATGTTGTGTGCTTGTTGGCTTTACGGAATTTGAAGAACCATGGGGAGTGGGGAATTTCCTTTTGGATTTGGGCATAATATTTACCTGTTAACAGTTTGGATGAATTCCAAGCTGCCTTCCAGGATTTTGTGAGGAGGGAGTGGGCCAGGGTACATAAGTCATGGGAGTAAGAATGATAGTGTTCTAATGTACCGTATTGAGCAGCGAGCTTGGCACAGGAGTCAACAGTCTCATTACCGGGGATTCCTGAATGACCAGGAATCCATGCTAAAACTATATTGATGTTCAAATTATGGCACTCATACAGAATTTGTTTGATTTTAAGGATTATGGGAAAACTTGCAGATCGGAATGGATTGGAGAGGATTGCTTCAAGACAGCTTTTAGAGTCGGAGAAAATAATGGAATTGTTTAGGGAATGGGATTTGATAAAAAGGATAGCTTCTAGGAGGGCCACAGCTTCGCCAGTGAACCTCGAGGTTGCTGAAGGACATTTGAAAGAAAGGGAAATTTTAGTGGAAGGAATCCACACCGCCGCACCAACCGCACTATCCGTAGATGCTTTTGATGCATCGGTATAGACGAAATGCCATCCAAGAAAGTTCTGCATTAGATAGGTGTTAAAAGTTTTTCGAGCATCGGTGCTCCGTTTGTCGACGCCGAAATGAAGTATGACTTTGGGATTAAAAACTAACGCGTCATACGGAGTGAGAAAAAGTGGGTTCCTTGGAAACTGAATAACTCGATAAGGAAGTTGTGATAGGGTCTTATGGCTTTGGAGAAGCGATGGAGTTTTATTAGGGTTTTGAAGTAGTTCCTGGAGGTAGATTAACTTAGGAGGAAGGGGGTGGTTTGAGTTTTGAACTACTTTGAACCAAAACCTGTCGGATAGGAATAGTCTTCGTAAATTCAAGGGCGGTTCACCACATTCTACCTGCATAGCATTTATGGGTGAAGATTTCATGGCTCCAAGAATAATGCGAAGACACTTGGATTGGATCTTATTTAATATGTCTAGGTTAGATTTATTAAAGGAGTCAAAAGGAAGGATTCATAATCCAAATGACTTCGGATTATGGCGTTGTAGAGGAGTTTCTGTGTGTAAGGATGAGATCCCCACCATACACCAGAAAGGGAACGAAGGATATTAATATTCTTTTCACATTTCTGTGAAATGAGGGATAAGTGAGGTAATCCAGTCATTCTAGAGTCCAACTTAACACCCAAAAATTTGACCACGTTAGACTGAGGCAGGATCTCGTCACGAACAGAAATGTTGACAGAAGGAATTACTCTTTTTTTAGTGAAAACTATAACAGTGCTCTTAGCTGGAGAAAGAGATAAACCATGCTGATCTAACCAGTCGGCTAGATAGTTTAGAGCAGAGTTAAGACGAGTAGTGCACTCCTCGATGGATGACGAAGCAAAGTACAATGCTATGTCACCAGCATATTGCAATATTTCGCAGAAGGATTCTACAGATTGTTCGAGATCATAGGTGTAGAGATTATAGAGGAGCGGACTCAAAACTGAGCCCTGTGGCAAACCTTTCCAGACAGTCCTATGAGAAGAAAAACTAGAATTGGATCTCACTACGACAGATCTTTCCACCAATAGGTTATGGATGAAACGTACAAGCCTCTCGGGGATACTCAGCTGTGAGAGTTTTCTCCTGAGTACTGGAAGTAGTACGTTGTCGTAGGCTGCCGTAATATCTAAAAAAACTCCAACTAGGTATTGTTTTTTTTTATAAGCAATTTGGATGTCTGTAGTGATTATGCTGAGGCTGTCCATCGTACTAAAACCTTTGCGAAAACCGAACTGACTTTTGGCGACTATAGAGCTATTTTCGACAAACCATTCTAGTCGGTGCTTAATTAGCAGCTCGGTGACCTTTGCTAAAGTCGAAGATAAGGCTATAGGTCTTCGATTTTTAGGATCTCTAGGGTCTCTACCGGGTTTCAGGATGGGAACTATAACTTGGGTTTTCCATTGGGATGGGATTATGCCAGAATCGAGGAATGAATTTATGATGGAAAGGAACATGGATTTACATTTGTCAGAGGACTTTGTAAGAAAAGAGTAAGGAATGCCATCAATGCCTGGGGATGAGTCAGTCCGTCCGTTCAGGGCAAAAGATAGTTCATTAAAAGAGAAAGGTTGATCTAAAGGACTCTGGGAAGTGAGGAATGTAATAGGGAGTGGTAAAGATCGGGAACAAGGGGCAGTTGGTGGGGCTAGGATATCAGAGAAGGCCTCTAACCATGACTGAGGGTCATTAGTTGAAGTGCTATCAAGGGAGCAAGAGCCTCTGTAACGTCTAATCTGTTCCCAGATAAGAGTTGCAGGGGTCCTGGGGGATAAGTTTTCGCAAAAACCCATCCATCCTTGGCGTTTTCTTTTTTTTATTAGTTTAGTGAATTTAGCAGAGATATTTTTATAATTTAGAAAATTTTCCACAGTCATTGACCGACAGTACCGTTTCTCTGCTTCCTTCCTAGCTGTTACTAAACGGGTACATTCTTCATCCCACCAAGGAGGTGAGATTCTGAAGCCCCTTACCGTTTTTTTGCGAGGTATATGAAGGTCTGCGCAAGTAACCATACTGTCGGTCAACTTCCTGTATGCGGAGAGGATAGAATTGGGAGTGGTTATAGGGGAATGCTCAAGCTTAGTGTCAAGGGCATTGGCATATGATGTCCAATCTGCACCAGACAGCTTATATTTAAATGAGGGAGAGGGGTTACTATAGGGGTGAACTCTATTAGAGGAGAGGAAAGAAATAGAAATGGGAAAATGATCACTACCATAAGTAGTTGAAAGGATATTCCAAGTAATGGTGGGTAAAAGTGTAGGTGAACATAACGAGAGATCAACAGCACTTCTCAGATTTTGGGAAGGGAGGACTCTACGGGTAGGGGAACCATCATTGAGAAGGCATAAATTGACTTCATCAAAGATGTCTAGTAGGGAATGACCAAACAAGTCGGAGTGGCTATGACCCCATACAGTGTTGTGGCCATTAAAGTCGCCCATAAGGATCATAGGAGGGGGGCAAGATGAGAGTAGGGACAGCAAGTCAGGGATTAAAGAAGAATTGGGACGAGGTATGTATAATGAAATAAAAGAAATATTGAAAACCCGAGCACCAACAATGTTGATGCCTGGGGGATGGGAAGGGAGAGGAATTTGAGTAAAAGGGAGGGAGCGCTTTATTAATAAAGCACTACCTGCATATCCATCAAGTCCGTCATCCCGAAGGCAGGAAAAGCCAGGTACCCTAAAAGGGGAACCAGGCCTCAACCAAGTCTCCGAGATAGCAGCAATGGAAGGATGGAGGGATGTGATAAGGTGAGTGAGCTCATGTTTTTTGGCGCGGATGCTACGACAGTTCCACTGCAGTAGACCCACTGGGTCCATTATTATGTAGTAAGGAGTAGAGTTGGTTAAATTTAGAGGCAACGTGGGACGGTAGGTTTTGAGGATTAATTAAAATGAAGTCAATTAATAATGTTAACATTGATTCTAACATATTTTCCTTGTTGACAGGTAATTGGTTGTTGTCCAAAGCACAACCATTAGGCATTGATGACCTAGGGGTGGAAACTATTTCGGAATGTAATTTTTTATTGTAGGATTTACCAAGGGGGGCTCTGGGGCGAGGGCTGGAATATAAAGTTTTGACAGAGGAATGTGAAGGATGGGATACAGATTGAGAATGAGAGGAGCCAACAGAAGTTTGTTTCTGTTGGTATGTGTGCTGAGGAGGTTGAGAGAAAAGTTCTCTGGCTACCTCAGAATAGGAGCGAGTGACTGGAGGGAATTGTAAGGATGCTTCTTGATATGAAACACATTGATGAGCCATAACATGTTTGATAGATTTTTGCCTTTCAAATTCAGGACATTTGTGGCTGGTAGCAAAGTGCCGACCAGTACAGTTAATACAGGAGGCTTTATCCTCCTCCACATTACAGCTATCCCCACCATGTTCCTGTGCACATCGAAAGCACCTAGGCTTCGACCTGCACTGTGCTTTGGTGTGTCCATATCGACAGCAGGAGAGGCAGATAATGGTTGGATATTCATATATAACTACAGGAAGGGAGGTATAATAAAGGTAAATTCTATCCGGGAGTTTTTGCCCTAGGAAAGTTAGGACTACAGACTGGGTCGGCACCCAAGTTACCTTGTTATCTTCAGTACTTTTCCTATTTAATCTGCGCGCTTTGATTACCATTCCACAGCCTGCAGGAAGGACCAAGTCCTTTACAAAATCATCCATAGACAGATCAGTGGGAACCTGCCGAACTAAGCCCATTCTAGTGACGTTAAAAGTGGGAATGGAAGCATTATATTTACACAAAGAGAGTACCTATAGGTGAAATCGAAAAGTTGTTAGCATCCTCAGCCGAAGAAAATTCTACTGAAATTTTATTACGGCCGACTTTTTTAACACCATCTCTACAGACACCTTTAACCTTGTGAGTGGATAGGAATTGGCCAAACTTAAGCGGACGAATGGTAGTACCAGCTGCCGGGTCTGGGGATGTACGGGATACATGGACAATGAAAGGGCCGTTGTCCTTATTGGAGTATGTATTAATAGCTCCAATTACATATGAAGGATGAGTATACAGGGTTTGAATAGATGCAACAGTAAGATCAGGCGAGGTGATCATTTTTTTTGGAAGGGTTGCATCATCTGCTACCAAACGTCTCTTCAGATTGTTTGGTACCGTTTCTGTAATCATAGGATCTGGAGGATCAGGGGGAGGAGGATCGGGAGCTGGGGTTAACACCAACTCATCTTCACTACTATTTTGCATGTTTGAGGCTAACCTCAAACACGCTAGTGTTAATATTACACACTAATACTATTCTACAACTAATAATTACTTACCGACACCACAAGGACAACACAAACCACATACACTAATCACACTGGTAAGTAAACTGTTGAAATAAGGCCGATTATCAGTTAATTATAAAACCACACTCTACAACCGATTGCTCGATATCACTTTCGGACGCAGAATCCAAAAAAAAAACACAATTACTAAAGTACGTTAAAATCTGTCATTAGCGTGGCTGTGGGGCGCTCCACCGCTAAACTGTCTATTCTTATTTAGGACGCTATGGAGGGCTAGAGATCTGTCTGAGAATAACTAAACGCTTCTGAATAAAACTTGATACAGAAATAAATTTCTGTAATAATAGGTTAATTCTATTATCATCATTAGCCTGTTGCAGTCCACTTCTGGACATAGGCCTCTCCCAATTTGCGCCACAACATCCGATTCTCTGCCTTCCGCATCCAGCCTTTCTGAGGTCGTCTAACCATCGGGCTGGTGGGCGTCCTACACTACGCTTACCAAGTAGCGGTCTCCACTCCATGACCTTCTCTGTCAGATATACTCATTCCTGACTTTATCTTTCAGAGATACTCCGAGAATAGCTCGCTGAGCGACTTTAAATTTGTGGACACGCCCCACCGTAAGTTACGTCCACGTTTTGGCACCGTAGGTAGGTAAATCTGATTAAAAAAAAAACGTATACCCATATTTTTGTTGGCATTATTACGTATACTGCCGTATGCACTTACCATCGTGTACACAAACAAATGTTTGTCATTAAATAAAAAGCGCATTCAGTATCCCTTCACAGATGAGTGGCAAAATTTTATCAATTCTTATAATAATATGAACAATCAACTTTGCACAATCGAGCGATGTTATTGATAATTATTTCGATACACAATTAGTTACGTGCAACTGGCATATCCTTACAGAAAGCTGAGATTGAATGTTACGTAACTTGCATTCAATTTCACCCGCGAGCGTCACCTTAAGCGGTTCAATTTAAAGTATTTTATATTTGGACAATATTGCCCAATGTTTTTATATAATGACAGGATTAAAATATTGGACTTCGAACGTTTTGCAATTTATTACATTTCAGAGGAAACTTGAGGCGGAGTCAAAAGTTTACGTATGAATTTATGGCAAGTACTTACCTATATTTTTGCTTGCGACTTACCTATAGCTGCATAATAAAGTTATATAATTCGATATATACGGAGCCACAGCGTAATTGATTCTATCTAGGCTATTACGTATCTTCAAATTCTTCTTTGTATCAAAGTTGGCGGCAACTCTAGCGTCAATAGCGATTGCGGTTTCTATTGATTGTTATCGTAATACGATTAGAGATACGTCATACCTTGCATAGCTAGTCAAAAGTCCGCGCAAGTCAAATCAAACAGCGCGCGCTACCGCGGAACGGACTAACACAGAAATAGGCAATAATTGATCTTTTGAAATATGTCGACTATTTTAGTAGAAATACCATAATATAACTATATATATATTAGGTCGGGGAAAAAGTCTTTTCGCATAACGTAGGTATAAACTTATTATAAAATTTCTTTGACTGTACTATTTGTGTCTGGCTGGTTTTGGTAACATTAAAAAGGTTACATTATAAAGAAAAGAAAAAAATAAAAAAAAGTTGTTTCCCGCTATTTTTCATTTGTTTTTCTCTCCGTAAAAATGAGTGAATCTAATGAAGAAATTCGATACATTTTAAAATTTTATTATAATAAAGGCAAAAATGCAACTCAAGCAGTGAAAAAAATTTGTGATGTTTATGGACCTGATGCAGTGTCAGTAAGAGTAGCACAAATTTGGTTCAAACGTTTTCAGTCCGGAAATTTTGATGTTAAAGATGCACCTCGCTCTGGTCGCCCTGTTACGAATAAAATGGACGCCATTTTTGAAAGAGTGGAGCAAGATCGGCATATTAGTAGTTACGATGTAGCTGAAGAACTGGGAATTGACCACAAAACAGTTTTGACCCATTTGAAGAAAGCTGGTTATACAAAAAAGCTCGATATTTGGGTGCCACACGAGCTCACTCAAAGAAACTTAATGAACCGTGTACTCATTTGCGATTCATTATTGAGACGTAATGAAACCGAGCCGTTTTTGAAGAGATTGATAACTGGCGATGAAAAGTGGATCACGTACGACAAGAACGTGCGAAAAAGGTCGTGGTCGAAAGTTGGCCAGGCTTCACAGACCGTGGCCAAACCTGGCCTAACACGAAATAAGGTGATGCTGTGTGTATGGTGGGATTGGAAGGGCATTGTTCATTATGAGCTTTTACCGTCCGGCAAAACCATCGATTCTGATCTTTACTGCCAGCAACTGATGAGATTAAAGGAAGCAGTCGAGAGAAAACGGCCGGAATTGATCAACAGGAAGGGTGTGGTCTTTCATCACGATAACGCTAGACCACACACATCTTTAGCCACTCAGCAAAAATTAAGAGAGTTCCACTGGGAGGTCCTAGTGCATCCACCATATAGCCCTGACCTTGCGCCTTCAGATTTTCACCTGTTTCGGTCTCTTCAGAATTCTTTAGGTTCTGTAAGGTTGACCTCAAGAGAGGACTGCCAAAACTATTTGTCCCGTTTTTTTGATCAGAAGTCCCAAAGTTTCTACAGTAACGGGATAATGTCTCTGCCCACAAAATGGCAGAAAGTTATTCAACAAAACGGTACATATATATTGTAAATAAATGTAAATAAACTTTGAAAAAAATGTCTTGACTTTTCCTACAAAAATACGAAAATACTTTTTCCCCAACCTATTATATAATGTAACTTCACGCTGAATTTTTCGGTGACATGTAATAGGTGGTTATTGTCTTGAATTGGGATCAATTTTGCTAGATAATGTTATTTACGAATATCGGACATAAGTATTGATATACTCGAATAAAGTCAACGTTGTGTGAAAGTAAAGTTGTTTGACCCCTGGCAGTACGGATTCAGACATTGTGTACTTAACTCAGTTAATTCAGACCACGGAGATTGTTTGATTTAGAAACATATTAAAATCACTCTCTACATATAATCCTGTAGAATTTCTATAATACACTTAATATAGTAGTACAAAATTTATTTCTAGACAGATCTAGAAAGAATATTTAGTGGTCTCGGTGGTCCTGTGGTCGAGCACACTTTTTCTGGTCCAGAGGTCGCGGGTTCAAATACTGATACTGGCTCACACCAATAATTTTTCGAAATGGTTTTCGAAAATTATGTGTGATAAATATCGATGACTGAAAAACTTTGTGCCCGGTGTGGCAATAGTTTCGCCACCTATTCCATTTGGGACGTAAACATAACGGCGAGACGAGGCTTAACAGCCGCTGTCTACACCTTCAGGTAACAAAGGCGTGAAGTTATGTTATGTTATTTAGCGGTAAAGACGTATAGTTGAGTAGGCTACCTATGGCGGTATGAATTTCGCCTGGTCAGTTACTGAAATATAAATATTAGGATAAACTTATTTAATTCCAATTGCTATTAGTCTAGACAAACATCGGTGACCCTGTGACTATTTGTGAAGGTGAATTTCATGGAAGAGAGTGATGAGGTAGGGGATCCGTGCAACGGTGCCAAGGCGTCCGTTCCACCCGTATGCAGATAACGACGTATCCATCCATCGTATTTATAGGTAATCACTACTATTGTAACAAATATCGAAGCAGTCTCGATATTATTTTCGAACTACAAATGTCCGAGTTTTCACGTTAGTCTACTATGCGCTTATTTCTCCTCAATACATCCGCTATATGTCCGAAAAACTACTAAAACTTCGGTAAAAGTACCGTATCCAGGCATTTAGTAAAAAGAAGTTAGTTTAATATTACAAATATATACTTAATTATTAATAAAAATTGTAAAGATCGTTAGCAATAGTTTCCGCCACATTTTTAATTTGGGATGTAAAATTTCGGCGTGTCGAGTTGTAACAGTCGTTGCATATACTTTCCGGTAGAAAAAGACGAGAAGTTACGAAAAAGTCATTTTTTTAAATCAGGATTTGAAGTGGAGACTTGCATTAGTTATAAGAGGATGTTCAATCGCTGTCGTCTCTTTATATGAAAGTATTAAAACAAATAACACCATGAAACTTTTCATAATGCATAGTTGGTATTTGGGAACTGTCCTTAAGCTGCTAACGCAGACAATATTGCCTAACATATTCCAAGTTTTCTGCTGTCTGGGCTTAAAAAGCAGCTTAAAAAGTTAAGTGTTCGTGGAACTTTTTTGTAGCAACCTATTTATTACAAAAACACATGCTCTTAACATGTTAAGGTATTTTTTCATTTATTTTTTGGGGTCAAAAATTACAGCAACTTTGTAAAGAGAAGCTACTTAACGCAAAAACGACCCACATAGCCGAATTTACGTGGAGACTTTCGTAAAATGTTACATCCTATTCAAGTGCAGGTAAATATATTTTTAAACATTACATATAACTTCACGCCTTTTGTTACCCGAAGGTGTAGGCAGCGGCTGTTAAGCCTCGTCTCGCCGTTATGTTTACGTCCCAACTGGAATAGGTGGCGAACCTATTGCCATACCGGGCACAAAGTTATCAGCCATCGATATTTATCACACATAACTTCCGAAAACAATTTCGAAAAGTGTGATAATTAGGTAAATCATCACAAACCGCAATATTATAATAATATTATTGCAAATTTGTTGTCCAGTGCCAAATCCTTGCTCAAATTTTCATTAGGACAATAGATGATATTTAAACACTGGCCACTGATGGCCATGTTCAATTAAAAGAATAAGCAAAAGCGAATAATAATGACACGAGATAATTATAAGCTTTTATTTAACTTGCACTGTATGTATGTATGTATGTATGTATGTATGTATGTAAGTATGTATGTTCGGTGGAATCTTGTAACTCAATTTTGAAGTAGATACCTTCAACCGATTGAGCTGAAATTTTGAATACACGTTTACCAAAGTAAACGTGTATTCAAAATTTCAGCTCAATCGGCGCAAGACGGCGGAATGGATATTTTTAATGCATTTCTGCAATATGGGTATCAAATGAAAGGGTTTATTGAGTGTAACTCAAAATATAATATGACGTCATTCTAAATCCAATATGGTGAAATATCCAAAATGAAGGAATATATATTTTAAGCTTTCGTACAATATGGGTATCAAATGAAAGGGCTCATTGGGAGCAACTAAAAAAATATTGTGACGTCATTCTAAATCCAATATAGCGGATCATCCAAGATAGAGGAACAGTTTTTTAATGCATTTCTACAATATGGGTTTCAAATGAAAGGGTTTATTGAGTGTAACTCAAAATATAATATGACGTCATTCTAAATCCAATATGGTGGAATATCCAAGATGAAGGAATATATATTTTAAGCTTTCGTACAATATGGGTATCAAATGAAAGGGCTCATTGGGAGCAACTAAAAAAATAATGTGACGTCATTCTAAATCCAATATGGCGGATCATCCAAGATAGAGGAACAGTTTTTTTAATGCATTTCTACAATGTGGGTATCAAATGAAAGGGCTTGTTAATAGTAGCTCGAAAAATAATGTGACGTCATTCTAAATCCAATATGGTGGAATAAATATTTGCGTTTCTACTATATGGGTATCAAATGGCCCTTTCATTAGAGAGTTATATGAGAACTTCAAAAACTATGTCTCGGTGGTTCAGTAAACTAGCCCGCTTCTGAATCTGGAAGTCTTGGCATCGAATTTGGCCTCACACCAATGTCTTTCGAAATTCCTCTCGAAAGTCATGTGTGATAAATATTTTTGACTGACCACTTTGTGCTCGCTGTATGGCAACAGTGGTAGAGCCCAGCAATTCACTGTATGAATGGGCTGGCTCGACCGGTGAAATACCACAACAAGCTCACGCCGTGTTTCTTTGGGTGAGAGAGGTACCCGGAGGCCCACTCCCCTTCCCCATCCCTTCCTACTCCCATATCCTACATCCTACTCCCTTAAAGATCGTTGAGACGTAAACATAGCGGCGAGTCGAGGCTTAACAGATGCTGCCTACACCTTCGGGTAGAAAAAGGAGTCCAGCTATGTTATGTTATTAATTAATGTTATAAACAAATTAGAATGTGTATGAATATTATATATATCATAGAGTTTTCAATATGAGCGGCTAGATGTTAGTGGCCTGCTTGTTTGGGCGGTGTCATTCAATCTGTTGTTTACTATCAGTCACTGATGCCAAATCACCATGTCAAGATACAGGGTTAAGCGGCGCGTCCAAATTTATAATCAAAATGAGTTAGTGCTAACATTGAGAACCTTACGACCACTTTACGGCTGAGGCGGTAGTCCATCACAGTCGACGGCTTTCGGCGTTGATCTATGTTTTAATAGTTAATCGTGTTTTAATTGTGGTCAGCCACGCAATCTGCTGCATGAATGGGCCAGTTCGACCGGTGCAATGCCATGCCTTTGCAGGATACCGACGTAAATTGGACAGGATTTAATAACTTTAACATGATTGCTACACTAACGGATTTTAATGCTGTTATAGGTATTATTAGAATTAAACACAGTGGATGGTGGGAACGAACTATAACTTTTATTACAACTCACTCCTATGTTACACTTAGGTCGGCAAGTATAGAGTACTGATTAAAACAACAGATGGCGTTACACATCACAAGTAGTTAAACATATTTTGTTATTAAACAACAGTCCCACATAACAAAATTAAGCTGCAAAATCAACAAATAAGTAACAAAAAAAATTGTTTACTTAGGCTCGAAACTCTTTGCTGCTGGTCAAGCATACGTGGCCTTAAGTAGGGAAAAGACTTTAGGAGGTCTCCTCATTGAAGAGTTGGACTGTTCGAAATTAACTGGCAAACGACCTTGTAACAATGATGCTTTGAATGAGATGAAGAGACTGAGAAATTTACCCATCGATAACTAAAAACTTGAAAATAATTTAAAGAGAAAAAAACTTTTTTAAAGAAGCTTTTATTTAAACGCTCTAAAAAGAATAAAATAATTTCACCTTAAACATTTTAACTATCAACTTATAACCTTATTAAATAGAATTCATGTGATAATAAAAGCTTGTCGCTATGTTTAATCCAACCCTTCCCCCCTCCTCTTCCCATCCCAATTCCGACCCTTCCATTTCCCATGGAAAGGGCCGGCAACGCAACTGTAACACTATATGTGTTCGGGTGTCCATATAAATGTTATAAACCAAAAAAATATATTTGGATAATGCGATCCGTCACAGTAATCATTAAATCTAAAAAAATATTTCTAGATGGTTATGGATAACCACTGATAGGTAATTAAACATAGCGACAAGCTTTTATTATCACATGAATTCTATTTAATAAGGTTATAAGTTGATAGTTAAAATGTTTAAGGTGAAATTATTTTATTCTTTTTAGAGCGTTTAAATAAAAGCTTCTTTAAAAAAGTTTTTTTTCTTTAAATTATTTTTTCAATTAATTATTATTTCAGCGTTTGCTATTCACTACATATTACCTAAACTTTTATACGGGAGATAACTAAGTTTGTAGGTGATATTGACGTCCTATAAGCATATTTATAATTAACACTCTTTTCTTTAGGCAATATATTTTTAGCTATTTGTAATTATTCTTATAAAATTAACGCATTTGTTTATATATATTTTTATTTTAAAGCACAGTGGCATAAGGACTAGAATACACAGCAGTTAATATTTTTTGTTAAAAAAAAGCGACAATTCTTGTGATAATAAAAACCCATGGTAGTAGTTTATTATCATTTTCATTGTGACATTAAGTGAGTATCTTATGCACCGTTGACACATATGTCAGTGCCGTGGCCTAACGCTGGCCTGCATATGGCTGATGGCATGACCCTGGGCCGAGTGACGGCCCACTTTTCGATTGCATTGCCAACTGAATTTATGGACAATTGCGATCGCTGTTCATGGCTCTTATGTTTCAGAGAAATATAAACAGAAATTTAAAAATATTACAAAAATTACGATTATGGATTATTTACGAGAAAGAGTATAGTGATAGAGTTCGCGGTTTGTTGCATGAACCGGCTTGACCGATGAACTATCAAAGTTGTAAAGTGGTTCGTTTTGTTTGGTGAGAGAGTTATCCTGAACTCTTCCCCCATTCCCCCTCCTACTTCCTTAAGGGCTGGCAACGCAACTGTGACACAATCTGTGTTGCATGTGTCCATGGGCAGCGGTGATTGCTTAGGTAACCCGCTCGCTCGTTTTCCTTCCTATTCCATAAGAAAAATACTTGGGCACCGTTGGTTCTGCTCCTGTTCATGCCTGCTTATACAAAAAGGGATCGTAGTTATCTCTTGACAATAGGGAAATTGTGTGTGTACTAATTATATTTTTTTTGTTCTATTCTCTTCCGTTTACTGACGATTGTTGAAGGTGACAACGTCATAAATGCTGATGGAATGGTTTAATTTTTCAAAAGGAAATCATAGGTAAATAGGTAAAAGGTAATTTTTAATTAAAATACAATTTAAATTAGGTACGCATCAGAGCAAGGTAACGTCGCATCGAGGTAACCCCCCATAAGTCATAATTTTTTCGTGCGTACAGCCGGCTCCATCGAATTAAAAGACGTTGTCAGTAGTTGTCACGTCAAAAAGATAAATAAATAAATAATATAAATAATATCTTGGAACTATACACACAGCGCCCTCTAGTTCCAAGCTAAGCAACTAAATGCTTGTGTTATGGATACTAGATAACATACATACATATATATTTTTCTTTTGTAAATACATACTTATAATACATAGAAAAACACCCAGACACCACACAAATATTCATGTTTGTCATAAATATTTGTGCTCGGGTGGGAATCGAACCCCCGACCTCATTGCTGCAGCCGGTAGTTTTACCAATGCGCCACGTTGCCCGTCAAATATGAACAGTATGAACATTATGTATGTACACATATATATTTTTCTTATAATATCCATATAGTATGTTCGTTTTGAAGATGTAAATATCCAGTACTGGGTGTTATTAATATACTATCTCGATCACATCAAAGTCAGACGTTAATGGTACCTAATCAGTACGAACAGTAAGCAACACTATTTTAAAGTCGAGATAATTTTTAAATATATAGTTAAGTTAAACGAATATCTATTATTCCCACCTCGAATTGTCACTTTCTCTTTCGCATAAAAATAAGGACATACCTACTTGAGACTATTTACTTTTGCTTACAATCGTGAAGTTATATAGTGGTTTGATAAATTTGCATGTGAGATTTATTGAACATGAACAAAATGTGAGAGTGAGTAATGAACATATTTGTTTATACCGCTTTCCTTATTAATTGTTTTACATACTGAGAAATATTGTGTAAATAATCAGCAGATTTTAAAATGAATATTACAGAGACAAGGAAACACGATATGTTTACAAGCTTGTGATATTGCAACAGATTCTGGAAACGACCATTATAATTTTGTTTTTGGTATGTTAATTAAATGGTATCTAGTTCTACCAAGAACAACCACAATTGGTCCTCGCTAATTCAGGATTCTTTTGACACAACTTCATAAGCGACTAGACAAATACTTACCTCACATACGTCTTCGATTGGACATCAAAAATAAAGTGTTTGATAAAGATATATTTTTTAATTCTCTTCAATATAATCGGTTCTAGTCTCGATAGTATAGTGGACGGCGTCGGTTCTTAATCAAGGAGTCGTGGGATTGTTTCCGGACTCACACCAATGTCTTTTCTGAATTATTTATCCATGACTGATAAAGTTGTGTCCGGTTTATGGAAATAAATCTGCGATAAAAACCCAGCGAGTCGACCTCTAACTGCCGCTGTCTACACTTTCGGGTAGAAAAAGGTGTCAAGTTAAGAAGCTGCCCAAAACAGTTGACTTTTTGGAGGCGCTCCCATGCTCCGATGGTTCGGACCTATGAAAAGAATGCAAGATTGACTAAGCAGATATACAGTGTAAAAGCGGAAGGATGGAGGAATCGAAGACGACCCCGACCACATTCCTTGACCAAATTTAACGTGACCTGCAATGTATAGCGCAGTGGTAGGGCCACGGAGTGCGTTACATGAATGGGCCGACTTGACCGGCGAAATACGGTGACCTCTCAGAAAATACGAGTAAAATGGCCCATGCCGCGTGTCGTTCAGTGAAAGAGGTATCTAGAGGCCCATTTCCCCACCACTAACCTACCTGATCTACCCTACTGACCACTCCCTATTCCAAATAAGCGTCGGTGTTCAGTCGTTGTTGGAAATGTCTATAGGCGGCACTAGTCACTCTCCATCAGGTGGCCCCTCTTCGATTGACCCCTATCCCAAAATCGAAGAAGCTAGTGATATGTGTAAGAGGCGTCTCTTATGGTACTTTCTTTCTACCTTTGCGTGAAGTTAAATAAGTTTATAGTCTCGGTGGTCCATTGATCGAGCTGCCCGCTTCCGATTCAGAACTCGTAGATTCGATTCCGGGCTCATACCAATGATTTTTCGGATTCTTTTCGAAAGTTATGTGTGATAAATATCGATGACTGAAAACATTATGACCGGTATGGCAATAGGTTCGCCACCTATTCTATTTGGGACGTAAACATAACAACGAAACGCGGCCTTACAGCCGCTGCCTACACCTTTGGCTAGAAAAAGGCGTGAAACTATGTTATGTTATGTGGGAAAAGTGATAAATATCGATGACTGAAAAATTTGTGCCCGGTATGGCAATAGATTCGTCACATATTCCATTTGGGACGTAACGTAATGAAACAGCGAATCGAGGCTTCCATCCACATTCGGGCAGAAAAGGCGTGAAGTTACTTTCGTTTAAATATAAACGCCTGCAGCACCACAGATACCAATCCGATATTTATGCAACACGTTGCAATACTGCGAACTAATCTCGTGAACAATATTATTACAAACAATAAAAGGTAAACTTACAGTTTGGAAAATTTTCATTTAAAATTGTATCCATAGAAATTAAATTAAATTTTATCAAACTAGGAATGCTGATGTGATTTCATTTGAATGTAGATAGTTTCGATGGAATTTAATGTACGTCAACCATTATATTACATTAATGATTTATGAGAAAACATAAATATTAATTTTGATTTACACACACGTATACACTTAGGCACATCCACATAAGCGCTCACGGAACGCCAAATGTGGATGTTTTACTATGGCTCAATTAAGTTGACAAGTTTATCTTTAAATTATAGAAAGAAACGAAATTCGACCAAAATATTTTCATGTCAAGACCATGCTAACACTTGCACTCGCCAAAAAATATCAGATGTCAAGCGTAGCCAAGCCCCTGGATCTTTATGCTAAGTTGTCTCTAAAAACTATCCATACTTTGACGGGCCTCGTGGTGCATTGGTAAAACAACCGACTAGTCAATAGTCTAGTCAACAAGTTCAAAAACGTGTTAAATAGAAATAAAGCTCCTAAAAATATGTGCCATAGCTCATTCGATTCGGAATGACGTCTAGAAAAATGTTTTTAGGGGAAAATTAGCACATAAAAAATTGCAATTGTTATTAACAAAATAAGATAAAAAAAAAGATCTTTAGTTTTTCGTTAATAACTTTTAAAATAATGATATTTAAGGAATTTTGAAAGAGATCCTGAAAGAGGAGGAAATTTCCAATAAAAAAGTCCAAACTTCCGGAACTCTATCTATATTATTTATAATTTTTTTTAACGTTGGAACGCTGGCTCTGCGAGGGCATAGGCGCGCCGTCTAAAAACCGGTATATCACCAAAAATAATTTTTTTTCAATATTAAATAACAATTTAAAAATTTGAATAAATTATAGTGTAATCTAGACACTTGAACGAAAAAAACCTCGGTGAAAAAAAAAATTTTTGACGATTTTTCAAAAAGTTATTAATTAACTAATTTTTTTCCAATCTCTGTTTATAAATTACGGCTAAAAGTTTAAATAATTAGTCTATAAATTTTTCGCTTCGTGGACCTCTTCTTATTTAGGTACTTAATAAAGTTATGCAAAAAAAATTAATTAAAGTTTATTATTTTGTTAATTATAATTTTTTTAAATTAACTAAAAATGAAATTTCTAAAAAATGTTATCAAAAAAATTTTTTTTTGGTAATATCTTATTATTGCTGTTTTTGAATCTAATATAGGTATTAATTAACATTGGAAAACAAATTTTTACTTCATTTGTTAAGAAATTGTTTATAAACAAATAGACTATTTTGGGATTAAAAAAAATTTTTTTTTACTATCTTATTGCATAGGTGAAATGATGATTTTTTAAAAAAAATTTTTTTCTTAAATAATTTTTTTTATTGTTTATAATCGTTTTTTTTTATATTTCAATTGTTTAAATAATTAGTTAAGAAATTATTTTAGGTGATATACCGGTTTTTTAGACTATGCCCTCGCGGAGCCAGCGTTCCAGCGTTAAAAAACATTATAAATAATATAGATAGAGTTCCGGGAGTTAGGACTTTTTTATTGGAAATTTCCTCCTCTTTCAGGATCTTTTTTCAAAATTCCTTAAATATCATTATTTTAAAAGTTATTAACGAAAACCTAAAGATCTTTTTTTTATCTTATTTTGTTAATAACAATTGCAATTTTTTAAAATTCCTTAAATATCATTATTTTAAAAGTTATTAACGAAAAACTAAAGACCTTTTTTTATCTTATTTTGTTAATAACAATTGCAATTTTTTATGTCCTAATATACCCTTCAAAAACATTTTTCTAGACGTCATTCCGAATCGAATGAGCTATGGCACATATTTTTAGGAGCTTTATTTCTATTTAACACGTTTTTGAACTTGTTGACTAGACTACAAGGTCAGCGGGTATGGGATTAGAATCCTACCCAATTGCAAATATTTATCATAAATATTGATGTTAATTTATTGGCTGTATTACCAAAAAAAGTATAAAGGTTTGTACAAATATCCGATATTAGTCGTTTCGCTGCCGTTTGAGTGAGTGTAAGGTAAAAAAAATATGCTCTCGCTGTTTACAAGTTATAAAATTTTCTCGTAGCACTAAATTTATCGACACATTCGCCTGCAGCTGCCGATATAATTTAATTGAGACTATCTAAATGTTACTTCTTGGTGTCCAACAAATGTCAGCCGTGGTCGACTTTCGATTCACATAGCGTTTTGTAATTCTTCGTCATACAACCTATTGCTATATAAATTTTCACAGTCCTGAATGTATAAAATATCCTAAAAGGGTTTTAAGAAGTGCAAACATTTTTTTTATTTAATAGGAGGGTAAACGCACAAGCGGGTAAGTAACTTGATTTTAAGCGACTACCATCGCCCATGAATACCTGTAATACAAATAGTGGGGTTGCCGGCCATTAAGGGACTAGGATGGGAATGGTAGAAGAAGGGAGGGGATGAGTTTCGTTTGGGGAGCTCTTTCATTAGTTACTTTACGTCGATATTCTGAGAGGACGTGGTGTCTCACCTGTCGAGGCGGCTCACTACGTGGCTCTACTAATGTATGGAGTGTTTTCGGTCCATATAATGATCATCATCATCATCAGCCTGCCCTGTTCTCATAATTTGGTGTCCGGTTTAAAAAAAAATGATAATATAAACTTAATTAATATTGATAAACGCCTGAATGAATGTAAAAATGTTTTTAAATGTTGTGTATTATATTTTCGATTTCGCGCTTATAATTTTTTTATCCATAATCTTCTATTTATCAACGCGAACAACCAAATATATATGTATTACAATTATTCATCATATTCTGATTCAGAGGTCACAGGCTGCGAAATGTCTCTTAAAGCAATATATGGCGAAGACAGTTAAAATTCTGCTCTATAGTTCTGGCTACTTCAAGAATCAATTTAAGTCATTTCAAATCAAATAAATATATTTAATTTATATTGGGTTAATTATGACCCAGTATTAGGTGACAGCTAAAACCAATCAGAGAGACGTCTCTAAATAGCAAAGATAGTGCAAACTCCTTGGCTCGCAAACCTTGATTATTTTCTTATTTACAAAATATCTATAATAAAAGTAGGATACTACCTTTTTGTATTTTTTTGAGAATGCTGCTGCCCATTCTTCTAGGTTTTCCCTTAGTCGCCTTTTACGACACCCACGGGAAGAGCTGGGGTGGCGGTATTCTAAGCTGGCGCCACACAGTAATCAAGTAGTTGTGGGTTCAAATCCAGACTCACACCCATTCCGTTTGGGACGTAAGCATAACAGCGTGTCGATGCTTAATAGCCACTGCCTACACCTTCGGGTAGAAAAAAGCGTGAAGTTATGCTATGTTACTTTACTACATCGGCCTAATGTTTGATTGTTATGTGTGTTAAATTTAAAATGTGAGTAATGATGACAAATCACTTTAAATATCGGAAGGTATAAAAACAAAACCTTACTGTCAATTTGAGATTAGATTTATAGCTGTCGTATAGTTTGTGATGACTATTTTAATCAAATGATATATTCATGTAAGGGGTAATACTAGTTGTATCTAGCGAAATTTTTAGGGCTTTTAGTTAATAATTACTAAGTTCTATTCCTAAACCATAGCCGTAAGTCTTATGTGTTCAATTATTTTATACACGGAAATATATTTTATGTATATTCACTATGTACGTACACTACTTAATACTAATATACGGTACACGACACGGAAATAGCGAACCCTGGTGGCCTTGGGATGTTAGACTATTTCCGTAAGAATTCAGCGAAGACAAACTCTTCACTATGTTCTTACGTTTAGTACGTAGTCTTTTGACGAAAATTTTGATATTTCTATAAACGTATTTTTTGAAGTGAAACTTCTAATGAGATTTTCAAGGCTTTAACGCGTTAAACGCATGTTACCTTGAAACCCGTTCAAACTGACAGGTACTTTAAATCGTAGCCGCTAGCTTGAACTTAAACCGTACATCTAGTGGCAGGTAGTGTTATTTTAATCGATACATACATACATAACTTCACGCCAAATCCCTTGCAGGGTAGGCAGAGAGAACAGAGCGCCATAGGGCACGATTCTTACACGCCTCACTCGCTTCGTTGACTTTCATAACTCTTTTCATGCACGCGCGTCGGTTTTTGAGGCTCCTAACATCACCTTCCTCCAGAACACGTTCTATTTGGTCATGGAATGTGTGTCTTGGCCGTCCTCGACTCCTACATCCATCCGCTTTTGCATTGTATATCTGCTTAGTCAGTCTTGCATCAACCATTCTTTCTACATGTCCGAACCATCGGAGCATGCCCTTTCTTACTTTTACACCGACACTCTCTTTCAAACCTTGTTTTCTACGCGGTCAACGAGAGTCACTCCGCAGATTTTGCGCAGTGCCCTCATTTCTACCGCGTTTATTCTACTTTCATGCACACTCTGCCATACCCAGCTCTCGCTTCCATAAGTTAGCGTTGGGATCAGGACTGCATTGTGGATTGCTAGCTAGGCTTTTCTGCTAATGTTTTTTGCGCCCAGGAATCTGCCCAACGCTCCATTTACGCTATTTCCTATCGCCACTCGTCTTTCTACATCCGCGGTGTACCTTCCATCTCTGCTAAAAGCGCATCCAAGATATACAATTTCATTCATCTGTTCCAGCACTACATCATCAACCATTATCCTTGCATCTGTTCTGGATTCCTCCCTTTCAAATACCATAACTTTCGTTTTCGTCGTATTCAACTGCAAGCCTTTAATCATGCTATCATCTTTCATAGTAGTGACTAGTGTTTGCAGGTCCGACGGCGATTCGGCTAGAAAAGCTAGTAAGCTAGTAAAGCAGGCAGCTCACAACTAGCCCATCCGCCACCCATTCGCATCCCTACATCCATCGATCTCACTCTCTGGAGACAACTGTCCAGATACAGGATGAACAGTCAAGCGGACAGCACGCAACCCTGTCTGACGCCGACATTGACGTCAAATCTGGGGGACAAGCCGCCGTCAACACGCACACACGCTGTGCAGCCCTCATAAGTGGACTGCACAGCTCGCAGCAGTGCTCCGCTCACCTCGTAGCCCGGGAGTATGCCCCAGATCCTTTCGTAACACTCTGTCAAACGCTTTTTCCAGATCCACAAAACCGCAGAAATCCTTCCGCTTAACAGCCAGTTGTTTCTCCACGATGTTGCGGAGCGAAAAAATCTGATCCATGCACCCTCGTCCGTTCTAAAACCACCCTGAGCCTCCCACAACACTCCATCAGATATCACCCTCATTCTCCTTTCAATAATTTTCCCATACACTTTTGCTGCTAAATTGATCAAACTGATGGCCCTGTAACTGGCGCACTGCATACGTGATCCCTTACCTTTATACAAGGGCACAATGACAGCGCGCCTCCAGTCCATGGGAACCTTACCCGACCTCCAGTACAGATTGCTCAAGGTCAGGAAAGCGTCCCGGACACAGGTTCCACCGTGTTTGATCATTTCAGCAGACATCATATCAATTCCAGCTGCCTTACCATTTATCGACCGAGTATCGACCATTCAATCTCTTCCATAGTAATGTCCTCGTCAGATGTTGGCGCAGCGGTGTCAGCCGTAGGCTCACTCGCGGCGCCCACATCCGGAACATACTCGTACATTTCCCCAAAATACTCACTCCACCTGCCCAATACATCGCTTGGGTTTGCAAGAATGTCACCAGCCTTAGAGATAATTTTGTCCATTCTGGATGTTGACGAAGAACCCCGAGACTTTCTAACTTCCCTCCAGAAGAGTATGTTATTCGCCTCGAAGTTCTCCGTCAACCTCACTTCATCATTCGCAACTAGTTTTTCACGCTTCTCTTTCACTAAGGCTTTGGTAACATTCCTGCAGCGGCGGTAGCTCTCATACTTTTTCTCTGTCATACTATCATTCTGATTCAAACTTGAGACATAATCCAACCATGCTTTTTTCTTTCTTTCGACGCTGGATTTCAGATCCGCGTCCCACCAGGCATCACCTCTCAGAATCTTATGCCTCTTTGCACTACCACATACTTTTTTTGTACTATCCACTATACTTTCTTTCATTCTTTCCCAGCATTCTTCAACACCTAGGTCAGAACGACTCGTCTCATTGAGTCTTTTACTGACTAGGTCTACATACATACTCCGTACACTTTCATCTTCTAATTTCTCACATTTTATCCTTTCAAGCTCTCCGAAATGGGTACGCACTCGCCAGCGTCTCCACTTCTTGAAAAGGCCCACGAAACGACTTACCACCAGGTAGTGGTCCGTATCAAGAGTGGGGTCTCTGTAGGCTCTTGTATCCCTTAAAGTATTTCGGAGACGACTATCTACCAAAATCAAATCAATCATACTCTTTTGTTCATTCCGTCTCCACGTATACGTGTGAATATCTTTATGACGGAATAATGTCTTAGACACAAGGAGGTTCCGTTCCAGGCATACGTCCAAGATCGGCTTACCAGCATCATTCACTCTCTTGTCACCATTCGGACCAGGGACAACCTCCAGGCCATCTCTCTTGGTTCCGACCCATCCATTAAGATCACCACACAGAATTATCCTTTCATTTCCCTCAACCAGCTCCAGAATATCCCTAACAGTTTCCCAAAATTCCTCGAGTTCGCGGAGATCCGCGGAGCTGACGGAAGCATAAGCTGCGACCAGGAAAACTCGCGTGATCCCCAGTTTTATTCGAACCCAAAGATGTCTCGGGCCTACCAACTCATAATCTTTCATTCCGGAAGCAAAGCGGGAGGAGACAACGACTCCAACACTCCCACTGGCACGGACGTCCGGGTCCACTCCGGACCATAGGGCTACCATGCCACCGGGGAGGTCCTCGGTCTCACTCCCCTTCCGCTTTGTCTTCGTCGAACATAAGGCATCCAGGCATCTCTCATTTATTACATCCATCATCTCATTCATCTTTCTTGTCATACTACCTCTAACATTCCACGTGCCTATATGGCACTCCCCTCCCCTCGTCCCGCCAGGATTGGCGCTGCGTGAAGGGTGGCGGCCCCCTTCGCCGCATGCGCATGCAGCCGCACCGACGGAGGCTAATCGGTGCCGGTCGCTTCCGGGGCACGCCCTAGCAGCCCGTCCGGCTGAGTTTGATTCGGCCAAGATTGCGTCCCACTGGGACGGCAGGGGTCGCGACGTGCACGCTCTTGACATGACCCCCAAATTTTAGTTGATATTACAAAGATAATGAACCCATTTATTTTTAATCCAAGCTGCTCACGGGATTTCTAGTGATCATTTAGCCACCATCCGTTCCCGCATTATTATTATAGATAATAAATGAAATATAATAATGATTATTGTCAAGGACGGATATTAAATGCATCTATGTCACATTACCCCAACAGTTACTTCTTGTGGGGTAAGCAGAGATAATATAGGGCTGAAAATTATTAAATTATACGTACTAATAATACGTACTTGTTGTTGTTTTTTAATATTTTACTATCCATTATTTAATTTACTTCTTATTTTAGTTTGATTTGATATACATATAATTTAATACGGTATTTTCTTTTAATATTCCAATTTAGTGATAAAATAGAAAATTAAAGCGAATGTTCAGAAAGAACTCTATGTAGTCTAGAGCAACATACCTACACTGTACCGATATTTTAATATCTGTATTTCAAACGAATGTAGTAAATTATACACTAATATGGAGCATTAAGCATCATAACATTCATAAAGCATAGCGTGTAGGCATCCATTACAATCCCCCATCATACGCAAATCAATAATAATTGCAGCCATTTAACAATAAAAATTCCACAGATTACAAAAAAAATACCTCCAACGGAATTTGTGACAGCGACTAGTTCTGTGCATGCGAATCATCCTAACATGTTTATTATAATATTATTATGATATTTAGACACAATACATGCAGCGCCCTCTAGTTCCATGTTAAGCAAATACATAATAGATAACGGATATTAATATACATTATTTTTGCTAAATATATTTATAACACATATAAAACACCCAGATGTCTTACAAACATTCGTGCTTAACATTATATTAACGAGGGATCGAGGATGGGGATCGTATCCGCCGCCCTCGATTCCGCAGTCGGTAGTTTGACCAATGCACCAGTAGGCTTAGACTAGATTTGTTTTTCATAATCCTTATTGTTTTCATAAAAAAATTGAATATAAAATTTTCAAAACAAGTTGTTAATTTTTTGTTAATTTTCAAATTATGTTTTTAATACAGACACACAGACACACGTGCACACTTACGCATCTCTAATATAATTGCGGTAATTGGTTTGTTTATAAAGCAGGCGTGTGGATGCAGGACATACCTATTTACTTGGACGTAGGACTGGTAGAACTAAAGTAGAGCGGTTCATGGAGAAAGTGTTAGACCAGCGAGCTCCGTCAGGCAAACTGTAGTATATTGGCGGTAAGGCGACCTGTCAGCCGCCTCCTTTTCTTCTCCAAACTAATAACCGCCTTCGAAATTCAAAACCATAAATATAGGTTCGAATTTTAAAAGTGTTTTGAAGTGACGTGCAAAGTGTTCTTCAAATGAGGTCGGTTAGTATTTTTTTTTATACATGGCGGCTTTAATTCTTTGGTCAGTTTGAAATAATAATATATACATATCAATGATTTATATATTAAATAAATTTTCTATTTAATTTCTCCAAAAGTGATTCGATTCAAATAATGTCTAGAATGTTCAATCGAATCTCAATTCGTTCATATGACTCAATTCAACACAGATCACACTGATCATTTAGGGAAAACACTCGCTACTTTTCCAAATATTGCATTTTCTATAAGTAGTTCCCTGCACCCTCTCTTTATTTGAAAGGTTACCAGTTTACAACCAAAAAGATTAGAGTAAGCCTTGCTTTTAACAACAGTTCAATAGCCTTATATGTATTAACAAACAAGTATATATTCAACATTAAAATTTGGAATTTAAAGACATAAAACTATTAAATGATTTATTTAAATATATACTTTCTTTTCCGATAAACGGTCAGGGAGCAGGAAAACGTACAGCTCTCTAGTAGCTGCGCCAGGACAGGACCACATCATGGCGACGTATCACGCATAACAATTGGCAAATTTAAATTCTATCACTTACGATTCATTGAAGAGATAATTATTTATACGCGGCTCTGCCGTTGTTGCTTACTGAGGATTTCTAATTACAAGCTATTTGGTATCATAACATAACTTCACGCATTTTTCTACCCGAAGGTGTATGCAGTAGCTGTTTAGGCCCGACTCGCCGTTTTGTTTGCGTCCTGAATGGAATAGTTGGCAAACTCATTGCCATACCGCGCACAAAGTTTTAGCCATAGATATTTATCACACATAACTTTCGTAATTAATTTCGAAAAGTTATTGGTTTGAGCAAAAATTATTATTAAAATTAAATTCGATTGTGATAAAAAGACTGTCGCTAACACTACTCTACTAACACTACTCTTGTTAAAATAATAAATAATGTTATGTATGAATTAGAAAACAGATAAGGAAATACTGACTGATTACTCCTGAGGCCATGTTGTTGTTAGTCATCTTAGCTAAATTGTTCAATAATATTACCTGTATTATTTTTCCCTTACACGTCATCCGCGCCTACTAGTAGACATATTTCTATTTCTGACTAAACTTACCATGATATCTTAAGTGAGAATGTCCCACGATCTACTTTTAAAACTGTATATCTAATATGTGCTAATGTATATTCACGAGTTGCAAAATTAATACTCAGTTTCGCACTTAACCTAAAAAAAATAAAACGGAAGTAACTTTCGTTTTAAAATAAAAATGTCTCAAATTATCTCGAAAGAGATTTTTTTTAATGTTTCTATAAAAGATGTTAATCCTAAAAAATCGGTATCCATGCTAGTATTATTTAAGTTTTCTTTTTAAACCTTTGCACTATCAAAAGATATAAAATAACTGCCAATTTGTGTGAAAAATTAAGTGGGAGATAACATTGAAACAACTTTTATGGATTATATCGCGAGTAAACACTCGTGAAAATGATCCCTGTAAAGAGTTCGAAACGTCAGGAAATAAATAGAAAATAAGTAATAAATAAACGCGATATAATCCATAAAAGTTGTTTCAATGTTATGAATGTGATCCGCGAAAATCTAAGAAATACGTAAGTGAGAGATGTTAATAAATATTGATACAAAAATGTATGTTAAAGAGTGATCTTTAGATAACGGTACTTGAACGCGAAGGAGTAACGAGTTATTTGACCCGGTTACGAAGCCATGTGTCCTTGATCCGACTAAAGATATTATTACTGAATAAATCAGAATCATACGTTTAAATTGTAAATATCCTCCGCTCTTTAAACTATAAATAAACGTTTTTAAACCATTTGATTATTAACATATAAAGTAACCTAAGTTAAACGTTTTTACATTTATTTCGAACACACATTTGTCCAAGTACCTATCTCATTTAAATTATTATCACTTTCTTTTTCATTAAAAGGTTAGTTTGACAGATAGTCTTTTGGGTGGTTTCGATAAATGAGTACCTACCGTTTTATATGCCGAAAAGTTAATTGAGTCGAGGACGGCCAAGACACACATTCCATGACCAAATAGAACGTGTTCTGGAGGAAGGTTATGTTAAGAGCCTCAAAAACCGACGCGCGTGCATGAAAAGAGTTATGAAAGTCAACGAAGCGAGTGAGGCGTGTAAGAATCGTGCCCTATGGCGCTCTGTTCTCTCTGCCTACCCCGCAAGGGATTTGGCGTGAAGTTATGTATGTGTGTATGTATGTAAATAATTAATGTTGTACATTTTTATTTTTAAACAATTTGTTGTTGTTTGATTTTTATTTTATTTTATCGTTTAATTTTTATATCGCTGAGAGATTTATTTTACTCCAATCGAAGAAGACTGTATTGTCTATCTTAGTATTTTAGTTAGTTTTCTGTTCCTGGATCTGAAAAAGCATAGATTTATAATGTGATGCCCTTGGTGTCAGCAGTCATAGATCGCTTACCATCAGGGTGCCTAAGTGCTTGTTCGCCAACGTTAGATGGAAACGATATAAACATAACACACATCTAAATAGACTAGTTGTACGGGGGCTCCTGTTTCGAAATATGAACCCGGATACGGTCAAGTCAACGAGACGAGTTAAAGCCACTGAACCTTCTTAAGGACCAAAAAACTGCAATTAAAGCAAGGATTTTAGAATGAGGAACAAAAATATACGAGAATACTCATTATTATTGTTTTTTTTTTACATAACATAACATAACATAACTTCACGCCATTGTGTAAAAACAGATTAATATGTTTATTAATGACGAGTGTTAATTTATACTATTTTTATATTACCTTCGAATTATACCATGGAATTCAATATATTAAAAAAAATGTTTATTGGTTTGTTTACATGTATGTAATTGATAAATTCTTGAAGTAATGAACCGATTTTATCAATTGGTCGCTATTTAATTAATCAGTAACATAGAGTATATTTTTATGGGGGAAAAGGGCAAACGAGCAATGGTAAGCAACCAACGTAGCCAATAGACACCTGCAACGCTCATAGTGTTACAGTTGCGTTGCTGGCCTTTAAGGGATAGGAAGGAAGGGGAAAGCGTGGTGGGCCTCTAGATACCTCTCTCTCCGAAGGTATCGCGAAATATGCCATTTTACGTCGATATTCTGAAAGGTCGTGGTATTACTCCGGTCGAGCCGGCCAATTCATGCAGCACGTTGCGTGGTTTTAGCATTGCCATCTATATGATTTAAAAATAGTAGCATAGTTAGTGAAATAAGATCATAGGTTGGGACAAATCTTGTATTTTAATATGATTTTTTTCCAGGTGGTGAACAAAATGGTATTGATAATACCAGTGACATGCCTGTTCTTCGTGGGATGTCACGCTGCGAGTGTTGACGCTGTGAACTTCCCCGGCCAGCAACCGACTGAGAAGGGTTTCATTGACTGGGTGATCACGCTAGTAGGTGGTAGTACCACCACACCCAAACCAATACCTAGTGAACCAGTGGAAATTGCAAAGGACTGTCCACCTTGTAGTTAGTACTCTTTTTAGATATTTGTTTACTTTTACTGTAAGCGTGTTCAAGCTATGCTAGTGCTGGTTGAGATATTTTTAAAATGCAGTGAAAGAGCGATCCACTCAGAATTTAGTTTCAAAGAGCCATGTTCGATCCCGGGTCCGTGTTCGAATCTAATTTAGTATAAACACATCTTTTTGGAAAACAATTAATCACAAATAGTTTTGGCTTTTATTAGCCTTAGCTTATATTAGCATTAGCCTTAGTCTATTGTGTAGAGTTATATTAGAATAGATAAAGTCGTTTTTTCGACCTTTTTTATCGATTGACATTTTTGAGATTACATGCATACATAACTTCACGCCTTTTTCTACCCGAAGGATTAGGTAGGCAGTGGTTGCCAAGCCTCGACTCGCCATTACGTTTACGTCCCAAATGGAATAGGTGGCGAACCTATTGCCATACCGGGTACAAAGTTTTTACTCATCGATATTTATTTATACTAATATATAAAATCGGAGTGTCAAATTGAAAAATGTAACCGCTTTTTACGAAATGCATGTATATACGGTATATACAAAAAAAATGTTATTTTTATAATGGTCTGATTGTTCTGGCTAATGGCTAATAGCTGGACCGATTTTTACGGGACTTATTTATTTCTTATTTATTTCTAAGACTTTCGCGAATCTCACTCATTGATTAAAACGACATTTAGGATTATATCGCGTTTATTTACTACTTATTTATATTTATTTCCCGACGTTTCGAACTCTTTACAGAGATCGTTTTCACGAGTGATGAACAAAAAGATGGTAGTTGTTCAAAAGCTATTTTCATTGATACAGAGAGCACCCACTTTTTGGAAATAAAAATCAAGAAGTTGATGTTAAAAATATGATTTTTACTATTGGTAACCCACATCAGACCACGAAAACAAAAGTTAAATACTTATTTACAAGATGTATTCATATTTTTTGTTTGTAAAGATCCTTTATTGTATGATTTAATATGATTGTAATTGATGATTTAATATGATTGTAATCAATTTACGGGACTTTTTTAGAAATAATCTTTTATTTACTCATATAATGCTTTGGAGGTGAAACAAAGTTCGCCGGGTCAGCTAGTCACATATAACCTAGGAAATTAATTTCGATAAGTAATTGGTGTGAGCCAGGATTCGAACGCGCGACCTCTGGATTAAGAAGCGGGGTGCCCGATCACTGGTCCACCGAGACTATTATACTATATGTTTGAGATTAATTAAGGATATTTATTTGGTGCATCAAGGTTCTGGTACTCTTTCATTAGAATAGTCAATAATATATCTGTTAGAAAAGGTTATATTCATGAGAAAGACCGTACGGACGGATCTTTAAGGGTAGACATATATATTCTTAAAAATGGCACAGTGGCATTTTGTGAATTAATATTTTGATGGATTGTTCGCAGAATGTGGCGTTGCTAACACGAAGAAGCGTATTGTGGGTGGACAGGAGACCATGGAGATAGAGTACCCTTGGATGGCGATGTTAATGTACAACGGCCGGTTCTTCTGCGGCGGTTCTCTTATCAACGACCAATACGTTCTGACTGCCGCTCACTGCACCGGGTGAGTAATATCTTTAATAGTATAATTCTTGTATTTATCTAGCTGACCGACCTAAAGAATTGTAGATTATAGTATAGCTTGAAGGATTTTAAACAAATTTTTATTAATTTTTGCCACATTATATATCGAAATTCCTACATAATTAAATATTAAGCCATAATATAGTTTATTTACTTTAACTTTGCCCTTTGCCTATCTAAATGTGAAGTAGCAGCAGCTCGTCCTGCCTCGTGTCACCGAATTTTTAAACATCCTCAGGAATAGTTGGCGACTCTAACAATGATGATCAGGATCGAAATTTACTACACATAACTTGCATTCTTGCCAGATTCGATTCCTGTCCCGTTCTCTATGTAGCTTGATGGAGTTTAATTTAACAGACATCGTTATATTCCTCTACAAAAGTGGAGACTATTTTTTTTAAATTGAAGTATGTAATGTATATATATATGTATATATATAATATAAAAGTATGTATCTAAATTTATCATGTCCATCCTAAGGTTGCCTGGCAGAAATTGCTTACAGCAATAAGGCCGCCCATTGTGCTATCATAATTATAAGGTTTTTTTTCTGTATATATATTATCTCTTGTGTACAATAAAGTATATATAAATAAATAATAAATAAATAAATAAATATGTGAAGCATGACATTTAAAATTACTAGCTGACCCTGCAATCGTTGCCTTGCCAAAAAATACAGTTATTCATCAACAAATAAAAAATTGGGTTAGATCGTGGAGAAGTGAAAAGTAAGTGTTGTACCTACGTTTTGATACTTTGTATACTTTATCATAAGAAAATATCGAAAACAACATCAGTTTATTGAAAATTTAAGACATGAATTTTAGGGGTTACCCTTAATATTTAGGGGATGAAAAATAGATGTTGTCTTATTCTCAGACTTACCAGATATGCACACCAGTTTCATGGGAAATTGTGTGGCTTACACTGTGACACGAGAATTTTATATATTAGACCAGTTGGCTCAGCGAACTTTGTTTTGCTTTACAAAAGAAACAAAATTGTTATTCCGACTTTTTTGTAGTATATTAATGTAGCACATTTGTTTTGAATTTATCACTTAGGGACCAGGCAGCGTTTGCAATTAAAGTGCTAAACCTCAAAAATTATCACTTTTACTACATTATAGTCGACACATTACTACATCATAGATACATACAAACCACCCCGTTGACACCCTGTATCTATCAAAAAACCGCATCAAAATCCGTTGCGTAGTTTTAAAGATCTAAACATATAAGGGGACAGACAGCGGCAACCGGATTTGTATTTATTATACTATGTGATGATTTAAATTTATTATTGAGTTAAAGAAAAAAAAAGAGAAAAAATACAAAATTGTTCACAACATGTTTTTATTTTAATCCAACAAGTTGTTCAGAAACCTCCCAAAGCTTGTGAGCAATTTCTTTACTTTGACCTAAATCTGATAATTTTGCTTCACGACAATCGGAATAAAATTTGCCAGATACATCTTCCACATCTGGCGATACCGCCAAAAAGATTGTAGTCTGTGATCCTTCCCAGGGCGTTTTAATAAAAGGCTTACATATCGGCACCATAAACCTTATCCACGATTTCTTTAACTTTAGTAATATATCTGTAGCCACTGCTCCGGGATGTAGACTATTTGAAACGACTCCTGTTCCACTCAATCTTTTAGTCAATTCAGTTGTCATCAAAACATTACATGCCTTAGTATTTTGATATATTTGAAATGCACTAAACGGCTTATTCGTTTCAATATCATTATTTAAATTGTCAAAGTCAATTTTGCCACCCAGGTAAGCTAGAGACGATACGTTAATTATCCGGCTAGGGGCTGATTTCTTCAGTAATGGTAACAATAGATTGGTCAAAAGAAACGGTCCAAAATGATTGGTTTGCATTGCTAATAATAATCCATCTTCAGTTTTAACATTATCTGCTTCATAAATGCCAGCATTGTTTATAAGTACGTCTAGGCGTTTTTCCGTTTTGATTACATCATCAACAAATTCCCTCACAGAAGTCAAGGACGCCAGATCGAGCTGTTTGAAATGTACATCAGAATTGTTCGTTAAACCGATTATAGTATCTCTTGCAGCGATACCTTTTGTCCTATCTCTACAAGCTAGTATAACTCTTGCACCACGATCAGCTAAGTCTTTTGCCGTCTCATATCCGATGCCAGTATTACTTCCCGTAATAATGACCACTTTACCAACTAAATGTTTACTACACTTACATATCCCAGTTGTCAATTTAATATATACTTTAATAATAACACCAATGATAATGTTGATAAGAACGAACGAAATTAGAAACATGTTATTGAGGTGATGTCTACAGTACAAATACACTATAGTAATTTTGTCTGTATTAAATTGGTGAGTTATATAAACGAGCAGTGTTGCCATGTCATTACATAGTATAAAACATAGTCACTTTCCGCTGTCTGTCTCCTTATATGCTTATATCTTTAAAACTACGCAACGGATTTTGATGCGGTTTTTTTAATAGTTAGAGGGTGTTAACGGGGTGTTTTTGATCTATAATTCATATAAGATGTAAAGAAAAAATGTCAATTTTCGAGATTTAGCATTTTAAGTGCAAACGCTGGCTAAACCCTAACTGATAGATCAAAACAATGTTCTACATTATTAAACACCTTCAGAAGGTCTACAAAAAAGTTCGCGGGCATATGTCTATCTCTTAAGGATAACCCACAATGATCATTTTTATTTTTTTACTTGTCACGAGAAATAATGGCCTATTTATGAAGCGATTTGAAAACATCACAGCATAAATTTTCATCCAATAGAGTATCATAAATAGCATGCAATTTAAACGAATATTTTCGAAGATATTGCAGTATTAACATAGCGGGGCAGAAGTTAAAGCCGATAAATAGCACAAATTGAACCTCATGATATCCAAAATTTATTACTTTTGATGCGGAACAAAGTTCGCCGGGTCAGCTAGTTATTGTATAAAAAATGCTAATTATGAATAATGTATGGGGTCAAAAGAGTCGTGCTACTCCATGCCTTTGTATGATTTGATTCAAAAGGTGATAAGGCAGAAGTTCTGTGTATAGAAACGAAATCTGATTGTAGACACATAATTACCGTTGCCTACATCCTCGGATATTAAGTTTCGTGAATTTACAGCATTGTTTAGCGTACGGAAAGTAAACTACCACTTAGCGATATTTCTTCTAGTAATTATTCCTCATGCCTGAACTATCGTAGCATCCATTTCCCCGTAACAATATCAGCCATTGGAAAATTGCGCCAATTGTTTTGTAACAATTTATAAATATAAATTGTTACAAAACAATGAATTTTGGCAATTTTGGCATTTTATTCAGCATTTTCACATGATTCATAATGACAACACATTTTGTGAGATAACAGATATCTGTTGATTACAAATCTTTGTATAATATACATAGATAGATTAAGGTGTTATTTTGGGCGTTCACAATTATATGTTTTAAATTTGATTTGTATATTTTTCTACATACCTAACTGTTAACAAACCAAGCACGCTCGTCTGTTGTAGAGACTATATCGGCTTAGTCATTTGAATTTGAACGTCCATTTTGTCCGCTTGCACGAACTTTATCATACGTTCATTCCTGACATGCAATCTTTCCTTCCGGCGGCACCGCTATGTTAACTAAAGTTACAGAATTCAAATACCTTCCTACTAAATAATTATACGTTGCGTTTATAAAAAAACTAACCAGCAGACATATTTACGAACGATATAATATCATTGACGGGCCTTGTGGCGCATTGGTAAAACTACCGGCTATAGCAATGAGGTCGGGGGTTCGATTCCCACCCGAGCACAAATATTTGTGACAAACATGAATATTTGTGTGGTGTCTGGGTGTTTTTCTATGTATTATAAGTATGTATTTACAAAAGAAAAGTATATATGTATTTATATCCGTTATCTAGTATCCATAACACAAGCATTTAGTTGCTTAGCTTGGAACTAGAGGGCGTTGTGTGTATTGTGTCCAAGATATTATTATTATTATTTACCGGTCAGCAATGAAAAATAATAGCGCTTTTTCCTATCTTTATCCTTGAACTCCCATAGGCGTAGGCAGTGTTTCTTGGTATCGCCGTTATAGATATTACATCTATTGTTATGTATCGGATACTTTAAATTTGTTTAGTGATCAAATAATAAATATAACTATTTAACAGTGGTAGAGCCAAGCAGTTTGCTGCATGAATGGGCCAGCTCCACCGGTGAAATACCACGACCTCTCAGAAGACCGACGTAAAGTGGTTCATGCCGCGTTTCGTTCGGTGAGAGAGGTACCCGGGGGCCCACCCCCCTTTCCCCATCCTTTCCTTTCCCCTATCCCTTAAAGGTCGGCAACGCAACAGTAACACTATATGTGTTGCTGGTGTCCATGGGTGGCGTTGGTTGCTTACCATCAGGTGACACGCCTGCTCGTTTGCCCTCCTAGCCCATAAATATATATATATATATATATATATATATATATATATAAATTACTTTACTTCAGGTCGCGCTCAAAAAGGTCAACGTAAGTAGCATGTGTTCTTAGTCGTGTGTGTGTGTGTGTTTGTCTACTACATTACAGTGCAGTACAAGAGCGGGTTGGAGGGAGGTGTAGAGCTGTCCAACGCGATGTACGCCATGACACACATTGCGCTCAACAAGCTAAACGTGAGTAGCGTGTGTGTGTCTAGTGTGTGGTGTGTATGTGAGTGTGTGTTTAGTGCAGTAGGTACAGCTACAGCAGTACAAGTGCGGGGCGGAGGGAGGCGTCGAGCTGTCCAACGCGATGTACGCCAAGATGCACGTCGCGCTCAACAAGGTCAACGTGAGTAGCGTGTATGTGTAGTGTGTGTGTGTGCAGTGTGTGTAGTGCAGTGTGCAGTACAGCAGTACAAGAGCGGGGCGGAGGGCGGCGTGGAGCTGTCCAACGCGATGTACGCCAAGACGCACGTCGCGGTCAACAAGGTCAACGTGAGTAGCGTGTATGTGTAGTGTGTGTGTGTGTAGTGTGTGTAGTGCAGTATGCAGTACAGCAGTACAAGAGCGGGGCGGAGGGCGGCGTGGAGCTGTCCAACGCGATGTACGCCAAGACGCATGTCGCGCTCAACAAGGTCAACGTGAGTAGCGTGTATGTGTAGTGTGTGTACAGTGCAGTGTGTGTAGTGCAGTGTGCAGTACAGCAGTACAAGAGCGGGGCGGAGGGCGGCGTGGAGCTGTCCAACGCGATGTACGCCAAGACGCACGTCGCGCTCAACAAGGTCAACGTGAGTAGCGTGTATGTGTAGTGTGTGTACAGTGCAGTGTGTGGAGTGCAGTGTGCAGTACAGCAGTACAAGAGCGGGGCGGAGGGCGGCGTGGAGCTGTCCAACGCGATGTACGCCAAGACGCACGTCGCGGTCAACAAGGTCAACGTGAGTAGCGTGTATGTGTAGTGTGTGTACAGTGCAGTGTGTGTAGTGCAGTGTGCAGTACAGCAGTACAAGAGCGGGGCGGAGGGCGGCGTGGAGCTGTCCAACGCGATGTACGCCAAGACGCACGTCGCGCTCAACAAGGTCAACGTGAGTAGCGTGTATGTGTAGTGTGTGTACAGTGCAGTGTGTGGAGTGCAGTGTGCAGTACAGCAGTACAAGAGCGGGGCGGAGGGCGGCGTGGAGCTGTCCAACGCGATGTACGCCAAGACGCATGTCGCGCTCAACAAGGTCAACGTGAGTAGCGTGTATGTGTAGTGTGTGTACAGTGCAGTGTGTGTAGTGCAGTGTGCAGTACAGCAGTACAAGAGCGGGGCGGAGGGCGGCGTGGAGCTGTCCAACGCGATGTACGCCAAGACGCACGTCGCGCTCAACAAGGTCAACGTGAGTAGCGTGTATGTGTAGTGTGTGTGTGTGTGCAGTGTGTGTAGTGCAGTGTGCAGTACAGCAGTACAAGAGCGGGGCGGAGGGCGGCGTGGAGCTGTCCAACGCGATGTACGCCAAGACGCACGTCGCGCTCAACAAGGTCAACGTGAGTAGCGTGTATGTGTAGTGTGTGTGTGTGTGCAGTGTGTGTAGTGCAGTGTGCAGTACAGCAGTACAAGAGCGGGGCGGAGGGCGGCGTGGAGCTGTCCAACGCGATGTACGCCAAGACGCACGTCGCGCTCAACAAGGTCAACGTGAGTAGCGTGTATGTGTAGTGTGTGTGTGTGTGCAGTGTGTGTAGTGCAGTGTGCAGTACAGCAGTACAAGAGCGGGGCGGAGGGCGGCGTGGAGCTGTCCAACGCGATGTACGCCAAGACGCACGTCGCGCTCAACAAGGTCAACGTGAGTAGCGTGTATGTGTAGTGTGTGTGTGTGTGCAGTGTGTGTAGTGCAGTGTGCAGTACAGCAGTACAAGAGCGGGGCGGAGGGCGGCGTGGAGCTGTCCAACGCGATGTACGCCAAGACGCACGTCGCGCTCAACAAGGTCAACGTGAGTAGCGTGTATGTGTAGTGTGTGTGTGTGTGCAGTGTGTGTAGTGCAGTGTGCAGTACAGCAGTACAAGAGCGGGGCGGAGGGCGGCGTGGAGCTGTCCAACGCGATGTACGCCAAGACGCACGTCGCGCTCAACAAGGTCAACGTGAGTAGCGTGTGTGTGTAGTTTCAAGTAGTGTGTGTGTGCAGTGTTGTGTCGCCTTTTCTATAGTGTGTGTGGTGTTGAAAAGTCATTTTTGTTGCGTTAGGATTCGATCCGAGAATTTCTAAACAATAAATTTTGTTTGGTCATCCATTCTAATAGGTACATATTTCAATGTATTGTTCCAAGCATATCTATTAAGTAGTGTGTCTATTTGTTATCGACAACTACTCGTACAGTTTGGAAGTTTAGAATCGATTTTATTAAGTCTTTTATAGAAAGACTAACAATTCCCAAGTAAAATAAAATATATTTATACATTGGAATCATGGATATAGGTACTTCGAACACTCGTAGGGTTCGAAGTACCTATATCCATGATTGGCTTCTTGCCATTAAAATAGTTCAAGACAATGGAAATTAAATGTTATTGCAAGAGAGGAAGGCAGTCTTGTGATGTATGAGAATTCCTCAGATGTCAGAACGTGGTACATCTCTCTCAGGTCCAGGTATTTCATCCGCTTTGCTGGTTGATTTAAGGAGCGACTACCTACCCACAACAGACAACTCGTACAGGAAAACTTTAAGAACTCATAATTACGTCTAGACGTACTTGTCCATAATGTACCATAATTGTACTTGTAATAATGTACTTGTCCATAAATAATAATAAATGTAACTATACCTAATGTAAAAAAAAATAATCAACGCATATTGTTAACAGATTACGTAAAGACAGAATGACAGTCCGTCTGTTGGAGCATGATATCGCGCATAAGAAAAACAATAGTTTGATCATAGACAGGAAAGTGGCTCATGTCATCCGTCACCAGAGATACAATCCCGGAACATATGACAACGATATAGCTTTGTTGAAACTTGATGAAAAGGTAAGGTAAAGGAGGTAAAAGATGAACAGGTTTTTTTAATAATTAAATACGAATATGTAACTTCAGGCCTTTTCCGCGAAATCATCGGTATGAGTCCGGAATCGAACTCACAACTTCTGAATTAGAAGCAAGGAGCTCTACCACTGGACCACCGAGACAACATAATATTATACATGATAACACTAATATATATATAGCTTTTTATAAAATTGATTAATTGATTCAACAATGCCATGACTGGAAATCCTTATGCATTTGATAAATATTGTATGTGACATGATAACTTACGTTCCAAAATCTTGTGCATGAATGGGATGAATGAATTTCTCCCCTGGAGAAATACCACTGCCTCTCACCCCCGTTCTCCATCACTTCCACATCCTAATTCCTTAAAGGTCGGCAACGCAACTGCAACGCTATATGTGTTGTGGGTGTGCATCAGGTGACACGCCTGCTCGTTTGCCCACCTCTCCCATAAAATATGTACCTAGGTAGGTACCTACAAAGATATATAATATATTGAAAAGTTCTTCAGCATGCCACACGTTTATTTCAGTTCGATCTAAGCAGCGCTATCAAGAAGCGCGCCAGTAGAGGAGACGAAGTCACGACAGAATCTGAAGGAACCACGGAGGGTGCAACAACCACAGTTAACCCTGAAAAAGATCTCTCTATCGTGCGACCAGTCTGCTTACCCGCTTATGGCTTGTCTTACACGAAGCATTGCGGCTTGGTCGCTGGCTGGGGAACCACCGAACAAGGCGGACAAACTTCAAGCACCTTACAAAAGGTGTACAATTTAGTTTTTATATCAAACTACCTGACCCGGCGAACTTTGTTCCGCAACATATGTTATGTTAATACTGCAATATCTTTCAAAATATTTGTTTAAATTGCATGCTGTAAAGGGCCAGGATCATCTATATTACGTGCACACTCTATTTAAAAGACTTAATTAGGTGAAAATTAATGCTGTAATGTTTAAAATCGCTTCGTAAATAGGGCATTATATTCTCGTAAAAAGTAAAAAATAAAAATGGTCATTGTGGGTTATCCCTAAGAGATAGACATATGCCCTCGCGGACTTTTTGTAGACCTTTTAAGGTGTATAATAATATGGTACATTGTTTTGATTTATCACTTAGGGTTCAGGCAGCGTTTGCGACTAAAGATCTAAATTAAATCTTGAAAATTATCACTTTTATTTACTACACTATACCTGAATTATAGATCAAAGCCACCCCGTTGACATTCTCTAACTATTAAAAAAACCCGCATCAAAATCCGTTGCGTAGTTTTAAAGATATACGCATATAAGGGGACAGACAACGGAAAGTGACTTTGTTTTATACTATGTTATGATGATGAATAATCGTAATGACATTTTACTCATTAAATTGTGCAACTCCGTTCCAGCAGTATGTCATTTGAAGATATGGATTATGTATTTTAGCTCTTCCTATTGCTTATTCTCTATTAATTTATAATAGTAGATTTCTAATAGTGTCCGACCGAAGGTCTATTTTTGACGGAAGCCGAAGCCGATTAATCGGCAATCTCCACAACCTTCGGCCGAAGCCGAAGGTTAATAAGCAATTAGTAATTTAATAATTTTCTCCAATATTATCCACGGCTAAAGAAGAATATCGTAAAGTGGCTCATGCCGCTTTTCTCTCGGTGATCTCCGTCAGTCACTCACTCTTTCGTAACAGTTCATTTAATTCCGACTGTTCTCGGACCTTCGGCGGGATCTTCAGCTTCGGCCCGAAGATGGATTTTTGGCCGAAGGTGGTCGAAGCCGAAGCTTCGGTCGGCCACTAATTTCTAACTAGAGTAAATAGCAATAATGATAACTTAGCAGCTTAATTTTTGTTTGCAAGCTGTTAATCTAGTATTTGACTAAAATTTATTTATATAATTAGGTACTTTTTAGCAATCTAGAAGTCAAATAATAAACGAAAAGTCTAGTGACTGTTGTAACTATATTATTAATTTTCATTACAGGTGAATGTAAATATAGTTTCAAATAAAGAGTGCCGAGACAGGTCATACGGCAGACGTCTGACCGACAACATGTTATGTGCGGGATACCCAGAGGGAGGTCTTGATGCCTGCCAGGGTGACTCCGGCGGACCTCTTACCGTACAAAATGCTACGACCGAGCGGCACCACGTAGCTGGTTAGCAATTCTTAGCTTAAATTTGATACTACTTGTTTCATGAGAAATGCCTGATGAAGTGTCATATTTTTCTCGTTATTTATTATCTGGTTTTTAGTTTTTGCACGTATAAGATATTTAACACCCATTGTTCTTAGTAGACTGCATTTATGTGCATTTAATTTGCTGACAGCGTGATTATTCTTCTTGTCTTTGTAAGTCTCTGTCGTCCGTTCGCCCGCAGAGTTAAAAATTAAAATAAATGTTAACGTAATTTTTGGTCGGCAATTAAGCACGCTAAAATTACTTCCAAAGCAAATAACTAAATTTATAAAATAATTACGTAAGCTAATGTGCTACTTCTCGTACCTCCTGAAAACTAGTAACACTGATAAAATATTAAGGTAATAAATAATGTTAAATATACGCCACCTATTATCAGCGCTTGATACTAATAACATGCAAACCGAAATAAAGACGTTGTTACAAAAAATGATTACTGTTGGACATGAAACTTTTCTAGGAGTGCTGCTTATATAAAATACATGGCATTTTGTGCTTAATCAGGCATCACTCATGACCAGATTTTAAATGGATTTATATTGGTTTGGCAGTTGGTGTAGCAATGTCTGTGTAGACAGACACTTAAGCATGGTTAAAATCTTTTTTGCCATTCCAGGTGTGGTATCTTGGGGAGAGGGATGCGCTCTACCTGACAAATACGGAGTATACACCCGAGTCAATAGATACAATACGTGGATCAAAAGCAATACACTTGACGCCTGTTACTGCGACTGAGACTCTTTCTACTTGGGGAACATACTGCTACTTTTAACTGCTGGTATTATTAAACATACACTCATTATTACCACCGTGTAAGTTATTGTTTTTGTAGAAATAGTATTTTTACAGAAGAAAGACAGAGATAGAGATCATTACTTGTACAGTACTTGACAGTATAGAAGTAGCAGTGTGAAACAATTATTTGCTTTTTTATTATTACTTTTGTTGGAATGATGCATTCCATATACTCTTTATATTTTTACAAGAATAGTTATTAAATAATTTATGAGAAATTAATGTATTTTTTATTCCCATAAGCCATAGGATATAAATGATAAAATAAAAAAGACAAGCATTTTATTTTAGTTTAATAACATAATTTCAAACCTTATCTTATGTTCAATATGATGTAACATGAAATTATAATAAGATTTTATCTTTAAACAACCAGATGGTTTTACTAAATATATTAAGTAGTTATATTAATAATTTTAGATCCAAAATTTACTATGATCTAATTTATAAATAATATAATTAGTTATTATTATAAGATAGTATAATGACTAAAAATGAAGCTAATGCTTCCATACATTGAAAAAGTTACAACGTGAACTAATGTCCTGACAATTTTCATTACTACATAGTCCAATTACATTATTAGTTAACTTGGTAAATATTAAGTCCAAGTCTGGGTTGTCTAACTATATCCACATATATAAGTAGCCGCAAGATATTTAGTCATCCATAAACAGTGTAATTGCACAAATTTTTATTCTATCTCAATTTTAATATCGGGTAAGAGGAAATATTATAATCTTAATCTAATGTTCTCACAAATATGTCTTTTTATATATAACGTTAAAGACTTAATGATAGTTTCTGAAAAATGATGACAGTTCTGACATTATATTATTGTAAATGAATCCAGAGCTCGATATTTGATCCAATGCCGGTCCATGGCCATCTGGTCTGGACGTTGTTGTGATCTCATCAATTATTTCACTTCCATTTTTGATAATTTTCCTTGTTTCTATTGATCCATCTGGTTTTTTAATACTAGTAGTTATAATTGTTTGACAGAATGATCTTCCAGGTACAAGGTTACCGTTAAATGGCACCATAGATCCAGCTTCATACGGTTCTTCATTACGTTTCAACAATCCGGATATATCATTAGATGAAATTTTCCCATCCAAATCTGAATCTTGTTTAGAATTTTCATCTGCATGAGTATGGTACCCTGGCTTCAAATAATAATCTCTAATATTGTTACCTGAAAATTGTTCCCCGTCAGAATTATCTGGAATCGTCATACTTGTGAAGGCATCAACATTGTCTTCGTGGAATAATGACTTGAATTCACCAAACATTGATCCGAATTGATTCATCATGTCGTTCATCTGTTTTCTAAACTCTTCGTGGACATCAACTTTATCCTCAAGAATGTCGATTTGTTGTCTTGAATATAATTCATCGCCGTCGTCCTCATCATCAGAACTCCAAATGGGATTTCGAAAATCGTTTCTGGGAAAATTAGGCCGGAGTCCAAGAAATGACCGAATAGTGTCCATGAAACTGTTATGTGCCATAGTTAGTACTTGGTGATTTTTTTGAGCGGTTTACAGGAAAAATTGGTTGATTTGGCAGGTGTAATGTACTTATTTTATTAATTGCGCAACAAACAAAAAACACCGACAGCTGTTTTCTAGTGTCATTCGATTATAAACTCATTGATTTTTTGAGATTGTTATAACAGCGAACTCGAGTCCTTAGGCTTAGTACACATATTATGTATTAATAGTTTAGCTTGTATTCATAGTACACTTGTACCATACCATACTTTACCATACAACCATAGTAATTTTTGTGTTTTGCTGTTGGACGGACACACAAGTTCTTGATCAATGTAGTGCTATTTTTTATTAAAATACTAGTTAACCCAGCGAACTTTGTTCCGCATCAATAGTATTTTTACAGCTTTTACACTTCAAGTGCTAAATCTCAAAAAATATCACTTTTGCTCTACTAAATTCAACATGAGTTATACACACAAACCACCCCGTTGCAAACTTTTATCTATAAAAAAAATACACGTCATAATCCATGGCGTAATTTCAAAAATCTAAGCACTCAGAGAGACAGACAGCGCAAAAAGACTTTGTTCTAAACTATGTAATGATAACTTATGTATCTGGTATAAAAAATATAGAATAATTGAAGCTTAAACACATTTTTTTTATTTAGTTAAGCGTATGTACATCTTTTATAGGTTAAGTAAGCGAATGAGCAAGTGAGTCATCTGGTGGTAAGTTTAGTGGTAACTTACCACTAAATGACCCACTTGCCCATGAACAGCTGCAAAATAAATAGTGTTACAGTTGCGTCGCTGGCCTTAAAGGTTATGAGATAGGAAGGATGGGGAATGGGGATGTGCCTCTGAATACTATTCATTCATACCAAAAGAAACACGACATGAGCCACTATACATCAGTATTTTTAGATATCGTCAAAATACAATTGAAGCCACTGTGCCGTCATCTGGGCGCATAAAATGGCGGTTTTAGTATTGCACAGAAGATTTTTACTCATCGATGAACGTACCTACTTGGTTAATTATATTTGAAATATTACTGAGTATTAATTATTTGTAGAATTAATGCCTAAATAGGAAGTAAGTATATTGTCTAGCTATGCTGTTTTGGACATCAAAATAAGAGTACATGTTTTCTTAGACTACATACATCTATTTTACAAACTATTTTAATTGAGTTGCTGACCGCGTGATTAAAAAAAAAACAAAACACCTTCAGATTTTTTTTTATTATATATATATTATAGAAGATATTTCATAAACCTTTCAGTCTAAGATCAGTTAATTATTACAAATTAAGCGATTTTCAATAGTTTTTTACTCGTGGAATAAAAGTATTTTATGTAAATAATTCCACAGATAAAATTTTGTCGGTAAAATTTTTCACCCCTTTTTTACTGGCTGAACTGACAGTTGGAGCGCAAAACATGGTGGATTTTTGACTTCAGTAGTTATACATAAATACTGTTTCCATGCGAGTAACAGCGCTGAGTATGAACGAAATAGATATATGTATAAGTATGCACCGTCGAAACGGCCCATATTTATACATATAGGCAATTATACTTAGAGAACAATATGCCTCGTTCTTATTATATCAAGTCAATGTACAAATAGGATAGATAGGATTGCTCTGGCCGCTATAGTTTTAATTAAACTAATGTACGAAAATGAATTAATCTTTAAATTTAGTCCTTTCCTTGCAGTAGAAAGGAAATATATGCAGACGACGATGGAAATATATTAGAGAGCTCTAACAGTTATAATAATATATAGAAACCTAATTATTGAAACACTAAAATTTAATTGATTAATCTTTATAAAACTCTACCAGTCACCAAAAGCTTTTCATCGGATGAAATACATGGTTATTATTTTTACAAATGCAACAAACTTTTGTATAGAAAAAAAAAATCAACGAAGACCCAGAATTTAATTCTGAGTTTTAGTTGATTACGATTACTTTTTGTACTTTAAAAGATTATCTAACTATTGAGAGAAGAACAAGTGATGTTTATTGATTTCCTCAAGCATATTGATATGCCCTGAATATGAATTACAAAAAAAACGCCAGGCCAGTAGGGGCGCCGGCGCCGCTATAGAAATTATTTTTGCTAGGTTTACACAATAACATATTTCTCTGTATTACTTAAAAGGCACAACAAATGTCGCCTAATAACAAAACATAATATTGCGCTTATTGTACAAGTCGTCTCCTAAGATAATATTCTTGTTTATCATTTAAAGTAATTATAAAGTAGTTCAAAGTAATAACACATACATAACTTCACGCCTTTTGTTACCCGAAGGTGTAGGCAGCGGCTGTTAAGCCTCGTCTCGCCGTTATGTTTACGTCCCAAATGGAATAGGTGGCGAACCTATTGCCATACCGGGCACAAAGTTTGTCAGTCATCGATATTTATCACACATAACTTCCGAAAACAATTTCGAAAAGTCATTGGTGTGAGCCAGTGTCTGGAATCGAACCCCGGCTGTGCGCTCGCCCACTGCGCCACCGAGACTTATCAAAGTAATAAAAATGCAACTAAATTATCTAATATCTTTAAACGAGCAATTCTTGTATATATATATATGTATATATATATATATATGTAATTATGTATGTAAATATGTAATTGGAATCTCGGAATCGGCTCCAACGATTTTCATGAAATTTAGTATATAGGGGGTTTCGGGGGCGATAAATCGATCTAGCTAGGAATCATTTTTAGAAAATTTCATTTTATCGTGTTTTATCGATAATCAACTTAAACATCAACTTACTTTTTTATTGGAATTCCTGACATCTATTGGCGAATGCTATTATTATTTTAAATTGTGAGCAACTAACTTGCTTTAACGACAACAACACTAAAGCTATTCCAGCAGATGGCGTTGTTTATAAAAAAAAAGAAAATACCGAGCATGGAATTCCTGACATCTATTGGCGAATGCTATTATTATTTTAAATTGTGAGCAACTAACTTGCTTTAACGACAACAACACTAAAGCTATTCCAGCAGATGGCGTTGTTTATAAAAAAAAGAAAATACCGAGCAAAGCTCGGTCATCCAGATATTGTAAATTATGTTTTCAAGTCTCGGTGGCGCAGTGATCGAGCACACGGCTTCTAATCCAGAGGTCCGGGTCCGATTCCAGACACTGGCTCACACCAATGACTTTTCGGAATTGTTTTCAGAAGTTCGGCAATAGGTTCGTACCTATTCCATTTGGGACGTAAACATAACGGCGAGACGAGGCTTAACAGTCGCTGCCTACACCTTCGGGTAACAAAAGGTGTGAAGTTATGTTATGTTAAATTATGTAGTTATTTTACGGCTCAACAATCCACTTCCAAAAAAACATTAGAGCCAGAAACCATCCATTTCATCCATGAAGGTGTTGTAGCAAATTCAAAAAGCGCTTTGTGTAGTGGTGAGTAATTTCTATAACATTACGTAGTATAAAATAAAGACGCTCTCCGCTGTCTGTCACCTTAAATGCTTATATCTTTGAAATTACGCGAAAAATTTAGATGCGTTTATGATTTTATCTCTAATTTAGTTTAAGAAAAGCGATAATTTTCCAGATTTAGCATATGCACATATCATGTCAGTCTTTTTTTTTAAATAATGATCAATCAATCAATCATTTATTTTTTCACAATTTTGGGTGTTTACAATATGGTTACAATGAATTTTTAAGTTTCTCCAAAATTTGCCAACGAAGGCGTATGAATGTTAAAATGTCAAAAAGTATACAAAAAAAATGTCAAGTCAATATTGAAATAATAATTTAAAATAATTAATGTGAAATCTAATCTCAAGTCAACAAATTATTAGTCAGTAAATTAGTCGATAAATTAATTATAACAAAAAATATAAATTTATACAATTGATAAATTATTTATATAAGTTTGTCTTTCAAAAAATCCTCTAAGCAGTAATAACATTTTTCCGACAATATAGTTTGCATAATATTTTTAAATTTAACTATGTTTAGAAGTTTTATGTGCTGTGGTATTCTGTTGTAGATCCTTGGCGCCATGCATAGTAAGCTTTTGGTCCTAAGAGTAGTTTTGGCACTTTGCAAACATAGTTTAGCGTCATCGCGTCTATTTCGTTTTATAACCAAAGAGTATATAAATATATATATTATAATTATAATTATAAAAATATATATTAAAATTTGCTAAGAAATTTTGCCAAGAATAAGACACAAAATGGCGATTTTAGATATTTTTCATTTTGACATCGACGATCCTATTGGTTAATCATGGTCGGAAATGAGTTTGAATTCGACGATGCTATTGGTTAATAAAAACCCCTAACAGATAAAACAAACTTAAATCATTTTTCTTCTACAGTGACGACGGGACTGTTTATAACATCTGACTTGCGCTGGATGGATGATGTGGTGAACATGCTCCGATTAATATAATACAATAATTTTACAGCTGTATGCCTCACATCACAATAATCTATTTGGTCAAACACCCAATTATTAGTTTCTGAAAACAAAAAATAAAGAATAGTGGATATTTTCACTATTCTAGATTTTTAAAATAAAATTTAATATGTTTAGTTATGTATTCTTTTTATGGGATAGGCCAGGTTGAGATATATATAAATATAATCTCTAAATTAGAACATCATCAATAAAGTATAAACCCAGCACGTTAATATTGCGATGGAACCTTGTCATAATTACAGTTGCGTGATGTCATGCGTCTCAGAAAAATCCAGATAGCCGAAACATTGCAGTAATTCGCATATTGAATTACTCATGTTGAAAAAATTCCACAAGTGTGTTTAACAAGAGTATTATAAAAGTCAAAGAAGCGAATGAGGCGTGTAAGAATCGTATCGTGTGGCGCTCTATTCTCTCTCCCTTATCTGAGAGGGACTTTGCGTAAAGTTATATTATTTAAGAACTAAAACTTGCAATTTCATTTTGCTATTGGAAATAAATTGGAGATGAAAGATAATTGACAGAAATAGAACAAATATAAGTTAATATTAAATCTTCATAAATGTGACGCTTTGTTTGCTATGAATGAATGTACTCATAAATAATCACGGCTCAAATAAAGGTCCCACTTACTCCGTTCCAAGTCGGTTTAGCTAAGTATACAACTCGAGTTGACTCGAGTCAGGTCCAACTCGAGTTGATCATCACTAATATAGCGCGATCAGCGCTAGGGGTGTCCATTTTGAAAAAACATCGATGTTTTTATCGTATCGATAAAATGAAACTGTACATCGATGTCTTTCGATGTATCGAATGAAAACATCGATTTTTTGTAAACATCGAGTACTTTTTCTAAAATATATTAGATTGATTAGCCCGCGGCCGTTCCTATTACTTTTCACAGGACACAGATCAGATAAACTAATTCTACACAATTTTTTATCTTGCCATCGGGAGTGGGAATTGAAACAGGCTATATTTTAACGGCAATATGTTGCGGTGAAGATATGGCCCGTTTACAAGCCCGTTATTAATTAAATTAATAACATTGTTTATTAAAAAAATAAAAGCCATATAAGAGAAAAACTTTATTATAACTTACAAAGAAACGAAATAGAATAGAACAGGAGTGGCTAACAGGTTGATCGTGGCAGGTAGTCCAGTCGATCGTAGTAACAAAAATAATTAAGTAAATTATTATAAAATAATAAACTCAAGATTCAGCTTCCTCCTCCAGCAAAATCATCAATTATAATGCCACGAATTTCATTCAGTAATATCCATTGAAACACAAATTTGAGAAAATAAAGCAAATATCGGACATGTCTCTTCTACAGCCCCGCCAAAACCTATCGAATATTATTAAATATATCCATAATGAGCGCCCATAGAGTACATTTATTTGTATACACTGTTGCCAACCCTACTGTTTTCCAATTGATGTTCCTGTTTTTTGTTTTATCCTTATAACCTCAATATATAAATTTTACGGTTTTTTCAAGAAGGGTAGAGAGACACCTGTTACCTCAAGAAAATATTTTACTTTATTATTTCTATGTTAAAAAACATTATGTAACTGGATAGTTTATGGCAAACTGGATAGTTTATGGTAATAAAGTTTATCACACACTTGTTAAACACACTTGTTTGGGGTTGACCATAGCCCATATGCTAGTGACAACTACAGTTGAAACTTTAAATTTCCCGAATACGTGTGATACCTGCCTACCTTTATGATAATAATAAAAAAATACTAGTTTATTCTAGAGTAGTTTTTTTTATTACTTAAGTTGTGATTATATAAATATAATAATGTGAATGTGTCCTAGTAACTACAATAATTGAGTATTTGTATTGACATTGGTTATTGTTTTTTTTTATTTATGGAATAGGAGGGCAAACGAGCAGACGTGTCACCCGAGGGTAAGCAACCAACGCCACCCATGGACACCAGCAACACATATAGTGTTACTGTTTCGTTGCCGATCTTTAAGGGATAGGGAAAGTTGGGAAAGGGGGCTGTGGGCCTCCGGTTACCTCTCTCACCGAATGAAACGCGGCATGAGCCACTTTACGTCGATCTACTGAGAGGTCGTGGTATTTCACCGATCGAGTCGGCCCATTCATGCAGCGAACTGCTTGGTCTACTACTGTTTAAATTATAATATATGAGAAAAGTATGAAACCTACCTTTTTGAACCCATCTACTGTTTTTAATGAGAGAACCGTTGTTTTTTGATTTGTTGGGGTTGGCAACACTGTTTGTATATACTGTCAGCGCCTAAGTGTATGATAAGTTTGAGATTTTGAAATATTTTTATTTTATTATTTTATAAAAATTTATTACATTCAGATGGTTATTTATCAAATACATTTTATTAAGTTACTTGAACATATTAATCAATTTGTTAGGATCATAGAAACATGACGTGTTCGTTTAAATAGAAACGTAACAGCCTGCTGGCATCTGATTAATAAGGTATGTAATTAATTTTTATTTATGTGTTATATTATGGGTTCCTATAGTTATTCATATAGGTTTATTTATATAGGTATATTTTTACCATGTTTACGCCCATTTAGTGAATAGAATATTACAAATTAAAATACGATTACAACATAATAAAATTGTCGCGATAAAATTTTGTTTGTACCTGTTTTAATAAAAATGTTTTCTTAAAATACTGTTAAATTTTAATCATAGACCAAAAAATATTTTACGTACCTATTTATTAACTTACGGGGTCAATATTTTCCCCATTCTTCTTCACCCTAAATTGTTAATAAATATTTATTATATGAGGGGTCTAAATGCAAATCCGCCACTATCCACCGTTTGCATTTTTTCAGTAGAGATCAAAAACTTATTTATGACAATCCAACCTATCTGAATAAAATATTTTGTTTCGATTTTATAGCTAATATATGGTTTTCTAACAAATTTTAAAGAATATGCTATTTTAGAAACTAAAAAGGTTAAAAATTATTAATAGAAAAATTGATAGAGGCGCATTTGCACTTTAACTATGGATAGAGGCGTTTATGAATTTTATTGAAGTGGATAGAGGCAGTTTTGCACGTTACTGTCCAGACAGTTGTATGATACGAAACGGAACCAAAAAGAATTTTGGTGAAATCAAGAATTATCGAATGGTTGAAGCAGCAAACCTACGCTTCTACAGAGGCGCTCCCAGTGTTTATTGCATAGTTTAAATATTTACATTCCCATCCCTATAATAATAAATGTAATAATAAATATTCCAGACATCCCTATCCTTCCTGCATTCATATAATTACACATACTCAAACTTTATTTTATTTCTGTACCATATAATTCTGTCTCTTAAGATGCAAGATTTCTTAGTTTAAGAGGCAAGGACTTCTTGCGAAGCTGTGTATACTTTTTGGAAATAAGGATTTTGTTTAATTATTATATTATATGAATAACTTAATCCATGTTAACAACGGGACAGGGATAAACAGATTATTATTTTAGAGGTTTATATCAAATATTAACAGTACGTTTCTAGGACATGTTTTATGTAGGTATAGATTATGGAAAATGATTTTAATAAAAACGAGACATTTAATTTAATCAAAATTCTTTATTACCATAACTAACATAAGAAACGTGACATTAAATTGAAATACCTAATTCTTCTAAATATTCACACGGTTCATCTTCTGGTAATGTATGATTGTCGTAATTTTTTTCTAAAACTTTTTTGTAGTAAGACAGTAAGTCATCGCCATGATCTTTACGCCATTCCACTCCAAAATGCTTGATAAGTAATTTATCAATGTCTATGAGTTTGGGCTTACTAATTTCAACCCAGTTTGGCGGAATATCGTCGACACCAAATTCGTTCATAGAAGTGACACGAGGCTTGATAATACTTTTTGCTACGCCTGTATCAACTCTGTAATTGACTTCACCTCGAATCACAAAGCGCTCAGGCCTATTCTTTACTCTCTTGAGATAATATCTTTTGCAATCGGAAAATTTAAAATGATATTGATTTGGCAACTTCGTAGTGTTTTTAGCGTAAGTTTTCCAGTTTTTAACTGGACAATCGTAACCTAGTCTTATGACTTTTCCATATTCTTTATATATGTCTAAATATTCAGATGGTTGCACTATCACTTCTTTATTCTTAATTACCTTTTCAATGTGCCCAAACACCCTATCAGCGGGCATGAACGAGTGTCCAGGAACTGGAAAAATTAATTCTACTATTTTCACAGTTTGAGGAGCACACATCGTTAGCCAATAGGCACACATCGAAATGAGAATTGAATTTTTATTTTGCGAACCGCAACCATCAGCCATTAATCTAACTTTTTTTATGTTTGTTAAATCCACCTGGGTTGTGAGTTGATAAAAAACTGCTGAAGCTATCTCATTTGCGGATTTGGCATGAGTGTCCTCTGTCCAAGTGTAACAAAAAACATTATCTTTGGAAATATTATTAGTACTAGAGCCAACTACGATTGTGAAATTATACATATATAATTGTCGACTGTAGTAGGCTATCTGATCCGGGACCTTAGGAAGAACTTGATTTTTTTGACAATCAAAAGATAGTGTCAGCATAAATTCTTTTTGTTCTCGTAAATACTCATAAAAACATTTTGATTTTAATTTGTGGATCCTAAGTTCTGTCATGATGCTCACTGTTAAAGCCTGGTCATTTTGTTTTTTTGCCATTTTTATTTTCTCTGTCAATGCCGTACACTTGCTACATACATCGACACGCGGAGTCTTGAAACCAATATTGTAATGTTTGTTAAAGATGTTTCGAAAATAACATTCTTTAACTTTCATTGAAGTATCAATTTGCTCCTGATACATTCGCCACATTTGTTTGATGTTAAGGTCAGATGTCACATATTTCCTTTCAGAGGTAGCGGATCGGCAGTAATGTGACTCAATACATTTAAAACTTTCTATAAACTTCATCACGTTCTGCTTCTTAGCCAAGTTTTTTACCGTCGCTCTATCTCCGCCACGTCCATCTTCTGGTAGCAGTCCAGTGGTTAAAAAAGTTTTTGAAATTCGTCTAAGCCTATGTACGCCGATGTTTAGAATCATCAAAAACATTGCTTGACAAACCCGCAGCAATTTATACGGCTTAGTAAATGTTTTAATGTACATTGCGGTAAAGGTTTCGGATTTCTTTCGCTGTTCAACTTTACGCCTGCGTCGAGCTGGGACTTTAGTTTTTAAATATTTCATAATGAAGTTATCTTGATACTTTTTTTCTTTTTTAGCATAAAAAGCTGAGTGAAATTTTCTGACATCTTGAACGGTTAGCTCATTACATTTTAGGTTTTTCTTATTATGGTTACATTGTCCCAATTTCTTAAGATCTGGCAGTTTTCTAGGTGAATATCTAGAATCAACACATTTGTAAATTAATTTAACTAAATCAATAATTAGACACAATATATAGTGTAAACTCCATATAACGTCCGTCGATTTATCTACAAACTTCCTAAAGGGTCGAAATCAATTGGCTTTCATTGATTTAGCTTGTCTTTCATACACTGATACAGTCTACATTGAATTCTCATCTCAATAACGACAACAATTGAGTAATAAAAAGTACCTTTTAATTTTTCTACCATTCATTATTAAACTAATATTTTTTAAACTCTAGTACCGTAACTTTCAGGATTTCTTTAAAATGGATATGATCTTCATTGGCTTCTTGTTGCATAAACCTTTCACCTAACCAAGCATTAAAGGGTTTGAAAGACTTACCGATTCTCCTTCTGCTTGTTACGTTTCCACTGATTTTCGTTGCGGACTCTCTTCCTAGCTTTATTTCCGGTGACTGGAGTAATATTTGTTTCCATTTTAAAGGGAAATACACTACAAATTTAATTAAAATCGCACACGACTCTCACATTAAAACAAAGCTAGCAGCCATATTGTACACAATGCTGTGATTGGCTGAGACGGTACATTGGCGGTTTTGTACCTCAAGTGATGGATAGTGTAGCTTCTGCACTTTGTTGAAGGTTTGGAACGTGATTTTATATAGGATAGAGGCGGATTTGTTCTAAACCGTTGACATGCAATCATAGATTATGGTAACTGGTGTTGCAAGAACAAAAAATTTTAATATTTATTTTTTGGGATAGTGGCGGATTTGCACCTAGACCCCTCATATTTTACTTTAATCTGATGAAACAATAAAACGAGTTTATTAAAATTAGATGAGATCATAATATCACACCTCTTAAAATAATAATTAACAGATATATATATATATCGTCGTAATATAATTAAATCGTAATATAATTAAAATTAAAAATTTATAGATTTATTATATATATATATATAATAAATCTATAAATTTTTAATTTTAATTAATTAAAGTAAGTTTGGTAAATTAGTTTCAAAAGAAAATTAATATATTATTATATTGTAATCCATTATATTATTTACTTCTACTAACAACATAACATAACTTCACACCTTTGTTACCCGAAGGTGTGGGAAGCGGCTGTTAAGCCTTGTCTCGCCGTAATATTTGTGTCTCAAATGGAATAGGTGGCGAACCTATTGCCATACTGGGCACAAAGTTTTCAGTCATCGGTATTTATCACACTTAACTTCTGAAAAGTCATTGGTCTGAGCCAGTGTCAGGATTCGAACCCGGACCTCTGGATCAGAAGATGTGTGCTCGACCATTGGACCACCGAGACTTATACTTCTACTACTGAAAAGTTAACTATTTTTTAATATCCTAATTATTATTTCAGTTACTATTGATTTTGCATAAATACTCCAGACTTATGTGGAATTTTTTGGTCTTTATTTATAAGCTAAAAAATAGACAACAAGGTTCGACACCTATTCCATTTGGGACTTAAACATAATGGCGAGTCGAGGCCTAACAGCCACACAAAAAGGTGTGAATGTTATGTGTTATAACCATGAATTTTCATAAATAAATCCTTCAATACAAAAAAAATACCTCGATTTATTGGTTTCTTAAATTTTTCCTAGTTGGAATTTTTATTTTATAACATAACTGCTGATATTTTATCCTACCATTATTTTATCATAAAACATGTGTTTACATGTACTTCCTGATAGTGTTGCAGGAAAATATTAGAATAGGTACCTAACTTTTAAAGAATTAAAAAAATATTTATAATTTTCACTCATGTAATCTAGACCAATTTGACGGAACTATATTTTTCCATGTCACTCAATATCTGAACCTGTTTTCTCCAGTTTTTTCAGCAGCAATAAGTAAGTTTGGTTCTGCAATAGGAAGACAGGTCAGGTAATTTATACAGCCAAATTCTGGGGCACAAAGTTCCTTGCAATAAGCAAGAAGAACATGAATATGATGTTTTAATGGTGAATTCTTCTAGTGATTTTGCTGTAGAACCCCAGTTTAGAATAAAACTGGGCACAAAAATAGGAATCCACTTTCAATCTACATAAAAAAAAAAAGAATTCCAGTGCAAACAAAAGTTTTATTAGTTTGAAAAAGTTCTTTTAAATGTCTGCTTAGTCAGCAGCAGTAGGTAATCATCGATTTTAAATTGAAGATTTTTTTTTATAACCAACAGGTCACTTATTTTTATTGCGGCTTCTATTAAAATCCGTAGTAGATCTTCGAGTGAGCCGAGAGCTGGGATTTTAACATGACATTGTTATAATTGTAACTTAAATTAACGTACATAAATAACTTCACGCCAAGAACGCGGCGGCCAAAGAGCGCCATAAGGAACAATTCTTACACACTTCACTCGTTTCGGTCATGGAAATTATGTCGTAGCCGTCTTCGACTCCTAAATCATTCACGTTTTCCATTTAACATAACTTCACGTCTTTTCTACCTGAAGGTGTAGACAGCGGCTGTTAAGCCTCGTCTCGCCGTATTTTACGTCCTAAATGGAATTTGTAAGTCGGGATTTGAACCTGCCACTTCTTGATGCAGAAGCAGATTTTTTATTTTGCAATTAATAGCTGCTTAATCAATTTTGCATCATCTATTTTTTGTACATGTCCGAACCATCAGAAAGTAAAACACAACAAACCTGTATTCCTTACTTTTACATCGACACTGTCTTTCAACTCAACTTCCTACCTCACAACCTTGATTTAGATGAGGTCATCAAACGTCACTCCGAAAATTTTGCGCAGTGCCCATAAAATCGTCCACGTTTATCCTACTTTCGTGCACACTCTGCTATACCTGATTCTCCCTTGCATAAGTTAGCATTGGGAAATAAATTTTACTATGAAATTAAATCTGTTAACATTACTTACACTGCGATACATACAAATTTATGAGACAACATAATATGTGTGCTTGATCCGGAGGCGGTCAGTCGATATGATTCCATTTGACCTGCAATCTCTTGACAACTTGGTCAACTCTATCAGGTATTTTATTGTCTCTTGATCACAATGAAATGGGTCAGCGTTGTGTTCGACGACATTTATTGGAATTCCACGACACCGCTTTACTTGATAGGTAATATCTACATCTCAAGAAACTTAAAGAACTTACTGGGAGGTATTTACTTGCTGGGTTTTTTCCACATTACATTGTCTATAGTTAACTAAAGAAATTTATTTAATTGAATAAATTAAATAAATTTCAATCAATTAACAACCAACAAACAATTAATCAATAAAACACACAATCAATCAAACAATCAATCAATATCATTACAAAAATATGAGTAGCGAATATCAAGTAGGTAATGTCTTTTTATGAAAATTGTGCGAACCGATTGACGAACGTAAAATTTGGCATAGTTCAAGTTGATATGGAAAAGAATGTGCATAATCATAATTATTTGGATATGGTCAATCTTGCCCCAAATTAAATTTGGACGCCACGAAACATCTCGTGAGCTTTACGTCGATATTCTGTCATAGTAAGTATCGAGCTGGTCAATTAATTAGGCGGGAAATTATATTAGTATAGTTGGGTAAGCTTTATTTTTATTATTATATTTTAAAAATAGTCATCAAGTACAGATTTAACATATTATTTAAAATGAAATACTAAACACGAGCGCTTGAGGAAAGTGCCTCCATGGAACAAAAAAAAAAACACGGACGCAATCGCCACGAGCGGCCCGATTCCAAGTGTAGGGGCTATCATGAAAAGAATCGGGCTGGAAACTCGTAGTAAAGTAGTAAGTAGTAGGTAAAGCCAAAGTAGTAGGTAGTTGTTCATGTTAAGTTATTCCATTCACCCCACATCTATCGGCACGGATAGGAATGTGGACGGATGACGTAAATGAGCGCATTAGGTGGCATGACGATTATTCGTCTTTGGCTCAATATGCCTCGAGCAATGTTTACCCGGTCGTTAGTATTTGTGTTTATAGGTCACGACGTAAGGCTCCATATAATATGGCTCTTTGAAGAATATGATTTCAAGATAGAGCCTCATAAGTATTATTAACCGAGTATTATTAACCTAATATATATATTAGGCAGTCTACAATTCGTTTTTGTTGAATCTTGTTGAATTTTGTTGAATGTTGTTAGATAATTTAAAATTAATTATTTAAAACAAGTGGAGTTCTCAATCCTCCAGCCCACAATCCTGCTGCAGATCATTTGGTAGAGTAGAACCACGGTTTAGTATACATACAGTTTCGGTTTGGAGTCTCACATACATGTTCCGTTTTCCTATTATATAATTAAGGCTTTATTATTTTTAATTCCACTATGTATTCCAATGAAGGTAATATCGAATTTGCTTAATAATCAATCTAGAGTAAATTGTTTTTCTTTTTTTTTATCGGCACTCAATTTATTCCAAATGTAGTTCCAACTCCGGAAAAATTGAAGAATTCTAATTTCTTTACTTGCATAATAACCGTAAATATTCAGTTCATAAATATAATTAACAATTATTATGCCCTCAAACGCGATCATAAATTTCAATAGTACATACCTACTTAGCTTTATTTCAATTGATTTGAAATATTTGTATTAGTAACTAGGTACATTGCAGAGTTTAGTAAGACACGTATTATTATTACAATCTTGTTATACGGTACTAGAATACTACAGGAAACGAATTCTGTTTATCATCCTTCACCCACAATTGGTGATGACATGAGAAAACCAAACACGTGTTATACATCCTACTATTAACTCTTATATAAATATACAATTTGTAACTATATGTTTGGATTCTTACTATCTAAAAAGCGAAAAGACAAACATTAATATGATGTAATTGACGCAATTCGCATAACGCCATCTAGATCCAGGCCAAACAATTTGTTTTGTAGAGTCGGAAGGGACACACAATAGGACAGTGACTCCTAAAGTTATCTGGCCTACGATCCATCTAGTACAATATTACAAGCTCGGGAAGAAATTTACGAAATTTAATGCATCTTCAGACTTTTTAAGTAACAAACAATGCATTTGTAGGGGTGGTTGATGTTTGGTACTCACCCCTAAGTAGATATGTTCCGTTGATCCTATGTTAGATGATAGGTGCACTAGTATATCTTGTAATCTCATAGAACAGAAATGAATGATAGAAATGAAGGAAGAATAGTCAGAATGAAGAGTAGTATTCTAGTTAGATTGAAGAACAGTTTATTAGCACAGATACACAGTAATGATAGAACAAGATTAAACAGTATGAGCGAGTTTAGGAAAAGTAGTTAATTCGAAATAAATTCAAACGCTAAGTAAGAAGTGTTCACGAGCAGAGCAATCAGGCGAGTATGTGTGTGCAGCGCCACTCGCGGGGCGCCGCACTGACTATGTACTCGCATTCCTAGATCCGCGGTCCAACCACCATAAGCGGAGCGGGTCGCTCCACTTGGATGATGGCAGAAAAGTAGGTGGCGGGAAGTCGCCACACATTAATAGATTTTTAAAATATTACAATGAATTGTTTTCACTGTTTCACCATTATAGTTTTAACATTAACACCAACTCGTATTACTTTTAAACGCAGTGAGTTTGGTGTTATTTGGTTCGCCTTGCAATTGGCAGGGCCCAATAAATATTGCCCTGCAATAGGCATATCAGTACAGCAAAAACACACATATTGGGGTGGGGATCGAACCCCGCCACCATCAATTCATTGCCGAATGAGGTGGGATGACTATGTATTATCTAACAATTAAGGCATTTTTCAAATCGGAACTGTGGTTCCTAAGATTACCGTCATCATCCAAACAAACTAACCAAATCTTCAGCGATATTAAATTAATATTAAACAGGTAGATTATATAGATTCGAAACTATAGACAAGTAGGCAGCGGCTGTTAAGCCTCGTCTCGCTGTAATGTTTACGTTCCAAATGGGACACACATAACATGAGTGAGCAAGGATTCGAACCCGCGACTTCTTGATTTAAGCGGGGTGCTCGACCACTGGACCACCGAGACATTTAATGTTATGGTAATTGCTTGCATACAGAAGAAAGAGGTCGAAATTTCATTTGTAGGGGAGGGGTATTTGATTGCGCACTACGACTTAACTTGTATAGTACTAACTTATTATACATGACGAAGAAGTGTTGATTCTGATTACAGGCTACGCTAGGTTCATTATCGTTATGGACAGGGTAATTTTTTATATGTAGATATAGAATCAGACTGCGAACATAATACGTATACATATAATCATCTCATTTTAGAAGGTGTTGAATATTGTAGTACGTTGTTTTGATTTATCACTTAGGGTTCAGCCAGCGTTTGCAATTAAACTTTAGCACTTTAATTGCAAACGCTGTCTCGAAATCTCGAAAATTACCACTTTTTTTTACAACATAATACATGATTATACATACAATCATCAAAATCCGTTGCGTAGTTTCAAAGATCGTATCATATCGGACAGACAGCGGAAAGCGACTTTATTTTATACTATGTAACTAGTTAACCCGGCGAACTTTGTTCCGCATCAAAAGTAATAAAAGAGAAAAATTACGATATTAAAAAGTTCTATTTGTGCTATTTATCGGCACGCGTTTTGGCGCGCAACGCAACTGCCATGTCCCGCTATGTTAATACTGTAATATCTTCGTAAAGATTTGTTTAAATTACATGCTGTAAAGGGCCATATTGATCTATATTAAAACACAATCTATTTAGTACACTTAATTTGCTGAAAATTAATGCTGTAATGTTTAAAATCGCTTCGTAAATAAGCCATTATTTCTCGTAAAACAAATAATGGTCATTGTGGGTTATCTTAAGAGATATACATATACCCTCGCGGACTTTTTTGTAGATCTTCTGAAGGTGTTTAATAATGCAGAGGATTGTTTTGATCTATCACTTAAGAGTTCAGCCAGCGTTTGCAATTAAAGTGCTAAATCTCGAAAATTATCATTTTTTATTTACAACATCATATATTATGAATTATGAAAATGAAAAATGAAAATATTTATTATTAAAAATAAATTTGTAAACTAGATTGCTACTAGTTCGTAGGTTTAGCGCCTTCCAAACAAACAAACCAAGTTTGTATTGTGAAGTACCTGTTCATAACCCCCCTGCCAGCATCGCGTGGTGTAAATAATTAAATTAATATTTTAAATAGAGATATTACATATTTTTAGAAATTCATTGCGTGGTGAAAAATGGAAATAATTGACATTGACGTCGTGAGATCGAATTAGGTGTGACTGTGTGAGCCGGGAGTCGACTGACTTATGTTGCTACAAAAAAGTTATTTCCTAAGATATGTTTGATAAATATCGGTAGATTTAGGCCCGTGTTCACGAAGATATGATTAAATCTTATTCGGGCGATTACGCCGTAAACGGGTCTTTAACAATATTTTGCTGTTCACCAAGCACTTAACATTGATTAAGTGCTGTAATCGACCAATTATCTTAATATACCTCAAAGAGCTCGTTTAACCGGCGGTTATTGTAAACAAATGTGACATTTCATAAATAAAGTAAGGTGAAGGATCTAATACTGGACACTTGCACTACATTGTTCATCAAATGTAAAAGCAATACAAGCAATTAGTACAAAACACAGACCAAGAGTCATTAGTAAAATATCATATCAATATTCTCAAGAATGCTTAGTAGAATTTATTACAGATACTTGAAGTTATGTATGTAATTATTAATATATTGTGAATATGAATACCTGAATAATTTTCTGGGAAATTATTTGTATATTGAAGGGGGTAAACTCGCAAGAGAGTAACCTGCTGGTAAGTGACAAACGCGGCCCATATACACATAGATAGTATTCCAGTCGTGTTACAAGCCTTTCAGTTAGGTTAGTGAGTGGAATGGTATGGGAGAGGGAAAGGGTGTGGGTATACCTCTCTTACCAAACGAAATGCGGAAATATTCTGAGAAGCCGTGGTAATTCGAAAATGGGTAGTAGAAGTATCTGTAATAAATTCTTAGAAATTTGAGCAGGTATAGGAAAGTCTAAAATCACTATTGATAGACATTTAGGATCCAGCTGTCTATTCCCAGTTATGACACAGACATTACCCAGCATTAGATATCCAGTCGTTGACATTGTTTTTTGTCTTGTCATTTCCATAATTATGGCAAAGTTAAACAGTATTTAGGAGACTAATAAATGAAATCCCGTTTGATTAAATTTATTTAAAACTTAACTATTTTAACAATATAACCATTCCTTATTCAGTTTATAACTTTAAAACCATCTAAAAACTAGGTTTTCTTTGAATAAATTAAAGAATATCCATCGCTGGTTTATAGTACATTATTGGAACCTCTACCCTAAACAAAATATAATGGAAGTCGCTATAAATTACATTTTAGATGAAAATAATGTTTTAGACTTTTTTAAATACTCGTAAGCGAATTATACAGGCACCCCGTTTATTCCAAATATGACGAAATTATTTCGAAAATATGACGAGAAAGCAAAATAATAAAACGTATTCAACATGTTGTCATGGCAACGTCTGAGTTGCCATGACAACAGAGATCCACAGAATAAAACATAATGCTAATAAATAACAAAGGCGTTTATGGTAACTGAATCGCATTGCCACATTTTGTTCACATTTTGCAGTATATATTATTATCCTAACATTTTTGGATGTCGCTCGGATGTAAGCAAATGTATACAAATTGCACACATTTTACTTTATTTTAATAAGTAGCATTACACTACTCATTCTTTTACTATTCATTCGTTCTAATTACAACTGATTACGTAGCAGTCCCCATTTTATTTTTGGTGAACAGCGTTAACTTTATAGGTCCGATTATATTTAGAGCTCTATTTAGCTAACACATCGTTATGTCATAGTTCATGAACTCCAACCTTAAAATCCTACACTTAGCCTACACTTTCGGGTAAAAAATGCATGATATTACAAAAAAGTTATTACAAAACAACAACTCGACTAAATATCCAGATTATTAGGAATGCGAATGAGTAAGAATTATGAATCACCTACCAACATGTTCACGTCAAACAATGACACAACTTCAGTCCAAGTCTCTAGCGCGGCAGGAGAATCGACTTGGCTCTAGGACGCCATTATTAAGTGACTCACTCTCTTCTTTAACTTTCTAATAACTCTTGATATACACTCCTTTTTTATGTGTTTGCCTCATCCTGTAGTATTCAGTATGCCTAAGTTGTTTACTTGAGATCCAATTGACCTCGTGAAGTCATTATCTTCGAATCTTAAGACTGTAAGTAATCTGTAAGTCACGCAGCGCCATCTCTCGTGAGGCTTGTCTCAGGCGTCAGATTTACTAATTTACCTAAGGAATAAATTAAAAGCAAAAACGTATAAAAGAACACTTAACTTTTCACCTTATTCTTCTTAAAGTTGTAGGCAGCGGTCTCGACTTTTTACGTTACGTCCCAAATGGAATAGGTGGCGAACGTATTGCCGTAACGCAAACGTATTACACCAAGCACAAACTTGTCAGTCATAAACAATTATGACACGTAATTTCCGAAAAGAAATACCAGGGATCAATGACGTGAGTGCGGAATCGAACCCACGAATTCTGAACAGAAGCAGGTAGCTCGACCACTGGAGACTTTTTCACGTATAAACTAAAAGAGAAACTAAATTATCAAAAGGTTAATGTGGATGTTTCGAAGACAGTAATAAGACCCACAACCAGACATTTTGAATGGTGTTGTCTATTATGGATTTCTTTATCCGGACTCTCTCTTTATTTCAATATGTCTTAGAAAGAGATGTGATCTTCATTGAAAAAGCAACGCTTACGGAACTGCGGGCATCAACTAGTCAGTAGTTATTTACATAAGTAGTAAAGTCTCCCTTTTACTGTAATTGAATTGTTGATTGGCATGCAACGGAAACAATAGTGCTGACTGAAACAGATTCACTATTTATAGCACCGAGATGTAAACAAAGCCGATGAATCCGTATTCAGCAATTAATTAAGTCAAATTGTTTTAGTAGTGTTCATAAAAGTAAATATTTGTTAGAAAATAATCATTGTTAATTTCAAGTAGCATATACTTTTTTGAAATCTCGATGGTCTGGAGGTCAAGCTTCTGAATGAAGAAGTCGTGGGATCGGATACGGGCTCACACCAATGACTTTCCGCAATTATCACGAGTTTAGTGTGATAAATATCGTTGACTGGCAATATTTTGCCCGTAGTATGTAAATGGTTCCGCTTCCAATTCCAATTTGGAGCGTAGTAATTCGGTGGGTACAGACCTAACACCCGCTGCCTACAACTTTACAAGTATTACAATTTAGTGTTACAATATTACAAGTTATTTTTTTTTATAAGATTAGGAGTGCGTTATTTTATCTGTACTACTAAATATTGTAACATAACATAACTTCACGCCTTTGTTACCCGAAGGTGTAGGCAGCGGCTGTTAAGCCTCGTCTCGCCGTTATGTTTACGTCCTAAATGGAATAGGTGGCGAACCTATTGCCATACCGGGCACAAAGTTTTTCAGTCATCGATATTTATCACACATAACTTCCGAAAACAATTTCGAAAAGTCATTGGTGTGAGCCAGTGTCAGGATTCGAACCCGGACCTCCGGATCAGAAGCCGTGTGCTCGACCACTGCGCTACCGAGACTCTAAATATTGTAATAAAGTTTTTTGATAACACGCACGCAAAAACTAAGCGGTATTACTAAATAGAAATTGACAATGGTAGTAGATAATATACTTCGAATGAATTCGAATCTCATCATTAATCTGCTCTTATCCCAGTCTAAGTGAAGTCGCCACAACCTGACACTATTTCGAACTCCATGTTGCTATAAGTTTTGGCTGTTGTTTTATGACCGGCCGCCTGCCTGACGACAACCTTTCTTGGGAAGGTTTTCGTTGGTGGTTTATCCTCCACCAGGACTAAAATGCAGCAATAAATGATGTTGGCTTCTAATTTTTCTTAGGTTCCTTCTCCCAATTCCTGACGATTAGTAAAACATCGTTAGCGCCACGTGATAATAACTCGATATATTGTTTACGCCACGACCGTCTTGCTGACTCATTTAACTTTAGTGTGAATTTTGCCAAACAAACGTCTTTTATATTACGTACAATTTGCTAAAGATATTATAACGTTGATATATAATAGTGACCTTGGTTTTACATGCGTCCATGGGTCACCGTAGCCGCTTACTAGGCGTGTGGAGTGGAGTATGCTTAAAAAAGTTATATAAGTTGATTAAACCAACAAACAGACATTTGTTGGGAAAATTTGCCATGTTATATATCCGCGATTCGCAGACGGTTATCAGATCAGCTATATTATTAACATAAAGCTGAAGATCTTGTTTCATTTTTGTTTGGTTGAAAGCGCTAACCTCAAAAACTATAGACTCGTTGGAAGAATTCTTCCAGTATTAGATGGAAAATTTATCGACGTAAACCTTGTATATCACCAAACTACGATAAATAGGATCGGAAAACTAACTTTTTAAAATGTCAGCTATTATGTATTCTATCAATTTAAATAATTAAGATACTGACGAATAATCATTGTATAATTATTTTATGTCATTACTGATAAGTTGAATATGTTAGATAGCAAGATCTTATCTGTGGGCCGTTTTAAACTGTTATTGTTCGTTGTTGTTTTGGCGACTTTTGCAGTCAACACATATTGCGAGAAGAATGATAAACTTGAATGTGGAAGGAAATAAGAGAAGAGGAAGAACTAAGAAAATATGGATGGACTGTGTGATAGACGACATGATTAAGAAGAATGTTAGTAGAAGATGAGAATGGCAGGCAAGTGTGGAAAAGAAATACCCGTTGTGCCGACCCCAAATAATGTGAACAGGGTAGGAATATGATGTTATTATGGATGCATCATTTGAGATTTACGTATAAAATAAATAAAGAAATCGTATTAGATAAGATATGGTAATTTAATATGAATATTATGAATATTGTATCAACGTGAAGTCATTATAATAAAAGTTTTATTATTATTCCACAATGTTTACCAGTTGTGTAGTATGAACAAACAACCTTTGGTGGTAGCTGGCGTGGATGCAATCAGTACGATTCTCGCTTCGTCGCCTTCAACACACAGTTTTTCTACGACTCATTGAAAAAAGAATAAAAAAAACTAACATCCGCTTATCAGTGTCAAACAAATCCGTGGACTTTACAGTGTATATTTGTGTATTTAAATTAGTTTTATAGTGAAGTTTATATAAATTAGGTAAGTTATTTTATTACGCATACAATATGTTCATAATAAGTTATTGCACAGTTCTTGTTGCTTTATAAAAGACCTTGTACTTTAACGATCAATTTATAACTTGGCCATTGTGAGTTAGTTTTATAAATCTTTTAATTATTTATTAGTCAATCTATATAGTATTGTTAGTTGTTTTGTATTTAAAATTAGTTTTATCATAGCTATGTGAGCTGTGTGTTGGTTTGTATATACTGTTATGTGTATACAGGTGTATGTTAGATTAATTTTTATTTTGTATTTTGTCCTTTTTTGACACGTTTTCTGATTTTGTTTTTTTGTGGTTACATATTTCAAATGTTGTACCTACTTACTTGTAGAATCTAGAAGGCTTTAGTTAAATTGAATTGTGTGATTGATATTGTCGTCAGCGTTTCGTTTTAATATTGTTATTTATAAACCAAATTACAGGTAAATCCGTATTTTTTTTGCTTAGTTTTTTTCCTGGTGTGAGAGAGACGCGTATAAAAATTATAATATGTATTCATCCCATTCATTTGCTTGTTATTGCCATGAAGTTCTTGTTTTGATAACTTGTGACTATGTGTTTAGAATAACCATTAGGAACAAATTCATAAAAGTACTCTTTAGAATCTTTGCTAAAAATATGAAATACAATTTTCTTAGAGTACACAATAAGAAAACATTTTTTTTTATTTATTAGTATAAAATGGAAAGTTATCCTAAGTAGTAGATATTGTTATTCTAATGAATGGTGAAAGTGATGTCTTTTTATTAATATACAAACACGAAATGCACATTTATATATATACATTTATGTGGTTTACATTTAGGCATGGATATGTGAATCAGACGTTTCCTTTTTCTATTAGTCGATTTTGCGCTAAAAGCCAGGAAATCTCGTCGTATGTGTACTGGTTCATCATCTAATCCAACAGAAAAAAAGTCTCGTAATCCTATTACCCAGGTATGGTTACGGTTGCTTAGAACTCTGGGCAAGGGTGAAGAAGGTAGATAGACATAGTGAAGTTAAAATAAATCCAGTACAAGCTGAGAGATATTTCTCAAATGATTAACTTATGATAAGCGAAAGGTTTTTTGTAATGAAATAAGATATAGGTTGTATTGGTAGTCTAAGATAAAATTGCTACTAGTTGTAGTTGCTGACACTTCAAAAGATAAGAAAGATGATTTCAGATAGTAACCGTAAAAATGCGAATAAAAACAAATATAACTAAGAAATATAATATACACACATAACATAACATAACTTCACGCCTTTTGTTACCCGAAGGTGTAGGCAGCGGCTGTTAAGCCTCGTCTCGCCGTTATGTTTACGTCCCAAATGGAATAGGTGGCGAACCTATTGCCATACCGGGCACAAAGTTTTTCAGTCATCGATATTTATCACACATAACTTCCGAAAACAATTTCGAAAAGTCATTGGTGTGAGCCAGTGTCTGGAATCGAACCCGGACCTCTGGATCAGAAGCCGTGTGCTCGACCACTGAGCCACCGAGACTACATATTAAGCACGCACATAGCATATTTTATATTAAATGAAAATGGCATGCTATATAAATTAAATTCAAGATATCTTAATTATACAATTCTTATAAAATTCTCAACTAAACTATCTTGAAAAATTATTTTGAGTGATGATAAAATATAAATTAATATGTTAAGTTATAAAAAATATAACCTTAAGGTTATATTTTTTATAACTTAACTTAACTTTTAAAATTTAAGTTCCTCTCGAATTGAAGTCCACTAAAGATAAATATTATAATTTTCCTGTACTCCGTTACTCTCACTGGTATCCCAAGAATTGAGATTTTATTGCCTGTTCACTGGATTCTTTGGCTCTTCACTTTCTCCTCATGCGCTACACGTCCATCAATCTTCCTGACATCTGATAAATTAGTATGTGACCACAGCGTTTTCCTTGGTTTCTACAACGTTTTCCTCTTATGTTTGCATATCTTCTCAGCCATCATTTAGTCTCGTAATCTTTCTTCATGACGGAATTCGCTGGAGCGTGCTGTTTCCTACCTTGACACCGACACTTTCTTGCATCGTTGTTTCGAAAGCTACTATAAGTCTGCAAGCGATCTCACAAACTGCTCGGGTCTCGACTGTGTTTATTCTACTCACTCTGGAATGTCTTATTCCTGCTACTGTAGTTATACGTTAGAGTATAGAATTGTAGCCCGGAAGTTAAGCTAATGCTCCTCATATCAGATAGATGTTCCAGACCTAATTAATAAATTGCTAGCGGCTGACCTTGCATTCGTTTTTTACTTAATGTGTATTTACAAAACTAAAATTATCACATTCAGCTTTAAGCTCTAATTTTCATGACATTAAAACAACTTTTAGGATTATATCGCGTTTATTTATTACTTATTTTATTTATTTCCCGACGTTTCGAACTCTTTACAGAGGTCATTTTCACGAGTGATGAACAAAAAGATAGTATTTGTTCAAAAGTTATTTTCATTGATACAGAGAGCACCCACTTTTTGGAAATAAAAATCAAAAAGTTGATCTTAAAAATATGATTTTTACTATTGGTAACCCACATCAGACCATGAAACAAAAAAATAAATATTTATTTATAAGATATATTTACTAAAGAAAAAGAAAAAAAAAGAAAAGAAAAAATCCAAAAAGTTGTTTTAATGACATGATCGTGATTAGCGAAAGTCTTAGAGATAAATCTCTAATTTTCATTTGACATATATTTCCGTCCGGTAAATATAAGCGTGTTTTGATATATTGGTTGATTGATTGATTAGTTTTAGTCAGGTTCTCCCTCTTCTCTCTTTAGATTTTTTCCCAACAAAAGCATGATTTCTCTAGTCTTGCAAAGACAGGACATTTACATGCTTTTTATAATCTGTATGTTGTTTAAATTTCTTTTTTAGAGATCAGGTCGCGGACATAGGTATGTTTACATAGGCATACTCGATACACAATCAGCTTCATAAATTTTTGATGACATCACAGTCATAAGAATTAATATTTATTATCTGTAAATGTCTTGGGTACACGATAAAGCCTTAGAAGACAATGGATATATTTAATTAGGTACGGCACCAACTACGTATATAATACTAATTTATGGCTTGGTGGTTATTGTAGCAAAATTGCGTACTAAATTTGCGCGGTGCATAAAATTTTATGTTATTTGTTTATTAAAGTGAAACTTTTATTACATCGTCTCAAACTTTTTCGTCTGCGTGTTGCATGTCGCGTGACGGTCGGCCGCGGAGTAGGGATAAAGTGAAAGGCGCTCGTCAGAGCGCCTTTCACGTCTATTATCGTTTATTTATTATTAATTAATTACCCAAATATACACTTTATTTTTGTAAATAAATACCGTAAAAACATGTAGAATAGAAAAACACCCCCAGACGCCGTACAAACAACACAATAAATATATTTGTTTGTTTGCACTCGGGTGGGATCGAACCCGCCCCGACCTCGTGTTATCGGTAGTGCGGTTTACCGATGCACCACGAGGCCCGTATGAATGATTGTCTAATTACCGTCCTCTTTACCAATTTCGACACATTTTCTAGGATCGGGTTTGTTTGTTTGTTTGTTTTTTACATACATACATATACGTACGTACGTATTGCAGGCGGAGAAAAAAAAAATTATATTATTAATATAACAAATGACACGATAAAAGGGAATATAATAAATTCGTATGTATTGTAAACGACGGAGGCTTTTAAGTTTCCAATTCCAAAAAGTGAACTACATATATGTGACACAGTTATGTTCGTCAATTTATTAGCGATAAGATAGTGCTCTTTATATATGTATTTGTCACATTTTCATAATAAATCAAAATATCATATTTACTGGAGGAAAAAATATCGTTTTGTTTTGTAAAGATCCTTTGTTGTAATGTTGTTAACGTTTAATAGGTGTCGCGTTAACCCTAGTGCCGTAGCTGGAATACTTGTCGATTCGGGCGACATCTATCGATATAATACGATATTACGGCAGAATCATCAATAGTAGCAACTAGTAGCGCCATCTAGGAATTATTGTCGTGACCACGTAAAATAAAAAACATTTATTAAACCCTATTAACAAATACAAGATGGCAACTAAATTAAAATCGCCCTTATCGCACAATCCCCTGAAAGCCGGTGACGTCCGGTTCGATTTCAAATTAAACTAGTTTTCTCTCTCTTTGCAAAACTGCCACTGACTTGTAACTAACGAATTAGTGGAGGAAGCAGACTGACGCCTTTCTTACTTTACTTAAGTTTCCAATTCCAAAAAGTGTGCCAGGATTCGAACACGCGACCTATGCGATTCGGAAGCCGTGTGCTCGACCACTGGACCACCGGAACTACATATATGTGACACAGTTATGTTCGTCAATTTATTAGCGATAAGATAGTGCTCTTTATATATGTATTTGTCACATTTTCATAATAAATCAAAATATCATATTTACTGGAGGAAATATTTTATGGTAACTAAAATACGTGAACAGTGACTTACATTCGATTTTCGAAAAAAATAATATTTCGAAAATTTTTAGTTAAATGTCTATAATGTGAAAAAAAGTTTCACTTTTACGGTGGTTTCATAAAACCACACAAGTTTTTTTTTCTTTGTACCTCGTTGGGATTCTTCTATGCGTTAAATGTGAATACAATATTGGTTTTGTTTTTTGTTCTTTGTTTCTGTCATTTAGCATTGGTCAGTTTTCTCCTAGTTATTTTGAAATCCGCAATGTTTTCAAGTACTGGTATTGATACTGTATGGTAACACGTATCTTGGTTTACCGGTATCGAGTAATATTTATCGAATCATATCAAGATCACGTATTTAATTTTATCAGTACAATAATATTATTTGAAATCGTTTATTCTATCCATTGGGTTTATCTTAAATATAGATCACGTTCCTTATCAATAATGTATGATAAAATAGGTCTTTTGAAGATAATTTTTATATAAATTTTTCTACAAATATTCGGTATCTCGATAGGTCGGGTCGTTTTCAGCAATGGAAGAAACGAGTAAGTGTTTTATAATTTCATTGCATGACTATGACTATTTCGAGTAAATACCCGAAAGTGTACGGCGTTGCTTTCCTTGTTTTTGCCAAATAAAATATTTGTTCAAATGCAAAATGTGCTGAGTAAGCTTTTTAATTTTTTTTATCCATGTCAATACGTCAAACTGAGATACTAGTTGGATACCTGACATGATTAAATACCTTATGCTGTGGCTTAATACATTTAATTTAGTAGTATTTTCTGCTCTACATATTTACAATTAATATTTTATGGTACAAATACCGTCGTTTTTTTCTTTATGGGATATGAGGGGAAATGAGCTGGCGTGTCACCTGATGGTAAGCAACCAACGCCGCCCATGGACATCAGCAACACATATAGTGTTATGTTTTTACGAATATTATAGTCCACCCACTTACCGTTCTAGTGTGTGCTCTTTGAAAGTTGTTATGCTCAATGTATTGTGATATCACTTCTTAAGCATCTGATTATTATTTATTTATTCAGTGTGTGGCTTTAGTTCCACCAGATCAGACCATGTTAGTGTGACTAATTCAAAGTGCCCGGTCTCTTTTATGGAGAGACCTTGCCACTATTACTGTTATTATTTGCAATATATAAATAAGTTGCAGTTTATGTTTATACTGGTAGATGATCCTGACGGTCTTTCATCAGTTCAATACGTACTGAATGCACTTAATTTCATGCAATAGGCTAATTAATTGTCGTTTCGATGGTAGAGCCAAGCAGTTCGCTGCATGAATGGGCCGGCTCGACCGGTGAAATACCACGACCTCTCAGAAGATCGACGTAAAGTGACTCATGCCGCGTTTCGTTCGGTGAGAGAGGTACCCGGAGGCCCACCCCCTTTCCCCATCCTTTCCTTTCCCCTATCCCCTAAAGGTCGGCAAAGCAACAGTAACACTATATGTGTTGCTGGTGTCCATGGGCGGCGTTGGTTGCTTACCATCAGGTGACACGCCTGCTCGTTTGTCCTCCAATCCCATAAAAAAAAGTAGACTATACGCGCTGAGGCCTGGGTTGGGCGGACCTGTGTGTGCTGCCGTACCGCCCACAACGTTTTCGCATTTTTCATGACCTGTCTTACCTCTGATAGAGCTCATATGGATTAAATTCAGCAGTTAACATAAAAACACTATCTGCATTGGTAGTCCACGTCATTTACTAACCACATTTTGGTTCTGTTGTTTAGGACTATTGCTCTGGTAATGTATGATCCCTAGGTACAATTTTGTTATAAGTACGGATTTAGCATTAATAATACTCAAACCAAAACACCAGTTGACAGTTGCATGTCAACGTTATCGGCTATTGGACAAGTACTCATAGTAGTCACATTGTTACCTAAATCATAATCTTCAATTTGATAAGATACTCTCGCACACTCTGAATGCATTTTTGCAATCCTGTTGGAATTTGACAGTTGCTAACGTTTTGTTATCTTTTCGTTCCAGATTCGAAGAAACCGACCATGTCGGAGGGCAAGGTAACCGTCGGGCTGCTGTACGCAGTCAGCGCAGCCGTACTGGGGATGCTGCAGTTCGGCTTCAACACCGGTGTCATCAACTCGCCAAGAACCTTCATAGAAAACTTCATCGCGCAACAGTATGAAGCCAGCCCTAGTTTAATTTTCAGCATAATTGTCAGTATATTTGCCGTAGGCGGTATGATCGGATGTCCCCTTGCTAGCTGGATGATGGAAAAGTATGGCCGCAAAACGTCCCTTTTAATTAACGCTGGTTTTGGTATCATTGGCGCTGCGCTGATGGGTTTCAGTAAACTTGGCGATTCCGTGGAAATGATAATCATAGGTAGATTTTTAATCGGTATTAATTGTGGATTTGCGACCACGGCGTCCCCAACTTATGTATCGGAAGTAGCACCATTGAATTTGCGTGGAGCATTCGGTACTGTAAACCAGTTAGCAGTTGCTTTTGGATTAGTGGGCGGACAGATACTCGGTATTGATGTGATATTAGGGAGCGATGATGGATGGCCATGGCTGCTTGGACTTGCAGTCGTGCCAGCAGTACTACAGTTCGTCATGATTATTTTCGCGCCAGAGAGTCCTCGTTACCTACTTCTCATCGTTCGTGATGAACAGCGAGCAAGAAGCGTGCTGACTAATATTCGAGGAACGAGTGAAGTGAATGATGAGATCAACGACATGCACATGGAAGACCGCGCGGCGAAACAAGAACGGACCTTCACTATCAAAGATCTGTTGATGATCAAGGCCTTGAGACAGCCACTGTTGATAGGCATGGTAATGCATTTGTCTCAGCAGTTGGGTGGTATCAACGCGGTATTGTATTATTCATCGACAATATTCGAGAACGCCGGTTTAACTCCAGAAAATGCTCGAATGGCGGCAATAGGTGTCGGCAGTGTGCTTTTCGTGATGGCTCTAGTATCTATTCCTCTGATGGATCGCTTGGGGCGAAGGACACTGCAATTAGTTGGTCTCGGCGGCATGATGCTGTTCTCAATACTCATGACTGTGGCCTTTTTGACTTACGAACAAAACGCTACAATGAGCGTGTTCGCTGTTATCTTCACATTCCTATACGTAGGTTTCTTCGGTGTTGGTCCCAGCTCGATCCCTTGGATGTTACTCTCCGAGCTGTTCGGTCAAGGAGCCAGGAGCGCGGCAGTGAGCATTGGAGCGCTCGTCAATTGGCTGGCGAACTTCATTATTGGCCTAACGTTCATTCCGATGTCCGAGGCTTTGGGAGACTATGTGTTCCTACCGTTCACTGTCCTCTTAATTTTGTTCTTCACTTTTACATACTTTAAACTGCCAGAAACAAAGAACAGAACAATCGAGGAGGTGACTGCTCTCTTTAAAAATTAATTCTAAGTAATTTGATAGATTTAAGCGACAGATGGCGACACTGCAACATGTATAACTAACATACACGTAATAACGTGATAGATATTATATTTAATTCTATATTTTTTTGAATACGTCAGATGTGAACATATAAAAAATACATTTTCTACAGTTTTTATATAAATAAAAAGACTGAACATCACAAGTATTAGATTAGAGGGTGGTGTCTATATGATTCTTGATGCATAATAAAAATATAATGTACTTATTAACTAATAAAGATTATTATATGTACGTATATCTATATTAAAGGATCGATTAAGTATCTAATAATAAATGTTAAAATTTAATAAAAGACGTTCGTGTTTATCAAAAGTTATATTATGATTAATATAAATAATCTTTTTTATACTTACACATTTATAATAAGAAATTATCCCCTTTATATTATAATGAATTAATTTTATATTCTTTGTTTGTATATATTGGAATTGTTTATTATTTTTCTTGTAATGTTTTAAGGACCAAATCGTTGGATTAAGTAATAAATAAATCGCTGTTAATAATTTTATTTGTTTCATATATAAATAGCTCAATATTCAATTGTATATTTTGTAAGTTATTATTATTTTCTTGTGACAAAATTACATTTAGAGTGCCTTATTTATTGATCAGTTTAATAGTGACATTTATAATATATTATTTAATTTTATGATTACAACCATACATAAATAGTGTATTTTATTATGCAATTTTAAAATATAAGATGCACACATTTACCTCTAAGACACAATGAATATATATTCACACTTTTTAAAAATAGTAGAGTTCGTAGGTACTTAGATATGCTCAGTAATTATATGAATGATAAGTGCGTTTTCATATTATTTTTTTAGAAAACGCATTGATTTGTTAAGTCTATAACCGAATAGTGTAGCGCGGGTATCTATTTAAAAAAAACCCTAGGTTCGATATTAAACTTGTAAAAGTGGAAACTATAATTTTATACTTACAAAACTTTTAACTAGAATATATATGTACTCATTGTAATTATGTAAATAATAATTTAAAAAGGAAATATATCCAATATAAAACTATTTATTCGTCAGATATTATCCCGTCCTTCATTCAGTACTTCAGTGCCAACTGTAAGTTAAAAAACATAACTCTTAACAACGGTGAACATAAATTATTGCTTTAAAAACATGTTTTGTAGGTTACTTTTGTAAACTGCTACAATAATATAATGAGAGGAAATTACATGTGGAAAATAATATCCATATCTATGGATTCGATTCCACTATTTTGCATTCATTCTAAAGATTCAAAATATAGTAACTACTTAGATGGTGGGGTTTTTCTGGTTGTTCCTTATGGTGCCACCTTAGTAAGGTGCCACCATCAGTGGCCTTGTATGGGTGAACAAATAAAAACATGTATATTCTAGATCTTTTTATTTAATAGCATTTCTTAAAACTACTCTTATATTGTACATTATATTTGCATTTAAATAAAATTATTGAAGCACATACATCTATGAGTTTACGGTTTTTTTTTATATCTTTTTTTCTGTTGTATCTATTTTATTTTTATTTCTTTTTTTAATATCTATATTGTGTATTGTTAATAATGGAGGTAGCTAATCACTTAGAGAAAAATAATAAATAAACGAATTTAATTCGTCTGTTGATATTAAATTAATGATAATTAAAAATGTGATGTGTTTTATTTTCTATTATCAAATTAATTGTATCGCCCCGATGTTGGAGAGAACCCGATGTTGGAGAGAGTCTTGCTGTAACACACGTCGTCGGTCGTACACAACAGACTACGGAGGTTCTGTGTGAAATAAAAATACGCAAAGCCCGGAATCAAATCGTCCATCCATGGTACCTAATGTTTAAACTTGATCGCTATCATATTCAGAATAATATTGTCAATAGGTGGGTAGTTGTAGATTTTTTTAAACTTAAATTACTGACATTTGCACAAACTGATCAGATTTAGTTTAGATATTAAACATACATAACATAACTTCACGCCTTTATTACCCAAAGGTGTAGGCAGCAGGCTGTTAGGCCTCGTCTCGCCGTTGTGTTTACGTCCCAAACGGAATAGTTTAGAACAAAGTTTTCAGTCATATATTTATTACTCATAACTTGAGAAAACAATTTCGAAAAGTCATTGGTGTGTGGCCAGGATTGGAGACTTCTTGATTCAGGAGCTGGGTGCTTGACCACTGGACCACCGACACCAAGTACATTTTTTAAAAATTGTTACACTTATTATTTATTGTATTTTTGATACAACTTGATGAGCCGAGGATGAGGATATAATACACTGATTTTTAGATAGTTCTAGATACTGTTGAAGTACTTACTAGAAACTAGTTTTTAACAGGGACTGACAAAGTACATACATGTTTATGTTACGAGTACATTAACAGGCATTGTCTTTTATCAATATCTTCGATTGTAGTATTTAGGACTGCAAAAGAAGTGCAAAAATAATAATTAATTTCTTTATAATTTCTAATTAAATATCTAATTGGTGTATAAATCGAAAAGTTATCACATAATTCGCTACTATAATCCCACTCAAGTTGCTATTTATATGAATACTTATACAATAATTAATAACAATAATTGTTGCAAATGATTAAATTTCAAATTATACCAAACCTACTAATTATTTATTAGTTATATTTAATAGTGTGGTAGTCCGATGGTCGAGCACCCCGCTTCTGAATAAAATAGTCGTGGGTCGAATCCTGGTTCACAACAATGTCTTCTCAAAATTCTCTTCGAAATGTGTGATAATAAATATGTAAGACTGACAACTTTATGACCGGTGTATGGCAATAGGTTCACGACCACGGGGGGACATAAACTTTTCGGCGAGTCGTCGAGGCTTAACAGCCGCTGCCTACACCTGCTTTCTTTTGATCTCGTCTCTTGATACACATAATATATATATTTAAAAAATGTGCCTTTCCAATTGTGATGGTCAACTTCTAGTTTCACAAATTACACATAATCATCTTTTATCTAGAGCTTGAAAGAAAAGTAATATTAAATACCTATACATATTTAATTATCGCCACAAATAACTGAAAATAGCTGTAAAGCTTCGTTTTGTTCCTCTTCTTCCACTTCACCTTCGAGCCAGAATGTCTCCATCATTCCTTTGCCCTGAAAAGAAAGAAATGAGTTCAGTTATTTGTAGATACTGTATTTAACTAACAGATGCGGTAAGTAAACCGGTTGGTAGTTATTTAATTTTTAAATGGTACTTCAATCTTTCTAGTTTTAAGTAGATAGCTGTACTACCTTGACTTTAATAGTTCCTCTTGGACGCAGTCTGAACATTCCAGACGGTAGTTGAGCTGCGGCCAGACTTGATATTTGAATGCGGCCAGGCTGCAAGAGATTTAAATATCTACATATTATTATATTCTCAAGAATGTTCCCAAGTGTTTAAAAACCCAGTCTATGTAGAGCCACACAGTTCGCTGCTTGCTGCAGTTGGCCGACTCAACCAGTGAAATTTCACCTGTCAGAATGTCGATCAGATCATAAAGTGGCTCATATCGCATTTCGCTCGTTGAAAGAGGTATCCGGAGGCTCTAACCCTTCTCCTATCCTCTCCCCATACCACATCCGACCTCTTCTCTATCCCATTTTAAAGGCTGACAACACAACTATAACACTATACATTGAAAGGTCCATGTGCGGCCTTAGTTCAATACCGTCAGGTTAGAAGCCTACTCGTTTGCCGTTCCCATAAATATTAAGTCTATTAGCATACGTAAACAGTTGCCCGACCTAGTGTCGAGACGGTGTCCTGTGTAGACAATTCTTGCAACTTGCAACTACGTCGAGGTAATCTGTTTTTATAGCCGATTTTTTACCTACACAATAGATTATTTCAAAAACCGTGGTCCGAATATTATGATCGTTGACCGTTGTTCTTTCTGCAAAACATTTTTTCTAGAAAACTCTTCAAAATCAGTCGCATATATGGAGAATGCTAAAATCATGTGTCTCGTCCATATATTTTACCTCAGAGGTAGTTTGCATCCGACTGGCTGTGTTTACAGTGTCTCCCACCAGGCAATACCGAGGTAGCCGCAGTCCCAACACTCCCGCCACCACAGGGCCCGTATGAATACCTGTGTTGATGAATATTGTTGTTAACTTCTTATAACATTTTAACAGTGGTAGGCCAAAGCAGTTCGCTGGGCCGGTTCAATGGGCCGGCTCGATCAGTGAAGGAGCACGACCTCTCAGAATATAGGAGTAAAGTGGCTCGTATCGCACCCAGCTAGGTGAGAGAGGTATTCCAAGACCCAACCTCTTCTTCTCTCCCCTGCCCACCCCACTTACGACCTCTTCCCTATCCCATTTTAAAGGCCGGCAATGCAACTGCAACATATCTGTGTTTCAGTGTCCATGGGCGGCGTTAGTTTTACCATACGATGACACGCCAGCTCGTTTGCCTCCTATCCCATAAAAAATAATTCTAGCAATACATAGGTTCAATTCAATTTAATTTCAGTTTTTGTTTGATGAATACCAATAGTAAGAACTGGTATAGCTCGCGAGATGGCGAGCGCTGCGCTGGCTGCAGACGCGGTGTGTGCCCGACGACGATCAGGGGCACCAGACACCAACATGTACACTGTGCCTACTGTCTCCACCTGAAAATGAAATGTCATTATGTTTTTACTGACTATTCCTTCCTTGATTGGTCTGAAGGTCGATATTTCAATTGCCACTCAGGACAAATATTATTTTTGACAAATAACTTGACGTGAGATCCGGTTATCGACTTCGTTGTGATGACGCTTTAAGCTCACCTCGGGTCTACGTGATGTTCTGTGAGTCGCGTCCGTGCAATATTATGTTATAGCTAAGATTTGTTAATGCCTATGTTATCAATTTAAATTTATGTCCACATCTATCTATCATTATGATCATTATCGGAAGTATTAAATCTCGGTGGCCATTTGAAGTTCACTCACTACCAGGCTTCTGAATTAAAGTCTCCGATTCGAATGCAATTTGGTTGCGACGTGCGCCCCAACCATTTTTCGGAATTGTTTTCCGGAGTTAAGGGTGATAAACACTTACGTGACGCCAGACGAGAAAGTGTTCGACAATTCTTCTTCATTTACATGGGGTCAAAAGAAATTGGGTGTTCAAAGTATAACTTCCGAGGGCTAGTTATCCTCAGTTATTGGAGAAGTAAAGTTACAAGAAAAATCGTTACCAGTAGGTAGTATCATTACTTACAGTAGGAAAGGATTATTTACTTTATAAACGCGATGTGTGTCCAGCAGCCTGTCGATCCTGGAGTATACATCATTCATATAAGCCACAGTTTGCATCACATCAGCTCTCGTGTCTGCCTGCGCCAGTTGCACACCGCAGAATATTATTGTAACGTTTTCAAACGCCTGCAAGAAGTGAACGAAGTTGTGTATGTGACGCTAGTTTGAGGGGATTCGACTAAGTGTACTATGAAACCGAAAATAATATTTTTAATATTCTTTGACACTTGTCAAGAGACCAGATCGTCGGTCCACTTAGTGGGGGAACATGCTATTCCACGTCGACCAGCCTCCTGGTCACCACTCGAGAACGTTTCATCCCCAACCGATTTCGGCTAGTTGAGCAATGTGGCCTGCCCATATCCACTTTTGCGTGCTAACCTTTCGGGCTATGTCGTTCATGCCAGATCTGCGGATCTCCGTATTACGGATTTTGTCTTAAGGAGATTCCTACTTCAATATAATTTAGTCTATTAATTCATAATTATCATCATTATCAGAGAGAGAGAGATAGAGAGAGAAAGCAGTTTACCTGGCATGCCGCCATTGGATCTTTTCCCGCTCTCAAATGTTCAGCAATAGCTTTTGGTATCATCGAATATAAAAGTTGATCTCCTCTCTTTTTCCACTGATCTCGTAGGCGACAAGACTTTTCAAGAGATAAACTCCTGCTTTCTGCTTTCTCGAACAGCAACTCTAATCGAGAGAGATGCTGCCAACCTTGCAAGAGCATCTCTTTTGAAAGACCGTGGCCGTTCATTTCAGCAAGATACAAACCGGCTTGGCGTAGTTCGTCGAGATCATTGAAACTGAAAACCAAAACTTTTATTTATTAGGTAAGTAATTATGTACATTATTTTTTGTGTATTATGCAAAAGTATTTAATAAATAATATTTTTTTATAACAAAGAAGGAACATAATTTCCAACTTGCTGGACATAAATATAAGATAAATAATAGGACATACTTACATAGGACTGCAGAGAAAAATGAGTGCATCGATTTCCTCCAGCAGGTATATGGGACCACGCAACAGTATGGAGCGAGCACCTTGAGACCCTCGACGAATTTCACTGCCTCCGCGTGCTCTGTATCTCAGTAGCTCCAGATCGAAGATCATCGTTTGCATGCATACTACCTGGACAAAGCCATAATGGACAAATCAATCAATCTTAATATGAAAAACCAATTTCTCCAGAAAAAAATGTATCGCCCATGTGACTTTCAATAGTTTCTTGCATGATTTTAGATTTATGTAATGTAAAATATATCACTTACGCCCGAATACTGAACCGCCACTCAAATCTGACAATCAATAAAGTGCTACTTACTGCTCAAATTTGACGTATTCTGTCTAATGTGAGAGCTACTTAAACGTATAAGTAGCGCTTAAATATTTGAGTGGCGGTACAGTATTCGGGCTTTAGACATACATAATACCCATGCCTTCATCCCATAGGCACTGGCAGGAGACGTTTACGATATATTTCGTTCGCTTCATTCACAGTCATAATCTCATCATGCATTCATGTCGATTATTGTTTTTAATGGCGTAGCGGGCAAACGAGCAAACGCACACTTGATGGTAAACTAGCACCATAGCCCATGGGCGCCTGCAATATGGTGTTTCAGTTGCGTTGGCGAAATTTAGATGAGATCGGGAAGGGCCAGGGAGTTAGTTTGGCCTCCGGACACTTTTCTTACGCGGTCTGAGCCACGTTACGTTGATCTTCTGAGGTTAGCTGGTATTTCATCAGTCATTTAACGACTCCCTCCAACTCATTTAGCGAACTGCTTAGTTCTACCACTCTATTCTTTATTTATTGTAGGTATATAATTTTAATGAAAATGTCTCGGTAGTCCAATGGTGCAGCACCCCGCTTCTGAATCAACAAGTCGCGGATTCGAATCCTAGATCACACTAATGAGTTGTGTGTCATAAATATCCATGACTGAAAACTTTGTGCCTGGTTTGGCAATAGGTGCTCCACCTATTGCATTTGGGACGTAAACATTACGGCGAGTCTGGGCATAACAGCCACTGCCTGCACCTTCGAGTAGAAAAAAGCATGAAGTTATGTTTAAAGAACGTAAACTAATAAATAATGATTAGGTACCTTATCCCATGTGAAAGATACTTTCGGCTTCCTGAGTCGCATTATGTCTGCGATTGAAGATTTCTCAATTCTGTTCAAAGGACCTCCCCATGCTGTCACTAGCTGCGAATGTATTAGACATTGTTGCATTACTAAAGTAATCTTTGTATTATATACCTATCTATATTATGAAAGTAGACAACAGATACAATACCAACACAATTAACTCCCGATAAAAGTAGAGCGGTAAGAGAAAAACTGAATTTCCAGTTGATCAAGTCAACATATATCACATAGATATATTTATTTGAATATTTATTTACTATGTAACTATTTACATCTTATAACAAAATAGCCACGCGCTAGTCGTGAACATTTCGTTATTCACGGAACATTAAATAAATCATTTATATTGACAGAACATCCATGACTACTGTAATTTGTAACACGAAACTATTATACAGAACATACAATTTAATTTAAATTGACTGTAAACATAACAAATTATCTAAAGAATATATCCATGTCATTTTGTACTAACCTAATAATTTTACCCGATATAGACGCCATTCGATACATGATACGAGATCATGTGGTTGGAAACTCTAGTGGTTCAGCACTCCGACTTCTAACTCATAAATTCTAAGTTCGAATCTCAACAATAACTTTCCGGAAGTTAGGTCATTCTGTGTGATAAATATCAATGACTAACAAATGCCCGATTAATCCCCTACTCCAGATTACAAGGATAACCAATAAAACATTTGAACAATATAATAAATAATATCTAATTAGTTATTTACTTTTTTGGTGGTTAGTTGTTAACTTACTCTTTCTCCAGCCATAAGAATCTTCATTCTTCTATCGAGTAATACCCCAAACGGGAAGAGTTGTAACAAGAGAGAAGCAGGAACAGCTGGTAATGGACATGGCACACTTTTTCGGAGCGTCAAAGATTGTACCTGCAATAAGTTATTTAATTAAACCAGTTTGAGCCCAGATTCGAAAATCTAGCTGGTACACCCAGCTAGATTTTCAAATCGGGGCTGGGTCTGGATCGGGTCGATATTCTGAGAGATCGTGGTATTTCACCAGTCGAGCAGCCCATTCATGCAGCGATTTGCGTATCTTCCTACCACAACTAACTTATAGAGCAGATGACCCTGAACGTTGAAAAATCTTATTAAGTCACAGCTAAGCAGTGATAAAAACTAACCACAGAGAACCTACTTTCTTGGATGATGTAACATTTTCATATGTCAACTTTATTTGGTGATGTAAATGAGTTCTGTGGCTTATTCTGTATGGTTACGTAAGCTTTATAAGGATAGTGAGCTCTGTGACTTTTTTCATTTTGTTGTTTAATAAATGCTAGTAAGTAGATAATTTACATTGAGAATTTTCCCTTCAAGTAAGTCCGTGTGATTAAACATTTCATTAAGTAAGACAAAATACCACAAAACCTCTAGGTTTCTAGGTACTCTATGTAGTTTTTTCATATCAATACGATTTTTTGAAAGGGAAAATTTAAATAACGATTTAGTCACGGGACATCTTAATTAAAAGTTTAGACCTTTATACTTCAATTCTTTGAAATTAAAAGTGTGTAATGTCTCGGTGGTACAGTGATAGAGCACACCCCGATTCTGAATCAAGAGGTCGCGGGTTCGAATCCTGGTGAATTTCAGAGCCATTATTTCTTCAAACTTAAATTTCATTTTGAATAGTAATTAACGTATTATTCGGACACAGTTATGTTTTAGTAATCACTTCTAAAAATGACAGTTGCAACTAACGTGTCTATTGTTAAAATAAATGGTGTCATTGTGTGTCCGACCTTGTATATTATAATGATTTTATGATCGTGGATAATGGCTGATAATATTAGTTGCAGTAATCTGTTATTATACAACAGGAATTACTTTAAATAAACACAGACCACCTACATAGCTATGTAACATTATATTTTAAACTAGAAGTTATAACTTCAATCTTTTTTGTAGCCTAGATGCGCTGAAATTTATGTCCCAAATTGAATAATGTCGCGGAACCTATTGCCATACACCGGGCTGTTGGTTGTCAGACATCGATATTCATCTGTTCATCTGTTCATCTGTTCATCTGTTCATCATGTTCTCACACATAACTTTCGAAAAGAATTTTGTGAAGTCATCGGTGTGACTCCGGATTTGTACCCACGACATTCTAATTCAGAAGTGGAGTTCTCGACCTCCAGACAGGTAGACTATAGCATTTTATTTCCATAATTTAATCGTAACAATTTTGGAAGTGTGTTTTTTAAGTACTTTATTCTGATACTTGGATCAATGTCCCCAGATTTATGTACTAGTTTTCCATGAGTTTGCATGAGTTTTTATGAGTAGATAAAAATAAGTTTTACGCTCTTCATTATCCAAATGCACGATAACAGATCGATAGGTACACTTGATTATAATAATATGTCGAGGAATATTTGTTAGCACTTCTTGGGAGAATTATTTCATAGTTAGGAATCTACTTAATTCAAATATCTATTAAAGAATTGATTGATGAACGTACTAGATTCCAGCTTCGTATGTACGTTATTATTTTCCATTTCATTTCAATAACCAATTTACTTACTTAGTTACTTACTTTGGCACTATAATTAAATTCAAATAAGTATATCAGTATAAATAAATACGTAAGCAACACCATTATTGGCACGAATCCAATTTATTCGGAAAGCTCGTTACTCAGACGGGAGCCAGTAACACGTATATTTACAGGTTCGTAGCAATTTCATTCAGCCCCTTTACATTTTACTTTTATTTGACTACTACGATAATTTAGGTTTATTTGACACCTTGTGGTGTAATGTATTATGTATATATTGTAGGTAATAATAATCACGTACGCCTCCACACACTATTAAAAGGGAAGTTTTTTCGGATTCATTTAAAAAGCCTTGGTGGTCTTAGAGAGAAGAAGAAAGCAGAAACAACTCACGACAGTGGTAGAGCCAAGCAGTTCGCTGCCTGAATGGGCCGGCTCGACCGGTGAAATACCACGACCTCTCAGAAGACCGACGTAAAGAGGGTCATGCCGCGTTTCGTTCGGTGAGAGAGGTACCCGGAGGCCCACCCCCCTTCCCCGTCCTTTCCTATCCCCTATCCCTTAAAGGTCGGCAACGCAACAGTGACACAATATGTGTTGCTGGTGTCCATGGGCGGCGTTGGTTGCTTACCATCAGGTGACACGCCTGCTCGTTTGCCCTCCTATCACATAAAAAACTTACGTAATCACTATTGTCGAACTCCAGACGCAGTACAGCCACGTAATATGTACCTTCCATGCTCTCCTTCACCACGGACACCTTCAGCTTCAATGAAAATATGTCCTCCGCTATTTCGTATAACTGTCCTGCAAAAATAAACAATATGTGTAAATTTTTTCAACGAACGAGTCACCTGATGTTAAGCGACTAGCGCTCTTCATGGACATCTGCAACACGGAGACTGTAGTAGTAGCCGTCTGCAACGTTCAATTGGGTTAGGTAATGCGGAAGGGAGAGGAGTGCGGGCGAGCCTCCAGATACCCTCTCACCGAAATAAACACGGCATGAGCCACTTTACTACTATAAATTATAAATGCTATCTTTAAAACACAACTAACCCATTAGGTAATGCGTGAATCCAGTCCTTCCGCTGCTGTATACCAGTTCAGCTCCATGGCGGTGCGCTCTGGTCAACTGCATGCTCGGAGATCGCATCCGTGGAAAGGTGAACCTCATCCGTTGATGTATATTGTCCACGGACTGGAGGAACGTGCAGAAGTATCTGCCCGTTGCCCGAATCATTGTGTCGTAGCTGGTGAATTAAAATAATCAAACCATTTATTGCATACTAAATAAATCAATCCGCATACATATACATGAAGTATTTGTTTGTATGTAACATTAATTTCTTTTTCATTTATTAAGTCAAGAATATCCACAATAAAGATGTGATACAACAGTGCAAAAGAAATGGGATTTTCTGGAGGCCCAACCCCTTTCTCCGTCCCCTTTTCTATCCCACTTCCGACCCCTTCCATATCACATTGTAAGGGCTGGCAACGCAACTGTAACACTATTTGTGTTCAGGTGTCCATGGGCGGCGATTGTAACTCACCATCAGGTGACACGCCTACTAGTTTGCCTCCCAATACCATAAAAAAATGGTTTATTCCGGGTAACTTCCTAAGCACCACCTCTACAGGCAGGTAGGTACTTGATATAATTATTAATACCAATGCACTTCTTTTCGAAAAACAGAGATGCACGCAGAAAATAAAATAAACGCTATGTAACGGGAGCCGAAGGTATCTTCTTACAGGAGGAAACTAAAGATCTCTAAAGATCACATTGCCCTGAAGCTGAACAAACACAAACGAACAACATATTAGGTACTATTTATATGAAAAAAGTTTTTGTTATTTACAATGTTATTGTTGATGATATGTTGGTAGCATCTGGTGTTCATTTGAACGAACTAGTGTCTAATTTCGTATTAATATTGTATATTAATAAAATTTGAATGTAACATAAACCTATGAGAGAAGTTTTTGTAGGGAAAATTCACTTTTCACTTTATTTTTAATCTTCATGAACTTGAAGAGGATTTGCTTTTATTTTCTGGTCATACTTGGACCTTAACTAATAACATTTCCACGAGCTTAAATGAAGCGGGGTTATTTGTATGAGACGGCTCCAAATTGTGTAATAGCTCTTCTTAAAATTCATTTTTTTGCTGCAGTAAATGGAAAACATCTTTATATCCTCGATGGCCTAGAGTATTAGCAGCCCGCTTCCGAATGAAGAAGTCTCAGGTTCAGTGGGTCATGAATCAAAAATATCGATAACTATAGTAATAATAATATCTTGCACACAAATCACACAGCAACCTCTAGTTCCAAATTAAGCAACTAAATGCTTGTGCTATAGATACTAGATAACGGATAATAATAGGTACATATTATTATATACTTTTCTTTTGTTAATACATACATATAATACATAAAAAAACAGCCAGACGCCATACAAACATTCATGCTTGTCATAAATATGTGTACTCGGGTGGGAATCGAACCCGCCAACCTCGATTCTGCAGTCGGTAGCTTTACCACCACGAGGCTCGTCTACTGACAAAATCGTGCCCGTCTTGATACGTGTGTATGTGTATGTGTGAATCAATAAGTACAAAAGCAGTATCATCATTGTCATTATCATTACATAGTATAAAACAAACTCACTTTCCGCTGTCTGTATCCCTTGTATGTTTATATCTTTAAAACTACGCAACGGATTATGCGGTTTTCTTTAATAGTTAGAGGGTGTTAACGGGGTGGTTTTGATCTATAAATCATATATGATATTGTAAAGAAAAATGATAATTTTCGAGATTTAGCACTTTAATTGCAAACGCTGGCTGATGCCTAAGTGATAGATCAAAACAACGTTCTACATTATTAAACACATTCAGAAGGTCTACAAAAAGGTCTTTAATGACCTCTTTTATGTTATTATTTTTTACGGAAATAATTGCTTAGTTACGAAGCGATTTTAAACACTTATTTGGATGAAAATTAATATATTGCTTAACTATAAATTAATATAATGCTGTAAAAGTATTAATTTTCATCCAAATAAGTGTCTTAAATAGATTGTGCTTTAAATATAGATCAACATGGCCCTTTACAGTATGCAATTTAAACGAATATTTACGAAGATATTACAGTATTAACATTGCGGGACATAGCGGTCGCGTTGCGCGCTTAAACGCGTGCTGATAAATAGCACACATTTTTTAAGATCCAAATTTTACTAATTTGTTTTGATGCGGAACAAAGTTCGCCGGATCAGCTAGTAATAAATAATATTAAATCACAAAATATTATGTCACTCACCCATAGTTACTGAAAAACTTTACGAAACATCTGCCGAAGAAATGCATGACCATTTCGGGTGTTGCGAATTTCTCTCTCAAATACGTCAGCTTGTCTCCGCTCACTAAACTGAGGCTGTTCAAGCGCTGACGAGCTGGTATCATGGAGCCTCGTCGCTTGTACACATCAATGGCTAGGGTACAGCTCGATTTACGTGACAAAGGCTTCTTAAAAGAACCTCTTTTTCCACATTCAGACTCCGGTGATTGTGGTGAACTATCTGGAGTCACTTCTTCCACTCGCGTCGATTCAAGTACTGGTTCTTCCGTTGATTCGTTCACTTTGGGACATTCAAATTTGATCCCAAGACTCCGTCTCTGAAGCTCCCTACAGATAACTTGTACTTCCTCATTGATTTTACTTGTGGATGCGGTCACAGTCGGTCTGATTTCTTCTGAAGAATTATATGCTTCTATCTCTTTCTTGGTTGCAGCTGTCAATGCATTGGTGGCAGTGAACGGGCATTTGTAACTTTGTGATCTATTATCAGTGTGTACGGACGCACTTCGCCAACTGGGCTTGGACTTCAAAGAAGGTTTGCGGGTCGCGGGACTTCCAGGTCCTGATGATATTGGGCTGTTTGTATCCTTAGCAAGTAGCCGAGATAATGCGCAAGCCAGACGTAGCATGAGGGCATCTGGGTATTGCTACAAAAGTAACATAGAGCAGTTAATGAAATGAATACATATGTAGGTACATTTTAGTTGGATCGTAGTTATGTAATCGCTCTAAGCTTGCACTTAACTTCTTGTCAAAAAAATATATAATAATATTGTATTTATCTTTCTAAGCATTTTATAACTTCACGCTTCTACCCGAAGGTGTAGGTAACGGCTGATAAGCCTAGACTCGCTGACTGTTTAAGTCCCATATCGAATAGGTGGTAGAACCGTATGATATCACACACGAATATTTATGATATCATACATTACTTAAAAAAAAGAATATCCAAAAGACACACAACTATCACGTATAATATAGGTACCTAGTACCTACATATTTATCACAGCTTATCTTTACACAAATTATTTATGTCTGATGCTCCCGCAGTAAATAGGGAATCTAGTAGACCAATAAAAAAATGAAGTGAACCAAGAAAATTTTGTTAATTATAAATAAAAATTATATAAAAATTTCGTTAATGTAACCTGAGTAGCGTTGAAGATAGTATTCCTTGCCCCCGATTCGCGAAGGATGGTCTCCCATATTTCTTCTCCACATTCTTGCTGCAAAGAACAATATTATTACTAGATATTGTGAAATTTATGTTTTTTTAACTACAAATAATTTATATGTGGATGATCAGGAAATGTCTGTCTGTAAATTAATATTCTGTAGATTCTGTACGTAGACCTAATTAAACATAAACCGTGGAACTGGCACACTGCAAAAACATCCATCCATGTAACAGATACTTACCAATATGATATATTACTGGATTTTGGGAGTTCTCAGAATAATAGGCATTTTGCTAATAGATTAGTGAAATGCGGTTTATACAACTCACCACTATAAAATGCTGAACACTCTCCAAAAGCCATCCATACATGTTTACGATTTAGCGCCAGAACTTTTAACACAATCAAATCAATCACATTTATAGTTTATTAGTTAGATATGTTCTATAAAAATAATAAAATAAATAAATATCTAATATTAAACTCAGTTCCTGCTAATTACGTATAAACCAAATTAGTTATTTCTCTAAATTAACAAACTTTCTAGCGTAGGAATACTAACATGTTTTGACAAATGGATATAACTAAAAAATATGTATTATGATGTTACAATATAAATCAATATGATTAATTTAATTTTATTGTTCTCAAATCTTATTGTTGAAAGTGAACATAAATAAATAGCATATTAGTAAAGTAAAAATAGCTATTAATATTCTTGAGGAGTCGTTTGTACGACGTACATTTAAAAATACATACTGTATTACTAAAAAAAAAACTATTTATAACAAGTCTAACTAATAGTAGTAAATGACAGTTGTTGTTTTTTCATTAACCCTTTTTTTTCGCCGTAATATTGAACCTTGAGGGACGTTTATCCGTTAAGGCTTTCGCGCTAACACTGAACCAATATGGAAAGGAGATTTCGCTTAATATTCCACACTCATCGCACCCTTGTAGGTGCTAACTAATATGGAGTGAGATATTGCTTAATGATGAATACAATTGTGTTTATGTATTTATTTATTATTCGGATATGCAATATTCAAGTTAGCATTCTATATAAAAAGCAGTTAAGCCTTGTTTCTGATTCAGAGGTCTGTCTTATCACTGTATGGCAAAACTAACACTGCCTGCACCTTCAGGTATTGAGCGTGTGGAATTGGAAAATATGCTGTAATATATTTTCACGGTGATGAGTTCAGTCTACCATTTGGTGACCGCTCCACGTCCTAACGATATAGGGACTTGTTGCTGTAAAACACCGGCGACAAAAAATCCGGCGATACTAGCAATTTCTAAAGGATTGCCGGATTTTTTTGCCAAATATAACCATTAAGTATTCGAAATTATGTAGATAACACGTAACATAACATAACTTCACGCCTTTTGTTACCCGAAGGTGTAGGCAGCGGCTGTTTAAGTCTCGTATCGCCGTTATCTTTACGTCTAAAATGGAATAGGTGGCGAACCTATTGCCATACCGGGCACAAAGTTTTTAGTCATCGATATTTATCACACATAACTTACGAAGTTATTTTCGAAAAGTCATTGGTGTGAGCCAATGTGAGGATTCGAACCCACGACCTCTGGATTCAGAACCGGGGTGCTCGAACACTGGATCACCGAGACTATTAAAATTATGTAGATGTTGTATTGTATATTATTATTTTCGCAGATTGAAAGAAACAGAACAATTTTAAGTTTCATGATGACTAATTGTTACCCGCAGCTATAGCCCCGCGTGAAAGTAACTTTTTTCATAGAGATATGATTTTAATGAAACAAAATCTACATCTTATTAAGTTAAATAATTCTTTAAAATACGGGAACGGGAACAAATTGTTTTAAAGTCTATAAAAAGTTTTAATAGTATCCTTACAAAGTTTCTCATAATAAGAATTGTTTTAAATCGTTACTGACGATTTTAACTTGTTGAAGCATTCTTCACTCGTAACAGTAACCCAGACCTCGGGCATATAACTCAGTCAATAGCCAATAACGCTCTTCTAATGTATTTAGTATCAAATGATACCGTTCATAGATTTGACGTCATACTCGCGACTTGATCAATCAGCAAGTTGGTAGTGAACTAAATTGTTTGACTGAATTCATTCGGGTCAATTGTCGGTTTGGACGCCCTTCGAAGGACGCGCATCATACATACTTGTTAGACATTTGTATCTATTAGCTGGTTATGGAGCCTCCATATTGCTGGTAATTGTTGTCACAACCACTTAAAGTTAACACGATATGTGTTCAAAATTGTCAAATAAATAATGTCATAACGGTTGCCAATACTAAATACTGGTTCCGGATTCCGCTTATGAATCCAAAAGTCTCTCAGATTCGAAGCTTTTAGAATTTAGAATGACTTTTAGAAATTATGTGTCGATGAGTGATACATACATAACTTCACGCCAAATCCCTTGCAGGGCAGGCAGAGAAAACGGAGCACCACAAGGCACGATTGTTATATACCTCACTCGCTTCGTTGACTTTCATATCTCTTTTCAGGCCCGCGCATCAATTTTTGAGCGCCTAACATCACCTTCCTCCAGAACACGTTCAATTTGGTCATGGAATGTGTGTCTTGGCCGTCCTCGACTCCTACATCCTTCCACTTTTGCATTGTATATCTGCTTAGTCAATCTTGCATTATCCATCCTTTTTACATGTCCGAGCCATCGGACCATGCCCTTCCTTACCTTTACACCGACACTCTCTTTCAAACCGACTTACTTTTTTTATGTGATAGGAGGGCAAACGAGCAGGCGTGTCACCTGATGGTAAGCAACCAACGCCGCCCATGGACACCAGCAACACATATAGTGTTACTGTTGCGTTGCCGACCTTTAAGGGATGGGGGATAGGAAAGGATGGGGAAGGGGGGTGGGCCTCCGGGTACCTCTCTCACCGAACGAAACGCGGCATGAGCCCCTTTACGTCGGTCTTCTGAGAGGTCGTGGTATTTCACCGGTCGAGCCAGCCCATTCATGCAGCGAACTACTTGTCTCTACCAGTGTTACTTCCTTATAACCTTGTTTTCGATGAGTGATATGATATAATTATGCAATAGCTTACGCCATTATAGTTTTAGTCCAAAATGTAATGGGTACTTAGGACTAGGTAATTGTTTAGGACTATTAAAATAATTTAATCGAGTATTAATTGTGGCTGCCTGCTCCTTTGGTTATAAATTATATGGTATATGTGCAGTTTTGTTTTAAAGCAAAGGCTCTTCACAAATATTGTTTCTTAGATGGTGACACCAAACAGATTAAGTAAATGTAGGTATACTTATTATATCCTACCTCCTTTCTCGGGATTCCAAATTTCTCCAAATTACCATATTTCGTCTCAATCAGTTAGGTATAGTTAGGTTTTGCATTTAATGTCTGGTATCAAAAGTATTATTAAGTAAAATGAGTACTTCTTACTTTCTAGTAATAATCAAATTCCTATAAAATTATATTTAAAGTATTTGGTGTTATCAATTTCCGAACAAACCAAACGGTCGCATGAAACTTATCCACTTGACAAATGATTAGAAATTGTTCAGTTAATTGCAATCAGCTTCCCGACAGCGAGTGTATTTTTACCCTTAATTAATTTAATTAAAGATGATGTCACCGCGCCAATAGCGGGGTTGATTAGTTGAAGAGTGCAATTCTGTTTATTTATATCAAACAGACTAATACAAGTAATTTTAGGTCTTGAATGAAACAGCCTAGAATTTTCTTATAACCTAAAGACTTTCCTGTAAAGTGATGTCTATATGGTGTTGTAGAATAACATAAGTCTTATCTTGCGCTATACCACATTCAAATTGAATTCATGTAGAATTAAGATCGATGCATACATAAAATTTAAATCACCGATATTATTTTACGTAACGGTCTTCTTCAACAGTCTAATGGCGCTTAGTAATAAAAATTGGCGCGTGCGCCGTTTGACCTGCACAATTAAAAAGCGCTTGTTTGCTTTTTGGGATTGGTGCGTTAGTGATCGCCACTGGTTGGTATAACGCGCTAAACAGAAATTACTTCGCGTCCTAGATATTGGCTGAAAACAGATGCGCTCAACAGTTTCTGTATCGTCTAATTTAGTATATTTCCTTCAAAACACAGTATATAGTAGTAGTATTTCCTTCAACGCAAACATACATTAATATCAAGCTTAGTATTAATTTAAGAGTACAACTGGTGGCAATACAATAAGGCTTTCAGGACGCAACTAAACTGAATAATTATTCGCGAATACAAGTACCTAGGTACTTACTCCGGATCTTTACAATCATTAATTTAGGTATAGAATCCAAAACTGTCTTACGGCGACGTACCTACTAATGAAGAGATTAGTTTCTAAATTTTAACCTGTGTAGTCATCTAACGATTTGGCTTGGGGGCTCATGTATAAAATCTTTATGGTTGCGTATATACCTACATATATATTCAGACAACTCAGTTACAATGACTGCACTGGTTAAGATAGATTTGGATTCTCCAGTTTCATAGATAATAGCAACATATAAAAGATAAAGTGCTCTCATCGTCTCAAAAACCACTGTAGGTAGGTACAGTTAAAAAATATCCCTAGCTAAACTCTATCTTTTTCGAATTATAACCCAAATAATATTACTCCTGCGTCAGCGGAAAATCTCAAGCGGCACAAACACAGAAAGTTTTGATTGATTATTATGTTTTTGAGCCGTTTGGGGTTGAGACGCGTGGGAAATAAGGTCCGATTACTCGTGCACTCTATAAAGATCTTGTAAGAATCTGATCGAGGCCTCTGGTTTAGCCTTCGCACCGAGGTTTGACATTGCCATTCAGCGTGGCAATGCGTTCAGGCTTCTAGGCCAGTAGACTGAAATGCGAAGAAATTTGATTTCAGCTAGTCTTTTAATCATTACATAGTTTAAAACAAAGTCGCTTATATGCTTAGATATTTGAAACTACGCTACAGATTTTGATGCAGTATTGATTTAATAGATAGAAGGTGTCAACGAGGTGGTTTTCATGTATAGTATAGTACAGAAAAAGTGATAATTTTCGAAATTTTACATTTTAATTTTGTGAAAAATGTGCCAATAGTTGTGACCCTCTGTCGCGATAGATCGTGGTGTGAACAGGTCATGCGTATACGCATATTTATTGGTATCCCGTCGGGAGGCTGCGCATTCGTCGCGGTGCGGGCGGGCCGCGCTACCCCCGAAAAGTTCTTACAGAAGCACAGGTACGTTGTTTTACTGTATTTAAATATTCATCAAGAAAAAACTTTTATTAAAGTGTATGGCAATTATGATTTTGAAAGGCAGAAATTTACATGTGTAGGTACTTGGTTAATTAAAGACTTAAATACTTCAAATCGCCAACTGCACTTAAGATCAATTTGCAATTAGGAATCGATTGATTAAGAAAAGCCCTTAATAATAATGGACTTTATATCCGTGTTAAAATTGTAAAATCAGTAGGAAATGAATGGGCCGGCTTGACCGGTGAAATACCACGACCTCTCAGAAGATCGACGTAAAGTGGCTCATGCTGCGTTGGTCTTTTGGTGAGAGAGGTTCCCGGAGGCCCACCCCCCTTCCCCATACTTTCCCTTAACGGTCGGCAACACAAAGGAAACACTATATGTGTTGCTGGTGTCCATGGGCGGCGCAGGTTGCTTACCATCAGGTGACACGTTTGCTCGTTTGCCCTCCTATCATATAAAAAAAGAGTCCAACTTAACATTTGCTCAGAGGATGTTATTAAACATTTTTTCCATTTGCCATTCCTAGAATAAGATACATGTGTTTTTCCTAAATATAGAAACTTATAACAATGATAAGTTAGGAGAACAAGTTATGGTTAATTAATTAAAAATATTAAATAAGGCGTTTTCATTACTTAATTTTCAAACTAATTTCAATATTATCTTTTCATAGTATAAAACAAAGTCGCTTTCCGCTGCCTGTCCCCTTACATGCTTAGATCGTTGAAATTACGCAACCGATTTTGGTGCGGTTTTTTTAATAGATAGGGGGTGCCAACGGGTTGGTTGGTATGTATAATGTAGTCAAGGAAAAGTGTTAATTTTAAGATTTAGCATTTTAATTGAAAACGCGGTAAAAATATTTTTGATGCGGAACAAAGTTCACCGGGTCTGCTAGTTATCATATAAAGATCAGACTGCCATTGCTCCAGAGAATAAGGGCACCCCATTTCTTCCCGTGGATGTAGTACGAGGGAGGTTATAGGCCATCTCTCGCTTCATTTTCCTGCCCTTATCCCACTCTAAGTGGGATCCGCACAACATGGCATCATTTGGCTCCGAAATATCTATGTTGTCAAAAGTTTTGGGTGTGTTTTTATGATCAGCCGTCTACCTGGTGACATATCCTTAGGAATGTTTGCGTAGGTCATTTATCCTCCACCACACCACATTATAGCATACTTCTCCGAAACGGCTTGACCGATTCTCACGAAATTTTGTGTGCATATCGCGTAAATCAGAGAATCAGACAACGTCTATTGTTCATCCCCCTTTTTTATTTTAGGTTTGGCTATTTGACTTTATTTGTTTTGAATTAAATTGAACCAAGAGTAAAATGCACGAACAGATAATGTTCGACGCAATTTTTTCATTAGCTTCATGTCTCAATTAGTTTAGATATCCTCATTTATTGGAACCAATTAGTTTTCGATGAATAACTTAATTGTGCCCGACAAAGAAAATGACCAGACATAAATATATTGGAGAGTCGAGGCATAGCCACTGTGCACGCCATCAGGCATTATGAGCGTGAAGATAAAAAAAATAAGAGTCTTGTCATAGGCTGAAATTCAAACAATGTAAATGTTCTTATGCGACGTCATCAGAGGTAAGGTTATGTCTTTCTGGTGTCTTTAATAAGTACAGCAGGTTTAATACGAGTAATAGAAATGGCATTACAACGTGACGGTTTATCTTCACCGTGAGAATGACTTAAGACACTTAAGTCCGAATACTGAACCGCCACTCAAATATATAAGCGCTACTTAAGCATTTAAGTAGCTGTCACATTAGGACAGAATACGTGAAATTTGAGCAGTAAGTAGCACTTTATTGGTTGTCAGATTTGAGTGGCGGTTCAGTATTCGGTCGTTAATTTATCTAAATTCGCTCTGAAGTAAAAAAAAACAATAGTCACGCGTCCCTTATTATTGCACAATCGCGTAGTCAAGTTTCAAATAAATATTTAAGTTATTTAGATTGCATTCTAATCTCAATAGTTATTGAATCAATATTCGATATATCAGAGCTTTTTGTTGTCATGTTAGCTCATGACAACGTAATTTAGCCATTACGTTGGCAACAATAAATAAATTTGCCATAAATTTCAATTATCAATCACCGAATAGTTGTGATGTCAATAGACGAAAGTGAGTCTCATAGATAGTAATTATTTTTAAACGGAACGGTTCATTCACTCCTATTCATGACTATTGCTGAATTAATGATTTACATATTTCAATTCATAGATGTCATGTCTCTACACAGACGTATGGGCAGCAAAGGTTAGTGGAGCAGCTACTGAGTCGTTCATGACTTATTTTATGTTCTGGAATATGAGCTGGTGTCCTGGTTCGTTAGCCTTGGGAGCCTTTAAGCGTATATTGTTGATTTACAGCTTTTCTTTAAAGCTCTTCGTTGCGTTTTCATAAAATATTTATTTGAACAAGTAACATTTTATTTGATCATTAGATATATAATATAACTATGTAAGTATAAGTCTCGATAGTCCAGTGTTTGTGCTCAAAGCTTCTTTTTCAAAAGTCGTGGGATCTATTCCGGGCTTACACTAATCGTTTCTCGGAATTCTCTTTGGAAGTATGCGAATATTTTAGATAGTCTAGTGGTTTAGATGGGACTTTGTTTTAGGAAGTTTCTGCTTCGAATCCTTGACTGTAATAATAATAATGTATTAAGTATTTCGTACTGCTGTATGAATAATTTGAGCATTATTCGTAATTATTATATAGTATATTAGGTCGGGGAAAAAGTCTTTTCGCATAACGTAGGTATAAACTTATTATAAAATTTCTTTGACTGTACTATTTGTGTCTGGCTGGTTTTGGTAACATTAAAAAGGTTACATTATAAAGAAAAGAAAAAAATAAAAAAAAGTTGTTTCCCGCTATTTTTCATTTGTTTTTCCCTCCGTAAAAATGAGTGAATCTAATGAAGAAATTCGATACATTTTAAAATTTTATTATAAAAAAGGCAAAAATGCAACTCAAGCAGTGAAAAAAGTTTGTGATGTTTATGGACCTGATGCAGTGTCAGTAAGAGTAGCACAAATTTGGTTCAAACGTTTTCAGTCCGGAAATTTTGATGTTAAAGATGCACCTCGCTCTGGTCGCCCTGTTACGAATAAAATGGACGCCATTTTTGAAAGAGTGGAGCAAGATCGGCATATTAGTAGTTACGATGTAGCTGAAGAACTGGGAATTGACCACAAAACAGTTTTGACCCATTTGAAGAAAGCTGGTTATACAAAAAAGCTCGATATTTGGGTGCCACACGAGCTCACTCAAAGAAACTTAATGAACCGTGTACTCATTTGCGATTCATTATTGAGACGTAATGAAACCGAGCCGTTTTTGAAGAGATTGATAACTGGCGATGAAAAGTGGATCACGTACGACAAGAACGTGCGAAAAAGGTCGTGGTCGAAAGTTGGCCAGGCTTCACAGACTGTGGCCAAACCTGGCCTAACACGAAATAAGGTGATGCTGTGTGTATGGTGGGATTGGAAGGGCATTGATCATTATGAGCTTTTACCGTCCGGCAAAACCATCGATTCTGATCTTTACTGCCAGCAACTGATGAGATTAAAGGAAGCAGTCGAGAGAAAACGGCCGGAATTGATCAACAGGAAGGGTGTGGTCTTTCATCACGATAACGCTAGACCACACACATCTTTAGCCACTCAGCAAAAATTAAGAGAGTTCGACTGGGAGGTCCTAGTGCATCCACCATATAGCCCTGACCTTGCGCCTTCAGATTTTCACCTGTTTCGGTCTCTTCAGAATTCTTTAGGTTCTGTAAGGTTGACCTCAAGAGAGGACTGCCAAAACTATTTGTCCCGTTTTTTTGATCAGAAGTCCCAAAGTTTCTACAGTAACGGGATAATGTCTCTGCCCACAAAATGGCAGAAAGTTATTCAACAAAACGGTACATATATATTGTAAATAAATGTAAATAAACTTTGAAAAAAATGTCTTGACTTTTCATACAAAAATACGAAAATACTTTTTCCCCAACCTATTATGTAAGATTAATTTAAAAAATATTGTTCAGGTCATCATGAGGTGGTTTTGTGAGGCCACCATTGTGGTGCTGGTGTTCTCATCAGCAGCCGCCAAAGAACTATCCGATGGACCTCTTCGCGAGGTGATGATCCAAGAGGTACCATCTCAAGTGGACAGTCTTCAACAGGACACGGCAGACGATCGTCTCGACGAAACTAGCTATGATGATTACAATCCAATCTATGGTGAAGATGAGAATGGTATGTATTATATTTATTTGATTTCATTTTATTTATTTTATTTTGCATGGTCTTTCTTTTATTGCAGAATAGTCTCTTGTCTCTTGGATTTATAGAGACATAAGCCCGAATACTGAACCGCCACTCAAATATATAAGCGCTACTTAAGCGTTTAAGTAGCTGTCACATTCTAATGTGGCAGCATGTATTCTGTCTACAGAATACATCAAATTTGAGCAGTAAGTAGCACTTTATTGATTGTCAGATTTGAGTGGCGGTTCAGTATTCGAGCGTTAGACTTGTGGAGGCGGTACTTATATTCCCATAGGTAACCTATTATAAATACGGTTGAATGTATAATATATTCTTTATTTTTCTACAGCTATTGCAGAGCGGGACTTCCGTGATTTTCAATCAACTACAGGTGAGTGACGCGTTCTCTCAAATTAGTTTTATGTTTCCATTAAAGGAGGAGGCACAAATATTGAAATTATTTTATATTATTATTTAAGTATTGAAATTATTTTCTACGCGAAGGTGTAGGCAGCGGCTGTTAAGGCTCGTCTCGCCTTTATATTTACGTCCCAAATGGAGTTAGGACACAATTCTGTAAAAAATGTTTTATTTTTTTATTTTCTGCAACAGTTTCCAGGCTACGATTAGCCTTCATTCGGGCTGCAGTGTTATTGGGTCTCCCATGATAATTACAAAAATATAAATACGTAGCAAGTATTATCATACTTTTCTATCTAAGTACATAAATATCACAATTATAGCTCCCTAAAAATATCAACCAGTTAACAAACGGACTTGTATTTATTGACAATATATTTAATAAACTGAAATGTACTTCTAGAAAAACTAAACCACAAAATTAATGAAAACCGTACCTTCATAACTAGAAAGCGATAAATAACTATAACTAACTACTATTAAAAATTAAAATATTTACCATTGCCACTTATTCTTGGAGTCGGTGCAAGCCTAGGTAACGTACTATATTGTTTTGCACCGACTTCAACAATGAGGGACAGTTGTATATATTTTAACAGTTAAAGATGACTGTATTAACGTTAATTTTAATTTAACGTTAGTTTATTACGTTTTGTATATTATATTAAATATAGAAATTAGTAAATTACGTTATTTATCGCTTTTTAGTTATAGAAGTACTGTTTTCATATACTTAAATATTTTGTGGTTTACGTTTCTAGAATACGGTTTAACTTTTTTTTTAAGTAATTTTATGCTATGTAATGATCCAAAACTTAAACAACTCCCTCATTACATACACTCCTGCACAAAATTTAAATACAAAGATTTACTTTGTGAGTACAAATTTAAGTGCAGATACGTAATTTCATCAATCTTACGCCTGAATACTGAACCACCACTCACATCTGACAATCAATAAAGTGCTACTTACTGGCTCAAATTTCACGCATTCTGTCTAATGTGACAGCTACTTAAACGCTTAAGTAGCGCTTATATATTTGAGTGGCGGTTCAGTATTCGGGCTTTAGACAATAATAGAAATATAATATTGCAACATTAAACTTAAATTACGTTATCTTTTAAAGGTACACCTACTTACAGGCCGCCAAGAGGTAAGTAAAAATAAATTAGAAAGATAGATTTAGAAATATATTAGAAAGGTAGGTTAGTGATGGCTATCCATAATGAAAATTTTAGGAGACCAGTCTCCAATGTGTGCGATATTGCCTATCGGTCAGTGAAGGTTACGTAAAAATCTGTGCAGCCATTCCTAAGACAGATTACTTTGAACAATAAGCTGGACAAACGTCCTGTTTATTAGTACCGCGTTTCGAGTGTGATCAATAAAGTAATCCTCGTACGCCTAAATCACAGAAAATGAAATTGTTGCAGTGATGGCAAGCCCGTGTGTGGACATTGGACGCACGTGGTCTAGTGGTGAGAAGTGGAAGCGTGACAACTGCACCTTGTGTCAATGCATCAATGGTAGAGTCAACTGTTCTGTGACACCCGCCTGCCTGACTGGTAAGTCTCTAAATAAATAAATGAGATTTAATTTCAGCTCAATTTGCTTCGTAAGTCAAAAACCAATATTTGACGTACTAAAAATTGCGTAAAAGTCATAGAATATGGATATTTATTATTTTTAATAATAGCATCAGCGGGCCGTGGCACATTCGTACCGACAGCTACTATCAGAGGTATACCTGGTCAACCCGGGGACGACGGCCCGCCCGGACCGCCTGGCTCACCCGGAGTTAATGGTATTCCTGGAGCGCCTGGCATTCCCGGACCAGCAGGACCCACGCCTGATGTAAGTTATTAGCGAAATACAATGAGATGTATTTGAAAAGCATTTTTTAATATTCATAAGTTAATAATATTCGACATTTACAGAATATTCGTTACTTTCAGCTATGACATATCATGTTTTGGTATAATTTATATTTACTCGTCTATTTATTGTAATCAGGTAAATGCATACTTGGCACAAATGGCAGCTTCAGCGGGAGGTGACAAAGGTCCAGCTTTTGATCCGTATCAATACATGCAAGCTTCCGTTGGTGCTCCAGGCATTAGAGGAATACCAGGTAAGCAGCAGTATAGAGCTATGTAGGAGCTACGTATAATTATTCTAAGATTCAATACAATTAGCACTTTTTCTTATAAGTATTTGAAGTTGTAAAATGTTGCCAATAGGTCCACAAGGCCCTCCCGGACCACAAGGTTTTCAGGGAGCTAGAGGTGAACCGGGCGAACCAGGCTTACCAGGACCTCTGGGACCACCAGGTGAAAGAGGACCACAAGGGCTGCCGGGCAAAGACGTGAGATTGACAAATATTTTTGTATCTTATTGTAAAAAACAAAAAAAAACTAATTAAAATGGATGTAATTTTTATCTTTGCTCGGTATAGTCATAGTATGGTTTTTATATTACTTTAGGGGTCTCCAGGAGAGGATGGTGAACCCGGTCCACCAGGAGCAGCAGGTCAGCCAGGCTCTCGTGGTACTCCAGGTGTACCTGGAATACAGGGCTTAAAAGGACATAGAGGGTTTGATGGGAAAGATGGCGCTAAAGGAGAACAAGGCTTAGCTGGAGAGAAGGGCCCCAACGGAATGCCGGGACCCATGGGACCACCTGGACCAGCAGTAAGCATTAGTTTGTCATTTGGTTCCAAACTATATACAAAAATAAACAATACTAATAAGGTGTGACTAACTTTAATTTCGACTTTTTAGGGTCCAGTTGGTAGTAGGGGCGAGAGAGGACGTGAAGGACCTCCTGGACCACCAGGTATGCGTGGCGTGGATGGAGCGGTTGGACCTCCGGGATTAATGGTAAACAATAATAGACCTATAAACACTCATATTATCTCTTGTGTTATGATATTTAGCTGCACCATATTCGCAAGTATGCAATAAGTACATTGTGTTACCAATATTGTAACTAGGGCGCGGCGATGCTGACACGAAGAAATGGATAGCTGTACGTGCGTCGTCCCACCAAATTCCGATGTTTCGTAACCAATAATAATTTTATATAAAATCATTCTATATCTAACATCGATTGGAATCATTAGGCTAATTAGCAATGTAGTTTTATTTTAATAAATTAAATATAAGTTCATTTTGGTTTTTTTTGAGGCCTCCGGCTGGTACTTACATAATTGGCGCAGTCGGTAGGATATTCGAGGCATATAGAGTTAGATAATTAGGGTCTTTTCTCACATCGAAATCGTCCTAACGTCGTGACAACTCAATACGCCGCTGCGATCGACCGAGTTCGCCGAATATCCTGAACAAGAACCTGAGTTCCTGCCGAGAGGTTGAAATCCAGACATCGATCTCGAGAATACCAAAATGCTGTTAATGTGAGTACACCTTAAATCGTTTCTGTGTGTTGCTTCCCTTAACTTTCCTTAGTCCTATAAGTCAATTGTTAGTAGTAATTACTTTTTATAGGTTTATTAATTCGTAATCATTTTTCAAACTGCTTCTAGAGACTCGCATCGCTCTAGACAGGCACGTTTATTAAATATAGATTTGAATATCCTATAAACCATTTGTTAGTCGTAATTATTTTTTTTTGTAGGTTTACTAATTCGTAATCATTTTTCATCCTAAGCAAAGTGCTTCTAGAGACTCGCATCGCTTTAGACAGGCACGTTTATTAAATATAGATTTGAATAGAGACATTAATTTAGAATTAGATAATAGTGTTAGTAGTTTAGAGAGCCTTCAGCCCTCGCCTCATTTACGTGAACAACGCAGTTTAACTTTTTCTTTTAACATGGCCGATGCCGATATGATTTTTAAAACTCTCCGTTTAGTACCAGACTTCGATGGGAACCCACATGTGTTGCCGAGATTCATACAGTTATGTGATCAAATAGTATCAGAATATATTGATTCGAATCCTAATAATAGTTTAGCACAGTTATGTCTTCTAAATGGCATTTTAAATAAAATTACCGGGCAAGCCGCACGGATAATTAATGCCAACGGCATACCTGAAGATTGGGCTAGCATTAAAAGATCTCTAATTAATAATTTCTCCGATCAGAGAGATGAGACCACGCTATACAATGACCTTATGTTAGCTTCTCAAGGCAGTAGCACGCCGCAAGAATTTTACGATCGTTGCGTTAGTCTATTTTGCACCATCATGACTTATGTAACTTTACATGAGACAATTGATACCACCGTTGAAGCAAAACGAACTTTATATAAAAAATTAAGTATGCAGGCATTTGTACGCGGATTAAAAGAACCTTTAGGGTCCCGTATCAGATGTATGCGTCCTGATAATATAGAAAAAGCTTTAGAATTTGTACAAGAGGAATTAAATGTATTATACTTACAAAAACGAAATGAACCTAGTACAGATAGAAAATTAAATAGTAACTTAATTAAACCCACTATACCTAAGAATAATTTTATAACGCCAACGCATAAACCACATAATGTTCCCATGCAATCTGTTCAGTATATAGGACCGCGACCACCTCAACCGACGTGGAAGCCGGCTAATTTTCAGAATAACCCTATGAACCCGTATAGACCTAGTTTAGGCATGCCGACGCGTACTCAACAAATGTTCCGCGCACCACCACCTAATTATAATCAGTTTAATAATAATTTCCGAATGGCACCGAGACCTTTAACTCAATTCAATACAGGTCCAAAGCCTATGAGCGGAATAAGTCATTTCGCACCTAGAGAGAAACCTTTAAATACTCCGACAAATGGGCATGATTGGCGCAGGAATGGTAACCCACCCCCGTCGAATTACTTCAGAACCCGAGAGATGAATGTTAACGAATTTTCAGATTATGATATACCATATTACTATACAGAAAGCTATGACGAACCTTATTATAACCCCTATTTAGATAATTCGGAATATTTTAACAGTGAACCGATACTTTATATGGTGGAGGAACCAAATTTTGATAACTTCAACGATTACCAATCCCAGCACCCTAGCGAGGTACCCCAAACCGAAAATAACTCGAACAAGGATCAGGATTTTCAGATAAATCAGAATTTAGGAAAATTAAAATAGAACTCAACCTACAGTCTCAAAGGCAGCTGCCGTACATTCAAATCACTGAGCCACCTTTGAAATTTTTAATCGATACAGGCGCTAATCAATCTTTCATTAGCCCTGAAGCAGTAGACACATTTTTCTCAAATTTTCCATTAAACATAGATCCGTTTGAAGTCACAAATGTTCACGCCACATCGCGTAATAATTTTTCAATAACTATACCAACTTTTCATGAGTTTCAGGAGTCGAATAGTATTAAATTATTTATATATAAGTTTCATAATTATTTTGATGGACTAATAGGTTTAGATTTACTTGAAAATTGGGAGGCTAAAATCGATTTAAAAGAAAAATTATTAATAACACGGAATTCCAGTAACCGTATTAGCATGTACAATTCGCGAAACTCAAACCTTTATGAAGACGTAATACCGGCAAATTCCTCGAAATTAGTTAGAGTACCAATTAATCTACATGATTGTGACGCGATTATTAATGAGCAGCATATATCACATTGTTTAATCAAAAATTGTTTAACTACGGTTAAAAATAGTCGTGGAGTTTTAGAAGTATTTAATCCAACCCCTCATGACGTCATATTTTCAATGAATAGCGCTGTGCAAGCTCAATGTTTTAATATTCAATGCAATGAACAGATATCTCACGATTTTTGTAATGTAGATAACGAACAGTGGGCAACACGCGCTAAGGAAGTCTTATCCCGTTTAAGAACAGACCATCTTAATAAGGAAGAACGTATTAACTTGGAAAAATTGTGTAGTAATTACGCTGATATATTTTATATAGACGGCGAAGCTTTAACTTTCACAAATAAAATAAAACACCGAATTAGAACCACAGACGAAGTTCCGGTCCACACCAAAAGCTATCGTTATCCATACATCCATAGGGAGGAAGTTAGAGATCAAATTGGAAAGATGTTAGACCAGGGCATTATCAGACCATCAGACTCCGCTTGGAGTTCACCTATTTGGGTCGTACCTAAGAAGGCAGATGCCTTGGGAAAGACCAAATGGCGTTTAGTTGTAGATTTTAGAAAAGTAAACGAAAAAACGTTGGATGAAAAATATCCTATCCCGGATATTAATGATATTTTGAATAAGTTAGGTAACTGCCAGTATTTTACAACTCTTGACCTTGCCAGTGGGCTTTACCAGGTTCAAATAGATTCAATAGACATTCCAAAGACCGCATTCAATGTAGAGAACGGACATTACGAATTTTTACGTATGCCGATGGGTTTAAAGAATTTTCCATCCACTTTCCAACGCGTTATGGACAATGTCTTGGAAGACCTTCAGAACACTGTCTGTCTCGTTTATTTAAATAATATTGTCGTTTTCAGTACATCCCTTCAGGAACACATAGTTAACCTTGAGAAAGTATTCAAAAAACTTCGTGAATCGAACTTTAAAATTCAGTTAGATAAATCCGAATTTCTCAAGTTAGAAACCACTTATTTAGGCCATATCATTAGTAGAGAAGGTATTAAACCTAACCCCGATAAAATTAAAGCCATTCAAAACTACCCCATACCTACTACCCCTAAAGAAATAAAACAATTTCTTGGCTTAGTAGGATATTACAGGAAATTTGTACCAGATTTTGCACGTATCATCAAACCGATGACGCAATGCCTTAAAAAGGGTAGAAAAGTTTCCATTAACTCTGAATATACTGAAAGTTTTGAAAAATGTAAGAACCTTTTGACTAACGATCCGATTTTACAATATCCAGATTTTTCAAAAGATTTTATTTTAACAACAGACGCTTCTAACATAGCGATAGGCGCTATCTTGTCACAAGGCACAATAGGCTCCGATAAACCCGTGTGTTATGCATCTCGCACTTTAAACGAAAGTGAAATAAACTATAGTACTATAGAAAAGGAACTCCTTGCTATAGTATGGGCCACCAAATATTTCAGGCCTTACTTGTTTGGTAGGAAATTTAAAATTGTCACTGACCATAAGCCCCTTCAGTGGGTTATGAACCTCAAAGAACCTAATTCGAGATTAACAAAATGGAAATTAAAATTATACGAGTACGATTTTTCAGTCATATATAAAAAAGGTTCAAGTAACACAAACGCGGACGCCCTTTCGCGAATTCAACTTCACAATGAGGAAACATTTTCTATGGTAGATAACAAATCTTCTCATTTAGAACGTAGTAATATGATAGAAAATCGTAAAAATAACCACGAGCCCCGAGTAGACTACCAGCCTCAGCAACGTATTTTCGTTAATACACGTGATATTATGTCATCTGAATTACCAATCCACATTTATAAATCCAGGAAGCGAGGTCCTTTCGCTAAAACCCTATTCAAAAGAATAGTTAAAGTGCCCAATTAATAAGTACATAGAAACTTAAACCTTCTCGTGTAAAGCGAGGTCTCATTGACGGTTTAGGCTCAATTATAAAAAGTGTTACAGGAAATTTGGATCATTCAGACGCTATTAAATATAACAATGCTATCAAAATCTTACAGGATAATAATCATGTCCTCAGAGATGAAATTAACAACCACATTAGTTTCAGTAAAGAGTGGATGAACCAACATTATAATATTATTAGGCAACTAGTGGAAAACCAAGTAAAAATTAACCAAACTTTAGTATCACTTTTAAATACAACCAGCTCTCAGGATAATACTCTTATAAAGTTTGTAACAGCCGGTCGTTATATTGCTATATTAGGTGAAAATTTAAACCAAATCTTAAACGAATTAATTAGGATAGAAAATATAATAGCATTCATTCATAGCTCGAGTACACATCATTCTATGTTTAACATTAGTAGTCTACGTTATATGATTAAAAGATTAATTGAAATATATGGAGAAGATAAAATATTAAAATTAGAGCTTAGAGAATACTACGATATAATTAAACCAGGATATTACTATTCAGGTAGTCAAATTGTAATTTCCTTTAAAATACCTATATTCTCAGTAGATAATTATGATCTTTATAAACTATCAATAGTTCCTAATAAATTTAGACAGGCCCTTATCCCTCCTTATCCCTTAATAGCAACCAACAGGAAAGGTTATGTGTACATAGAGGCAGAATGCCCGAAGTATAATAAATGGTATCTCTGCGAGAATAAGATGGATCATCAACTACGACAACAACCAGATTGCATTCAAATACTCATCACCAACCAAACTGTGAGCAGCATCTGCGAAACTGTGTCGATATCCTTATCAAGACCCTCAATGGAAGCGCTTGACGAGAAACACTATGTTATATCCTTCCCAGAAGAAACTAGAATACATACAATATGTGGACGAGAAGACTACACAATACTGAAAGGAAGTTACTTAGCAATTATACCCAGTAACTGTTTCTTATATACATCTGAATTCACCATTACTAATCAAAACGATCGTACAGAAGGGAGACCACTGAAGATAATGAATATGCAACCCTTAAGAAATATTCAAACTGAGTTACCCCAAGTTCACCTGAAAACAATCGACTTATCAAAACTATACTACGCACAAACCAGGCTTTTGTTGCAGTCGCCGTCGAAACTACAACCATTGTCATCAGAACATTTATACCATACTACGATACCTTTCTATATTACACTATCAGCAACTTTGATACTTGGAGTATTCATCATCCTGAAACGATATAAAATCCTTCAGACTGAAGTTACGAAACAAAATGAAGATAAAACTTATGCAGAACCCGACAACTCTGAAAGAGTGAAGATACATTCAGCAATATTTCCTCATTTCGAAACTCAGAAATAATTGCTGATCTGACGGTGGAGGTGTTATGATATTTAGCTGCACCATATTCGCAAGTATGCAATAAGTACATTGTGTTACCAATATTGTAACTAGGGCGCGGCGATGCTGACACGAAGAAATGGATAGCTGTACGTGCGTCGTCCCACCAAATTCCGATGTTTCGTAACCAATAATAATTTTATATAAAATCATTCTATATCTAACATCGATTGGAATCATTAGGCTAATTAGCAATGTAGTTTTATTTTAATAAATTAAATATAAGTTCATTTTGGTTTTTTTTGAGGCCTCCGGCTGGTACTTACATAATTCTTGTTATACATAAACATAGCTTCGCGCCTTTGTTACCCAAAGGTGTAGGCAGCGGCTGTTAAGCCTCGTCTCGCCATTGTGTTTACGTCCTATATGGAATAGGTGGCGAACCTATACCATACCGGGCACAAAGTTTTGAGGCATCGATATATTTATCACACATAACTTCCGAAAACAATTCCAGATAGTCATTGGTGTGAGCCAGTGTCAGGCTTCGAACCTGCGACTTCCGGATTCAGAAGCGGGTTGCTCGACCACTGGACCACCGAGACATTATAACTTTAGTAATAGTTTATTAATTAGTTCTATATAAACTATAACGAAATTTATTTGAATTTCTCTCAAGTTTTGTTCTTCTCAATTGTATCAATAATTTTAATTTATGAACTATTTCATTTAAAATTTAACTGTAACTAATGGCTCTTTCTTTTTTGACTTACATAATAACATAAGGCATAGTAAGAAAACACCTGTCAAAACTGAGGTAGACTTGCATGGGTTATATTATTGTTATGGGGGATATTATTCCATTTGGAAAATGATGTTAACTTAATAACTAAAATTATTTAATGGATTTAAAGTATTATAATCCAATCTCAGGGTAACGTTGGAAAACCAGGTTCACCAGGATTCCCTGGCGCTCCAGGACTTAAGGGAGAACAAGGTTTAGGTGGACCAAAAGGTAGCCAAGGATTGCAAGGACCACGAGGAGAATCTGGTCGTCCTGGTCAACCTGGTGAAATTGGCCCCTCTGGAATTCCCGGTCGTGATGGTTTTAACGGAGAAAAAGGAGTGCAAGGTCAACCAGGTGCATCTGGTCCACAAGGATTCCCTGGCCCGAGAGGTTTACCTGGTGTTGCTGGAGATGCAGGAATTCCTGGCACTAAAGGAATGCCAGTAAGTATTTTAATAATCTACTTAAGCCTTTATAAAATCATCTGATCTCTCGAGACCTGTTCATATTAAAATGTTTTTTCATATTAAAGATTTCAGACTAAATTCGTGATGGATTTTAGCTTGAGGTGACTTAAATTCTTCTTAACTGTATGAATATTAAGAGGGTTTGTCTGTGTGAATTTATAAACAGTTGTTTTTTACTTAATTTTTCCTGATAATTATATATTTCAATATCTGTTAAGTTAGCCTACTAGTATATGATATCTTCTAATGTCATTTTATATTGTCATAATCAGCATTAATAATTCTTAAATATTCAGGGTCAACCTGGTGAAAGAGGTCAAAAGGGCGATGGAGGTATAAGAGGAGAATCTGGTGCTCCAGGACCTCGCGGTCTTCCTGGTACAGTAGGACCTGAAGGAAAACGTGGCAAAAGGGGACTACGAGGACCTGCTGGTAATGTTGGACCTCCCGGAGAAAGAGGTCTTCCAGGTGCAAGAGGTCTTACTGGATCTGATGGCCCTGTCGGTTCTAAAGGTCAGCCTGGTGAGAGAGGTAGTGTTGGATTTCCTGGACCAAAGGGAGCTACTGGTGATGTAGGAAGACCTGGACCTCAGGGGTTGCAAGGATCCAGGGGATCCATAGGACGTCCTGGAATGCCTGGAAAAACTGGTCCACAAGGTGAGAGAGGAATTCCAGGAGCAGATGGAAAACCTGGTGAACAAGGACCTCAAGGAATTCAGGGTCCACCAGGACTAATGGGCAGCACAGGAGAACGAGGCTTACAAGTAATATTTTTTATTTGATCTTAACTATTTTATGGAGTTTTCAATCATTCGCACTATTGTTATTGTCGGGTTTTGCTTCTAGGGTGAGCCTGGTAAAGACGGAGAACCAGGGCAAGCAGGTCCACAAGGACCAAAAGGTGATGCCGGTCGTGATGGTAACCCCGGCATACAAGGAGCTCAAGGTACTGCAGGACCGCCAGGAGAGAGAGGACCTATGGGTGCAGCAGGGCCTACAGGTTTTCCTGTAAGTAAGAATTATAATCCATGAAATGTATTGATTTACGCAGGTCCAGATGGTTCGAAACTAATCAAAATTTATGATACCATATTAAAATAATATTTAATCTATATATAATGAATATATCTTACACAAGACTTGAATGTATAATTGCATATCGATACCCTAATTTGCAAACTTAATGACTCCACTTTTTTCGAAAATGGTAATTTTGATACCGATAGAAACTAGAAAATATCTAGTATCTGCCGGTGCAATTACACATTCAAGTCTTGTATCGCAGAGTTGGTTATCTAAGATCTCCGAAACATTTGACATATTCTTTGGAAAACTAGCTTTAAAAGTACAAATATAAGGGTAGGTCTAAGAATTAGTTGAATTTAAACCCCAATTTTATATGTTTTTAAATTTTGATAAAATACATAAACCCCTAAATATTCTCTTTTTAAAAAAGCGGTGGAAAAGTATATCTATAACTTTTAGGGAATGCCGGGACCAGCTGGTTTACCAGGCTCTCAAGGTAAAGAAGGAGAACCAGGACTACCTGGTCCAGCTGGACCATCTGGGCCCTCGGGACCTCGAGGAGAAAGAGGCTTCACTGGTGAACGCGGACAACCTGGTCAAGCAGGTTCGCCTGGAGAAAAAGGTGAAGCTGGTGCTCAGGGAGCTGATGGACCTCCTGTAAGTTTGATTGATTTTCATTATGATTTGTCAATTATTCCATAAATAACATATTTAATTTCAAAAGGGTCCCGAGGGTCCCAGAGGAGGCAAAGGTCATGCTGGTCCAATGGGAACACCGGGTATCCCTGGTCAGCGTGGACTTACTGGAGCAACTGGTGAAAAGGGTGAAAGAGGTGCCATGGGGCCTCAAGGAAACGATGGTCCGCCAGGTTAGTTTATACGCCAGTAGATTCTCATTTTAAAACTTCATAGTTAATAAGAAAGTTAAAAAACGAAATTTATAATGATATCTTATTCTATATCTTCAGGTCGTCAAGGAGAACAGGGGCCTCAGGGTCCAATAGGGCCAGTCGGTCCGGCAGGAGAACCAGCTGAAAGAGGGGAACCCGGAAGTCCGGGTACTCCAGGTGAACCAGGAGCTACGGGATCACCAGGAGAACGTGGTCAGGCAGGCCCTCAAGGCACTCCAGGGCTACCAGGCCCACCTGGCTTAAGTGGCATGCCTGGTTTGAAAGGCGATAGAGGCTATTCGGGTGCAAAAGGACAGCAAGGGTCACCAGGCAGTCGGGGTAAATACAAAAATAAAGACTATTAAACTTGCATGTCAGAAAAAGTGTCAGAAACCGGCCCAATGTAATGGATGACTACGGTGCTCTAGTATAGTTTTCAAAATAATGTGACAAATCTGTAACTGTCAGCAGAATTATTTTTCAAAATATTGCAATGTGTTTTTACGACACTGCTAGTTACTGTTGCGTCTCAACGACAATACTGTTTTACCAATGCACGTCCAAGGGGAAGGAACTTCGGCCTGCTCGGGAGGCTATCCTCTACCTCGTCGCAGTCACCAGAAGATACTATTGCGAATCCCTCTCTGTTTTAATCGTTGGCTGAGTCATACTAGTTAGGAACTGTTCTGCTCACGTGATCGGCACGCCAGTATACCTATCACTGCGTACTACAAATACTTCCCGTATTCTAATGAGTTATGAAACAAAGAGTAGTACAGGAATTCTCTAAAGCTAGCGCCACGGTGTCACACTCCGACATTATAAGTAGACCACATTATGCAAAATGTTCGAAAAGCTAATCCTCGGTCAGTTACTTTACTTTACTCACAGTCACTTACTTTACTGATAATAATCTGCTGCACAATAAGCAATTCGGTTTCACGGGACGGACGATCAACATGTGATGCTTGGGTAAGTCTCGGAGGAGTCACGAGATGCCTCTGGAATATTTTGTAGCTTTTGATTGTGTGCAGCATGAAACTCTGGTCAGAAAATTAATCATCATGCTATAGTAGGCATCGCTTTGGACCTTCTCATTTCTTATCCGAGTAATAAGGTTCAGAGAGTATATGTTAACCGAAAACCATCACGGGTCAGCTGTAGCATGTAGCATAAGGCTCTATTTTGGAACTTTTCCTGTTTCTTTTCTTTTTTTTTTTTTTTTTTTTTATGTTTTACTGGGCAGCGCTTGACCTCGTTTCACCTGATGGTAAGTGATGACGAGGCCGATGATGGTGAAGCGCACTGTCCAGTTAGTAGCCTATTCACTCTCCTTTTGAAGAGACCTATGTCATAGTTAACGGGAAACACCGAAGCAGGTAGTTTGTTCCATTCACCAGCCGTGCGGATGATGAAAGAAGACCCAAAGCGCTTAGTTCGTACAGGTGGGATTTCAACAACGTACGGGTGTAGACGGTAAGTACGTCGGGTGGTTCGCCGATAGAATGGGGATGGAGGTATCAAGTTGTGTAACTCTTGCGCACACTCACCAGAATGTAGCCTATAGAACACCGAGAGGCTGGCCACCTTCCGCCTGTGCTCGAGGCTTTGCAGATCATTGTCGACCATCACAGGATCGCCAATTAATCTTTTAGCCCGCCTCTCCATCGAATCCAGCAAGGATAGGTGACATTTGGCAGCACCAGCCCAAATGTGACTACAGTATTCCACGCAAGACCGGACTTGAGCTTTGTACAGTGTTAGAAGCTGTCCCGGCGTGAAATGCTGCTTCACCTTCGCAAGAATTCCAAGCTTCCTTGCTGCTATCCCTGCTTTGGACTCGATGAACCGCCCGAAGTTAAGGTTCTGAGATATTTCAACACCCAATAACTGTAGGCGATCGGAGTATTCCAATGCCACACCCTGGAAAGTAGGAGCCAAGGTGAAAGGGCTCCTTTTGGCAGTGATAAGACACGTTTGAGTTTTGGAAGCATTGAAGCTCACAAGATTGGCATCGCCCCAATCGGAGACTGCCTTGAGTGTGAGATTCATTCGCTCTACCAAGCCCTCGCGCTCAATCCTTACCTGCTCCTGACTGGCCCGAGCTCCCAATTCGTACATATCAACGATGGTGGTATCGTCCGCATATCCATAAATACCGGACTTAAGCAGGTCGTTGATATGTATTAAAAAGAGAGTTGCAGATAGTACTGACCCCTGAGGAACAGCAGCGTTGGTCGACAAAGGCTCTGATGCACAGCCGTCGACTACAACACGGAGTGATCGTTCACTCAGGAAGTCCCTTATCCATGTAATCAGGCCAGAGGATATCCCGAATGCTGCAAGCTTGCCAATAAGGCTGTCATGCCAAACACGGTCAAAGGCCTTGGAGATGTCTAGAGAGACAGGCATGTGTGAATGGCATACACTAGGAAATCTCCAGTTGATCGATTTCGGCGGAATCCGTATTGTCGGTCACTGAGAAGGTCGTTATGCTCTAGGTATGCCATTAGGTGCTGGTTCAATATATCTACATTAATGATCGTGTGAAAAATAATCATATAATAGTTTTGTTTACAGACAGTAATTGTCGATGTAAACAATGCTCTTTCAAAAATACTAAACTCGTTATTAAGTGCTAATAATTTGCTTTTAATTAGAAATAATAGGTCGGGGAAAAAGTCTTTTCGCATAACGTAGGTATAAACTTATTATAAAATTTCTTTGACTGTACTATTTGTGTCTGGCTGGTTTTGGTAACATTAAAAAGGTTACATTATAAAGAAAAGAAAAAAATAAAAAAAAGTTGTTTCCCGCTATTTTTCATTTGTTTTTCTCTCCGTAAAAATGAGTGAATCTAATGAAGAAATTCGATACATTTTAAAATTTTATTATAAAAAAGGCAAAAATGCAACTCAAGCAGTGAAAAAAATTTGTGATGTTTATGGACCTGATGCAGTGTCAGTAAGAGTAGCACAAATTTGGTTCAAACGTTTTCAGTCCGGAAATTTTGATGTTAAAGATGCACCTCGCTCTGGTCGCCCTGTTACGAATAAAATGGACGCCATTTTTGAAAGAGTGGAGCAAGATCGGCATATTAGTAGTTACGATGTAGCTGAAGAACTGGGAATTGACCACAAAACAGTTTTGACCCATTTGAAGAAAGCTGGTTATACAAAAAAGCTCGATATTTGGGTGCCACACGAGCTCACTCAAAGAAACTTAATGAACCGTGTACTCATTTGCGATTCATTATTGAGACGTAATGAAACCGAGCCGTTTTTGAAGAGATTGATAACTGGCGATGAAAAGTGGATCACGTACGACAAGAACGTGCGAAAAAGGTCGTGGTCGAAAGTTGGCCAGGCTTCACAGACTGTGGCCAAACCTGGCCTAACACGAAATAAGGTGATGCTGTGTGTATGGTGGGATTGGAAGGGCATTGTTCATTATGAGCTTTTACCGTCCGGCAAAACCATCGATTCTGATCTTTACTGCCAGCAACTGATGAGATTAAAGGAAGCAGTCGAGAGAAAACGGCCGGAATTGATCAACAGGAAGGGTGTGGTCTTTCATCACGATAACGCTAGACCACACACATCTTTAGCCACTCAGCAAAAATTAAGAGAGTTCGACTGGGAGGTCCTAGTGCATCCACCATATAGCCCTGACCTTGCGCCTTCAGATTTTCACCTGTTTCGGTCTCTTCAGAATTCTTTAGGTTCTGTAAGGTTGACCTCAAGAGAGGACTGCCAAAACTATTTGTCCCGTTTTTTTGATCAGAAGTCCCAAAGTTTCTACAGTAACGGGATAATGTCTCTGCCCACAATAGGCAGAAAGTTATTCAACAAAACGGTACATATATATTGTAAATAAATGTAAATAAACTTTGAAAAAAATGTCTTGACCTTTCATACAAAAATACGAAAATACTTTTTCCCCAACCTATTATATGAGATTTTTCACAAAAAAGGTTAAACAAGTAAAAATCTATGTGGTGATAGACAATGACAGATTGGAATTAGTCAATAACGTTACTATGGGGCCCACATATGAAAACGTTATCAGGTAAACTAAGCTCAGCGGCTTACGCCCTAATAAGGAGAATATGACAATTGGCTGATCGCGATGTTGATACTGCGCGTTTGGTTTATTTTAGCTATTTCTACAGCATTCTGTCATATTGGCACTTGGCTTATTGCTTTGGGGTAGTAGGTTGTAGATGTAGATTCGATTTTTGTCATTGACCTATATGATATAGACTTGTAGTAACCTTCTAAAAGTGTGACCACCGGCCATAAGTCTACAGGCTTATGCGAAGCTTATGTCAATTCAGTCATCTGTCAGACGCGAGCCGAATAACAATAGGTACAAAATGGGTAAATGCGTAGTAAAAGAGTGCGATTCAAGATCGGAAACCCTTAAGAAATTAACCGGAATTACTTTCCACACGTAATATTAATGTTTACATTAATATTAAAATACAGTAAAATAGATAAAATGTTGAATTTTCATAATTAGCTTCAGTGATACCACTAAAAACTTAGTTTTAGTTTCCCACTTTTGTGGGAGAGTTATTAATTTATGGAAAAGGAGATTTTAAATATTTTTTGTTATAATAATAACGCTGCAGGGTGCCTAAAGATGCAGCACGCCGTGACAAGTGGGTGAAAATTATCCGATTGCTGAGAAAAGAAACTGACTGGCTACCTACACCCGGGAGATCATTTATCGTCAATTCAAGTTGATCATTCGCTTATATTAATAAATGCCATAATTAGTAAATACTTAAAAATAAGATTGTATCACGAAAGCAAATTATTCACTCAGACTTATAAAAAAGAGACTAAAAGGCAATTTTATACAAAACTTATTAGTGTATAATCAATAATTGCAACACAATCCCCCTTGGTAAGTCTGGTTGTTAGACTTTCTGGCTTCTGACTACCCGTAACGACTACCAAAGATGTTCAAATGACAGCCGGGACCCACCAATTTAACGTGCCTTCCGAAACACGGAGGAACTCGTCATGATAAGATGGTCACCCATCTACGGACCGACCGCGCCAAGCGTTGCTTAACTTTAGGGACCGTACCCATACTACGTGACCCGTTTAGGGGAGCGGGAGCGGAGTCTTTAAAATACTACGGTTAGTCACAGGACCGGGGGTTGGCTCAGGTTTTTGTCACGTAGTCGATTTTAATGAGAGAAATCTCGTAATTTTTCGACCTAGATGAATATTAATGTGATTAAACAGAAAATAATTGTTGTGTTCGTAAATTAAGTTACTGTAAGTTACATACTGTACAGCAATATGTTTTACTTTATTTTTTACTGTACACAATTAAAGTTGTTCTTTTTCATAATACATAATTCACTAGTAATTTAAGTGTGCATGCAGTCTTATCCAATAAAGAGCCAAATAATTTTTTTTTTTCGATTTTTGCCTGTGAAATGAATAAAAATCATAATTATGAATTACTACGTGAAAGCTAAAGGGGGAGGGGGAGATCTTGGCATATACTACGAGTGGTCACCGATGGGAGGGAGGGGTCGAAACATCTTAAAAAATAGGTCACGTAGTATGGGTATGTTCCCTTAAGATCGATCGACCCGTGCGGCTGTTAGGCCCTGTCCACGTTAAATACAATAATTCCCTTTCAATATAATGAATGTAAGTACATTATTTTACTACTCAAGCGTTTTCAGTATTTGGTGTATCTGTACCTAATTGTGTACACCTTACCTACAGTGCTTTAAGTCGCTGCTCTAAGGTGTACACAATTAGGTACAGATGAGTGTGATCCAATTTTTTTCGGAACAGCCGATCTAGTACGGAGTACACAGAGATCGTTGATCCATTCATTATTTCAGTTATCTTGTAATACATCTGATAAGAAATTAATAAGTAATAGTAAAGTATTGAATTTATATTTATTAAATATTTTTACGAGTACATGGCTTGAAAAAGTTGGGTAAAATTTCGCATGGGCTGACCACCCCACACCGCCATTGCAAATTTATATTGCCATCTTTGTCTAATCAAAGTGACGGCAATGTATTTGACATTTGTGTGACTGAGATAGATATATGTTTAATTTTAAATGTCTAGTGGTTTCAAAGCTACGTCATTGCATCTAAAAAGTGGACACACATTTTTTGACGTATTTGTATGAGGTTTGCTCCTCTTGTATATTTAACTCAGTGATTTTTGTGCTCCAAAAACGAGCCGTTCGTGCTATCTATATTATGAGTCCCAGGGATAAGAAATAAATTTAAAGAGATACGAATTATGGCATTATATTCGCATATAATATTTTATGAAAATCTTATTTATGTTCATAAATATATCACTAAATTTAGGAAAAATTGTCATATCAATTAAATTTAAGAGATAAAACATACTCGCTGTTTCTGTATAAGCTCCATAAAATCTCTAACTCCTTCCCAGGTCAATGTACGTATATACGCTTCTACAGTAAACTTCAAAACGACGCGGTTGAATTTTCCATGGGCAAATTTAAGAATTATGTAAAAACTTTCAGTCTCGGTGGCCCAGTGGTCTTTGTGGAACTTTGTGGCCGGTGTATGGCAATACGTTCGCCAACTATTTCATTCGCGAAGTAAACATAAAAGCGAGAAGAGGGTTAACAGCCACTTAGGCAGTGGCTGTTAAACATCTTCGGGTAGAAAAGGGCATGAATGTATAATTCGCTTTCACATTCAAGACAGTGTGATGAAAGGGACTCTAAGTTCCGCGGATTTTAGATAGTAGTTTTGTATGACGATTTTAAGTACTTGTAAAGTCTTAGGAAAAAATATATTTTGAATTTATTAGTTAGTGTAAGATTATGTTCAATAAGGAATTATCGGGATTGTACCCCAAATATTTAATAACAAAAATAATGTCGTAAAATTGTAAATTCACTCATCATCATCAATTCAATCAGGTGCTCCAGGAGAGGCGGGCACTCGAGGTCTACCAGGTATAGCTGGAGCCACGGGAGGACGGGGTGAACAAGGAGCCAAAGGAGATACCGGACATGCTGGATTACCAGGACGACCTGGTGATTTGGGACCACCGGTATAACCAAATGCTCACTACGTTTTTCCAGATAAACAAAGCGAGAGTTATGGCCATATGAGTTACTAACAACATCAATTCATTTTTTTGCTGATACTACCAATGTTTTGTAACTATACATAACAAGAATAGTTGTACTTTGATATTCTTTCTACTTTTAGTGACGACTAATTATTATGCTAGCCTTGGATTTTAAACACAATCTGAGCGTCTGCATCTAAACCCTACATTGTTGTCTTATTGTCTTTACAAATTCTTGTTCAAAAATTATAAGCCATTTACCTACATACAATAATATTATTTTACTATTTTAGGGTCCTCAAGGTAGTACAGGACCAGCTGGTCAACCTGGTATACCTGGTGCTAAAGGTGCAACTGGTGATTCCGGTAGACCTGGTGCCCCCGGTCCTATAGGCTTGACTGGACCGCAAGGTTCTGAAGGACCAAAAGGAGAGAGAGGCAGTGAAGGAGAACCTGGGCCACAAGGTCCTATTGGTCTTCCTGGCGCAGCTGGCGAAAGAGGTCCAATCGGATTACCTGGCATTCTAGGACCTCCTGGACCACAAGGACTCAGAGGGCAACAAGTGAGCAATATTAATGTGACATCAATTTTATGTTCATAATTTCATTTTTTATTTTTCTCTTTTCATAATCATATTTTTGTATATTAATTTTTGGGAGCACTGGTTCCGAAAAGTGTACCTGTTGTTTCCCACACTTGTCTCAATAGATAGCTGATAGCATAATAAAAAGCGGTGGCCGTGACAATTTATAACCGTTCAGACAATCGTATAACACAAAAAATTACACAGGGTGAAAGTGGTGTTCCTGGTAAACCTGGATCAGATGGTTTACCAGGCCACGCTGGCCCACCCGGTCTAGCAGGGCCGCCAGGACCCATGGGAGAACAAGGTCCTGAAGGTAGACCTGGTAAACAAGGGAATCCGGGAATTATGGGTCGCCAAGGAGACAAAGGACCGGTAGGATCACCAGGTGCTTCCGGGCCTGCAGGTCCTCCAGGATTACAGGTAAGCAGTTTATTTCTTTTTATGTTGGGCTATAACTTGTGATTATCGTTCAATTATAAACCATTTACAATATACTACATTTTCGAAAATCATTCTCCGCCACCTATTCCATGCAACCAGATTAGCATATCGTGGCATAACTTAATAATGCCTTCACATATAGAAGAAGTGTATGAGTATTTAATAAATTGTGTTGTGTTTAATAAATTTAAGTGTCGAAAAGATAAAAATTTCTTAATATTGAATATAAACTGACATTACAAAATATTCATTGTTTTTAAAGGGACCTGCGGGTTCATCGGGCCCCGCTGGACCTACAGGAGAAAGAGGACCCAGAGGAGAAAGTGGCCCTCCTGGTGTCGATGGTCCCCAAGGTTCCCCCGGAAAAATGGGCATGCCTGGATTCGATGGAGCAAAAGGTGAACGCGGCGCTGCTGGCGCTGACGGATCCAAAGGGCATGCAGGCTTACCGGGTTTGCCAGGCATGGTAGGAGCTCCAGGTAGAGTAGGAGAAAGAGGTTCTCCAGGACCTATGGGGCCGCCTGGAAAAGATGGAGATGTTGGTGCCCGAGGTGAATAATTCGTATTTATGAAACAATCAATAACAATAACTGTAAAATAAAATGTTGTCTCAAACGATATCAATTTGTTATGCAGGTTCACCAGGCCGCGACGGGAGCCCTGGATTGCAAGGTCCCATGGGTCCCCCAGGAGGTCGCGGTCCTCCTGGCGAGGCTGGAAGGCATGGTCCCATGGGACCAGCTGGACCTCCGGGTCCTCCTGGTCCTGCCGGTGAAGGACTCGCATATGATGCTGCTGCTATTGCTGCTATGCTTCAACAAGGTAAACAAGGATTCATAAGCAGAAATAAATGAGTAGATCAAGAAACCTATCTAAGTCCGTATTAATCTAAATCTATTACAGGCTCTGTGAAAGGTCCTGACCTATTGGGCGATGATCCCAATCTGATACCTCCTCGTTTCTTCAAGGACGACATGAGTGCGTCAGAACGAAAGGAAATAGTGATGAAAGCCTACGAGCGTTTGAAGGTATCACTCGACAAATTCCTCAAACCGGATGGCTCTAAAGAGGCTCCAGCTAAGACTTGTGGCGATATCAAATATCACCATCCAACGTTTGAAAGTGGTAAGAAATATAATTAATAATTAAAATATAATTTCGAGTGTCCTAAGTGGTTAGATTTGTTTTCTCAAACTTATGAAAGACATAGGCCACATTATTTTTATGAAATCCCAACGGGAACTATAATAACTTATTAATTTGCGTTGCCCACTAGTTAACATCTAATAATAAATAATATTTCAGTAATATTTACTGTTCGGTAATATGACAACGTTATTTTTATTCAGGTCAATATTGGATAGATCCAAATGGCGGTGATATCAACGACGCTATAATAGTGTACTGTGACATGGAGTTGGGCAGCAGCTGTGTGTTCCCCAAGACAATGCAGACTCAAGACATCTCGTACACCGGCAAACAGCACGAGCCCTGGCTAAGTGAGATGGATGAAGGATTCACTGTGAGTATTATTCTAACATTATTAATACTAACCTAATTATTTATCATTAACAACATTCACAACTAACATAATATTGTTTTTAGCTTAAAATCTAATACATCGAGTACGGTTCAGTGGTCAGCGTATCCAGTGACACATAGGCCTCCTCCAGCTGCTTCCATTCTTCTCTATTTGTAGCTTTTCTAGACCAAGTTGTCCCTCAGATCAGCTTGGTATCATCTGACCATCTTTTAGCCTGTCGTCCTGTCGCCATTTCAACCGTCTTATTTTATTTAGTAGTTTTATTCTAACATTACTTGATATTCAATTCATGGGCGTGTTTTACTTAAACAAAAGACTTAATAACATATTAAGTCTGATCACTGTTATCTATCGTGAGCCTGATCTTAAATCTTTTCTTACTTTTTTACAATCTTACTAAGTATATTTAATTCTTTTTTTTCAGATCACCTACAAAACGGACCACTCTCAACTGACTTATCTGCAGCTCATGTCCACGAAGGCAGTGCAGAACGTAACACTCCATTGCCGCAATACTATTGGCTATTACAATCCAGCGACGAACAATTACAGACGTGGAATCAAACTATTGGCGTACAATGACGCAGAGATTATGCCTAAGGCTAACAACAGACTTAGATATAAGACGATATTGGATGATTGTCAGGTAATATGTTATTTGGTATGAAAGTTTTTACAATAGGAAGGAATTTATTTTACCGGTCGAGCCGGCCCATTCATGCAGTGAACTGTGTGGTTCTACCATGACGTGGCTTGAATTTGTATATTTTCCTTATAATTAATTATCCTTTTTTTAAACAGTATAAGAAACAAGACTGGGCGAAGACCGTTGTGGAATACGAAACCGACAAGCCAGGTCGTCTTCCACTCCTCGACGTGGCTGTGCGTGATGTCGGTAGACCGGACCAGATGTTCAGGATCGAGCTTGGAATGGCATGCTTTACATAATCAAATTCAGAAATATATATCTTATATTAGAGAGCCGGAACAACAAACATATTGCCTTTACTAAAAATACTAACGGAACAAATAGTAATAAAGACATAAACAACATATCTTAAATACCTCTAACTTTATGACTAATAACATTAATACCATAGACAAAACTCTTGTAAATTCATTGTACCTAATTATAAACGACAATAGGTCTTAGCATAAAATAAAACAATTTGAAGTCTTGACTATGAAACATAAAAAAACATTTCACTTCAATGCTATTTTAATAAATGTAAAATTGATTGAATGTAAAATGAAAAATGTAAAATGATTCATGATGTGCAAATAAGATCTCAGAAATGAATGATTATGTAATTTGAATAAATATAAACTTTATCAATCTCCAAGCATTTATTATCCTTAACTATTATCTAAACTATTATCCTTAAATAATTTAAGATGTAATTAAAATTAAGTACATTTATAATCACTCTATAATTATAATCATTCCTATTCGTTTTTAAATAATTGTAAGAATATATAACTACTTCTTAAATAATTAATAAGTTTAAGTTAGGTCGTCACAACATAGTTTTATAATAAGTTATAGATTTAATATTATACAAAGGCTGTTAATTGTTGTACATAATGTAAATATCCTTATCTTTAGCAAATGTCATGTGATTTATATTACAATCTCAATTAAAATATAAGTTAAATTAAGTTATCAGCTGTATTTAGATACAATATATAATTGAATACACAAATACCAATGTGTCTTTATTTTATTATCTACTAGTTGATCCCGCAAAGTTTGTTTCGCCTCAGAAATGAAATAAAAATTTGTAGACCTTTCGAAGGTCTACAAAATAATGTACACAATAATGTTAGTACCTACATAATTTTGATCTATAACTTAGGGTTCAGCCAGCGTTTGCAATTATACTGCTAAATCTCGAAAATTATCACTTTTTATTTGCTACAGTATAAATAAATTTATACATACAAACCATCATATTAACACCTATTAAACCAAACCTATTAAAAAACCACATCCAAATCCTTAGGGTAGTTTCAAAGATCTAAGCATATAAGGGTACTAAGGGGAGAGACAGCGGAAAGCGACTTTCTTTTATACTATGTAATGATAATGTACAATTAACATAAAATAGATAGATGGGTTTAAGGAACCAAAATTAACTGACAAGACTATTGCTGACATCGTGTCACGAAGTATAGAAACACAAGAGCCCGAACTGTCTAGGCTTTTCCATAGTATTAATGTACACGATAGTAAACTGGGTTCTAGGTTCTCTTTTCTGCAACTGGCGGCGCTAGAATTTGATGATTACGTACTTACGTCACGTTTATCATTATACAGAGCTGTCAACGGTAAAAAAACTACCTGCGTAAGGATTCGAACGAGTGCTTCGCGAAGGATGGTGCCCTCTACCGGCAAAACTTTTTTTGAAAAGAAGTTTTGACCATTCGTTCAACATTACGTTCGGACTCTTGTGTTTCTATACTTTGTACATCGTTTGTGTATTGGAGTGTTTTTTTTTATTTATACTTTATTTCGTGACCATGGGGACGCAGTCTTTGCTACTACAGTAGGTCCACACAAATTTCTATTTACCAAAACGAATAAAGCTAGCAAATCTTTTTACGTAATTTCGGCTAAGATACAATCTATAACATATCTATTTAAACAAAATTTGGCGTTCACAACATACTAAATCTGAATTTTTATTTAACTACTTTAACTACGATATCAAAGGAGTTGTGTAATTTTATGAATAAAAGATTAAGGAGCAGAATTAAATAGCAGATTAAGAATCGCAGAAGTTCTTCCTGGTACAGTTGACAAATGGTGGTATGCTGCACGTGCATTTAGTGCACTGATCTTGGACAGTCACCTCGTCGCCAATAGTCAACGTCATGTTGCCAAATACGCATTGCTCGCTGAGATTCTTTATATTCAATCCTCGAATCAGTTTGGTAGTCGAAGATGCTAGAAAAAATAATTCCAAGTGATATATAAATAAGTTATCAGGTTCACTGAAATTTGAACTTGGCGATATGGCTAAACCTAGACTAATCCCTCGCCATAATGTTGTACTGATAAGAAGTTTCCTTTTGTTCCAGTGACCGAGAAATTTCACAAATATTTATGCAAAAATTACGTGTAAAACATTTTTTTTTCCTGTTTCGCGTTTGAAATTTTAGACAAAAACAATTGCCTATTAAAAATAATTAAACTAAGTCACAAGCGATTCTCACAACTGGAAACGACATTCATAATTTGGCTTGAATATTATGTGTCAGGATTCTAAAAGCCCTTAACACAACATTATATTTTAACCTTTTTTTTTTCAGAAAAATAAACCTTTTGGCTAAAAAATGTAATTAAAAATAATAGTTTAAAAAAACTAAAAAACACGCTTTTTATAGAAAACCGAACTAAAAAATAGAAAAATAAAAAAAAAAAAAAATTTTATTTTAAAAAAAGCGTGGGGTGCTTTTTAAGATATTATGAAATTATTTATAACTATTGACACCATGCACCCCACGCTTTTTTTAAAATAAAATATATATTTTTTTATTTTTCTATTTTTTAGTTCGGTTTTCTATAAAAAGCGTGTTTTTTAGTTTTTTTAAACTATTATTTATTTTATATTTTTTAGTTCGGTTTTCTATAACAAGCGCGTTAATAGCGCCATCTGTGACTTATACAAGGAACTCGTTTCAAGTTGATAACGTAGACTTTCCGCTGATTGCCACTAGATGGTGCGAGAAGTAAACTATGAACACTAAAAGAAGTCGGTTACAAACAAACATACAAACATACAGGTGAAGCTAATAAAAAGCTAATAAAAATAAAAAGTGGGGTATCGTACACGGGTAAAATGATTGGGTATATATATATTTGAATTTTATAACAAAATTTATATTAAGGAGAATGAAAATTGACCCGAAATACACACAAAATCAGTCGAACCTTTTCGGAGGAGTTTGGCAAATAACACCGATAAGAAAATCGTATGTATATATTAGAAGATTGGCTATTTTTTATACTCCATTCTATTGAAAGTCACTATACAGGGTTAATTTTAATATACTAATACTATTCTACACATAGCTCCTTTGTGTCATTCTAAACAACTTTTCTTTTACCAGTTTTACAAAAACCTAAAACTAGTAAAAAAAATGATTTTTAAGATTTAATTGTACCATCTGACACTTTGTAACTCTGTATTTTGTACTAAACGTACCTATTTCACCCGATTTTCATTCAGAGTAGCAGCTCTGTTTATGCATCTAAACAAGAGAAGCGAGTTCCCGCGGTTTCTACACGAAACTGCTTTTAATTCACATACCCAATCGGATATCGTGTAGATTACGAAATTATAGGTGTTAGAAATGTATTTTTAGGCTAATACACTTAAAATTTAATGTATTTCAGGAAATTTGAATTATTTACCTACCTATTTAATGTGGGTATTTAAGTGAAAACTCGATTATTCCGCCCACGATATTATGCATTCGAGATTATTCAGACATACCAACTGCGACTAATTACATTTATTAAATACTTGCCACCGCAAGTCGAACATACTCATACATAAAGTTAAAAAACATGTCGAAACGTGATCAGTCTTACGGGCGACTAACATATGTTTGGCTAATGACCTACGGGTCAATCAAAGTACAAATGCCGCGTGACCTTGCCCCGCTACCCCCCCATACCGTTGTCACTAGATGCGCTCAATGCAATACGTAGACTTAGTTAATATTTTACAACTACCGATTTTAATTATTTAAATTTGTTTGAAATGAAAAAAAAATTAAAATTGTGATTTTTAAAAAGTCGTAGAACAAAAGTGTTAGGTAATTACCTACAGAATATACCCTTAGCTAATTATTAGTATATTTGAAATAACCCTGTATAAGTAATCTCCTCATCATCTTTGAGGATCATATACTTTCACATGATCATAAGTTAGTGAATATTATTAAAATATACTTACGACATTCAAACCCAATAGGGCAAGTGCGTTTATTGTTGATGAAAACAGGAGCACAGTTCTGTAATATGTTGACCTGATAGTGAATTTCAATTCCGCAGTTGATATCTCGACAGAAAGTCGCGTTGTCTGTATTGCCGTCCCAGTCAGCGGTGCAGATGCAGGACTTCTTGGTGTTCTCCGGCTCAAACATTTCTCCCTCGCGATAGATCTTGCCGTCCACCTCGCAAGTCTTCAGTTTAGCAATAGCATCTTTACCTGGATAGTTGCCAATATTATTTTACAGTTAGTATTAAAATTAACCCTTTTCTTGACCTCAACTGTTTTTAGGTGAAAAAAAATCTTTATAATAAAATAGCTCAAATACACAAAAGCCAAATTTAAATTGGTTTGAAATTACGACAGTTATGGTCCACTCTCTTATTAAGTAATATACGAGGAACATAGTGACTCCGGTACTATTTCAGTTTGAAATAGTACCTACTTCCGTATTTTGCAGCTTTGTTGGTTAACTAATCAGTAACATATTTATATAGATAGCTGCTTGTTTAGAGCTATAAATTAACTTTAAATATTAGCATCACGTAGATACTTGAGGATAAACATTATCAAAGTTACAATGGCTCGCTGCAGGTGTATTAATGACAACTTAAAATGGACGACAATTGTCTAAACACAATACTATTGTTACTCAATACATATATGTATATAGCTCGATGTATCTGACTAATATATTAAATCATTGCATAAAATAGATAAAGTTTAGGTAGATTTAGTGGATAAAGGGAAGATAAGAAATGTTATCTTTAATCTCAAGGGTTTATAATTTTTTTAAACACGTTGAGTTTTAACTTTTATTAGAAATCTTGACGTTCTTTCTGCCTGCCCCACAAAGGATTTGGCGTGAAGTATAAGAAAAGTAAGTAGTATGTACGTATGTAAATAAGTAAGGTGTTTTTTAAAATTATGCAAAATTTTTAAAGATTTTAACTTAAAAAATAAAATTCATGAAAATATTAATCTAAAAATTAAAAATTTTACAAAATTCAAAGTCACAAATTTTTAGATTTTAGAATATTTTATAATTTTAAATGTATTTAATTTTAACCATTACAGTAAATACATAGTTTTAACAATCTTACCACATACGCTCCCAGTGCTACAACAAGAGTCCAACTCAAAAGTGCTAATGCATTGTTGATTGAGGTCACTGTTGAAAGTTTGAAAGCAGTCGACATCGGCACAAAGGAAACTAGGTTCATTATTGTAAACACTGCAACTGCACGCTTGTGAGCAAGGGTTGTCCACCAGGTTCTGTGGTATTGACGCTCTGTCAGCATAAGCCAAGCCCCTGGAATTGGAATTTACGTACATTTAACTGACTATACATGTATATATGTATATTATACAGAACACTGATGTTAGTGAGAGAGGTCTCCGGAGGCCCATCCCGTTTCTCCATCCCGTCCCATGCCTCTCCCTTTAAAGCCGGCAACGCAATTGTAACACTATAACTGTTGCAGGTGTCTATAGCGGCAGTAGTTGCTTATCATCAGGTGACCCGTTTGATCGTTTGCCCCCTATTCCATTAAAAAAACAGAACTAAACGTGATCATCATCTTACTGCTCTGCTCCCAATTTAGGTTGGGCACAACAGATTTTCTTTTTCCATGCTTCCCTATTCTTTGCTTTATCCACATCAATACCCATAATGATCATGTCATTATTCAGAGAATCTACTCAAGTTTTCTAAAATAAAATAATGTATTTTTTTTATTTTTAACAAACCAAATACCACGGATAATAAAACCACGGATAAGCCTGTAGAAGGGATAGGTGACCACTGACCAGTGACCATGGAGGCCGGTTATGTAATTTGTCTTGCGTAAGTATTTCATGCTAAGTGACACGGACTCGTGACAACACAAAAACAAGGTACTAATTAAAACAAATGTTTAGTATAGAGCAAATAGTTGTTACTTCCGATGTTCCTCACTTTTTTACGGTCATAACTCATGACCGGCCATGACTTCGGATAAAATCTAAATACAGGTTGATTGGTAATTTAAAATAAAAGACAATTTTTAAAATATATTCGTTGCGTTATGAAATTACCCTAAGATTTTGGCACCAACTTACTCAAAGATTGTTCCTAATCAATCAAACATTTATTTATTAACTTGCGTTTATATACATAATTTAAAGTGTCAATTTTAAATAAAATATTTTTAATATCAGAGGTCACTGTATAAAATTATAGTAACAAATACTCAATTATAGTAACAAAAGGTCAGCAGTATGTTTTTGTGATGTATTTGTTTACGGTCGACAGTTTCTTTGTATTGTCACGAGGTCAACAGCAGCGTCAGTTTTTGCGTAAAAAAAATCATTTTAAGTCTCGAGGTTCTTCGATATATTTGGCTATTAATTTCTTTGTATTTCATTCGCAAAAAATACGATATTATTTTTATTCGATGATCACGAGACGTATCCCAGAGATATTTGAAAAACATTAAACCTTCAGACTAAAAAGTCTTCGACCCGTTATTGGTCCACAACTTAATATAACATAACTTCACGCCTTTTCCTATCCAAAAGTGTAGGCAGTGGCCGTTAAGTCGCGAGTCGTGAAAAAAAATCATTATCGAAGCAGGAAAACTCGAAAGAAGAGCCAGAACTCTGTATGGACAACTTTTAATTTTATTTATATGATATACTTACTTATAGTAGCATGAGGCAGGATCAGGATGTAAATCTGGACAAGTGAACGATTCAGGACAGGAACTGTTGGTCGCTGAGGGCACAGGGGTGCAGCCCAGCTCCAAGTAAAAGCCGGCCATGTCGCATTCACCAGCCATGTCAGACAACACCCTGCCCATTGCTGTAACTAATTAAATAACATACATAATATTTTTAACTTCAAGAATTGACACTAAATTTTTGTATTTATTTCTTAGATTTTCGCGAATCACATTCATAACATTGAAACAACTTTTTATGGATTATATCGCGACATATTTAGACGTTTCGTATTTAGACGATTAGATGTTTCGAACTCTTTACAGAGATCATTTTCAAAATCGTGAAAATTATCTATTCGAAACCTCGGGAAATAAATAGAAAATAAGTTCTAAATAAACGCGATATAATTCATAAAAAGTTGTTTCAATGTTACTAAATTTCTGTGATAATGTAAACATCCAATCTTCTTTTTGCCAGCCAGATACGGTACGCAATACCAAAGTTATAAAAAAATATTCATTTTTCTACAGTTATAATGGTAACAATAATACCTAATTAAATATGCGGGTGTCAATATCAGCCGCTTTGGGAAACTCTGGAACAACGATTGAAAAAGTAATCAACTTTAATCACTGCATACTTACGAATCTCGTACGAATAGGCAATAACCGTGCCGTTTTATCAGTGTACTGCTATTATTGCTATATATTGGAGATAAAAGTCTTCAACTTAATATTTATCTAAACTTAAGTAACAAGTTGTAGTAACTATAATATTAAAGATAAGGTTAGCAACAGTAATAACCATCTAGATATCCTTATAATCATGTAAATGTTCATAAAATCCTTGGCTGTAGGAGTTACTTCTCTCTGGTATTACCCAAAGGCTAAATTATTTATTTAAACTATTGTAAGGTTACTATTAGACAACGTGGATTTGTTCATGTGCTCTTCAAACTTCATTTAAATGGAATATTCGGCCCCAGACCTCCGATACCCACGTAAAGAGGCTATGCTACGAAACTTAGCAAAAAAATTAAATTAGTGAAAAAAATAAAATAAATATTTTGACCATTTAGTCAAAAAAATACTGAAATTAGTTTGAGAATTTCATTTTTTTTTGTCTTGCTATTAGGAATTTATAGTTTTAGGATGTTTTCTGAAAAAACTAGCGTAGTTTTTAGACTATCAGACATATTCCAGGGAAAATGTCCCTCCCTGATCACTTTCTTATTACATATAAATGTTTCCGGCACTTTTTATACGATGTATCATTTCATATATATTTTGCGATACATATATTTGGTCGAAGTTAACTCGAAACACACAACTATAAATTTAAAACTACTGTTTGTAAACCTTAAGAAACAGATATGGAAATCAAGTTAAGTACCTACTTACATAGAAAGAAAACGTTAGCATTGTTTTCATAATACTTTCCATAAAGTAATAAATGCAGAAAACTTACTTAGCATCACAATAACTATCGCGAACTTCATTGTCGAATAAAATTTCAAAGTTAGGGACACAAAACACTAGTTATTTAGTATTATAATGATAAATAAAACGTTTGTGAGACGATCACGTCCGTTGTGGTGTGATGATAGGAACACAGTGAATGAAATCAATTCCGTAGGAAGCAAGGTGATCCTCGGTGCGCCAGCGCATGATCTGTTGTTAAGTATTGATGCATAATATATCTTTTGTTATTATCTGATTAGATCAGAAGGTATGTTAAGTTTTCTAGTGTATATCAATTTAAGAATGCCTATATATTACTAACGTCCTATTGCCTTAATGGCTGGACGGATTTAGAGTAGTCAAGGTAATTAGTATAGGTTAAATTTACGTACTAGGTGGACATTTTGAAAACTTGAAGATTTAATTTTGTGCCTACATATTCCGCTTTAACGGAATTTAGTTAGTTCAGTGTAGTTAACATTAATTCATGTTAACAATAGACGTAAAATGACAAATTACTATCAACTAGTGACAGTGATATGCGTGTGTGTGTGCGTGTGGCAACGTGTGCCACACGCACACGTTGCCACACCGTCAGAGGTACGTTCTCTATACGGGTGATTTAGTTTTGATGCATTTTAATGCATGCATTTTAATGTATTTTTTTTAAATTCGCCCAGGAGTTAAAATGTTATTTTTAAGAGACTCCTATGGACTAGTACTACATCTGATTTCGTTTATATCATAAGAGTAAAATCCATATTGTATAAAAAAATATTGAACCGTATATGTACCTTTTTTTTACACGATGAAATGCTTTTTGCACACCCCCCGCCTGGGTACGGCAGGGGGTAGTGGGGGACTCCCAAAACATTACACTGCAATCCGATCCTAGGGTTACCCACCAAAACCTCGCGGCGGCCTACTTCCGGCGTTGGGGTGGTCCAGGATACGGTTAACCCCTGGGTTAACGGTTAAACGTTAAACTCTGGTCCACCCCGCCGTCGCTTCCTCTCTGTCAAGAGGTGGTGCTCATCCTCGGGGAGCCTCGGCGAGACTCCCCCGGGCGGGGCAGCTCCGACCGCGCGCTGTAAGGAGGCGCGTGGCCGGCGGCGCCCCCGACGACCCTCCCCGGCCGCACCGTGGGGTCATCCTTCCCGGGGCGTGCGCCCTCGTCTACGAGCGGGATCGGCTCTCTCCCGACCCCGCTCGGCGGCCTCCTTCTGGAGCATTACAGCTTCGCAGAAGGAGACCACAGCCCTCCACTCTTCCTCGCCCGCCAGCATTGCCGCGACCAACGCTGGCGTGGACAAGTCTCACCCGATCCCGTCGACCAGGACTCGGCGCTCGGCCGCCCAGGCCGGGCAGACCTCCAGCGAGTGCTGGGCCGAGTCCAGGTCGGATGCGCAGGGCTCTCATGCTCGAGATCCCCGGTCCGGACAGCTCCGCTCCATGTCCATGTCCCTGTCCACTCCCTCGTCGAGGGACTGGACAGGAACCCATGGGGACGTACTGGGCAAGCTGACCCGGTGGGTCCCTCCGTTGACGGAATCCCTGGACCCGGAGGTCGTGGGAAGAGTCCAATATATATATATATATATATAATAGTCGTAGAGAACCGACGAGTTGGAGGTGACGGAGGACGAGCTCGGGCGAGCCGTCGCGCGGCTCGCCTCCCGCAGCGCCGCTCCCGGCCCGGATGGAGTCCCGGGCCGGGTCCTGGCGCTCGCTCTGGGAGTGTTAGGGAACAAGGCGAGGCGGCTGTTCACCAGCTGCCGCCGACTGCTCGACCGTCGACGCGATGCGTCGGGTGCGGGCCCTGTCGGAACCGGCAGTCCGATCGGGGGGGGGGGGGGCGCGCTGGCGGTGTCGCTCAACATCGTCAACGCCCTCGGGACCCTCCCCTGGCCGGTCATCAGGGAGGCCCTCGTATACCACGAGGTGCCTCCCTACCTAAGGTCGGTCATCGGGGCCTACCTGCAGGAGAGACGGGTGGACTATGTCGACCTGAACGGGACGGAGCAGAGGAAGGAGGTGACGTGCGGGGTTCCTCAGGGGTCCGTGCTCGGACCCCTGCTGTGGAACCTCGCATACGATCCGGTCCTCCGCACCAGTCTGCCCCGTGGCGTGAGTGTCGTTTGCTACGCAGACGACACTCTGGTGGTCGCCACGGGGCCCGACTTCGAGCGTACGCTCAGCTTCGCCGAGCTGGGGGTCGGCAATCGTCGTCAGACGGATCCGCGGCCTGGGCGTGGAGGTGGCGCCTCACAAAAGTGAGGCGCTGTGGTTCCACCGTCTCACCAGAGGCAGGGAACCCCCGGCCTAGCGATGTGGCCTGCCACGCCACATCGGTAGCACCGCCTGCTCCTATCCACGGCGCAGGAGCACCTCGCGCGGACGTGCCCCTTCTCGAGGCACCGGAAGTACTGCAGCGGCCTTGCCGCCAGTGCCTCGACGCGCGCCGAGGTCCACGCTTCTGAGCCGCCAGTTTCCTGGCGTTTAAATGGCAAGTTTAATAAGTTGAGCGGCTGAGTTCATAAAAGTACCTACCACAACGTACCTAAAAGAAAAATCATAATGAGTTTATAGGTACACTCCGCACTAGGGTTAAACCATGTGTTAAACCTTCTTTTCCTAAATTAGGGGGAAAGGTAGTATTTCCTCGTCTGGCCTAATGAAATATTTGTAGCCCTAGGACAGGTGGTAAGCGCATTGTAAAGGGTTTCTTTCAATCGCAGTCAGATTTTCATAAACTATAAGTTTGTACCGGAGATTGAACCGGGGCCTTCCAAACAAATACGCAAATTAGATCACTATTCTAATATGTGTACAATTTATTTGTTCTATTATTGAGCTCGGTCACTCCGATGCACGGCGTGTGCTAATCAGGTTTCAAGTTGCGCAAAGTAAAACAAACTTTTGCTTAGTTACCCTACTGAGAAGTAGACTTAAGTTCTTTAAGTATATTTAAAATGTAGGTATATAAATTTATTCAGGACGCCCTATCGGCTGTTGCATTTAACATTTTAGCTTGATCAGAAAATGATCAGAATAAACAAGAAAGAGAGATCTGGTAAGAGAAGATAGATAGATTTCATTATCTACTTTTAACTTATTTAAGGTAGTTTAGTAAGTAAACTAACATTAATGTCATATATAATTTATTATTAAAAAAATACAACCTGTTTCTTTCAACTATAAAACGTAAATTGTCATTGTATACCTAGCGTAGATATTATATAATAATGTAATATAACGTTTCAAACTAATTAAAATAATTCAATAATAAAATCACTTAATAACACTTGAAACGAAAATAAATGAAAAACACTTTTTTGTAAATTAAATAAATATCAATAGCAACTCTGTCCGTATGTTACCTTTTCGAATATTGATTAATAATGGAGGTAAGAAGATAATTTAAGTTTAATTTAGTTTTAAATCTTACAGTTGAGTAGAGTGTACCTAAACCAACCAAGCTCAAACTACGGATGGCAAATCGAGTCCTTATAATTCTACCAGGGTCCATGCTAACAACAGGTTTGCGTTAATTTATATATATATATTTAACAATTTAGTGTGTTTTAATCTAAATATTAAAATAAAACAAGAACTTCATATTCGCTTGAGCTTTTTTCTGCTCCATCAAATGGATAGTAGCACGTGCCGTGGCTGGGATGTATCTGTAATTAAAAAACAGCAATCATGAAACAAATACCTAAATGATTTTATTTGATTTCGTGCACAAGGAGTAAATTATATTTAATTATATAATTAACCTAAAAAAATGGTACTGAACCTTAATGTTTAACACATGTATGTTCAGATGGGGATTGAACCTCTGAGCATCCTACAAGGCAGTATTACCGATTATCTAAATTTATCACATCTTTTTTTTTGTAACTTCGTGCCTCTTTTACCCGCCGATTTAGAATAGTAGTCAGTCATGAATTTTAATCATCCATAACATCGAAAAGAATACTCAAAAGTCATTGCTGTGAGCCAGGATTCGTTTTTTGATTACTTTTTCATTCAGAAGCGTGGTATTCGAGTTCCATATCTCTGAGACTTCTCTTTTCGTGGCTAATTATTCGGAAACTATTGATACTGTATTTACCTTGCCAGGTGTAGTGCATCCATCATGTGTCACTCTGCCAAAGTATAGTTTCTCGCCATCAGCGGTGACTCCTGCCACTACAGCGCCAGGAGGAACCTCGCCATTCGTTGAGAATTGCCAAGAGAACATTGCCGGGACAAGTACCTGTAATTGTTGTTAATTCTGATTACTGAATTAAATTAAATACAGAATTCCGATGTCCTTTTTACCTAAGCGGTAAAGTATGGCGTATTGACATGACAAATAGATACCTCAAACTGATCCTTCTCTATTTCTTCACCTCCATATGCTATGTAGCAAGCATTCTTCGATGGAATGAACTTTGCTGGAAGAATGTCACCTTCGTGATGTGCACGGGCCGCGTATATCTCATCACCGTCAACATCTGTGCCTACTCGCAGAGCACCCGGTGGGATGCTGCGCTGGCTCAAGCAAGCTGGGACCCAACGGTATGTACCTAGAATCATTAAAAATAATTTAAACAGTAGTTTAAAAATCTAATGAGATATAAATTAACTCATTTATCAATGAATTAAATTAATTTTAAATTACAAAATTTTCTGTATAAACCAATTGTTAAATTATAAACTGTAGGAAACAAATGAAAAGATTTTAAAAATAATGTAAAGCAAAAACATTCACCAGATGAGAAAGAGGTTTGAGAGAACCTTCATATTTTAATAGACATTAGTCGGCATTAAGTGCAGTAAATGATGCTGGTATGAGTAACCAAAACCCACAAATATGAGAGACAGATGATAGATGGGGCCAAAACTCTGTATGGGACAAGACTTTTCCCAAGAGAAAGATCGATCGGTAAGGAAGTGGTGACGAGGAACATAAGTCTGGATTGGAGTCTCCATAGAGAGGCTTGGCCCGACATTGGCGCACGACACAACGAAACTGATATAGAGATAACACCTTCTGTTAGAGCCTTAACTTGCCTCGAGCTAATTTATATCGAAGTAACGCTCTTACTGGAACTGTTCAATTTAATCATTGCAAACAACATTATCAGACCAGTGATAATGTTGTTTGCAACTATCGATAATGCCCGGTGTCGTGGATTAGATTATTGATAAAGTAGGCGTTATGGATTTATTTTGTACTATTGAAATATTAGAAAACGATTCCTTTAATTATTTCAAGAATATAGACAATTAAAACCTATGTTTCGATTTGTTTTTATTAATGAGAAGATGAATTAATCGCTTATTAATGTTGTAAGTATTTAAATGTATCAATTTTCGTAGAGTTTAACTATAAATAAGAAGGTGCTATCTCTGGAATTCCAATCCAGACTTACTCCACGGTAATTCGACAGTTTCTCCAGGCAATTCTGGGACGATATCCTCGGGATTTTCCACTACTGTGACAGCACCACCGTCGGGTGGTGGTGCCTCAGGGTAAGGGTAGAAGTATGCGGGATGCACGGGATAGAACATCACCCCTGGGCCTGGTGGCGGGTAATAAGGGTGATGTCCCCCAGATCCAGGCGGGCCAGGTGGATAACCGTGTGGAGGTGGGGGGCCGCCGAAACCATAGTATGATCGTCGATCTGAATATTAAAGGTTTTTTAACAAAATATTTACAGATGTATGAATTAAAACTCTCGTCTTCAACTATTCAGTATGCAGATTTTGTATGGAGCTAAGACACAGTCAGAACATTGTTTTGTCATGCAACCTGATCCTGGAGTACCAATAACTTGTTTTTACTTATTAAATAATATAACAAAATAAAATTTAAGTAAACTAACTAACTAAACTGCGTTAAGTAGGTAAACATTACATTCTCTCAGTTGTACCGTGGTATAAGTAACTGAGAGAACAACCCTATCAGTAATTTTAATTCAAAAGAAGGAGACTTCTAAATAGGTTATTAATAGTAATCTAGAACTCCGGGCAATAGTAATCTAGAATCTCTACTCTGCCTAAAGTAAAGTGTGAAAACGAAATAATTTCAAAAAGTTTTTCCTTAACGATACTGTTTGATATGATTATGTCGATTGCTGAGTCAATATTTTTAAACGAAGTGATGAGTGTACTAGATTAATAACTAATCATTATTAAATCGGGTGATTTGCTGAGCTCTATTCACAAGAAAACCGTATAGAAGTACACTTGAAAAAATACATTTTAGGTACATATTCACCAATTCTTTTGGTAGGTTACTTGCGATCGAAGTATCAATAGACATTCCAGGACTTCTTTTTTTAAAGTCTTGCAAAATGTGACGCTTATTGCGACCCTTTTTTATATAGATTCTATATATCTTCTATATATCTAAATAGCACCTACTTTATCGTGCTATTGATGATAAATATGAAATGACTGTAATTCACTGAGATTAGATTTCAATTCAGGATTTATTGATGGATATGTTATTTGATGATATGTTTATTTTATTCCTTTCAAATAAAATTATTTTCTTGATCATTTATTTACTATTAGACTAACCATATTACTTGACTTGTCTATCTTTATTCCAACCTCCAAGGGGCAACCATGATGACATGATATATAACATAATATAACTTCACGCCTTTTGTTACCCGAAAGTGTAGGCAGCGGCTGTTAAGCCTCGTCTCGCCGTTATGTTTACGTCTCAAATGGAATAGGTGGCGAACCTATTGCCATACCGGGCACAAAGTTTTCAGTCATCGATATTTATCACACATCTATTGTTAGTCTCGGTAGCCCAGTGGTCGAGCACACGACTTCTGATCCAGAGGTCCGGGGTTCCATTCCTGACACGGGCTCACACCAATGACGTTTGGAAATTGTTTTCGGAAGGTATGTGTGATAAATATCGATGACATGATATATGATATTTAGATTTTTGCATTCAAGTAATCTGTTATCAATAATTATAATCAGTTCAGGCGTTTTACCGGCAACTGCTAAAACTCTATAAACTTAACTATTTAAAATTTTATGGACAATTTAAGATTATGACTTTGAACGTATTGTTATTTTTTTAAAAGCATTTGTTAGTAGGTATCATTGGACTATTAAATATTAATAATACATCTACTCCACATATAAAATTCAAAGACATGTCCCAAAAGGATTTGAATAAAACTAAGAAATAATAATGATTTTGAGTTAAAATAAATCAGTAATTTACAAAAAAATAAAGTATTTCATCATTTATACCATACTAGCTGACCCGGCAATCTTTGTTGCGCATCAAAAGAAATAATGAGTAAATTTTGGATTTCATGAGGTTCAATTTGTGCTATTTATTGGCTTTAACTGCTGTCCCGCTATTTTGATACTGCAGTATCTTCGAAAATATTCGTTTAAATTGCATGCTGTTAAGAGCCAGGATCATGTATATACTATATATATATATACTATATTACATGCACAATCTATTTAAGACACTTAATTGTATGAAAATTAATGCTGTAATGTTTAAAATCGCTTGGTAACTAAGCCATTATTTCTCGTAAAAGGTAAAAACATAAAAATGGTCATGGTATTCCATATGAGACAGACATATGTCCTCGCGGACTTTATTGTAGACCTTCTGAAGGTGTTTAGTAATGTAGAACATTGTTTTGATTAATCACTTAAGAGTTCAGCCAGCGTTTGCAATTAAAGCGCTAAATCTTGAAAATTATCACTTTTTCTTTAGAACATCATATATGAATTATAGATCAAAACCACCCCGTTGGCACCCTCTAACTATTCAAAAAACCGCAGCAAAATCCGTTGCGTAGTTTTAAAGATATACGCATATAAGGGGACAGACAGCGAAAAGTGACTTTGTAATGATGTTAATGATGACGGGGACATTTTAAGTTGTCTTGTTATTATTCATATTGTATATCCTCCCTACATCCTCTATTAATTATGCGTTTAAAAATAATTTAAAGAGTAATATTCTATAATTATAGCATACAATGAATCATATATCAATAGATGTTCGACGTATTAACAAAATTTAACGCCCAGATTGTTCTGTAAGAACAATATATTGTTATCAATTATATTATTATCTTATCTATTACTCACCTGCCATGTCGCCGGTGCTGAAATCCGAAAGAGACTAACAAGCCTCTACAATGAAATTGTATTATATTGTAAAAGATATGAAATCAGTATTTTAATCTGATAACGTGTCACACTACAGAGCTGAGAATGACTCGGTTTCAAACAATGTTTATGACACTATGTATTAAGCTGAAGGCAACAAATTCGAATTAACTGCTTTTATTTCAATGTTGTGTCTTACAACCTAGACAGGCATAACATATTTTCACGCCTTTTTCAGCCCGAACGTGTAGGCAGCGACTGTTAAGCGTCGACTCGCCGAATCGTCATGGTACGTATACATACACCACCCTCTGCATACACCGAGCACAAAGTTGTCAGTCATCGATATTTATCACACTTATCTAACGAAAAGAATTCCGAGAAATTATTGGTGTGAACCCGGAATCGATCCCACGATATGAAAATACATGATACAATAAAAATATACTTGACAGCAATCTTTTACATTTCCATTACGAATAGAGATATAATTTTAAAGGTGTGCGTTACTCTTAACGTCACATGAACACAAAAATATCTTAAATGTGATCCAGAATCCCTTTATTTTATTACCACAACGATGTAGTAAATTAGTTTTCTGTTTGAGGGACTATAATCATTGGTGTGAGCCTGGAATCGATCCCACGACTTCTGAATCAGTGCCCGAGCACTGGACCACCAGTTATCATTACCGCGAGATTAGATCCCACCCGAATACAGAAAATGACATTTGTGTGATGAACATGGTATTCGTATGGAGCCGGGGGTACCTACTGAAACTTATTCTATTACAGAGAAAATGAAATGCCTTACTGTCGTTTCTGATAGGTCGTGGTATATCACCGGTCATGCCGACCCATTCGTGGAGCGATAATTCTTAATGCTTTATGCTCATGCAGCATGTATGGTCTAGTGCCGTCACTAGTCACTAGACCATAGAATTTAAAAATGATACGGAAAATAAAGCGCTATACAACAAATACAACAAAAATACGACATGGTTATATTGATTTAACAAATAATTAAGGACTTAATAACAAATTATTGCCAGCAAGACTTCAGCGACTGCTTCACGACGTTGGAGATGGTTTCGAATTCTTCTAAAGCGAGTTCTGTATTTATATTTTTGGTGTGATCCATGGCGGAATAAGCTGCAACTAAATCAGAAGTAATATTTCCAACTATGTCTCGTAATCTTTTATGACTAGGCCTTTCACCGTTCTCAGCTAATTTTAGTGTAGACGCCGTCTGTAATATTGAAGAGTACTTTTAATATAGATTACAAGATAGTATTTCGCCACATTACATCTTAAAAAGATAAATCGATGTTAATAAGTTACGGGATTGTTTTGATCAATTACTAAATAGGTACACTTTTAGTATACTAGTAAATTTCTGATTCGCACTTGCCTTAGCTTTCCAACCCTCTAATACTGCCCCTAAAAGGTTATCTTTTCTTTTAACAATAGTCTCTTCTATGTGTAGTCGCAATTTACGCAAATGATAAGATCTACAAATATCTGTAAAGTAAAATATGCAGATTTCAATATTATAAGTATTATCAAGGGCATAGTTTTGTAACAAGGACGTTAAAGTTAAATATGATGTTACACATTTAATTAAATTACTTCCAATGTCCATTCCACTTGGGTGCTTACCTTTAATGCAATCTTTTTCATCTTCATTATTTGGACAATCCGCTTTACCGTCACAAATGGCATTGAATGGTACAGATGCATTATTGTGTTCACAAGAATATGTTACAAGTCTTGATTCAATTCGGCAAGTCGCTATACAGTTTGCTGAACATCGAACTAGAACACATTTACTCTTCCTGCAGTAACATCCAGATTGTGGGACAATATTCTCGTTCCCCGTGTGGGAGAGTTTCATGGCACGAACAAGTTTTTCTTTCAACATCGCCAAAAAAATGAAGTTCTGATTAATTTCTTCCATATTAGAATTTTCCTGTATATCTTCATAAATAAAAATGAGCATTTTGAAAAATTCCTTTCGTAATATTTTAATATCATTTTCGTCTACGTGTGATTTTGTAGTTAGATGTTGTAACTGACTAACTAAATTCATCATTGCTGATAGTTTTTTGCCACTGTTTTTATATTCGAATGATAACGTTTTTAAACGCAATATTTCTAGTAAAAAGTTATAGACTTTGTTGGCTTCATACTTAGATACATACCGATCTAAAACAGTTAATCTAGTATTAGTCAATAATATGTTTTAAGGTACATACATTATAGGTATTGTGCATTCTTACCCATGGTACATCCTGTTTCGTCAGATTCATCTAAACAATCTAGTTTGCCGTCACATATCAAATTTAAAGAAACGCTGTTTTCGCCGGATAATGACTTACATTCCCAACTGCTTAAAATATATTTCTGCCAACATATTTTTTTACAGAGATCATCGCAATCCTGTTTCGTACATAGCTGTTGGTCGCAGGTGCAAGATTTAGCTGACCATTTGCGTTCAAGTTCTTTATTGCCGTCGGATTTATCGATACGTCCAAGGTTCAAGTCACTGTTATCAAATGGTTTCGCCATTTTTAAACAGAGATTATCGTTCCAGAAAGATGATAACATATTCACAGTCGTGGTTATATAATTGATAGATTTTTTCAGATCCATGGCCTCTTTATCCACATTGCTTGAGTCCTTCTTATTAAGTCCAAGTGAAGTGATTTTGGTTAAGAATACATTGTAACTTTTAAGAATTTCTTGCTGGCCCTGTAGCGAATTTCGCAAAACTTTTTTGTGACGTGTGAGTGTTTCTCTGTCAAATCTTGGTAGAAGACATTTAGTAATAACTGAACGTTGGATATCTAATATTAATGTTATTACCAAGTTAAGTTTTCCAGCCACTGGAAAATCAAAACACATAATATATTTTATGACAAAGAGGACGGTCCAAAAGACAAAATTGTATTCAAATATGTAAAATGATCGGAAATTTGTTCATTCTTAGATTATCATAGAAATCCAAGTTCTGAAAAATAATTTATAACGTATTTAACATAAATAATGTTATAATGGTTGACGATGTAGTGCTGGAACAGGTGAATGAAATTGTATATCTTGGATGCGCTTTAAGCAGGGATGGAAGGTACACCGCGGATATAGAAAGAAGAGTGGCGTTAGGAAATAAAGTAAATGGGGCGTTGGCCAGATTCCTGGGCGCAAAAGATATTAGCAGAAAAGCCCAGCTGGCAATTCACAATGCAATACTGATCCCAACGCTAACTTATGGAAGCGAGAGCTGGGTATGGCAGAACGTGCATGAAAGTAGAATAAACGCGGTCAAAATGAGGGCTTTGCGCAAAATCTACGGAGTGACCCTCGCTGACCGCGTGGAAAACAAGGCTATAAGGAAGGAAGTCGGATTGAAAGAGAGTGTCGGTGTAAAAGTAAGAAAGGGCATGCTCCGATGGTTCGGACATGTAGAAAGGATGGATGATGCAAGACCGACTAAGCAGATATACAATGCAAAAGCGGATGGATGTAGGAGTCGAGGACGGTCTAGACACACATTCCATGACCAAATAGAACGTGTTCTGGAGGAAGGTGATGTTAGGAGCCTCAAAATTCGACGCGCGTGCATGAAAAGAGTTATGAAAGTCAATGAAGCGAGAGAGATGTGTAAGAATAGTGCGTTCCGTTCTCTCTGCCTACCCCGCAAGGGATTTGGCGTGAAGTTATGTATGTATGTGTGAGTGTACATAACTCTTCCCTCCAAAACTCTGTTAGGTTTTGTATATGTAGGCTATTTTAATGCTACAAAACATTAGAAAACTTATGTAACCTATTTTCGTCTTCTTTGTGGACAAACTCGTCAGCAAAAGCAAGATTATTGATAAATTTGCTAGTAATATAATGTTAGAATACCTTGTTGAGTACAATTCGTTTCGTCACTTTCGTCTGTACAATCGGACACGCCATTACAAATTTGATCAATAGTTAGAAGTTTGCCATCGCTACAGCTAAGCTTATGCAAAGATTTGATACGTGAACAAATTTTATCCACTATTTCATCACAATCTGGATCAATGGATGTTTCATTCAAAATTTGAGAGAAAATTCTTCTATATTGTTGAACATTTATGTTTGCTTCATGTGTATCTTTATCGACTATATATTTTTTTGTTACAACCTCTATTTTATCAACAATTTGAGGTAATTCTGTTCTTTGTAATCTCTTTACTATTGCTCTAAGACCTTGTGTAATAAGTTCTGAGTAAACTTTCATATTTGTAACTTTCGTGTTTTGTCTTAGTACCACTTGGTTGTCGATAGTTTGTACAATTTTCTCTAATATGTTATTTTCTTGACTTTGATAATCTCTAATATAAGATTTTGCCATAGATTCAATTTCTTTAGCAATGATATCTATTAATTGCGGTTTTTGATTGCTCATATCTACAGCCTCTGTCAATATTCGTTTTTGATTATTCGTATATACAGCCTTTGTCAAATATTGACTTCTGCTTGGTTTTTGATTTCTGCGAGTAAATTTCGTTTGGTTTTGTAAATTCTCTTCGCTTTTATATTTTACATTTAGTATCACAGCATTTTCTTTTTTCTTTTTTTCATTCATTTTAAGTTGTGACATAATAAAATCCATGTATTTTTCTGCGTGAGGCATATCTTTGGTGGTATTTTTTAATTTAGTTTTTATTTCATTATACACATTTGCTTTTTCTTGGTCAGACAATTTTGACAAAGCGTTCGATTTCAATACTGTGTTCCTGAGCTGATGAATAATACTTATTTTTGCATTTTCAATGTCGTGTTTCACTGTAATTAATAAATTTGAATATGACTCCTGAATTTAAATCACGTGAAAAGTGATTGCAAAGAAAATAATTAATACATGAATATAAATAGTATCGGCGTTATGGTGGTCGATCATCCCACATCAAAACGAATAAATCTTAGGATCAAATCCTGGCTCAGATGATTTTTCGGAACTCATATGTGATAAATATCGATGACTGACTACATTGTGGCTCATGTACCTATATGGCATAGCTATATGCAATAGCTGCCACCTATTGCATTTAAGACGTAATTACATCCTTGTATTGGCGTAACCGCCGCTGCCTACATTTGGATCGTAAAAAGCATGTTGTTTCGAATTAACAAATGTGACATAACTATCCCATCCAGTCCTCTAAGCAATACACCCTAGGATTAGGGAATCAATTTCATATAAAATATTTTTTTTATTGGATAGGAGGGCAAACGAGCAAGCGTGTCACCTGATAGTAAGCGACCAATAACGACTAATAACAATATAGTGTTACAGTTGCGTTGCCGACCTTTAAAGGAGTGGGATAGGAAAGGATGGGGAAGGAGGGTGGGCCTCCGAATACCTCTCTCATCGAGCGAAACACAACCTGTCAAAAAAATATAAATTGAAATCCTTAATAATATTTATGTAGCTACTGAAAATTGTCCAGTACATTTAATCAACTTTGATTTCTAGACTTTTTATTTGAAGTATTCACGTGCGACGCTAGGTCGCAGTGAAATGGACAAATAGCCATCGGTCAGCATCTGCTTCCATAACGCTGATTGTTTGAGGATAAGTAATAGCCCCCTAGGTAATCGAAGGAAGAACTTAAAAAAAATTAGAGAACTAAATTTCCCCGTTAAGTTAACGTCCCAAATGGAATAGGTGGCGAACCTATTCAGAAGCGGGGGGCTCGACCACTGATTGATTGATTAATGTAATCAATGTAATCAATCAATCATCCATACTTAACCGGCAGAGATATTAAAACATTTAACTCTCACATCTCCATTAACTAGTACATTTTATGAATTACTCTTGTTTATTGTCTTTATCTTATTTTTATTACTTAAGTATTTTGTTATGAATAACTGTTAGTAGATTGAATACAGTAACTGTAAGTATGTACAGTAAATGTAGGTACTACTGTCTCCACCTTCAGACAGTTAGTACTTTTTCTGTGTTTACAAAAAAAAACAACATATTATTTAATATTTACCATGTTCACAACACACAAATGCAAAAATAATAGTCATAAAACCGTATTTTATCATTGAAATCATATTCCTGTTCAAACACGGAGAGATATTTAGAGAATAATTAATTTATGCTAAGAAAAACATTGCGAAAATAATTTCTCATAATGTTACGACAAAAGATCGTAAAATTACAGTTTATTACATTAAATAGGTTTTCAATTAATTATTTTGTAGGTGTAGAATTGAATTACATAATTTATTGTGCCCGATAAGAGCATAGCAATATACGGTGATAGCTTTAGCTATACCTACCTAATTCACTGAAAAAAAAAACCTGATGGTAAGCAACTACCGCCGCCCATGGACACGTTGATAGATTATGTTGCAGTAGCGTTGCCGGCCTATAAGGGAGTGGAATGGGAAGGGAGGGGGAAGGGAGCCACTTTACGTCAATATTCTGAGAGGTCATGGCAATTCACTGGTCTAGTCTATTTATGCAGTGAACTGCGTGGTTCTGGGATTGTTATTTTAGAATGATTTACTTGTTATATGGACTATATTCAGTCTTTGACCAATATCTCGTTCGGACAGTGCTTATATGTTGCTAGAATCTGTTTTAGTTACTGATTGAAAATACTTAGTGCACCCTCTGCTGCCAAAACGTATTGTGTGAGCGCTAGCCGCTACCAGGTTAACCTTACGCTGACACCTAAGTCTAAACGATATAGATAGGCTTTTCCATAGTAATAATGTACATATTAATCAACTAAGATCTTATTTCTAAACGTAAACTCGTAACTTTTATACTGTATATCTGCCTAGTAAATCTCGCATCAATCATTCTTTCTACGTTCTACGTGTCCAAATCATCGGAGTATGCACTTTCTTAGTTTTTACACTGACACTCTCTTCCAATCCTCTTTTAAACCTTCCTTCCTTATAACTTTTTTTTCGACGCGAATGGTGAACCTCATACCGCAAAATTTTGGCAGAGACCCCATTTCGACTGATTTATCATTAATTTCATGCCTACCCTCTGCCATGCCCAACTCTGGCTTTTATAAGTTAGTGTTGGGATCACTACTGCACAGTGAAAAACGAGGTTACGAGGTATCCACCCAACGCTCTTTTTACACTGTTTTCTAACTTTACTCTATTTTATACTTTTCCGGAGTACCAGTAATTTAAGTAATTATTATTATGAGATAAGTGTTGCGGCCACGCAGTTTGCTGGAAGAATGGGCCGGCTCGACCAGTTAGATACAGTCGCGCTTTGCTCGGTGTGAGAGGTACCTGGAGACGCCACTCCTACCCCTTTCCCCTCCTCATTCGATTTGCAAATCCTTTCATACCCATCATTATCATCATCAGCTTATTGCAGTCTTCTGCTGGGCATAGGGCTCTCCTAATATACGCCACAACATCCGATTCTCTGCCTTCCGCATCCAGTCTTTTCCAGCAGCCTTTCTGAGGTCGTCTGACCATCGGGCTGGTGGGCGTCCTAGACTACGTTTACTAAGACGCGGTCTCCACTCTATGACCTTCTTACTCCGTCTACCATCGGTCCTTCGGCAGATATGACCAGGCCATTGCCACTTCAGCGAGCTTATTTTACTAGCTATATCGGTTACCCCAGTTCTCTGGCGGCTATACTCATTCCTGAGTTTATCTTTCAGAGATACCCCGAGCATAGCTTGCTCTATTGTTCGCTGAGCGATTTGAAATTTGTGAACTAGCCCTACCGTAAGCGTCCACGGTTCGGTACTCGAAGTTGCCGGTAGGGTTACCGGTAAGACGCACTGGTCAAAGACTTAGTTCTTCAGGCATTGCGGTATAGGCGAGTTGAAAACTTGACGCAGTTTACTGAATGCGGCCCAACCCAGATTAATCCTCCTGTCTGCCTCTTTATTAAAGTTTCGTCTATCAAACTGAATAACTTGGCCTAGGTATGGACGTATTTGTTTACGACTTCGAGAACTGACCTTTCGACGCTTATCGGTCTTGTCCAAGTTCATGCTCAAAGCGACAAGTCGGAAGGATTCGTCTAGGCTGCGCAGCATTCCGCTTAACTGTTCCAGCGACTGCTATTAAAAAGATATCGTCGGCAAACCGACGATGCGAGGCGAGACATAGTTCAATCCAGTGTAATACAGTGTCTTGAAAACGTCCTCCAGAGCCTTTGTGAAGAGTTTGGGAGATATGACAACTCCCTGTCTTACACCTGGAGTATCAAACTGATTTAAACGCCTAACAACTTGAGAATAGCGCCATCCTATCAATAAGATGGAATTTTTTATCATTATTATACGACAAAATTAAATATTAGTTTAATATTACGAAGTTTAATAGTAAATATTGTCATCTTAACTTAGTCGTCAGTACGCCCTGCCAAAATGTTCTAAGCTTTACCAGCCTGTCACTTCTGTCAGAAATCCATTTCACAACATTACCTTTATGCCTGTATGAGATAGTATGAATGTTAATATAAAGTGTACTCATTTATTTTAATACAAGCGACTGGTGGAACTACTTACAATGAATTCACTGATACTGAAACTTGCCCGGGTATTTCAAAGTGAACTATTTTTTTTATTTATTTAAATTACGCACAAAGATAATTTTCATAGCTTATTTATACATTTTCAGTGTAATCTTGGCACGAATAATTTAATACAATATTCACCTGTACTCGCATCAAAACTGCATACTTCAGCACCTCTATATAGGGTGGTCTCAGGCAAATATAGAATAACGAAGAAAAGGGACAGACCCTTGACATATGAGCAAGCAAATCCTCCACACTTTATCGCTCATCGTAAATCGTGGAACTCTTGGAACACTTGTAAGTTTTTACGTGTACATGTAGATTCTCAGTAAGTATAGCTCTGCCCTGCCTTCTAGTTATTATCTTCTAAAAATTTGTCTTGATCCATTGCTAAAATGTGCTTCCTAGGAAAGTTAATAAATCTTATTCATCAAGGAAATTTAGATCACTGGTAGCTTTTCGGTAGCCAAGCCAAAGTAGACTAGAAGTAAATTAAACACTTTTATTTTACAGCAAACTTGAAGGATGGTCTACGTCGTTCAGAGACTGCTATAGAGGATGAATTCATTAGAAAGTTCATGACTGGAACATGGCATGGGCTGGTCTTGAGTGAGGTATTTCAGTATAATCTTATTAATTTTAATTCTTATAATTCTACAAGGTGTTTTATTAAAGATTTGAAGTTAAATTTAAGCTTGCATATTTACAAAGAAACTTGTGAGGCGCTCATTTGAAAGTGCCTTTTATATATATCAATTCAAATTAGTCTTTTCGTCAAGATTAGAGCACTTCTATTTTAAATTCATGAAAGAAATCAACAGAAGTATTATTAGTTTTAGCTCATCAGAGACAAATATTTAATTACTAGCTTTTACCTGCTTTTAACTTTATTCATAATTCAGCCTAACATAACAAATATATTTTTTTAAAAAGAGGATAAAAATTGACAAAAGGTAGTAAAGTTTAGTTTTATGGGACATTTGGACATAACATTTGTGATTTATGTATTAAGTCCAAGATATAATTATTATAAGATTATAAAATGTAATTTTGGGAAATCTTTTAGGTGATAATCAAGCGACAGTTCAACCACATTCGGGTGGCGGCGATAATGAAACGAGGTGTGTCCCCACAAAAAATGTACTTCCTTATTGGCTATACAGAGGAAATGTTGGCCAACTGGTTGCAGTGTCCGGTCACATTAGAACTTCAAGCAGCTGAGAATTACAAAGATGTTATTTTCAAGTATATCTAATCGGTTTTGTTTTGTGTAGTGTTATAATTTAGTTTTAAATAAATATTTGTATATAGCTCTATAATTTTTTTATATATATTATAGTAAGTCTCGGTGGTCAAATGGTTGAGCACACGGTTTCTGAATCCAGAGATTGCGGATTCAAATCCTGGCACACATCAATGACTTCGAAGTTAATTAATTTCGAATGTTATGTGTGACAAATAGCAATGACTAAAAACTTTGTGCCCGGAATGGCAATAACATAAACATAACGGCGAGTTGAGGCTTAACAGCCACTGCCTACACCTTCAGGTAGAAAAAGGCGTAAAGTTATGTTACATTAAAGTGCTAAAATTATCTTGACATAACATAGATATTTGTCATATCCATAACAATTACTGTAAAAGTTATTTTCTAACATGAGGTATTTAAATATATTTGATGAGGGTATACAAATAAAAGTCAAGTGATAAAATTCATCTTATAATTTTTGATTCCTTCAAATATACATTATGTATCAACAAACAGAACAGCGAGACGCGCGCACACACATGCAAAACAACTGACTTCAACGCATACACACACTTATCACATACAGGCACAACCTGCGCACGCACACATCAACACTTCAACTATATCGACTTGAGGCGCTTACAAACTTCTGCATACTGTTTGTACTTTTACAATATATCTTACTATAATTTATTATGAACAGTAAATACATCATCAAGGTGTTTCTCACTCTACTCAAATTGATACAGGACTATGAGAATGTGCAACTTTATCACATCCGTATTCTGTTACAAAGCATATATGTACCTATTATTTTATTTGGAACAATTTTATAGAAAATATTTTACAAGGCCCATACAAGTTTGAGTGAGTAATTTGAACACTATAAGATCTAAAACCAATCAGTGCTTCGATTATAAAACAGAGAGTACTTATATTTACATTTATTATTTCTTAAGACAATTTATAGGTTCTTGTGAATGCCAATTTTGTATCTCTCCGTCTCACTCTCTTTCTCGGGTATTTCAAATTTTGTCTATCACAGTGACGTAAAGCATTTTTTAACTTAAATTCTAGTGAGTTAAACATTTGGGACATCTTAACATTATATCACCGTAAAACACATATTGTATATTTGTTAATTAGGGTGCTTAAGAAAATATATATTTATTTTTTAAATTTGATATCATTTTTAAAGTCTCAAACAGTCTTTCGTATTGAGCTAATTCGGTGCTTGTGGAATGTCTGTCGAGAATCTAGATGAAACCTTATTTATCGTGAGTGTTTTGACTTTCCCCTGACTGTTTGTTCTCTTTGTGCGTAGAAATCCAAATGGCTGACAATATGTAATGACTGGCTCGCACGGTGTTTAGTATTATATGTTATCAAAATTACATATTTACAAATTAAACATACAAATTAATAGAAGGCATAATCGTATTTGACATTATCATCGGAAGCTCCCAGATTAATACACAATTAATTAAATTATTAAATTAATTTTTATCCACACAATATCTGCATATGTTGATAATTTATAATGAATATGAACTATTTTTTGGAGGTTATGAAATGTTATTTAACCATATAAAAGTATGAAATAAAAACGTAATAGGATAAATAGGAATTTATAGGTGAGCAACGGGAGCTGTCAGCGACGAGAAAAATATTATTCCATTAATTTTGGATGGAATCACTATTTTTTTTTAATATAAATTAATCACTATCAACTACAAGTGTACTTAAACAAATGTAATGTGCGTCCATCAACTTCTAGTTTTACTACACATAGCTAAATCTATTTAAGTAAAAACGTCCATCAAAATTCTATTTAAAAATAAAGAGATCATAATTATTCTCTAAATATAAATCTGTTTCAATAAAGCTTTATACATATTACTCAAAAGCTATACTTATTAACATATTCAGACAGTGTTTGTTTGAATTTCGAACAGTAGTTCTAAATTTAAATTAACGGTGTCAAAAATAAATGCTTAGACGTCAATCATTCTCGGGGTTGTCAGTATATAAAATTGTAAATAAAAATTAAATAATGATCTACGTAAAGATATTCATAATTTTTAAATATCTCATTTACCAAATGATCAAGTACATTTTACACCAACGTTTTAGTCGGATGCACGGATCTGAGAGTTGAAACTAATTTTACGAACAGCACTGTTAGGCATCAAATTTGCAGCAGTCATGTAATATAATATTCTAAAAAAGACCATAATAATAGAACTATCTCATATTTATATTGTCAACCTATAATTAATTTGAGCCCCATTAAGTTGCTAGTTTATACAATTCAGGTTTACTAGATAGTTACATAATAATGTAACTCTGTATATTAAATAAGTTATTGACTGACAAACCCCGAAATGCACAAAACAATAAACGGGATCTTATAGTACTTATTGTAACAAGTTACTAAAAACTCGTCAATGTAATGAACTATTGGAATTTGAAAAATTGTAAATATTGAATGACTGGTCTGTTTATTAATTTGCCGCAGTACTCAGTCGAAAGGGAGAACTTTAAATAAACAACTTCGACGCATAAACAATAGGTATTTGGATAGAATTTACAAAAATTACAAGAACAAGTATCACCATGATATGACAGACAGTTCTGTAGTAAAATTTGATTCGTACAAAACTTCATTTTTAACACACATCCATTCAAAATGTAATAATATAATATACTCTTTTCAATGATTTGGCTTATTTTCATTTATTTAAAATACACGAGATAGAGGACAGAGAGACACATACGTCAAGGTAGTACCTATAAAAAATTACATCAGTAAAATTAAATACAACAGCACCTGTAACTTGATATACATAGTTATCATTATAATTACAATAATTAATTATTATATACACATAAATATAAATGAATAAAATATTACAAATCAATCAATTATTCGAATTATAAAACAAGCCATAGATAGTGGTAATAAAATGAAAAATAGTAATATAAGCGTAGATACAACCATGCAGTGGTCAATGTATTTATTCATGTTATTTGCATAAATATATATTTATATATATTGTAAATATCACTAATTATCCTCAAGAAAAGTAACGCTTTTTCGACGAGAATGTATCGTTGGCATGAAATGTGTCAATTTCGCCGGAAGTGACGTCAACTCTCTGAGAAAATCGTATCTATCGTTGGCTCCGTCAGAACCGGACATTATGCCCACCAGAACGATCTGAAGTAATCTGAACATTAATTAGTGACTCATGTTTCCTATTGTATATAACTATATAAGACAGTTCCCAATGATACCTGCGTTGGGTACAACCGCTCAGAGCATCAGTTTTCGCGTGAACCAATAGAATGCGTATTTAATAGTAGACATAGCTATCGGGCGAGGCTGCAAGATGGCGAACATGTCATAATTTTAAAAATACAACTACAATAGAAATATAATCAACATTATTTTTTATAAAAAATTACTAACAGTAGGTATTATTAATATATTTTTTATCCAACCGTTTCGATTTTAAGTACGTAGATTAAGAGCATTATTACTTCCATGGCGACAATTAAGTCAATTACATAAGGGGTAAGATGTTGAATATGATTTTGGATGAGGAACATGATTATCTAGTTAAATAGTAACGTTTAATGATAAAGAAATAATTATTGTAAAACTATTTAAAGAAATAATCGTCACAAATTTCAGTACACAGCATCGGACAGATGTCAGGTTATTAAACATTGAAAAAATCTACTGTTATATATCGAACACAAGACTGTATGCCGCTTCTTGGAGGTAAAAGTTTTTATTCGACAATCTTGCTTAAACATAACTGAAATATTGGGGCACCCAGAATGGGTGTTGAAGACCGTACCTTAACCAAAATTTGTGGCCATTGCTGGTCATCGATCAACGATTTTTTCTTAACTCAAATAACTTGTGTGAAAAACCCAAAGCCTACGCCAACATGTCTCTCACATAATAACATCGTCTATAAAGGAGCATCAACACACACCTGCTGAAAGGCGAGAACAAGATCGATACGACTGTCTATCGAGATGACGTGCTATAAACATTCATACAACCATTTGTACTAAGTCAGTATGCTACACGTGCTACGACTAACGTGGAGAAGCTCACTCAGCGACGGACGCCCCCATGTTCAAACATTCAATAAAAAATAAAACTTACCTACCCTACACGAAAATAAAATGCATCAAACATTTCAACAAACATAGATTTAGAATCTACAGTCAGAACATCGCAAATACTGAATTGTCTGTACAAAATCAGTTCGTACTACTTACATCTAAGCTACATGTCTACTACTTTATTTTGTGAATTATTATAAAATGATACCTAATTAGTTATACAATTTTCACTGTCACATTATAACCTACTTATAGTTAAATGGGGGCGTTACGCGATGAAAGACCGTAAAAAACTACAGTTTAAAAAAAAACACTTGCACGAAGCTAAACAACTTGTAACCCTGCGTACGCACACGCACAAGGGATGGAGAGGGTGGCAAAAAGGGTGAAGTCAGGGAATGGAGAGTATATTCTGGTCTCGCCGAGTAGTTTGTTGGTACAATGCATACCATATTAACCTAAGACCGACATTATTGCAGTATTTGTTCAACTCCAACAACACCGCACGCTTGTACCGCGACAATTGTACCGAACGTCATCGAACCTACGACACTGTTAGTAACACCATCTAATACTTACATACATTTTCTACCAATTATATCGATCAGTGAGACAGCTTTAACGAACAAGAAGTTTACGTAACACTACAACTGATTAGGATAGTAATTAAATTTAAATTACATTTTATTACACAGAGACAACACGTTGATAAATATTCTTGTTTGGAGCATTCGGGGGTGTTCCCGTTAATGAGGAAAGGGACATTTGTGTATCAAGGCACTAGCACGCACTTCCAAATTAAGTTGGCCACATAACCACTAATGAATTGGTTATAATACTTTCAAAGATACAAACAACCCATTAAGTACCAACAACCTTTCCAATTTGTACCGCCACTGAATTATAGGCTGTTACAAGGTTTTAAATTAACATATCTCACTAGCATTTTGATCTTAAATTACTAATTTTATCACGAATCGAGTTGTGATTATCGATCCAAAGACATTTTGAATTGTCAAAGGTTCTAATCTATATAGTGGTACGAATTGTTTCCACTGTAACTTCCTTTAACGAGAATTTTCTTCCTAATTGGCCTATTTGCATCAGGTACATGATTTATAAATATAATATATATGAATATAGACATTTTTTTACCGTAGGTATAAATATTAGTTTTACATTAAACTTCTTGATAAAGACTGTGCATAAGACACGCAACGACGTTAAGTTTCATAAATATAGCGAACCTATACATATACATGCGCCTATTGGATTTGATTGCCTATTGGACAAACAAAATTTATCCGCACTAACAAATTGATCTTAACACTCGGCTACATAGAATTCTGAAATGTCAGAATACTAGACCTGAAAAACGAATACGACCTATCGATATATTATTCGAATAATGAAGTACATTCTACAAAATATATATATGATATTTTAAGAACTTATTGCACACACATTATTACACCATAGGCAGTGTTAGATTTAACAATGGTCGTTTTAATAGAACTCTAAAATAGTTAATTATTTATGTATCAAAAATAATTCAAATATACCGTTACATTACTAAAGTTTAGAACATGACAAACTCGGCGAAACATTATTAATTAAATGGCGTCATGTTCAAGATGGCCGACAATACAACACACGCTAGTTTCTACGTAAAATCAAGTAGGCAAACTGTAAATTCTAGTATGTAAAAACACATAATAAAAACACACAATAAACAAATAATAACAGAAATAGGTTTGAAGTGAATATAATGGTAAGAAAAATAAACAGAAATGAAGGACCACAGATATTAAATATAAATGACACATGCAAAAAGGTGTGACCAGACAAGAAAAAAAAAATTAAAAATGGAAAGTTTGAACATGACTCACTGTGAATTTAGCAAACTCATCTAAATTTTTACAGTACTAAAATGTGTTCAAATCTATTAAGAGTGAGAATATTAGGGAAAAATTTGAGTGGCAGGAAAAAGAGAGATTAGTTAACCTAAGATAGTAAAGATGAAATATGATTGTCAGACGAGTGGCTTACATTTTAATGTAAAGAAATCTGAAATTTTTAGAGTTCGAATGAGAAGTAAAAAAAGATTAAAGTTGTGCATTGACATTTACGGCAGAAAGTTGAACTGAAAAAGAATGTTGGTATCAAAATAAAGAACGGCAGGTTCCGGAGGTTCGAGAATGTGGAAAGAATGCAATATGCCAGATAGACTACGCAGAAATACAGTACCCATGCTTCCGCATATGTCGAGGAAGGTTCTGAAACTGTTAATAACGCAAGCAATTTCAAAGGTAATTAGCGGATACTGTTTTAGAGCGTGGTCCGCATTCATCGTTAGAAAGGAAAACAAATAACTCAAATTGTGATAAATTTGATCAAAGTATCAATCGCATTTCATTCACGACATATCAAAAAAAATCTGTCTTCAAGCTATCTATAAAGAGTCTGAAGATGATAATACCTTTTACTTGGAATGGGTGCTAAGAGAAGTAGATTTTCTGCTATTGGAATTGGTAAATATATGACCTTCAGTATTATTGTTAGGGAAAAATCAAAAACCGGATTGTTCATGAAATTTTATCTAATATTCTTTCGTCCAATAAACGTACAGAGTAGGTACAATAATAATAAATTTCATATCACACGATTATATTTGATGATATCACATGATTAAAATTGTTAGACAGTCTAACTAGACTTAGAAGACAATTTTACTAATTCAGAATAATGGACAGCGGTCATCAAGACCCAATACGATGACAATAGTCGTATGAAGCAAACAGTTCAGCCAAAAAAGGAGACAAATTGGTTTCTCTTCTGATAAAGAATAATGATAATTGTTAAGTTAAAGCATGTTGTATTGTCGGAGGAAAGCGCCCATGAACAGATAAACCATAAGAAAAGCGACGTCTAAACACAGTACACATCATCATTATCTCACTGATCCTATGGTCGGTCTGCAGCACGACATCCACCGACCGACCAATACCTACAATCGCCTACATTTGCATAATCATCATTCCACATCAAAAAATATCATCTAAATAATATACAGTGGAGGAATTTCGCTCACTAACGAGTAGAATGGACGTTTGAACCGCAGTCAGGACGTACATGTTGAATTGTAAATAATTATAGATTGAATCTAGAAAAATATTGACGACCACAGAGTAGCAAAAGACAAGCCAGAAATACCACAGATATAAAAGTAAAGCGCCACACGAATTTATTTTTAATGAATTGTAAAAAAAAATAAAGCACATAAATTTTCAAGTACATTGTTTTCAAATATCGTGTTACTGGCGACATCTATGTACTAGTTTGACAGATGTCACTAGTAACAGATTGACAGGTGACAAGCCGTATTTCTAGCCGCAAACGATACTGTCCGTTGTAACGTCATTGACGCATCATCAAATTACATTCCCCAACTGTATAATACCTACACTAAATCGAAAAAACTAAGCGTAAAATTGTTGTCACAATCGACTGAAAAAATATTTTATCTTTATGATTTCTATTACATGTTTAATAATTAATATTATTATTGTTAACATTGACACAATAAGCGTACGTCTCAATTTAATTATTAATACCAATATAATTTTGAATCGATATTTAAAATTACAACTATTATACATTTTTTTATATAGATTCGTTTCAAACAATTGCACTGACTTTAGCCACACGCCAGATTAACATGATTACTGCCCAGCTTTTAACTAATTCGTTACCAATATCAACTCCCATGCAATTACACTATTACTATAATATTACACACTACGGCCCGTTGTCTGTTCACTGAAACAATCGTAGTATCTACTATTTTTTTTAATTGGAAAGTGCTGCACATGATTTTAGCCTCTTCAAAAAAAAAAAACTTAGGAAACTAAAAGTACTAAATTTTTTTTAAAAATGACAAACAATTACAGTAACAGTATCAACTTTTATTTATATTAGTACAGCAAGTAAGTGATGTCCCAAGGGCTTTTAAGGCGAGGTATGTTTATTTGGTAGCTCGGTAACAAGTAGTTCTTGTTTTGCCAAGACCATGGAAATAAGTATATTGCCAAATAAAAAATTAAAAAGCTGCAGAGTTTGCAATTTTAGGTATTATTATTTGGAGTGAATTCTAACTGTGTTTTGTGCAGTCAGTTACACAATTGTAGAATCAAAATCTTTTTCTTTTCTCAGCAATGTATACAGATAATAAAATTATTTAATCGAAAAGATTTCAGAAAATCACTGTCATAAAATTTATTAAGAAAATCGATAGTCAATATGTCAGCTATATTATACAATTCTTGTTAAATCAGCCAAGTATTAAAATTAATATCAAGAGATTTGATCGAACATATTTAAATGTCAATTCGTTATTTGTCACATGAATGAAAACTGTTAGTCACTCACTCCTTTTCTTTTTCTTGTTATAGTGTATTCGATCCGTCCTTTAATTTAAACTAAGTATTATGTATTTTTTGATTACTAATTGATGCTGAGCACATACAAATTATTGAGCAAAACAATATAGACTAACATAATATATATTTTTTTAATTTTGACTTTACTCCAAGTTCAGTGAAAAGAGAACGACGTTCGGTATCAACTCTCAACGGTATACAAAATACACTTCACATTATGAACTAATATTAAGACTTAGAATACGGATTGTGTCGACACAGAAAAACAATACAGCGTAATAAAAAAAAAGTACAACGGTGTAAAACACCATCAATCGCAATTATTGATTGTCAACTTATTGGAGCGATTGTCAATACTCATTCAATGATTTTTTTATCAATATATTAACGCCTTACGTGCATTTGGAATCGGATTTCAAATGTATAGTTGACTCTAATTCTTCAGTAACGATTGACAATTCTTCAATAAGCGTTTGTGATATTAAAAAAAAAAACCAAATTGATCGTATTTGAATCAATCACATGACTATTTTTTTTTGTCAACTGCGATTGATCGTTTAAGAACCGTTTTTATAAAAAACACTATGAGATGTGTAAGTTTTTAAGTTGATACTTAAATCTAAGATTAATTTGTACACATACGATTCATAAGCTAGATTTATTTTTGTTTGTGTTCTTCGAGTTAATTTTATATGCTAGCGGTACAACACCTACTATAGTCGTCATCACATATTACGCAAAACGAGCGATATATACCAACCCCGTCATGGTAACATATGAAAACTACAATCATAGAGTACCACTATGATTATGCAATGAATATTTGTTTGCTGTATTAAAATAATAGTGTACTGTCTAAAAAAGTACTATACGAACAAGCTACAAAACAAATATTCTTTAGTAAGACACGGATTTTATTTTATTTTAAATATATATAAATAACTCTTTAATTATTAATTGTCTGATATTTTTGTTTGGAAAATTACTGTGGTGGGTAAATAGCCACAAGGGTAGTCTGATGGTAAGCTTTGATCGTGGTATATACAACACCAAGGGCATCATATTATGTAATTTTAAAGTATGTTTCGGATTAAACTTTAAAAAAAAAATAGCCTCATTTCAGGCAATTTGTTCATAAATATTCATATCCTTTTTATTTATAAATAATCATACTAATAATGTCTATGTATATTGTATAGATCCGTGCCTTACCGCTACACTGATGGAAAATTAATTCATGTACCATTTCTTTACGTATATGTATGTATGTCTGTGTGCTCTAGTGTATGTTTACAGGTTTATTCTTATAAGTGTAGTCAAATTTCTCTCATTTTTTTTTCTTACAATTGAGTATAAAATTTGTGCTGAAATGATAATTTCTTTCTTAATTTATTATTTCGTTATTGGACGCAGTATTTAATCGTTGATTATAAATATTGATCTAGTCAGAATTTCATCCTCTTGACGAGTAAGGTCCTGTAGGCGGTGAGAAGAAATGCCAACTGTTAATACGTACACGTATTACATGAGAGTCGAGTCCAACGGAAACGTGTACCGCTGCATGTCAGACGCGAGGTGACGCGATCGTGTTATAAACATAATAGGAGAGTATCGATTTTAAACGTACTGTAAAAATTTGGCTACTCTTAAAAAGTATGTCATGTGTGTGTGTGTGTGTACGTGTGTATGTATAGTGGTGTGTGTGTCCCCCCCCCCTAGAGCCGGTCTAGTGTTTGTTGTCGCGGTCGCGGTGGCGGCGCGCCCGAGGCTCGTGCTACCTGCGCCCGATCAGACCGTTCGAGTTGCCACCGGTCGCCGGCGACATCTCCAGCTCCACCAGGAGAGGGAAGTGGTCTGTGGACAAGAAACAAACATGACTGTATAACACGCTTGTAATCGCTTAAATAAACCCGACGTTACCTCATAACTATAAACTATACCCACTTTAAGGTGGAGACAAAACAGACTTCCGGATTTATCAAGAAATACATAAAAAACATGTTGATTATTTTTAAATGAAAAGAGTGACGGGAGTAAGTGTAATAAATTATGATATTACCTGAAGGTACATGTGGATGTGGACAGCCGACAACTTTGTGCTCTTTGAACCAATCCTGCGAAAGGGGACCTAGTAGACCTAGCGGTGTCATAGATTGCTTGCTGTAGAATATATAGTCGATAATACCTTTGAATTCAAACCTGAAATTTTCAACATTGTTATTAGAAAAATGTAACAAACAGATAAATATTTGACATCGCCTAAGAATTGCCGTGTTATTTATAAAAAAAAAACTAAATACCATAAATAAAGAACGACACATTTGGTTCCCAAGTCGGTCGGTATATCCACTCGGTAAAGCATACAAATATAAGACCCTTCTTAATCATTCTAAATAATCAGGTCTTCATAGATAATGAGATTGTATCAGCTGCTAAACATTGGGCACATCGATATTTCTGGTATTCAATAAGCCGGACATGTCAGACTCTTAGATAGAAGTGAAAGTAAGTGCTACTAACGTATAATTAGTGTAGGGCATGATATCCTCGCTGTATGCGGAGGCGAGTTTAAAATTGTGGGTGAACTCGTGCTCGGAGCCGGGCATGCGGCGCAGCGAGCCCGCATAGCCCAGCTCCTTGAAGTCGCGGTGCTCGGACGACACACGTCCCGACGACAGGAACTCCACCACACCTGGAACAAACATTGACCAAATGATACACACACGTCGCGAGAAGAATGATAAACCTGAACGTGGAGGAGAAATAAAAGAAGAGCGAAGAAGACCTATGAAAATATGTATGGATTATGTGAAAGACGACATGATTAAGAAAGGTGTTAGTGTGGAAGGAAGTGAATGATACGAAAGAGTGGAAATGACACAGCTCTTGTGCCGGCCCCAAATAATGGGAACAGGGCAGGGAAATGCTAGATGATGATTATCTAAGTCAAATTGAAAGATATTTTAAAATAATCATGAAACAGAACATAATATAAATGAATATAATAATTAATTAAAATAATCAGTATCACGGATCAATTTGTTTTTTATTTGGCCAAAGAATATGAAGTAATCAGCGCAACGAATCAGGAAACTAATAAAAGTGACCATATAGAGAGGTTACTATTTTGTAACCGACAACAAATGAATCTTAACCGAGGTCATAGTCCATTTGAGAGAATATCAATGTCTTTGTTCCGCTAAGTAAGATATACGTAATACCATAAAACGGCCAATTTGTAGACATATATATAGAAGCGGAACAACGACAAATGTGACTGTTTGGTGCCTTAACTTGGTTGCCTTAACAAACTTATAAAAATGCTAAAATATATTTCCAAAGAACTTCAATAGAAAAGAATGTAACAAACAATATCATAAAAGTGAACGTAATTCGTGTGTTGTGATCGCCCCGAGACGTTCAATTATAATAAAGCCATGTCTGTACATAGGAAATATTTGAGAATAACAAATATGGTAGGTATTCTTAGAAATTAGAGAGATAAGAACTAAAAATAGATTTTGCACAGTACATTGGTAGAAAATCTTTGGCAAATTTAATGTTAGTTAAGTCACAGGATTTGAATCACTCACCACTGTCGGGAAGTGAATTAAAATCGCCGCACAACAACAGCTGAACGTTATCCCGTTGTCCGGCGAGGCGCAATGTCCGCCCGGAGTCGTCCAGTATGGAGCGTAGCTCGTTGCTCAGCATCATGGTCTGTATCAACTTCACGTCACAGAACTCCGGGTCCCAGTGGATGTGAGCAGTGCACACCAGGATCGGTTGGCCGACGATCGCTGAGTCAGTCGGTACACCTGTAACAGAGAAACCGGTTCAATAACCTTAAAAGCATTCATAGGTGATAAAATATTTGCAAAAGCCGGAGAATTGAATTGGAAGACCACAATGAAACTTTTATTTTTGGCACTGAATAATTTTAAAAGGTATTCTTTGGCATTAACAATTTTAATCTGTTGATTACCAAAAATATAAATTTCGTTGGATAGTAAAAATTTAAAAGTTATATTTCATATTGTCGGTGATCCAGTGGTCGAGCACCCCGCTTCTGAATCTAGAGGTCGCGGGTTCGAATCCTCACACTGGCTGACACCAATGACTTTTCGAAGTTATTTTCGGCAGTTATGTGTGAAAAATATCGACGACTGAAATCTTTGTGCTCGGTGTGGCAATAGGTTCCATTTGGGACGTAAACATAACGTCGAGACGAGGCTTAACAGCCGCTGCCTACGCCGTCGGGTAGAAATAAGCGTGAAGCTATATTATGTTATATTTTGAAATTATAATCCTACTAACACACACAAACGCGTCTTTCCGAACAGATTATCTTAACATGTTTGGGCAAAAGTATCGGCAATCATTTAATAAATTATATTTATCAAATATTTTCTTTATTTCAATAAAATTATGAAAATCTGTTCTTTAAATGTTTAATACATCTAAACTACAGATTTTTATAAATCATCCTTGAAAATGCCCTGTAAAGCTAACCTAATATAGCCTACGTGCAATTACAGGCACTTATTTAGTATCTTCAAAGTTCATTCATTAATAAACGTCAGCCACTAAACGCTCCACAGGTTTGATCGTCGCGCTAAAACCGAAATAGATCAAACGTTTCTTCTATTCATCATTTGGAGAGTACATTACAGATGAGCCAACAGTAACAGTGGCTTTAGGAAATTAATTGCTGTCCACATCAGATATATTTCACAAATAGAAAAACAAAACTAATACTTGATACTTATATACTTGCAGCAGTAATTGACAGATCACTGTTCTATGTAAGTGTAAATGTTTAATTGAAAATTGCTTACTAGCTTTCCGCCGGTGTTACTTGGGTACAAACAAAATATAGCGGGTGAATGCAGCTTCCCAATGAGGTAAAGCATTTTTGAAATAGTTTTTGAGTTTATTTGTTACATGCAATAATACAAATCTTTCCTCTTTATAACATTAGTATAGACTATTGTAATGTACCAAAGTTCACTTATTTATTCAAGAAACATATTTCTAAACACACTAATCTTATTGAAAAACAGTTTCGGCAGGAGGTGACCCTTTTTTTGAGGAAGACAATAATAATGAGTTCTTGAAATAGAACTCATTATTATTGTCTGTCAAACTGCTACTGAAGGGAGCGGAATATTAATAATTAATATTCCTCCTAAACTAGCCAAAAGTTATTAATTCTGAAGCTAAAAAAGGCCGTTAGAGCATTATTAAAAGTGAATCAGACACACAACGAAATAACATTGTAAAAACGTGCATAAATGATGCGACTGATGTAACCTAATATTAGTTTCAACTGCATACGAACTAATGGTATCTCACGCGTGAAAAATAACATTTTCCGCAAGATAACATATTATGACTTAAATAACGTGTCTCGTTCAGGTTAAACAATTATTTATTTTTTAAATGCTGCAGATGTCAAGGTGATCGTCAATTCTTAATTGTTACGATAGATTGTTGAACTATTATGTTCTGTTGAGTATAAATAACTTATAGCAAGATGAAACAATGGACAAAATTTAAAAATATTTTGATAAGACCTAACCTGTTACATTTTCACAGTGAATCTTTGAAGTTATTGTTTGCGGAGCAAATTTTAAAATTTTCCTTGATTCCACCTCAATAATGGGAAAACCGTAGTAAAGCAACAAACACATAAGTTTTATTTTAAATATAAGGTGTCGTGTTACGACGAGCTTTTCGATAAAAAGGGTTTCCTTATCATGTCGTAAATAGGACATCTCATCCTCGCTGGCATTCGTCGCTTACTCAGTCAAAACATTAAATCTGCTCCACAACTGGAAGCTTTGTTTTGGCCACAATTTGGGACAAGCGACAAACAAAATGCAAACATCATTAATTTACTGCCATCGAAGCATTCAATTTTTGTCACCGCGTTAATTCTTTAGTCTATTATAAGTACCTAGTGCAACAACAAATAATGACTTCGAACGATAAAAAGTGTGCGTCCATCGTAACGAAACAGAGTTCCGTATAATATTACTTATTACAGGTAAATACTATCTTGACAATAAAACGCGGATAACTTTAGTATCGTTTATAGTCAACGGTAAACGCAATAGTTACTAAGTTACTGCATTGAGGGAAATTCTTTATCTTTACCACGTTTGCACGTATTTACTTAAAACGAAATTCTAAATGATCAAATTCAGACGTAGTATGTTATAACAATAGGTTAGATAACGGAGCACGAAAATTTATGAGGTATATATTTAATTGACATTTGGCACCTCATTGCATCCGATACATGACGCCCATTACCGATTTCATAAAAAATGTTGCACTGTTCATTAAGAACAAGTCATATAACTATATAATATGCTACAAAACATGTCAACCTTCCGTGTAAAATTAAGGCAGACTATAACTGGCAGACTTTTAAACCTGGAAGTATTTTTTCTAGCTTTACACGCAACCCTAAAACAAACATTTGCAGCGAGTGGCGCTTACTGAGGCGGATCATTAAACTATTCAATGAAAACGGTATCCACTTTTTTACTTGTCCCGTAATTATCCGATATCTATTAACCCAAACTGTTACCGATACTTTCATACTTTCTCTCAGAATAAAAGAAAACGCATTGTTTACAATTACTTGGAGGTACTTTTTGTATAACGCACATACAACAACAACAAATATAATAAATGATTAAAAAACACATTGTACTAATAATATAAATAAAAGTCAAATCAAATTAGCAACCTAAGAAGGATTAAGAGTCTAAGAGGAAAGTAAGCCTCAGGGAAATCTAGGAAGATGCAAAGCGGACTACACCGTTTTTACCCCATTTTTTATCATTTAACGCCCATCTCATTAAAACACCACCCTCCATCCTCTTGGTGCACTCAGGTAAAAATACTAGTAATGCACTCACCATTCTCCCAGGCCGCCTCTTTTGTTTTGAGTAAAGCAGCCAGACCAATGTTATCCTTCGGCATGACGCGGTTCAGCATGTTATCTGAACCCTCGCTGTTCGCCATTGCTAGTTGATTGAACTCTATGAGGTGTTCTTTTACTAACGAGAACCTGTCGATAAATAGTATTCACGATTAAGACGGCACATAATATAAATTAAATAAAATAAAATTACATGTCTTCAGGTAGCGGAGATGTAGAATACACACATTTAAAAACATTAAGACAGTACCAAAAATAAAACCGGCGGAATTCTTGATCCCGTGTGGTTTTGCCGTGAAATAAATTTGGACATAATACGTAAATACTAGAGCTAATGTCGTTAGTTGGGATTTTACTGCCTACGATTAGAGCAGCAACAAGGACAATCACGATAATTCTACCATGCACCTCTTTTTCTCAGCAAGTTTTAAATTTAATCAATATAACTTTATATTCCTGAACATAACACTACCTACTGTGTTGTATCATAGTGAATGAGGTTTTTAACATGCGACATAAACATCTCGTTTCAAATCGATGTACACAACAAGTAAAGGTTTTACTACCTTCGCTATATAAACGAAGAAATGAAGTCATAAGTTTATGATACTCTTTCTCGCGAGACAGTAAAGAGTTTAGTGACTCTAAACCTATATAGCGCTTTAATGGCATCATATTGTGTGGGCAGCAGGTACCTTTTAGTGCACAACTACTATCTTATGTTTAATATAAACAAATTTAATAGATTAACAAGTATATTACATATCTCCAAACAAATGTTACAAGTAATTTTGTACATGATATACCTCTTGGGATTCGTCTATGACGCCGTAATGATATGTCTCTAGATATATATGTATAAAGAAAATATATTTCTTGGTTGTTTATAATATTAAAGTATATAGACAGACAATAGATTACAAATTACAAAGCGCGTAATTCAAATACGGTTTAGTAATGTCTTAACCAATCTTAGTTTGCAGACAAAAGGAACAAACAATAGCATCAGCGAAATTATTATACACTATTATGATTAGACTGTATTGTATTAAGTTGAACAGGTGGTGGAGTCTAATTATTTTAGTTCCACTATTTTCATGTTCACATCTCAACCTGATTAGGGTTCAGGTATTGTCCTTATATCAAATTGAAAACCCCGAAGCTTTAGTCATATTTTAAATTTTGTGTTCTCAATACTATTGGTGACATTAGTATTGGATCGTTGCAATTGTACATTTTAAAATTTAAATGAATCCATGTAACCTCAGTTCGTCACTACTCAGAACGAAAACAAAATATATAAATCCCATTATGGCCCTCTGGGGATTTAAAATTGCGAGCACACAATAAATCGCACAAAGCGGCACGATTACGGACAGGCAGGATTCGAACTCGGGACAAGTGTGGCGCGACGTGTAATTTGAATTTACGGCATTGCGATTCTCCTACAATGTTGTTTCAAACTGCGTGAAAACTATTTACACGCATATGTTCTATACATAGATACTTTATTATCTTAAAAAGATCGACGATTTGATATGAAAGCTTCATAAAACTAAAAAACATTAGAAATATTTGGTTTAATCTGATGGTAAGCATCAGTACGGTCAGTGGTCAGAAGATTTATCATTGAGTCCTTTTTCAAAGTCTACTATCCTAATCGTTTCGACAGTTGTTCGGCATCATATTTTACGTGATAAAAAGGGTCTAATGTGCACAAGGGAACCCCACACCGAGAAACATATAACTTCCTTCCTTTAAGATTTCCTGTTATCGCCAAAATATATCAGTTAGCCGGTGTAATATTGCCCAAAGGCATACAAAATACAAAAGGCCTGTTATTTTCACATCGCATCCGCTATCCGCATCCGCTATTATATAACGACTCTGAACTATAGTTAGGTGCTTAGTAATAGGATGTTTTAACCTTTTATATATTCCATCTTTCTCTGTCTCTCTACTTACTTGGCCGATCTAAAGAAGATAGCGCATCCATCGACGTATTTTCTCTCCGATTCGGACATTGTCTTCGCTCGTGACTTGGGTGAGAATATGCCGTCGTATCCATCACCTTTTAATTCTGGCAGGAAAAAGTTGTAGAACTGATCCGTCTCCACTTCCTGGTGACATGAAATACATTATGTTTAAGAAAATTACAGCATATAAACTCATTACATTTAAGGAATAGTAAAAATCGTTAACAAGAAAGAATATTGTGATAACAAAGCTACATAGGTTTCCCCTCGGTATTCATTGATCAATACTCACATCCAACTCAACCCAATCAAAGACAATAGGTCTTAATTTGCTCGAGGGCCTGCCTTCGTCGCAATTTAGTGATACCCATTATCCCAAATATATATCCGATTCATAAGTAAAGGTCACTCAGACCTTTAGTAGTACTTTGATTTATACTTTCATTTCTCACAGAACCTTTAGTAGCTTTTTTGAGTTATGTATTTATACTTTGGCGGGATAGTTTCTCAGTATTGAGGTGTTTTTAACAAATCCCTCTGCCCCTGCTCCCATAAAAGTCTTTGAAACATCGTTTGAACAATTTACTTAGCCGTATATTTAACTATTTACTAGCTGACCCAGCGAACTTTGTTCCGTATTTTTTACAGTGTTTGGAATTAAAAGGATTTCCCCAAAAATATCACTTTTCTATTTAAAAAAAAAACGCATAAAAATCCGCAGCGTAGTTTCAAAGATATAAGCATATAAGGGGACAGACAGCACAGAGCGACGTTGTTTTATACAGTAATACCCCGACTTACGCTACCCCGTTTTACGCGAATTCGGAGATACGCGGTTTTTCATAACCTCTAATTATGTCGTCTAAACGACCAAAAAATGAGTCATTGGAGTATAACAAGAAAAGAAAAACGCTTGGAATGTAAACTGAATATAATTAAAGACTTTAAATAAACTTATACCGTCTTATTACAAAACACAGACTAAGGAAAGAGTCAGGTTTATAACAAGTAATAAATAAAATTCTTATTACAAAATGAAGATTATCGCAAATAGGTGGTCTATGTTTGGAAAAAAAGTTAGTCTCGCCAGACCCCTAGTTTAACGATGGTACCAACTGCTTAAACGTCAAAATTGTTTACTTTTGAGGTTAGCTTGAGTTGTTGTATTGCTCATCAATATGGAAATATTTTTTAAAATGGAAGACAATAGGACTAATTAAATTGATTTGAAGATTTAAAATTAATCCAAACTATTCACCGACCTCTAAAACAACAGTCTCATATGAATACGTAAATCGTAAAGTGATGACAATTTTCGCAATCAATATAGAAGATTTTGGTAAACAGATTATTAAATTAATAAGAGGATTTATCCAATAATTCTCGTGGAGAAATCCAGGTAGCATGTGCATTGCGAAGTTGGGCAGTAAGTAATAGTGTATTTAACATAATAGTTTACGATTGTATTTCTTTATAAACATACATAGCATAACTTCACCTCTTTTTCTACCCAAAGGTGTAGGCAGTGGCTGTTAAGCCTGAACTCGCCGTTATGTTTACGTCCCAAATAGAATGGGTGGCAAACCAATTGCCATATCTAGCACAAAATTTTAAGCCATCGATATTTATCATAACATTCGAAATTAATTAATTTAAAAAATCATTGGTGTGAGCCAGGAATGGAACCAGCACCCTCTGGATTCAGAAACCATGTGCTCCACCACTGGACCACCAAGACTATATATTCTTACAATAACTAGTGAATTTATTTTTATAGGTTTCATAAGGCATTTCCATTGATAAGAAGGAAGGCTTGTTTCCAGCAGAAGATGACAATGTTGGTGGCCAAATCTAGTGGTCTTGAAAGAATACCACCCATTGTAACCAATACTGTACATGGAAATATTAAAAAAAAAAACAATCAATTCCAAATTACTTTTAATATGTCTTAAAATGGTATCATTAATTATAATAACTCATTTAATATTAATGGATAAGTTGAAAGCAGCGGAAATCTGTAAGCAAAACCTGTTAGTAATTATTATTATCCTTTGATGGTGATAGGATAAAAAAATAAAGGTAAAAAGAACATTTTAATTATTAACACATATGTATTGTTTAGTTGACCTTTTTTCTCTAATTAAATTTATCTTATTGTCTAGGTAGCAAATCTTAACTTTTAATTTATATTGAATATTTTAATATTATATGAGTGTTCAACTTTCAATAACTACAACTATTAGATAGCAATATTGAATACAAAAAGAAAACTTCTTTAACGGAATATCTTTTAGTATCTTTCCCGTAAATTTAAATAAAAAATACTTTTAGTAATAAAATACAATATTTATATATAAACATCATAAGAGACCACATGTATTAAGTATAAGAATATTTTATATACATATTTTTGTGAATAGAAGTACTACTGATATTCTGCATTGTTAAGAAAAGAATTTAGTTTTGTTTCACCGTGCTGAAGTAATCATTTGTAAAATATAGAATATTTTATTAAATTGAAAATACATTTTATAAGACATTTTTTATCCTGTTGCACTAATAAAATTAAAAATAGTATTACAATATTAAATCAATTAGAATATTGTTTTTATCACTAACCTTTTTTCTCAATTTTGGTTATTTTCTATGTTTTGTATGTGGTGTTTCTGAACTACATACATCTGGACCATTATAAATCTATAGCAAAATAATATTAAGTACATACTTTACTATAATAAAAGAATACATATCATTAAGTTAGTATGTACTGTTGCAACCCGAAGAACCTAAATCATTGCCTGCACTGCATCACTGTCAAAGTTAACGCCACAATACCATAATCACGAGGACAGATTTTAATTACTGCTTGGTCCTGTGAAGCTGATGGTGGGTTTTCACTACCAGCTTTCTGAATCTGTAGTTGCTAAAAGATGATCGCCTTTTCCAACCCAATTTAAGTTCACTTTCTTAACTTGTGTTCCCTGTTAGTATGTATAATCTAGAAATTTAACATCATATAAAATTGCTTAATTAGTGCAAATTATAGACAGCAAATTGTACTTACTTATTTAAAATACTCTCATTCTTTTTGTTTCTTCAAAGTTTTATTAGAGATTAAGAATTTATATAGTATTTTATAAAGTAGAAAGACGAGTGGCGATAGGAAATAGCGTAAATGGAGCGTTGGGCAGATTCCTGGGCGCAAAAAACATTAGCAGAAAAGCCCAGCTAGCAATCCACAATGCAGTCCTGATCCCAACGCTAACTTATGGAAGTGAAAGCTGGGTATGGCAGAGTGTGCATGAAAGTAGAATAAACGCGGTGGAAATGAGGGCACTACGCAAAATCTGCGGAGTGACTCTCGCTGACCGCGTAGAAAACAAGGTTGTACGGAAGGAAGTTGGTTTGAAAGAGTGTCGGTGTAAAAGTAAGAAAGGGCATGCTCCGATGGTTCGGACATGTAGAAAGAATGGTTGATGCAAGACTGACTAAGCAGATATACAATGCAAAAGCCGATAGATGTAGGAGTCGAGGACGGCCTAGACACACATTCCATGACCAAATAGAACGTGTTCTGGAGGAAGGTGATGTTAAGAGCCTCAAAAACCGACGCGCGTGCATGAAAAGAGTCATGAATGTCAACGAAGCGAGTGAGGCGTGTAATAATCGTGCCCTATGGCGCTCTGTTCTCTCTGCCTACCCCGCAAGGGATTTGGCGTGAAGTTATGTATGTATGTGTATGTAAGAATTTATATTCTACTATATGTTTCGACTCGGAAATCAGCTGGCGTTATATTTCCTGTCAAGATATATTTCAGGACTCCAGTTTTACCACTTTGTATCTTTTATTGATCCATTTTAAAATATAAAAGCTATATCCATGAATCTAAAACGACCTAATGACAAGAAGTAGTCAAAGATACTGAATGCTTGCGTGGCGTCCAGTTCACACACTTATCGCATCATTTTACAAATATATTACAATTGTTATTTACATTCCGGGACAATAAATTGCTTTATGAAGGCTTCTTTCGTTATTGGCAAAGTGGGGACCACTGGACCACCGCCAGGTTATACCTTTCAAAACTGAACGATAAGACCGAATTACATTCAAATCAATGAATCATTGTGTACTCTACTCTGTGAGGGGAGATGCCAATCTTAGTACAATCAAGACTCGGTATAGTTTGCGATTTGTAATGAGGAGGAGTACTAACCATTTGAATCGAATCAGACCACGATCTTTTAAACCAGTCTAACTAGCTGTTTTAGTACATCGATTTGTAATAAGGCGGATAAACTTTAAAAAAACTTAATAGAAGGACTCAATTCAATTGAAAAGGGGTAGCAAATTTTAGAAAAAATAAATTCTAATGAAGAACGCATTTCTACTACAAAACGGGGAATTAAAAAATTACTGGTATGCTACGAGGAAATTTTGCGTGAGAAGAATAAAAACATAACTCGTCAAGCAACATTATTAGACTTACACGGCAATCGCTCAGACCCACCTATCGCGTAAGTCCGGGGTATTACTGTACTATGTAATAATAATGATAATAACATTTATTAGTTTTCAGATCTTTCACATTTCATATCATACAAATTACGTGTCACGTTGTGTATCCGCTATTGACTCTTAAACTACTAAATCGATTATAAAACATTTTTAAAACTGTTAATTCTGTTCTGTGTTAATTAAACACAATTATAACAGATGATGGTATAAGGTAATTAGTTGAGTGGATTGACAAGTATCCTACAGATGGTGCTATAATAAATAAGTATAGCTATGTATATTTAAACATGTTTGCCTAGTCAACTAGTACAATAATAACACTGAACATATGTCGAAAAAATGTATTACAGAAAACATTTCTCTTGAATAAAAAAGGACGATTCCCATTACGATAGCAATTCAAGCGTATGCTTTCATAACTCAGACAAATATCTCTTTCAGAGGTGTAGAGTCGGTCCCACACGCCCCATATAACCCCGATAACGCTGGGCCACGGCGTAACATCAACTATTTTATACTTAATGTAGGTTGGCATTTTACATATTATGTTCTCGAACCACACCGGCGGCACAAACGTTTTAATATGAACAGAAATGTAGCGAAATAGATCGTCAAATAATCGATTTGTTTGTTATAAATGTGAAATTATGTTTCTGAGCATAGTTAAAAGATCTTTAGCAAAATAACTATAGCATTGACGTTTAGGAAAAATAATCTTAGCGTCGATTAATTTAGCAATAGAAACTATCTGTGGTTTAGTAGTGCCCATTGACTCCTAATAACAATCGTAATCGTGGAGTAGATATATGGACAGGTCACGGATAAAAACATAAATTAATGCGTATTGTGCTCTCATGCAATACATGAAGTCAATTCTAGCTGCATGCTAGCATACAATTAGAGTAAGCATCACAAAGCCTTCAATACACATTTTTTGTTGAAATGTATTCGTTGTCAATAATGACATGACATAAATTCACGCCTTTTTCTACCTGAAGGTATAGGCAGCGGCTATTAAGCCTCGACTTGCCGATAAGTTTGTGTCCCAAATGGTAATAATAAATATTCGTTAATAATGTTTACCTGTAAACTAATGAGATCCGCAGAATAATGTCTGATTTCGTCCAGGATCCCCTTTTTTCTGTAGTCCCATTCCAATGCCCAGCTGGGGCAGTAGCCGTACATCTGTCTCGTGGCGTACTTGTCGCACAGCACGTTGTAACACATCACTGTGAATATACCTGGGAAATACGAGCACTGTGTTATTTTGAGCACTTTCTAGGAACGCGTAGGTATCTATGTATATCTAAACATATAAATAAAATTGAAGTGTCTGTTTGTAATATTGAAATAACTGCATTTTTCTATTACATTCATAGGAGTATTGAGTACATATGGTACATACATCAAAATAACATTTGCTACCTGGCCGATTGTGTTTGTTCCGGGTCTTTTTATTGGCAGTTAGCTGGTATAATAAGGAGTAACTTAGGATTTTTACATACAATTTTTTTTATTTATTGCTTCCGGTGCGAAATGTTCGCTGGATCAGCTAGTACATAATATAAAGGTGTGCCTCACATAAATACATACACATGAGAGAACTATGTTGTGAAGAAACATGCAATAAATACCAGAGATAGGTATCACACATAACGATCGTAGTTTCCTAAAGTCGCACGAATACTAAGGATTTCAATAATAATTAATTCATTAGTTTAATAAAAATTGTTATAATATTTTCGAGAAAATAATTTATTATAAAAAAACTATTCAATATCGAGGTATAGCCAAGAAGCATTATTGTCATAATTCGTATAATATTAGAAGTATATTGGTAGAATTTGAATGAAAACAATATTGACTCTGAATTGTGTTTATCTCGGATATCTACTTGTACAACGCTACTTATATGAGCCGAGGCCAAGATTTTTTTAACTTTTTAAGTGAGCGAAGCTGCGGTCTCAGTCTAGTATTAAACATTAACTTGACGGCCGAGGTCTCCTTTTAACATCAATAGAACTGCCAAAAACTTCTTTATATTTCAAGGTATAAAAAAGCGTCAGTTGACATCGACTGACGACAGTTTAAAATATAACGCATGTCGGTGAGGCAATGTTTTCCGAAAACAACCTTGTCTGTCACCCAAAATTGAACACAAGTGATTTATCGGTCAAAGTCACTGTCATTGAAGTGAACAAGCGTACCGTATATAGTTGTAAGTCTGTCATCAGGTGACACCCCGAGTTAGATGCACATCAGCAGCCAATGAGCTGGTGAGTGGTGACGCTTTGTTGCCGGCGACAGAGAGCTCGCGTGACAGATAAAAAGTGTACCAATTAAAAGTGCACATGTTATTACAGGATATAACACCGTTGATAGTCAGACAGACCCCACATGCGAATGGCACGCGACACAATGTCTCTTGGCGCTTGGCGTTTGTTCATCATTTATTCCACACTAAGCCTGCACTTTCATGCGCATAACATATTTCACATGTTCATCATATTCAACGTAAATGCGCAGATGTAATGTAATGCTTTCCAGATCATGTTTCTGTTCTTCGCTGTTCTTCGTTTAGACGATAAAGTTATAAAATTGCATAGTTTCACTTGTGTAATAATGAGGTAATAATGGCTAATCTGATTTAACATCAGAATTCAAATTCAAGTTAATTTATTTGTTTAAACATGTGTAGTACAGTTATGCTTGGTGTTAATTTTTATAAAACATTGTTTCAACATGTTTTGCCATTGATATATTGTCTTAAATAGTCCAGTCCATGTATAATATTCATTAGCCTGAGGTTCAATAACAAAATAGTGCAGGGCGATTTAGTCATTAGTGTAAACTGTTATAAGATGACAATTGTGTGTATCAATATATTTACGTTATTACGTAAAATAAGGTGTAAAACTCTCTCACGCTCCGCACCATTATTTCAGATTTATGTAGACGCAGCTCCTTCGCACACCGGCTCACCGGCACCCCCAACACACCGGCACGGCCGTCTCATTACGCGAATCAAAAGGTGGCCGCGCGCGCGCGCTACTCACACAACGATGTGGGCCGCTCGTCTAAATGTCAACTTCGTGGAAACCTTGGCGATGCAATTATCTAGATATAATCGAGCCGCTCTCAGTCAATCAACGTACAAAGAACCGGGCGTGGAGCCTGCTAACACAAAGCACATCTGACAGCTGGAAGGACAAGACAATGGTTAGGGGTCGTCCTCGACCAGCCTCGACCGTCCGCTATGTCGCACCGACGACAAATTGATAAGGATCGTGTAACGAGTGCGCGCGCGCTTTATGCTAAGCGTCACCAGATCACGTGACCACAATATGGTGTGATCAATACCGCCGCAGCACGTGCCTTAAATACTTCCATTGTCACATGCCAAATTGTCGCCAAACAATACACGCATCGATAATCGCCAGTTGTTTAAGGAACTGTGAGCGAAAAGAAAGCTCCGCAGTACAACATCGGCACAATAATGAATGGTAACTAGTATATATATTTGTGTGTGTTTTCATATCAAATAAATCGTGTACGATGATGACACAGTGTACGTGCACGCTGTACAAACTATGTGAGAGGATGACACTAACTGGCTGCGGTCACAGTATCTGGTAATGGAGCCGAGACCATTGTCGGTTTGAGCTGAGTGCGAGCCTAACACACGTGCCTCTAGCACTCATTTTCTGAAGACGATATAATAGAAACCATAATTTAATAAAACTAGTTATATAAAGGGGCAACGACAATCATTATTAACAAATTACTATCAATTTTAAAACCATAGAAAAACTAAGTGATAGCCGATGGCCAAGTTGTGATCCACCTATTGGTTTCACTGTATCTATAATCATAATACAATTGCAATAGTAGTAGTTATCTATAATCTCTAGTAGTAGTAATATCGCTAGTAATATTTCTAATGTAGGATGAGAAATATTTGAGAAAAAACGAAAACAACTAACTAATAGAAATAATCTTATGAATCCTTTTTAAGAATGTGCAAAGCTAAATTCATCTGGACTAGATGCTAATTGCAAATGGAGTTAATCCACCTGGACTAGATCGAACTATGGCTGGCGTATTTCGGGAACCCAAACCGGGTCAACGACTACTACAGAATAAAATACATATATACCATATCATTATTTTAAGAGCTGTTTAAAACCTCATTCGACTTTTGTTACTGGTCGTAATTTCTCTATTTACAATACGAATAACTAACAAGTTTTTCTGTTTTCTCCCGCTACATAATAACACAGACCAAGAATCAAATCTCTAACTGTTAAGATAGCCGGTTATAGTCACGCTTCGATAATGATTCCTATTTCTAATATCAATACGATTCGTGCGTAGCTGAGATATATTTTTTCTTTTTATTTCTTCCTTTGCGTATTGAAAACAGCTCATTAAACACCATCTATATGGATATTATTGTGCGAAGATTTTGAATTACATTTGAATTGGCGCGATATAGAACTCATTAAATTGAAGCTCTTCAGTCCGAGCGAGGTGTGATCGACAATATGACGTAACAGTTCTCAATAGAAGCTAACAACAGCGCAATTGGGTGTTACCAAGCAAACCAGCAAGATATCAACCTGCGCTTAATAGCGTATTTAAATGCTAAATTAACAATTAAATCAATCAGGTTTTATTTTCACATACATCATTACATAGTATAAAACAAATTCACTTTCCGCTGTCTGTCCCCTTATATGCGCATATCTTTAAAACTACGCAACGGATTCTGATGCGGATTTTTTTAATAGTTAGAGGGTGTCAACGGGGTGGTTTTGATCTATAATTGATGTAAAGTGTAGTAAAAAAAAAAATTGATAATTTTTAAGATTTAGAACTTTAATCGCAAACACTGCCTGAACCCTAAGTGATAAATCAAAACAATGTACTACATTATTATACACCTTCAGAAGGTCTACAAAAAAGTCCGCGGGGGCATAAATATGTCTATCTCTTAGGGATAACCCACAATGACCATTTTTATTTTTTTACTTTTTACGAGAAATAATTCGACGAGACGACGACGAGAATTAATTAATTCAATCCTTAAATTTGATAGTTTTCATCAATGTTAAATTATTATAATAGGTTGGAGAAAAAGTATTTTCGTATTTTTGTATGAAAAATCAAGACATTTTTTTCAAAGTTTATTTACATTTATTTACAATATATATGTACCGTTTTGTTGAATAACTTTCTGCCATTTTGTGGGCAGAGACATTATCCCGTTACTGTAGAAACTTTGGGACTTCTGATCAAAAAAACGGGACAAATAGTTTTGGCAGTCCTCTCTTGAGGTCAACCTTACAGAACCTAAAGAATTCTGAAGAGACCGAAACAGGTGAAAATCTGAAGGCGCAAGGTCAGGGCTATATGGTGGATGCACTAGGACCTCCCAGTCGAACTCTCTTAATTTTTGCTGAGTGGCTAAAGATGTGTGTGGTCTAGCGTTATCGTGATGAAAGACCACACCCTTCCTGTTGATCAATTCCGGCCGTTTTCTCTCGACTGCTTCCTTTAATCTCATCAGTTGCTGGCAGTAAAGATCAGAATCGATGGTTTTGCCGGACGGTAAAAGCTCATAATGAACAATGCCCTTCCAATCCCACCATACACACAGCATCACCTTATTTCGTGTTAGGCCAGGTTTGGCCACAGTCTGTGAAGCCTGGCCAACTTTCGACCACGACCTTTTTCGCACGTTCTTGTCGTACGTGATCCACTTTTCATCGCCAGTTATCAATCTCTTCAAAAACGGCTCGGTTTCATTACGTCTCAATAATGAATCGCAAATGAGTACACGGTTCATTAAGTTTCTTTGAGTGAGCTCGTGTGGCACCCAAATATCGAGCTTTTTTGTATAACCAGCTTTCTTCAAATGGGTCAAAACTGTTTTGTGGTCAATTCCCAGTTCTTCAGCTACATCGTAACTACTAATATGCCGATCTTGCTCCACTCTTTCAAAAATGGCGTCCATTTTATTCGTAACAGGGCGACCAGAGCGAGGTGCATCTTTAACATCAAAATTTCCGGACTGAAAACGTTTGAACCAAATTTGTGCTACTCTTACTGACACTGCATCAGGTCCATAAACATCACAAATTTTTTTCACTGCTTGAGTTGCATCTTTGCCTTTTTTATAATAAAATTTTAAAATGTATCAAATTTCTTCATTAGATTCACTCATTTTTACGGAGAGAAAAACAAATGAAAAATAGCGGGAAACAACTTTTTTTTATTTTTTTCTTTTCTTTATAATGTAACCTTTTTAATGTTACCAAAACCAGCCAGACACAAATAGTACAGTCAAAGAAATTTTATAATAAGTTTATACCTACGTTATGCGAAAAGACTTTTTCCCCGACCTATTATTAATAGGTAAATTGACATATCTTATTCATCTTCTCTTATTCATAAGTTTCTTAATTTGCTTAATTTATATGGATTCGTTGGATAAAGGAGGGTCGAAAAAATATAATGATAACGATCTGTGAAACAAATGAAACGAAGCAAAGCAAGGACAGGTTGATCGTAAAAATCTGATGAACACGGAATATCAATATACGGAGGTGGGTTGTACGTGACCGTCCGCCTGCAGTCGGTCCTCCCTACTTAAAAAAGCAATTCAGCTTAACACTTGTTGTTCCTAAGGTCCACCATACTACTATACTAAATACCTTTCAAATAAGAGTATACACGTTAATTAATGTATTTTCTCTGTCTGATACAGCTGGAATGGTTTCGAACACTTCATTACTAGATAGCTGATGTTAGAAGACTACTGCGTTGTAACAATTACAATGCCTTAGTACCAAAGCTATCAGGGACGTCAGACATCATGCATATTAATTTCTTATTAACCGATAGATAAACTGAAATCCAACCATATACCTGTTATTTGTTTGGGATTATGTACCAAACATAATAACAGCTGCTATTCGCAATTATGAAACTGCTCACAAATACTTGACATTTTAGCTAACACAAGCCAAAATGACAAATTAGCTGCAGGTATCGGTATTGCGGTACACACTATGTATCAAATAGCATGTGTATGGAGTCAATGATTTCTCTTTAGAAAGGCTGTCAGGTGTGGAGATCAAAGATCGGTGTTCGCTAAAATATAAGTAGGTATTAATTAATGGGCAAGCATAACGGCTCTGTTACGAGCATGCTCATTTTTAACTAGATGGTTATTTTTTTTGATTACAAAGTGGTAATTAATGGCCGATGGGTATTCACTCTGGTATCAGAGGCTACCTATGCTGTTTCATACATGATTAGGAATGAATTAATGTTTTTTGTTGGGATATATTGATTTTTATATCTCACAAGAATAGGGTTCGTTAAAGTGAAGTCAGCAGTAGTCTCAACCGCCGACAAGCACGCAAGTAAAGCCACTAAGTATATTATAAACACAAAATACATTGAACTAAGAAATATATGTAATGATTTTGGTGCGATCAAAACATCATTGTATTTGTTTGTAGAGTAAAATGTACATAAATTAATCAGTTAGTAATTTATTCGCACACCTCATCTAAATATAATGGGTGGAGAGGCGTACATTTGTCTGTTAGTTGTTGACAATGCCATTACTATTACGTGGACAATGCACATTACGTGTGGCCGAAAAACACCGAGTGTTATTATCATTTATTCAAGTGTATTCACATCTATTGTCGCTGATTAACTTTTACATAAAACTGCCGTAGGAAGGTCACAATTGTACCGTTTGAACAACAAGAGCATAAACTTCTTGCCAAGGTTGGTGCTTATGTTAAGTCTGTTTGTCGTATATATACGTTTACGATCAAAACAAACGTATAAAAATATGGTAAGTTATTGGGTGACCTTGGCATGTTTGACTCGACTTGATCAATTTCAAATGGACAGTTTTTATTTCTATCCGAGTAGGTCGTAGGAGGATTATGTTTTTCGTGGGTATTACCTAGATGTGTATCAGTAGTTTCTTTGGTAAAGTATGGGTACAGCTTCAATCTTTTAAGAGATTTGAATTTATCGGAATGTTATTAAAATTTAAAATTGTAGATTTATCTTACTTTCATCTCTCTTGAGTTTTTTCTATATTTACTTATATAACAAGTAAGTATTTTAGGTAAATATTTAAACTCAATTATTTAGTACTGTTAAGTTATTGCAATAAATATGAAAATAGGCGGTTTCTCAATAAATCTTTATCTATATTCGATGATTAGTGTTTAGTTTATGAACAGTCTTAATTATTCTCACTCCGCAGAACTTTCGTTCCATTTGCATTTGTATTTGACTCTTAAAGTAACTTGTTAGTGAATTATGACATGTAATTATATAGTGGTTGAAGTATTTATAGTTTTAGGATAATTCAAAATGACGTCTATGAAGTATGCGTAGCATAAGAGACCGTATTCTAAAATACACTTGAAATGAATGATGAAATGTATCAGGGCTGGCTAGAATCGACTTGAGGATACGAGGATCCGAAAATAATAAAGGTTTTTTGAAACATTGTAATAACAAACAACATAATTGTGCAAATTAAGTGCAGTTCTCACTAATGGAAATACAGACATATACTGAACTGTACTTAAAATGAGACGACGACGCCACAAAGCTGATATTAGCAACCGACAAACTGCACAAATGTGCAGATGCCAACTTTATGGATTTAATTATAATCTTATAAATGGTTTGTTATAAAAGAACTTCAATCCTGGTTCACACGCCAGCAAAATAGATATAATTTTAAAAGTATTTACTATATTTTAAAATCGGCTGTAGAATGCGGTTTGTTTTACTTTATTATACGGCTGTCAATTGTTGTAATTGGCTAGGACAAATAAATAAATAATGATTCCGCCTTTCTAGAGCACATATCGAGGGGTGAAAGGCTATTTGTTTTAAGCGACATTTTTGCAACTTTACAGGAGAGCCAGTTAAAGTTTGAAATTTTGAAAAAAAAATCATAACTTAAAAACTTCTTGAGCTATTTGAACGGGGTAAACTTTGTTGAAATTCAATTAAAAATATCTAGATGCTGATGCTAATATTAAATTAAACCGACCTGTAATGACAAAAATACGTGTCGCTTAATTCAAAATGCCCTAAGCCGTTATTTTTCAGGGAATGGAAAAATGATTTAAGTGACTTTAAAACTACAATTAGCTTCAGGAAAAATGAAATAAGCGACAATGCTTTATGTTTTCAGAGTAAGTCTATAAGAATGAAATGACATGACCCGGAATTAATAGTAGAAAGCTATTTATGTCAACCACCACTTTAGACTAAAACGAGTAGGCGGGTTATTAAATTATGTAACATACAAAATTGAAAATATAACGTGTTGTGTTCCATTTATTAACATATAAGGCTATAAACGGCTGTTAAAACAACCTGGATATAGCGCAATTGCCGAAAATCTCACGTTCTTTTATTAAAATTATAAATTACTAACGCAACATCAGTTAAAGTGTTTGTTTAGTATAATAATTATAAATTAGAACAGTCTCAATTAGAACTTTATTATACTAATGCCTTTTTTTCATCTAAATGTTCTTTCAATTTTTTACAATCCTCTGGCTTCTGTTCTTCAAAATACATTGGTATAAGCGACGTTTCATGTCTTATTTGGGTGAAGACTAAATGGTTTAAGCGACATTACAAGGTATAATTGGTGGAAGTGTAAATGATTCAAATCCGTACCTAGTAAATTTTAGAAACAGGAAAAATGTTTTAAGTCTTATTGACTTATTTACCTGGGAAAGGCTAATTGGTTTATCTCTCAGTTTTTAATATGAGTGTATGGCTCAAGTAACTAATTTAAAAAAAAATGCAAAATCCATGTCGCTTAAAACACTGCTACTATGGAAACTTCCCAAAAACAGGGATGTTTTAAGCGCCAAAAAAGTGCTCCGATTTAAATGAAACTTGTATCAGTCGACGCAGAAAAATTTGCTGATTCCAAATATGTATATAACTCAATATCGCCCAAAATGTCGCTTAAAGCAAATAGCCTTTCACCCCTCGATATGATATAATAGTTTTTGGCTGGGACAAATAAATATATAAGGAAATAATTAGTAGATATTTCACCGTCGAGTAAAAGAAACACACACACACACACACACACACACGCAGACACACACACACACACGCATCCATTGAAAATTCGGAGATTCGAGATGGGGGCCCACAAGCCATTTTGAAACTATCCGAAATGAAATCAGTCGAATTAAGGCTACAGGACCTATAGATAGACATTTTCAGGTATATTTTGAACTAGAATCAAACATAACACACTGTGACAGTCCTATTAGGGACAAAACAATTCACAAATTGACCCGAGAATTACTGCAATTGACATTGGTTAAACAAGGTCCCACATCCCCACATGTATCATATGTTTCATACTTGACAAGATATTTGTTACTTACAATATGCCCAAATTTTTAGGCACGGCTAATAGGATAATCACACCCACTTACCGATATAGTCATTTGTAAGTTTTATACTATGTAATCTCATGCATGCTACAAGTCGTTATTGAGTCCTAATTCTGCCTTCATACAAGCTACCACCATACTACATATAATCCTCGTTGATTTCACATCTATAGCTAACATGGCATCCATTACCTCCCAGTGACTCTTTGGTAGCTAACTGCGATTTGGACTGCGAAAATCTTCTCTTCTAAAGACGATAAGTTTCTACTATCGAGAGCAATGAATCCGGGTCACTTAAAGAATGTTAAAAATCTCGGAAACTAAAAATGATAGGTTAATGCAATAAATTGTATTTAATAGACAATGTAATACTCCTTAAATGAAAGTAAAAAAAATATGAGTCACCATACATTTTATTAACACAAAATTACATAAAGAAAAAATCTGCTGATCTCTCCTTAAAACAAAAATAGGAAACATGAAATTTTTGAACTTTATTACGATTTTCTTGAATTTTAATACTTCGTATTGCCTCCTCGTGCTTCCATTACTGCGTTTACGCGGTTTGGCATGCTGTACACCAAGTTCCTTATACGATTTTGGGGAATATTCTCCCATTCCTCTGTGAGAGCAATTTTGAGCTCACGAAGCGTGATTGGGGGAGGGTTTCGTTGTTTTACGCATCTGCCTAGCTCGTCCCAAGCATGCTCGATCGGGTTGATATCCGGGCTGCGCGCTGGCCACTCCATACGAGTAATGTTCATCTCTTGAAGGTAGTCATTCACAATCCTACCTGTATGAGGTCGGGCATTGTCATGCATAAATATAGCATCCTCACCTAAATTGACCATAAATGGACCAACGTGATCATTGAGGATTTCTTCCACATATCTTACGCTAGTTAAAGAGCCGTTTTCTATGATCACCAGTTCTGTGCGACTTTCAGAAGAAATTCCGGCCCACACAAGTACAGACCCACCACCGTAGGCTACTTTTTCCTCGATGCATGCTTGCTTGAATCTTTCCCCTGGTCTTCGATACACTCTGTGTCTTCCATCGTGCTTGTAGAGCATAAATTTTGATTCGTCGGAGAACATAACTTTTGACCAATCTTCAATACTCCAATTTACGTGGCTCTGGGCATATCTTAGTCTTGAAATACGATGCCCACGCTCCAGTTTAGGGCCGTTTGCAGGTCTAAGGGGTTTTAAGTTAGATTCAGCAAGCCGACGTCTTACTGTCCATGCACTTGGGTTACTTCCTCCGAGGCGTCGAAACTGATTGGTGAGTTCAGTTCCTGTGAGAAAGCGATTTCGAAGCATGGTGTTCACCAAGTATCGGTCTTCTCGTGCTGTGGTATACCTGGTTCTGCCCGTTCCTGGTCTGCGTAGGTTAGAACCAGTTTCTTCGTAACGTCGGAGAACTCTTTGTACTGTTGACAGCGACACACCAACAGTCCTGGCTGTATCGCGCTGACTCCGGCCGGTTTCCAGCATTGTAAGTATTCTGGTGCATTCTTCAGGCGTAAGCGACATAATTTCAGCTTGAATAATGAATATAGAGCACTATCAACATGGTTTATGTACCCACATAAATGACAGATTACAAACAAAAGCAAAACCAAATGCTGTAATTTCGTAGTTCCATCTTCGAAAGTGGCCCTTTTTCAAATTTGATTTTTTTATGATATAACTTTACAATAACTAAGAAGTTTTAATACCTTCATTTAAGGAGTATTACATTGTCTATTAAATACAATTTATTGCATTAACCTAGCATTTTTAGTTTCCGAGATTTTTAGGATTCTTTAAGTGACCCGGATTCATTGCTCTCGAGTGTATTTCTGATTTTAACCAAATGTATCATTAAATTCTAAAGGATTTGCAAGTTCACGGATGTCTTGAGGTCGCAAACCAATGCTTCTCATTGTGCATTGTCCATCGTCGAATGGCGAAACGAAGGGCATTTCCTCTGCGGCTCTCGCATTACCCATATGGCCATGAGTACGGCCAAGCGCGATCGACTGTGACGCTTATCTCTGTATTTTAGAGCACTTCCTATTCACGGTCGATCGATTCTCAAGTCAACACAAGATATTTCAGATATTCTGTTTGTATACTTTGTTAACTGTTTGTGTAAGTCGATTGAACTGAGAAATTTAAAATATGATCAACCTTTTGCTCTTCTTAAAAATGTAAATTTTACTAATATTTGTGTAACAAGCAGATTAAAAAGATATTATAGAAAAATAATTTCTATTTATTAGAATGAGAACATTCATATAGTTTAAATATTTTTTGGTAATTAGGCTGCTGTTGTTAATTAATCCAAATAAAACGAGACGGGAGCTCAGTGGCTAAAATGAATAAGTATGCGCCTATTATGACGTTAACTACACAGTTAAGTACTACAGAAGAACCCTCCGCAGATACGATACAATAGTATACACCGTTATAATAAATGATATAGTATCAAATTTTAAGAGACTCACTAAAGTTTAGTCTATGTTAATAACTTTTTCTAAAAAATAGTCAAGAAATTGTAAAACAGCCTTCAGAAAATTCGGTCAAGCACTAGTTGTTCACGCACCGAAGGTGCCGTTCCAGTATACGTACGTACACATAACTATATACTTAATACCGTTTTTACAGATGAGTAAAATAAAAAGATCACGTTTTTTCTTTTGATGAGAAGCGTATAAAAACAACCGCGAACAATGTCGAGTCGAAATTTCAAATCAAACCGACCGTAGATTAATTTTCAAACGTTGCACACGTCGCTGTTTTGCATTTAAATACGTAATATCATTTTAATAGATGCAATTTTTTGCAAGCTTCAGAGACGCCTAAATTACATTCAACTTGGCAATCGTCCAGCAATATATATAGTAGATAAATTGTACATATCAATAAATATAAGATACCTTGTATGCGCAACGATATTAATTATTCGCCAATAGGTGCAAGGGCCCCGTGAGGCTGGCACGCTGAGAGCGTCTGTTATGATTTATGTAAATTGGCAACGCGCTTCGTGAGTCGGGAAGAAACTTAAGTGCACGGACGAGGAACGTCTGGCGGACTCTGGCGGGATCTTGTACAGCCACCACTTCGCTATTAGTTAAAGCTCAAGCCGATATTTAAACATATTTCTAAGAAGATAATAAGTAAAGGTGCTACATGAGAAAATACAATATTAATTCAATCATGAAAATAAATTCATTTTAGTACGTTCCGTCTTCCCTTTGCCCCGCCCATATGTGCTTTGTTGGCTACAAAGTTGCCGATGTGCTTCCCATTATCGCTACTAAATAATCTCGACTCGTTCTAGCTATCGTAACTAATCCTGGCGATGAATGACTGCATACTAGCTAGATATTATCAGTTAAATTAATGTTTGAACGATAAGTAATAGCGTATTCATCTAGACACAATGTACATTTTTTTAATAGAACTTGGTGGCAATCAAAGTATCTGTTGCTATGTGGTAGCTGGCGCCTACTTAACATTATGCATAGTTAACCACAATTAATATATTGAATTTATGAAACAATTCGTTCAGGTGATTTCAGTCATTCGATACAAGGCTGGTGTTTTGTCAATGAAACTATTGCTGAAGAAATTAACAATACTTACAAGTCGGCCGAGCCCTGTTCGGTCGCGTCAGGGGTATCCAAGGCCGCTGTGGTGGTAGTGTAGCAGAAACTGAAACAAAATAATTGACACTTTTAATAGGTCTCACAGTAGTGAATTGGTTATTAATTATTAGTAATGAGAACGCAATTTCAGATCGTGCATGGATATTTGTAACTGAACACACTCGCCGGTAGTAGGGTAACGATTTCGCCTGGATCTCCTGTTAGAATCGTGTATATTATAATGTAGTGTCTATGTCTAAAGAACCAAATATATACAGCGAAAAACTGTCATAGAATAAAGCATCGCCCAGCTGTAATAATGCTGGTATCAGCACCCGCATATAACTACAATTAAAATTTTTAGTCTGATTGAATATACAGGTTCTGACATTACTGTCATTCAAGCCTGCCTACATTTCTATATGTGACGGTTCAATGGATTTTGACATGCAGTTATCAATACTGTCATCTCAAATGTGATGGTAACTTAAGCTACAATACATATTATTATTAAGCCATTGGTAATTTTAAAATTTATTCATCACCTTGTGATGAATACAATTTAGACTTTGAATTCATAATTAAGAAGTAGTTGAATGAAAAGGTATATAATAATTACAGCTTCACATATGCGTGGGTATTATAAACTATATAACACTACATAACTATATAACAATTAATCAATAAAATTGTTACACAGCGATATCTTTTACATAGACTGTAATATTTTCGAAATTCAAATTTATGTGAATTTTTTTCGGACAATTGAATTTATATACTGTTCCCAAACTATATCTTGTCATGTCTTCCTCTCTCTTAGACTCTTCGATTCAATAATAGGTTGAATTTTCTAATTCACCTTAGAGAAAATGTTTAAGAAAACCTACTCCGGTACTACCTACTCGACATCTACAAGCATAACTTATCATCAGTATCAGTACATTCTGATATCGCCACCGAGACTGGACGACTGACTACTAATTTCATTAACATACTGATTGATATTGTTGATATAAATTGATCATCAGCTGTCCCTTTGCAGTGTAACTTGTCTAGATGATGGTAACATGTCGTGCGGTTTAATGATGATAAATATATAACATAATATTGCGTGTCCATCACTCGCCGGGTGACGACATAACCGAGCACAAAAAGCCAGCAATTTACATACAAACATAATGTATGGACTCGGGCTGTTTAAATTGTTCTCGAACGGGCGATAGTTATCGGGCCGGTTTTGATTGATGGCTCTATGTAACATTCGACTATAACTTGCTTTAATTTTCTTTGGGTATGCTTTTTAACGAATGTCTAATTACTTACAACTTTTGGAGGCATCGAGTATGCGTAAACTACGATCATAGTAAATATGATATTTTTGATGGTTAAGATAAATAAAACAATTACGCTAGAAAGTGTGTGATAGCTTAAAAAACGTTTTAATTGGAAATTAAATCACAAAGCAACAGTACTTTTGCAATACGATAATCTCTCTTTCCCATGTTTTATCATAACATTGTAGAGGTTCCCGATACACTACTCATCTCATCTCGTGGAATAGGTACTGGAGCCTATTGCCTTATATTGAGCAGTATTTTGTTAGTCATCAGCATAATAATGCCTGGCTTCAAGTCGGGACATCTCTACCAAAACTGGCGAGTGGTAAATCATTATTATCATAGGTGTCATATTATAATAGCTATAACAGTGGTAGAGCCAAGCAGTTCGCTGCATGAATGGACCGGCTCGACCGGTGAAATACCACGACCTCTCAGAAGATCGACGCAAAGTGGCTTATGCCGCGTTTCGTTCGTTGAGAAGGGTACCCAGAGGCCCACCCCCCTTCACCATCCTTTCCTATTCCACTCCCTTAAAGGTCGGCAACGCAACAGTAACACTATATGTGTTGCTGGTGTCCATGGGCGGCGCAGGTTGCTTACCATCAGGTGACGAGCTTGCTCGTTTGCCCACCTATCCCATAAAAAGAAATATAAAATTGATAATTTCCATCAACATTCAAATACTAAATTAAATGATATTTTTTGTTATTGGGTGCGCGGCGACTCCGCTCGTGCGTGAATTACGAATGAAAACGTCCTATGTACTCGTAATTATGTAATGGGCTACGTTTATAGTTATGTTCGCTTTTCGACGGTCAGATGAGCAACCATTCAACATGCTCATGAAAATATTATTAATTTGAACGCCGCCTTCGTATTAATTATTACATGGTATTTAGATTCGATGTCAGATAACATTACAGTGTATTTGTTATGGAGTATTTGAGGCTCGGTTCGATTATTAGTTATTTTGTGGTTTTCTTTACTAATACTGCATTTATCGTTGTTTTCATTTGTTTAACGAATGTTAATATGCTGCCCGATTATAGAGAAATAGATTTTGCCCCTATTACATTTGGGAACTGCCGTTGCCTAGACCTTCGGGTATTATAAGCGTGCATTGACAGTAGTTACAGCTGGATTAAATATATAGTTATCTCCTATTTAATGAAATTTATCTATTTATCCCAGACGTAATTCTATCGTCCTTCACTAATCAAGTAACGAGTTCGACGTACACTTTGGTTGTCGGGCCCATTGCTTGTCGTCTCATTACACTTTGTAATTAGCCCGGGCTGGGTCGCTGGGCTGTGGGCTGCGTACAACCAATGATGCACGAGTGTGGTACTGTGGGGCTGCACTAAATCACGTTGCGCCCGTTTAAAATGCGCGACCCACGACGGCCGGTGTGTCCCCCAAGTCCCCGACACCCATAATCCTCGCCGACACAATACAATGCATGTTTATGGATGTGTTATTGAATATTAAACGCTAAAAAGAGCTGTTCCCTCTGCGTTCGGAGTGAAGTAGTCATGTACCTGGTACTTAACATATTCAGAGGTAAACAATGTTATGTCTTCGAGTCGTTCACATCACTTACAATATTGACGTAGAGTGAGAAAGAGAATAGATTTAGCAAACTGATACTTTACGGAAAGTAAGTGGATACAGGCACTCGGCTGTATTTCAGGGTTCATTAGGTATCCCATTTGAGACACACAATAGTATGTAACAATTGTGTGTCTAACATAGCGATAGATAAGAATCCATTTAGCAGAATGGATGGGCACAAACAAAACGGTGTTGGAGTCATCCCGAGCAGTGTGTTCAGTGAAAGTCTACTACTGCACTACGTGGACATGATAAGCTGGCTGTGATAAACGCGCTCTTCACATTGTTCGCGCTCAGATACATGAGATAAGGCTTTCTCTGCGCCTCTCTTAAGAGCTACCGTGAGAAAAACTCTTCAATAAGCCGCTTAACATTTGCAAACAGGAGCACTACTTAGATGAGTTGTATTGGCACAAAAAACAGATTCATATTTAGATAGTTTTTGGTATAATATGTGTTTTGCAAGTGTCATATGACATGTGATGGGTTATATAATTTCTTTATGAACACTCTCTCTATAACACAAGATCATCCATCCATTGACCATCTATATTTTTGCCAGACGGTGATAAGCGAGTGCTTTTGCTCTGGGTGAAAACGGAGGAAAACACCGTCAAATGGAGTGTTGTACCTAATAGCGAGAACATTACATTTTAAGGCCAATTATAACTAAACCTTAAACTAAATTAACGTAAAGCGGCACAAATCTCCATTTCTACCTTGTCTGTCCTGAATTTACTCCAGAATGACTCTTCAGTCACTCTTATGCATGATTAGATAAGTGTTATTCTTTGTTTCTTTTTGTCTGCTCAACTGTATTCACACACGCGTCCAAAATTTAAATGAATAAAAAGTGCAAAACAAAAACCAGCTTAAGCAGTAGCTTACGGTCATTGTTCCGTCGCTTATTTTACTTATAACTTTTCTCATTGCACACTAATTCACAAAAATAACTTGTGATAAACATGCAACCTTACTGCTTTATATCAGCCAGGCAACGTTTAGTACAATATGTTGTAAATAAAAATGGTCGATCCCCAAGAATATCACAAACTGCGTGATCAGACTCGACAACTCGGGTAAACACTGTCAACAACGACATCTATATGATGTCTCTGCATCTATACTGTTTCATAATGTGACATTAATGAATGGTATGTATTGTGCATTCAATAGCCGCTCCGATAAAATTGTATGCAGGACAAATTCCCTTCATCATAAGATTCGATTGTTTAATGTGCATAGTTACACGAAGCTTTTGTTTATAAAACATAACAACATACATAACACAAATTCACATTTTTGTAACCCGAAGGTGTAGGCAGCGGCTGTTAAGCCTCGTCTCGCCGTTATGTTTACGTCCCAAATGGAATAGGTGGCAATCCATAACCGGGCACAAAGTTTTCAGTCATCGATTTTTATCACACTTAACTTCCGAAAACAATTTCGAAATTCAACTTCAAAGTCAGTGTCAACATTCGAACCCGGACCTCTGGATCAGAAGCCGTGTACTCGACCACTGTACCACCGAGACTTATAAAAACTTCATATTTTATACCACACAGAAGAAATATTGGACAAAGCAAAAACAGTAGAAAGGTCCCTTAATTGAACAGAGCATTCTTATTTCGGTGTGATTAATAAAATAACATTTACTGTACAGCTACTATTACGAATAATAATTAGCAATGGAATGGTATACCAAAACAAATCAATTATATTCTGCAATATTTCAGGAAAATCAAAATTGACCTGATTACCATTCCACAAATTCTCTTCCAGCTTCCATCGCCATAGACGACTATTTAAAAGTACATAGTTGCACTTTTAAATACTCGTCAGAATGAGGGCTTATTAACGCAAAGTAAAAATTAAATTCTTACAGTTACTTAAAATCCGATAAAATTCGTATTAGACACGCACCCGAGTGTTTCTTACCGTTATCTAATAAAGAGGTTTTAGTAAACCTGTTCTCGAAAGTGTCAACATAAGTATAACTATCACACCATTTAAGCGTTATTAAAAATAGATATATCTTGGGAAATAGAATAAAATTTTACAAAATATATATTTATCTATGTTTAAAAATTTCATCTCATGTGCGGGTTTCGACCCCTCAAGAACTTCTTCAGGCTTTTCTTCAGCTTCATAACAATCAGCCACCTCTTAACATGTAATTCGTCAAGTGTTAAGGGCTAAGTATCGAATATTATGTAACACACATTTCTAAATCTTGAGAAAAGGAAGTCGTGGGAAACACCTCATTTGACTTATTAATATCGCAACCGCAATTAAAACAATAACGCAAGTATTTTATCAACCTCATTGTACCGTTACAGCGTAATTAATGGCAAAAATGGTCTGAAAAACGTTAAGAAATGTCAAAAAATCTGTAAGGATAGATGGAAGAATTTCAGCTTTTCAGATCATAAGGTGATATGAGTTCTTAAAGGGAGAATCGAATCCAATAAAGGAGGCAGAAGCATAGTAGTACAAATAAGGATATAAAATTTGTCACCACGCACCATCTAGGTACCTACGTGACATCGCTTACGAAAATGTATAACTATTTGACTTGCGTTTGATTTTCTCGTGACTGAACATGTTATCATTGGAGTGATCGGCGCGATGAACCCGGCACGCGATCTTATCACAAAGCCGAGGAGTTGACGACATTGCAATAGACATATTTTCACGAAAGATTTTAACGTCCATGATGATATTGGAGTCATTTTTTATTGCAATAACTTTAGTTAATGATGTAGAGAACCATGGGAAAATAATATGCTATAGATAGATACATACATAACTTCGGGCGGGGTAGGCAGGAGAGAACAGAGCGCCATAAGGCACGACTCTTACACACTTCACTAATTTCTTTGACTTTCTCTTGTCTTGTATTGTCTTGCCCTTCCTTACATTTACGCCGAAACAAACTTTTTCAATCCAATCTATCTTCCTTACAACTTTGTTTTCGACGTGGTCAGCGACCAAATTTAGCGCAGTGCCATCACTTCGATCACGTGTATACTACTTTGAATAGTATTTTCAGCGTAACTGTTCAGACGATTGATATAATTATTATTTAATAGAATGTGTGAAACTATATGGTGCAAAATGTATTTTATATACACAAGGCGATGGAGATGCGAGAACAAAACAAGGTCTGGTAATCGCGCCAAATATAATATTGTTGGTATCACTTCAGGTTGGCGTATGATGATATTATTATAACATTTGAAATTTTGTGAGTTACTACGTGGTTGCTTACCACGCCTCAGGTGCGATACGTGAGTAACATCACAACAAACTTTAGCAAACAGCCATATAATTTTCATTATGAGTCTTCAATTGCACACAATATTTTCAGTGTGATCGAGCCTCTACATGTATAATTTTACTTTAATGTTTAGAAAACATACTCTCAAAAGTAGTCTATCAAAATTATTTTTTTCGGTCAATGTATCTGTTATCGTAACAAATATATTAATTTACCTATTGAAAAACCTGCTGAAATGGAAAACAGTAAACCAAACGGTAAACCAAAGTAATCAGCTAACTAATCACAGGAGAATATTTAAATTTTGAGGGTGCTTTGCTGTTTTTTTTATTTCCATAAAGTTGCGCTCTACATTCAGCGAAATCCAAGGTAAAAAATTCTCGACACATCAACAAAGACATTACATAACTTGACGCCTTTGTCAACCCGACGGTGTAGGCAGCGGCTGTTAAGCTCACCGTTATGTTTACGTCCCAAATAGAATAGGTGGTGAACCTATTGCCATACCGGGAACAAAGTTTTCAGTCATCGATATTTATCAAACATAACTTCCGAAAATAATGCCGAAGTCATTGATGTAAGCCAGGATACGAAACCGCGATTTCTTGATTCAGAAGCGAGGTGGTCGACCTTTGCACCACGGAGAATCAAAGACATTAATTATTTAAAAATCAGAGTAAAGGTAACAGTAAAATACAAAATAAAACTATAAAAAAATCTCTGGTTCTAATCAAATCGAACCTATCTGTGCTGATGGTACTCTAAGTAATCTTTATCAAGGTCGTGTTGACTCTATTTGTTACTCAAACACACATCTCCGTTGTTATGTTGTGGGTGCCATCAATCACGTATGCTAACATGTACACAGCGGGACACCAGAACCGACAAATAGTTTTTGTCATTGTTCTCGACGCCACATCTTTTTCTAGCGTCGAATTAATTTCTTTGAAGTGTATTTCATCAAAAATAAAAATACAAAAAAAAAGAATACAATGAGCACGAATACACGTTTTATTATTCTAAGTATGTTTAAAGTTGTAGAACCTTAATTTAATACAGCTAGTTTTTGTTTCAAGTCGTGTAAAACATTTCGTGGTATGGACACAATACGCGTTTCATATTTTTTTCTACGAGGTTAATTCAAAATTCCGCGGTACGCTCAGTAGCCACCGTATTTGCTCACGCTCGTATGTCCTCTTGCGCGCGACCGTTCACGGCCAAGGCCACACAGATAATAACAGCGTAATGATGAACGACGTGCTACCGAGCAAAGAGAACAAAAAAAAAACAACAAATCGCACGCCACGTGGGGAGCCTTTATGAACCTCACACCGGCTTTAATGACTCGGAAAATTACAGCCGTACTAATGAAACGAGAACATAAATATACGAGTAATTATAAAACGTTGACCACAACTAGCGCGTTCACGTTGTGCAATCATTTAAATGGGGAATTCAAATCTACTACTAGTAATAAAATGGTAATAAATTGTCGGGCCTTAAAAGAATACGCTTCCGTTTAAATGTATCATTTAAAGTAACAAGTCAGTCATCTAGTTTATTGTGTGTCACGAGTCAGTGGCAGGATTGATACGCACAAGTCCATTAGATCGTCTAATGGATTCGAGTAAATCGTACACTAATTGCGATCAGTTAAAATGGTTTTAATACTCACTTCCCGTACGTAACATTATTGCCAATAGGAAGATAACTCATCGTCAAAATCAATCAATGCGAACGGGCTGTCTTCTATATTATTATAGTTGGGACGGTCCGTGGTGAATACTCTTCAGCAACAATAGTGATTACATGGCCGTGTTACGTGGAAATTCAATTTGCCCGTACCGTTGTCGCTACACGAGGGTAAGGAGTCCGAAACGTCTTAAAGGTTTCTACTTAGCTACAGATAAAATCTGTACTCGACAGATAATCATTGATGCATTCGTATCACGCGCTCTCATTCCACCAACCTGGCGCATTGTACTTGGTAATGTGCACGGTGTTGCGTGTGGGTTGCCATCGACTAAAATAATGCAGGTTTAAACCTTGACTGGCGAGGTGAACGAACCGTGTGACTAATAATGGGTGAACATTATGTTGATTGATCACCGAATATGAAACGATGGCGAAAACATTTTAACAAATACAAACGTACCATCACTTGTACACAATCCAGTCAGGTTTGAACATTTCATTCGCTATTTTCCTTTCTTAGAAATAATACAAGAGCTAGGTCATGACAAAAACGGTTCATATCATATTAAGATGGTACGCGTAGGATAAGCTTGACAAATGAACACAAGTTTCTAGAAGTTACCGTGGTCGCGTGTATGTAAACATCAGAATAGGGATGTCGATGCATCCGTATCTGTAGGGCTGCACTTATGAGACGGCACGGTTTTGTCATTCCAGTTGAGACGATAGCAGACCGTAGCGTGTCGACCGTGTATCGTAGGATGCACCACACCAAACCCCCGTCGAGCATAGAACTTTATACGTAATATTAACAACAACAACAAGTAAAATTCCTTCCAAGTATTTCATTAATCTTAATCCCGAAGGAGTACTGGCTTCGAAAAGATTAATTATTCTTAAAGAGAAATGTGAAAATCTAACAAGAATCTCTATCCTACGTAGCGAGTTTAATTAACCGCTAAAGATTAAAATCTTGATAGCGGGTGGCGAGAGTCGTAATGTAATAAGGTTCACGATAAAACCCGAGAAAAGTACCGATGCACTAAAAGACAATAAACATTCGTTGTAAAGATATTCACATGTTATGTGAGAGATGTTGTTTATCAGACTAGTCGGAAGCGTTCATGTGTCCGGTGTATAAAATAAATCGTCACCAAGTAATGACCGGCTGCCTCGAGTCCAGTGTGTGCGGATGGTAGGTGGTATCTGTGGTGCGTCGCTGCCACGACAAACAAGGCAATTGCTCGGTCGCGCCGTCAGATCACTATCTCGCACGCCACGGCAAACAAACGTCGCGCTTCGACCAAACATTGGCGGTTATCCGCCGGCCAATATGTCCACGTTGGAACCGTCCATTCACTAGGGTGTAACTTTTATTTGCATCATATATGTACGTTGCTTACGCCTATTCTGCACAAATATACTCGTATAAAATTGCAGGATTATTTAATTGTTTCTAGTTAAACTTACGCAGTAAAAATAAAATAAACATTACACGTAAAGACAAGAAATATAACCCACAAACATAATTATGATGTACCAGTTAAAAGTGAAAATTAGTGCAGTAGGCAATTTTAAGGCTTTTAAAAACGTGGTGAACATTAACAAACCTTAATAACAGTAGTAAAGAAATAAGTAAGTGCAAGTCTAATAATACGCGGTGACCTCGTGAAGCAAATATAACTTATTATACTTTATAATATCACACCTGCCCCATTCTAGGTGGTGTAGATGGCGGTTCCAATTCCGATACATCGAAAGATATCCGAAAAGATATCTAGGATCAATAACGGCGAGCAGTTATTTTGTTTGAGCTATTTACCTTTCTCCTTTCGACATAAAATCATATTTTGACCAAGTTGTACAGACAGTACATGTACATCTCTGCGGAAAGCAACAATGGGGCATTAGTAAGTATACGTCTTCAGTTATACAATTTGCAACTTTTACTTCCTCGAGTCTCGTTAACTATTGTTGCAATAGTAAAGAGAATGGCAATAAAATGAGTGGCAAATGACAGCCCGAACGATGATGACGATACAATAATAGAAATGACTATGAACCGTTGCATACAGATACGCTTTTTGTGCATATTGACTCGTTACTCGTACAACTATTTAGGGTCATAACAGTATTTTAAATAATAACAATATTTCACGAATTTAATATTGCATTTTGCAATCGTTAAAATTTATTGATTAAAACAACTTTTAGGATTGTATCGCGTTTATTTAATAATTATTTATATTTATTTCCCGACGTTTCGAACTCTTTACAGAGATCATTTTCACGAGTATGAACAAAAAGATGGTAGTTGTTCAAAAGCTGTCCTCATTGATACTATACTTACTATTCTACACGCAGACAAGGGAAATGCTACCGTGGTCATGGATACGTCAGATTATAATGTTAAAATGGAACAACTGTTGTCGGATGAAAGTACTTATAAAACAGTGAAAAAAGACCCCACTGAGAGTATTTTAAACAAGACCAAGAAACTACTCGAACGACACTCCAGTACATTAAATCTTGACGTCAAATACCTGACACCATCGTGTGCGAAACCGCCAAAACTGTGTGGACTACCGAAAATACACAAGACAAACGTACCCCTACGCCCAATTGTAAGTCAGATTGATACACCGACTTATAAATTAGCTCAAACTTTGGCGAAAGTCCTCTCACAACTTCGAGGACATTCAAGTGCGTTTGTAAAAGACTCATACCACTTTGTCAGTGAGATTAAAGATCTACACCTCGCAGACAATGAAACAATGGTCAGTTTTGATGTTCAGTCCTTATTTACTTGCCTACCTGTACAGGACTGCATTAATATTATATCCAAGAAGCTAGCAGAAAATCAAATAGCCAAAGAATACACTGAACTATTAGAACACTGCCTCACATCTGGCTACCTACTGTGGAAGGACAAATTCTACAAGCAAGTAGATGGAGTGGCCATGGGCTCACCGGTCTCTCCTGTCGTGGCCGACATATTCATGGAGGACTTCGAGGAGACTGCTTTGGTGAGTTCACCTGTTAAACCCCGTTTCTATAAGCGGTATGTAGATGACACTTTCACAATTTTACCATCTGACAAAGTAACTGTATTCTTAGACCATCTTAACTCCATAAATCCCAAAATACAATTCACAATGGAACTGGAGTCTAACAATTCTCTAGCATTCTTGGATGTGTTAGTTATTCGTAACTCTAATAACACCTTGAGTCACACTGTGTATAGAAAGAAAACCCATACAGATAGATACCTGAATGGTGAATCTCACCACCATCCTTCACAGTTAGCTGCCGTGTCAAAATCTTTGTTTCAGAGAGCACGAGGGATTTGTGACCAGGAACACATAGCAGAGGAGATTCAGCATGTGAAAAAAGTCTTACATGCCAATCAGCTTAAAGTTCCCAGAAATCATCACAAAAACCGAGTGAAGCAAGCCACAGTTGAGCGCCAACCTGCCATCTTGCCGTACATAAAGGGAATCACTGACAAAATTGGCTATATTTTAAAACGTGCTTCAATCAAAACATACTTTAAGCCATCCAAGAAAGTTAGTCAATTTCTACCATCTGTCAAGTGCCACATCCCCTTGCAAGACCCAGGAGTATATAAGCTGGACTGTGATTGTGGATTCTCTTATATCGGACAAACAAAGAGGTCCATTAAAACCAGGATCAAAGAACACATAGCGGATGTGAAGCACAACCGCTATAATAAGTCTGCTGTTTGTGAACACTGTAGGAAGGGCTCAAAACACTACATCAGGTTTGACAAACCACAAATCCTCGCCAAAGAACAACATTATCGTCCCAGGATGATACGCGAGGCTATTGAAATCAAAAAACATCCAAAGAATTTTAATAGAGAAGATGGCTGGAAACTATCACCTAGCTGGAACCCAGTCATAAGTCTCATCAAACCTAGCCCACAATCAAACAGCTCAAGACAGCGAGATACTATTAGTATAGTTTGCAGGTCAGACCCACATCAGGAATCAAAATAATATAGAATTTTGAGTAGTGCAGTTATAATCAAAACAAAATAATTTTAATTTAATTTTTATTAACCTAGAAACCAAGTCCCTTTCTTTTTTCTCAAAAACATTATAAATAATAGCAATATCAATAGCCCGTTCAAAATGAAATAATAATCAGTTTTGCAGAACAGCCGCTGAGTTTTCTTGCTGGGTCTTTCTCAGGACTGGCCGCGTTTTTGACCCAGTGGTAGATTTTTAATAAACACTTTACCTTTTAATTTAAAATCAATGAATATTTAATAATAGTCATACTTTAATCTCAACCAACTTAGAAAATAAGATAATTTGTAATAATTTAATAATAACAACTTTTACTTATTAAATCATACAACAAAGGATCTTTAGAAGCAGGATATATTAATGCATCTTATAAATAAGTATTTAACTTTTGTTCTCATGGTCTGATGTGGGTTACCAATAGTAAAAATCATATTTTTAACATCAACTTTTTGATTTTTATTTCCAAAAAGTGGGTGCTCTCTGTATCAATGAGGACAGCTTTTGAACAACTACCATCTTTTTGTTCATACTCGTGAAAATGATCTCTGTAAAGAGTTCGAAACGTCGGGAAATAAATATAAATAATTATTAAATAAACGCGATACAATCCTAAAAGTTGTTTTAATCAATGAGTGAGATTCGCGAAAATCTTAGAAACAAATACGTTAAAATTTAGATAAAAATATATATTTTAAGCATGTAACGGAGACGGTATGAATCTGTATTTGTGGAAGAGGATCTGTGAAGATCTGTGAGAATCTGTGAAGAGGTAAACGGGAAAAAAAAGGCATTGGATCCCGTGGCTGGAATTTGAGAATGATGATTTCAATACTAACCACTGTTTGTGAGTAACGAAATGAAATTAAGAAAAAACATAGCATAATTAACCAAAGAATAGTTCTAATAATCCAATTATCAGCGAGAAATAGCCAAAGGCTCTTAGTCACATGGCAAAAGCTACGGTTGATTGCGTTTAACAAAGTGAGAGTAAATATCTCTCTCGTAGGTAGAATTCTCTCCTCAATTTCTGTAAAGGTCATTGGAAAGCGTACTCGCCCCCCTGTTGAACACCAGTGGCCATATTTCTATGGCGATCGTGAACTACGCCCGATCGTGAGCACGAAAGGAGAGAGTGAAATGTTCAGTGGCATTGTATCTGTGAGCTAACATGATCGTACTATATGAAGGTGCGTCATGATGAGTTTTCTTTTCAATTCTCAAAATTATTTTATGGGATAAAAGGGCAAAGGAGCCAGTGGGTCAGTGAGCTTTAAGGGAGTGGGATCGGGCCGGCTAATACATCTCTCACCGAAAAAAACGCAACACATCGACGACATCATCGTTCCAAGATATCTTTTTTGTCAATACCGTTTTACTGCTATAGTTCAAAACACAGCGTTACAAATGATATATTAAAGAGAACTTGTGAAAGAGATCAGTCACGATTGCTTTTTAACACGACCAGATCTTGCAGATGGTGGTTCTCGATCAAACTCAATTAGAACCCAATTTTTAATTGATTTCTTACAACTTTGGATATTAAAAAACTGTACGTATTTAGTAAAGACTGTGAGTAAAATGGTCCAAGTGCTATTAGATAATATCACTTCAGTCAAAACTTATATCACTGTAGGCTTACAAGAGAGTAGCTGGTTGTGTTTGTACCTCATAAAACATATCAGCTCGCTTTATCTCCTCTCGTTGTTTGTTTAAAACATTTCCTACGGCTCCCGTGTTTTTCCTACCCACTTACGAGTTCGGCGATAATGTTGGCGGAAACCCGTTTATCGCATAACTGTGATAATTACAGGTTGTCGCCAGTTGGTATCACAATTGTCGACTTGTTCTACGTACATGTTTCTACTGCAGTACGAGGCTTAAGACAACAGACATTATCTCTCCAACAAACAATTAGTTAAATCCAGTTTTTTAAGCATTAGAGCAGATACGAGTATTTTACAGTTAAATTGTCGCGTGGTCTGACTAACGATGGCCTGAACTGAACACGGTCGTCTTAAAATTTCCCCAGAGTCATTATCCTGTTCATAAATGGTAACCTCGTCAATGATTTTGATCATCATCATCATTTAATCAAATCATTAAAAATCATTGTGCTAAAAAAAATATAAAGTATAGAAAGAAAGAATCAAATCCAGCAGCACTTCATTCACCTGTAAAAATTATTTAACGTTAGTTTTTTACAAGAGAAATATTAAACGTACCAAAAAGAGGTTCGGACTGAAATAAAATAAAGGGCTCCGGTTTGTTAATATAAAATGGCAGAACCCTCTCCTCCTAATTTGTCAACGGTATGTCAATCTGCCTTACAGTAAGTACCCTTATATTCAAAGGATTTGTTTACCCATGATTGTTACTAGTTTGATGTGTATTTTAATATTGCTATTTGTAACTTAACGCATTTTATGCCTCTACTTACCAAATTGTTACATGCCAAATAGAATAATAGGTAAAGGAGCCTATTGCTGCACATTGAAAAAATATTGGTGTGAGCCAGGAATCGAACCCGACCCAATGCTCTACATCCAGGGCACCGAGACTTTGTTTGATTAAAGATGGAAAATTTACACTTACATATGCATATTTTCTATATTATTTAAAAAACAGAATCTATACTTTTTAGAATTTTGGTCGATCTATCACGATGTTTTTACTCTTAACATGTAAATTGGATTTAACATCATCCTTAGCAAGGTGTAGATATAAAGAAAGTGTACCAAAATTGTTAAGACTATGGTATGAAGCTGATAATAGAATTACTGGCTCACGAGGATCTACCATATTTACAACTAAAACGAGTAAGCTTTCAAACTGGCAGAGCACACGTGATTACACTTACGAAACCAAAAAACGATATTTAGTTACCTAAACGTAATACATAGCTACGAGCGATAGTATCTTGGTACGCATGTGAAGACATCTAACTAACATGTAATGGGAGGCCAATTACCTACCCACCACGAAATAAGTAATTGGTGGTGATGGCACGTGCCCCATCATCGTGTTGTAAATTTAAATAAAATGCCGCATATTTTACACAAGTGATACGAAAGACATATTAATTGTGTGTATGAAATATATCTCTCTTAATAGAAAAATATGTAGTTAGCAGAAGTGATGCTTAAGAAACAGATAGTTAAGCACCTGATATTTAAAAACCAAGCCAAGGCCTGGAGTATGCTCTATACTAAATAAAGTCAATAAATCTCTAAAAGATGGAAAGAAATGAATCCAAATTCATTTCCATTCTATTCATTCAAATAGTAGTTCAGAAGAAACATACAGAAAAACGACCAGATAAAAAATCTTATAAAAATATATAGTATATTTTGTATTTTGTTACTATTTTGTACACATTTTGTAGCTATGGAATTTACAAAACCATTCCGAATGTTTAATACCCTGATAAATACACACACACACACTAGTTATAAGGAAGGTTGTAGTAGGTAATACAGCAACTAACTTGTAGAGTTTTGATCATTTTATTCATTACTAGCTGACCCGGCGAACTTTAAATAAGTACTAATAAATAAGTAAACTTTGGATATCATCAGGTTCAATTTGTGCTATTTATCGGCTTTAACTGCTGTCCCGCTATGTTAATACTGCAATTTCTTCGAAAATATTCGTTTAAATTGCATGCTGTAAAGGGCTGGGATCATCTATATTAAATGTACAATCTATTTAAGACACATAATTGGATGAAATATAACGCTGTAATGTTTAAAATCGCTTCGTAAATAAGCCATTATTTCTCGTAAAAAGTAAAAAAATAAAAATGGTCATTGTGGGTTATCCCTAAGAGATAGACATATGCCCTCGCGAACTTTTTTATAGACCTTCTGAAGGTGTTTAATAATGTAGAACATTGTTTTGATCTATCACTAAGGGTTCAGCCAGCGTTTGCAATTAAAGTGCTAAATCTCGAAAATTATCATTTTTCTTTACAACATCATATGTGAAACCACCCCGTTGACACCCTCTAACTATTAAAAAAAAACCGCATCAAAATCCGTTGCGTAGTTTTATAGATATAAGCATATAAGGGGACAGACAGCGGAAAGTGTCTTTGTTTTATACTATGTAATGATAAACATCTGGCTGACTGAAGACGCCTAAATACTGTTAAGACTAAACCAGATATAATAAAGATAATGTCACTCAAGTGTGTCAAGCTTTATAAATCTTCGGTAGCACAGCGGTCAGCGCCGCTGGACAAATAATTTGTAGTGGACTTTGGCGTTGAAATCTAATTAAAAGGCCGATTTATATTTTTGGAGGAGGCACTTTCCTCAAGCGCTCGTGTTTAGTATTTTATTTTAAATAATATGTTTAATCTGTACTTGTTGACTATTTTTAAGTCTACACCTATAAAAATAAAGCTACTTTGACTTTGCACTATAGTTTATGCCCGCGGCAGGACGTGTACAATTTTTGTTTTCACGCCTGAATCAAATCAATATTGTTTAACCCTTGTCATAATTGCTTAATTCCTTTTACGTTTAATATTCTGTGAAGCTACTCCACGGCAAAGTTGTGTCAAAACTGTAATGAGTTTTCCACTGCGGTGTCACGTTATACTGAATTCGATTTTAATGAAACAAGGCGTCAATTAATTCATAGAAAGTCGGATAAAAAACAACCTTTCTATAATAAGGGATAAAAAAAAGACGACAAAAACCCGCGCAAACTTAAAATTATGTAAAATGGATGGATGGATGGAGGATGAGAGTGACAGCAGACTCTATCCCCGATGAAGTAGCAGTCCCCTGATGCGCACTGAATGTACGCAATGTATTTTTAAGCGTGACAGGCGAGATTGATAGTTCGCTAGTGAAAGTAAAGTTCGTGCGGCGACTGTAAATATGCGACAGGCTTTTGTGTGAAAATCCGATGGCGCTAAAGCCGGTGACTTTTATAATACTGTCGTCTATGCCACTATCGAAAAACGATGCGATTTATTCACGATACGCTCGTCGTCAAATTCATTTTAGTGTAGTGTTACATCTTATTAGTTCGCGTTTTCGTTCTCGTAAAGATCGTTGACCGTATTTGATTGAATTATGGAGACCGTTCAGTCGTACAATAGAAATTTGACGCTTGCAAAATTATTACCATTAACAGGAAATTTAGATAGATTCCACAAGTATCTCACAACAGTATCGAACTGGGTTATAATATTCTAGCAGAGTGGGCAAACATAGCAGTGATTTAAGGAAACCCACCAATACATTATTAGTGAGTTTCCTTAAATCAGTGATATTTATTATCACTATTACGCTCCCATAGGTGGGTGTTGTGGGTAACACGATACACGCACATATAGAATTTATTGCAGGCAAAATGTGAATCACTATGAGGCGATTCGTAAGTAGGTCGCATTGAGAACAAAGACTTTATCTTTGGCACAAGAGTAGATTTTTTATGGGCCTACAACGACTAGGAGAAATATGTAGTACCTACTTTTATGTTACTATAATATTAGTACTGGATATTGGACATGTTCAATACAAGTGTCAAGTGTACATCTTCAATCGCGCGATCACCATGTACAGAAAACCTATTCTCCCATAAACCTTTTATCGACGTACGATTTCATTCCAGACACCTCAATACCAACACAATCGATTATAAAAATTCTTAATGAGTATATTTCAACACTTTGCGTGTGGGATGCATGGTGAATGCGGGGCTTGTGAATAATCCCAATCATTAATTTTATTAGTCTCCGTAGCGTTGCAATTCTCGTACAGGTACCATGTTACGTAAATATTGTTTTAAACGTTTTATGTATAGCGCTGCTGCATTCAGTTATATGCGTTAATTAGTCAATAGATTTTTGTATTGCTAGCTGCATATCGTCATGCGTTTAATATCCCAAATCGTACGCAGGAATGACGTCAAATGATTTTTTTGTTACGTTACCATACTTCGGCACAATTTGATGAGTAAATCAAATTCTTACAAATAATTTCAAACATTTTGCCGTACCCAAATTTTAAACCCGGATTTTCGACACGACTCGAGAAAAACAAAATTTACTATTTGTGTAGCATTTCAAACTAAGATTTGCGCTAATAATAACCAACAAAGAATACACAAACATTCTGATAATTTGATTAACATGCGCATGCGATATTTTAAAGGCGTATCCGGATGTTCTCTTTTGCTCATTCCGCTGAGAATAGAAAAGTTAAAGTCTATTTAAATATCGAACTCCGATTCTCCAATATCTCCAGCAGCTCTTTTATAATAAAGCCAAAACATACAGATCGTCACGCCATGCTCTAACTAGTACCTACACGAAGGTACATCGTCACTTCAGTTGAACGACCTCAAGTTGTTGTTATCTCTAGTGAACTAAACGTATTACATACATTAGACATGTGACATCATTATTGTGACAGCAACACACACACACACACACACATACAAAGAGACACGGTAAACATTTGTCCTGCCAGCCCTTCTATGTACATACTACATAGTTTATCAGTTTGGATACAACATAATCTTGTTATTATTGCTCATAACGCTCGCAATGAATAGAATTTAAAAGGTTACTAAGCACTTGCCAGATATAAAATTAATATAACATCTTTTCAAACTCTTTCTGGTTTGTCGAAAAGTTGCCTGCACAAAATAGCTCTTATCGTTAAACCATTTGTGCTTTAAAATGTATATTTTTTACAAATAAAGATATGTCTTTTTATCTTAAATCTTTAATATTATAAAAATGCACAGCATCAGCGGTTTATAAATCTGGTAATTTCAGACCACGATTTCAAATCCAGAAGTAGATGGATATCACAGAGGTTCAACAACACTATTCAAAGAATAATAATCTATGGTGAATGGCTCATAGCCGTAATCTTTAGATATAATAAAAATATATACCACCTCAAGGAATTTCTGACGTAGCCATCGTTTATTTACAAAGTCGTTTAAGAAAATTTCCAAATTCCTTAGAAGCAATAAAGACGTTGGTATTTGAAGAAACGACGATTAATTCGGTTCGAAACACCACCACGCTTGAACTCTTGAATTAATAAGGCGAGGACAGAGTTGGTTACATACAGTTGAACTCTTGATATCAAAACTAAATTTTATTCGACGTGAGTTGGTGGCGTGGAGCATGTCTACATCGCCGGGACGTTCACATCTGAAGCACGTGTTTAAGTATTATGTTTCATTACAATAGAGTGGAAAAAATATATTAAATGCAGACAGACACACAGAAATAGAACGACAGAATGGAGACCTGAAATAAAAAGTCTTTACCGAATACAAAGTAATTTACTTTTCGACTTTTAACAATAAAATTTCAATTACAAATAAATAAAATACGATCTATGGGTTCTCGGGTGGCACACCGAAAATACTTTTTGCCAGTTTCTTCGATTCGAGATGCATGTACCAATTCGAAGATAGACCGAAAGGACTTTTGTAGACAAAAATAAAGAAATAATCTATAGAGGAAGCTGAGCCCGTCGCATCGTTTTTGCCCGCTATTAATCGTGGAGCCATTGATTGCGAGCGGCGACGCGTCGACTGCTGAGGAATGAATATTGGCGCAGGTGTACGCAGGAAATAACACCATTTATGGACAAGTTAGCCGACCGCTCTTGAAAAAAAGTGGGATCTAACTCGTGACGAGAGCAAAACCGCCACTAATAGTATACAACGTGAAATGAAAAAAAAAATGAGTAAAATTAAAACATGCGAAATTGCCGGCAATTCAATTTGAAAGGCGGTTTGAAAGCATATGATTAGATAAAATTTGAAGCGAGCTGCGTACGGCTTTTATGATATCACAACAAAAAACATGACACAGCCACGTTCTATAATCGTAAGCATTATATATACAGGAAAAAAACAGACAAGTGCTCTTCGCAGATTTGTTTATGGGGTCTGATGATTTTAATTATGGTTGGGGGCGTTATTTGGTAATAACATTTGATCGAGCAAACCACTTATATAATATTTGAAAGTAATATTAACTAAATTAACTGCCTGATGTCGCTATCATATTTTCATGTTACTATGCAGACGTTATATACATTTTTTAAGTGATCGATAAAAAAATTAACATTTAGGTAAAGTAAATTTTTCCACAAGAGTTTTCTACTCTGGGGTCATAAAATTGAGTATCGTGGAGAAAACATGTTGCGATCATTTAAAGTATTAGAACTTAAAACACAGAAACAAAAGTGAATAACAAACCACAGACAGTCACAAAAAATAACTTCAACTCTGTCTCTAATACAATTAATAAATCAGAGGTTCACACTTACACTACTCTAAAAAGTGTAGTATAACCAAATATACCTCAAATATTGATCACAGTGATACAAAATTTTGATTCGGTTACGTATGTAGGTGGTAACCTACCTGGCCAGTACCCACTTATCACTGTGAGCGGTAAGCTCTTAATTTTGGCAACCGCACACGTAGAGATGGCTATAATCATCGCGAGAGTAGTCTCGTAAATCTTCAGCTAAATTACAGGTTAGCATTTCACGTCACGAGTCGAGTCTTCGTTGGCGATGACTCATCATCTGAGCCAGTTACAGTTTGCCAACACGAATTAATTAAGTTAAAAGCCTCCTAGAAACTCAAAGCACAGTAATAACGTATTCACTATATCATTTATTGCTAATTGTTGCCCGTAGCTTCGCTCACGTGACTTCGTTTAGTGACTTCAACCATTTATACTTTAGATTTCAATAATTTAAGCTTGCAGCTTGAAACAATAACGCTATGTGCTGTGCTAATTCCCGCATGAATCTCGATTTCCGGGAACATCGTATGTGACGAATTAATTTCTTCTTAATTTCCTAATAAAAACGTAATCTCCTTTTTTCACGACCAAGTTTCATTGGCAAATATAAATATTTCTCATTTTCTTTCTGAAACCAAAACTAATAAGTTTCATGGAATTCCGTGTAGAAGTAAAGTATGAGCTCAAGAGTTGACTTTTTTTTATGGCATAGGAGGGCAAACGAGCTGGCGTGTCACTTGATGGTAAGCAACCAACGCCACCCATGGACACCAGCAACACATACAGTGTTACTGTTGCGTTGCTGACCTTTAAGGGATAGGGGATAGGGAAGGATGGGGAAGGGCGGTGGGCCTCCGGGTACCTCGCTCACCTAACGAAAGGCGGCATGAGCCACTTTACGTCAATCTTCTGGGAGGTCGTGGTATTTCTCCGGTCGAGCCGGCCAGTCATGCAGCGAACTGCTTGGCTCTACCACTGTTAAAATGACTGTTAAAGATGAAGATTTCTCATTAACAACCGACATACCAATTGATTAGTCGACTCTATTATCTCTAACATATGAATGTTTAGAGAAAAGTATATTTATTGTATTCTTAAAAAATCAGTAAATCCACATTTTACAAAATATACAGTCACACTGGGAAGTTATTAGCTTCAAGCTATGTTAATATCACGTCATAAGAAATTTTGATTGGTTGACGAGTATAAAAAACCCCGCTTTCAAATGATTACTTGGCAACAACTTTTTGCGTTTATCCTCAGGCGTTTTTGTTGAGACTTGTGGTACAATGTTTGTGTACATGTTAAGCGACATGGTATATATTGAGTTAAAAAAAAACGATTTCATCAAAACGAAATCTTTTATTTGTCTTTTATTTTAGCACCTTCAACAATTATTAATAACAATTGTCTTCTATAGTTACGTTATGTCGTATGAGTAGTTTATTTTGCGCCGGGTATAAAAAAACTGAAGGTGTATGAAGTATAATGAAGAGCATAATAAAGGCTCATATAGACGGAGAGTGTTTCTAGTACGTTTCGGTACGAGAAACCATACGCTACTATCACAAGCAATAATCGCCATAACACAATCGTATCAGAATGTTTACATACTGGCAAGAAATAAAATCTCGCCTACGATTATGTCATACGAGATTCGCATATGACTTATCGCCAGGCGATAATTGCCTATGTTTGTTTACACGACGAAAATATTGTAAGCAGATTCTTGCTTACGAGAATCTCAACTAGTATAAACACGATCTCGTCTGACATATTTTCAAGTTCATACGAGTATCGTACAGATCGGTTTGTATCGTTTTCAGTGCGAGAGTTGCCATTCGAGTTTAGTGATTAAAGTATATTGTTCGTAAAAAAAACTTAAACCAAAAAGTAACTTATGGTACACCTAGGTACTCTAAATATTTCTGATAATATTTGAAATGAATCTCCTGTAGCCAAATATTTTAAAGTGATTTCCAATTTTGTACGAGCAGCTATAGCTTGACGCATATTTGTATTATTTTTTTGTATAGATGATCCAATTTCTTGAAGTAAATATATAAATTGAGTTTTTGTGAAACATATTTTTGAATGTCTCTTCATCTTCCAATTATAATTCAAGGCACAACGTGTTAGATACCCCCAAATCATTTCTCCTCGCTATCCATTTTGTAACCCAACACCTTTTCTTCTTTTTCCGTTTAACAAATTCTTGCCTTAGAAGAGCAGATATAATTAAAACACCCTCGCGCACTGCATTCATGGTAGCAACTGGCATAAAATCTCGAAATACGATTTTTGCTTTAAAATTCTGTTTACACGGACACAATAATATTCCATTGCGAGGCAATTGTCGCCCAAGGTAACAAGCGAGAAGAGTGAATGTTTAGACGATAATCGTATCTTCGAGACGAGAAACTCCCTCCGTCTAAATGGGCCTTAATTGTCTTAAGAAATGTATTCAATCAACCATACTTTCAACCTTTTCGTCTGTCTATCCTCAGCTTAGTTCTAACTTACACGAACTTGACATTCACATCTCTTGCATAATCCAGTAATCTTCTCTTAATATTTCAAAACCACACCCGGCACGCCCACTTTACTAATCTATTCATACTCTTCAACAAATAATAATATAGTTATCATGAAACGTATTCACTCTTCCACTTGCACGAAACAGTTAAGACTTTAATATAATTTAACAAGAAACAGCTGTATTGTTCCAAATACCAGATAATAAGTGTTGCTTTCCAGCTGCTTTACCATCTAGGCCTCGAGTGACGGGTGAGATATATAATTCGCTAATAACATGATAAAAATACCGCAATTTTGAAATCGAGAAATGTGCGGGGTCTGTACAGCAATGAGATCTTCGCTCGCGCGCGCTGTTTAGATCGTGGCGTAAATTGAATGTTACGTTAGCCCGTGGAGACCTCTAAGATCAGCCGGAACAGATACCTACTGGCCACATTTAATTTAATCAATCTCGATATACTACATATTTTTAAATGTTTTAACAGTGGTCGAGTCCTGCAGTTGACTGCATGAATGGGCTGGCTCGACCTGTGAAATACCAGACCACTCGGAATATCGGCGTGAAGTGGCTCGCGCCGCGTTTCGTTCGGTGAGAGAGGTGTCCGGAGGCCCGATCTCCTTTCCCCTCCTACTTCCTTAAAGGACAGCAACGCACCACCGTGTTCATGGGCAGTGAGTAGTTGCTTACTATCACCCCATTTGCTCGATGGCCCTCCTATTCCATAAAAATGTACTATATTAACATACATATAAATATAGTATATATTATTATATTATTTGTTAGCTACCTTTTGCTTAAGCTTAAATTGTAAAAGCATGTAATATATTAAAATGACAGCTCGAAAAGTATAATTGATTAGTACATAGCGCACGCTTCGGTTAGTAAGATAATATTAAAATTCATCAAACCAATTTATTACTGTAAGTATGTAAACTCAATTAGTTTGCTCATTAAATATTTTGTTGTCTGATTGTTCGCGGTTGGACGCGTTCTCTAGACTCAACCGGTCTTGGAAAATTTAGTCAAAACTTTTGACTAAGGTCGTGGCAGTGCATTGATGAACAAAACAAACTCTCTAAATGACTTTGATATTTCAACAGGTAGGCACACCACCAAAGCATTTTTGATTTCAATGTCAACAATATCTAATTTAACAACAATCAAAAATCTATGGTAACAAGTTAACCCATGTCCTGTGAATACATCTAGACTAGAGCAACGGCTCTTACCATTTCAATGAAGATGATGAATGAGTAGGCTGCCGTAAACTAAATTAATTAATAGAAATAACTTAAAACAAGGTAAACACAACGATGGCAGTCGCCATGAGAATATAGATATGGAGAGTATAAAGATTAATTAGGCCATAGTACAATCGCTATATTATACCACAATATGCATACTTGTCGTGGCACAAATAAAACATGAACATGATAGTCACGCCGAGTGACTCCACAGTTAGGCCACAACACGAGCGCGCATCAGATCATAGCATCCACGAATAGTTGACGTGCATCGTGCACCATACACCAGTTGCCTACTTTCGAGACAGCAGTTACAGGTGAGACGTGCCGGCGAGGAGTCAGCGTAGCCAGCCGGTGGAAGATAATTAGCAACGAAATTGTACGGAGACAGCTAGACGCCTTACTTCTGCAGCCCGCGTTGCATTACGCCCCGCAATAATAACATACCGCACACTCGACTCTGCGGCAATTAAAAATGTTGGATCGCCCATTTCCCACACATTACTGGGTGAATGTATTGCAATTTGAGCACTTCTTCTCTCTCCACAAATATAGCAAGACAAAGTCAATACATAGGTTGATGAAATTATTTCAAATGTGGGTGAAAGCGAGTGCGGTGGATGAAACAATCACAAGATAATAATAGCCGTAATGACAACAATAATGCAGTAGATAGTTGCGGAGTGCAGCCGTCTGAGAAACGAGCCGTTGATTAAGCAGTTTCCAAACAATTTCATAGTAAATGTAGGCATCGCTCGGGTACGAGACTCGCGCTCTGATTTGCATATCGCCAATGAAAGTGTAGCAGAGTTTGCTCGACCTACATATTCGCACACTATTAAATACTGGCAACGAATATTTAATAACAATATGATAAATGTGTTCAACGTATATAGCAACTTACAGTTTCACACAGCCAATATGGAGAGTGTGAAAAATAACAAAAATCAATGAGAAAGTGTTTGCATCGCGTGAATCGCGAGTCCTAATCGGTTTTTAACCTTTCAAATTCTCGCAGTTTATATAGCAAGATACCACCATCTATGTGAATGATCTAACATTTGTAAGTGCCTACTTGTAGATGAGATGAGAGCAGAGCAATAGACAACAAAAAACTAATACCAGTTGCTGATGATCTAAAACCGGTCCATTTGTACATTAGCCGCTCCAGTTGTCGCGATGCGCTCCCGATTGTCGTGCGAAAAGATCGTATGAATCGGCGTCTCTAATGGACCCTCGAGACAGCTTGGAAATCAAGCTTGAAGGTTAAATGCGTCACTAATCGGTAGCAAACAAATTAAAGATTGGTAAATTCAACAGCGCGCGGCGAAGCAAAGTAGAGCAGTGAAAAAGTGAAGTTTCGTCAAATGCACCACTTACCTAATTCATGAGAGCGGAACCGAAGCGGTCGGAAGCATTGTGTCGAAGCGCTCAAACTGATCCATTGTGGGAAGTGTATTAGATAACGTGTTTGCGAGAGTGCACACAAGACAATGACAATGAATTTGCGTTAAAAATTGAACAGTGAAAGTGATGTCCAATAGCACTAATAATATGTATAGTCATATATATTTAAATCATTACATAGTATAAAACAAAGTCACTTTCCGCTGTCTGTCCCTTTGTATGCGTATATCTTGAAAACTACGCAACAGATTTTGATGCGTTTTTTTTTAATAGTTAGAGGGTGTCAACGCGGTGGTTTTGATCTATAATTCATGTATAGTGTAATAAAAAAAAGTGATAATTTTCAAGATTTTGATCTTTAATCGCAAACGCTGCCTGAACCCTAAGTGATAAAACAAAATAATGTACTACATTGTTATACACCTTCAAAAGATCTACAAAAAAGTCCGCGAGGGCATATGTCTATCTCTTAGGGATAACCCACAATGACCATTTTTATTTTTTTACTTTTTACGAGAAATAACGTCTTATTTACGAAGCGATTTGAAACATTACAGCATTAATTTTCATCCAATTAAGTGTCTTAAATAGATTGTGGATGTAATATAGTTTATCCTGGCCGTTTACAGCATGCAATTTAGACAAATATTTTCGAAGATATTGCAGTATTAACATAGCGGGACAGCAGTTAAAGTCGATAAATAGCGCAAATTGAACCTTATGATCCAAAATTTACCCATTTATTACTTTTGATGCGGAACAAAGTTCGCCGGGTCAGCTAGTAATATACAAAACATTCAAAATTCTCATACCAAATTAGGCATATAGATGTATGTCTTGTCGGGGTTGTGTCGCGCACTCTGATAATATCAGAAGCGCGTGAGACCGATTCATCGGTAATGGTCTACCCAAGAACTTACCACGGTTCACACGCTCTTGAAATTACGTGTTGTGTCATACACCAACGCAAATTTGCTGTTGGACCAAAAAGATGAATCATAACACGAAACATTTTATATACGATTGTTAACTAAGGACTATGAGATATGCCACGCCATGTACAAATCGTTTTGCTAGAAATACACAAAGACCAAAATGTTAGTTGGAATGTTACGAGGTAATCCTATCAGTGCTCCATTAGATTTGCAGGACTCTGCGTGGGTGACACAATGCCACTAACGAGAGCCCGATATCATCTGTCAGACACGGAACATTAGTTAATGCTGCAGGATCAACACGTAGCGAGGTAGATAAGAAGAATCTTACAAAAAGTACAACCGTCGCCTACAATGAGAGAATGATGAGTTCTGTCTTGTCTATACAATAGATTGTGAAACGTCATGCGGTGAACAATAGAGAGAGCGACACGAAGAGCAAGCATCATGCATTACTAATCACAGTATGCCTCTTCAACTAATCTAAGCCGTTGCACCGAGCAGGTATAGGTATATCAGCTTGGACGATTTTACCATACACGTGGATACATGAAATCTTCAGGTTCAGCACTATTTAAATTTGAAAATCTTAGATAAAAAAGGTACTGTTTGTAAATCTTACTTATACCCCTAGTATATACTTTTATATATACGATTGAAAACGGTTGTTGTGAGTGCTTAGTTAACCATGCTTAGCTGTTTAGTTTGACCATCGTAAAATACGATGATACTCTTATTCCTCTCGTTAATCACTATATAACATCGGTCCAAAAATAAATTACGAGAACCCGCAGTGCGCTGTTGTAATCCAAAAATTGGATTAATCATGGCAACATATAGGTTTATTACAAATGCTTTAATAGCTGTTACAACATAGGCTGATGCAATCCAATCTATTGCACTCATTGAGTTTCATTCATTAGCATAGTTATGTGGAATAGACATATAGTTTATGTGGACTGTTATTATCTATGCATTCATATCTTTCGAGTTAGTGCGTGCAATAGATACATTTATTCAAATTGATAGGTTCGAACACAGACAAATCCCATCGGAATCGTTAAACAGCGGCAATGGTATTTTAATTATAATAAAATTCATGTTGTTGTTGTAGCAAAATAAATAAATTACTTTAGTGTTCCAAGACAGTAATTGTATTCAAATGGCATCAACTGTTTCATTTGCCAAGACGTGGGTCGATGACATGCAGTTTGTTGCAACATTGATATTATTCTTAGTTCGTTTCATGACTAAGAATAGAGAGTGCCAGCACATGATTTAAGTGTTATAACAGGTGACACAAACAGATTATTAATAAAGAAAATATTTAAAAGTATGACGGACTTGACCGCGTCAAAAGTGCGTATTTTTTCAATGTAAGCTCTTAAAAAAGAATTCTCGACGACCGTTTAAGCTAAGGGCGAGCCAAGGAGATGGACTTATAAACATTTATATTATAACCCACATAATATAAAAAATTAAACATACAACATCCTGCCTACTCAAAATCAGAAAAAGTCTATCGGTGGTACATACATAAATACATACATAAACAACTTAACGCCAAATCCCTCGCAGGGTAGGCAGAGAGAACGGAGCGCCATAAGGCACAATCTTTACACACCTCACTCGCTTCGTTGGCTTTCATGACTCTTTTCATGCACGCGCGTCAATTTTTAAGGGCTCCTAACATCACCTTCCAAATAGAACACGTTCTATTTGGTCATGGAATGTGTGTCTTCTATCGGTTATCTTATCGGTATCGGTACATTTAGATGTACAAAGGTATCAGTTCCATAGTAGTTCCTACCAGAAATATACATGCTAAGCTATTAATACATCAATACGCTATTTACAAGTTGCCTTTGGTAACGGTTATTAGTTATCTGTTTTTGCACTAAAGAACTTTTATCCTGACAGAAGATTTCTTTCTCGTAATATGGCCGTACCGTGATTGTTGTGATTTGGATGCGGAAGACAATAATGGATACTACTTCTAACATCTGATTATGTAGCTCCGAGTTCAAGTTCAGTTGGAAAAACATTAAGTTTATTTGTATGGCAACCTATTTAATGGATCGTATGCAATTTCGGATAACAAGATAGATATGATACAAAATCAATAAAACCTTAGATATTAATCTTAATTTTTAGCTTCGAACTTACTATCATGATACAATTATAAGAGCATTACAAGATTACAAGGCCGATACCTTCTTAAATATTTTTCATGATCTGAAAATTATATCTGAACTGGTAAGTTTAGCAAAAGATTATCTATAATCCGAATTTCATAGCTATTTAAGAAAGACACTATACTGTAGCCAGAACCTAAATATTTATGATATAAGTAAATTCATTTTCAAAAAGGTTTCCTTGTTAAAAGTTTCTGATCATAATAATCTTAATATCACTATCTGCTTGGTGAGGTGGTTCAGCAATTAGATGAGGTATAGTATTATGTATGTCGCCATACTTCACCGCGACGGAGGCTTTGCCATTATGGAGGTCGCAGTACATCGATCGTGGCACGAGGTTGCGATAATTTACTATCATTATTATTCTTTCTCCTAATTATATATAATGTTCCTGTGTCATTTCAGATATTAATCGTGGCGTATCAAAAACGACCCGCGCCCTATACACGGACATCGGAAATTGTACAAATAAATCCCCGTCAAGCTGTTGGATTTCAAACGTTCTCGTATAACTAAGATTAATGTGGCACAAATTTTGAACTGGAATAATTTCAATACCATTAAACTGATGACCGAGTTCGTTACTAAATAAAACTGTTTTTTTTTTCTTACTTTTTTTAGTGTATGACCAACAAAAATTATAATTAATTCGTCAATTAATCTTCAATTCGGGTACCTCGTTATGAGTCGCGGCGATGATCATAAATATCTTCGAGTTAATACAAGGTAATTAATGAAAAAACCGCTGCTTAGCCAGTAAGTAGACGTTCAAGTTATTCAATGCACGCCCCTCTACTTCATTTATATGTATAGAGTGCAAGCATGTTGTAGCAACGGAAACAAAGCACGCACTGCTGTCCAGCACTACGGCCTCTTTGTGATAGTGCTAATACATGCCAATACTGATTTATAGAATTGCTATTAGCAACAACTACCACTTGTGGATACATATATCATCTCTCAGCCCATCACCGAAAGAGTGACAAGATAAGAAGCGGGGGAATCATTTTAGTTCTACTAATGTTTATTTCTTAGATTTTCGCGAATCACATTCATAACATTAAAACAACTTTTTATGGATTATATCGCGTTTATTTAGAACTTATTTTCTATTTATTTCCTGACGTTTCGAACTCTTTACAGAGATCATTTTCACGAAACTGAAACGTTTTCACGTGAAAATGATCCCTGTAGAGAGTTTGAAACGTCGGGAAATAAATAGAATAAATAGAAAATAAGTTCTAAATAAACGGAATATTATCCATAAAAAGTTGTTCTACTAATGTTGTTCAAGGCCATGTTTTGATCATAAACCTAATTCCCTAAAGGTTGTTTGCTTATTCAAAGATCCTGTTTCAGTGTTTCATACTTCTCTGGTATCGTTGAAGTTAATGGAACATGCGGGTTTATAAAGTTATTATGAATTTAAAATTTAATGAAAGTAAATACAACACTTGAAAAATTTTTTCAAGTGTTGTATTTACTTAGACGAGCTACGCTTCAAATAATCATATTAATTATACTATAAATCATAATAACATTATAAACCTTCATGTTCCATTAACTTGCAACGATACAAGAGAAGTATGAAACACTGAAACAGGATCTTTTAACTCTCTTTAAAAAATCTGTGTGAATAAATTCAAATAAATAAAATTTCATTAAAAAATACCAAATATATATTCTTTTCGTGAAAAGTAAGTTATCTAGTAAAACATGTGCCATGCTGACATCTATACTTTTAAATAAAATTGAAGTGTATGTATGTAATATTGGAATAACTGCTTTCTACTACATTCATATGAAATATGGTACATTCATAAAATATCATTTTTTACAGTGCTCGTCTGTCTTTCTGTCAGTGTGCCTGTTACAATCCAGCCTTTTTCAGAGATTTCGTCTGAAACGGAACGGTAACTTTATGGGCAGGGAGCTGGTGTGATAAGGAGTAACTTAGGCTATTTCTCTTTTAGAAAAAAAAAACTTTTATTTATTGCTTCCGAGGCGAAACAAAGTTCGCCGGGTCAGCAAGTAGGTAAATATATCCAATAGGCCAATACATGGTCGGTTCTGTCGTCGGTGTGCCGGGTGGTGGTGGTCGTTCGACTCACTTTCACACTTTCACTGGGGCGTCGCCCTCGGCGCACGCGCACGCGCACGCCTCGCCAACAATGCCACCGGCTGTACGTTGCAAAACTGATTACTCAACACACACGACAACAAACATCGAATGGCGGATACATTTGTGAGTGCACGCGCCAACTTAACTTCTCCATACTATCAGATTTGAAACATCATAAAGTTACATCTGAGAGAACATTAAAAAAGGTCTCGGTGTTCCAGTGGAGCACCCCGCTTCTGAATCCAAAGGTCGCGGGTTCAAATCAGCAAATTGGCTCACACCAATTAATTTCGTAAGTTATGTGTGATAAATATCAAAAACTAGAGATCTTGTGCCCGGTATAGTAAATGGTTCGCCACCTATTTCATTGGGGACGTAGACATAACGGCGAGACGAGGCTTAACAGCCGCTCCCTACACCTTGGGGTAGTATTGTTGTTAAAAATAATAACTTTCAATTGTCATGAAATTTTAATTTTAGAAGAAAACCCTATGCTACCTTTGGGTAGAAAAATGCGTGAAGTTATGTTACATTAAAAGAATATTCAGACAAATTAAAAAAATGAGAGCTGAATCACGCACAACATAAGTAAATAAAGTATTTAATCCAATTTAGATAATTGCAGATTGTGAAATATTTGAGGGACCTACTCTAGTATAATGTGCACACAAAGAATAAATATTGGCGACCGAATTTTCGACTATTCGATATAACAGTAAAATGTCGTGATGATCGAGATACGCATCATTCGGGATTGCAGAAAAACAAAGACATCGATAAAAGATACATGCTGGGGACAGACAATAGGGTCTTACAGTGAATGGTAACATCGACCAAACAACGGTACAAAAGCCAGTAATGTAATGATGAGCAGATTGAACGGTAATATTAAAATAATAATAATATACACATAATTCTTAATTCTTTCATAATTCTTTGTTTCTGTCGAAGACATCCATCAGAAATTTAGTTGTGGCGTCGAAGATGTAAAACGAACCACATATTGAAGATGTACAAATTAAAATACACTTGAAGTTTGTATTGTATCAAATACTTATGGGTTTATATGAGCAAAAATCACGCTTACATTCTGTGACTCATCGTACCTTATCTGAATGTACGTAACCTCGTTTAGTTCAAAGACTTTTCGTGTACCCATTTATTTTTACTGTAGACGGCCGGTGTGGCATTGCTCCAAGGCCCACTTGTCCCTTCAGTTCTGAATACGAGCCCGGTTAACCTCCGAGGAGACAAGTTTTTGAATGCACCGCAGTCGACGCTAAAAACAAAACGGCGCTATGAGGAAGCGCAGGTACAGAATGGTCGGTTAACAATTTCTCATAGCCTCATAAATGTATCTTAAAATAATGCAACAACGAGCTTTTTGTAAAGTTTTTTTTAAGGACGGCTCAAATTCTGAGTGATTCAATTATTCATGTCATATATACTGGTTCATCTTTACTTATAATAAAGGGAGGTAAGATATATTTATTTAAAACTCACAGGATTCAACAAAGCAAGGGTGCCGGCAGAGGCGAGGAGTTACCTAATTCATGCAAGCCTTGTTCATTCTAGCAAGAAGTACCCTAAATTAAAACTTCACAGAATCAGAAATAACAAATAGCATTAGGCAGCATTAACACAAAAGTCATAAGTCCACGTTTGACCGCACTTAAAATTTATACAAGAATAGAAGCTGAACGTGAAATACTGTTTTATCTCTAAAAATTTGCCAAACATTATTTGCCTGGGATTGGACAAGCGTGGCTGGACAAAACATCATATCATTTCAATATCTAATAAACGAAGGCAGTCGGGGAGTATTCAAATGACAAGCTGGGAGAGAATTTATTTATGAAAGTCAATAAACATTTGTGTTTTGATGGTATCGAATCTCGGGCACCGTTTGGTGTGTGGTAGACAAAAATATAATATAAAGTATTCTGTCTGCATCGCATGACAAAAAACATTATTCTCTCACAAGTCTTAATTGAGACAAATCAACACTAAAATTGAGGGAAACTAAGAAACGTTTTAGAAAGTCCACGACGTCTTACGACTATTATATTATCTAAACTCGTGTTACGCGCAATAAACGCTTTCGTTGCACTCGAATTGAAATCGACTTTCAATTACAACGTAAAATGTACGTACCTTTCAGACTTTCGAACTATATCTAAGAAGACATTATAAAAACGATTTAGATAATATTTGTTTTGAACAAAATTGTAATTGTTGGAATAATCTTAGGATTTTTGTGTGTTTATATGGGTGTATTTCTTTAACACGCACTGTGCAATAGATGTCTTTTTTGTTATAGGTAACTACAATTTTCAAAATAAGGAAAACAAAGTATTCGCGTATATATAACTTATCTATTATAAAATGCCGACGTTCCGGATGTTTTATCGTCGTCATAATCTGAGTGTTTGTAAAAATAAATAAATATATAATCATAAAATTAGTTTTAATTACACGGCAATTAGCTGAGATTTGTGTTAACCTGTATATGAGCGTATTAATTTGTTCCAGCTCGCTCTCATTTTCCGTACCAGCTCGAGTAAAATTTACTTGCAACAAGTTGTTCAAGTTCTGTTCTTGCTGGGTACGCACTATGTACATATTGTGGAGCGCGTGTTAGAATAGAAAATAGCCACGCCACATGTCGATCCTTAATTATATGGTTGGTACAAGATGAGAATATTATGCAAAGGGGGCCTTTTGTATACAGCCGTGGCACAAGGACAATAGTGCTATGAATTGGTTAAATGCAGATCATTATGCTGGCATCAAAAGGATCTCTTTGTGAACGGAAAACAATAAAGCATGTCTGTTCGACCGTACCGAATACGATACCGATTATTTCAACAATCTCGATAGTTCATCGCGTGAGGGTATTTTAACTGGTAGACACACATTATTGTCGAACCATCATAGCCGTGTGGCACCGGCCTAGAATAGTTGAGATTTCCGCTTCTTCCGCGGTTGTTATGAGAAGGGACTAAAAGGCAAATATATAATGACTATAGTGTCATTTTTGAAAACAATAATTAGAGGTATTTGAAAGCAGGATCTGATAACCCCTATGTTGTTTAAAAATTGGATGCGCCAGTTCGCTGAATGCTTTAGCCGGACGATGTTAATTACGTAAGAGCCCGTACTTATACTATACGTAACGTAACGAGCTCTTAATTGGAATGCGCCCTAATTAACGTGGACTACGCTCGTTCGATGCCAGTCCATTTTGGAAATTGGAACGTGTTTACGCACTGGTTCCCGGGTGAACGGCCGGCTGGTGAAAGTCGGGCCGCGGATATAGGTCAGGTGGTCATTTACCCTCAGGTAAACTGTGGTGTCGCGTCTCACTACAAAAATACACACCACTCGAAACGTGGATTGATGTCTACTTTTAATAATAAGTGGGACGACGAATATTACAAAGTGTTTTATTTATATATATTTTATACACAAGTACAAGAATTGTATAAATGGACAATTCACCGTTACGGCGTAGAGATTGGCAGGATCGATTCCCATACACAAGCATATTTGTTTAAGATCAGAGTGACCTCGTCACGTTGCTTTAACACTAGAATTCTAGGAAACGCTGTCTACATCTATATGAAACGCCACAAAGATATTTAAAAGGCTTGTATTTAGTCTCAGTAAAATGTCTACATACTCGCAACATTTTACAGATAAAAATTACACGGAGGGTAGACCATTAAAATATTGGAATACCGAACTATGTATGTACTGGTATCAATAAAATGTACGACATAACATAACAGCGACCAAACATCATTCGACCCCGAAAACTAATGAGAGAAAACCTCGCTCGCGTCGTTTCAAAATGGCATTACCATCTCATATAATATGTCATCTAACAGCGAATAAAGTTGTTATACGGCATTTTTTTTAATTAGATAAGGTTTATGACCATCAAACGGCGATCGCTGCGTATAATGAATTTATTGAACATTTCATAACAGTTATTAATTATTAATTATTATTTATTATTATTATTATTAACCTACAGTTGCCAAGAAATTGGTAGATTGTATTCATCTTGTCCTTCACGAAAATTCTACAGCAGCCTGGGAGCAGTTACTCACATTCCCTTACAGAGTTTTACATATTTCCAGAGATACATGTAATCAATCTTTGACCAATCAAATTAAAAACAATTGTAATGTTTCATTTCACGATTTAGATACAAAATTTAATCAAAATCCTAAAAAATCACTCTACCAACATGTGGAGTCGAAGTTAAGGGAAGGTGACATAAAAGGAGCATCGAAGTTATTGTTCAGTAGTGACGTGGTGGCACCTTGTTCTTCTGACACGCTAACGGGTCTAAAAGACAAGCATCCAAAGCCCATTGACAATCTTACTTTCCCAGATCCTCCAGATTTTTCGAACCAATCTTCTCATTTGATAACCACAGCTAAAGATGTACTTTCTGCAATTGGCTCCTTCAAGAGTGGTTCTGCCGGTGGCTTCGATGGTTTGACACCACAACATCTGAAAGATCTTGTATGTCCAACCGCCGGAGAAGCCGGTAATGCTCTTTTGAGGGAGCTTACTGCTTTAATGAACCTTATGCTGTCCGGCACTGTGAACGAATGCATAACCGATTTGCTTTATGGTGCAAATTTATGCGCCCTTTCAAAAAAGGATGGTGGCATTCGTCCCATTGCCGTGGGTTGCACTTACCGACGTATGGCAGCTAAACTATGTTGCCAATACTATAGAACATCTCTCGCCTCCAAATTTCAGCCTACCCAACTTGGTTTCGGGTCCAGAGGAGGCTGTGAGGCTGCCATACATGCTTTGGCCACATATTTGGGTTCTGGTGAAGGTGAGGTCGTTTTAAAGGTTGACATAAAAAATGCTTTCAACACTGTGAATAGGGATACTCTGCTGAGTCAAGCCAAAACAGAGACACCTGAAATTTTCAAATTCCTTTGGCAGTGCTATAGAAATCCTTCAAAATTATTATATAAAGATAACCTTTTGGAGTCAGCTGTTGGTTGTCAGCAGGGTGACCCTCTTGGACCAGTAATTTTCAGTTTAGCGATACATCCTATCATAAAACAGCTGAATTCAAAATTTAATGTCTGGTATCTAGATGATGGAACTCTTGGAGGTACAATAGATACAGTTTTAAAAGATTTGGCTATATTAAAAAGTAACTTTAAGTCTATTGGCTTAGAGTTAAATACATCAAAATGTGAAATCTATTTTAATGATAAAATAGATAAAATTTCGGCTTTGTCAAAATTTAATTCTTTGGCACCCAATATAAAAATAGTAGAAAACAGTTCATTACGCCTCTTAGGGTCTCCAATCTGTGAAGATGCCTACAACTCTTTCTTAGAGGAAAAAATTCAAAATTTTCATCAAGTTTCGGACCGCTTACTAAAAATTAACGTGCATTCAGCTTTCACCATTATTCGTTATTGTTTGTTTGTTCCAAAATTTACACATACTATTAGATCATCACAATTTTTTAAACATCCGGCACTGTTAGAAAAAATAGATAATATTGTAAAAACCACACTCAGTAAAATTCTTAATGTATCGCTAAACGACCGGGCATGGCAACAGGCATCCCTACCAGTTCGTTTAGGGGGTTTAGGTATTCGAAAAATTTCTGATGTAAGTTTACCGGCTTTTCTGTCTTCAGTCCATAGCACAGAAGAATTAACCAGGAAAATTCTCACTCATACACTGGGTAATTCTGAAGTGTTATGCAAGACTGACGCAGTAAATGCCTGGAAACAGGCCTGTCCTAACTCAAATTTACCGACCAACCCATTTTCCCAGAGACAGTGGGACGACCCACTCTGCGCCATCTTAAAAGAATCACTTATTAGTGGTTCTGTAGGAGATGCTTGAGTCCGGTGTTTGGCTTGGGGCACTGCCATCGCCCAATATAGGAACATTATTAGATAATACGACTTTCCGTATCGCAATTTGTCTTCGTTTAGGTGCTCCCTGTGTTTCTTCGCATTTATGTCGCTGCGGAGAGGTGGTCGACAGCAAGGGACATCATGGCCTCTCATGCGCCAGGAGCGCCGGCCGCATTTCCCGTCACGCCAACATCAACGACATTATCCGTCGTGCTCTTGCCACCGCCGGTGTACCGGCCGTTCTGGAACCGAACGGTTTGGTGCGCGATGATGGCAGGAGACCGGACGGGATGTCTCTTTTGCCTTGGAGGATGGGTAGGCCTTTGGTGTGGGACGCTACTTGCGTAGACACCCTTGCGCCATCGCATCTTCCAAGCACGGTGGAGGTGGCCGGTGCTGCTGCTGCTTCGGCAGAAAATCTCAAGCGGCACAAATACAGAAACCTTGTAGGTGACTATGTGTTTGAGCCGTTTGGGGTTGAGACTTTGGGGACATGGGGTCCGAGTGCTCGTGCACTTTACAAAGATCTTGCAAAAAGGCTGATCGAAACCTCTCGCGACCAGAGGGCTGGTCTATTCTTCGCACAGAGGATTAGCATTGCCATTCAGCGTGGCAATGCGGCCAGTCTTCTGGGCACGCTGCCAGTAGACCGAGATGCGGAGAAATTTGATTTCAGGTAGTTTTTTGTATATATTGTAAATAATGTAATTAATTTATTTTTTCATAACTAGTTTCAAATAACTATTCAAATATGTTATCTGGGAACGATGAGTGCAACTCCCCGAATGCATTGGCCCCCATGCGGCGCAGTTAAAGGAATTGATTAACATAATACTGATGGTAATTATTCTTTCTGTCCGTATTTGGACCCATCGACCATGAAGGTGTACGTATGGACGTACCTCGGTGCAAGTTACACGCTCGAAGCAACTGATGTTATTCCCGAAATGTTACAACAACTGCGCTTTCCCTTGTAACACATAATTGGTACTTAAAACATCTCCTTAAAAGCGTCCGTTCGTTTCGATTACGGCTGTGGGAAAAACTATCATAAAAACTCTGAGCCCTATTGTCGCAGTAAGTCTTTCACCTACACAAGGGATTCAACTCTCAAGGACAAGACGTACGACTTTCACCTGCCGCTGTGTTAGAAGAGAAATCGTAATTTGTAGAGCGAAGCTTTTTCATCCTCGAAACCCTTTCACGTAGGTACGGACCAGTCAAGGGCATACACAAACGAAGCAATGACTCCACCGTGACTGATAAAATTGTGATACCGTAGACATTGGCTGGAAGCATACCAAACAGATGGAAGTTTTACTTTTGAATAGCGTGCGATCAAAGAAAAGATATAAATCAGAATTCCGCGTAATGGCCGGTAACGATTGATACTATTCGTGCGTGTGATTAGCGTTAATCTAGATAAGGATATATTCAATATATTAGAAGATATTTATCACGGGTCTTTGCGTTCGAATGAGTAATGAGATACGGTAGCAAAAAATGTGGTGTTTCGATTCGTTAACAAAGGACAGCCCATTTGTCCAGTGTACAGGTATAACAGGTGTTCAAGGTCTTCAGAGAACGTATCCTCGTCAAACACGAGGGCTTGGTCTCATCTGTTTGTTTAAGTGCATGTTGCTGCTCTTTTTGGACTGTTTGCGCCTTCCTTATTGCAGTCGCGCGTAACAATGACAAAAACATAGCGGTATCTCTATCTGCCAGGTACGTAGCTTCCTATTAAACAGTTTAATCCGCGAGGTCAAGCATTGAGGTTGTTCATGTATTAAGATTATGGGCGATATTAAATAGATCATGTCAGTTTCCTTAATTGTCGTAATCTATATAACAGTGTGAGGTCACTTTATGAACATCCTTTATTCCAACTAAATATGTATCTGCCTTGCAAAGTTCTTTACAACTCGGTTCGCGGCCGCCACTTCGCCAATTTTGCGCAGTGCACGCATCTCGTCTGCGTTTTTTTTATTATCTTAGTGTATACTTTTTGATTTAGAAAACTCTTTATTGCCGAAAGACGTAAAATGTACTGTCATAACGCAAAATAAAGGAGAAGTAATCATAATATCAATAAATATGATATAGGAATCTATACAAATATAAATACACACAAATAACAGCAAATGTCATTAAAATATGTTTGTGTAGAAAAATATTGAAACGAGTATGTTCCTTTTGGCAAAGAGCCACAACAATCTGTGAATATTTTGTACTAATTATGGATGGAACCTGTTTAAAAATAAGAGTTGGTACTTTGAAATTGGGTTAATACAAAATATTTACCAGTACTATTGCTGTCTACTTATAAGAATTAGAAAAACAAAATTAAAATTATGAGCGTTATTTAAATAATTCTACTAAATTCCTGTCGATATTGAGTTGGATGCTTCCCATCAATCATAGAATCGAGTGTCTCGATTTGAAAAGGGTATCGGTATCTCTCTAAATTTTACATAGTTACGGTTTCTGTTTTTTATCTGATTGCATTAGAACTAGAATGATTAATTTGACATGCATTTAGTTGCTAGATAGATTTTAGCTTTAAAGGAGTCGTTAGATTGATTTGTACTGCAAAGGCCAATAATATTAGCCGATATTATTCCACCGAATTACCATATTTTGTAAAGGACGGAATCCTAAGTCTGGTCTGATACACCCAAATCAATAAATATTAAATTTTTGGCCCGTTTCTATATATAGATATATATCGCCTAATGTAACGGAACATCGTTTGTATGGTCAATGATGTAGTAACTCAAGTTTTATCACGGCAACACATTAAATCCACCAGCTGCTTTGAATGACAGTTATAATAAAAGAAACAAATAATGTCAACTGTAAACAACCAGGTTTTTTTTAGGAAACTGAAATAAAAAGGGAATGAAAACCAATACTAGTCTGCAGTACCTACCATAATACCCAGTCGTAAGAATCAAGAAAATGATGATAGAAGCAAGGCTAATTCCACTCACCGAAAAGTACACGACACTCACTCGCTTACCTGTAACAAAGACAAATGATGGTAAGATTAACAAAGCTTATTAAGTAAGATTATTATCAAATTCGGACAATGACGGATGGTTGAAGATTAGTCTGGCGTCCCTGTTCAATGAAACTAATAATTTAGAAATCCATAACATTGAAACTACTTTTTATGCTTTATATCGCGTTTATTTTCTATTTATTTCCCGACGTTTCGAACTCTACAGAGATCATTTTCACGATTTAAGTGTAAGTAGTAAATATGTAAGCAAAAGTAAGTTCTAAATAAACGCGATATAATCCATAAAAAGTTGTTTCAATGTTATTAATGTGATTCGCGAAAATCTAAGAAAAAAAATTAGAAATTATTGAATAATTTATATCCTTAGTTTTAGTCACGAAATTCCGTTGGTTTTGTTATATATGTAATGGAAAGCCATTTAATTGTGTTCAAAAAGAATATTTGGATTTCCGAAACCTAGCGCGGCCAACTGCATCTATCTTAACATAGGTACAGAATGAAGAGGTATATACTTAGTCTGGCCATAAATACTGTTACAATTAAAAATAAAAAAATATTACATTTGAATTTGGAATCTGTCATTTTTATACGATTGTTCATTGTGTTTTCTCGTTTTGGCGCCAATACATTGTACAATATTTTGCGATATTAAAATGGAGTAGGGTGATAAAGAGAACTGAATCGCTGTGATTGCATTACACAAAGTAGGTATGGAGCCAAATGCAATTTTTAAACCTCTCCATACACTTGGTATTAGTCAAATGTTTGTGTACCGGGCTATTAATAGGTACAATGAGACCTCCTCTGTTTGTGACAGAAAAATACCTGGCCGTCCACGTAGTGTTCGTACGAAAAAGGTGGTCAAAGCAGTAAGGGAAAGAATTCGAAGAAATCCTGTCCGCAAGCAAAAGATGAAGAAAACAATGTCGGGTATTTTAAAAGATGACTTAGGACTTGCAGCCTATAAGAGGCGCACTGGTCATTTATTAACTGATAATTTAAAAAAGAATAGGGTGTTAAAATCTAAACAACTACTGAAGCAGTACACAAAGGGAGGTCACAGAAAAATATTGTTTACGGATGAAAAAGTTTTTACAATTGAGCAACATTTTAACAAACAAAATGACCGTATTTTTATGCTCAAAGCTCTAAGGAAGCTTCCTAATTAGTTGACAAAGTGCAACGTGGGCATTATCCGACTTCAGTGATGGTTTGGTGGGGTGTTAGCTACGAAGGAGTGACTGAGCCATATTTTTGTGAAAAAGGTATCAAAACATCGGCACAAGTGTATCAAGATACCATTCTTGAAAAGGTAGTCAAGCCCCTTAACAACACCATGTTCAATAACGAAGTATGGTCCCTCCAGCAAGACTCGGCACCGAGTCATAAAGCTCGGTCCACGCAATCTTGGTTGGAAGCGAACGTTTCGGACTTCATTAGAGCTGAAGACTGGCCGTCGTCTAGTCCCGATCTTAATCCACTGGATTATGATTTGTGGTCAGTTTTACGGCTTGCTCTAAACGTCATAATAATTTAAAGTCCCTAAAACAATCCATACAATTGGCAGTGAAGAATTTTCCCATGGAAAGAGTGCGTGTTCCTATTTTTTTGATAACTGGCCTCAACGTTTAAAGGCCTGTATTGCAGCCAACGGAGACCACTTCGAATAAGCTTTTTATATTTTACATCGTTTTATATTTATGTATTAAAGTCACACACTGTAAAAGTAATAAATGTTATTTGCAATTAAAAAAATTTTTTTTTCTTTGTTACAATATTTATGGTATGACTAAGTATATTAATTATTTAACATAACATAACTTCACGCCTCTTTCAACCCGAAGGAGTAGGCAGTGGCTGTTAAGCCTCGACTTACCGTTATGTTTAAGTTCCAAATCCGAATAAGTGGCGAACCTATTGCCATAACGGGCACAAAGTTTTTAGTCATCGATATTTTTCACACATAACTTTCGAAATTAATTTCGAAAAACCCGGGACTTCTGGATTCAGAACTGTGACTCGACCACTGGACCACCGAGACATAATTATTTAATCATAAAGATTCTTCCACATGTTATTTATGATCTCCGAGTAACAAATATATTTTTAAATAAAACTATTTATAAAACTGGTAGATACTATACGTTGTTGTATCACGTAGTATTTACAACACTTCACGCCTCTTTATGCACCAAGTCCTTGGCAGCTTAGACAGTAGTTGTAAAAAGGCTTAGCAGTTATCCTTCGACTTGCTGAAGTCTCAATTGTAATAATAGGAGGCTAAGCCTAGTGCCATACATTGGACTTAATATTGTCACGCCATCGATATTTATCACAAGGTTAGTCTTAATAAATAATATAATACCATATAATACGAGGTGCGGAGAAATTTGATTTCAGATAGTTTTTCAATTGTACCTATATATTGTAAATAATGTAATACCATATAATTGATTACAGCATCTATCACGCTAACGCAACTGTTAACGCAATTATCTTATGGACTAGATAAATTATATATATTAGTATATATATATATACTTTCGCTGTCTTCATTTATGAGACAAATCGTTACGATTCAGAAGAACGTAAATTGCTTTCACTAATTTCATATGGCTACAATTAATTTGTTTTGCGGTACATAATTCACACATTAGTCTATAATAATTTGATGATTAATTGACACAAGTTTCAAATTATGATTAGATTTATTATGCTTATTACTAAGATCATAATTCATTCTCCACGCAAACTTCCACTGCGCTCTAAAATATACGAAAATATAAAATATAAACTTAGTAGAACCATTAGAATATATTGTATACGGACAGTATTCCTACCTCCACTAATATGTACCTACCCGCATACAGACAAGTGTAATGTTCAGTTCATAAATACATTTTTACACACAAATTACATTATATATATATATACATTTAAAATATGCAGTTTTTTTTTGTTTTTTTTATGTGTCTCGGTAACGTGGTTGTGTTCCCCGCTTTTGATTAATATGTTGTGGGATCGATTCCGAGCTCACACCAATGATTTCTCGGAATTCTTTTCAGAAGTTATGTGTGAGAAATATCGATGACTGGCAACTTTGTGCCCGGTGTATGGCAGTTCCTCCACCTATTCCATTTGGGACATAACGATTAGGCGAGTCGAGGCTTAACAGCCGCTGCGTACACCTTCGGATAGAAAAAGGCATGAAGAACTTACACGGTTTGTCAATTTAAACTTAACAAAAAATAATCGAGAAACGGCTGCCATTTCATTCATATCAGAATTAACGACTATTAATCGGTAATAAAATGTTTATATATCTCCGCCACATTAGGAGTTTCTTAATGGACAGTAAAAGTTAATTAATTGGTCAGGTATTATTTATTGAATAACTTAATTGGCTTCTAATGCAACCAGTTAGCCTATGAGTTCGTTTGCATGGTGTCTCTCAGGCTATCGGCCTTCGATCGGCGTGAAATAATCTCAACATATTTTCGCACCAAAAAACGCTTTTAACATGGTGGTACATCGGTGCCATATCTGTAGTACCGACTGGATTTAACCGACTGGCCAGTGGGTACGGGTGCAACGCGAGTACACAAATTTGTATGATTAGCAAGGATGCTAGTATGGTCTTTGACTGTTTTTGGTAACTGTAATTGGTTGTAACTTGATGGCAACAACAATTGCAAACTAAAATATTATCAAACAAATTCAGCTGCTGCGAATGGCTAAAGTGGTCTTGCGTGTATAGAACATCATGACAGATGGCAAGTACACATATAAATATTTGAACTACTACTGTGGTAGCCAACTAAGACTATGTACTGATGAATAGCATTTAAAAATGAAGTCCAAATATCTACATAGTGGTGAATATTCATGAAGTTGTACACATTTGCATGAGTGATTGGTGCTAGATAGATGTGTGTAACAGCCACAGTGGCAGTTTAATCTGCTGCGTGATTGAACTAGACTGGCCGGTAGATGGCGACATTATCAACTGCGTGAAAATGTGCGTGCGTGAAACATTCATTTAACGGAATCATCTTATTAACGGTATTCACACTATCCGAGAATGGATGAGAGAGACATTTTACTTTTTTAATTTATTAATATATTTAACGCGTGTGTTTGTGTGGAGGTAGCGAGCATTAAACAAGACGTTCAGGTGTTATTCCATCAGTTGTACGATTGTAGGAAGTCTTATTAATATATACTAATGTATTGTGACGAGGTGATATAACTATTGATAGCGTAAGTGGGTGAGCGATTTGATGTCAATGCACTCTGTAATGTGACATTTTGGGCATTTTTGGACTGGAACTGGAAATTTTATATTGACTATCTCAGTAAGAAAATATGCTCGTCCTCATATGCTCTGAGCAGAGTTGCTCGTACAGTTAATATAGAGACGTTACTTATTGCATACCAAGGACTAATGGCATCTGCTTTAAGATACAGAATATATTCTGGGGCAATTCAACTGATAAAGAGATTGTATTTAAAACGCAGAAAAGGTGTATACGTGCGATGTTTGATATAAAGATTCCTGATAGCTGCGCACCATTTTTTAAGAAACATAAAATATTAACCTTGCCATCAATGTATATTTTGGAGGTCTGTGTGTTCGTTAGATTGAATCCCAATTAGTTCCCCGGATAATTTTAGATTGTGCGTGTATGCATAAAACTAGAACTACTTTAATGGCGAAATATTTTGTATGGCACCAATCATTTATAATAAAATTCCCAATGTTTACAAATAATTAAATTCTACATTATTCATTAAAAAGCTTAAAGAAGCATTAATTCAAAGGGCCTATTATAATATTAATGATTTTTTGAAAGACACTTTATAATTTTCTGACTCTGACGTATTTATGGACTAGACAAAATGGATTCTTCTTTTAATGTTGATATTTAATGACTTTATTTTTGACAATTTGTATTTGACATAATTTAGAAATTTGCATTTTAATTTACTTTTTACTATTGTTAATATTTGTACGCCTACCATGGCAAAACATGTTGAAACTCAATGTTTTGTAAAAAATTAACATCAAGTCTATTTGTACTACACATGTTTTTAACAAATAAATGAATTTGAAGTTTTTATTTGATTTGGAAGTCACAAAACTGGATACAATATTAGTAGTAGAGGCTATTAATTCTATAGCGATAGAAAGTTACGATACAATTTGGGCAAAACAATGGATTAAAATGAAATTACTAACTAAGAATTACTTCCTAGTAGCAATTGTAATTAATAAAATAAAACTGGATCTATTTGTGACAATTGATAGTGGACAATTTAGTGCTAGAAATCTTATGGTAAAGCATATCGTTAACTTAAAAAAAAAGTACTATTCCTATTCTTGATTTTCTCAGGAAAAGTTAGAAAGAGTATCAACTCTCCGACTAACATCCAGAAATCCTTTTACCGTGTGGGCAGTGCTAAAATAATACATACTTAGTATATGTTTGTGCATACGTCGTCACGTCTCATGAGGACACTTAAACTTCATCCTTATAAGTAAATATATGTTATATATATGTGAATATTGCAGGATATCATTTTGGTACGAGCAGGCAGGCATGTTCACCGTCAGTCATTATCTGTGGCACATCTCAGTTCAACGCATGTGAACGACATCGTGGCACTGCATCGCATGACTAATCTCCGCTCTTAACATTCATACGACGAGGTTGGCCTTACCGATAACATAAACTGCACTCCGTCGCGGTACTTGTGACAAACGAAACATTGCCAAATGCAAGTACCTACAAAGTACAAGTGGATATTCCTCTCTATCAGAACATACAATTCTGAGCGTTTCTCCATGTTTAATATTGGCTCATAATACCTAACCCTGTCTAACATAAATATTATATCAATTGTTTTATTTACTACATAGTATAAGGTCTAGTTGTCGAGCCCTACGCTTCGTGGAATCGATTCGGGGCACCAATGAGCATTTCTATATAAAGGTTCTTTTGGGACGTAACGATTCGGCGAGTAACGGATTAACGGCCGTTGCCTACACCTTCAGGAAGTAAAGGCGTGACGTTAAATGTTTTCAATACTGCAAGGAAGATAATCTAATATTAATCCGAGTCGATTGCACTACTACACAAAGAAGTAGGTAAGCAGTAGAAATAAGTAGTTAGTAAAAGTAATATTCTTTTTTTTTTCTACATTTATTTAAGGTTTTTGGTTTTACGACAATAATATTTTTATAAATGTCATGTACCTCATATTTTTGATATTTGAAAGTTTTAAGGGAATGTACTAATCAATATTGCGACTGTCAGTATATCTGGTGATAGAGAGTGTCAAAAAATCTAAACTAATTCTTCTACTCACTCGAGTGCTAGACTCAGCGTCATTTTTATCAGTCTTAATAAACTGCCTGACCTCGCCAACTAGAAACATCTGCCTACATATAAAAAGCTGGGGAATTAGAACAGCACCGGTCACACATCGCTGTTAACCTGCGACATCCTCGTGAGACCTGGATTTATAATTTATAACGAAAGCGGTTTTATCCGGCGAGACTGGTTTTTATTTAAAATACGAGTCATGAAGATTTCATTGGATAAACAAGGGAATTAATCTAGATTATAAAATAAATAATATGAGTGACCTGACGGCAATAATTAAAGTACCTTTAGGTACAATTGGCTTTGTCTGTCTGTTTCAGATAAAATTAAAAAATACCTATTTGAAGGTATACTAACTAGCATATATAGAAATATGTTAAATAAATGTATATACTTGATAAGAATTTTTATAAAATACATAAACGAGCAAGATCGTCTACCTAGAAACTAGTTTTAAACAAAATCGTTGCAGTTGTTTTAGAGTTGTAAAAAGCCATACGAGATCGTAATTAACGAATCATAATTATAATTAATTTCGTGATAGTTCATGGAATAAGAAAACTTTAAAATTGAAAAACTTGTAATTTCGAGCAATGAAGTTAGATTATTTCGCATTCTAACTAAACATCTATTACAAATAAATAAAATCAAAGTAGGAACTGGTAGTTAAATACTGCGTGCAACAAATAAACATTATAATATAGCATCTACAATCACTTACGCCAAGTAACTCTTACCGGTATGTACCTCCTGTATTGACACGTTGACGGGTAATTATATTACAACAAACAGATTGACATCACTCTCACACTACTCATATATTATCATCGTGTGAAAGAGACGTATATAGTTACCGAACGCACCCGAACCAAAACTACTGCAACTCACTGCAAATGAAGTGTTTCCCGGAGCACTAATTGTTCGTCTACCGTGCTATTATAATCTATTCAGTACATCACTTATCCAAACGTGGCAAAGGTCAAATGTTTTACGCAAATTTCAAAAGCATGATGCCCACGTGTGAATCAGAGGACTGGGCCGAAGAGAAATATTTGAAACTGATAAGAGAATATAGGGCGAGACCGATACTATGGGATCAAAGAAATAGGTGCTTCTTCAAAAAGAACTTGAAGCCGTCAGCTTGGCAAGATATCGGAACTGCTCTAGACGCTTCGGGCGAGCAATGTAGACACAAGATGCTTATCCTGACGTCTTTATTTAGAAGGGAAAAGGCAAAACTACTGCACAGTTCACGGAAAGGTATGAGGAGGATTATGTAGTGCGAACATTTTTTATATCCGTTGTATGGTTCAGGGGTTAGTACCCCGCTTCTGTTTCAACAAGGTCGGGGTTCGATTCCGGGTTCACATCGATGACTTCTCGGAATTATTTTAGAAAGTTATGGGTGATAAATATTGAATAGTTTGATAGCTAACATTTAGCCCGCCACCTATTACATGTGGCGGGTAAATGTTTGACGAGTCGAGGGTTAAAAGCCGCCGCCCTACACTTTCGTGTAGATAAAGGCGTGAAGTTATGTTTGTTAAAGTGTCACAAGTGTACGGTAACCGAAATTATATTTCTTTATATAACAGATCCGCCGCAACCATATAAAAGCACGTGGTTCGCCTTCAAGGAAATGGAGTTTTTGCTGGACGAGGAATTGGGGAAGAAATATAACTCGAATGTAAGATTTATCATCATTATCATAGTTTTCTTTTTACAACAATTAACAATTATATTGTTATCCTACCCTCATTTTTATTTCACAAATATATTTACTACACCACCTGTCGTTTGTTAGACATTCCGTCGTTACTTATTCTTTTGTTACCTTCATGTGAAGGATTATTATGTGATATTCTTTCTGTAACACCAAATAAAACTGGTTACAGAAATCTGATGTATCTACAGAGGATGAAGAAAAGGCTCACGATATAAAACTACAACAACAACATCACTTGGACTCGCCTATTGTAGATAGAAAAAGGCCTAGACACGCAAAAAGTGTTAAGGACGAGCTGATGGAAAGATTTTTGCAATCGGATAAGGAATACACCTATATGGTTCAATCGCCGGTACAGAGTTCGGTTCCCAGTCAGAGAGTCGAGGTAGTACAAGAGAAACACGATGAGATAAAATCATTCACAAAGTTCGTAGCTAACAAGATGAAGAGGTATTCGGATGCTACAAAAAACGCAGTGCAACAAGCTATATGTGACGTGATATTCAAAGCAGATCAGAACTATTACGAGAACTGTGTTAGGAAATTCCCATACGAAGAAGTGTCCGATTGTGTGAACAAACAGAGATGTGTCACAGACAAAACGGTGATTACGTTAGAACACAAATCCGACTTCGTGTTGTCGTAAACAACAGAGTAGATTGATTACAATCACGTGTTCATCAAACTAATTATCCCTATTTAAAATGAGAATCGAATTTATTATGATTTTAAATTTCGTTTAATTTCATAGCCAATTATTAGGGTTAAATATTAATTAATAATAATATGCTTACAGTAATTCTCTGTGTAATTATCTATCTACGTGAAATAGACCAGTTTATGTGGAAAAAAAACCTACTGCTGAAATAATATTACAGAATTACAAGGCATCGTGTAATCTTAATTAATAGTACATTTGGTGTATTGTGACCGGATCGTGAGATATCACTGAAATTTATTAATAATCATAATAAATAGATTTGTTTAAGCACCATCTCAGCTCAAATATTCGTTTCAGGAGTCTGCTATGAAAAGAATAGGAGTATTTATATCATGCAAAGTTTGATATCTATATTTGTATGAATATCTATATCTATGATAATAATTAGTCGACAATGTTAATTGTTTGAAAGTCTAAAAGTACATAATCAAAATAACTAGTCGGCGCCAAATCTACTTGCAATCGTTTCCCACATCACGATCATGAGTAACGCAACAACATTAATAGCGAAATAATAAACTTGTGTAACTAAATTTGGCGCCGACTTCAAGAACAGACGTAAAATATTTATTTTTGGACTTTTTTAATCGGATTATCAATTGTTATTTTTAAACATAAGACAAAGTTACAAATAAAATTGAGAAGTGAGCAGCGTATTATTTTTATTGACTTTACAAACAGTTTTGTAAAGGTGGTTTAATAATTAAAACAATCGGACACAATAAATACATTTCAATCAGGACAAGGGCAGGAAAATGATGACTCTTTGATAGATTTTCCTATATTTTCCTTTTTGATATATTAAGATATAAACAAATAACACTAACTAATCACGCCAAATCCCTTGCGGGGTAGGCAGAGAATACAGACGCCATAAGGCACGATTCTTACACGCCTCACTTGCTTCTTTGACTTTAATAACTCTTTTAATACACGCGTGTCGATTTTTCAGTCTATTAACATCACCTTCCTCCAGAGTTCTAATTTGCTTCTATTGTAAGGTACAATTAAATCACACCAGTTCCTTATTAAGCAACAACCCTGATAATTATAATCATTATTATCGCTCCATGTAGGACCTTCCAAGGTTCGTGTGATGAGGTATTTGTTTGTCCTAAAGCACACAGAGCATCGCGTCACAAGTCCTGAAACGAGCCATCCATTGTGTGTGCCACCTCACTCCCCTCATTAAGAGTAAGAAGACATTCAAGTAAGACGGATCATTACACAATTTCAGTAGAACTTTGGTACTGAGATTTCCATAGATTTAATGTCGTCGCCCTCTATTTACTTAATATGAAGTTAGATACCTCTTCATGACTCGCAATAAATTTTCTGAATAAGTCCAGAAGACAAAGGATGTTAAATCTGAATCTGTCTTAAAAGCGAAGTTTCATAACGGACAGGTGAATCAAGGTCGAGAAAAGAAACTATTGAGCATTCCTTATACATTTGTTTTAAATTTCTCGGCACATAGGCATAAAAACAAAACTTCAGGTATTTTTCTACCTGAAGGAGTAGGCAGCGGCTGTTATGCCCCGACTCGCGGAATCATTTGATATTAGTAAATTACTTAAACTTATGGCTCAGAAAAGGAAATATAATTCGAACAGCAATGACAGGCTTCTATATAGAAAATATCGCATACTTTTTAACAATTTTTTTTCATGAAAAAAAAAAAAATTTATATAAAAAGTTTTATATTTTAAAAGTTTTATTTAAAAAGCTGACAATAAGTCATCTGTGACCATTATTTTGTTAGAAACACTCCCACTTTTTTATTAAAAAGATAAAAGAGAACACTTCAATATCGAGTCGTATCCGAAGCGAGAATACAAATCTCCACTCTAGTTAACAATATCTTTGTAAAAGACTGTACTAATGATCCATTTACAAAGGACATCAAAACGCCAGAGTTCCAAACAAATTGCTCGCATTTACGCATTATTTTTTTTTTATTACTCTCAACACCTAATTCGTGCTCATAAATCTCTCGAATTCGTTTCTTTTATATTTTGCGGAAGAAATATATATGTACATACATACATTAATCCCTTGCGAGGTAGGCAGGGACAACAGAGTGCCAATTCTTACACGCCTCACTCGTTTCTTTGACTTTCATAACACTTAAAGAAGAAAAATATGAAGATTTCAATAGTTATAGTTGATAAACGTTCATCATTTGAAGTCAACTAAACGAAAATATGCTAGTTTAATGAGACAGACAATGTCAAAAGGCTAAGGTAAAGTTCTATTTTTATTCAACGAATACTACAGTATTTACAACTTACCAGAAAAATATAAATATACTAGTAAAAACAGTCTCGGTGGCGCAGTGGGCGAGCGCACGGCCTCTGATCCAGAGGTCCGGGGTTCGATTCCAGACACTGGCTCACACCGATGACTTTTCGAAATTGTTTTCGGAAGTTATGTGTGATAAATACCGATGACTGACAAACTTTGTGGCCGGTATGGCAATGGGTTCGCCACCTATTCCATTTGGGACGTAAACATAACGGCGAGACGAGGCTTAACAGCCGCTGCCTACACCTTCGGGTAACAAAAGGCGTGAAGTTATGTTATGTTATACTAGTAACATAAAAAAAGAGTTATGAAAGACAACGAAGCGAGTGAGTGTGTAAGAATGCTGCCTTATGGCGCTCCGATCTCTCTGTCTACCCCGCAAGAGATTTGGCGTGAAGTTATGTATGTATGTATACTGGTAGCACCTTTAAACCATTACACATTACGTATTCAGAGATGAGAGAGACAGACGCCTTCTGCAGTTGCTCCATGGCCATCAATAGAACACATGGCGTGTCGATCTCAGCTCATTCGATTAGAAACGAGGTTAATATTATATTTCGTTCATGATCTGTTCGCTACAAGCAGAGCCTGTGACCTACTTATTGATAAATCAATGGCCAGTACTGCACATAAATTTGTTTTACATCAATATTAATTTATTGATGAAGCCATTAAAATGTATGAAAACATTAGATTGTCCGACGCGATTCGTATCGCATGGATATAGAGGTTGGTGGGAGAGCGATGGAAAAGGGTTTCAAGTATATTTAAATAAAATAAAAACGAAAATTACTTGGTAGATAACACAAACATTCCTTTTTACAGAAGGAAGGTCTTCGTTATGCTATTGTAAACATCCGTAGGGAGTACTATCTTATCGAAAAATCTCCAGCAATCCAGTTACAGACAGGACACACCCAGTTTTGAATAAGGACAAGAGTCGGACACGATCTTCATTATACGCACAAATGATCCAAGTATGCAAAGGTCGCACACTTAGCGCGCAATGGAAGCAATAAAAATGATGCTTATCGCGACATCAGCCCACGCACAATAACATAATACCGAGCTACTATACAATAAAGGAGTTATGGACACGAATATCATATTTACAAACATAATAATGATAATTTATGTTCGCGTTGATAGAAATCTGAAACTATCTAAACCAGGCTACTGCGATTCATTATAATAGAATGGCAGCCAAATAGGTATTTGTCTTTCTTTGTGTGTTTGTAAAGATAATATAAAAGTATTTGGCTATTTGGCATAATTTTTTTAATACCCCCGCTGTACAACTCAACACGGAACAGATAGAACACAGTAGCTGATATATATCTACAGGCTGTTCAAAAAGTGTTAATCTGTATGGACAGTATTGATCTGGCGAGCACACGAAGGTCATCAACAACAATTAACTCGGGATCAAACACAGTTTCCGCTCGACTAAATCAACATAATGTAAGCATTATGTCACGATTCGATATACAAACATCGGTGGCGGACGTCGGGCCTTAATAATGGTATAATTTGTCGTTATTATTTTATGGGTTCGAGTCAAGGGCGGAGCAGATCATCATCAATCATAGTCCATGAGTCAGCGTAACAATGAAGGAGCCGTATCTAACGCAGACAGTATAGTGGTCAATAACTATTGTCTTTATGGACTTTATTACTCATTTGCAAAGACATTAGACGGTTTTTATGATACATTCTTTGGGAACAAACAAACATATAAATACTATTCGATGTACTGAACATATACAACCAAATCTATATTTCAGTAATAATAAAATGGTACGATTGTTTTGTTTAACAGCAAAAGTACAAGAGTCTTGGGATGGTTTATGCCTCGTCGATGTTGTAGGCTGTCGTGGAACACGAAAACTGCTGAGATGATATAGATGAAACATGTTGCCATGATATACACTCGAGAGCAATGAATCCGGGTCACTTAAAGAATCCTAAAAATCTCGGAAACTAAAAATGCTAGGTTAATGCAATAAATTGTATTTAATAGACAATGTAATACTCCTTAAATGAAGGTATTAAAACTTCTTAGTTATTGTAAAGTTATATCATAAAAAAATCAAATTTGAAAAAGGGCCACTTTCGAAGATGGAACTACGAAATTACAGCATTTGGTTTTGCTTTTGTTTGTAATCTGTCATTTATGTGGGTACATAAACCATGTTGATAGTGCTCTATATTCATTATTCAAGCTGAAATTATGTCGCTTACGCCTGAAGAATGCACCAGAATACTTACAATGCTGGAAACCGGCCGGAGTCAGCGCGATACAGCCAGGACTGTTGGTGTGTCGCTGTCAACAGTACAAAGAGTTCTCCGACGTTACGAAGAAACTGGTTCTAACCTACGCAGACCAGGAACGGGCAGAACCAGGTATACCACAGCACGAGAAGACCGATACTTGGTGAACACCATGCTTCGAAATCGCTTTCTCACAGGAACTGAACTCACCAATCAGTTTCGACGCCTCGGAGGAAGTAACCCAAGTGCATGGACAGTAAGACGTCGGCTTGCTGAATCTAACTTAAAACCCCTTAGACCTGCAAACGGCCCTAAACTGGAGCGTGGGCATCGTATTTCAAGTATAAGATATGCCCAGAGCCACGTAAATTGGAGTATTGAAGATTGGTCAAAAGTTATGTTCTCCGACGAATCAAAATTTATGCTCTACAAGCACGATGGAAGACACAGAGTGTATCGAAGACCAGGGGAAAGATTCAAGCAAGCATGCATCGAGGAAAAAGTAGCCTACGGTGGTGGGTCTGTACTTGTGTGGGCCGGAATTTCTTCTGAAAGTCGCACAGAGCTGGTGATCATAGAAAACGGCTCTTTAACTAGCGTAAGATATGTGGAAGAAATCCTCAATGATCACGTTGGTCCATTTATGGTCAATTTAGGTGAGGATGCTATATTTATGCATGACAATGCCCGACCTCATACAGGTAGGATTGTGAATGACTACCTTCAAGAGATGAACAATACTCGTATGGAGTGGCCAGCGCGCAGCCCGGATATCAACCCGATCGAGCATGCTTGGGACGAGCTAGGCAGATGCGTAAAACAACGAAACCCTCCCCCAATCACGCTTCGTGAGCTCAAAATTGCTCTCACAGAGGAATGGGAGAATATTCCCCAAAATCGTATAAGGAACTTGGTGTACAGCATGCCAAACCGCGTAAACGCAGTAATGGAAGCACGAGGAGGCAATACGAAGTATTAAAATTCAAGAAAATCGTAATAAAGTTCAAAAATTTCATGTTTCCTATTTTTGTTTTAAGGAGAGATCAGCAGATTTTTTCTTTATGTAATTTTGTGTTAATAAAATGTATGGTGACTCATATTTTTTTTACTTTCATTTAAGGAGTATTACATTGTCTATTAAATACAATTTATTGCATTAACCTATCATTTTTAGTTTCCGAGATTTTTAACATTCTTTAAGTGACCCGGATTCATTGCTCTCGAGAGTATATGTCTCGTATAGCAAATTAGGTTTAGATTATAATTATTATATATCTACTATTTATTGTGTGTGTACTGTTTATCCACATAAAATATATACATTTTATATGCAGTGAACGTAGAGGTCTACGTACTGCACATGCAAATGTTTAATACAGTAGGTAGGTACTATTGAACTAAACTTCCGAAGCAAAATAGTGGACAGTTTTTAAAACATTCCACTAAAAAATATATTGGGATGTTTTTATTCTAGGTGACTTCTACATGGATCTACCTGCAAAAATACCTATAGACGATCGGGTCCATATATCACCACATAATGCTCAATTGAGCAAGTCTGGTGGTGAACACTATTAAAAAATAATGTTGTAAACAATGTTCTGCGGTTAGTGTATTGAGGTCCAAGTGGGATTAAGTTAACGAGCTGATAATAGGATTACGTACGTCTGTCTATGTGTCCCAGATTGTGTGGCGGCACCGTTAGGTACCTACGTACGTACTGCTCTACCCACACCCGCTGGCGGAGCAATGACAATATAATCATTGTGTATTTATTCGATACAAATGTAAATTAAATCGAATGCAATGCGTCACGCTTTCATTGGACACATTTGGAATATCTCTGAACAATTCATTTAAAAATATCAGGTCCCAAGGCATTAAATGTTCTCTGTGTAATAAATACCAAATTTAATCTAACTCTGTGTAAAGGTTGATTTGTGATTGAGTAAAATAATCTTTACAGACTTTCTCATTTATTAATGTTTGTAGGATAAGACAATATAAATATGGAATAAATTGGTCGTCAATGAAATATTGTATCACTTATTCTTTGATAAGGTACATATTTATCAGTCTAGACCTGTAAAAGATAAAAAGACACAAAGTTGGCCACTAAGTGTACGACCTACTGAACAACTATTCCGGTGACGTTTCGCCGATCCGATCATGAACGTATTGACAAAATCGTGACTTATCCCAGACGGTGTTGTTTGTTCGACGGTCAATATTTTGATAGAAGGTGAAAGCTCGTGGATCAGTTAAGTGCCGGAGTGCCGGCGACAAAATATGTAAGTTTGATTATAATAATTTGTAATTCACATCACGCACAGTAATTGAATGAGGCGGGCGCAGCGCCATCATGGACCGCGTGCCGTTTCACTCGGCCGTGACTCACGAATTAGAGCTAAGTCGAGATCGTAATTATTCTTGATATTTCGTGCACACCCACACACAAACACACTCAGACACACACACACAGCTCGACTATAAAGACAAACGCATCATATAACAGCAATAATTCAATTGAAACCACAATTAAGGTCAATAATGAACAATCCAATGTGGCAAAGTCGAAAGTCCGCGATATTAAGCTTCGCACGCAACCCGCAACCTGCAACCGCAGCGCGTAAACATGCATTTTCCATTACGCGACACTTGCGCAGGTACATCGGTCACTATAGATCAGCAAAAGTTCACAAACAAAATAATCGAGATAAATACGGAGGATCGTTATTCATTTGAAACAACATAACAAACTCGACGAAATGAACAAGCATAACTTCACGCCAAATCCCTTGCGGGGTAGGCAGAGAGAACGGAGCGCCATAAGGCACGATTCTTACACACCTCACTCGCTTCATTGATTTTCATAATTCTTTTCATGCACGCGCGTCGATTTTTAAGGCTCCTAACATCACCTTCCTCCAGAACACGTTCTATTTGGTCATGAAATGTGTGTCTAGGCCGTCCTCGACTCCTACATCCATCCGCTTTTGCATTGTATATCTGCTTAGTCAATCTTGCATCATCCAGCCTTTCTACATGTCCGAACCATCGGAGCATGCCCTTTCTTACTTTTACACCGACACTCTCTTTCAATCCGACTTCCTTCCTTATAACCTTGTTTTCCACGCGGTCAGCGAGGGTCACTCCGCAGATTTTGCACAATGCCCTCATTTCGACCAAGTTTATCCTACTTTCATGCACGCTCTGCCATACCCAGCTCTCGCTTCCAAAAGTTAGCGTTAGGATCAGTATTGCATTGTGAATTGCTAGCTGGGCTTTTCTGCTAATATCTTTTGCGCCCAGGAATCTGCCCAACGCCCTATTTACTTTATTTCCTAACGCTACTCTTCTTTCTACATCAGCGGTGATGTAGAAATGAAATGTAATATAAATATGCAAGTATTAGGCCCGTAAGATCAATCATAGTTAAAACTGTCGATTTTCTAAACTATAGTCAATTTTAATCTAGAGTTTAAACCTGCCTCGTAAGATCAACAGCGAAATGGACATAGATTACGTAAACTAAGTTTAGTTTTCGACAGATGGCAACATTTGGTTATTTAATGTCCATATTTCGCTCATCATTCACTCTTTTACATTGTCTGTGGCATATTGCGTGAAAAAAAACTCTTTTTCTCTTTCTTTTATGAAGTTTTATAGTGTGACCATAGATTTAAGAAAAATAGATCTGCAATAGTCACCCAAACAACGTGACCAAAAATGGGTTGTTAATGTGTGAGTGACTTACGGGGCTCGTGGCGCATTGGTAAAACAACCAGCTGCAGCACTGAGGTCGGGGGTTCGATTTTCGCCCGAGTACAAATATTAATGACAAACATTAATATTTGTGCGGCGTCTGGGTGTTTTTCTATGTATTATAAGTATGTATTTACAAAAGAAAAGTATATATGTATTAGTATCCGTTCTCTAGTAACCATAGCACAAGCATTTAGTTGCTTAGTTTGGAAGTGGAGGGCGCTGTGTGATTTGTGTCCAAGATATTATTATTATTATCAATGTGTTCGTAAAAAGCGCTTCAAAACGTTAACTTTTACAAAGTTAATGTTCATGTGTGGAAATGTAAATAAAATATACGCGGTTCCCAAAATCTAATATAAGCGGTTGCGCTGTCAGTGATTCGATGCTATTAGTAAATTTTTCCTGACATGTGCCATCTATTGTAGTATAAGCTAAATCTATGTATGAACCCACAATCGTTGTGTCAGATGTCAGCTGATAAACGACCGCCATTTTTAAACTAGGTAGGACCATGGTTTAAACGGCAAAATCTCCTGGTGTAAGCTAAACTATAGTTTAAACTGTTATTGGAGGTTTATCTAGCATTGATCTTACAAAATAAACGACAGATGAGGTTTAAACTAGGCAAAATAGTTTAAACTGTGATTGATCTTACGGGCCTAATAGGTACAATTTTCTTGAGGTACGGTTCGGTTGTAGCTTTAGTGGTTTAAAGTCCCGTCCCCACTACTCACTTCATTAAAACAAGATATGTGGTAGAGATTAGAAAGCGTCTCGTCTCGAACAATGAGAAGAAGTGGAGCAGACAGCGACAGGGTTGCCCTCCAATTAACTAGATAAAACTTTATCGAGAAACAACACAACAGCCCAGCACAAAGATCAGCATCGTTGGCAAAGTGTTGTTTAAGTGTCACTAAACTGTGTTCACTGCTATATTATAATAGGTAAATCCTTGAATACCATAAATAAATGATACAATACAATTTCAGAGATTTAAAATATAGAAAACAAACTGTCCCCTCTTGGACACCTCAGAACTGATTCAGGATGAAATTTAAAATTGGGTGTGGGATAAATTTGAGTCTCGGGTCAAAAACAAACGATTATTTATAAACACACATAAATGATTAAACAATTTAATCCATCGACAAATTATATCATAACGAACTAAATGTTTATATACAGTACGGTTTGAGTCGGTTAATATTACGAAGAAACATTTCTAACAAATAAATGTTTTGTGACGGGACAATCAGACAGCCAGAACCTTATAAATATTTTCATAAAAAAAGAAAACTATATCAAATCAGTTACAGTATTTCCGTAACATACAGCAGCCAAATAAACTGACGTAATGGTATGCGAGCGATAAATACGTAAATTTAATCATTTATGCATTATAATATTGTTTTGACGTATTTTTTGTAGCTTCACACGGTTTTTCATATGCAGCTATACCTCGACTCGCTCCAACTTTAGGTTATACATGGCAAAATTTTGTGAGTCATCCAAATTCATCACACGAGGCTTCCGTAACGTCATTGGTGGTGAGAACCAAGGCTCGTACTGGAGACGTCTTGCTTCAGAATCGGGCTACGAATCTACAGACTACTAAGACAAATTACGACGATATTGTTAAGGTCGTTTTGAATGTGAAAAATATTTGGTAAGCAATATTACTGACGGATAGTTAGTTGTTGGTTGGCCGAGTTCGTTAACGTATGCACCGGATCATTCGACTCGTATGCACTTGTGATTGCATCGTCCTAATTACTACTTTAGGTGTACGCCTGTCTGACTTTCAAACGTCCCAACTTGCACTGTGTTGCGGTCTCACCAGACAGACATATTGATGTTCGCCTTCACCAATATAATACAATTTTAACGGGCAATGGACCTCTTAACGACTGATTTTAGAACTTTGAATGTATTCAGTGTCACAGTGTCAGATATATTTATATTAATTCCTTTAAGAGACACTTATTACTCATATTTTGGCTTAGTAAATAAACAGTGAAAGAGTCATAAAAAGCAACGTGTCTGTATGAATGAAACTTACGAAAGATATTGGGTTCTTTCTGATTACCCTCAAGTTGTTGTTTTTCATATTTATTATTATTCTGTTCTGAAACCAAACTCAATTACTATTAATATCTGTAACGTCGTCGATTTAAATAGGGCACTAAACCCGTTTGACACTGTCCCAAATATAGTCTATACTAAGTTAGTACAGCTTGTTGACTATATAGATTAGGGTAGATTATATGGGCAGATAGATTCAGTCGGGACTGATGCGCGGTATTTAGGCACGAGGCTTCGTTTATTAGCAAGTCTGGGCACAATTGCATGTTCAGACCTTAAGAGTGTGAAGTGTTTTATCACATACAATTTTTTTTATGGGATAGGGGGAACACCTGGACCTCTGAACACAGATAATGTTACAGTTGTGTTGCCGACCCTTACAATAGCATAAGAATAGAGTCAGAAGTGGATACCTCTCTCACGGAGCGAAACCTATGTAAACATGACCTGGGACGGAGGGGTCCTCCATTCTAATTCGGGTTAATACAAATGAGTCGACCGCTTATTTCTTCAAAAATTATTTGTTTTAAATTTCAATGACAAATTGTGCACATTGTAACGCTTGTATTCCCTGGAACTAAACATAATTAATTCAGCATGTCGAGGTATTTATCGGCCACTAACTACAAACAACCCCGTCGGGCATTGTTAGCGTTAAAGGCACATAACGTGTGAACACATGCACCTTGTTAAATGCATTTTACCACTGAATAGTAAACCGAAGTAATCGATCGATGTTCGCAGTAAACACTCATTATTTTGCCCGATTAGTTTCGATATTTTATTAATCATAATAGCAAAAATGTTGAACACAATGTAGTTAACGAAACATAATGGTCTAATTAAATGTTTTATACACTAATTACAAATAATACAATTAGTTATATTAGGATAGGACAATATAAAACAAAATGAATTCGTTCAAGTTAATTTCGAGTTTGGACGCTCACGCCCAGAGGATATGCGCTCCGGTGCGCCTGCTCCATCTGATGTCCCCTTTGAAAGTCGAACCAGACTAACATCAATTTCACCAGTGACGACTGGCGCGTACAATGAAATACCATCAGAATGCTACTAAAGTCATGATTCGTTTGATAAAACGCGATACGAGTCGATGAATCCTCGCTCGGCAAGAGGTACGGATTTCATAACACTGGGAACACTTTCACAGTGCAGATTCATATAAATGTATCAAGTTCGGTTGGTGCGCTTACAGCTCTGATGGAGTATCGACTGGCTTGGGAAATCGTGTACCATTTAAACTGGTTGGGTAATGTCACCGGTGTGAATAAGCGCACACGGCGCTGGCTGGGCTCAGCACATCGCATTGCACAATGTGAGCGATGATACAAAGGCAGGAGCTTTGTCACGACTCGTGACACAAACTCTGTGAAATATAATACAAGTGGGTTATTTAGAACGTGACCACACCGCGATACATTACCCGACATGCTGTATGGCTCTGCACCCAGTCTGCGATGGAAACGAACAGACCAAATATATGCCTACCAACACGGGCATCGCGCACCGTGTTCTCCATTTTTGTTATTCAAACGATAGAGGACAGCTACTCAGACGAAATCGATTTGATAATTCAATTCGATCCCAAATAAGATAATTTTGACAATATTGCGAAATATAATTTTTATTTACGACAGTCAATTGAGCCTGTCCATTACACAAAATTTTACTTTCATTTTTCTTTTATAGCAATGAAATTCTAGTAAAATCGGAATCAATTTTAATTCATTCGGTAAAAATGAGAGCAATATCTGTTCGAGATATTAACCTCTTAGTGTTACAGAGTCCATGTATATAGATATAGGTACATGGATATATTTCGACAAAAATTGGAAGACAGCAACTTAATCCAAAAATACTTTTTAATGTTTGACTTTGATTGAATAACAGAACAAGATTGTAATTATAAGTTTATTACTATAATAAAGTTATATAATTATTATACTTTCATTATAAGTTTTAATTTAAGAAAAGACCAGAAGCAATACACTAATATCAACACTCGATATTAAAAATGATCGAATCACTTTACATATTAATAAAACGTGTATGATTGAATAAAATAAGCTATCAATATTTACCTGACATCATAATATCTTGCAGCTACGTTATGTACACTATTAGCAGTTAATAAGAACATCGTGTCTGGAACGACTCTAATAATATGCATAGCAGGTTTTTATGACCACCATTAAAGTTTGTTGCAAATAAGGTAGGACCTGTATCAGTTATTTGGTTAAAAGTGGATAACCTTAAAGGAGTCTTCAATAGGAAATAATGCGCTGCTATTTGCATTAACCGCACTAAATGCGACATTTAAAAAAAAAAGTCAGCATTTACTATATGCCCTACCACGCCTCTCAAATTTTATCATTTTTTTTGTTATGGGATAGGAGGGCAAACGAGCAGGCGTCACCTGATGGTAAGCAACTAACGCCGCGCATGGACACCAGCAACACATATAGTGTTACTGTTGTGTTGCCAACCTTTAAGGGAGAGGAAATAGAGGATAGAGAGGGGGGTGGGCCTTCGAGTACCTCTCTCACCGAACGAAACGCAGCATGAGCCGCTTTACGTCGATCTTCTGAGATCGTGGTATTTCACCGGTCGAGCTGGCCCATTCGTGCAGTTCATGCAGCGAACTGCTTGGCTCTACCACTGTCAATGTTGAACTAAGATACTTAAAAATCTGAATAAAGGGCAAATGGTGCATCGGTGTATAATATGAAAATAGTGATAGGTTACCGATAAACAAAAACTGGAAACTACAAAATATAAAATCTAATATAGAATTCAATAAAATTAAAAATTATAAAGATACTTTGTTGGCGGCACAAAATCAGGTACCACCTGAGTTATTCACATTCAAAGGCCACGAAAACCAGTGGAATGTTACTCAACTCGACGTCCCTTCTCCGGCAATATCCTTGGCCGGATCGACCCGGGCCATGCCCTGCACACATATCAGCATACAATAAGTACCTAACCGCAAATACAACGCATCGCTAACAATACCAGTACACACTTAGACGTTAATAATAGATAATGACAACAAACAAAGGGAATTATTACTAATTACTTTAACACTATCACGATTTGAACTCTTCACAAAACAAACTATGGTTTGTTCTCCGCTATTAGAAAGTATGTAACAAAAGAATAAAAATATTCTATCTGACAGATATATCAGTATCTTAAACTCGTATGTTATCCGTATCCATCTCTATCTCTGTGTCGAATTTCATAACGTTTAACCGCTTTGGCTTGATTAAGTCACACAAACTTACGCACTTATAATAGAAACTTTAGTATGTAATTGATTGAGTTTATTAAGAACGCAGATAGTTTTGATTTGCTCATCAGATTTATACATTAATAACATAACTTCATGCCCTTTTTTTCTATCCGAAAGTGAAGGCAGCGGTTGTTAAGCCTCGACTCGCCGTTATGTTTACGTCCCAAAGTGAAAAGGTGGCAAACCTTGTCATACACCGGCCACAAAGTTGTCAGTCATCGATATTTATCACACAAAACTTCCGAAAACAAATTCGAAAAGTCATTGGTGTGAGCCAGTATCAGGATTCGAACCCGCGACCTCAGGATCAGAAGCCGTATGTATGCTCGACAACTGGACCACCGAGACTAACAAGGGTACAATAACTGTATTCATATTTGTTGACTAAAATTAGAATTTCGAATAGTCATTGATGTGAGCCCGGATGCAACCCACGATTTCTTGATTCGGAAGCGGGGTGCTCGACCGCTGGACCAACGAGACTATATTACATTAAAAAGATTTAAGTTAGCTAAAGTTAAAATGGGGATTGGATGGGGGTAGAAATTATAATAGTTTAAAACTACCCGCAAGTCAAGAAAGTTGACATATATTTTAAACGACTGGTACTAACTGAATACAAGTAGGTACTTTGAAGTTTTCTCGTCCACAAAATAGCTATTCGTTCATGGAGCAGTGTGTGTGTATCAAATATAGTACTCGACATGTTGTCATGTTTAATGCCATCGGCGATATTAGGTACGAATTATATTAGCTTTTGCTTGTTAGAAAGTAACATATGGTACGCAGCCGACTTTATTACATGCCACATGGAATTACATGTAACACTTCATACTTCAAATTATATTGGATTATTTATTACAATACTTTTGAAATTTATTGTTGCTGTTGCTGTTTTTATCAATACGAGAGAGGAAATCAAAACACCCGAGAAAGAATTCCTGTCTTTTAAAAAGTTATTTGCTACACAAATATCAATTACGTATATGAGACCAGATAATTGAATTTACGTTTAACGACGTAATCGTTTCACATAAGGTCATATAATTTACGAACAGATTAGCAAGCAGTCGTGGGTCACCGCGTGTTATGGCCTATCGAGAGGACTTCCCGAATGTCGTAACGTAAAATCTATTAAATGTTTGTGGATAGAAGACTATAAACAAAACAGTCGGAGGTCGCGAGGTTGAACGGCTATTAAGCGAAGAGAAATCTCTCCTTAACACTTGGCGCTGAGCCCAGATGGAATGACCTGGCGGTATATAGGTATACGTTTGAATTGAAGACGATGCGGTCCTAATGGACTGTCTGCTCCGGAGAGTAACGGTGATTTCAATAACAAATTTATATAACGTCATCAATTGTTACAAATAAATTTTAGACTATAGAGATTGTAAATTTGGACTGATGAGAGATGTTGCAGGAAAACTACTGCACCATAAGCCTATACATTTTATTACGTAAATTGTGAAATACCTGAATATATCTGGATGTAAAGAATACCTGCCGTGGAATACTTTAAGTATATCATCCCGGTACAGGTGCTACAGACGCATGCTATAAGGTCTAGAGCTGTCAATTAGTATATACTACAAAAGCCTACACACCAACTTGTTGAAACAGTGATGGAAAAGTCATCAAGTACTCAACAGTTCAAGACATAGCGACCGATAAATACTATACTGATGAAATGGCTTTTGGTTAGAAAACGATCTTGCTTTTATTAAATACATAAGCTTTTATTGCTTCATGTCAGAACCACCGAGACACATCACGGTGCATTTAGATATTAGATTTCCTAAGAAAATACACTCTTAATACGTTCAGTATAATACCTTTTATGGACATTTGGGATAATGCGATCGTTTATGTTGCAATGTTTTGTTACAGTTAAACGGTAAATTGTTGCAACTGGCAAAGCGTGGGTTCCTGCGAAACTGAATCTGCGAATTCATATGGTAGCGTTTCGGTGTTACTACTTTAGTTTATTATTAACACTTTAAGATATTTTTTAAAATCGTGTTGGTAGAGAAACATCAGTTCAATGACACGCAAATTTTCTGGGACAAACTCTATATGTATGGATCAGATGCAATAGTTTATATATCGCATGGCAGCGATCTTCGATCAGCATAAATCTATTCTCGGTATCGAACATTGCATTTATATATCCAGAGTATTAAGAAACCAAGTGTTGTAAAATAAATTATATATAATACGATGTGATCAGCAAGTGGTGCGCTTTACATCTGTTTAAACTGACTGTAAAACTCATTTTAGTGGTTTCTATACACGATTCTATCAGATATATTGCTTGTATACAGTTACATACTTGAACTAGCTTACACCCGCAGCTTGATCGAGGATCCGAGATGAACAAAATTTCCGGGTCCTTTTTTGTGCCGGACCTAAGTGATTTGAAAGAAAACAAATAATTCTAGACTACGTAAAGTAAGTAAAGTGGTTTTCTAATACTAAAAGAATAATAAAAATCAATTAGCTACATAGATTGCAAACAAAAAAAAACAAACGTTTCATGTTTATAATATTAATATCGATAGGAGAAAGAAGAAATATAGAACAGACTGAATCCGATATCAAACTAGTGCATTACGCGTTTTATAGATATCATCTCACGAGATTATTGTCTGTATCTCTTTATTATATACATATGAACATATAGGTTTATTTTTGTAAGAGGAAACCTAGACAAATCTGAATAGGTCCTGTTGAACGAGGGCGTTAATATCAGCGTTAGTATCAATAATGGCCCGTGAGCAATTGTACATTGTATGTTTGTAATAAGTTTTAGTATCGCGTCGGTTCATAGCAACCAATAACAGCTTGTTAATGCCTCGCCAATGAATAATGAGATCGCTCGTTAAAACAACGTAGCTAACAATTGGCCCGATCTCTAACCGAGAGCGTCTACACAAAGCGCGCATATTCATGAAATCAAACAGACCTATGTTTAAATAAAATGATAACATTAATATTGAAATGCAATAATACATGTAATCGAAGAGTCTGCTTGTTATGACATCCATTGCTTACATTGAGGATAACAGTGAAAAAGTAATGTATAAATTAGGAAACGGAAAACAATGAAAGGGATGAAAAATAGTGTTTAGAATCTGACAGAAATTTATATAACGCACCAATAGATGACAATCTGCCATGGACCTTCCATTTCATGACGAGCCTTGTGGTGCATTGCTAAAGCTACCGACTGCAGAATCGAGGTTGGCGGGTTCGATCCCCACCCGAGTACAAATATTTGTGACAAGCATGAATGTTTGTATGGCGTCTGGGTGTTTTTCTATGTATTATAAGTAGGTATGTACAAATAAAATTTATATTCGTTATCTAGTATCCATAGCACAATTATTTAGTTTCTTAGTTTGGAAATGGAAGGCGCTGTGTGTATTGAGTCGAAGGTATTATTATTCTCATCTCTGGTGCACACGCACCTAAGTCTCATTTACTAGTTCCAGAACGAAGCGTCATAAAAACAAATGTTCTTACTTCTTCTCTGTCGAACAACTAAATTAAAGTTAGAAATCTCGTCATTCAAATGTAAGGCCTTCATCTCACTGCCGCCTTAAATTATTTACAAGGCATATTTTCGGCTCAAATCATTTTTCGAAATTGACAAAACGCATTGTGAAATGAGGCCATAGGAAGGGCCACGCACACAGACGAGTATGAAAGTGAATTACACACCCCAAGGCTGACTGGTCTCACCTCAAACCAAATGACCTTTACCACTCGTTTGATATCCTTGTTCTCCGCAAGTACTGCTTCCATTAAAATACCAAATTATGTAGACAACGAGTAATTATATATTGATACACCGGTGAAATTAATTTACATCATATAGTGCGTTATTTATTTGTTATATGGCTAAGATGTTTAAGGTTTTATATAAATTCACGCTTTCTACGCGAAGGTATAGGTAGGTAGGATAATTACAAGACTTTTAGACATAATTTCAGTACAGAATTCCGAGATGTCTTTGGTGTAAGCCGGGACCCAGGACCCAGACTTTTGAATTCCGAAGCGGGGTGCTTGACTATCAGAACAACTAGCTACTGACCGAGACTAGAACCATAGAAAAGAAGAATGTCAATGAAAAAAAAAACTATTAATATAAAAAGCTATTATCTCCGCAATAACGTGCATAGCACTCAATTAACTAGAGATAATAATATGTATCTACATATAATAGAAGATCTCATGACGGTGTCTAATGTCTGAGCAAAAAAAAATGACGGCTAAGAAAAATATGTAGTTTTTTTTTTAATATATTTACGAAGAACCCAATGTCCGTCACAGTTTGTCAGTCAGATGTGTAACTCAATCATGATCGTATACAAAAACTATGGGATAATTTAAAAAATCCTGATATGTATCAAGATAAAATACATCTTGGAAACTAAAACATTATACCTATCTAAGGAAATTTAGTATTTTTATTTTTAATTATGAACAGTGAGTACGCTATACATATATATATTTCAGGAAACTATGTTTGTATCTTTAGTAACAACCTGGTGGAGGACCGTTTGTGAGAACTTCCCTCTGGAACTAGCACAGTATAGATAGACGCAATAGAAATATGTTAATTTCAAAGATAAACAAGAAATTATCTTAAAGATATTATCTATACCTATTTTTATGTCTATTTTTCCAATTTAATGCATTGCAGCATAGTCTTTGAAACAACCACCACAGAAGCATATAAAGCAATACCTATACAGTAGCCATTCAAAACTTGGTATGTATTTATAACCACCAGAACTCGTGGCGGAGATACAAGGTCGAGATACGTTATGCGTTTTGGGTTAATACAAGTTTTATATATTCATTGGGAACATTGATCGCGACGCATCGGGTATAGAGAGTCAAATGTGTCTCTCGAATAAGTCCCGTTTTGTTTTCGAATTTAAATGAAATGAATTGTATTTAAAGATTATTTTAATGAATAAATCATACGGCGTTATGTTATTCAGATGATTCTGATATACTCGTATAACAGTGTTGTAATAGACTTTGAACAGGCACAAGGAGTCATAGTTGACAGATGAAAAGTTGAGAGAAACTTTTTGAGGGCGCGGTGCAGGATATTATTAATTGATTTGTATTTGATATAGATAACTTAATTATTGGTTTAAAGTCTAAGAAACTATATGAATATGGTAATTAAACTGAGAACATCGATGGGTCCTATGTATAAGGGCCAAACTAACAATTAGGCCATTTCGACTTTTTTATTGCAAACGCATACTATCGACGTAGGTACTTTTCGAAGTGAGCTATTAAAAAAATAAAATTTCTGCATGGAAACATCAGTTTTAATTGAAGTATATCGGCATATATGACGAAAATTTAAACGTACAAGGGCCAAAGTGTTAGTTTGATACTTGCACGCGGTAAGTTCCCGCGCATTATTTTTCCGTTTGGACCAATCTGCTGGTTTGACATATAAACATTGAACGCAGCTAAATAAATTATGCCGATTTGTGATGAATGTTAAATTTTATTATTGGGTTTTAGTTTTTTTACACATATCTCTGTTAGTTTACCGAAAGTAATCAAAAGACGAAATTAATTGTACGCAAGACGATGTCTCTAAATACCGTTAGCTCTAGGCCAAAAATGATAAGATCAGCATACACAATAATATTAATTATTCCGTATCTATTTTATTCTTTTCCAAAAAAACTACTCCAAAAAATAAAATAGGTTTTGATAAACATATAATTAACAAAAATCAGGCTATATCTGTAAAAGAAAACTATAAACGTGATTTACAAAATGAAACGAATACGATAGTCTATTTTATTATAGCAATAGTTTATAGGTATATAAGTCATCAGTTTTCGATATTGGGAATTTAATTGTTACCTTTTACTTATGGAATGAACTGATGAACTGATACTGTTGCATACATACAACATACAACCTTCCAAGAAGAAAATCTTGCTGGATTTGTCTAAAAAATACTATCCCACCCGTATATCACAGTTATTACGAAAATTAATAGCTTCTAATGACAATTCCTGATTTTACAAAAAATTTATTAGTTGATTAAACTTGATTTTACCTCAGAGGCTTTTTATTTTTGTTTATGTGAGTGAAGTTTTCATTTTTTTTTTATGGGATAGGAGGGCAAACGAGCAGGCGTGTCACCTGATGGTAAGCAACCAACGCCGCCCATCGACACCAGCAACACATATAGTGTTACTGTTGCGTTGCCGACCTTTAAGGGATAGGGGATAGGAAAGGATGGGGAAGGGGGGTGGGCCTCCGGGTACCTCTCTCACCGAACGAAACGCGGCACGAGCCACTTTACGTCGGTCTACTGAGAGGTCGTGGTATTTCACCGGTCGAGCCGGCCCATTCATGCAGCGAACTCTGCTTGGCTCTACCACTGATATTGATATTTTTGATATGTTTATTGTTGTTCTATGATGAAGAAAATAATTTGAAGTAGGCATATCTTTGATACAACGTGATTATGTTAATCGGACTAATATGGCTCCGATGGTTCGGACATGTAGAAAGGATGGATGATGCAAGATTGACTAAGCAGATATACAATGCAAAAGCGGATATATGTAGGAGTCGAGGACGGCCTAGACACACATTCTATGACCAAATAGAATAGAATAGAATATACTTTATTGCACACCAATTAGATAATAAATAACAGTAAGTAGTACATGGTAAATATTTGGCAAGTACAATAGGCGGTCTTATCGCGTGCTGCGATCTCTTCCAGACAACCTTTGGATGGACATGTTAAACTGGAAATAGTAATACGCGGTGTACAGTTGCATTATAGAAATATATATAAAATCAATTCTACATAAATAGATACTTAAACACACATACATAAAAATATATACATACAGATACCTACATACATAAACGAAATAATATATATAATATAGATATACAAATGATACATAAATGATATATATAATTATATACACCCACAAGAAGGCAGAATATATAACATATGAAGTTATTTAGAGAGACAGGTAGTGCTCTTTAAGAAATCTTTTAAAAGTAGACAATGACTGTGCTTTTCGAATAGTTAGTGGCAGCTCGTTCCACAAGCGTGCTGCCTGGACTAAAAATGAATTGTCAAGGAAATTTGTAGAGTGTGCTGGTATTTCCAGAGTCAAGCCTGCCGATGATCTCAAGCATCTCCCATGTGTGTCATGGAGAAACGTGAAACGTTTTTTAAGATAATGAGGAGCAGCAGGATTGAAAAGAGTATTGTACAAAAGACAGAGAATATGAGTATTCCTTCGAAGTCGAATGGGCAACCACTTGAGCTTATTGCGAAATTCGGTAATGTGGTCATATTTGCGCAAGCCAAATATAAACCTAATACAGATGTTCTGAAGACGCTCAAGTTTATCAAGTAGCTTTTCATTGAGATCGAGATAGCTGGTATCGGCATAGTCAAGAATAGGAAGGAGAATAGATTGGGCAAGCGCAGTCTTAGTGGTAACGGGTAGAAGATTACGCAATCTTCTTAACGATCCTGCAGAACCGAGCACCTTACGGCTAACGTTCTCTACTTGTACTGACCATGAAAGTGTACTGTCAAGGTATATACCCAGGTTTTTTACCTTTTCTCTATAAGGGATAATGGTACCATTAAATTTCACTTTAGGCAATGTTGTTAAATCGACCTTAGCCAGTTGTCGAGAACTACCGATTATAATTGCCTGAGTTTTGCGAGGGTTGACAAGGATTCCGTACCTTTGGGCCCATTTTTCAATTTTTACTAAGTCGGCATCAATTATAGATATGGCCTTAGATAAAGTCGCCAACACTTCTTGCGAATATATTTGCAAATCATCCGCATATAGGTGGTAGGAAGAAAGTAGTTTGTTAGAGATGGAATTTATAAATATAGAAAATAGTAACGGGGATAGAACGCCACCCTGTGGTACACCGACAGTAATTTTGGACCAAGACGAATACGTATCATCCAAACGGATGCGTTGTCGGCGACCGAACAGGTAACTTCGAAACCAGCCAATTACCCCAGGAGATATGTTGAGAGAGCCCAATATGGAAAGTAACACATCGTAGTCAACAGTGTTAAAAGCATTGCTAAAATCTAACAAGCAGAGAACTGTTAGCTTTCCATTTTCCATGCCTGACCTTATATCATCCGTAATATTGACTAGAGTGGTAGTGGTACTGTGACCGGGTCGGAAACCGGATTGAAACGGGTTGAGTAGGTGGTTGGAATTAAGGAATGTATTTAATTGGTCATGGACAAGGCGTTCAAGGACTTTCGATAGGAATGGAAGAATGGATATGGGGCGATATTCGGAAAAAGATGTAGGTTTTACGACCTTAGGTAGTGGAATTACTTGAGCATCTTTCCATGTCGATGGAAAGATACCACTGGAAACGGAATGATTGAGGATATGGCAAATAACGGGAAGGATTTCATCAATAATAGGAAGGACCATATTACGGCTGATGTTATCGGTCCCAATGGCATTGGAAGCAATAGAGAGGATACTCTTCTTAACATCACTAGTAGTAAATTGACAGAAAAGAAATGGAGGGTGATCAGGAGTTGGTATGGTAGAAAGATATTGTAATGTATTGGCTTTAGTTGTCTTATCGAAGAAAGACGAAGAGCAGAAATGAGTATTAAGAGCTTCAATATCAAGAGCAGAAGAATTCGTTATTTGACGCTGTTTGCCAACTCCTAAAGATCTAAGAAACTTCCAGACCTTTGCAGGGTCACCGTTTTGGACAGATTTATGAATGTGTTGGCGTTGTGCATTCCTACACACCTTGTTGCAGTGATTTCGAATTGTCACGTATTTGTCCCGATTTGCGTCATTTGGTTTCATATTCAGTTTGGTTTTTGCAGCTGCCTTTCTCTTTATTATCTGTTTTATTTCCTCTGTCAGCCACGGGGATGGAAAATGGCGCATTTTGATCGCTTTTAAGGGTGCATGTTTGTCGTATAAGTTGATAATAATTTCCGTAAACAGCTTCATCTTTGTGTCAATAGAGACGGAAGAATAAACTTGACTCCAGTCCAAGGCTTTCGCATCCATCCGCAGACTATCGTGATCCATACGACCAAAACTGCGCTGCACAAGAATTCTTGACTTAGCTTTGGGTGGGCGAAGTTTGTAGGAAAGAAAGATTAGGTCATGTGAAGAAAAACTGTCTGCAGGACATTGGCCATGTAGAACAGCACGTTCTGAAGAAGAAACGAGTATTAGATCTAGCAAAGAAGGCGTAAGGTTAGGAGGATGATGAGTAGCATTTAGTGGAAGAATGTTGAGGTTAGTAGAGTTAGCTATTGAAAGAAGAGAAGATGAACGGGAATCTTTTTTTAATAGACAGGTGTTAAAGTCACCCATGATAATAGTTTGACTGTAAGAGGGAGTAAAAGTTTGCAAAAGCTGTTCAAAAGACGAAAAGAAGTTTATATGGAGAGAAGGACAGTAGTAGACCCCTAGCAGAATTTTATTGTGTTGTAGTTCCACTTCCAGAAACAGGTGCTCTCCACCATTGGGTGGTGGTGGTTGCGGGGATACATCTATAACAGTATGAGGAATGTGTGAGCGAATGTAAATGGCAACTCCACCACCCCTAGCAATCGCACGATCGTTTCTGAGAAGCACAAAACCAGGCAGTCTATACAAAGTTGAAGGCAGACAAGGTTTCAACCATGACTCTGAAACCAAGATGGCATGGATATTCTTACAGTCAAAACTCACCAGCATATCTGTGAAATGGGCAGGAATACTCTGAGCGTTTATATGAACAACATTGAAGTTACTCGGAACACCGACAAACTGTGACTCAAGTGTATCGTTTAGTGAGGGGATACTGACAAAGCTATCATTGGTACTATTTAGTGAACAGAAATCATCGTCACTGTCGTTGGCACTATTTAGGGAACAAAAATCATCGTCACTACTATGGGCCATATATAAATAGGTATAAAGTTTAAATAGATATATAAAATAAATATATAAATATTATTATATAGGTATAAATAAGATAAGTTTAATAGACAAATATTATAAAACTAGTATGGTTTTATCTGTCTTCAATGGCAAAAGTCCACCTGCCAGTTGAATGTTAACAAAATTGATTAAAATATATATATATTACATTAAGTTTGTTAGAGTATGTGGTAGATTTCACAAAGATTTTACTAAAATTATGGAAACAATAGAACATTAAAATATTTACATTTAAGTACATTAAAATACATAAGTTAGGAGCAGAATTGTACATTTCTTAAAGTTTTTGAACGCACCCTGGCTTCAATGACATGTGATGTCACCTGACTGTCAGAAATGTCAGTCAAGTAGCGCGGCCAGGATTATAGTGTATAATATATAATTACCTACCTAAATAAAATAGATTGCTAAATTACAATACATAAGTGCACGTATGGAAATTGGTACATTACGTATATATGTATAACAACATATGTATTTGAAACAGACACGTATGCCTTCTAAAAATAGGTAAATGTTGGATTGTAAAACTTAGTAAGTATAATGAAAAAGCACTATTTCTTCTGGCTAATGTTTCTTTTAAGTTTTGTGGTTCGCACTGGGTTCTTGGAGCGCTGTTCGGGGTTCCGTGTTTGGTTACTGTTTTGTGAGACCATGTTTTCTAAGATGTTTAGCGAGTCCACTCGCTGTCGAGTACCATCAGAACCAGTAACATAAACACAGCCACCTCTGGTCCAGCATCGATTCACTCCAAGTTTCTCCCGGGCTATCATGAATAGGTTGTGACGGGGTTTGGTAAGAAATTCGCTTACTGTGACACCTGAACCCTTCAATTTAGTCTTTGCAAACCAGATTTTGTCGCGAACTGATAATTGCTGAAGTTTTAACAGAATTGGACGGTGTTTATTAGGTGCTGATGGTCTGCCCATGCGATGACAGCGCTTGATATCATGAGTAGTGAAACCATCTATTTTTAATTTATTTTTCACCATATCACATACAACAAGTGCCAGTTCCTCATTTTTCTCTTCAACAATACCATGCAATAGCACTATCTTCCTCCTGCTCTGCATTTCCAGCCGGTCTACACTCTGTGCTAACAGTTCTACTTGTTGCTGTAGACATTCTATGGCTTCTTTCATGAGACCACGGAACACAGTGAATTCTGCAGATAGGCTTACAGTGTTTGATGGTACACTATGTTGCAGTTCTGTTTCGAATTGTTCCATCCTATCATTAAAAAGTTTGCTCAGATTATTTATGGAAAATTGAAGTTGAGATTCCATTTTTAAAATTAAGCTTGAATGTTCAAAAACTAAATAAGTTGACTAGCACTAATCCAATACCGGAGATAACATTCACTGGCAGGCAATACACTTATAGGACTATATTTAAAACATTTAATTAATTACTAGTTGAAAAAAACACAATTATATATCAATTTAAAGTTAAGAGCACAATTTTTTGCTAGCTCACTCACAACTACCCGCGCAGATCGCATAGATCGTGATCTGGAGGAAGGTGATGTTAGGAGCCTCAAAAATCGACGCGCGCGCATGAAAAGAGTTATGAAAGTTAACGAAGCGAGTGAGGTGTGTAAGAAGCCCTATGGCGCTCCGTTCTCTCTGCCTACCCCGGAAGGGATTTGGCGTGAAGTTATGTATGTAACGAATTAAAGTAGGGTGTGTTTTTTACTATTATTAAATAATCTAACTGCAACGTTACCTAATACATTCTCTGATTGTACAACGTAAAACTGCCAACGTGATGTAATTATTTAAATATCTAAATAGTTTTTATAATAATTCATGAATTATCAATGAACTCAATAATTAATCGATTAAATGAGTAAAAACATAAAAAAATGAATTTAAGCTTATTAGTATAAGCTTGTTTAATACACATTGGCCCTTTTAGATGGTTTTTTAACAAAAAATAATAATAATAAAAACTAACGTGAAAAGGCCAATGTGCAGTAAAAAGAAAAAGGGAGAATATATGTAGAAAACGCTGACGTATAAATAAAGAGTATAGTTGTCTTAGCAAACAAGCAAAATTTTGTGAACTTCGGTTTTATCAATCTAAAATTATAATAAATTTAAACTTAGGAATGCTCTCCTGTAAAGTTGTCATTTTGCACTTTGGCCCATATGTATGCACAGGACTCATCGACATACTAAAGAAATAATATTAGAACTTAATCTATTTTAAATTCATAATTAGAATGTTTAAAAACACATCAGCGAATTTGTCGGAACAAGCTTCTACTAAAATTATAATTCTTAGCGCGAATTTTAATGGATTATAATAATATCCTTGTAAATAATTAAATGCATCAATTTCCAATATTAATTTGTGTTTATAAAGTTATTTGAATATGTAAAAGGAATTCACAGGATACCATTCGTTTTATAAGTTTTTTTTTACAAATCAATTAGCGAAAATGATAAGAAAAAAATATATGAACTATACTAAAAATACATAGCGTTTGTATACATTTTTTTTTATGTAAATAATACCAATATTATTTTTTACGAACTGCTGATTTATCTTTTTGCCAATAAATATATAAAACAGAATATAGGCACGACGATAAAATATATACATAAATTAATAATGACAGATTTATGTCTAGAACATATTCTAACATAACAGAAATTCACGCCTTTTTCTACCCGACGGTGTAGGCAGCGGCGGTTGAGCCTCTGCTCGCCAAAAGTATACGCCCCAAATGAAACACGTAGCGGAACCTATTGCCGATCACAAAATTGTCATTTATCGATATTTATCACACACAGCTTCCGAAAAGAAATTCGAGAAATCATTGGTGTGAGCCCGGGGTCGATCCCACGACTTCTAAATCAGAAGCGGGGAACTTATTAGTATATCTATCTATACATTAGTTCAATTCCACGCACACGTCGTGCCTCACAGGTCCGCATAGTGACCATATAAATTCCTACAGTGCGGGCACAATTAATCAGCTCGCAATTAAATCAATCTCTCAACATACACATACCTACACCCGACCCGTGATTACACATAAACACTGACGACACTTTTCATAAAACAACTAACCAACTGTGGTTGGAGTCACGCAGTTCGCTGCATGAATGGGCCGTCTCTACCGGTGAAATACCTCGACCCCTCACACTATCGACGTAAAGACGTTAAAACCGCGTTTCGTTGCGCCTCTACTCCGTAGATACTCGTACCATCTTGATTACCAATTTGATATAATTGTGACTCACATAAAATTTCAGATGTCCATGGGTATCGTTAGTAGCTTATCACCGGTGATCCGCTTGCTTGTTTTGTTATGGGATAGGAAGGCCAACGAGCATGCGTGTCACCTGATGGTAAGTGACCAACGCCGCCCATGGATACCAGCAACACATATACTGTTACTGTTACGTTACCGACCTTTAAACGATAGGGAATAGGGGGTAGGGAAGGATAGGGAAGGGGGTTGGCATCCGGGTACCTCTCAAATCGAACGAAACGCGGCATGAGCCACTTTAGGTCGATCATCTGAGAAGTCGTGTTATTTCACCGGTCGAGCCGGCCCATTCATGCAGCGAACTGCTTGGCTCTACCACTGTATATTCCTTACGCTATTTATCCATTAAGTAGAACCTATATAACATACATTATACCCCATTACTCTATCCCACCCGGTGACATACACTGCAGTATCGCTGCTCGTGCAATCAAATAATGTCACGTATACGAATCAATTTCGCAGTGGAACTGGGTCGTTCGATAACGCTTCTCTCTATATATACCTTGTATAACCAGATAAGAGATTATAATGATGACCGCGTTTGAAAAAAATATGTAGTGATCAATTTATATTGAATGTTTTATTTGGCGACAAATGAAATATTTGAACTAAGTCGATATTGTCGAATGGTTCGTATCAGTTCTGTAAAATGATATTATATTTTTTGACAATCCCATATTTTCCTTAGAGAGAAGAAAAGAAAATTTAGCTATATATTGTATATCTGGCAGGACAAAGAAAATAGATATGTTTAAGGAAAATGAGGTAAAACGAGAAAGCGGGTCACCCGGTGATAAGCGACTATCGCCGTCCATGGACACCTGCAACACTGATAGTGTTACTGTTGCGTTGCCGGCGTTTGAGGGATGTAGGATGGGAAAGGACTAAAAAGGCGTAAAGTTATTTAGTGTTATGTTAAAAAAATTCTGACGATATTTACAGTAAAACTACGTTATTTTTCTACAACCCGGTTGTAAACTTATACATAAAATTTACACTCCTTTTAGCTGGTTCCTTTGGATAAGCATTTGAAACTGCACACGGTGGCAAAGCTTTATGTATTATTAAACATTGCAAAAATAAGAACACAACGGTGAACGTGAAAATAATGTAAATCTACTTTTAAATACAAAATAATTTAAAAGTCCTTTAGTTACCCTAATATCGCGCGGTATAAATAGTTGGAAGATGATAATAAAAGAGCCATGGAAACTAAAAACGGAAAACGTAAACACATATGTGGTGTTCAATGCTTCTCTATATAGATTTTCAAGAAATACATAAATAACATACATACAAAATATGCGAGAGGAAACCTCAATGACGACATAAACAGTGGCCAAGTCCCTGGCGGGTTAGGCAGAGAGAATAGAGCGCCATAAGGCACGATTTTATTACGTCTTACTCGCTTCTTTCATTATCATAAAGATATTTTTATGGTCGCTGATTAGAATAAGATGAAAATTGCCTTATAAATAGATAATTTACATCTCATGTATATGTTCCCTTAAAATAACAATTTCATTTAACGTAGTTTCAACAAAACTTCGCTATTAAATGGCACCTTTAACATTATTTGTACCATAATCTGCATTCCCTGTGATAACAAATTTCACTTGTATGTTATTCGAATGATTTGTTGTAAATTAAATGTAGGTACATGAACGAAGACTCGGCTAAAAAACTAGTATACAATAATAAATATTCGTGTACATGTAATTTATTATATCTATAAAATATATTAAACATTGATTGGTGATGTTCAGAACTCATCACAGTATTAATCACCTAATAACCATCAGTATTGATTAAACAAGAGCCACTGATCACTTCCTCAATATGTACATTTTAATTATAAATAATGCCATGATGGATGATGAGTTAGTAGAGGTGAACGGAATATATTTTATTGGTATCAATGCCAAGCTCCAAAAAATTTTGGTCACTAGCAGTCCAGAAACGGTGGACTGCGGATGGGGAATGGCCTCATGATGACGGTATTCTATAACTGGACACACTAAAAGTCTTATTAAACGTAAGCATTTTGTTAATGATATGGAAATTAGATAAAAACCTATAACATTAAAACAACTTTTAGGATTATATCGCGTTTATTTATTACTTATTTTTATTTATTTCCCGACGTTTCGAACTCTTTACAGAGATCATTTATACGAGCGAAAAATACAAATCATTACATAGTATAAAACAAAGTCACTTTCCGCTGTCTGTCCCCTTATATGCGCATATCTTTAAAACTACGCAACGGATTTTGATGCGGTTTTTTAATAGTTAGAGGGTGTTAACAGGGTGGTTTTGATCTATAATTCATTTATAGTATAGTCAAAAAAAAGTGATAATTTTCAAGATTTAGAACTTTAATCGCAAACGCTGCCTGAACCCTAAGTGGTAAATCAAAACAATGTACTACATTAATATACACCTTTAAAAGGTCTAAAGTCCGCGAGAGCATATGTCTATCTCTTAGGGATAACCCACAATGACCATTTTTATTTTTTTACTTTTTACGAGAAATAATGGTCTATTTACGAAGCGATTTTAAACATTACAGTATTAATTTTCATCCAATTAAGTGTCTTAAATAGATTGTGCATGTAATATAGATGATCCTGGCCGTTTACAGCATGCAATTTAAACAAATATTTTCGAAGATATTACAGTATTAACATAGCGGGACAGCAGTTATTACTTTTGATGCGCGGAACAAAGTTCGCCGGGTCAGCTAGTACAATATATAATAAACGCGATATAATCCTAAAAGTTGTTTTAATGTTATGAATGTGATTCGCGAAAATCTAAAAAATAAATAGATAAAAAACCTATTTTGACTGCTTAAGAAATATGTCCAAAAGAAGTTTAAAACCGATTCGAGGGAGTTTGGGAACAATCACTGTGACACGAGAATTTTATCTATTCATATTCAAGTTTTTCAAAATATTCAAATTCACAAACAAAACATTGTAAGCTTCACAGGTATATCAGAAAGAGTGGCAGTCCTGAAACTAAAATATGAGGATGAGCTCTTAACTCTTGTGCAGGCCTATGCACCTACTGATAAAGCTACTGAAGATGAGACTGATAAATTTTACAACGATTTAAGAAAGGCACAAGAGAATGAAGACCGAAATGTGATTGTAATGGGAGATTTCAATGCTAGGGTAGGACAATCAAAAAAATATGAAAAACCTATAATGGGAAAATTTGGGTACGGTAAACGAAATGAAAGAGGTAACAAACTTGTACAGTATGCCTGCGAACAAAAACTGAGCATAATGAACACCTATTTTAAAAAGGATGCAGATCGCAGATGGACCTGGATATCTCCAGACCAAAAAACAAAAAACGAAATTGATTACATTATGTGCAACAAACCAAAACAAATAACTAACATAGAAGTACTAAATAATGTGCCATACCCATCCGACCACAGACTAGTAAGATCAACCTTACGCTTGAAATCACCTAAGAAAAGCAGAAAAACTTACAGCTCATTACCTAGAATACCTAAAACTGACGACGAAAAATTATTGTATTTAGCAAGCCTTAACGAAAACCTAGAGACACAATTCTGTGTACCACCTGAAGAAAATAATGTACAAAATTACTATGATAAAATGGAACATGCACTCACAAGCAGCCTAAAAATAAAATATAACAATTCAAAATATGAGACCAAAATCTTGAGCCGAACAACAAAGGACTTAATGGATAAACGCACTAAACTAATACAAACCAAACACAAAACCAAAGAAATGAAGGAAGAGCTAAAGACTCTGTTCAAGATGTGCAGTAAGGCCATAAGAAATGATTACAATAAATATAAAAGAGAAGTTGTAGAGAGAAACTTAAATAAATATAGAAGTTCCAAAAGAGCTTATAAAGAATTAATGACACACAGAAACTGGATAGGAAAACTCAAAAAAGAATTTGGAGAAACGAAAACAAGGCAAGAGGTAATCAACCATGCCACCGAGTTTTACAAGGAGTTGTATAAAAAATATTCGGAAGCAAATGAGACAGAAGACAGTCACATAGATTTTGAGAAGGAAGTAGAAACAGTAAAACCTATTGATGAGAATGAAGTTCTTGAACATCTTAAAAAACTCAAAACAGAGAAAAGTCCAGGTCCGGACAACATAAGTAATGAAATTTTAAAAATTGGGGCTCCCCTTTTGCTCTCACATCTAACACAAATTTTTAACCAATCCCTCCAAACAGAAAAGGTCCCCAAACAATGGTGTAATTCCGATATAGTTCTTCTATACAAAAAAGGAGACCCGCTGGACATTGTAAACTATAGACCAATCAGTTTATTGCCGAGCATTTATAAACTTTTCACAACAATACTTTTGAGCAGAATCACACCAATCATAGACGCATCACAGCCAATCGAACAAGCAGGTTTTCGCTCAGGGTTCTCAACAATAGATCATATCCACACCTTGGAACAAATACTAGAAAAATATAAAGAATTTAACCAACCTCTCTATGTGGCTTATGTGGACTACACAAAGGCATTTGATACCATCACCCACACAACCATCTGGAAAGCCCTCAATGCCTGTGGCGTAAGCAAGACATACATCAACATCATAAAAAACATCTACTCTCAAAGTACAAGCAGAATTAAGATGGAAAGTAAAGGAGAACAGATTACAATAGAGAAAGGTGTCAAACAAGGGGATCCTCTATCACCGAAACTCTTTATAGCAGTACTGGAATGTGTCTTCAGGAACCTTGACTGGAGCCAGAATGGCCTATGCGTATTAGGGCACCACCTTAGTCATCTGAGATTTGCAGACGATATAATTTTGTTTGCCAAATCTGCCAAAGAATTGGAACAAATGATGCAATCTCTTGCATATGAAAGTAAAAAATTTGGTCTACAAATGAATGCAAACAAGACTAGGGTGATGACTAACAGCATACAAAGACCTATAAAGGTCTTTGGACTACAGATTGGTTATGTACAAGAATATGTGTACCTCGGAAAACAAGTCTCATTCAATAAAAACAGTAATATAGAGGAAGTGAACAGAAGGATCAACAGCACATGGAAGAAGTATTGGTTACATAAGGACATTTTGAAGGGAGACTATCATTTAAAATTAAAGAAAATTGTCATGGAAACATGTATAGTTTCAAGCCTAACTTATGGCAGCCAAACATGGACATTTACAAATGAAATAAAAACAAAAATCAAAACATGTCAGCGATCAATGGAACGAAGCATGCTTAACATAAGAAAAATACAAAAAAACTCGCAGTGAAGACATAAGGAAGAAAACCAGGCTTACAGACGCTCTTGAACAAGCTTTGCGACTTAAGTGGAAATGGGCTGGTCACTTATCAAGATACACAGATAAGAGATGGTCTCTACAAACTACCAAATGGGCAGGGCCTGGTGGAAAAAGAAGCAAAGGCAGACCACTTAAACGTTGGGCTGACGATATAAAAGAATTAGTAGGCAAAGACTGGTTGACATTTTCCCAAAACAGGGACAGATGGAAGGAATTAGAGGAGGCTTTTACCCGAAAGGGGTTCGTGTAAAGAAACAACTAGGAATATAATAAATAACAAACATATTTACAAACTAACCTAGTTTAAGTAATCTACTAATACTTTGAAATGTAACATACTTTATACTGAAATAAAAAAGCTTTATTATTATTATTATATTCAAGTTTTTAGGATTTCTGTGTGTTGAGACTAATCATAGAAACTTATTTGTTTATAAAGAACTACCTAAAACAATCGGTAACAGCAAATATTTTCAATTTAAAACAAAAATGTAACAAAACCAAGTTTCAGTTAAATCATATTATCGTCGATATCGTGCCGCCATTATTATATTATGTAAGTGTTCATAGGGTAAGGCAGAAATGTGGATTTTTATTTGCTACAGAACCGTGTGAAATGTATGTGAATTCATTATTGAGCAAGAGAGGCGCGGTAGAGAAAACAGTTACGTCACATAAATTTTTATGAGAATAACATGCAGGTACATACATAACTTCACGTCATATCCCTTGCGGGGTAGGCAGAGGGAACGGAGCGCCATAAGGCACGAGTCTGACACACCTCACTCGCTTCGTTGACTATCATAACTCTTTTAATGCACGCGCGTCCATTTTTGAGGCTCCTAACATCATTTTCCTCCAGAACACATTCTATTTGGTCATGGAATGACTGCTACATACAACAGTGGTAGAGCCAAGCAGTTCGCTGCATGAATGGGCCGGCTCGACCGGTGAAATACCACGACCTCTCAGAAGACCGACGTAAAGTGGCTCATGCCGTGTTTCATTCGGTGAGAGAGGTACCCGGAGGCCCACCCCCCTTACCCGTCCTTTCCTATCCCCTATCCCTTAAAGGTCGGCAACGCAACAGTAACACTAGATGTGTTGCTGGTATCCATGGGCGGCGTTGGTTGCTTACCATCAGGTGACACGCCTGCTCGTTTGCCCGCCTATCCCATAAAAAAAAACATCCATCCGCTTTTGCATTGTATATCTGCTTAGTCAGTCTTGCATCATCCATCCTTTCTACATGTCCGAACCATTGGAGCACGGTGAGTATATGATGGTATATTCCCAAGTTATGTATAAAAACTTAATTTAATATCTTTTTATGGGATGGGGGGCAAACAAGCAAGCGTATTATCTGATGGTAAGCAACGAGAGCTGCCCATGGACAGCTGCATCATTGACAGTGTGAGGGTCGTAAGATAGGAAGGAACGGGGCGTCTAGATACCGCTATCACCGAATATAACGCGGCATGATCTAGTAAGTCGATATACTAAGAGGATATTGTTTTTTACGAGTCGATCCGGCCCATTAATGCCGCAATCTATAGTAAGGCCAACCTATAAACAAACGGACCCTTACCAAGCTATCTTGCGACAGTTAGCGATTGACAGGAATATCCGCGAGATTGATATCCCTGTCCTCGTTACTCCTATGCAGTAAAGACGTCACTTAGTCGAAAACAGCTATCGTTGCGCACTTCGTGGTACAGAATAGCAGTTGATACCGTGGTTGACAACAGTTGGTGCGGTGGTTGTCAATTTTATTGAGAACTACTAACAAGTTAATTCCTGTATGAAAAGCGTTCTAAGTGACTCGTATTTTCGTTTACCGTATTTGGTTCTTTTATTCTTGTTATTAATCCGTTACTGTTTTAGTTCTCTTGTTAACTTTTGCTGTTATTGTTATTATTGTTACTAATTAGTTGTTGATTTTAATCATGGAGAAATGATAAATGTTTTGAACCCATGAAACTTTGTTTATATTTTTTATCTCGTCTCGTTGGCCTTACTATACGTGGCTCTACTATAGATGAACTGTAAGTAAAATCTCGAATGGAACGTGTTCCTTTCATAGCTTAAGCTGTAATTAACATATAGACAGTACATATAGACAAGCCTATAGGCTTAGAAGCTAGGACATTTCAATTACCACCCTACCCTACGAGTACAGCCTCTCTCTAGTCGAGTCTATTTTCTATTTGTTTCACTAATTACGTCGACTCACAGCCACAAGAGTTTTCAATATCTTAATTACTCCACAGCCTGCGGGCGCTATCTTGCCTGTGGTTAAATTAATTTTACTCAATATTATACCTTTAATACTGGAGGCTCTTTGTGACGACAATCTCTCAAATTAATAAGGTTCATTACGGTGGTTGATGTTGAGACGTTGAGATGTGCTTGAGATAACGTTCCATATATGTTTATTTTCGGATATGACGTCATAGATAAATTTATACCACAGTAGCTAAACAATGGTGGGTTTGAAGTTTTGGAGTGTGAACTGGTCTCACATAAAATAGGTGGATGGATTATTGCTATAAATTGGACTAAATTGTTCGGTAATCCGCTGTTAATATTAGAACTACAGCTAAATACAGGTTAATCCCTCTCAGGGTTAACATTCAAATCGGGTACCGAATTAAGGTCCCGCATACTAATAATTTTCAATTAATAGTGAAGTGAAAAGCAATCAAAGCGCCATTCACAGAACACACAAGCACAATTCGTCATACACGCTCGTAGGTTTAAAGTATTTCAATGTTATTTACTTGTATGTACGTATAATGAAATCAAATTAAGAACTATTTAGATATTTTGGGGAAACAAGCGTCATATCCGAAATTTTAATTAGACCCATTTAGTCTCTAGAGCCGATACTGACTGTCCTAGCAAGTTGACCGTTGGCACGATGCCAGGCGACTAAACACATTAAGCCATCGACGTTAGTCACTCTAAATAGTAAAATATCTTTCATACATACATACATAAGCTCACGCCTGTATCCCATGAGGGTTGGCAGAGACTTTGGCTTTCCACAAGCTACGATCCTGACACACATCTTTCGCCTCATCCACAGTCATGCATATACGTCGGTTTCGGGTGCTACGCATTTTGCCTTTTTTAAACAGATCACTTATTTGGTCGTGGTAGCTCCGTCTTGGTCTCCCGATCCCGACCCTGCCACTCACATTCCCTTCGTATATTCTTTTAGTCAGTCGGCTTTCATCCATTCTTGCAATATGATGATATTTTATATATCTTTAATATATTAAAATATTTGAATTCTAATATTAATTATATTTTAAAAAATGTGTACAATCTGACAATCGTTATCTAAAATATAAGTCATGTTGCCATGTTTCATAATTCGCTACGTCGACATTCATATACTATACTTGAACCCGCGAACTTTTCTTTACGTAAAAAGGGCATTGCGGCTTATCCCTGAGAGATAGGCATACACAATTGCGGACATTTTTGTAGACCTTCTTCAGATTTCTAATAATGCATTCCATATTTTGATCTATCACTTAGGTTTCAGCCAGCGTTTGCAATTAATTCTTAAATCTTGAAAATTATCACTTTTTCTTTCATTAATTATACATGAATAATAGATACAAACTCTATCTATTACAAAAAACGAGAGCAAAATCCGTTACGTAGTTTCGAATATCTGAGCCTATAAGGGGCAGACAGCGGAAAACGACTTTGTTTTATACTACGTAGAATGAATAATAAACATATATTCTAGAAATTTATTTAAGTTGAAACCTAGCAAGTGTCATTCTCTCAACAGAATTTCCAACCTTGACAACCTCAAAATACAGTACCTATATTTCTGATCAAGGTAAAGTACAAATTTCTTCACATTAAACTTGGGAAAAGTTTTCATCTTCTTCTTCATTGAACACAAGAATTCCAATCGGCTAACAACAACAACACGTTTTACTCGAAAATTCTAAACTCGAATAAATTTCACCCAAATCTTAAATACAATATTGAAAGTTTAATAACAACATTGGCAAAATACAAGTTCCATAACAAACACATCTTCAGGCTAGAACGAACGTTAATATTTGCTGAAATAGTAACTATTGACGGGAACCAGCGCCCAAAAATGCTCATAAATACATACGCAAAGTCACGCAAATTCCTTTGCAGGGTGAGCAGCAGCGTGATGAACAGATTTTGCCACTTTCACAGGTCTCTTGGTTTTCAAGGATCTTTAGTTTTTTGGTGATTTAAGCTAATGTATGAAAAAAATAAATCAGCTTGTTGCAATGCAGCTACGCTGACATTGTATTGTAAATGCGAAATCAGGTTAAGTCTGCCTGTTACATTTCGAAGATAACGAGTGCTCCAATAGATGAATAGGATCTCCTTTTATTAAAAACAAAAAATAAAGTACCGTAGTTGGAGAGACATGAATAAATCTACATTAACGAAGCCGAAGGTGGAACTGCTGGCAACACTAAAGTTATGTGCTTATATAATTAATAAACCCCGCAACTGTACAGAGGGTCGTCGTCGTAGTCGGAGCGCAAGCAATCAATATTATAAACACTCTGAATATGTCGGCAAAATACAATAAAAAAATACATTACAAGTATGATTTTTGTTATGAACGAGTCGACGCCCGAGTCTCGAGTGTTTATTGCGACATAATTTTTCATACCGACATATTAATTACTTGTGAATCCTTTAAGTGAATATATATAATTGAATTTCTCGTTGTATCAAAATCATAAAACGGTCAACAGACGACCGAACCCCGACGACGTACTTTCAGACATACAACGCTCAATTGTTGAACCGTTTCGGTGGATAAGTACAACCTATATTACGCTTTTCACATTTAGTTTCCCGCTCGTGGCGATTGCGTCTGTATTTTCTTGAGGTTTTTCCACAAGCGCACGTGTTATAATATTCATTATTATCATTTTAAGTGTTTATATCGACTTCGATTAGATTTTATTTGGAGATTCGCGTGTATCATTAGATAGTATAAAACAAAGTCACTTCCCGCTGTCTGTCCCCTTATATGCTTATATCTTAAAAACTACGCAACGGATTTTGATGCGGTTTTTTTAATAGTTATTGGGTGTCAACGGTTTTGGTATAATTCATATATGATGTTGGAAAGAAAAATTGTTAATTTTCGAGATTTAGCACTTTAATTGCAAACGCTGGCTGAACCCTAAGTGATAGATCAAAACAAAGTTCTAAATTATTGAACACCTTCAGAAGGTCTACAAAAAAGTCCCCGAGGGCATATGTCTATCTCTTAGGGATAACCCACAATGACCATTTTTATTTTTTACTTTTTACGATAAATAATGGCTTATTTACGAAGCGATTTCAAACATTACAGCATTAATTTTCATCCAATTAAGTGTCTTAAATAGATTGTGCATGTAATATAAATGATCCTGGCTCTTTACAGCATGCAATTCAAACGAATATTTTCGAAGATATTGCAGTATTAACATAGCGGGATAGCAGTTAAAGCCGATAAATAGCACAAATTGAACGTCATAATATCCAAAGCCTCATAGTTATATTTATTTTATAAAGCAAACATGCATAATTTTACCTGTAAATATTTTCTACTGCGTACATGTATTTATATACATATGTACAATCATAAATTGTGATTGATCAACACGGCACGTTGAAAATATGAATACGTATATACATGCAGTAGATACCTGCGTATGTGTTAATTAAAAACGTCTGGCGCGCACTTTACAATTTCAATTTGAAATGGAGCCCGCATATATATACGATATCGGGTGCTGCGGTAGGCGCGCTTGGTAATAAATAGCGGACTTGTAATATTGCGATAAAAATGTACGCACTGTACATATCGTAAACATATGGGATAACTGTCAGATGTGACTGGCTGACAAAACGTTTGTATTTTATCACTAGAACTTGCATATTGCAGTGCTACGAGATATTTAGCTCGCATTGATTATTATTTATTATCGTGTAGAGATTTATTCTCATCGTAAAGCAGTCGAAGATCTCAATATAGTGAAACAAATTGTGTACGGATTTAGAGTTGTTCAGATAAAGCTTTTAAATGTGATGCAGAGGATATTACGATTTCAATACAATAACAAAAAAAAGTACAAGAACCTTATGGAGCTGCTCCGTTCTCTCTGTCTGCTCTGCAAGGGATTACCGCAATACTTGTTGTATGTATACGAGTAGCGGTAAATTTACAAATTTCCCGTCAGGGTCATCCGATTGTATTTTTTTTTCCACTTGTTGTTTTGTTTTGAATTCTTTAACTAGTGCGAGTGTTAATTACAATGACAAAGTAAATAATTAATAAAAGGACATTAAACTCGTTATAATTGTACTCATTAATTGGTGACCTCAAAACTTGAAATGTTAACACGATTTTGTGTATGCGGTTATGTATGATTTGAATGTCATGTGTCTGAACGCGACTAATGTGTAAATTATTTTTAAGTAAATATACTAATTTTACTAGTTTTAACACGCGGATTCGGTTAATATCACCTTGATGAAATCGCATTCATTATTTGCAGGTGCATTTATTAATTAAATAAAACATAACTTCACGCCTTTTTCTACCCGACATAATTTTTGTTGTATTTTTTTTCTATTTATCAAGGACATATCAACAACAGACCTGTATTTTTAAATTAAATACGCTTTAAAATAAACAAATTCTCATTTGTCTGGACAGCTATGACAGAATAATGACAAACACTGTCATGTGCAAGCGGCGAGTACGAATTAACCTGATCGGCGGTTTGTTAAAGAAAATGTTCTTGTTATTGACACGAACAGATGGTATCCCCTCTGCGAAAACCGGCCAACACGAGAATACGAAAAAACTTATCAATAATTTACTTAAAAATCGTGAAACAGGCACTGCAATTCCACGAAGGAACACTTTTATCAATTATTATAATTCGCAATGGGATGCACAAGCTGTTATTTTTTTAACTACATGATTTTTCAAATTTTCAACCCAAAAGTGTCGGTCGCGGATGTTAAGCGTCAGCCCGATGGCGAAACTTTTTAACATACACCGGGCGTAACTTCCAAAAAAAAGGCGTGAGAGTGAGAGCCCAGTTTCTATTGAACTACGATCCCGAGACTTCTTGATTCAGAAGCGGCCTACTCAACATCCAAATCACCGAGACGGCTATGATCTATTTATTAGTAAGACAAAATCAATATTAGAAATGATTCATTCGTTCTCTGTAATCTTAATGGTAGTCAGATATATATACCTAGATAATATTTTTATGTAACGTTACTTGAAGCAAGGTTTCGTGTGTGCTGAATCGATAATCCATTGTGTGGACAAGTGTCAGGCTGTATGTGTTCAAGGGCGTTGCGTGACATCCTGACATTGGACGGTGTGATGGTTCGTGTAATATAGATATATGTATACAGTAATATAAATATATTTAGTTCGCGTTTCATTTCATGGCTATTTATAATTCATACGCCATTAACAGTTCTTCTATTCATGCATGCAATAATAACATTAATAGATAATTAAAGGTATATTGTATTAACAATAGCATTAACTAAAGACTATCTTTACGGCGGTTATAAAATGATCTGAGCGTTATATTTCTACATTTAAAACTGCGGAGAGGATTTCGATGGAAACTTGGAGATAGTTTGAGTGCCGGTGTAGGGCGTGGAGTACATTGTAGGTAGACTGTTATCAGAAAAGTTAACCTTGCAGGGTCTAAAACAATATTTTCGACAATTTTAAAACGCATCAATATAACCACATATGAAAGGAGTTAGTATCGCAATCCAAGGTGAATCTAATAAAGAGCCCGTACACACGTGGGTATATGAATAGAAATTAATGTCGGTGAAGATAATGATCACTTTAACTAACAAAATATACACGTAGCAAAATATATTAATGAAATAAGCAATAAAAATGATGCGTCTAGACTAATGTGCAGGAAAAGACTGCAAAGTTTCAACGTCAAAAAAAGGTTAAATATGATTAAATAAAGAAAGAAAACATGTCAAAAATATTGTTAATAATAACAATAAAATGGTTGTTGATAACAATTAATACGCAAATTTATGTGTATGCAAATATGATTGCCGGCGTGTAGGTACTCGACTGGCCGGGTGGCGGTAGCAGCTGGTGCTTCGTGGTGCGCCAGTCTTCCGGGGTGAACGATGGATGGCAAATTAAAAGTAACAACGCCACACATGCGACAGATGCGATCGGAACCGGTGTGACCGCGTTGACGCGTTCTACAAACTCGCCTCGCACAGTTCCACGAGACTCGTTCATTTATATAAATATTGAATATAAAACGGAAAATAGGCGCTACGCAGTGTGTTTTGTATGCATTGGGGTGCCCCAGTCAAAGGGAAATTTTTTTATTTTATACTATAACGTCAACAAGTTTTTTCACATAAAGTACATGCATGTGTGTGCATACACATAACTTGTATTATCATTCAAATTCAAACTCGAGACATAATCCAACCAGGCTTTTTTCTATCTTTCGACGCTGGATTTAACATCTGGATCCCACCAGGCATCACCTCTCAGAATTTTATTCCTCTTTGCGCAACCACTTACTTCTTTTGCACTATCCACTATACTTTCTTTCATTCGTTCCCAGCATTATTCAACACCCACATAAAGTAAATGCTTACAACGACACGAACGAATACTGTATAAGTTTATGGCCTTGGATCTAAGTTGTTATATTCATTTGGTTCTACTTCTTGTAAAAACCTACTTTAACACTAACCTAGGTACTTATGTCTTCTATAGGGGTTCCGCAGACAACTTTATACGAGGTGGCGAAAACTATCCCTTAATTCCGGGTTAGTCCGCGCTGCCCAGCAAATATGTCAAGGCACAATAATTCGAACTAGCAACTAGACCAAGCGCGTATCGCTTAATTAAGAAGTTTCGTAAAATATTTTAAAACTTGTTTTTTTTTTTTCATTTCTAGTCTTAAAAGCAAAATAAAATTGAGTAAATTCCGTTTATACAAACTCATTTTTGAATTATCAGTTTACATATATCGACAGCGGCTACAGGAAATCGTATATTTCTTGTCTGTCAATTAGTCAATAGAATTATCTCTGAATTTAATTTATAAATATAATTAGCGCGCCTCTCTCTTTTCAATTTGACGGTATAAAATAAAGTAGTCCATCTGTTTATGTGTAGTTTTTATTAATTAGAGAATATTCGCGATGCCGAAACATTAACTTGTTAAATATATTGATAAATCAGACTTCTAAGGCTTTAAAAATATCAGGAAGTAGCGCGTTATATAATAATTATATCCGTTGTAACACATTTGTATGCCAATAGACAGTATAAGAATAGTTACTGTTTATGAAATTTATTAATTTAAATCGGTACCGGGCAAAAAATTCAAATGAAGCGCTCTCGTCAAGCTCTTCGAATGCGCCAGAATGAATAATCAGGATACTAAACTATAACCATTGGCTCAATGACTGATATATTTGATTTGGGTTTGGCTCATTTTAAAACTAGTATGCGTACAACCAAAGGAGAGCACATTTTTTTACAAACTACAAAAGAAACCAGGATACAAAATGCCAATAATAAATCGTATTTAATTTGTAATAAGTAAAGGATACTGACAGCTAGCAGTCTATAGAATGCCGTATTTATTTAATAGATCAGTAAATAGTAGTAAATACCTACAACTAGTGTTGTTGACCACGGTTCTGCTCGCATGAAATAACTTTACGCAACTCTTTTTGTTCGTTTGTCTTACTAATAGTGGTAGAGCCAAGCAGTTCGCTGCATAAATGGGCCGGCTAGACCGGTGAAATACCACGACCTCTCAGAAGATCGACGTAAACATGCCGCGTTTCGTTCGGTGTGAGAGGTACCCGGAGGCCCACCCCCCTTCCCCATCCTTTGCTATCTCCTATCCCTTAAAGGTCGGCAACGCAACAGTAACACTATGTGTGTTGGTGGTGTCCATGGGCTGCGTTGGTTGCTTACCATCAGGTGCCGCGCCTGCTCGTTTGCCCTCCTATCCCATAAAAAAAAATAATTAATAGCTGTTTTCATAGCTCTAAACCGGTGGAGTAACTTTGAAAATGTGTCATTTAGTTATTCTGCCATTTGTTTAAAAAAAAACTCGATAATTTTTTACTATTAACAAAAACGATATATATTCGCGCCTATTAATGTATCGAATTAATAAGACCGGTATCGAATAAGGAAATAATAGGCTTCAGTAATCGAGAACAGAGCACGACACATGTATAATTAAAAATTCATATATACAATAATATCTTGAGATAATATGCATAAGCGTGATCAATCAATCAACTGAGTTACTGAGAATTGAGTTACATTAATAATTCGCCTTTTTCTACCCGAAGGTGTACCGGAGCGGCTGTTAAGCCTCGACTCGCCGTTATGTTTACGTCCCAAATGGAATAGGTGGCGAACCTATTGCCATAACGGGGACAGACTTTTCAGTCATGGATATTTTTCACACATAACTTCCGCAAAAACTTCGAAAAGTCATTAGTGTGAGCCAGTGTGAGGATTCGAGCCCGCGACCTCTAGATTCATAAGCGGGGTGCTCTGAAAACTGAATTTATCACGACAATATTGCAGATCAGTAAACGATTTTAGACTATGATAATCCGTGATGTGGTTATCTTTTATCTGAAAAGTGGTTCAGAGTATTTCCAAGTCGATATTCCAAGTGTTACGAACAAACCGGCCGCCACATAATACCTTAGGACCGGTTTTGTGGGAATTTTAATAAACAGCAATATACTTAATAATGAGATGTAAAACCACCAAGGCCACCATGAAACTAGACAAAATATCGACACACATTGAGTACAACACTAACTCACGAAAGAGATTGAGCTGTATTTGAATACGATTCTATAGAATTTTTTAAATCCTTACAATAATATATAACAAAACACAGAACAGTGGGTAGAGCCGTGGCGCAGCGAACTGCGTGCAGTTCGCTGCATCAAAGGGCCGGCTCGACTGGTGAAATATAACCTCTCAGAATATTGACGTAGGGCGGCTCATGCCGCGTTTCGTTCGCTGAGAGAGACATCCGTAGGCTCACCCCCCTCTTTCCTGCTGTCTCACCGTCCCACTACATTAAAGACCGGCAACGAAATTGCAATATTATCTGTGTTGCAGGTGTTAATGGTCAGCGCTAGTTACTTCCCATCAGGTGAACCGCTTGTTCGTTTGCCCAACAATTTTCATTGGATTTCCACATCGAATGGTCATTTACGATGCACAAATTAATATTTATAGATACGATCAAATAGTACACACTCACACCGGTTGGTTATGCAAAATTGTGTGCCGTTGACCGACCTGTAAATTATTCGTGTTAATCACTTTAAAACTCATTATACGCGTAATTAATCGATAGTGGAAGCAACATCGAATCGAAACTAACGTCGCCGAAACCTGCAAAGATAAAGATACTTTTGTATCTGGTCCAATAGAGACGGCAGCAGACAACGCTAATAAGGAACAATTGTTGATTGTTCGAACGCATATTTCCCAGACGTTAGGTTGGTTGGTGCTGTTATTATTATTATTTTTGCAAGCTCTCATACAATACGACATTGGGCAAGAACTAGACAAATGGAGTTGTAAACAATAAACAATGTCAATCGGCACTCCACAGGCGTCCTTGGCGAGTGAGTTGTGACACAACCGACAATGTTGAATTGGTGAACGACCGCGTTGTGGACACAGTTACCCACTTCAATCAAATTTAGTTTTTTATTAATATTAATGCAAGCAGGTATTTACATAAGAGTGAGTTCAAAACCATCTTACGTCAATCCCTCCTTTCTATTCGTTTTCTAACGTTTCGTTGTAGACGGAGAAATGGATGTACAATGAAAACGGGACAGAAATATCAATCTACTTTCAAATATTACAATTATCAAGTAGCAGAATTTGAGCTTGTTAATATCAAAAAAAGCCTAAGAAAAATATGGAATGATACTTAACGTTGCCGTGAGTCTGTTTGATGAAATAAGTTAACTTCTTTAATATCGTGTTTCTATGTAAAGAAGACCGAAACTATTGATTACGAAGCAACAGAAATTCCGCCGGGTCCGCTACTGTATCATAATATATGTACCCTTGTAATATAAATTTGTTAATTAACATTCACATCTATTCGTTCACATATACTTATTGTTGACAACACCTAGGAAGCAATTACTAAATAGTAATATCAACCTAATAAACATTTATTAAATCAATTCACAATTTCAAGTTTTAATAAAAGTTTTCCGCTATTTATATATACACAGTATTATATATACACTATTTATATATACACATTTGAGCCTATTTAAATGATGTCGTTATAATTTTAAACATGGTTCAAAATTGATGAGTGATGGGATCATTAATAAAATTAACGTTATCGACTATAACAATAAATATAATGTTCTATCTATTGTCAAAACTCAATCAAATTGCAGAACTTCTACACATCGATAAGACAACACTAGTAGTTGGAGTGAACTACTACAGGTTTGCAATCAGCGTAAAAGTACATTGACATTTGTATTAGCTAAGATTGGCATTATTAAAACGGTCAGCATACGTGGTACCTAGACTACCTACCCGTCTCCAATTAACTGTGGACACTCGTGTGTGTGATGGCACTTACCTGAAACGAAAAAAAAAAAGAAAATTAAAACTCGTTCACTTATCGATTCTCAGTACAATTAGAACGCTTCGATTATTAATCGTCAATTATAGAAGCATCAGTATAAATACATATAACAGTGTAACGTAGCGGTTGTGTAGATATATAAAGATACATAATATCGATGAGTTTAGATAATTTTAGGTTTTTTTACGATTCAGAAAGTCGAAAGTTGACATTTTGACCACATCTTGGTGTGTTTTTATTGCTATTATGCAATCGCGATATTTGGGTGCGAAATTAACAGCATACGAGATGTAACTGTTTGCTATTGCGGCACAGAGTCGGCGTCCCGACTTCGTGAGAGGTTAGATTGGTTCGAACCTGCTTCATCGCAGATTCAATTACATTTAATCGTTTCGCGATGACAAAACTGCTATTCCTACGGCAATGCTCTCCAATATTTTATCGCGATAGACGACATTTCCTATTATCATTAATCTGTCGGGAGATTTAATTTGTACGATATTATGCGTACAAATTGCAAATTTATTTATTAGAGAATAAATACAATAATATAATACAATTTTAATTCAAAACATGGTAAACAAATACCTATTAGTAAAAATTGACAAAAAATTAACAAGTCTCATGGTAATTCGTCTTGTGAGGCATACAGCCATTTTTATATCCTTCGAAGATATAAATAATATAGCAATGGGTAATAAATAACAAAAACATAATATATATATTTTATATATAATAATAACGAGTATTGTTTGTAATATATTCAAAATTTATGACAGTCATTGTCAATATCTCCCGCGATGTAGCATATATCGACAGGTGCGTGGTAACGTCACTACCGGTCGGTTGCTGATAAGCGAATGTGTGCCGGCCATTCACCCACCTACCCCTCTTTTAACATTTTATCTTTCTCACTCTTGTTTCCTGTATTATATATTCGTTAGACGGAGCCAATACACGTCTATGTATGTATTTTGTACACAAAGAAAAAACACAAACGAAATAGTTAAGACGATAAGTAAACATAATGTTTTAAAGATTACTAAGATTTTATTTTTGTAAACTATTTATGTAATAAATATAATTTAGCCTCAATGGTGCGGGTGAAGCTCAACCACTGCGGTTGGGCATCCCGCTTCTGAATCAAGAAGTCGCGGGTTCGAATCCTTGCTCACACCAATAACTTTCCGAAATTAATTTTGAAAGTTGTGTGATAAATATCGATGACTGAAAACTTTTCCAGGACTCCCAAAACTTGACGTAAAGTTAGTCGAATTTAAGAGGCCGGCAATGCAACGATGACCGTGTGATGCAGCTGTCTATGGGTGGAGCTACTTGCTTACCACCTGGTGACCCACTTTCCCCCTTTTAGCCATAAAAAGGTGGTTAAATGTGTGTATTCTATCGTTTTAAATTATTATATAATAAAACAGCTACTGTTGAATCCATATAAGGTGCTCTGCTTGTAATCAATAACTATACCTAATTAATCTAAAGGTCGAATTTTATTTGAGCAAAAAATAAAAGAAATCTCTTATTGCGATAATTATATGAAATCGTCTCACGGAGTAACAACAATGTAAGGAGGTACCCATTGATAGATAGTGTAGTGTCGTCGGTATTGTTCTTAGTGGAATCTCATTAACAATAAGTAATTAAAGATGTGCATTGAAATAAACGGAATAAGTATATGCGACTTCCAACACACCTTACTTTTATCAAAGTTTAAAGAAGAAAATGACAGTTGAGGTCCACAGGCAAGTTATGCTTACAGGGAATAGCAAATGGGATCACATACAGTAGAACGCTAGGTTATGGTTTTGTGTAGAGCTGTGATCAACAACTAGTTCACAATACACGTACAGACTAAAATTTTTTGAATAGATAAGCCGGATGAAGGTTAATCATAAACAAATGCAATAAAACAAAATTTAAAAGACTAAAGAGAGAACAGCTTTTCGAAACGTGAGGGCTTATGTAACACTCTGACACTTATATCTAGATACTGAAACATATTTTTTTTAGAACTCAACAAAACAGGAAGCTGTCCTTAATACTCAATTGCTTGACGATTTTAACAAACTACATAACATAAAATAACTTCACGCCTTTTTCTAAGTTGTAGGCTGTTAAGCCTCGATACACCGTTATGTTTACGTCCCAAATGGAATATGTGGCGAACCTATTGCCATACCGGGCACAAAGTTTTTACGTACTAAAGGGGAAAAAAACCAGCTTTATTTTCATAATACTACTAAAATTAAAACTTACCAACAAGAAGAGTATAATTGCTCATAGAAAAAAACGTAAATAACATAGGAGCGGTGTTAAGCAAATTGGGCGAGGTCAAACTATTAATGCATCGGTGTAGGTAAACGCGTCGTGGGAACCGAGTTTCAGTTGCGCGGCGCCGCGGGCAAAAACCAATAAATTAATATATTATTAATTAGATCATATCGATAATGGCAGAACTCGTATAAATAAAACATTATTAGCTAATATAATCTTTGTATGTATTTTACTAATAATATTTTACGATGAATATAACGTACAAACTTACTAATTTGCCTTAAAAACCGACGAGCCTGAATGACAAGAGTTATATTATGAAAGTCAAAGAAGTCGAGTGACGAGTGTAAGTATCGTGCCTTATGGCGCTCTGTTCTCTCTGTCTACCCCTAATGTCTAATTGGGCAATACAATATTATATTGATAACACACGACACTGAATGATGACCCTCGGTTCAGACAAATTCTATTAACTCTTAATGTTATAAAATATATTAAACAATCAATTTATATGCATTTAATTGCTGAGAACGAGCGTGATATTAATATATATATATATTTATAATTTGTATTCTGCTTTTAATTGCTTACTAAAGCATTTATGTCTTGATGAGTAAGAATTAATGAGTCTTCCGACCTCGTGGTCTAGTAGTGCAAGTGCGGTATTGGCTACTGCGCTGAGGTTGTCAGGTTCAATTGCCGGACAAATAACCGCATTCTGGCAACGATTCCTGGATGTGTTTAATACACGACCACATCGAGACCGATTATTTGATTCGATAAATTGAATTCAAGAAAACGCTCGCAAAGAGTTGGCACAAAAAGTGTAAAAATTTAATCCCGACTGTGTTACAGGTCAATTAAAATGCAAAAAAAATCAGGTCGGATGTGCTAGACTACATTAAAATGTCACTTTCAACAAACAATATTTTATGACAATAATTATCCGGCCACAATTAGCAGTTATAAATAAACTCGTTCCAATAATCGATTTGCAAATATATATAAAATTAAATCCAATCAACTTGCACTTGGCGCTAATTACTTTTGATTGTATTAGAAATGCTAGGCTATGTAGCAAAGCAACCCGAAGATGTAGACAGGGGTTGCTAAGCATCTACTCGCCGAGTCGTTACGTCCCAAATAAAAATATAGGCGACGGAAGAACCTATTGCCATACACCGGACAGAGAGTTGTTGAGAAAAAAATCAGCGAAATTGTTGATGTGAGCCCGGAATCGATCTCACGACTTATGATACAGACGCGGGGAGCCTGACCACTGCACCACCGAGACTATACAGTATTAAGTATTTTAAATTGTATTTAATACAGCTTTATTTATCATCAGATACCATGGACCTTACTAAAAACAAACAACCGTAACAAAAACCGTTCATTAGTTTTTGGGCCAAAACTGGAATAAAACATTCATTAATAAATGTAGTTTTTTGTGTCAGAACATTATTTACTTCAAGATACTACATATTATTAATATTTTTAAACAAGTGTCGGCCCGAATGCTCCTAGAGGAGTAAGATAAGAGGAAACGCAAACCGGGTTTTGCGACAATCACAAAACTTTAATGAGGCCATGAAAACATGTATAATTAAAAACTTATTTGAGTCACAGAACTAAACTGCCATATTAAATAATACAAAAATATGTACAATGATATTTTGTTAATATTTTACAAACAATATACTAACATACATATGAATTAGTATGAATAATAGTATAAATAAAAACGAAAAAAAAAACTGGATTACTAAACTCTCCAATTGCGTCCACTTAAAGCAAGGTCACGCTTGACACTGTCATTTAGCATCCATTAGCACATTTAGCACCGAAAAATCATGAAATCTTACAAAGTAATTGCCAAATTAATTTGTATGCGTGAAATGAGTGCCTCATAGTACTTGATGCGTGGGAATAACTATATAATATATGGATAACGTACACGAATGAGTTTATAAGTCATGTTTATTATTTTATTTGTAGTCAGAACAGTAAAAAAAATAATCATTTAATCTTTCGTTTAACTTCTAATATTTATCCAATAATTTACGAGCCTTAGAAACCGACAAGCATGTATTATGGCAGTTATGAAAGAAAGGCAAAGAAGCGAGATAAGTGTGTTAGAATCGTGCCTTATGGCGCTTTTCTTCGCCTACCCCGCAAGAGACTTGGCGTGAGGTTAGGTGTGTATGTATGTATGTAAATTATGAAATTTAGCTGTCTCTTTTTGGTATAGAACAATTCCAGTTGATAAATCGACCTTTTCGCCGCAGCTCAACCCATACGTCGTAATCAATAACAAAACTAAAATATAAACTCTTTATGCCAACAAATTAATGTTGGTGAAATACTTATAACATATTTCAAATCTTCATAAATACAGGTAGAGATATAATTAAAAGTAATAATTAACGTAAACAATATTATAATTTCAATGGATTTCCACAACAAATTCAAATAACAGGGTCGTTTACAAAGGTTATTTCCTCATAACTTCTGCACTTACACGCCGAGTTTCTTCAACGTGTACTGAATATTTCCTATTACAAGGAAATTGATGTTTCCTCTTTTTTAAGGGATAGGAGGGCAAAACGAGCAGGCGTGTCACCTGACCAGCGCCGCCCATGGACACTTGCAACACATGCAGTGATACAGTTGCGTTGCCCACCTATAAGGTAGTAGGATAGGAAAGGATGGGGAAGGGGGGTGGGCCCCCGGGTACCTCTCTCACCGAACGAAACGCGGCATGAGCCACTTTACGTCGGTCTTCTGAGAGGTCGTGGTATTTCACCGGTCCAGCCGGCCCATTCGAACTGCTTGGCTCTACCACTGTTATAAAGAAATGTATATTACAAATGAAATACATTAGAATATTTAAAATATTTTTCTTTCGGAGCAATGAAATAGGTTATGGAAAACTAGCATTTTCGTTTAGTCATTGCATGCAAAACGCCTGGATAAATAGTTAACAACACAAAATCATTAAATGTTATTCTCATTATTATGAATATTATTTGCAAAAGCATAAACAGAAACAAATAGGCGTATAATGTGAGAACAGCGTGAAAGGTTATGAAAATGGATCATTCACTATTCAAAATCAGTTTTAACTGTTTTGAATTTCACTTTTACAATGGTCCGAAACAGTTTTCAAATTAACGAGAATCGAGCGACAACGGCGAAGAGCGTTTACGGAGGTAGCCTCCATTCACGCGGGCCGTTTGTCACCTATTTGTGCAAACAAAGGATGAAATGAGCAACGGAAGCGTTTACGGGGCAAGCTGTCGTTGTTTACACTGACAATGTACTGTGTGATGCCAAATATAAAAGTTATTCGTGCAACGGCTATGCGCCGAATCAGAAACGTATCGTGACTTTCATCTTTTATATTCACCAAAACGGATTTGTGTGAAAACTATACACTTTTGTTCGGCAGAATACTTTCGCTCGTCGTTCTATAAAAGGTAAAGTAAAAATTTGGAGTAATAAAACACGGTTGTAGAAATCGTGAAGAGAGATATTGTATATACATTATCATAACATTGAAGAAAATAAGAAGATAAATGGGATCAGATTAAAGTCAATTTGATGATGCGTTCATTTAAGTGCAATCAATGTAACAGTATATACAGTTTTTTTACGATCTTCTTAACGGGTCAAATGGTCCGCTGCAAGTTAATCAGCCTCCAGCTGTTGAATACTGACCCGCATGTCGCCCGCCAGAACAAGTTTGTGTTTGTTCTCGGTAATTAAATGGTAGCAATAATTTTAAATTAATGTTTGCTTAGATCTTGCCATAATATTGAGTAACTGTATTTGTTCGTCTGTCAGAGGCGCATTAACGAGCGCAAGACGTGTTAATATTTTTGACAGCCGGTGAACTCCTCATCGCCCGCAGTAGCATTTGCTTTAGTTTGCTGATATAGTTTTTTTAACATACAGATTTGCACTTGATAACCTTTTCGATATTTTCTTTACCCACAAATTTTAAGTATTTAGTTAAAACCAGGCTAATATACCTTTTACGTTTACAGATTTGGCCCTCAGATACTTGTTACTTGTCAGTCAGCGTCGACGCCCGCATCGCGCGTCGTTGTTCAGTTTTACGCAACCCGTAGTGCCGCCGCAGGGCTCTAGCCGATTCCCACGCGGATTTCGTACAAAACAGGTGGTGGTTGCTGCGATGCAATCACAATACTCGCACAATCGTAACCAATCCCAGATAAAACCTTTGTAATACATACCGTATTTAATAATAAAGGTACAATCACATCGATTGTTAACATTTAAAATATGAACAGTTCAATAGTATTGTAGTAGCGAACCGTGATGGTTGTACTACTATTGCGACATGAAGGTCAAACGAGAGAATGCGGTTATACGTTTAAAATACAAAACAAAAAAAATAACTACAATATTTTAAGGTCTGCACGTACAGACCAATTATTTAGTAACGAACGAGAATAATTTAAAACAAACGAATCGAAATGATACTCCTTATGGAGTTGTGAATATAAAGATAACTAGTAACTTTTTCCCGCAACTGGCGTACCGCGACAATGCTGTTTAGAGACAAGTATTTCGAAAATTACTACGGAGTATAGTCGATGGAATAATAGATAATAATATGTTGTGAATTCTATGTGTAAACAATGAGTCGTGGACTCGCGTATGGAGGATGATTTAGTGCGCGTGTGTTTACTCTGACTGACTCACATCGCAGAGCGTGGTGGAGACGCAGTGGAGCACTTCGATGCAATCTATAATAATATGCGAGATCACGAACTCGACACTTAACAGGTCACCTGTTGCGCAAGAACGAAGTATTTAATACCACGCCTTATTACCTTAAAGATCTAAGTTACATCTATATAGTTACGCGAACACAAAAAGACTCGTACAACTCTTTGTTCCGTAACGAAATCGATTTGGGAAAATTTATTTACAATGATAATACTAATAAATAAAGTTCATAACTCTTCTAAATGAGTGTGGTATGTGGTATGGTGTGGTGTTGTGTGGGCGCCCCACTGTGTGACGCGCGAGGATGCGATCACGCACAGCATGCGTTCAACGAATAACACGCATATCTGTTTCATAGTCCACTTTCTAAGTGGATTGACTTAATGGTTTCTCCTGGAAAAAGGTACAAGGGTGTAATTAGCAATTAATATATCCAAATATATTTCAAATAACTTCCAACAGCTTGAATGTATTGTCCGTGATCCGGAATTAGAAATATATATCCATTATTTATTACAGATGCGAAAGAAACCATCGAAAAATATAATATAATCATAGTCAATAAAACATAGAGTATCACATTGTTATGCACCTCCAAATGTTATTCAGGCCGCATAAAAATCACAACGAGACGGTAGATATGACCATATCCAAAAATGGAGAAAAAGCCCTTTGTACAGAATTGATTAATCAACTTGATCAAAAATGTAAACTGTGTGTTGTGTCAGATGCCATTCTAATAATGTCGGCGCTATACTACCACTGAGACAGTTAAAGGTTGGAATGTAGTGGCCGGTGTAAATTGCACGTCCGCTGCCGTAAGATAAGGTGCGTCGATCGCACAACCTTCCATTCTCCATTGAGGCTGGCTGACACCAATGCCGTTGGAGCTATTAAATATTAACAAGGAACAATCGCTGCCTGCTCCAGTTTGCGTTACAACGGGCTATCATTACGTCGGGAATATACAGCAACCACATGCACCATCGGGTACTTTAACATATCACCGTTCAACAGAACATTCACCTGCATACGTTTATAATAATTCTAAAGGTATTATTTGCGGTATCTAGAAATTACTTAATAGGTCACGGTAAATAAATCACGCTAAAATTTAATCGTCTATTGATCCTGCACACATACATCTCACCTAATATTATTTTTATTATTATAATACATACATACATAACTTCACGCCAGATCCCTTGCGGGGTAGGCAGGGAGAACGGAGCGCCAAAAGACACGATTCTTGCACACCTCACTCGCTTCGTTAACTTTCATAACTCTTCATCCACGCGCGTCTATTTTTGAGGCTCCTAACATCACCTTCCTCCAGAACACGTTCTATTTGGTCATGGAATGTGTGTCTAGGCCGTCCTCGACTCCTACATCCATCCGCTTTTGCATTGTATATCTGCTTAGTCAATCTTGCATCATCCATCCTTTCTACATGTCCGAACCATCGGAGCATGCCCTTTCTTACTTTTACACCGACACTCTCTTTCAATCTGACTTCCTTCCTTATAACCTTGTTTTCCACACGGCCAGCGAGGATCACTCCGCAGATTTTGCGCAATGCCCTCATTTCGACCGCGTTTATCCTACTGTATTTCGTTACAAGAAAATCTCGGAAAGCGCCCGAGTATTAAGACGTACTGAACGTAATCGCAAACCACTTGACCTTACGTTTTATACGTGACGCTTGCGACTTTTGAACCCGCGCCCCTCTTGGTGAACACAATACGCGGTGAAGTTTAAAATTAAGCATCACTCCACATGTACTTGGGTTCGATACAACATACTTTTTATTTAATATAAAATGCGTGATATCTTTATTGATCCTGCTGTTATTCCTTCAAAGTTCAGGTTAATTTCTTGAGATATACGACATGGCTAATGGTGGCAATATCGCAAAGGAGGCGGAGGTTATTACGGGGTGTAACTGGATTTTTCTCCACTCCCTCCCACGACGACATTAGGTGTATTGTCGACCTCTATACACCTCGACCTTGGTCAGATAACAGCAGCAACAACGGTCGCGCGTCAATCACATTCTATTAGTTCAAAGCCACATCTATAGAGTTCATTACCTCAATAAAAGAACAATTTACGTTCGTTCAGTCAACGTGACCTTTTAAAACTCGGCATCCACTTGGTGCAAGTCGACAAAAATTAAATGGCAATTGTGATATAAGCAACCATAATTTAAATTTTATTATTATTGTGTATTATCTACTACTGCAGTATACCTCAACAAAAGATTCGTACAAATAAAAAATACACTTAGTTCGGCGGCGAACCATCAACTATAAGTAATGGCTCTAATGATTTAGTTATTTTTGTATCAGAATATCTTTTCGCAACTATTCAAACAATGTCTTCAAAGAAAAAATATTTTTTCTTATGAATTTGTTTTACTAAGCGCTGTTTTTACACGAAATGACGATCACCGCAATAGTTGTTGTTTTTGTTTGTTACGGTAGCGGTAAAATTTCTAAGGAAATAAAATAATTGATTACAAAGATGAACAAAAACACAAATAAACAGAAACGCAGACATAGTACTTTTCTTTATTGTATTCGCTCAATTAGCCCTGAACTATAATTCGTAAATCAAATATCCATGGCCTTATTAATGCATAGATTGTCGATCTTTTAGTAATGTAGTGTTATTTTTTCATTATAGGTATTATACAATTCCATTTTGTATACGCAGTTTGATTTACTTAATTCACTAATCATTACATAGTATAAAACAAAGTCGCTTTTCGGTGTCTGTCCCCTTATATGCGCATATCTTTAAATCTACGCAACGGATTTTGATGCGGATTTTTTATTAGTTAGAGGATGTCAACGAGGTGGTTTTGATCTATAATTCAGGTATAGTGTAGTAAAAAAAAAAATGATAATTTTCAAGATTTAGAACTTTAATCGCAAAAGCTGGCTGAACCCTAAGTGATAAATCAAAACAATGTTCTATATTATTAGACACCTTTAGAAGGTCTACAAAAAAGTAGAGGGCATATGTCTATCTCTTAGGGATAACCCACAATGACCATTTTTGTTTTTTTACTTTTTACGAGAAATAATGGCCTATTTACGAAGCGATTTTAAACATTACAGCACTAATTTTTATCCAATTAAGTGTCTTAAATAGATTGTGCATGTAATATAGATGATGCAATTTAAACGAATATTTTCGAAGATATTGCAGTATTAACATAGCGAGACAGCAGTTATTAGTTTTGATGCGGAACAAAGTTCGCCGGGTCAGCTAGTCACTTATATAGTTTAGTATTCGAACAACAAGGATGTCCCTCTCACCGAGGACGTCGACATGGGTTACATAATAGCGATACACTCTATTCATGTACAATAATTATAATTTCTATACGTTCAATGACTCGTGTCTCATTAAGTGATACACTTACGCAATTGCCTCAAGGCGTACCGCAGTTGGCCAAACGCTGGAGCGGTATCCAGTCCCACAAGCCGCCCACACGCTGCCCTCTTGTGACTTGCCACGAGTTCACAATCACCTCGCCCTCGTCTTGATTGATACAAAAACTAGTTCAATCTTGGACAAGGCTGGTACAATACCAACCAACCCCGCGCGATGGTGTCATACCATCGCCTATTACGCCCGACCTACATTCTCAAAACTATGCTATTTATTCTATGTACGAACAAGTATATTATGAATAATAATATTACAGACTGGATTGGTTTTACATATAAATATGGTGTTGCAAAAAAGAATTAACTTGAACTCGTGCCCTCTTAGTTCGCTTTGATGTGTACTTATAAAGCCCCGTCCAAATGGATGATAATACCAAAATAGGTACGAAATGAAATTGAAATTTATTAAATCCTTAGAATGGAAAATATTAATGTAACCAAAACTTCAAACTCTTAAATATGTCTAATGATAGGAGCGCAGTAACTCAGCTTATAGAAATTGCTATAAAATTTATGTCACTAATAAAAACTGACAATTTTGATATAAATCTTAGAGCTATCTTATGTATACATACGCAATCATAAACGCTAATTGAAATCTTCTCTGTCGGCTCGGCGCTGGCAGGGACCTTGAAATAGTTTAACTAGCGAACTAAACTAATTTCAGTGATTTCCACTACGTTTAACACACCAAATTAAATAAGTGCTTACGAGTTTGAAAGAATGCGTTAATCTTATGAACTAATTATGTGATTTAAGAGAAAAAAAAGGTTTCATATATCTTGATCGACGAAGGCTGTAATGTATATCATTACGCTGCGACCAACTCGAGCGGAGCACTGACTTTTTTAGTGGTAATAAAGGTTATATAATATGGCGGTGCAAAGTTGGATGGATCAACTATGATGAACAATGAATATGTTATTAGTTAGTCCAATTGACCTCGCGCTTGATCCACAGTAATATTCAAGGCGTAGATTTAGAAGCGGGGCGCTCGACCACTGGACCTCCGAGACCTTAAATGTTAATTAATTTAATTATGTCGTGTGGCTGTTTTTGTGCTTGCCGTGCCTGACAGGGTTATATTAAAATTATATTTAAAAAAAATCTGACATAGCAATACGACTCTTCTCTTGATCAATCTTTTCTAGTCGTCAGTGCGGTTAGCCCTTGAGATGGCACTTCCCGCATTACATTGACTGCGACTCCCATCGCCTTGTCCTCTGCATCATAATATCTAATTAATTAAAGTGAGAAAAGTTCACGTAGCAGTAAAATACCACACTATCCCAAAAGATCAACAAAAATAAATCATATACCGTATATTTTTACAATTTGTAATTGTAGTTATTGACTAATGTCAACATTCAATAATTTTTTATTTTCCCATAGAAATTCATCATTTTCCTGCTCTTATCTCACTCTTAGTGGGGTCAGCACATGTCGCCCTTTCCAACTATCCATGTTGTCAAAAGTTTTGGCTCTTTCTAATTGTCTTAATTTGTCATAATATTTGGTGGTCTTTCCTTCCAGTGTCCTTCCAGTAAACTGTCGATGCAGGTCGCCAGGTTATGTTGCGAAATGAATACTTGTAATTTATTGATCCGCTCTTGAGTTTCACGATGAGGAAGTCGGTCTGATCAGTGAGAGATGACTCACCACATACTTTTCTCTATAGTTGATGCCATCTGAACTAATAAATTATTGTTACCTTCAACAACTTTGACAAAAATGGCATCCCGTTACTGGATAATGTTACCGACTCCACGATGCTTGCTCCAAACTAATGCATGATTTATTTAAATTTTAAAACAGTTTTTTAATTTAAAAATAACTTATAACCAATATTTATATAAAATAATTGTAAATTGCAATACTTCAAATATATTACAGTGACATGACACAACAAATTTTGACGTTTGATTGAAATTTTAAATGTCAATATTTATACCACACTGACCAACGTTGGACCTTTCCACTAACAATGAACTTTATGATATGTTTTCAAAGGTCAAATTTCCTTTTGTTGCAAAATGTGGTTACGAATCGGTTGTATGGGAAAATTATATTGTATTTTTTAAAATTTTACTCGCAAATTATCTATATTTTCCTATCCTATGTGTTATTCCTGGCTCCAAGCTACCTCTCCACCAATTTTCAGCCAAATCTGAATGGCCGTTCTTGAGTTATAAGTGTTGTAACAAACACGACTTTCTTTTATCTAATATATAAAATTCTCGTGTCACAGTTTTCGTTCCCATACTCCTCCGAAACGGCTTGACCAATTCTCATGAATTTTGTGTGCATATCAGGTAAGTCTGAGAATAGGACAACATCTATTTTTCATCCCCCTAAATCACAAGGGTAGCCCACCCCTCAATATGTTTTTTATAATTTTTCGATATATTTCTGTTTCTTATTTTTTTATAAAACGGGATACAAAAATACATACAACCCTAAATTTTCAACCCCCTGCGATCAACCCCTATTTTTAAAATTTTATTTTTCGGCAAGACAACGTTTGCCGGGTCAGCTAGTATATATATGTATATAAGATAGTAAAATATATTAAATTAATACTTATTATTATGATATTAACCGTGACATATTGCAGCGAATTAACGTTGGATAGATGTGGCCACAGGTAAGATAAAAAATTTTTGACCCCCGGATGCCTTCCAAGTTGAAAGGTAAAATGTAAATTATCAGACTTGTTGTCATGTATGGGATGTAAATTTTGGGCCATAAAAGAGATGGATGAGTGGAGTAACAAATAATTTAAAGAAAAATACTTTTTTAAAGAAGCTTTTATTTAAACGCTCTAAAAAGAATAAAATAATTTTAACCTTATACATTTTTTTAACTATCAACTTATAACCTTATTATATACAATTTATGTGATAATAAAAGCTTGTCGCTATGTTCAACCCAACCCTTCCCCCCTCCTCTTCCCATCCCAATTCCGACCCCTTCCATTTCCCATGGAAAGGGCCGGCAACGGAACTGAACCACTATATGTGTTCGGGTGTCCATATATATGTTATAAACCAAAAAAATATATTTGGATAATGCGATCCGTCACAGTAATCATTAAATTTAAAAAAATATTTCTAGATGGTTATGGATAGGCACTGATAGGTAATTAAACATAGCGACAAGCTTTTATTATCACATAAATTGTATATAATAAGGTTATAAGTTGATAGTTAAAAAAATGTATAAGGTTAAAATTATTTTATTCTTTTTAGAGCGTTTAAATAAAAGCTTCTTTAAAAAAGTATTTTTCTTTAAATTATTTTCAAGTTTTTAGTTATCGATGGGTAAGTTTCTCAATCTCTTCATCTCATTCAAAGCATCATTGTTACAAGGTCATTTGCCAGTTAATTTCGAACAGTCCAACTCTTCAATGAGGAGACCTCCTAAAGTCTTTTCTCTACTTAAGGCCGCGTATGCTTGACCAGCAGCAAAGAGTTTCGAGCCTAAGTAAACAATTTTTTTTGTTACTTATTTGTTGATTTTGCAACTTAATTTTGTTATGTGGGACTGTTGTTTAATAACAAAATATGTTTAACTACTTGTGATGTGTAACGCCATCTGTTGTTTTAATCAGTACTTTATACTTGCTGACCTGAGTGTAACATAGGAGTGAGTTGTAATAAAAGTTATAGTTCGTTCCCACCATCCACTGTGTTTAATTCTAATAATACCTATAACACCATTAAAATCCGTTAGTGTAGCAATCATGTTAAAGTTATTAAATCCTGTCCAATTTACGTCGGTATCCTGAAAGGGCATGGCATTACACCGGTCGAACCGGCCCATTCATGCAGCAGATTGCGTGGCTGACCACAATTAAAACACTGTTAACTATTAAAGCATAGGTCAACGGAAAGCCGTCGACTGTGATGGACTACCGCCTCAGCCGTAAAGTGGTCGTAAGGTTCTCAATGTTAGCACTAACTCATTTTGATTATAAATTTGGACGCGCCGCTTAACCCTGTATCTTGACATGGTGATTTGGCATCAGTGACTGAATAGTAAACAACAGATTGACTGACACTGCCCAAATAAGCAGGCCACTAGTATCTAGCCGCTCATATTGAAAACCCTATGATATATATAATATTTATACACAATCTAATTTGTTTATAACATTAATTAATAACATAACATAGCTCGACTCCTTTTTCTACCCGAAGGTGTAGGCAGCATCTATTAAGCCTCGACTCGCCGCTATGTTTACGTCTCACGATCTATAAGGGAGTAGGATATAGGATATGGGAGTAGGAAGGGATGGGGAAGGGGAGTAGGTCTCCGGGTACCTCTCTCACCCAAATGCGTGAGCTGGTTGTGGTATTTCACCGGTCGAGCCAGCCCATTCATACAGTGAATTGCTGGGCTCTACCACTGTTGCCATACAGCGAGCACAAAAATATTTATTACACATGACTTTCGAGAGAAATTTCGAAAGAATTGGTGTGAGGCCAAATTCGAACCCAAGACTTCCTGATTCAGAAGCGGGCTAGTTTACTGAACCACCGAGACATAGTTTTTGAAGTTCTCATATAACTCTTTAATGAAAGGGCCATTTGATACGCATATAGTAGAAACGCAAATATTTATTCCACTATATTGGATTTAGAATGACGTCACATTATTTTTCGAGCTACTATTATCAAGCCCTTTCATTTGATACCCATATTGTAGAAATGCATTAAAAAAAACTGTTCCTCTATCTTGGATTATCCGCCATATTGGATTTAGAATGACGTCACATTATTTTTTTAGTTGCTCCCAATGAGCCCTTTCATTTGATACCCATATTGTACGAAAGCTTAAAATATATATTCCTTCATCTTGGATATTCCACTATATTGGATTTAGAATGACGTCATATTATATTTTGAGTTACACTCAACAAACCCTTTCATTTGATACCCATATTGCAGAAATGCATTAAAAATATCCATTCCGCCATCTTGGGTCGTCCGCCATATTGGATATAGAATAATGTCATACATTATATCATGCATTGTCATCCAAAGTAAACGTGTATACAAAATTTCAGCTCAATCGGTTGAAGGTATCTACTTCAAAATTGAGTTACAAGATTCCACCGAACATACATACTTACATACATACATACATACATACATACATACATACATACATACAGTGCAAGGTAATAAAAAGCTTATAAAATGGATGAAATACGAAATAAGCATGTAAGAGGAAGCCTGAAAGTTGCGCCAATAGAACGAAAATAAAACGAAATCGCCTAGCGTGGTATAGACATGAATTGAGAAGGCATAACACATGTTGCGAAAATAATGAGAAAACTGAAAGTGGATGATAATATGATTAATACATGTGATTGAAGATAATAATATTTTAATAATATCTTGGTCACAATACACACAGCGCCCTCTAGTTCCGAGCTAAGCAACTAAATGCTTGTGTTATGGATACTAGATAACGGATATTATTACATATATACTTTTCTTTTGTAAATACATACTTATAATACATAGAAAACCACCCAGACACCACACAAATATTTATGTTTGTCACAAATATTTGTGCTCGGGTAGGACTCGAACCCCCGACCTCATTGCTGCAGCCAGTAGTTTTACAAATGCGCCACAAGGGCCGTCAAATTATGATTATGAGTCGAAGAAGCAAATGATAGGGAAGTGTGGATAAAGAAAGCCTGTAGTGCCTATACCAAATGAAATGGGAACCAGACCGGAAGTTGGTGATGATCGTAAAAGCAACTAAATATACTCCAAGAACGAAAGATACGAATAGAGTTCTCAGGATATATTCCATAATAAAATAAATTACGACATTCTCGTGGTAAGAGGCGGTGTGATAACGGATTCTAGCTTCGGATATAGCTAGTTACTTATTTACATAATAGCTTTAAGGTTGAGTGTGAACAATTTAAGGTTCTAAGCATTCTCGGGTAAAATATTCTGTATTTTATTAGGAAACTAATGATTCTATTTATTGAATTGCTGCTAACATCTGCGTCTTTAACAAATAAACAAAGCGCACATAAAAATGTAATTTATTTCTCAATTCTATATTCCATAGTTACAACTCCAAAAATTATATATAGAAAAAAAAAATTATACATCGAGCGACCTCATTATGAAGTTGTGCAACATACAACCAAAATGTATGTTACAAAACCACCGAAGGTTGGAATAATTTAGCATGTGCTTGGGATTGATATCTATTAATTGCCATGGTCACATTATTATTATTGCCTTACAAATTAATTGAAGGATGTAAAAGTTATTAGCGTTATATTTAAAAAAAAAACCTCAAATGACATCGTTAATAATCGTTTGCTATATTATATAGACCAATCATTTGATCAGCTCGGAAGTGTTAACGTTAAAATTATCAAGATTATTGTAATACATACATATAAAAAGTCCATTGCGATTTTTATTTTAGTAATGACGAGAAAGAAAAAAAGATTCAATGATCATTGATTGGTCAACGAACGGAAATGATTACTACTAAAAAATGGTGTTAAACGTTGGTTTCCTAATGCAATTAGTAAAATAATTACTTACCCAAATACACTACTGCAATTTCTGCTTAACAATTTGTGTTATGTCCTGATGATTTATATTAATACCTTTTAATAAATGTCATTATATCATACAAAATGTACATAAGTATAGAAAATGTAATTACATTATCAGAGGCCCGCAAATGAGCGAATCGCGTGTGGCACTCGACATAACACATTAGAGAAACAGTCACACGACTATTTACAAAAAAAAAGTAATAAAAACCATGTCGTCTAGTCAATTAGGATTATAAATAAATAAAATACAATTGTGATTTCGTCCACCGGCATCTGTCACAGGTGGTTCTGACACGAAATGCTCAGACATTAGGGATATTGAAGGTAAAGTGATAAAGAATCTTCGTGATAGCCATCACAATATTCTATACATTTATAATCTGTACAACTACGGGTGCCTAACAAGGAAAAACGGCTTTTCATAATTTAACCAAAGATTATTTAAACAAGTTTCATTCAATTGCCAAGGGACCTAAATTGAAATATAATCTCAGTTTTAATAATTCCTTGGATATAATGAAACAGTATAAAATAAAAGTTATCTTCATTCATAACTTCATCGACATATATCACTAACAAATTGGTAACAAGAATTTTGCAACGAATTAAAAAAATGTATTTTTAGACGACCGTCTAATATTGTTACCAGGGCAGCAGAAGGTTCAGAGTAAACAACAGTGTTGAACAAGCCGCCATCCTCATTATTATTAGCATTACAAACAAGCTGTAGGCGTACCGCTAAGTATATAAGACAGTTCAATTGTACAATGAAGCAGTTCGCGGGTCCGTGTTGTGAATTATATTTTCAATTTCACAACACGCCCGCCGCCAGCCCGCCGGCCCACCACGCCTCGGGCAACACCGACTCGAAACAATTTTGTAAGACATGTAATATTTGCTGGTAGAGAGGTTTAATTGGCTTCACACATCGTCGGTTAAGCGAAATATTCACCACGAATCAGTGATGTGTATGTAGAGCGATATTAACTGCAGATTGCACTCGGGACACCCCGCTCGCAGTTCGTTCGAGACGCAGTTGTATATTTTAGATATTAAATTGCTTTATTTCGGTTCTGAATTTATTCATCAACCAGATAGAAATATAGATCAGTTATGAAAGAAAGAAAATTATACCAAAGCACTAGATAGTGAGCAAGTCTCACATTCATAAATGATAATTATAATGACAATACATACACATACATGCCAAATCCCTTGCGGGGTAGGCAGGCAGAACGGAGAGCCATAAGGCACGATTCTTACACACCTCACTCGCTTTGTTGACTTTCATAACTATTTTCATGCACGCGCGATTTTTGGAGGCTCCTAACATAACCTTCCTCCAGAACACGTATAATTTTATAATCATTTGTAATCACGTAAAAGATAATTTTGTGCAAAATGTAAAAGTCAATGGGATCTTAAAATTTTGGTTTTAATTTATCAACTTGGTTTTGCGGAGTTCTTCCAATCTGTGGTTGTAAAATTAACCAGTTTCCTGAATAAGGCTAGAAAATTGACACAACACTTGGATTAAGAATAAAAATGATGAGATGGAACAAGCTGAGTAGCACTTAGTTGATGGCAACGGAACGTTTGTAATGAGCTATAAGAGCGTAAACTAAATAACCCCTTCATTATAAAGACAGCCACAACTTTGTGTATGGTCGTCAACCTCTCACAGAAAAAAAAAAGATGGATCACATTAAAATTGGCCGTGCTGTTAAAATAAACGCTGCCCACCCATAACAATGTTATGATATTGAAGAGGATGTCGCCGGTCGTAGGATCATTAAATGAAACATAAAGCTGGTAGAGGAAAAAAGCAACAATTTTGACGTTAGGATAAGCGTAAAATTATCTAAGAAAAAAATCTATAGCCCGAGAGACCGGTACGCGGCGGTGTATAACATCGCCTCATTTATTTTTTTTAATTGGTAGAGAGTATAACAAGACAACACCGATAAATAGTTCGTTCTAATTAAAAAAATAATCCCTTAATTGGAATGGAAACAGGCGGCTATAAACATAAGTGTAATACTCATATTTATTATAATAATTACACATAAGCTATGCAGGTACAGAAACATACGTAATTAGATTAGAAATTTTGCAAGTCTATTACAACTACTAGAGTTTGTAGTATTTTGTAAAGATGTTTGCAAATTGAATTTGTATCTAATAAATTATAATCAATCATTACAAACAAAATGTCAGCCTCCTAAATGATTTAACTAAAGGTTTTAACATCTATAACATCAGGTAAACCGTGAAGGTTGTATGGAGGTGACAAGAACTATTTAGAGACCGTCTGCTCTCGGGCAAAAGCAAACAAAAATCATGAATGATTCGCTGTTTATTATATTTAACGGGCCGGAAAACAATATATTATTAGGTTTAACATTGAATGCCATTGATGATAATACCTACACACACTGTTGAAAAAAAAAACATGACAGTAGTTGGACTTCAAAATTAAAAACCTGAATTGCTCAATTTTGATGATACATCAATAATGGACCATGATTTAGTTAGCATATGGAGAAAAAGAAGAAAAAAGATGGATAACTTCCATAACGATTTAACAATCAAATTAATATCATTATTTTGCCACCCGATTCCCACTTTAAGTGGGGTAGGCACAACGTGTCACCCATTTCCGTTCTCTTCTGTCACACGTCGACTCTACACTCCCTTGGTAATCATATCCACTTTTATACAATCAATTCATCTATTTTTCGGCCGTCCTCTACCTATGTCAATGGACATTCATTTTGATAACTTTCTTCTTTTCTCATAACAACAGAAAATGTCACAACATTAACAGCGAACCAAATAAGCATATAATAGTAGTTAACGATAGTCTAATAGACATACAAATTAATGTACTTGAATGAACACTGTATACCTATATAGCCTTTTAAAGTATGTACCTAGAAACCTCCGTTCAAGAGGCACGTGGTGGTGCCCTGTTAGTTTACCCAGTTAGGTACTATACAAATCACGTTTACGCCTGACTGTGGGGCCATGTGATCACAAATATATATAATTGAGACTGGTTTATTGGTCGTGCCTGTGGAAATATACCGAGATCAATATTAAACGCGTCACGGTGTTCAGCTAAGGATATAAAAACACATTAATTTGGACACATTCACCATATGAATGAATAGTATCAAAGCGCTGTTTTACAAATAAAGCAATAAATTTTATATCATGAGGAGGTTTATTTAGTTTTGTTCTTACAAGTATTGATTGACCATAATATGTTTTTAAGACATCATTATGAAAAAATAACCGAGAATTGCCGAAAATATTTGGGCGCGAAAATTTGCGTTTAACAAAGCCATTAGCTATATGTTAACGTCGTTAATGTCTTTTGCATACAAGCAATACGACGGGATCTTGATGATGATCCAGACTCCGTCATTGGGGAACGACAGACGAGATGATAAGATGCAATTTGTTGACGCACTTGTACAAGTACCACACAACCACCGAACAAGAGAAAAGTTCAGTCACATTTGTCACAAAGTTCATATTGATCAGCGGTTCAGCTGACACTCTCATCAGGTAGACAGTTGGGTAAATGATGACTAAGTCATTACACGCTAGACAATTGCTAATAACATCACCTTTGACACTTGAACCGTTAGTAATATTCTGTTTAATAATAAAAATTATAGTTTGGCGACAATTTTTACGGTATTTGTTATTTTACAATGTGTTTTTTTAGTGATCACAAAATTGTACGCTCAGTGTTAGGATTATTATCTGTTTTTCGGCATGACGAACAAGTTAAGCTAGAAGCAGCAATAGAAACATGGCAATCAGAGGCATAGAAATCTGCCCAATAGCGGCCCATGTACTAAACAACTATTGAAACAAAAACATATTGAAATACTTTGACGAAAGAAAAGATATCTGTAATGATAGTACTTGTGAGAAACACAAACTCACGTTTATTTGTGAAAGACATTAAATAAGGAAACTCATTGAACGTATATACATACATACATAAATTCACGCCTGTATCCCATAGGGGTCGGCAGAGACTTTGGCTTTCCACAAGCTACGATCCTGACACACCTCTTTCGCTTCATCCACAGTCATACATCTTATTATGCATTCGCGCCAGTTTCGGGAACTACGCATTTTGCCTTTCTTAAACAGACCATTTATTTGGTCGTGGTAGCCCCGTGTTGGTCTCCCGATCCCGACCCTGCCACTCACATTCGCTCATTGAAGACAACAAGAATTCACTGTTCTAAATCAAAAAGATTTTTGTGTACGATTCCTATCGGGATAAGAAAGAGAGACAGTGAGGTTAAGATATCGTAGCTGTTTCACGCACGAATTAAGATTTAATATCATCTAGAATCTACAAATTTAAACATTTCTATGCCAAGTTTGTATTGACCTACAATAGATAGAAAATAACGAGCATTGGTCTGATTTAGCTACATAAATTATGATTATTTCTCACAGATAACAATAGCTCGAAGCACGTTTTAATGTTATTGGTGTATTGTGATTTTCGAATAAACGTCGCATCCCTGTCAGGATCCATTGTTTGTTGACTAATTTACATGTAACCCTACACACTACATGATTCGACTGAAATCGTGGTACAAACATTTTCTAGTGTCAACGGACTACGCCCAGAAAATATTAACATAAAATAAATAATCAAATCTCATCAGCGTTAACACTGAACTTAACAAATAACATTGCTGTCAAGATAATCTGTAGATCGGAAACACAAATTCTATCCAGCTCATTTTCAGTTTACCTACACGCATATATATTAACAGAGAACACTCGTAATGTGTAACAATTTATAAGCGCATTCTCTCCGCGTGTTAACATATTAAACAAGGCATCTAATGGTACAAACATACAGACTGCTAGGCTCGATACACACTGTGATGCAGTTGCTGATCAAGCTGCTTGCTGAGCAGTTCAAGCTGATCACAACTTTATAAGCCATGATCCATGGTCAACCTAGGACGTCAGTCATCATTAAACAGAAAAAACAACCTATGAATGACTAGAATTAAAAAGGCATTCACACAAGGTGTCACTAAAAGTTATAAGTTATGACAGATCCGGTTTCGTTTCAGTCAAGTAGACCATATTAAGAATCAACACTGGTAAGAAATCAAGTAAAGAGAAAAATATCTGTCTCTCTAAAGAAAACAAACACGCATTCACTTCTGTTCGGTCAATTATTAATAATAAAAGTAGTGTGAATCCAGCCTTAGCCTTCTATCCAAGTATTCACAGTCGGGGGATACTGGCTTAGATTTGAATAGCGTCAGGTAACCCGATGCGTGAGAAACAAAGCATTGAGTTACGAACAATGTCTCGAGACGCCAGTTCGCCACGAAGCCTTACAGCACAGATACGCTCGTTACCGGACACATTTAATTCACCACGTGAACGAAATACGATACAGCCTTCCACGTCCTTATGCAATCACTTGTGGTGATTAACACTTGACCCAATAACGGCGCAAGCGAAGTCACCGGGCTCTCAGAATAACTCGATATCTGAAGCTTTCGGATCATTGCTTCGGTAGTGATTCATGCTTTCACAATCTCTCGGAAAAATGTGCCCGAAATTAGGTTTACGTTTTACGTTTAGGTACATTCCAATATCGCCGCATAATATTTTAGCAACTTAATTGAAGCAAACCTTAATTCTACTTTAACGCGACGCACTTAATTAGAACGCCGTAACTTGTATCAAGAAAATCCCTGCTTAAATAACTGATTCTTCGGAATTCTGGCTCGTTTCTCTACATGTAGAAAACTAGGTAAATATAAAGTAACATTATATGCTTATCACACAAATATTTGTGCTAATGTGGGGTTTGAATTTGGGCTGAATGGCATCATTGGCCATTAGTTACTCCTTTATATTTGTGTTGATTGTTGTGATGTTGGTTTTCCAAATCATAATACATATATATTTTTCAGTAAAAACTATGTTAAATGTTAAAAAGGATGAGTGGTGTCCTCGATTAAATGCCGTTGTTTCAGATATTGGTTAAGTTTCATGGACTCGATAAAACCGATCGTGACCTACTTATTGTGAACTGATAATAAATAGCGATAGAAACTTCTCAAATTATTTATCACAATCGTAGGAAATATTTTCTTTTTCTTTTTAATAATAAAAACGATCTCATGAATTTGAATAACATTCATAAAACGTTTGTATAGATATATTCAAGTATGACAAGTTATAACAAAAGCAGCAATTTAATGAACACTAGTATTTTTATTATAATTTGATGTCAACCAAAGCATATTTCAATCAAATCACGACCAATGCTTACAAAACTGATTAGCTATTGAATCTAAATCACTACATTTAAACCAAAGTAAAAAAAAGTATTAAATAACATTTAACTACCGTTAATAACAAGACCAGCATTTAATAGGAACCGAATGAAGGATAACACATTTTAAGTTAGAGCCTTAGAAGTCAAATATCCAACAAATAGTAACCGGATTAACCTACAGACTCTCAGCAGGGCGCACTTGTTATACAACCATCTGTCGTATTTAGTAGTAGCATGACTGTTTTTATAGTTTTTTTTTTTTTTTTTTTTTTTTTTATGGGATAAGGGGCAAACGAGCTTGCGGGTCACCTGATGGAAAGCAATCACCGCCGCCCATGGCGTCTGCAATACCAGGGGCATCACATCAGCGTTGCCGCCCTTTCAGATGGGAATAGGCTCGTTTCTTGAAGGTTCCTAGGTCGTAGCGGTCCGGAAATACCGTCGCCGGCAACTGGTTCCATGAAGGAACAGTGCGTGGCAAGAAGTGCCTGTTAAAACGCACTGTTGTCGACCGCCAACCATTCAGCCAATGCGGGTGGTAGCGTTGGCGCGTCGAACGGTGGCGGAAATCAGCTGGCGGTATTAATCCGAACAATTCCTCAGAGCACTCCCCGTGGTATATGCGGTAGAGGATACATAGAGATGCCACCTCTCTCCGCAACGCCAGAGGATCAAGCCGATCAGTAAGAGCTTGGTTGTCGACAAGCCTAACCGCGCGTCGTTGGATGCGGTCAAATGGAGTAAGCTGGTACTGGGGTGCCCCCGCCCAAAGATGTGAACAGTATTCCACGTGAGGACGGACCTGCGCCTTGTAAAGTTGCAGGCGATGACCTGACGTGAAATACTGTCCCGCTCTATTGAGCACACCAAGCTTTTTGGAAGCCAATTTGGCCTTGCCCTCCAGATGACCGCGGAACTGGACGTCACTCGACAAGTCGACACCAAGAATTCCGATAGCGGCTGAGGCGGGTAAGGGAGTGCTCTCAAAACAGGGAGCTACGACAAAGGGTGTCTTTTTAGCGGTAAACGCGCAAACCTGTGTCTTCTTAGGGTTGAATTGGACTAAGTTTAGTCGGCCCCATTCCGAAACCTGACTAAGCAGAGTTTCGATTTCAGACACAAGTTTATTCCGGTGCTCGTCGACGTTTTCCCGAGAAATACGCGGGTGGCCGGTATATAAGGCATCCCCGGTACTGTCATCTGCATAACAATGAAGATTGCTGCTAAGCAGCATGTCATTGATATGCAGAAGAAACAGCGTAGGGGATAGCACACAGCCCTGGGGGACTCCAGCATTCACAGGTTTTAAGTCGGAGCATGACCCGTCGACAACAACTTTAATGCTCCGAGCCGTGAGAAAGCTGGAAACCCAATCGCATAATTTCTCGGGAAGCCCATAACATGGAAGCTTCGAAAGAAGTGCTTTGTGCCAAACCCGATCAAAGGCCTTCGCTACGTCCAAACTAACGGCCAGTGCCTCTCCTTTACTCTCAACCGCTTCCGCCCACCGATGGGTTAAGTACGCTAAAAGATCACCAGCTGAGCGACCTTGACGGAATCCGTACTGACGGTCACTTATCAACTGGTGCTCTTCTAGATACTTAAGGAGCTGGCGGTTGATGAGTGTTTCCATTATTTTGGAGAATAGGGAGGTGATGGCGATAGGTCTGTAGTTGGACGGATCTGAGCGGTCACCTTTTTTAGGGATCGGATGGACTAAAGCAACCTTCCATGATGCTGGCACAGCGCCGAGAGAGTAGGAGTACCGGAAAAGACGCGTTAGAACCGGTGCCAACTCTGGAGCACACGTCTTCAGCACAATTGCTGGGATTCCGTCAGGCCCACTCGACTTGTGGACATCCAGGGATAGAAGTATGCGTCGCACAGTACTTTGCCGGAAACGAACCTCCGGCATGGCGTGACCGCAATGTGGAATAGTCGGTGCGATGTTACCCATATCGTCCAAAGTCGAGTTGGACGCAAAAAGAGTGCCAAGAAGGTCGGCTTTCTCTTTTGCGTCGTGGGCTAGTGACTGGTCCTCCCGGTGCAACGGTGGAAGAGACGGCTTACAAAAATTCCCAAGAACAGCCTTGGCGAGCGACCAGAACGCACGGGTTCCCGAGGGAAGGCGAACTAGTTTCTCGCCAATTTTGCCTATGTACTGAGACTTGTTGTTGAGTTGTGTTGTTGTTGAGTTTTGGATCTGTAGATTAGAATATTGATGTGATATTATTTTTACAGAAATTTTCAATTATAACACATAAAACATATTAACTAATAACATTAACAGACTTTTAATTAAGCAAGGACTGATGCTACTTCTAATTTTCCACCTAACATACAAAGAAAACATCACTCATCAGAGAGAACAATAATTATTGTCGAAGGGCGTGTACAAAGACTCGGTCTTAGATTTAGGTATCGGGAGCGAATACTTGTACCCAATTTATCACTGAACTCCTCTCTCAATGAACGAAACTATGTAAGCACTATTAAAGTTTCAAACGGCAGTGTCCCTGACTGAAGGAAATTAGACATTAGTGTGAGTAAAGACGTACTTGACAGCGTTTGTCTGCAGGAGATGCTGATTTATTATTTTCACGTACAACCAACCGTGTTTCATTAATCATGAACAGTTTTAGCAGCAGAGTTGGAGATAGAGAGGACTAATGCATTACAGATTCAGACGAATCGTCGTTTATAGACGTGACATTGAAGGATACGGTACCAGAGGTATCACGTCGCCGGATGTCGTAACACAAATGTTTATATACTAAAGAAACAGATTGATGAAAATCCATTTGCTGAGTATAAAGAAAATGGTAATTCTCTTATTATTACAATTTATAGCTGTATGTAAATCCGAAATCGTATAAAGTTTTTGTTACTCCGTATATCCAATAACCGTTTTCTTTGCATTTATTTGCACACAAAAAAGCGGAATGCCTCGGGGTGTAAAAATAAGAAAATGAAACTTTGGGTATCAACCCCAAGTTGCTAATTCAGCAGTTAGAATTATATTAATATTGTTATTGATATAATTCTCACACCGTTCCATGAAAAATAAAATAAACATAGTACATATTTTATTATAGAGTTTTTTTTTAGTATTTCAAACTTGTTCTTAGATTTGGTTAATCTTGAATTTCTATCAAAATAAATGAGCATGATTTTAATATAGAACGCGACCTGAAGACGATACGATTTGATTTCTTCTACGAATCCAAATCCTTTCCTGTTAACATTATTATTGATGGTCTTATGTTAATATAACCCAGACATCCGGCTCGACCACTTTCAAATTACATGACATAATCGTAAACAAAAGAGGTGGTCTTTCGCAGAAATACCGATATAATAATAACAATAATAGCAGTATAGAGCGGCAAAGCCATTTCCTCTATATTACCTAATAGTTCGAATGTTACAATAGGTGACCCGGCGAACTTTGTGTCAGTTCAAAATCAGTTTTCCGCAATTCGGTAACCATTCTGATTGCTCATTACGTACTCTTCTTCGTTATTTTATGTTACAGAACATTCAAACATAACATAACATAACTTCACGCCTTTTGTTACCCGAAGGTGTAGGCAGCGGCTGTTAAGCCTCGTCTCGCCGTTATGTTTACGTCCCAAATGGAATAGGTGGCGAACCTATTGCCATACCGGGCACAAAGTTTGTCAGTCATCGATATTTATCACACATAACTTCCGAAAACTATTTCGAAAAGTCATTGGTGTGAGCCAGTGTCTGGAATCGAACCCCGGACCTCTGGATCAGAGGCCGTGCGCTCGCCCACTGCGCCACCGAGACTGTCAACAAACAACAACATTCAATCATTTAAGAGAAATTCTCTTTACTACGAGTATTAGCAATAATTAGACACAAAACTTTGACAATAGTCTCGGCGGTCCTGTGGTGGACGGTTTCTGAATTCAGGGGTCGAAGGTTCGAATCCTGGCACACACCAATGACTTTTCAAAATTAATTAATTTCGAAAGTTATGTGTGATAAATACCTATAACTGAAAACTTTGTGCCCAGTATGGCAATAGGTTCGCCACCTATTCCATTTGAAACGTAAGTCGAGCGAGTCGAGGCTTAACAGCCACTGTCTACACCTTTGGGTAGAAGGCGTGAAGTTATATTAAAACTTTGATCAAATAAATCAGGTTGACACTAAACCTAATTCATACAATATACTACATCCATTTAATAGTTCTAAAGTCCAACGTAGACATACACTTTTTCGTGTTCCTATGACTCTTTTCCAATGGTACAAAATAACTTTCCCACATGATTGTTATGAATGTTATAACAGATATTGATTTATAACAGATACAAGCTGAATACATTATATTAGAACTGTGTAAGGGCTTAGCATGTGTTCGGGAAGCCGGTGCGGGCTGATATGAAACTCCCAATGATTTGCTGCGGCGATAAATCCGAGAGCGTTGGACGGGGACAGACCGGCCGGCGGCCACCACACGATAAGTGTATCCAATTACCAAAGATACCTTTACACCCGATGTTATACCATCATGATGTATTACAACAAAGTGTATGGGTGTCGTAAAACACTATTGAAATATTCAACAAAATATTACAATAAATATCATATCCTGTCACATTGACGTAACCGTTTTTCATTTCACATTCACATATACATATAATAATTTCTAAATAAATAATTTCTTCAACAATAGTATGCATAGGTAGATCTAATTTATTCATTTATTATAAATAATGCAGTAATATAGTAATAGTATCGGTGGTCTGGGTTCGATTCCTGACACTGGCTCACACCAATGACTTTTCGAAATTGTTTTCGGAAGTTATGTGTGATAAATATCGATGACTGAAAACTTTCTGCCCGGTATGGCAATAGGTTCGCCACCTATTCCATTTGGGACGTAAACATAACTGCGAGACGAGGCTTAACAGCCGCTGCCTACACCTTCGAGTAACATTACCAAAATATTACATTTAATAAAAAAAAAACTTGTGTGTTTTTATGAAACCACCGTAAAAGTGAAACTTTTTTTCACATTATAGACATTTAACTAAAAATTTTCGAAATATTATTTTTTTCGAAAATCGAATGTAAGTCACTGTTCACGTATTTTAGTTACCATAAAATATTGGTTACGATTTTAATTTACTTGCCATCTTGTATTTGTTAATAGGGTTTAATAAATGTTTTTTTATTTTACGTGGTCACGACAATAATTCCTAGATGGCGCTACTAGGTTGCTACTATTGATGATTCTGCCGTAATATCGTATTATATCGATAGATGTCGCCCGAATCGACAAGTATTCCAGCTACGGCACTAGGGATAACGCGACACCTATTAAACGTTAACAACATTACAACAAAGGATCTTTACAAAACAAAACGATATTTTTTCCTCCAGTAAATATGATATTTTGATTTATTATGAAAATGTGACAAATACATATATAAAGAGCACTATCTTATCGCTAATAAATTGACGAACATAACTGTGTCACATATATGTAGTTCACTTTTTTTGAATTGGAAACTTAAAAGCCTCCGTCGTTTACAATACATACGAATTTATTATATTCCCTTTTATCGTGTCATTTGTTATATTAATAATATAATTTTTTTTTTCTCCGCCTGCAATACGTACGTACGTATATGTATGTATGTAAAAAACAAACAACCAAACAAACTCGATCCTAGAAAATGTGTCGAAATTGGTAAAGAGGACGGTAATTAGACAATCATTCATATGGGCCTCGTGGTGCATCGGTAAACCGCACTACCGATAACACGAGGTCGGGGCGGGTTCGATCCCACCCGAGTGCAAACAAACAAATATATTTATTGTGTTGTTTGTACGTGTAAATAAACGATAATAAACGATAATAGACGTGAAAGGCGCTCTGACGAGCGCCTTTCACTTTATCCCTACTCCGCGGCCGACCGTCACGCGACATGCAACACGCAGACGAAAAAGTTTGAGACGATGTAATAAAAGTTTCACTTTAAAAAACCGTTTATTTGGACAAAATCAAATAAATGTTTTTTTTTTGCTTAGTATTTGCATTATATATATATTTTTTTATACAGTTACAATCTTCTCCCATCAAGCCTCGTGCCTCTCACATTACAAAAGAAACCGTTGAGAACTTCTGCCCACCGGTAATTAATTCTACACTCGGGCTACTTACGTTACAGATCTTGTACAGACAAACCGCAGTGCACCGCAATGTTTAAAGACAAGCATGTTCTACACTATAGGAGGTATCGTATTATTGGTTAAATATTGATCCAGTTCCACTGCGTGGTCATTTCCTATGCAACCTCTGCAGATCAAGACAAGATGAAAATTAACTACTTCATGATTAGCGAACCAAGACTGGATTCATTTGTCGAGTAAGTGCATGCTCTTGTATATGATACCTGCCTAACTACTTCTCTACGCTAAATTATGCGTATAGCAGAGCAGGGTCTGCCAATAAATCTTACGAATGGACGCGAGTCACAATAAACGCACTTAATCATGACTTGAAATTTATTTATACCACCTATTTGTGTGCAATTGTGTTATATTTGATAAATATTGTATGCTTGTCAAACTGACTGCTAGATTAATGCTTCTACACTGTACATTAAACAACGTATACGGCCAAGTAAAACACTATGATAGCCCGAGAGTAGGTACCTACTTAAAGGTACAAAACAACCGCGATACCTTTTACTCTGATGCTAGTAGGTAGTGATTTAGTAGTGGTTTTAATGGCCGCCATCTAGATCGGTGCGGTTACCGTCAGCGGACACCGCGGAAGGGCTCCGGTATCGAGCGGACATAAATCAAACTGCACGTCGCTCCCGGCGTCCTGGCCTGACCCTGCCGCTTTTGTTTACAAACAACAACGTTACCTCACCGATCACCTGATCATCTTCAGATAAATAGATACCAACACAATATTTAAACGATATCTTGTGAAATATTTATTTATAGATGCTTCGAATTTTATCAACAAGTTAGCAGATATCCTGTTCATATAGATAGAAAGGGCATTGATGTTCTTATCAAGAACAAGATATCTGGTCACACATCACAATCTACTATTCTAACCTTAATGAGTACGCGGCGATGCAACATTGCGACGACGATATCAATCGGACCTTACAATGTTGTACATTTTAACTTGGTCCGATTACTGTTCGTTGAATCGGCCGCGGGCTGATTCAGATCGAGGAAAGACGGACCGCTGGTGCGCTGGACACCACAACACAACTAACTTTATCACATTAATTATCGTGCCTCAAGACAAGCAATGCTATCACACGCTCCATGACGACGACAGATTTTAGAAAGGTAAAAGAAATCAGTAACTTTTCTCTTTTTGGAGCATTACTCATTCAAAGTAAAATTTTAACACCGAGCCTTCCGAGCTTCATTATTGAAAATGAACTCAAAAAGTCATATACAATTAAGTTATTTACAATTATTTATCATCTCACACGGGAATAAGAAGTTTTTACAGCTGGAGAAAAAGGTCCATGTTGGTCAATTGATTTTGCAGTATTTGCAATGGACCAACGTACTAATCTTTTATGAGATTACACGGCGAGAAATGAGGAATTAGCGCAAGAATAGCTCGGTGTCACATTAAATTGTTTTGCCCGCGGTGATATAACATACCGAGGCTCATTACGCACTCTCGATCAGTCCCCCGTATGTCCGGTATCAATGATACGTCGATCCCCTGAGGGCCGACACATAAATCCCTTTATTGTTGTTTGCAAATAAGCTGTTTAGGCATATATATACATATAAGAGGTAATTTTGGCCGTCATGTGCGGTGTCAGTTCGTCTCGTTCGCCTGGAAGATTGCGTAACAATAATCATTTGCAATCAATCAGGCCTCATGCAGTGGGTGGCTCGGAAGGCTTGGCTTCTAAAATTGGCCCTCGCGGTAACATTGTGAAACATTTATTTGCCATACGACTCGAAGCAACATATTTAGATACAACATCGATATCGCCGAGAATGTTGAATACGAACAAACTCTGATATCTCATCAAATTAATGGTTTGAGATCATCGGTGGGTGTGGTTGGCGGCATGCGTTGTAGCCAAGTAGGGGGCAATTGAAAAGAGGTTTGGTAATAGCGAGAAATTCAGGGGGAACGTGATGGAATTGACGCTGCTGGCTATATACCACACAACGCGTTGGCCATAAGAGAATAGACGTTACTGCCATAACTGAGCTACTCGTATCTTTGCAACTTTTGCAGATATTACGCGGAATTTGTAGACAAGCTGTAATTTGAGTAATGTATTCTCTAATATTGCTGCAGGACCTTTTAAGAAATGCATATTATAAAGAGGAAATCATTTTTGGCTCCGTCCGATCAGTAAACTTAACGGTTAAGCTGATAATTTCATATAATAGATACACATGGGTTAATACGATCTAGCGAGGACGCAGTACACCACCTACATATTACACTGTATATTAGGAACCTCCCGGACCTATAATGTACTCTAGTCGGTTATTAACCCGCGCGTTCATTACGAACGTCCGTTGGTCACGCATTGCGTATTCAGAATTCAGCTATACTATAGGATATTGCGACATAAATAAAACTGTACATGTACATTTTATTTACCGTAAAAATGTCCAGCCAAATTGTAAGGAATATGATGTCACCCACTCAGGTATTAACGATCGCGACGTGGAATTTTAATCGGCACCACGCCACGAGTGTTCGATGAGGAAGAGGCATTATGGTCCCTCCACGCTTGACTTACAAAGTAAATAAAATACGCATGGACGATTTCAATGGATGATCTCTCGAATTTTGATAGCCAAATTATGTTACAAGTTGATTTATTCAATGTATTGTTTATTTTTTTACCACCCTTCTTTGGTCATTATTTCTTTCTTTCTTTCTTTACGAGTTTACTTTACCTTTTTGTCTTGTGTACTAGTAAGGTGCTTAGTGATAACGGGGATACAGTTTCTTATAGCTACTAATAAAGAGAATTGCAATATTTACAGAAGGCTAATGGTTCAGCACTCTACGTCTGATTTAGAGGTCTCGAGATAGAAACCAGGAAGTAAAACATAGAACACAGTAATAACTTTTTGGCACGTTTTAGCCATCATTTACGTGTGATAAATAAATTTGGACCTGATACTCATTGCAGCAGCACTTACGGCTTTTAGAGAACTAAAGTTACGCGATCAATTCTATTCCTATTAACGCCAACCCTTTGTAGTGATTATAGTTATTAGAGGCTGTTGATCAATTGATCAACAGCCTCTAATCAGAATCAGATCAATTGATCTGATGAGGGGACCATGTCACGCACCGTAGGATATCAAATTACTCTAGATGATTGAACAGGGACGATCTGATACCACGACAAAATACCTACTCTATTGGACCCAAAATTTTTCTAAGTTTACGAAGGGCTAAAAAGATATGAAGTTAAATCTATCGACCTTTTAATTAACGAATAGAAATACGACGTTTAAATAATGTATGATGCATAACACGTCAAGGTATATCTATGTTACAGATCTATCTTATTACTATTGTTTTGTTGTTGGTAAAGTTTCTTTCAATATAATATATTGTCGAGACAATAGGCGGTGTCCGTCGTCCGTGGGAAGATGCCAGATAGGTAACTATACAATAGTACTTTCTTCGCACTTACTGTGCATGATTTGAGTGTGAAATAAACGACAATAATAACGTTCAGTTTAATTTATTCAATAATAACAACTAAATGAATGAATGATTAAAAACAGATGCGAGTTTGATTCCTAGCACACATCGGTTCGTTTTCACAACCTTGTCGTTCGGAAATATGAGGAAACACTGTTCACCATTCGGGCATTACCAAGGGAATTAATTTATAACTGGAACCATATAAAGACATTACTAACAACGGAGTAATTCCATGACCACATAGAACGTGTTCTTGGAGGAAGGTGTTGTTAGGAGCCTCAAAAATCGACACGTGAAAAGAGTTATGAACGTCAAAGAAGCGCGTGACGCGTGTAAGAATCGTGCCTTATGGCGCTCTGTTCTCTCTGCTTACCCCGCAAGGGATTTGGCGTGAAGTTATGTATGTATGTATATAATCACTGTGACTATGGCAAAAATCCCAAGCGTGTTAACTCGAGGTCGTAAATAATATAGTCCTCGTGTGTAGACAGCGATATCTCCCAAACCACCGCGACCACCAACCACATCACCCAACTGCCCCAAATAATCAAGAGTCACGCTAGTTCACCACATTATACAGTCACAGTGTACACAGCCAAGCCTTAGTCTATGATAATCAAATTTAAACTACATTTGTCGACAAATTGAATAAATCTGAAGACTTGGCATTTATTATTCATCTAATATTTAAATCGTATGCAAATTTCTCAACAAGAGTTTGCTCTTGCTCGTAACTTTAGCACAATATTAAACGTGAACGCGAATATTACAGATGAAAATAAAAACTTGGAAATGAATATTTTGTTAAGAATCAAAGTTATTGTAACTAACGTTCAAGGAGAGATTTTATAATAAAATTTTAGGGTATCACTTAAAAAAAAAACATGTTAAGATTTAACTCAGGAACAAATCTTACAAAAGTAGTAACTCAAAATAAGCTTTATATCTTACCCTACAAATACCACAAGATCATATCCTAAATATGTACATATCAGTACTATTTTTCCGTGGCAATTTAAACGATACAGTTGACGACGATACGATGTTCTGGTATTCGTCAGATAAGTGTGTTTAAACACCACACGCATAACGCCTTTTTCTGCCTTTTTCTGGCTGTTAAGCCTCGACTCGCCGTTATGTTTACGTCCCACATGGAATAGGTGGCGAACCTATAGCCATACTAGACAAAGTTTTTAGTCATCGATATTTATCACACTGTGTGCAAATATTCGAACCCGCGACATCTAGATTCCGAAACCGTGTGCTCGACCACTGGACTACTACTACTACTAATACTGACAAATAATTTCGATATGTACCTACATTGAGTCAACCACTCACTCAGTCGCACAGGTAGGTACAACGGAACAGGTGTAAAACGCCAATACAAATATCTGGAAGCGATGAAAGCCTTCGCTGGAATGTACACGTGATGTGAGAGACGCGTCCAGTTACATCTTCACATGATGATGCACCCACTGGTTACTTGGAACACATTCTGCTGGGTGGACGTTATTTTTATAAACAAAACCCACAGAGCCTGGCAGGCTCTGTAAGAGCCTGCCAGGCCCGGAATAAAAATACCAACAGTTCATATTTAGGACATAAAGTGCCCGTGGAGCTCGTACAAAACAGTAAACCACGTGACCGCCAAATAAAAAACCATCGACAGTGAAGAAAAAAAATATCCCGCCTATTGATAGTCTTCAGCAGTTTGATCAAGTATGTGAGTGAGTGAACAGAGTACAAATTAATAAATTAACATGTACATATCTATACATACTAATGAGCAATATATAAATACAGAAACGATCATGACAATTTTACAGTAATAAAGATTCATAAAAAGTAACTCCAATTAGAGCATTGATTGAAAACTATCTGCGTCCCGCTCTAACCCGCACTCGCTTGTGATAGTATTAATCAAATGTACATTACTTAAAGAATTCGATGCTTAATGCGGGAAGCAAGCAATATATTAATCGTTAAGAAGTCACAGTAATAGTAACAGGCAAACTAAATGTGAATGAGCACATAAATTGTGAGACTGAATTAGCTTATTTTTAGGGTTCCGTACCGAGAGCACTATGTCAAGGATGCGTCATTTTGTCACCACACTCAAAAGGCATTACGTCCTTGTTACTTGTCGAACACTAATCAAGTTATTATTAAAATTACTGTGCCAATAACGAGAAAAAATGTAACGAATGTAAATATGTGTTACTACGGCACCATTATTCAGCGTGACCGACTCAGAATTATTCCAAATTGGTCGGCTCAACTCGATCTATTTTAAAATAAAAATTTCTAGCTAGTTTAGAAACTGGTATATTTACAAGGATCATTTTTTATAATTCGTCTGTAATTCTAACAATAATTTTACTTAGCTAACACAAGAATACATAGTAGAACATAGTTCAAGAGCTAGATACATAGCCGAGGAGTTGAAGATAATTTTTGTGTTTAATTAGTAATTTGGTAGAAATTCCCACGAAAAATTAAGCATTTCTTATTAGTTTCTTCAGGCATGGGCTTCTGATACAAACTGCAATCTCCTAATACAGTTACATGCAATGATGTATTTACTGTTACTACATGAATATACGTGATTAATATCGGATACCGTCGATCCGTATCACATTAGTCATATCTAGTTTTAAATCGTTACACACAAACCTAACAGTGCACAACCGTAATTATTAGATTTCTTCAATTAACAAATATCGTATATCTTGGCGTGATCAGATTACAAATAAAAAAAATAGAATTTCCAACAGCCTATCACATTACTAATAGTAATTAATCTTAAGCGCCAGTGGCCGCCTTATAAGATCAAATTAATGCCACTAACATGAGACAACTGTAAGATAACCAGATCACAAATTATGAGCAAATGTTTTTAATTTTATTATCTACCAAGCGAAACATTAATAAATAAATGATGTATAAAAAAACCTCGATACAGTGGTGGAGCAACGCAACTAATCAGAATATCGACGTACACTGGTTCATGGCGTATTTGGTGAGAAAGGTTTCTGGAGAAGTTAAGACGAATGGAAAGACATTCATCCATTTAGGCTACAGAGCGAGAATTATACAAACACAATTACTAACATGCACCTGAAAAACATCTTGGCGTAGGTAGTCGAGTAAAAACATACAGTGGTATAGTGCAACATCTATCCAGAAGACCGTACGGTAAGCTCTTGAAAACTGCAAACACAGTGGCCTACAATATATACTGCCCATGCCATCGTCCTAATATTTATTCTTGGCACAACCATTGTTATAAAACGCATTAAGATATATCTTATCTCTCACTCTTTCTTTCTCTCTACGATAAACTTATTTTCGCTTTATCGGAACAGATATTTACCATTAGTGTCTTTTTTTTTCTTATTCTTCACTCGCGCAACGATATCCTTACTTTCATTTCTTGCTAGTAAAAAAGCCCTCGCCGACTGGATTACGGACAGGACTTTTTGATACCAAGCAAAATATAGTAAATGGCATATTTCTAACTTCTCTAAAACAGAAGGCTTGTGTTCTTCACTATCCCATCAAACTATCCCATCTTATGTCTAGAATTTTCGGGCATTTTATGGTTAAGGATCAAATCGGGCCCTGATTTGCATGTTATTGAACCATGTGAAATAACAGAATTCAGGTAGCTCTGATAAAATATACCGAAAACAAGAAAAATTTAAGAAATAAGGAAAATCTAACGAAACCTATCGAACAACAATTTATAAAGTGTCCTAAGCGAGCGTGTCAAACAAAACGTTGTACCGAGTCCTCGTTACAAAAAAAATTTAAAGGCACAATCCCCCTTCTGATGTTATCGCATGAAAAGGTGACAAAGATGTTTTTGTAAAATGGGAATTCTTTTTTTACGTGCTCCATTTCAAAGGATTATTGCAATATTTCGTATCCAGTTGGCACGTTTTACTTGGTGTGTATAAATATCGACAGCATGTTTCTGGTGGCGGAGCTGTAAATCTAGTTTTAGCACGAGGCCGTTCAGTACCGAATGGATGGCGGTCGATTAGTACAATGCAAAATTAATATTTAGCCTGACCTTATTAACTATCTGCTATTTCGAGAGGATAAATAATGATTGTAATGACTTCAGAAAAATTAATGAGAACCTTTTTATTCACAACCTTTACTACAGGTGAATGCAAGTTTGTACTTTCATGATATTCTATGGTGAAAACAACTTATATTCAAGATTTTCACCACATCTTGACAACATTAATTACGACGATTTCAAACCATTTTTACGCAAAACGATTAGGCAAATCCCCCAAATAAACGACTGAGTTATGTCATAAAAAAGAACAAATAGGAATTACGAGCTCATCCTTTTGACAGTCGAAATAAAAATTGCCGGAAATAGGTGGTTATTGCACAACAAACATTTATATTGATGTCATTCAAGATAATGGGTATTTGATGTCTATTACATAAGCTGTATTATGTATTAGAATTGTGATTTCATAAATGAATGGATACACTTTTATAGAAAAATTACAAAACCTCTTACGAACCTAGATCTAATGTCACAATAAATCACAAACACCATGCCAAGAAATTAACATTCATACAGTATAAGCACTTTCCCAGTACATAGTTAACACAACAATTTACCTGTACGTTAACATAACATAACTTCACGCCTTTTTCTGCCCGAAGATGTAGGACTGTTAAGCCTCGACTCGCTGTTATGTTTACGTCCCAAATAATAGGTGGCGAATCTATTGCCATACCGGGCACAAGGTTTTCAGTCATCAATATTTATCACACATAACTTCAGAAAATAATTTCGAGAAGTCATTGGTGCGAGCCAGGATTCGAACCAGCGACTACTGGACACAGAAGCGCGATGCTTGACCAAAACAGTTGTATAGAAGTTTAATCTAGCAATTATCAATAAATTTCCTAAATTGTGGGATAGTGAAATTTGCAGTGTGTGTTTGCAGGTTACAGTAGAAGTTCAGTATAATATATTATGCTAAGTTAGTATTTTACAATTAATACTTGTAAGTCAATCAAGCATGTCTCGCAATAAATATTTAGTGTAATTACTCACAAATTTGTGAGCTCTCAAAAAAAGTAACTCAGCTACTTAATTTATGCATCGAAAAATTTTATTTTATTAATATACCGGAAAACAACACAAAAATTGTATCCCCAAATTGGAATCTCGAGTTTTCAAACAAAATACTCAACATGTTATCAGCATTTTTTTATACTTACATCTTCAAAATAATTGGAACAGAACATGACATATATTTGTTGTTTTTCAACAGTCACCTAAGGGCTACGAAACTTGTCTGATACGTCTTAGGGACTCGTTTATTAAATACTATCTGCCGCTATTGGATAAAAACGTTCAAATCCATGGCAACAAGACAGTCGGTTATAATTGCAGTAATGATACGTTTGCAATGTTAATATTAAATGTAAGTAGAAATGTGTGCTCGTAAATCATATAAAGCGTCAAGCCGCGTGTTTGTGGGACACTAGCGCCGCGGGCGAGTTAATTATAAGCCTCATTCACACTTGTCATAATCTTAGAAAGTCACCAACGCAATTCGGCGATAAAGCAATTTTACACAGACAGACACACACAGAAATGTACGTAGGTACATGGCTAACGGAATTTATAGAAAATATTTATATATAGTCAAAGTCAAAATAAGTTTTATTTTCATAGGTCTTCACAGACACTTAAAAATAGTCAACAAGTACAATTTAACTTATTATTTTAAATTAACTACTTAACACGAGCGCTTGAGGAAAGTGCGTCCGTGGAAAGGTGCTATCATGAGAAGAATCGGGCAAGAAACTCATGTGCCAAATACTCTTTTTAAACTACTAGCAGACCGCGCGAACTTCGTACCGCCATATTTTAAACATTTTCCACTAAAAAGATTATTGCTGCGATCATATTAATACCTCAAAGCTTTCCTCATAAATGGACTATCTAACACTATTTTTTTTTCAATTCAAGTTCCTGATACATACATACGTAACTTCACGCCAGATCCTTTGCGGGGTAGGTAAAGGGTACAAAGCGTCATAAGGCACGATTATTACACACCTCACTTACTTAGCTTTTGATATTAGCTACTAACAACCTAGATATGATGAAAATAATGTCAGTTAAAATATTAAGCAGTTGAATGAATGCATGAATGGGCTCAACCGGTGAAATACCACCACCTCCCAGAAGATCGACGTAAAGTGGCTCATGCCGCGTTTCGTTCGGTGAGAAAGGTTCCCGGAGGTCCACCTCCCTTCCCCATCCTTCTCCCTTAAAGGTCGGCAACGCAACGGTAACACTATAAGTGATGCCGGTGTCCATGGGCAGCGCAGGTTGCTTACCTTCAGGTGACACGCTTGCTCCTTTGCCCTCATGCCTCCCATAAAAAAAAATATTATCAACTTCGATCAATAGCAATACCAGGGACTTTGTCAGAAGTTTTTTGTCAACCTTTAGTTTTTTTTAATACTCCTTGCACCTTTTTTTTTAAATTTGTCATTGTCGTCGATTTAAAAAAAACCTGAGCACCACATGTTCTTACCAGTATGGCTAACTCACAGTGAGAGTTTTTTTTTAATATTTTAAATGATGTCGATTTGGCACCTTGGTATTACTCTTATCAAAATAAATTCACTAAATTTTAAAAGAGATCACGATATTAAAAATGTAAATATATATAGATGGGCAACTATGTGGTATGCAGATGTGTAACAAACTCGCTAAATCTTTATATTTTAGCAAAAGACGCCAAGTCGAGGTGCGTGGGTATATCTTGCGCTTCGTCCATTTATATGAAGTTGCAATATTGTAAAGAATTATAGATAATATTATAATATCTGCGTGAAGAACTAACTGTAAACTAACTCTAGCTTTGACCCATGACTTTGGTTACTTAAGTATGAAAATATTTTTAAATCTTTTAATATTCGGGTTCCATATTACATAAATATAATGAACGGAAAATAACGCGACACATTTAGGTAAACACATTATCTGTCTGTTTGTGACTACGGCCAGTGCAACCAGGCCGAAACGTCAAGCCATTAATAAAAGTAAGTATTTGTTTACCTACACTTGTCGTGTTATTTCCCGTTTATTATACTCTTAAATAGATCAAATTCTAACCTAATGTGTCTAAATAGACACGGGGTCACAGATGTTACAGGTTCACATCACCTATTAATTATTACAAAATAAATATACATATACCCTAAAAGACGATTAAATTCTACAAACTCATTAGGACCACAAGAAAAAAAAAATTCTAAGAAAATTAAAAAAAAATTACCTGCCAGCTATGAGCGGCGCTCATGACCGAGTCGAGCGGGTCTCCCGATCATATATATGTGCGCGGAATATTTGCCTAAGAAACGTATACTTACATTTTGTATTTTGCGATATCTTTTGAATTAAATGTCCGAATTGAATCATTCAAAAAGTTCTAAAAAGGTATTGAATCTATCTTTATATTGAAGTAATTTATTTTGAGTAGAGTTAATACCAAAGTACAACATAAAGAACTTTTAAAACAACCTCATTATAATTATTTTTAAAAATTCAAAAAGCACTTATTGTGCGATAACTACAATAATTAGACATATGGCGTCGCGGACTTTTCTGTCGACAATTATATGTTCTGTGAAAGTGTAGTACATTGTTTTGTTCTATAATCAATAGTTTTTGCAGCGTTCGCGATTTAAGATTTTTTTTCGGGTCTTTTTCTTACACCTTGGGTTACATTATTGAACTTATAGTAAGGATCCCTAATTTATTTGAAAATATAATATAGCCTAAAGCCTTCCTTGATAAATGGACTATACACCAGTGAAAGAATTTTTGAAATCGGACCGGTGGTTTCTGAGATTAGCGCGTTCAAACAAACAAACAAACAAACAAACAAACTCTTCCGCTTTATAATATAAGTATAGATTAAACATAAATAACAATAATATTAATATCGCTACTGAAAACAAAGCAGTAGACTCGTGCATAAAAGGTGTAGCAGCCAGAATACTCGACCATCACAGCAAATTAACATCAACGTCCTAAAAATAAAAACTATGCAAATATATTAGTCGAGCGCAACTGACGCGACATCTTTTATTTAGAGTGGTAACGTTGTGCAATAAATAAAACTTATATGTACATATATTATAAACAATATCAAGGCAAATTTTAAATTAGAAAGTGTATATACATAACTATCAGAAATTATTACGGAACGCCTCCACTCCAGAACATGTGAACAAAATTCAAGTCGCGTTGAGCAAACAACTTGACGGTCCCAAGATGACTTGTCCGTCATGAAGTCATTGATGGTGTAATAAGCACCAGCAACGAGACGATCCTTCACCGGCCGACTAAACCGATCGAAAGACAGAGCCAGGATATGCACAGGGACTGTATTATAAAATTGTACACCCATTCCCAGAAAAGACTTATGTACTTTGTGCAGGCGATGATATATATATATATAACTACTGTTATTTTTTCATACATTATTACTTGAATAATTTTGGCATTCGTTAACATATCCGCGGTGAAATGCGCTTTGAGCGAGTCCAATAGGTTAGATATATTATACAAGCCGTCAAACATAAGGCTGTGTAAATTGTAACACTCCACACTGGTTCTACGAAATTTCGTAGACATGCGGACTGCTAGATTAATTGGTAGTAGGTGAGATAGACAATTATACATGGCATAAAATTGGTCTAGCGGTCACCACTCCCATTTCTGACTGACTCAATGGAGCTGAGACATGACTTTTCGGAAACTGTCATAATTTTCCTGCCCTCATGTTACTTAACGTGGGGTGAGCACAACATGTCATCCTTTCAAATTATCCATTTTATCAAAACTTTTGGCTGTCGTATATATCACCGGCCGCTTGCCTGACGTCCACCCTGTTTGGAAATATTTTCATTGAAAATTTTCAGAAGCTATGTATGATAAAAATTTAATCGGTTAGATAGAAAGACGTTGCCTTTCGGTATCAAGGGTGCAAAAGCATAAAAATTCTGCTACAAACCGTTCTATTTTATCGTCAAAAAACTTCCATTTCAACTAAATTAATTACACACGGAAAAGTATAAAACTGAATCCTTTCAAGAGTTTCAAAAGTGTGCTAGAACACGAATCACGTGTTTGTTCAGCCCCCACGTGAGTTCAGTCCTCTCCTGCAAAGGGTCACGTGCACTCCGGCTAGCGCTCGAGTGCCGAACCTTGGCTATTTCTGTACGGAACTCCTGTTTATTAATTCACCAGCAGAATCTAAGAGCGTGGTCACTGTGAAACTAGACAGTGTGTATCAAATAAACTGATCTATTCTAGTCCTGCGTTCAATGGAATGGAATATTTCCATACATATTAGATTTGTCTAAATCATCAAGTTTTAGACGACGTAGTAATATGTTTATTTTTAATTACAATGACATCAAATAACGGCCGTGGTGAAGGTAAACTTTTAACATTGCCCATGAACACCAAAACCATTCGAACCATGATGTTGAAAATGTTTGTATAGAATTGGATAGGCTTAATTTTCGACTTATTCCACAACCTAAAGGCACTCTGATTCCCTATATAATTCAAAACAACAGATTTTGGTCTGTCTGTAATAAAAAACATTGAAGTGCTTCGGAAAAATATAACCTTTAGGCCTTGACTAGACTGAGCTATTGGGAAGACAATTTTCAAATGTAACATTTATAGAATGCCGAGACCTTGAATTTTCATAATGACAATATTTGTCACAAGAGCAATGATCTAAATAGATATACCAAGGTGACACCGATATTATTATATTTTATGACACTGGCAATTTGTTCGCTATTAAACCGGCATGTTGTCAGTTTAAAGAATAAACAATTAGAAGTCCATTGGAAGAGCTCTAGATTTTCAGTCGCGATCAGACATCCAACAATAACAGACAATTGATAGTGAATATAATGATATATCGTTTGTTTTTGTGAATTATTGGGGCACGCAATATTTTGTGAATTCGTATTCGCCCAAGCCCGTTTTCGCGTCTATATTGCGTTTATTTGAATAGTTTTTTAACACTATTTGGAGGGTATACTATCAGAAGCTGTTATAGAGTATACTCGGAGTTTGCATTGTTGGCCAGAAAAGCAGTACTTAAAACTCAGACGTATAAATACAAAAGCGAAGCTCACAACATCCAAATTGATCCGAGAATTAAACCCAAATGATAAATTAATTCCTCCAAAACGAATTCAGTATTTGAAAGCGGAAGAGTAAACAAGTCGTTATTAAATAGACCGAACGAATTCAAGCGGTTTTATCACGCGCCTATCCACATATCCCGGTTAACGCTACAAGAGCCGCGCCCGTCCATATCACACACGGAAGTAGATAGATGTGACCTACCAGCATCTTTTTATCTCGCATGTTTTCGTCTAACTAATATCTCGTCTCGTATTTAATCTTATAAAACTGTTTCATTAAGTCTCCACAGCCTTATCAGTGTGTTTGTTGTTCATTTTGGTTGAACCTTGATGATAGGGCGCTTTTAAATAATACCGACGCGTAAGCATTTAACGGCGCACTATCACATATACGGTCTATCTGTTTACTCAAATAGTTAATGTGAATGTATCTGAGATACCTCTCCCACGAATATAAGTTGGATATTGTTAATTCGTTACTGCATTAAAAAAGGTTTTTTTATCATTAATATTTCCGTAATCAGCAAAATGAGTGTACAAGTGTTCAGGCGATAAGGACCACCCCAGATGTTTTAACTGATACAGCGTCGTATTGTAGGTTGATAAGAGGGACGAAGAGTACCTACAGCATAACCACAAGCCTCTACAAGCTAGCTGTTTTATAGGTTTCCGCGATCCAATGCACATTCATTTGTATTTTGAAAATATCAATTAATATCACGCCATATAAAGTATCAATTAAATCTTCGAATATTTTTGGCTTTTCTCAACTGTTTTCAATTTCAATTTGTTTTTCATGAACATTTGCCTTTCAAATCTCTACACTTATATTTAGGTATTGATATATACGCAGTGCTATTAGGCTTAATCAAAACTTCGGACTAATTCGGACCCCTTTTCGAATCCATTAAGCGCGCTTAAAAGTGTTGAGTTGGATGTTGAACAATATAAATTGTTCATGTCCCTTTCCATAGTGCACTTGACGCAAGTTCTTTTTTACTCATTGAGTAAAATAGAATGAGTAGTTTTAAAAGAGCGACCGAGCGACTTTCTCGCCGCTCTCGGATACGACAGGCTCGAGGTACTAGAAGTATAGGGCTTCGCACACGCAGTTCTAGATGCTAGACGCGTCTTACACTTACCGCGGTATTATAGTTAACACTAGCTATATGAGACTGGAAATTTCTTTTGCGTGCGAAAGTACCATTCAGCAATGAAACATCAGGGTATCTGGACGTTTCATCTTATGTATTAGTCAGTCAGTAGTCAGTCATATCAGAGATAATCCGAAACAAACAGACAGAGAATAGATGTAGGCAATTTTAGTATTACCAGTAGACACTACAATGTTATTTATTGGTCTGTATCTATATATATTAAGAAAAGGAGTGTACCATTATCAGAATTCTGAGTGCCAATACATCGAGCCGACATTTTATTTGCTCTGCATATATATATGTATTTATATGATAGAAATACCTGTTCGCGATCCACTGACTTTCATGTTTCACATTTATCAAGTGATCAAAGGGAATGGAGGAGAGGCACCTTTGATCTGCAATCCTGAAAAGGTCGCTATTTTTAGGAAGTATAAATGCTTTGATTGCGAGTCAATGTCGTTTGTGGAAAACGTCCATCGATTTTTAAGATTTGATATAAGTTGACAAATCTATGATCATCAACAACTACCATTCCCCATTATATTGTCAATTCCATACGATAAGCCTGCTACTGTTTAATAGTTAACAAGAAGCGTAAAACAAGGCATACATACATATGTATGTACATGTATGTATGCCTTGTTTAAACCGTTGCCGTAAAAGGTTGCATAACGTACCTACTCTTCCTGCACAGCCGGCAAATACTATTAAGCCAAGGTATATCAGTATTGTCCGCTCGTAGCTTGGCACACACACCACTCTGTTTGGCTCTACCACAAGAGTGGTAGAGCCAAACAGTTCGCTGCATGAATGGGCCGGCTCGACCGGTGAAATACCACCACCTCTCAGAAGATCGACGTAAAGTGGCTCATGCCGCGTTTCGTTCGGTAAGAGAGGTACCCGGAGGCCCATCCCCCTTCCCCATCCCTTCCTATCCTACTCCTTTAAAGGTTGGCAACGCACTGTAACACTATATGTGTTGCAGGTGTCCATGGGCGGCGTTGGTCACTTAACATCAGGTGACACGCCTGCCCGTTTGCCCTCCTATCCCATAAAAAAAAAAAATAAAAAAAAAAAAAAAAAAAACCATCGCATCGCGCGAGAACATCGGCAAACGAAACAGCATATCGGCTTTCTCCCTACACTTGTACAGCTTTATTTACGAGAGAAAATCGTACCGACTGGTTGACACCACACCTGTTATAAATAGCAACCGGTGAACAAATAACGACAATTACGACAGGGGGCAACCGATAAATTATTATTACATTTTATAAAACATCAAAACAAATTTAAAGCTGATCTGCAAAAAATTGGGGAACCATAAGATTGTGTTTATTGAGCAAAGCTATATGTTAAAACAATATTGTATGTACTAATTTTCTACTGCATATTTCCCGAGGGACTTGCAGTGAAATAGCGTGTTCAGTGAAACGAGATAGCGCTGCCTACTCCCTACTGTTGTACACTGGAATGCAAGGAAGATATGCAAATATAATCAACGTGTATATCTCTGTAAGCCATACAATAATAACGTCTTCATATTAAAACCGGATCGGCTTCGAAGTACCATCGAGACACCATGACGTTCAGTAACGTATGCTTCATTAGATGATTGTACGGAATCATATAATAGTTGGCGGAACCTATTGCCATACACCCCGCACAAAGTCATCGACATTTATCACAGATAACTTCCGAAAATGATTCCGAGAAATCATTATTGTGAGCCGGAATCGATTCCACGGCTTCTGAATCAGATACAGTGAGCTCGACCACTGGATCACCGAGACGATAGACGACAAGAACTGAAGTAATCTAGGTAGATATATTTATAATTCTTTAATTTTAGGAATATCGTGTCTTTAATTTTAGGAGTATTGTGTCTTACGTAGCCTGTTAATAGGGGTCATATGTCATCACGCTACTGACATCAATAGGAGCTGAGAATTTTACATGGCGTTTAAATGTTTTATAATAAAAATCTTATAATATTCGCATTTCATTCAAAAATCTTCTTTGTACATTTTGACCAATTTAAACGGATGTAAATATGCTTTGTGTGTGGGTCCGTGAAAGAGAATTACTCACAATGTGTCATGGCAAATAAAGAAAGATCAATTACAGGCACACACACAAACACGGGGTTTAATAAAAAAAAAGCTTACCGAAGTAACGCATTAAGCGGAAGCCAAATGACTTTTAATTTACCTTAAACTTCGAGCAATTATTTCACGAAGACACGCGATTTGTATCGAGAGCCCTATACAAAAAACCTATTATACACGGTTATAATTAAAGAAAACTGGCCAATGCAAATGGCGAGCCAAACACGCGCACGAAGGGTTCCGGGAAAAATCATAAAAAATTTCGTTGTGCAACAAAAGAAATGGGTCATATGTGAAAATCCCATGCAACTCTACCGGTTTACAAGACGACGCCTGGACAGTAACGTAGATACATACATAACTTCACGCCAAATCTCTTGCGACGTATGCAGAGAGAACAAAGCGCCATTAAGCCACGATTCTTAAACGCCTCACTCGCCTTGTTGACTTTCATAAGCATTTTCATGCACGCGCATAGAACTTTAAGGCCCCTAACATCACCTTCCTCCAGAACACGTTCTATTTGGCCACGGAATGTGTGTCTAGGCCGTCCACGACTCCTACATCCACAAAATACATAGAGAGTGTCGGTGTCGAAGTAAGAAAGAGCATGATCCGATGGTTCGGACATGTAGAAAGAATGGATGATGTAAGCATTGACTAAGCAGACATACAATCCAAACCGTATGGACAGTAACATGGCTCCGATTTATCCTCTGGATACTGAACCCTAATTAATTAATTAATTTTTATTTGTAGATTGTTTTGTTACGACTAAAATGGTGTCGCGGCCGCAGCACATGCATTCCATTAATATAAATATTAGTTATAAAACGTCCAAAACTTTAATTAATATGTAAATGTGTTCCATGCGAACGTAATATGTGTTACAAAGTCAATGTATTGTTTGTGTTCATATATAAAAAGTTCATAACTATCAACAAAACAGTTTTTAAGTAGGTGTGTAGAAAATTAAAAACATTAAAAAGAAAAGAATATCAGACTGTCCTTTGTAACACTAAATCAAAAAAATCTGTTAACTAATTTATCTTTTAGAAGAGCCCCTTATTATGACGTCTCATTTGTTCTTTGTTAACAATAATTGATACAGTTTTAATAATATACAGGATCAAGAGAATAGACCTGAGGCATAAAATATTAACATTTTAACTTATAAACTTATTTAAAAAATTATTTAAATTAATATACTTCAGTAAACTCATGGCCTTTGGCATACTTATACCTTTCCTGGAAATTTAATGTCAACATTATTTGTTAATTAAGTTTTCGCCGGCAATATTTCCAATAATTAAAACAATAGTTATATATAGATAGATAACGTAGTAATTAAAGTTATTGATTACGAAACTTTGGGATAAATGAACTCTATATAGTGAAAAAAAAATCAACACCGCAAAAGGCCCAGAGTTGATGCCTATCTCACACCAATTACTTTTAATAATTCTATTTCGCAGACAACATTATATCCGATGTTATGTCTACATACACAAGCCTTAAGTCCGCTCATAATGCCGCTGCTGATACCTTCAAACCTTATAAGTTGTTAACCTTATAATAATGAGTATTAGAACCGCGAGACATGAGCGAAATCTTCGACATAGCTTGAAACATAGAATTATTATATATTATATGTATCCGGTAGAGTGCGTCGGTGAGGCGTCGTCATCTCTCGCTAGCTGGTCTAGTGAAAGCGCTGTGGAACTTCCGAACGGAAGTGCGTGGCTGCTTTCTATCAGGCAGCCAGTTAGTTTAGTGAGATGGAAACTAACCCTGTCGCAACGGGCACCTATAGATAGGGCGTTGACAGCTATAAGGTTTAACGTCGCCCATAACGGCGGTGAATATACGATAATTGAAAACAAAACTTTCCATATTAAAATGTTGCAGTTGCAGACGCCTGTTATGGAACAGAGTTATTATTATTATATACAATTTGTTTTTCATAATACGACGAAATATATGTACATGTGGGTAGGTATAATGGAATTTATTTAGATATCCAATTATATTTTGTCTTTATACGAAAATATGTATTTTCTACCTGCAATATGTCGAGATTAATGTTTATTAAATTATGGGAATTGGACAACCGGTAAGCATATTGATATGTAAATACTTTCTTTTGGGGTATACTTACATATTTTAAAATTCATAGAGACTCGGTACAAACACTTATAACCATCACAAATAATAATGTTTACATTAGATGGGAACGGAACTGGCAGCTGAAATGAACAAGTAGAAATCGGTATTGGCAAGTGCGACAAGAGGTCAGAGCCAACAAACATTTACGCACACAAGATTTCTTTAAATTAGGTTCTAAGCATTTGTGCCATTTCGTCGCAACGATTACAGTGGCTATGCACGAGGCTTCCGTGTACAAGGTCTCCGGTTCAAATCCTGAGTCACACTAATGACTTTTCGGAAGTTTCCTGTGTGATAATATATCGACGACGAAACAAATTGTTCCATCCTTTCTTTTCGACGATTAAGAGAACAAAACCATTATGGTTGGTAATGGTGTCAAGGTATAGAGAATTAATTCGGTAACGTATTAAAACATATGCAAAGGAGTAAAAAAGTAGGAAAATATGCAAGACTCCAGTGGTCGAGCTGTGTGTGGAATGGAGTTTTAATATAGAAGTCGAGTGTTCGATTCATACCAATGATTTCTCGTAATTCTTTTCGGAATTTAAGTCTGATCAATATAGACGACTGGCTACTTTGTGTGCCCGGTGTAAGGGCAATAGGTTCGCCACCTATTCCATTTGGGATGTAACGTAACAATTCGGGGAGTCGTAGCTTTTAACAGTCGCTTCACACACCTTCGAGTAGAAAAATGCGTAAGGTTACGTTTGTTAAAAATGTGTGTACCAACTGTATCCTAGTTAAAGTAATACCATTGCCTAGACTCTTCATAGACACGAATGCAGCATACAATAGTTAGCATACAGGTTTTAAGTCAAATAAAGACATTTCCAATTGAAAAAATACCAGTTCGGCAGGTTGTGTGCCAACCTTGTGCAAACATTGCAAATATTTGAAAAAGAAAATATTTTTTTTGTCAAATAACGTCAAACCGCTTTATAATTTTATAATAGTATAGATAAATAACAAAAATCAATTTTAATCTGTCCCACTTTCACTCGATGGACCAGTTCGTTTCAAAATGTTTTGCTCCAACTGGCCAACTAGTTTATGAATCATGCATAAATAGAAGATACATATTTATTATAAATTAAAAAAATACTAATTAATAAATAATCTTAGAATTTATGCCATTGGTATAATAACTAAATAGTAAACATTTAAAAATGACAGACTTAAGCCCGAATACTGAACCGCCACTCAAATGTATAAGCGCTACTTATGCGTTTAAGTAGCTGTCACATTTGACAGAATACATGAAATTTGAGCAGTAAGTAGCACTTTATTGATTGTCAGATTTGAGTGGCGGTTCAGTATTCGGGCGTTAAGTCCATAAAGGCATACCAAATCTTGGCTTCACATATCTTACCATCTGAGCTACGACTTTTTTTATGTGTCTAGGATAATTTTATAAAACTTGGTAATTAACGAGTCTTATCAACAATATCTATAGTTATTTTACCGATTGTTCACAATAACCTCCTGCAGGGTAGACAGAGAGAACAGAGCGCCACAAGGCACATTTCCTACACGCCTCACTCGCTTCTTTTATTTTCATAACTAACTCTTTTCATAGATGCTCGTCGATTTTTAAGGCTCCTGACATCAACAGGACTCATTCTATCTGGTTATGGAAAGTGAATCGTGGCCGTAGTCAACTCTTATATCCATCCGCTTTTGCATTATATATCTGCTTAGTCAATCTTGTATTATTAATTCTTTGTAAATGTCCGAACAATCGGAGCATGCCCAATCTCATTCCAGGTATCAAATTGACAAACCTTTATAAGATTTATCTATAAGAAGGCATGTTAAGAGAAATAATACAGAAGTACGCACTATAGTTATTTCCACGAGCTTGGAGCGCGAGGCAAGGTCACCGCCGGCCACGTGTGCCTCCAGTACACCCATTGTGTGTCATTTGCGGACAAAAGACGTTCGATTTATACTATTTGCATACATTATTTTTTTTGTTTCATATCAAACTTTAGATTTGTGAAACATAATTTTGAAGGTAAGATTTCGTTATGAAAAGTAAAAAACATCTTACGCAATCTAGATATAATCTGTTCTCATAGAAAAACTTAGGCTCAAGACATTATTATGTTCCTGTAAGAGCCATGTTAGGGCGGACCAAGTTTTTAATAGTTGGCAATGAGCATGATGATTATCTTTAAGCATTTCTATACCTAAAAGAAAAGATAAATTTGTTAATGCATGGGAGTAAACTTCATAAGCAGCTAAAACCAATGAATAATGCCAAACCGTAACAAAGTGTATTAACAAGTATTCTATTGCATATTTCATCTTTGATCTACATAAAAAAGAAATGAAATGATATTCTCCGGAAAGTACCATAACTCGTGAAGAATCGCTGTACCGACTTGGCTAACTGGCTGGCTGTTTTGAATTCGTAATGGCGATGCGAAAACAGGGAAAGTTTCGTGGATAAAGTTGCAAGTCGCAGAATAAATATTGTGTTTGAAACAGGTTAAACAGGATTATTTTTTTGGTATGAATTAATAAAAAATCTTTAATGTGACCGAACATAACACTTATAATGTTTAGAACAGATTTCATTTGTGACATTAGAGTTAATTAGAGGCTCAGTATTACTGAGTCAGTATCTAAAACATACATTGCTACAGACCTAACAATACAATACATGCCACTATTATGAAGAAGTTGCGTAAAAAAACACAATGATAATATAATTTGGTCGACGGCGTAATGATCATTTGAATGTGGGTCATACTTGGTACAATACAACTAATATTTTTATTTGCATGGGTTAACTATATTAACTACGCTTTTCTCGATGCTCTCATAAATATTCCCCAGGAGTTCAGGTGTTGCGTACATTATTGGTTTTTCTTTGATTAAGCAAAAAATATATTGACTGGGAAAGAAAGTTGTATTAAATTAAAAACAAGTTATTTTTGTATATTTCCTAAATATAGAACCTCATCATTTAATTAATCAACCCTCACTTTTTAATAGCGACTACTGCTGATTATAACCCATTCATCATTCGTCCGAGTCATCACAATAAACCAATAACGCTATTTTTGAATTTATCAAACATCACATGTTGCCAATTGATGTGACGAGTTAAATGGATCAAGGTGACGCTGTATCAGAATACGTAGATAACATTTGTGATCGAATTTGTTAAGTTAGATGGTGGTAATAACCTAATAACTTTTAGATAAATGAATTTAAGAGCTAAAATGTTTGAAAGGGAGTTTTTATCTTGCAGTCAAATTAAAACAATGTATTCTATTTAGGTATAATGATCCAAGTGAAAAATCTAAATTATTTTACATAAAATCTTTAGTTAGTGTAATCCTATCAATAGGCAGGCACAATAAACTTCTCTATAGTGCAGAAGTTGTTATGGTTGTATGGAATGAACAGACCAGAAGTTCACCAAGACGGCACTGTGAACTACGAAGAACTATGAAGAATTTTCTAATAAATTCATACTTACTTGGTATGAGGTACGTTCTTTTTAAATGCTATTGTGAAGGAAGACACTGGATATTCATTACTTTAAAAGGATTCAACGTTCTAATAAGGTGAAGAAAACGATGCAACTGTTTGCTGGAAATATTGAAACCATTTTCGTGGGTAGGTATATAAAATATAGCCAGTGTTATGGCTATATTTTCGAGAATTATATCACAAGACGATTTCACAATACATTAATTTTAAATTCATACAAATTCAAATATATAGAACATGAGAAACTAGACAAGAACCATTACGATTCCATTAGTTGTCATTACAGATATTTTGCCGAAGAACATTAGTTATATAATATAATATGATGCAACAGTTGTAACTTAATTCCTTAAAATCTCTCAAATGTAATAAAATACATACATAATACGACTTAATTTTGCAATGGAAAAACTACATTACAAATCCAGATGTTTCTAAATACACTAGAAGCGGTTGTTATCTTTACAATTTAGTCGTAAGATATGTTATATCAATAGCTAAAAGACGAACAAGGCAGCGAACCAACATAAAGGCTCCAATTATCTACGTCAGATAATTGTCAAAATTAATATTAACATTTAACAAGGTGAAACCATTAAATTTGAATTTAGTAAAAGGTCATTTTAGATTGACCGGTTTATGACACGCACTGAGCGAGGCGTTCACATCATCAAATTTTGTGTCACACGTTCACTACAAAAGAAGCATACGCATCATTGGCGAATAACTTTTGCATATTTATAATATTAATAGGATGAAGCCAAATCAAGAAGCGAGAAACAGATGGAAATTATTGAATTTCGCTGAAGGACTTATTAAGCTAAGGATGTTCCGAGGCTGCCCGAAGCATTCGGGACGTTATAATAAACATAATACCTACTTGCTTTTATTCGATACCAGTAGCATCTATCGGATTCATCTACAGTTCCAGGATTTCATAATTCAATAGCGCTATAAAATCGCTGTAAAACATGTCCTATAGTCCTAAGTATGCAGCTCCTAGTAGTGATATCAATATTTTTCAAAATGTAACCAACTGTTCCAGAGCTGACTGAACACTAAAATACTTTCTTTCTTTCACTGTAAAAAGTGTTGACTTGAAGAAAATTTCAACAACTATACTAAAAACAGATCCAAACCGTCGACTGAAAAGTCCATGATGTAGATAAATTATATATATTTACCAAGTCTCTATAAAACGCTATGGTGTCATTAATTTTATTTAAGAGTCACGTCAGTTGCGGCTGCCAAATTAATTATTATTACTATACAAAAACAAAATCATTAAATCTTTCCTGGAATAACCTACAATAGTTCATTCGCGACACGGCCATTCGCGAAGATTCTGTTATTTCTAAATAAGTTAATTTCCATCTGAGTGCATCGTTTGCTAGCGACAGTTGGGAAAAAGAAAGAGGTTTTCCTGGAGCTGTCAGAACGTTTGTGAACATCTTGTTGGCAACTTAACTGTACATTCAGAATATTTAATCAAGAACAAAGAAACGGATACTTTTACAATAGAAAGAAGAAATTTTATTTTTTTTAAAAAGCCAAATCCATATATGTTAGAGTAAGCCAAAAATATAAGGAGAGAGACATTGTTCAGTACAGTGAGAATATGAAACATAAGGATTAAGTTATAACAGAAGATGATTTAAATCGATACAATATGAAGAAGATCCAGAAGAGTTATATACTCTTATAACGTTCCTAAAAACTGTATGCTTTTATTAAAGTATTTTACGATTTTCAAAACGAAAAAGCAATAGGCAATTTTAAGTCATCATTATTAAATCCGCAGAATCATGGTCAATATTGTAGTGCGTTTATTTTCCATGTAATAGAATTCTTCACAAGAACCACAGCCTTGTGTTATACAACTCGTATCTCGTAATAGACATAATTTGATTTACTTTCTCTTCTCCGGTAACATTTTATGGATCATTAACGATAGATATATTTATTTATACAGCTATCTTGACTCAAATTTAAACGCTTCACAGAACCGTAATACTTAACTGCAAATCAGAAATTCTAATCGTTAAATGAAACCGGAAACAAGACACTAAAAAACTAATATCTAAACTTATACAAGACAATTGCGATTTTGTTACTAATTATTGAACGTGTTTTGGAGGAAGGTGATGTTAGGAGTTAGGAGCCTCAAAATTGGACGCGCGTGCATGAGAAGAGTTATGAAAGTCAACGAAGCGAGTGAGGTGTGTAATCGTACCTCATGGCGCTCCGTTCTGTCTGCTTACCCCGCAAGGGATTTGGCGTGAAGTTTGAACAGCAATAGTTTTATAGAGAGATCAATAAACCGATAATGAAGATTTAAAAGATTTCGAGCGCTATGTTGATACTAAACATTTAATTACTCTAACTGTGAAAGACAGCGTCGTAAAGAAAGTTGCACATATACAAGTGTTGCTACTAATGTTCTAGAAGTAAACTGGACTCCAAATTATTACATAATAAAATTGCCTGGGAAGAGCACACTAGTTCTAGAGCTACTGGACGAGATTTCTAACGACATGTATGACATCCTATAAATTTATTCCTTGGATTAGCCGAGGTCAGAGAAACATTTGCAACGCGGAAATACCTACGTCAGATTTTATCTACTATCCGCACCGTCTCTATAATAGATGCACTCTCTGATTAAGGTGTATTTTTATTGTCTTTTAGTGAAAGCATTATATAAAACCTGCATCAAATTTTCGACAAAAACAAAAATATATTTTTAAGTTCAGCGGATACGAGACGCAATATAATGGAAAACAATGACGTTTTTTTTATATTATCACACTGTACTACAAATTACGTAAATGAATACAAGTTACACGTAATACTACAAGATAAAAAATCATCAAACATAAACATCATTAGTAGTTATCATACAGATTGGCGAGAATTCATTATGAAGGCTTTCAATTATCAGTAGGTAGTTCAAACACAAACTGTAATGGCGTTTAATAATAAGTAAATAGTTGACAAAACAATTCATGACTAAACTGGCTGAGCACAAGATCACCAATGTCGGAGAGGTTTCATACATACATAAGTTTCCGAGAAGTCCCTTGCGAGGTAGGCAGAGAGATCAGAGCGCCATATAGCACAACTCTTTAACACCTCACTCGCTTTTTTGCCTTTCATAACTAAAGAGTGGTTTCATAAAAAGTAATACATAACATTTAAAACATCACATACGAGCTGGTAGTAAGTCCGAAATGTCCGTGATATTCAAGTAAATATATGTCCTTGTCAACAAAGTTTTATTGTTTTCACAATCCGTTTATGTATTCATTATAGTAAATGCACTAGCGACGTGAATTATATTTGGGCATACTCATGTCCCGCAACGGACACGAGGAAAACTCGCGTTATCTATCAACTGGAATAAATGAAACCATTTTTCAACTTGAGAATAGTGTGAGGTTTTTTTTTCTTTTTCCGTGTTTGTCGTCGTAAGATGCGTCCAAGGGACTTGACTCTACTATGCCTTAACGGTTCACCCAGCATTCAGATCAGATCAGGGTTTGAATGTCACAATAGGTTTTTTTTTTCGGAAAATTATGTATAACAAAAATGCAATGATGCACATTGGAACAACTATAAGTTCTGGGTTGATGTTTGTGCAACACTAAGTCTGAGATTTAATATCTAAATTTCATATCTATGTACTTAGAAAATTTTCAAAAATATGTGTGGAAGATTTTAATTTTAGCGTATTTAAAAAAAAAACACATTGCCCAATTAATTTTATTCTTGGAAGAGACTATAGTTTATTGTCTTACAATTTTCTGGTATACCCTATTCGACTATTTAGTTTTTGTTGTACGCAAGAATCTTGTTTTATGGCGCTCTGTTTGCAGAAGTTTGGGTAAGCAGAAGCTTACCCAACAAGGGATTTTGTGTGAAATCGTGATGTAAGGCTTCTGTGTGTTTTCATTTTTTTTTCGATTTCAATTATGTAAAAACAGCGAACGGCGCGAAATTGCCAAAAAGAATAAACAATAGCTCGCATAATCTATTACCAGCTGTTAACTCTACAATGCAAATTCCCTTTGTTAATGTTACGTGGGCTGTGTGTATGTTTACAAATAAAAAGCGAGTGTCCCTATCGTTAATTGCCTTATAATTCTTGTGAAACGAGCCCTTTTAGCACTTGTATAACAAGTAACATGTACACAAGTATTCACAGTGGGATTTTTTTTATGTTATTCCAACTTAAGAGGCTTTGGAGGATATCCTCCAATTACTTTACATTATGTAATGTTACTATTATTATATGTATTATATTTTTTACTTTCGCGATGTTTGGATATAGATAAGAAATAATTGGCATGTACGTATGTATTTTCGTTAAATTAAAAAGAGCAATAAATAATACACGTCTATATATATATTGTTTGTTTATACTCCCTAGACTCTAGAAAAAAATAATCTGTCCTGTCATAGATTAATAACCTTGGCTTCGAGCATGACCAAGGCTTTATTTCAATAAAATACGATTTCTATAAACAAAGTTATCATTATTAGCCTTTTCCAATGATGGTAATTTTGTTCATAGATTGTGCTGATAATGGACCTTCAAGCAACAAATGCATTTATTTCGTGATTCCTTTAAAAAGTATTAACCATTTAAATTAATTTCATTTATAATTTCCACACAACTATCTGTTTAATCTGAGGGATTTTTTTGTCTCCAGTTATATTACACACACAAAAACTTACATCACATAGCAACAAAAAGGTCAACATGTAAAAAACTAGTTGATAGACCGCCATGCTTATTTCTAAGAATGACCGATAATATTTTTAATTCAAAATTCAAGCTCATAAATTGTCGTCAAACTTGATAACGAGTTGAGCATTGATAGTATTTAACAAGCGAGTACAAAGTTGAAGCCGAATTAAAATAAGTTCACTCAAAACTGACTCTTTTGCAGAGTGCATAAGAGAGAATAAGGCACGTCGAAACGGACCGATCATAGAAGTAACATTATATAATAAAAATAAAACAACAGCAAATACATCAGGACATGGTAATTTATTGTACAAAAATAGTGTGCGAGCGTAAACTCATGCCTCACAACATACACAAACGTATATTAAATCTAAGTTTTTCTCTTTTATTTATTTATAAAATGCATCCATTCAGTATGTTAGACATAGCCTATTTTCGTCTATAACATAATGAGGTGTATCGTTGAATTTTACAACTGCTACAGACGTGTCCAGCAAGCAAGGAACCCAACACAACGACGGACTTGGGCTCGTTTTTTTTGCCACGAGAATTATGACAGACGAGAAGTCGACAAAATCTAATCACAGACGTAATAACAACATAAGCTATCTATTCCGATTATACAACGATTTAAGGGGGTGGGCAACTCAAAGCCAGTCAGACTTATCGTCAAGTAAATAAAGAAGCTATTGCCCCCTTCCTTTTCGATAAAAGGCTTACATTTTATGAAGGAGGCCAAACTTCGTCGGCAACCGGTTACAAACGAGTACAATGAATGTCATCGATATACAACTGATTCCGATCGAGCGCACGATTTGCGATTATAAAAAAAAACTGAACGTTATGGAGTAGTATGAAGTGTGTGTGTTTACTCTCCTCGTCTCTGCCCGAGTCTGTCGTAGAGGAAGCAAAAAAAAGAGTTGAAGCAAAAACCAATTTATCACGTCGCCCCGGCCCACGCACGCGCCGAGCACAAATATAACGCACAAAAATGAAAAAAATAAAAATAAAGGCCACGTAAAAACAAACAGACACACGCCGTAGAATGTAAAATCCAACGATAAAGACTGCTAGCGATTGTTACAGTCCACAAATAACTTAGTATATTCACATTATCTACATAATCTGGAACTTTATCTGGTATCACAAACATTGGACCCTAGCATAAACGAAAATAAAAGAGATAGTTGTTAAGGAAAATAGTACATTTTGATTCGCCGTTTATCAATGAACTTCACTATACTGATTCAACTTAAGCTAGTATTAATAATAATACTGTGCAATGAAAGGCTGTCAACTTTTTCAGACACACAAAGAACTATACTCTTCACTTTAAAAATTAAAAATTCATTAATACCAATTATGCAATCAACAAATAAAAAACCATCTGCAAATATACATCACTTGTTGTTTTTTTTTCAATTATTCTGAATACGTACCGACAGACAATGCTAAATTAAATGCAATATAATCCATATAACTTAATTTATTAATAGTTCATTTTAGTGAATTTAGTCCTTTAACTGAAGCATTGTTTTTGTAATAGACGTTTTCAAGGTGATTTAGGCAAATATTACTTGTCAAACCATTGTTATGTAAGAGTAGAAATCTGAGACTCGTACTCAAGATTAACAAACAACAGTTACAGTCATGAAATAATAGTAATTTACAGATCAATACATATTTCACGATCGCAACGATGAAACGTGATGTATGTACAGCAAATAATGATAATGATAAAGATAACTTCGATAGTATGAATGATCACACTGATGATGATGATAATAATGATCTGATACTTTCATTGATTTTTATGTTCGAACGTGTTGCAATCGCGAAACGTGCTAATCACTAACCAAATGAAACGAATAGGAAAAAAATATAAAGCACTGTTGATAACCGATACGTGACGAATGTATGTGGTATTAAAAATGACGATAAAAATGATATTGAAATCGATTTCTGGCATGTTTTTATTACCTATGTAATGTCTTCTTTATGTGTGATTTTCACTCAATTCAAAACTACAGATACCAATATTAGCAGACATAATGCGCAAGATAGAGATATAGTACATTAATTTGATATTAATGGTTCTGTCACTTATCATTTTAAAGCCAATTTTAGTTTAATATTTTATTTACAATAAGTGAATGGAATGCAGTTTCATGTTTTAAATATGAACGCCGGTTGAACTAAATGTTCACGTAGAGTGTAATGGTTGGAGAGAGCCAAGACTTGTGAGGCTAGGATGAAAAAAGTCGTTAATAGCATAAACCGGTGCGCGCGCACGAGGCGCCATCCGGAACGCTGAGCGCGGTGAAAACCGCGGGAAACCGCAATAGCTAACGCGCCGCGAGAACCGTGTCAGTAGTGTGAAACTCTAATTGCACACGGCGAGTTAAGGCGGCCCGCCACAGCGCAGCGTGGACTCGATTGTAATTTATTAACACAAACACACATACAAACATATATCCTCATATTCAGAGTAACAACCTTGATCCTTGTATCGATAAGTATCTTTTTTCTAGTAGATTAATCGGAATTTGAAGGCATGGTAACGCGTGTTTTCTTTTTAACAATTAACGTAAAAAAACGCTAACTACACAAACCGTATTAAGTTTTATTTGCTATGCTAATGTATGTGTACGACCTCTTTTTGATCGCATTGAATGAGTGATATTTTTATATACATTTTTATTTCATACAATTATACAACTTTTGTACTTCATTCCAAAAGTTACGACGACCTTCGTGTACTATAGACGACAATGATAAACGGCAAAAATTAACCCTTCTACGTGTTCCAGATAAAGTTCCCTTTCAGTTTCCTATGCTATTGTTATGAATAAATTAATTATATAGAATCTACAGGAAACCAATTCGGAGATCTCATATTTTAGTGGGCCGCGGTGAGATGCTCCGTGCATGTCTCGCTGTGACAATTTGAGTCCAGCTCAAATGGCGAGCCTAGAGCCACCTGGTCTGCTCGATAACACTAAAGTTTCACCCGATTCAGCGCGCTACAAAACACGCGAAGTATGTCAGGCAGTAACTAAGGCTAAATCACAAAAGTTACGAGAAGATTGGCCGGACAATAGGGCCGACGAACATCCAGCATCAGACACATCCTCACTGTTTTTGCCACTAGGTTTGGCACTAGGTTTAACTCTATTGTTATTCACCGCACACTTCACTTCAAGATCGTTGAACGCGATACATTTGTTCACAGCACTTTCACTTTTATCAGCGAAGAAGGAGCGTCGGTCGGAGTTCGTAGCCGGGGGCGAGGTCGTAAACAACTTGATTTCCAGGTCACGTTGCCCGTTCATCGATGTGACAATTTCGGAGGATATATCCAGAGCGAGAGGAGACCGCGGCTCAGGTGAGTTGGCCCGTCTCGTTGGTGGGAACAATGAGTACAGATTCGGGGCGGAAAATGCCTCGCTGTTATTAACATCTCGTCGTTCCGGAACCCGCGATGAAGGGTCGCTCCAACTTCGTCGTAAAGTTGTATCTGTGCCTCTTTTACCAAGTGGTCCGACTACTTTCATAGATTCTTCTAATTTTGTAGGCGCAAAATCACCACACGAATTTTCGTTTAGTAAGTCTGATATCGAATCAGCATCCCATATTTGTCCAACCGGATCACAAAGACGACACTGACAAGAACTAACCGCAGATTCCACCGGTGAGGCAGCCTCCGCCAAACCAAACTGAGTCGCCTCCAAGGCTTCACCCAATACCGAAACCCGATAGGTTTCTGGCACTGGCTCTGGGTATTCTAACACTTTCACATCTAAACGATAAGGCAAAGACATTTCACGGCTATAGGAATCATCGTATGAACCATGTGTTGTATTGAAACCAGAAACTGCACAGTGATCCACGTCGCCCAGCTCTAGTGAGGCGGACGTTAAATCATGCGGGACAATATTATTAGGTTTTCTGTCCTTTTTACGTCGTTTACGTGGTTTAATTATCCTTGGCAACATTGTCTCCGAGTTGGTTGAACCAGAACTTTCATCGCTAGCGACACTGACCGCATCCGTGTTATTGTTACGTCCGCTTCGAGTGGAACGCATTTGTTGCTGCTGGTTACGGGGTCTGTTGCCTTCGGATGCGGAGGCTTCACATCTCTCTCTCGATATATATTCCGGTGGTCCGAGAGCCCGATGGTTGCGTTGTTCAGGTCCTGCTGTGTACTTTCGTCGATCGTGTCTATTTTGTATAATAAGGGGTGCTCCTTGTGCCTGCATAGCCAGTTTCGACACGGGCGTACTTCGGGTCTGCGGAGGTGGTCGTCCCGCCATAGAGATAAGTGGCGCGCCGAGCCATGCATTCGGGTGCGGCACACCATAGGGCGGTGGATAGTAGGGCGGCGGAAAACCCGGTGCGGTGGTGGCATACTGAGGGCGAGCGGCATCGCGTCGCCCGAGGGCGGCGCGCTCGCCCGGACTCATAACGCCTAAGGGGGCGTTTAACCCATATTCGCGTAAATAATATTCACTGTCACGGTAAAAGTGCGAGATGCAACGCGATGTCGTAATCGTACACTAACATCTGAGGCACGCCGGTACACACGAACAGTCGCCGCAACAGTCGGCAGTGGACTGAAGTGAATGAGTACGGTGCGAGCCGGCGGTTGTGGCGCGCCGTGTGCGAGTGTCGAGTGGGAGTGCCTCCACCTCGCCACGCGACTCTCGTTTTGTGCGTCGATGCACCGGAAAACTCAACAACCCTAATCGCTTTACAATTAAACGACTCCACATTGTTTACTTTCCTTGTGGTGTCAAAAAAAGAAAACAGCCGTAATTGTTGTTCGTTTACCATTAACGTAGCCAATAAAACCGCAACTTTGTCACATCAATTATATTACATTGATAGTAATAATAAATGGTTCATTTTCAGTTCATAATACATAATGCAGGATTAATTCATTGATTAAATGTATATAAAAACTCGATATGATATTTAATGTTTATATGGCGTAGGCATATTGGTCGGGCGCATATTAAAATTTAAATCTATATTATTTTTAAAGTAACAACTTACCGATTTCACCTGCCCCATGAGAAAGAAGTACCATAAAATCTTACCTGTAACAATAAAGTAAGGTTATGTAATTCAATACACAGTCGACACACAAGAGAAACACACGATGAGTTTGTAAAAGTGGCAATATAACTTTGCTTCTCTAACAAAACACGTAAATAAAATAAGTTACATACAATAATAGACTGTCTTCAAAACTTGGAATGTCCACAATTGTGGCAATAGTCAGCAAGTTGGGGAGTATATCAAAACTTTAATAATATCTAGGTATATAAAAAGAAATCTTTTTAAGTTACATTACTTTAAAAATGTTTTAGTAAATCCAAATATTTATATTTTTAAGTTAAAAACACTAAGAAAAAATATAAATTCAATCATCAAATTTTTAGACTACGGCATCAATTAATATTCCTTAATAAAGCGATCCCCGCAATCAATTTCATTATAACCGATCAACCGAAAATGAATAGTAATAGTGAATTGGCTTGAATTTATTTTTGTCGTCGTCTATAGCCAAGCCTTCGTTCAAGATGTCCAATGTTTATGTACTATAATACAACCTTTGTGTATATCACCGTTAAGGCGGTGAAAGTGAACTTTGTGAGTCACACCGAATATTCGTCATTTCAGAAAATTAATTATCGTGAGCGTATGTAATCGATATAACTACGGTATGGAGTTTTAATTATATTGTTCTATGAAAATTGCAATTAATAAGTAAGTCAAGTCTCGGTGGCCCAGTGGTCAGAGCGGCTTCTGATCCAGAAGTCCGGGTTCGATTCCCGACACTGGCTCACACCAATGACTTTTCGAAATTGTTTTCGGAAGTTATGACAACTATTCCATTTGGGATGTAAACATAACGGCGAGACGAGGCTTAACAGCCGCTGCCTACACCTTCGGGTAACAAAAGGCGTGAAGTTATGTTATGTTAATAAGTACCTTATTTTTTTCACATAATTATTAGAATTCAGCACATAAACCGACTAGTTTTATAGATCGGCTCAATTTGTAATATAAACAAAGCAAAAACTTAGTCAACTTTTGAAAATTAATAAAAAAGCACATTTTTCATAGCAAATTTATTATTTAAGAAAACCTCGAGGATTTAGTATTTTCTATACTTCGCAAACTTTTTATCTCAAGCCGTTAGAACACAAAGAAACAGGCGAGACTTCCTCGAATTCATCAAATATAGAATAAGTAGCGGGGGTGATAAAATTCTAGGAGTACAGACTGCCAAGAGCAATATATTACTTTTAAATATACATAATATAACTTCACGCTTTTTTCTACCAGAAGGTGTAGGCAGCGGCGATTAAGCCTCGTCTTGCTGTTATGTTCTACGTCCCAAATGGAATAATAGGTGGCGAACTTATTGCCATACCGGGCACAAAGTTTTCAACCATCACACATAACTTTCGAAATTAATTTCGAAAAGTCATTGGTGTGAGCCAGGATTTGAACCCGCCACCTCTTGATTCAGAAGCGGGGTGCTTGACTACTGAACCACCGAGACTTTTAAATATATTATTTATCATTACACTGATAATTTCAGTCCAGAATATTTTCCAATCGTAACACTTTCTTACAAATAAGTATAGTAAATTGCATCAAGATGTAGACATTAGTGAAACAGTAAAATTCTTGGTAAAATCAATCAAATTTCAAAGGCATAGGGCACAGTAGGTCGAGTTCATTATATTCATCAGCGCTAAGGTTTTACGGACTTGACATACAAAGTAAATACAATGCGAGAGTACCATGGAAAGTTTCGAGCATGGATATACCGGCCTTTGACCGTCAATAATATGTGGCAGTTATTACTTTGCATATAATTCTATTATTCATCATAAATGTTCGGACCGGATATGTTAAACTTCAATTACGCTTTTCACACGATCAAATACTATTATTATCAAGAGTTTTGGATGTGATGCTGTCGGAGGAATTAATTTGTTTGTACATCTCGTTTCATACGATTTGACGCACGCCAGACTCAGACGAGTAGCGTAATAACATGACGAGATAATATAGCATAACAATTATATAGAATAGTGACGCCAACTCGACAAGCTTTTACGATTAAATTTGAGAATTGTATCTTGTCAATTTTGCCGCGAAATTTTCACAAATATCGCCAGCAAAAATAACTATCGTTATTGTTATACCCGTTTATTAGCTCTCGATTTTATACGGCATAGTAGTATTAGACATTCAAAACTTTCCAGATTCGTGCAAACATACGAAATAAATATTGCCATAACCTTTGACGGAGTCGTTTAGACTGCAGACTGATCCATAAATATGGATATTAGGAATATAAAAGCGTATTACGTTCGGTTCTTATGAGATTGCCCTTTTTGACGGAGTCGAAAATAAAAACATGTTCGCATTGAAAATTCAAAACTAATATGTATACGTATGACTTGTTTGACCCCCGTTTCGTTAAGCCCCAGCGAGCCGGACAAAGAGGGCAAATTATACTAAAAAGAGCAACACAAAATGTGGAGCGTGACACCAGTGTTGTAGGTTTGTTAAAAAGTTTTGATATCACGCATACATTCCAACCGGCACGAGGGTCAAAACGAAATAAAAAATTTAGACTAGTTTATTTTTGTGCGCGAACGGGTGAATCAACCCAATGTTGGTATAATCCAAACGAATTATAGAGTAATATTTCAAGTGCAAAGTTTTATTTGCTCGTAAATGCTACTAAACAAAAGAGTTGTCCCGCTTGATGTATGTGCGCGCCCTACGCTTCGATCAGATCATACATAAGTACCTACGCATGGCTATTGAGCATTCAATATTTGACAGATTGTCCATTCAATTCAACCGACAGCCGCATTCGTGATTGAAATAAGATTTTATCAATGGTTGAAAGACGCGGGCTGCTGTCAATTCACCTGATACACCCGAAGCCTTTTAAGATAAACCATAAAGTGTCCGTATATACTTAACATGTTGAGATTAAAGCACGTAAGAGAGGAATTTACAATAAAACAACCACAACATCTCCAGTCACAAAGCAGATAACGTCTACCGACGCTACACTATACGACAACGAGATTGTGAAACATATCTAAATGAAAAAATAACAACCAACGTTGTGAATAATTCTGAATCTCAAAAATCTTATAAGCATCATTACAGTAAAACCTTTTCGCTCGATTTCATAAATGATCTGATAGTTTGCCTCGGCTGTTATTTACCGCAAATTTAGCTCATATTACAGGTGTGTAAGGACAACAATAGCTTGTATATTCCCAGGACATATCCATCGAAGGGCAGTATTATATTTGTAGCGTTCGTTCGCGGCCCGATCAGAGAAAGTGTTACAGATACGTTGACCCTTGGCGTCGCGTGTTTAGACAAAATCAATTTAACCACCACTCTCGCTCTCTGTATACATACGTTACTCTGTGGTCATTATATCTTACGCTTGTTACGAGACCATCAGTGATTATCTGTCTGAAGGGAAAGTTATCCGAACCGGTCTGTGCGCTACCCCTTGGGCGCCATCGTGTATTTTGATTGAACGCATCGTCTGCGCTTTCTCCTCGTTGTCGGGTAATCTAAGTATCAAGTTTCGTTGGTGTTACGTTGTATAATTGCTTGTGTAGTAATAACATTATCGGTTGATCGTTTCGTTACGTATCCACATATTCATACATATATATATATATATATATATATATAGTATATATAAATGGGAAATTTTATACAAGTATGCCAACCGAGTCGAAACTTCTTGACAAATTGAATTGATGTGAAACTTTCACTGGATATTTGTTATTTTTTTTATTCACTTGATTATTTTTATATTCAAACAAAACAATCGACGTAATGTATATTTGATGGATTACGGTAATTTTGTAGTGATATTAAAGTGTAGAGTGATCGGCGATTTGCTTTCGTGTGATTACTACTCGCTACTTTTTTGAGCAGCTCACATTTTGTAATTACGAAAGGTGGACTCGAATTAAAAACACGAAAACTAAAATAGCCAAATTCGCACGTCGCATCTTAGACGATATAAACATTGATGAAGAATTGGGATTTATTTTCGAAGCTGCCAGCAGAAGTTGTTAACAAATATTTACTCAGTCTATAACACTATACAAATATTTGGGTAAACATGTAGTGTTATTTTCAAATCCTTTCACAAAAGCAAGAAAGTCGACAATTGATTGTACATAACATCTCGATTTAAGAACCGAAGAACGACATATTTGTGAGTGATTGGAGTGTGTTTGTTTATTTCCAACCACAATACGACGATGTTGCCGATGTGCTAAGACGACACCACCGCACACCACCAATTAGCGGTTCACAAAAATGAAAACATTATCGACCATCACACATTCGAAAGTCACCGAATGTCTTATTTGCTGGTTAATTATCGCTATAACCGGACATACACTTTCTATTTCCTTTCGATTTTAACAACTCACTCGCTGACTGTATGCAGTTGTCATCTAAGGGATCACATGACCAGGATAACGTTACGCAATAATAAAAAGAATCATCGATATAATTCACACAGCGCCATCTAGTTTTGAGTTGAGCAATTAAAACTAATGATTAGGTACCACAGTACATACAAATATTTGTAGTCCGGTATCGAACTCGCTGATCTTAATACAGCAGCCGATACATACGAATGCACCGTGTGGCATCCCAAATATAGTGTCAAAATGCCGTTTTCATGAACGTTTAACGATTTTAAATTATTGGAAAAGTTCGTATATGGTCTGTAGACACATAATTTATGACTTTGGGTTAAAGTTGAGTTTGATCAACATGTATACAGTTATTACTCATACGGTGATTTATTGGAGCCGGGTGATTAATTACGGCAATAAATATCTGTGTAAAATTTAAGAAAGCTCAATAATACGTATTGAATATTCATCCTTACATACTTATTTTTAGCGTGTTCAAGTAAGTTTTTAAGTCCATTTTTTTCAAAATCTTACGTTTTTCATGAACGTCTCCATAGATATAATCAATGATCTGAAATCTGGGTATTAGTTGCAAAATTTTAAGTAACTTTAGTGTGGTTTAAGGTGGTATCCAAATATATGGTACTTTCTAATATACAGTACCTTCTTTTATATTAAGTCAACGGTCTCCACAAAATAGTCTGGTTCATTGTTCAATTTTAACTATCACTTATTTCGACTAAGTTTACGCAAAAAATCATCTGATTAATTAAACCAGGACATTATAATGGATAATTGGTATCAATTTAAAAGCGAGCGCGTGACGACGGATTTTAGACTGGCTGGCTACATAGACAAAACACTAACACGCTGATACGTTTTATTTCGCGTACAATCTTCTCAATTGGACTACATTATAGTAAGGACACAAATTAATGCATATAATCATTAGACATTCAGCACCAAAAGAGTACAAAATATATTTGACTTTGATACGGGTACAAATAAAAAAAAAATATCACAAAGAAATAGATACTTAGCATAACATTTCAAGTGTCACTAAATAAAACATACGACGTGTAAGCCCAAGGCCACAGATATACGGCACTGGCTGATAGACGAATGGTTTTATCGTGTACAGACGTCTAGACAGACATGGGCCAAAACTACTATCCCTTACGAGACAATATATATATATCGCATCTAATTAAGACGACGAGAACTGGAGCAGTATTTTATTTTTTTGTTTGGTTAGTGTGGCAAAAAAAATACTGTCGGTAACAAGATTAATGTATGTCGGTCAGATATTTTATTGGTGTTATTGCTCACTGACATTTAAAATTATAATCTTAGTATCACAATGTTAGAATTCTTTATGAGTTTTACATCAATAAGTTATTCAAATCTTGAGCCTGTTTTGGTATATCTAATAAAAATACCAATTGCTAACTGCAAGTTAATGTATTAGAGGCATAAATGTATTTTAACTGTTACAGATTGGAAATTATAAGATCATATTGTGTTGTTTTGGTTAGATACAACTACAATGCACTCTTTCAGACTCATTTAATAACTTGTATGATAATATACAATAATGATTCAAAAAGTATAAATAAGAGTCTCCTATTAGCAGAAAGTATAGCAAATTTCATTAAACAGATAACTATATATTTAGTATTAAAGATACGTTGAAACATTCAAAACCCACACAACATCCACGACTCATCAACGACGGCATAATCCCTCACAAAAGTTTCTATCCGAATACGAGTACCATTTGAAAAAGTAAGTAAGTATACTGTCGCAAAAAGCCAAACCATGATTATGTTGTTTTGTTTTAGAAGCAAAAAAAACAATATACATAAATAAAAAAAAAACAAGGCAAAAATTACAGATGCGCTCGCGCCGCATCGAAAGCTAATGCGATTTTGATTGGCACCGCTCGAGACTGCACTTTCACTAGCGCGTGGAGCGTGTAACTCGTACATTTATGATTTCTATAAGACATTCTACGGCAACAAGAAATATTATATTCTCCAAATCGTGGATTTTACATCTAGTATCATTAGTAATAAATACTATTTCTCGATTGAAAATCACGGCATAAAGAAACGTGTACTTTAAAAATCTGGAGCGCACTCAATTGATTTTACACTTTCTAGTTTATCTTTCCATTACAATGGTGATGTCCCTAAATATATCTGTGTCTCTGTCCCTATATTTCTGTGACATTTTTAAACATCTTGCCAACTGATATAGTAGCTAATGAACATAGTTCCTCTCACATGGCCTTTCTAATCAGGATGTTTCTACTCCAACTTAAGCAAAATATGACACGATATCCCACCAATACTATCGAATTCCCGAATACAGACATAAAAGCAAAAATAATGTGTTCTTTTGATCTACTTTTAAGCGATTAAAAGGAGGTCCTTTCATTCATTGTATGTATTTTTGTTTAATGTGCACAAACTGGAATTTTGATTGAATTCTAAGAAGCAGATAAGAAATGCGATTGATTGTAATTTTCGAATTTGACTAGGTTATACAACTTCAGAGGAATGGATTTATAAATTGAAATTCTGCCTTTGTTCTAAGAAGATTTATTTCGAAATGGTCTCATTTAAATTTCGTGGAGATTGAAGAGGCCTTTTAATGCACGCCAACATCGCTCTAGCACAATTATATTAAAATTGGCTACAGATACTGACAAAAATAGATACCTATACAGATTCTTATTTCTAGAAATAGCACGATACTATTGTAAAGCCAACGAGATGAGATAAAAAAGGTAAACAAAGTTTCAGGGGTTCAAAAAATTTATCATTTAACCATGTTTTCAGTAATTAGTTCTTGATTATATCAACAACTAATTAGTCACAACAATAACAATTACAAAAAAATTAACAAGAGAAATAAAACAGTTACGGATTAATAACAAGAAAAACCAACCAAATACAGGAAACGAAAATACGAGTCACTAAAAACGATTTTCATACAGGAATAAACTTGTTAATAAAATTGCGGACCAACCGTTTACAACCACGGTATCATCTGCTATGATGTACCACGAAGTGCGCAACGACATCTGTTTTCGGCAAGTGACGTCTTTACTGCATAGGATTAACAAGGATAGAGATATAGAGATATCATTCGCTCGGATATTCGTATCAATCGGTAATTGTCCCAAAATAACTTGGTAAGGGTTGTTTATAGTTTTTATCTCGTCTCATTGGCGTCTCTCTATCATATTGCTCAATAAACGATGGAGGGATTACTTGTTTATAGAGAACAACAAACCAATGACAAATGTAACTCTATAATACGAGTATTGGTATAAATATTTAAAGGATCATTAAATATATGTACTGTAAAATTTCTTACACATAATATATACTCAGAGAATTTAAAACCATATTTTACTCGACGCGTGAAAATTAATCAGAAACTGCGAGTAGAAGGACAGTGGCTGTCTAGTCTAGTATATTACTGCTAATGCATTTAGTTCTGCTGTCTTGATTTACACAAATATTATAATGTCCTGTCAGTAATATAGAGGACATTGGAAACCAGCGTCTGGGCATACGCTCAAAGCTCAAAATAGCTGAAATTCGCCAAAGAAATTGTAACTTAATACAAAGATATGCGTTATCTCGGCACGAGTTCGGTTTACGGCGCTATAAACCATGACGTGTCAAGTCTGCATGACTGACTGAGTGATGCCCAACCCCCGGATAGCTATCTTTCGTCAAAACGACCGACCGACCTTCAAAAAATAATGGATTCACTTCGTAACATTAGGTATTCCTCGTGTCTAATGTGTTTTCACGTAGTTAATTCTTAGATATTTAGGGAAAAAATAAACTGGCAAATAGTTTTATCATGATTAAAGTTTAACATTTGGCGTAACGAGGATTTGGTCGAATATTTTTTGTCCTCCTAATCTGCTCTAATATCGATTATATATATGATTATGTGACTGAATGTGTCATCAGAATACCTGATTTTAATTCTTTCAGCCCCGGAAAAATTCCGTCTGAAAACTGTCAAGGTGTAACTGAAATTATATGCGAAGTGGTCCAACAAGTCGTAGCTTTATCGTGAGACTTGTTTTTTTATGAGATAGGAGGGCAAACGAACAAGCGGTAAGTAACTTCTCACCGCCCAAGAACACACTGGCGCGTTGCCGTCCTCTAAAGGAGTAGGAGGGGAAAGGGAATAGGGCCTCCGGATACCTCACTGAACGAAACGCAGCACGAGCCACTTCACGTCGATATTCCGCGGTATTTCACCGGTCAAGCCATTCATGCAGCGAACTGCAAGACTTTACCACTGTCTCTCAATATACCATTAGCCAAAAATCTAGCTACAAATTTGAATCATAGAGGATTATAGATGCAAAATTAAATTTTAAAAATATCAAGTACGGGTACCTACACAAGGGTTAACAGCTATAATCAGATCGCTTTCGTATTCCCCCTCCAACATAAATCAACGGAGGCTTGTAACAATATGTTTGTTAAAATGTCAATATGGACATATCTATGGGGTTACATGGTATAATATGCAAATACCAAGGTTTACTTCGTTGTTACAAGTCGAACGTTGAGCAATAACATACACGAACGTAAAGGTATGATCGGTCCGATCGTAAGAGATAAGTAATATGGATATTAATCGTATTATGGATGACAAGAAATCGCAAGAAAGCTAGACCAGAATACTTTTTATTGTACAACAAATAATACAAATCGTAGAACAAGTATAAGAATTTGTAGAATTGGCGGTCCTATCTCATAAGACAACTTCTTCCGGAGAACCATTGGATGGAAAGAAAGCAATATGAAAATAGGATAGGGATATGGAATGTCTGCATATGCCTTTAGGGTATTAAAGGTAAGGTTATAAAAACTTTTAACATCGTATTCAGAACTCATGAATCACTGTCCTTATATTTCTAAAGGGGCATATGAAATTCGTTTATTCATGCCGTCATACCTTCAATATATTCATCCAAGTGTATTCAAGCATTTGGACATTCTCACGGATGACGAGGATACATAAACTTTTATTAATTAACATGAAAGTGGGGATGCTGAATTTCTGTATAATCCTGTTAACCCTTCATCCTAATTAAAACTCAGTTTACGTTAGGGACACACAAGTGATTTAATTGCATTAATAAAGTTATAAATACCAGCAAACAAGTCCTGTCGACCTAAGGATCGACGTCATTATTAATTAGAAACCGTATTTAATAGGAAGAATCATAAAGCTTTAGCCTTCCCTAGCTTTGACCTAGTTGTTCAGCACCTCGCTTCTGAATCGAAGTCTTGGATTGACTCCCTCGCACAATTGTTTCTGCCACCAAGTTCTAAGTCCAAAAATCGATATAATATGCAAATTTTTAGGCGACTTGGATTTTTAAAGGAACTTATTTCTATCTTGATAAAAAAAAACACATCGGAAGACTAACTTGACTATTTAAAAGTGTTTTGAGCCGCATCTATTATTATACATGGTTTTATGTAAATACATAAAATAAACAAACAGAATATATCAAGAAACAATTTAAGTAAAAACATAAGTAACCTATAGCTTTGAATGTAAAGCTATTATTATATTCAATTTATCATAATCTAAACAACAACTAAAAGACATAAATAATATTTCATTCTCACAATACAATAATACTTATAGTATGGCATAAACAGTCTGACTTTTGTATAACACTAACTGTTCTACAGTAAATGTATGACACTGAGACACAAGTGGGCCGTGACAATATAAATCCACTTTACCAAGGAGTCATTACGACTAAGAGTTTACGAGTTACCGCCAAAAGCGTTTTATAGACGTTTAAACCTTGCACTTTATGTTTCATTTGGCGAGCTATCAAAATCCCATCTCACGATACTCCGAAAAGCGCTCAAAATGAAATCCAATTTTCTTTTGCTTTTACAACACGCTGATAACGGGTTAATATTCAAAGGAAAGCTTTTGTAGGGGGAATTAATTACTCAAAGTGGCGAGTAACGTTGATATGTACAAGTATATACATGAACATTTCGACCTTCAGACCGAATAGGGGACAACAGTGACGCCCTTGCACTTCACCGCTCGTCCGCCCTTTGAAAACTTTCGAACTGCTTACATGTCAGCCTCTCCCTACGTGTAAGCGCATGAAATTTAATCAGTGATAAGGGTAGGTAGGTATAAATATAGTTATCGTAGTTTGCGGTGGAGAACTTATTGTTAGGGGCGAAGTAAGGGTACATCCGCGACCTCTAGACTGCGCCCGAAGGGACAAGGGCGCCTCAGTGCCCTTGCACTACGCCCACCGCCCTTTGCCCCACCGCCCCAGGCGCAGTGCTATTAAACACTTACGAATCACCAACTATTATGAGGCTATCGCTTAATACATAATCGTAGAATTCACTTCATCAACTGCTATTACACAACAGATTTTGTCATTAAATGATCGTCCATGGCATGAAATATTGTATTTAGCAATACCTTTGACTATAAGGGCATGTTAAGGTATAACACAAAAAAAAACTAAATTCTTAAACAAGACATTGTATGCTGTGGAACGTTTAAAATCCACGTTTAATGTTTTAAATTCTGTAAAATATGTTTCGCTTAACCGAAGTTTAGATTTCTCACTATCCTACACACCAAAATTCACGTTTACACACCTATCTCGCACCATGACTTACAATAGTTAAAAGTACTCGCTGTCGCGGGGCACGCCCACGACTCAATTAAAAATATTCAGTTAAAAACGCAACACTTAAGCCCTCATTATAATTCTAAAGGATTTCCATTTTAATTTGAAAGGTTGTGCCCTTGGATCGGCGGGTAGTATATGTTATAAATTTCGTTCCCCACTTGAACCGAGCGCCAGGGCCCATTAATATTGAATTGCGTGTTCGACCTCGATGGCATGGCTGCCACGTAAGATCCCTCTTACTTTAATATCACATCATCCCAATACGGATTAAAATCTTCAATTCTGATACGAATCCATTCAAATCCACACATATCAATTGACTTTTTGAACGTTGTGGGTTCATTATCGTTGATTCATTTCAGGTAAGATTATATCCATCTTGCCGTACCTCTAAATGCGTGTAGGGTTGCTTGATTTACTTCCTTTACTTATTTAAATTAAAGTAAAATCGCCACGATCTCACTAATCTTCATAACAAAAATTGATCACACAACTTCCGTGAAGTTATTGGTGTATAACCGGATTCAAACCAACGACCACCCAATGCAACGTCAGGAGTAGATTTAATGTAGCACTTAAATTTATATATATATATATATATATATATATATATATATATATATATATATATATATATTTAAATCGCCAAAGACTTGTTGCGTCTTTTCAAAGTCGAATCCTATGGCGTCTCCCATTTCCAATGACTTTTTAATTGTTATTAGTGCGAATATAGTTACTTTGCTGTCATGTGAATTTGGTTGTCGACAGGAGATTTTATTTTAGTACGAAAATTAGATATTCAATTTGAAATAATTCTCGGTGGTTTTTTGCGTCCCTTCTCGATGGAAATCATGTAACACATTGTATATTTTTGTATTCGTTCCATGCATTTAATAGTTTTTCCTACATCTATCTAAATATATGGATACATTGATACCGTATACTGTAACTGTATTATTTCCATGCATTATACTAATTAAATGACTCTTTACTATATTTGAGATTAAATCGGTACCGTATATTATTTTTTGTATGTACGCCGTAATCTGTTAGGTTTGTTGCATCCTCTTATCCTTATATCGATACATACATAGGTACCTATCCCAATAAATTCATTGTGTGTCGTAGTCTTTGTCTACCCCAATGGAGGACAGGAGTGACGATATAGACGAATAGAAGTCGATTAAAATAAAATACCTATTTATATAACTTGCGAGTACATAATAAATAAAGAACTAATGCAGGGAAAGAAAAGCCAATAAAATCGTAAATAAACAACCGAAATAAACAAAAGCGAGCAACTGCGTAGAGAAAGAAAAACTAAACGGACTAATACGATGAAGAATTATATAGCAAAAACAGGAGTTATAAGAAAAGCACTGAAAGATCTAAATCACACAAAGAATGGTATGAAAAATAAAGACGGTAAAAGCACAGCAAAAAGACCCGATATACTAAAAGTTGCCACAGAATTCTTTAGGAGGCTATATCTAAGCCAAAGTGTAGAAGAAACTGAAAACGATTATGATGAGTCAGTCAATGTAGTAAAAGTACCTGAAATACTAAAAGATGAAAAAATTAAAGAAATCAACACACAAAAGCTCCCGGATCAGATCGCATTACAAATGAATTACTGGAAGCCACGTTAGCAGTGATAGCGCCAAAACTTACAGAATTATTTAATGAAATTATCAAAACGGAAAGATTCCTGAGGATTAGATTAAATCAACCATCATACTATTGCATAAGAAAGGTGAGAAACAAAACTTAGCAAACTATAGGCCAATTAACTTAATGTCTAATATTTACAAGATATTTTCTAAAATAATTTTGTCAAAAATTACCAACACACTCGAAAAAAATCAACCCAAAGAACAAGCTGGATTTCGTCGCAATTCTTCAACCATAGACCATATCCACACCCTTAGACAAATATTACAAAAATATAAAGAATATAACAAGATCTACTATCTGAGGTTTGTTGATTTTAACAAAGAATTTGACACACTGGAACATAGTTACATCTGGGATGCATTAAAATCACATAGGGTACAACCAAAATACATTTGTTTACTCCATAATATATATACTAAGAGTACTGCGCAATTGAAGCTAGAAGCTCTTGGTGAAGAATTCCCTATTAAAAGCGGAGTGCGTCAAGGAGACCCTATCTCATCAAAATTTTTCTCAGCTGTCTTGGAAAAGCACAAACCTACGTTAATATTGAGCAAATGGAGTACGTTCACGAATACATATATTTGGGACACTTAGTATCTCCTGAAGACTGCATGAAAAAGGAAATAGAAAGACTAATAACTATTACGTGGAAACGATATTGGTCTCTAAGCGAAGTAATAAAGAACAATAAAAAGTCGATCAAGGAAAAAAGAAAAGTATATGATATGCGAGTACTTATGAGACATTAAAAACAAGTTTTCGCTATATTACATAGATTAATAAGGATATGATATTTAGCTTAATGTGGGAGCATTTTATTTATGTGAGCGGGTTTCATCTAAATTTATGTATGAACACAAAATAAAACAATTGTTTCGATAGTAAGTATTGTTTACAAATCAAGTAGGTATATTAAGAAACCCATAGTCATAACAATAAAAGTGTCGGAAAAGGAATGAAAGTAGGAGTATGATCGATTTTGTGATTCTACAATGGGCTCAAAAGTAAAGTAGTAGTTAACAGGACCTATCGTGGCGTCAGTGTGGGAACAGATCACTATTTCGTGGTAAATCGAATTAGGGATGTTTTTTTTTTATGGGATTGGAGGGCAAACGAGCAGGCGTGTCACCTGATAGTAAGCAACAAACAAAGTGTTTAAAGCCTGCCGTCACTGGAACAAAATGCCGACTACGAGCCTTTGCCGAATAAAAGTTGAAAGATTGACTGACATAGACGTACGAACGGAATATTAGGGGGAAATGGTAGAAAGTATGTATAAATCATGTATGGGATGTTTCATATGCGGGAGGAATGAATGATATCTGGGAGGTTGTAAAAGGCAGTATGGTTGGAGCAGCTGCCAAAGTATGTGGAGTGGTAAATAGAAAGAAAGGACGGTCGTTGGATGAATGTTGGTAGGATGCAGAAGTTAAGAAAGTAGTGGAGTGTAAGAAAAAGAAGTGGTTGGATGGACTAGCCATCAAAGCGAAAGGTAATGAAAGGTAAACACAGAACGTATACCATATAGTAAAAATGTGTGCATGCGGAAGCAAAAAAGAGAGCTAAAATTGTGGTACAGGAAAAGAAGAAGTGTATGAAAGAGAAGTTTGACAGAAAGATGTCTGAAAATTTCAGAGCCAATTTAAAACTGTTCTGGAAGCAGGTTAAATTGGCTCGAGGAGGTTCAAGCTCATCTGAGTTGGACGTTATAAGAGATAAAGATAGATGAGTGTTGAGTAACGAAAGAGATGTTCTGCATCGTTGGAAAAGTCACTTTGAGGAACTTTTTGAGTGTAGTGAGGGACATCCTCACAATAATAAGCCAGAAAACATCCCAACTTCCACTCACTCACAAAACGATGCAGATCAGGAAATTATGGAAGATGAAATAATGGATGCGATTAAAAGTACGAAATTAGGTAAGTCTGCAGAGTATAACAGGGTAACTACCGAGATGCTGGAAAGTGGCAAGGGAGTGGAGTTGTAAGAATGTTGCGACTACTTTTTAATATGTGTTGGCGAGATGGCTGTGTTCTAGATGACTGGACTAAAGCAGTCATCAGCAGCAGCAGCAGCAGCAGTACTTGCAAAAGGGAAAGGGGTCGCGACAAGATTGCAAAAACTACCGAGGCATTAGTTTTCTCAGTGTTGTAGGTAAATTGTATGCGAGGATTCTTATTGCAAGAGTGACGAATGTAACTGATGAGAAATTGTGGGATGTACAAGCGGAATTTAGGAGAGGACGCGGGTGCATCGATCAGATCTTCTCTTTGAGAACTATATCTGAAAAGTATCTAGCTAAGTCTAAAAAAGTATTCTGTGCTTTTATAGCTCTAAAGAAGGCTAACGATCGTGTACCCAAGAATGAATCATGGTCAACACTGTCTAGTACATATGAAGTTGAGGAGCGCCTTGTGCGGTCGAGAATTCTAGAGTCTGTATCAGGGTGAATATATGTGTGTTGCACTATATGTGTTGCAGGTGTCCATGGGCGGCGCTGGTCACTTACCATCAGGTGACACGTCTGCTCGTTTGCCCTCCTACCCATAAAAATAAAAAATAAAATAAAAAGATAGCCTCGCATGCCCTTCTAGTATTCTGTAACCATATATTGTATCTTACTTGTATATGTATAATACAATATTTATACCACAAGCATCATTACGTCCGCGCTGGCCGGCAAAAAATATAAAAAATAACATGCCACTTGTATACCGCGTGCGAACTCCGCCCCCTCACCTCTGTCACGCCCTCGTCTCTTCTGAGGCGATGTCCTTGACATCACCTCAGAAGAGACGAGATGTGACGCAATTAAATCACAAATTAGAATTGATAAAAACTTTTATAGTATACAGAAGCCACATTATCGGGGTGTTAGACGTAGACAAAATATCGAATATACGCCACTGATATACGGCGCACAAGAGCGCCCTCCAAAATTCGCGCGCCAAACGGCGGAACTAAGAAATACGCCGAAAAGCACTCCGGTGACAAAACAACGTCCACGCCAATATTTCACCCAGTCATTGTACTAACCTTGACAATGCTTCTGGCTGAATTTGAGGGTTGGTCAATCTTGCGTCCGTATACAGGATGCAACAAGTCACTCGGACGCAACATCATCGGTAAAAATCGCCATATAGGACGTAACATCGACTTCGCGATGTAAATATATATATATATATATATATATATATATATAGATAAATAATACCTCAGTAAAAAATTTGCCAAGTTTGTTGTAGTGTACGGTGCCAACAACATTCCGCCGGTACCAAGACAAACATCAGGTACATATTATATGATGCAAACAAACAATAACGTCGGCGACTAGTGTTTGTAGAAAGAACCTCGAGTACGTACGGCAGCTACGGCAAATACTGTATAGTAAATAAATAAAGCCATTGTCCGCACAACTTATGATACTTGCGAAGGTGACAGTCGAGTTGTTACAGATGTATATTATGTTTTGGAGTTGTACAAAAACAAACTAATAGACAACCTGACATAAACTTTTTATAATCTAACTTAATATTAATTAAGAATACGAAAATGTTTGTTTGCAATGTTTGCGAAAAAAAATTGCACAACGAATTCGAAGTGAAAAAAAAAGAAAGTGACAAATTTGTAGTTTACATTCATCTATACAAAAGAAATAAAAAAAGGCTCGGTTGTATAGTGGTTAGGCACCCCGCTTCTGGATCCAGAGGTCGCGGGTTGAATCCTGGCTCACATCAATGACCTTTCGAAATTATTTTCAAGTTATGTGTAATAGATATCGATGACTGAAAACGTTGTTTGTGCCCGGTATGGCAATAGGTTCGCCACCTTTTGGGACGTAAACATAACGGCGAGTCGAGACTTAACAGCCACTGCCTACACCTTCGGGTAGAAAAAGGCGTGGAGTTACGTTATGTTAAAACAAAAAAAAAAAAAACAAGAATCTGTCGATTATCTTTGATGAATTTCCCTCCACAACCCTCAGGTCCTCTTTATAGCAAAAATTTAGGTTCGTATCACCACTGCGGAATATTTTAACTGATTGAAAGTTAAAATATTATAATTTCAATATTATATTATTCATGAACAATTTACAAGTTTACCCGAAATGAAATATGTAAAAATTCAAATAAGTATAACAGCCTAAGAAGATCTTTATTTTTTACTGGCGATTGTCTGCGACTATTTTGGTAATACGAATATAAAGATATTTTGAAATTCTGTTTAAATATCCTTCGCTTTATGCCTATCTTCGTCTGCAAACAAGAAAGAAATGTGCGACCTAGCTTTACCGGACTACAATAGCGATGTTGTGTAGAAAGTATTAAGTATAATATCTATGTTATTAATTCATTGCTTTCGTTATTCATTCATTACCTTTTGATAAATAAATATACAAATATGAATTTTCTACTGATTGATTATAATCGTCTTCCGGAATTGCGGTGGAAAACGAAACCATCGCAATAACATCGCAACGCGGTCCGCGAGTTATCAAAACCTTTTAATTATAACCAATTTAATATCTATAGCCGATTTTGAGTCAGAGTTACGTGTGCTCAGCTCGCTAACGAGGCTGGTTCTCCCAAATGATCGTTGTTGAAGAGCAATAAAATTTCACCAGATACTGTTGTTACAAGCGTATAGCTAGCTAGAAATAGCTAACGAGCCTTGATTGTTAGTCGTGACGAACTTGTGGATTTGGATAATTAAGGATATAAAGGATATATCGTATCAAAACGTTTTAATTATTATTGGCGTTAAAAACACTTCCTTTGTAACAAATAACAAAAAAAAAAAACAACAACATGAAATGGGAAGTGGCATTATTAGCATGTCTTCGTGTCCGATGAAAAATGCTTGCAATTTAGCAATTAAATGATTTTGTATTGAACAATGCTAAATGTGTACAAGGTTTGAGCATGCTCGCTTAAATCCGACTTCAAAAACAGGCGGAGGTTTCAATTGGATTATATACTTTTTGTATATTATTTTTGCGATTCGTGTTAACGGTCAGAGACAGCTATGATGTGGTGAATAAGAAAGTCAAGAGTATGATATCATTTTGTTTCATTAGTAGTTCTAGACCGAAAGTCCTGTTCAGAAAATCGAGTTTATACAGAAGAATTACAGAAGATATATTGAACGCCGCAGATATTTAGACAGTAATGCGTAAGCAAAAAAAAACGCAAACAACATCAAATAACGATATAGCTCAAGAATAAATCAAACGAGAAAAGAATTAGTCAGATGAGAATACCAAATAATAACCTACGTCATTATTGAAAAGACCATAATTTATTGAAATAATAATACGTTCGTTTGCGTCCAACCTGAACAAACAAACAGAAAGCGAAGAAAGATATTAATTATTGAACAAAATTATTCATTTATTAATGAACGGCTGATATATCCTTTCAATTACAAATGGCAATACATATATAGAATAGTACTGATGCTACTAATAATATACTGCTTTTTACAGGTACTCGTCATTGTTTAATTCATTTGTAAACGTAAACAGAATATACGAATCTTGATATCCAAAGTGAAAACTGTATTTGCCAGCAATATACGATGCCAGTACTAGAATACCGTACATTTTATGGCCACTAATAAATCGTCATAATCCTAAATGGTCTTTATTAGACCTGAAAAAAAAAACAAAAAACGAACCAACTCAGTTTATAATGCACAGAATATTCGCATAACGACCTTTTCAAATAATAGTCACAGATACTGGTAACAAAACAGTAAAACTATATGACATAAAACTAATCCCCCACAATACGAAAAATAAAAACCCACAAGATTCTCACGTGAATGTGAAGCATGAGATAACTACCACCACTTATGGCTTCACTCATATAATCCGGCCATATTGAATGGTGTAGACTGTACCTACGCCAGTTTGATGTTGGCTATTGTTAAAATCGAGAGCACAATGCAAATTGCCGTAAAAACGTTTATTATTTTTAATAAACAGAAAAACAATAAGTTTTAAACGCCAAAATAAACATTGAGCAGTCAGTGCCAAAGACCAGGCAGACCGGATGCATAAAGATGTCTCGATAAATCATTACTGTAAGAAATATTGTTTACGAAACAAAACAAAATTTGAAAGACACACGAAAGTAAAGCACCTAATCTAATCATAGACTGATAACCAAAGGTCTGCAGATAAATCCGACAGCACAGACCTACCTACTTCGAGTAATATGCAAATTGAAAACTGTTGCATGGTATCTATGCTTTAACCGTTAAGAAAAACATTGTAAGGAGATCTAGATCAGCTATTGTAACGTTCTTGATGCTGTGTGAAATATTAATAAAACAAAATGTTCCGTCGTAATGAATACCACATTCTTTCAGAGACTATCATGTTTATTAGCAAATAACTTCGTCGACAATCACAAAGAAACGTGTATCTGCCTGTAGTATGCTCGATACGATTAAAGCAGAGCAGAGTTAGACAAGTGAAATGCAAATATTAAACAAATATATGATTGCATAAACTATAATATGTAATTGACCAAACAAAGTGATAGTGGTGTTATAACATCGGCCAAACTTATTTTTGGTCTTACAATAGATAGAGTAGTGGTGGTAATGTTTCGCAACCTGTCTCTCTCCCTCTCTCTCTCTCTCGCCTCACCATGGGTGGGTGTGGTGTTGCGCAAATCGCGGTGTGACGTCACCGGCACCACGTTCGGTTCCGGCTTCACTTTCGCGAAACACTTTCACCGGGCGGCCGCGTGGCCCCGCGTGGTCGCACGCCGCCCGCGCACCTCCACGTGAGGAGCAGTCACCCGGCCGGGTCGATTGTCATTCAGCCCGTGAATATCGATGACCAGTTCACTTACAACTCAATTCCAAACACAATGTATACAGTTACGCACTTTGACTTAACCAACGCAATTTGACATGACTAGAGTTTATGGGAAAACATACAAATTTAAAATTGACATTTTGTTGATGAAATCCTACAAATTAAAATCTTAGCTGTTAATCATGTTTTTGTTAACTTTAAAGTTTCTAAAGTACACCTTTGCCTTTTTTTGGAATGTAGTATACTTTTTTATAAATGATGTGGATATTTCTTTGTTTGAAATTATACTTATTTTAAACATTATAGAAGTTTTTTTTTTAATAGAGAGTTATTTCATAATTACATATTTGTTATGCAAATAGCTGTTAAATAAAATAGCGCGCATTTTAGTGGCCACCTATAAATTTGACTTAATAGGTAGAAATACGTCAAACCACACCTAATTTTGACAAAATTGAGCAATTTTTTGAATACCACTACTGAAGGTTCCGATTACCCAACAGCCTGCTGACTGAAAGTCATAATGCAGTAACAAATTTAACCGACGACAATTCCGTCAACGAATAAAAAATAGCTATCACTTTTTCCTGACTAACATGCAAAACACTTGGCGTGAAGGTATGACTGTATGCAAATTAAAAGAAACCCGCATATTGTTTACCAGTAACTAAACAACGTTATTAATATTGCTGTCTTGCGAATTCATTTTTCATGTATTATTTTAAACAAGAAAGAACATCGCGTTTCACTGAAATATATCTCTCTGTCAAATCTGTTTATTTGCATCTAAAAGTCACCTTCTTCAAGCTCATATAAAAGTCAACTCTCTAATTTCGTCAGAAGCGCGCAATAGTTAAATTTCACCGACTAACGAGCGCGTCATGACGACAAAACAAAGAAAGAACAAAACAAAATAAAATCCACCATCACGTCGACTATTATCAGCAATCAGCAATTTTTTAACACATCTAAAAGGCTGAAAGTAACAAAAAAAAAATAACATCGCAACAACCTAACAGGTTTGTTAAGCGTTTGTTGTGAAATCATTTCTAATCAGAAAGCTGCCGAAGATCAAGAGTCATTTTTTTTATTTTTTTTACATAACAGTTACGAGACGACGATGTTGTTATTTTTATTTGTACATAAAATTTTGTATTTAACGAAGCGGAGAAACGTTTAGAATAAGTAAGTAATAATAATATGCAAAACGGTTCGGAGTGAGCGAGGCTGTTCTTTAAAAACTGGCGATGATTGCGCGGACGCGACTGTTGAGGCAATTTCTCTCCATTTGCAAAACTCTCAAACCACTTTCAATGTCGTTTCAATATGACCGTTGACGACCAACGAAATATTCGTGACAATGCAATCAGCCGCTCCGATAGTTCCATCTATAGACGCGTTCACTTTCGTAAGCTACGTACCTACAATAATTTTGCGGGCAATTGTGCGGACTATTACCGCGATCTTTTTAGAAAATGTATGAAAGAGGTATGGCCGATGATTTTAAATTGAAATGAAAACTGATGAAACTTTAGTTTCTACTTTGCGCGCTTCACTTCACTTTCCCCTACCAAAAGATATTAATCGGTGTCGCCTGCTAACTATTATTTCACTTATACATTCATTTCACATACACAAAATAAAACGCGTTTAGTGATCTATTTATTGATGCATCGATTTGATCTTTATTGGTATTCTATACATATGATAGATCAATAGGAAATTCGTGACTGTACACTCATTGGTGACAATACCGGTTGCTGAATATGTGTCGTCAGATTTGATCTCCATTGGATAAAAACATATCTGTGACGAACACAGATTTTAGATGGCGTTAGTCTGATGTATAAGAAATAATTATAGTAGGTATGTAATAATTATGGTGGGTAAGGGGGTGTAGTAAGATATCACGTGTATTTTTTCCTCCTTAATTTTAGAATAAAAAAGATTAAATTTTATATTAGTAATCGATATTTGTCACACATTGTTTCCGAAAAAAAAATTCGAAAAGTTATTGGTGATGATGATGTTTGGTGTGAGCCCAGAATCGATGCCACGACTTTATGATTCAAAAGCGGGCCGCTCGAGTACTCGACCAGCGAGATTGATGATGAACTAAAGATAATACTCTAAAAATCTTAAGATTCCTTGTAGATACAAAAAATACACGTGATGTTGGATAGGGGGCGGGGGGGTAGTTTTAAATATCACGATGTATCACCAAGGGGGAGGGGAGGGGGTCAAAAAATGATGAAAAAAACATCACGCGATTAATGGACGGCCCCTAAGTAACAGGTAATATTGTAGTAGTGTATTTGTTTATATTTGTGAATGTGGAAGGGAGAAAAAACCTAAAGATCTTTTCAAGCTTTCTGTGTTTCTCCTTGAAATTCGAAACGTTGGGGTGGATTTCTAACATTTTGCACAATTATATGACTGCCTTCAATAGTAGCGTTATTGGTACCTAATGATACAATTACACATGCAGTTTACAAAAAATGTGTGAAGCGGATTCAATAAATCAATAAAAGAAAATATTGTAATGTTTACTACAATAAAAAAAACCGTATGCATTTAGAGACAAGTCGGAAAGTTTTTTGTGGAACCGCAACCGTCTTCAGTAGTAAAACTAAGCGTCCCACAATTGACACAAATAATGATAAATTTGAATGGAAAGTTAAAACTAAACAATTAACAATATAGTGATTATCTTCGAGATGATAAATTAACAAGCGACACGTTACATCCCACGAGTTCGGTGGTGAAAGTGACGGAAACAAAGCGGACAGGTCGTGGGTGGTGTAGGTAGATAGAGGTGCAGTGATGTGCCGTTGAGAACAGAACGTTTATATTCTATATTGTTATGAATGTCAAATTAATCTTGATGATACGTATGATAATTAATGAGCAAGCGTCTATGTAGTACATACATACATACATAACTTCACGCTAAATCCCTTGCGGGGTAAGCAGAGAGAACAGAGCGCCACAAGGCACGCGCGCCTCACTCGCTTCGTTGACTTTCATAACTATTTTCATGCACGCGCGTCGATTTTTGAGGCTCCTAACATCACCTTCCTCGTTTACATATAATAATATGTAGTTGATTTTAAAAGTAACAAAAAAGTAACGATGCCAGAATTTTATTAAATGAATTGTGTGAACTTATATCAGTCAAAATATAATTCTGAAATGTTAAATAAACGATAGCACATTTGAGTCAGTGCCTGTTAAATGTTTAAGACCTCACGATTGATAATTACACCAGGATTCCTCTCAGTAAACTTTACAGGAAAAATCTTTAAAGTTTTACAAATCTTTACAGCATTCTATAAATAATTACTCGGCTTGATAATATGTTTTCCAAAAAGGAGATTGTTATTAGCCGACAGTTATAACAACGTAGTGAAGGTACAAGATATTCAAACTGAAAACAGAATAGAGAAATGTAGGCGCTGAATTGCTGAATTGCAGCTGACCGTAATCGTGTCCTAGGAGAATCTACTCTTTTCCAAAAAAAGGGTTTTTGAAAAATGATAACTGCAGACATTCATGTGGATTGACCAAATTGAATAGCTAAAATATCCCGGCTACACTGTTTATATAGAATCCCTAGAAGTCAACGCGAAGAGGATAGGTCAGATGTATTCTACAGACTTTTATATGTAAACCCATTCTAAAAACAAATTATTCCGAAAAGATAATAACTGTCGATAACATGGTTGTAAGGAAGGTGGTTCAATTGAAAGAGAGTGTCGGTGTAAAAGTAAGGAAGGGCATGCACCAATGCTTTTGCTTTTTATGACCAAATAGAATCAGTTCTAACTTTTCAAGTTCAGTTCTAGCCTTAAAAATCTACGCGCGTGTATGAGAGTCAAAGACGCGCGGTTGAGGCGTATAAGAATCGGCCCTTATGGCGCTCTGTTCTCTCTGTCTGCCCCACAAGGGATTTAGCGTGAAGTTATACACGTATGTAATATATATATATATATATATATATATATATATATATATATATATATATATATATATATATATATATTTACATCGCGAAGTCGATGTTACGTCCTATATGGCGATTTTTACCGATGATGTTGCGTCCGAGTGACTTGTTGCATCCTGTATACGGACGCAAGATTGACCAACCCTCAAATTCAGCCAGAAGCATTGTCAAGGTTAGTACAATGACTGGGTGAAATATTGGCGTGGACGTTGTTTTGTCACCGGAGTGCTTTTCGGCGTATTTCTTAGTTCCGCCGTTTGGCGCGCGAATTTTGGAGGGCGCTCTTGTGCGCCGTATATCAGTGGCGTATATTCGATATTTTGTCTACGTCTAACACCCCGATAATGTGGCTTCTGTATACAATAAAAGTTTTTATCAATTCTAATTTGTGATTTAATTGCGTCACATCTCGTCTCTTCTGAGGTGATGTCAAGGACATCGCCTCAGAAGAGACGAGGGCGTGACAGAGGTGAGGGGGCGGAGTTCGCACGCGGTATACAAGTGGCATGTTATTTTTTATATTTTTTGCCGGCCAGCGCGGACGTAATGATGCTTGTGGTATAAATATTGTATTATACATATACAAGTAAGATACAATATATGGTTACAGAATACTAGAAGGGCATGCGAGGCTATCTTTTTATTTTATTTTTTATTTTTATGGGTAGGAGGGCAAACGAGCAGACGTGTCACCTGATGGTAAGTGACCAGCGCCGCCCATGGACACCTGCAACACATATAGTGCAACACACATATATTCACCCTGATACAGACTCTAGAATTCTCGACCGCACAAGGCGCTCCTCAACTTCATATGTACTAGACAGTGTTGACCATGATTCATTCTTGGGTACACGATCGTTAGCCTTCTTTAGAGCTATAAAAGCACAGAATACTTTTTTAGACTTAGCTAGATACTTTTCAGATATAGTTCTCAAAGAGAAGATCTGATCGATGCACCCGCGTCCTCTCCTAAATTCCGCTTGTACATCCCACAATTTCTCATCAGTTACATTCGTCACTCTTGCAATAAGAATCCTCGCATACAATTTACCTACAACACTGAGAAAACTAATGCCTCGGTAGTTTTTGCAATCTTGTCGCTACCCCTTTCCCTTTTGCAAGTACTGCTGCTGATGACTGCTTTAGTCCAGTCATCTAGAACACAGCCATCTCGCCAACACATATTAAAAAGTAGTCGCAACATTCTTACAACTCCACTCCCTTGCCACTTTCCAGCATCTCGGTAGTTACCCTGTTATACTCTGCAGACTTACCTAATTTCGTACTTTTAATCGCATCCATTATTTCATCTTCCATAATTTCCTGATCTGCATCGTTTTGAGTGAGTGGAAGTTGGGATGTTTTCTGGCTTATTATTGTGAGGATGTCCCTCACTACACTCAAAAAGTTCCTCAAAGTGACTTTTCCAACGATGCAGAACATCTCTTTCGTTACTCAACACTTATCTATCTTTATCTCTTATAACGTCCAACTCAGATGAGCTTGAACCTCCTCGAGCCAATTTAACCTACTTCCAGAACAGTTTTAAATTGGCTCTGAAATTTTCAGACATCTTTCTGTCAAACTTCTCTTTCATACACTTCTTCTTTTCCTGTACCACAATTTTAGCTCTCTTTTTTGCTTCCGCATGCACACATTTTTACTATATGGTATACGTTCTGTGTTTACCTTTCATTACCTTTCGCTTTGATGGCTAGTCCATCCAACCACTTCTTTTTCTTACACTCCACTACTTTCTTAACTTCTGCATCCTACCAACATTCATCCAACGACCGTCCTTTCTTTCTATTTACCACTCCACATACTTTGGCAGCTGCTCCAACCATACTGCCTTTTACAACCTCCCAGATATCATTCATTCCTCCCGCATATGAAACATCCCATACATGATTTATACTTTCTACCATTTCCCCCTAATATTCCGTTCGTACGTCTGTCAGTCAGTCTTTCAACTTTTATTCGGCAAAGGCTCGTAGTCGGCATTTTGTTCCAGTGACGCCAGGCTTTAAACACTTTGTTTGTTGCTTACTATCAGGTGACACGCCTGCTCGTTTGCCCTCCAATCCCATAAAAAAAAACATCCCTAATTCGATTTACCACGAAATAGTGATCTGTTCCCACACTGACGCCACGATAGGTCCTGTTAACTACTACTTTACTTTTGAGCCTATTGTAGAATCACAAAATCGATCATACTCCTACTTTCATTCCTTTTCCGACACTTTTATTGTTATGACTATGGGTTTCTTAATATACCTACTTGATTTGTAAACAATACTTACTATCGAAACAATTGTTTTATTTTGTGTTCATACATAAATTCAGATGAAACCCGCTCACATAAATAAAATGCTCCCACATTAAGCTAAATATCATATCCTTATTAATCTATGTAATATAGCGAAAACTTGTTTTTAATGTCTCATAAGTACTCGCATATCATATACTTTTCTTTTTTCCTTGATCGACATTTTATTGTTCTTTATTACTTCGCTTAGAGACCAATATCATTTCCACGTAATAGTTATTAGTCTTTCTATTTCCTTTTTCATGCAGTCTTCAGGAGATACTAAGTGTCCCAAATATATGTATTCGTGAACGTACTCTATTTGCTCAATATTAACGTAGGTTTGTGCTTTTCCAAGACAGCTGAGAATAATTTTGATGAGATAGGGTCTCCTTGACGCACTCCGCTTTTAATAGGGAATTCTTCACCAAGAGCTTCTAGCTTCAATTGCGCAGTACTCTTAGTATATATATTATGGAGTAAACGAATGTATTTTGGTTGTACCCTATGTGATTTTAATGCATCCCAGATATAACTATGTTCCAGTGTGTCAAATTCTTTGTTAAAATCAACAAACCTCAGATAGTAGATCTTGTTATATTCTTTATATTTTTGTAATATTTGTCTAAGGGTGTGGATATGGTCTATGGTTGAAGAATTGCGACGAAATCCAGCTTGTTCTTTGGGTTGATTTTTTTCGAGTGTGTTGGTAATTTTTCTTCTACACTTTGGCTTAGATATAGCCTCCTAAAGAATTCTGTGGCAACTTTTAGTATATCGGGTCTTTTTGCTGTGCTTTTACCGTCTTTATTTTTCATACCAGGTATCCAATTCTTTGTGTGATTTCGATCTTTCAGTGCTTTTCTTATAACTCCTGTTTTTGCTATATAATTCTTCATCGTATTAGTCCGTTTAGTTTTTCTTTCTCTATGCAGTTGCTCGCTTTTGTTTATTTCGGTTGTTTATTTACGATTTTATTGGCTTTTCTTTCCCTGCATTAGTTCTTTATTTATTATGTACTCGCAAGTTATATAAATAGGTATTTTATTTTAATCGACTTCTATTCGTCTATATCGTCACTCCTGTCCTCCATTGGGGTAGACAAAGACTACGACACACAATGAATTTATTGGGATAGGTACCTATGTATGTATCGATATAAGGTTATGAGGATGCAACAAACCTAACAGATTACGGCGTACATACAAAAAATAATATACGGTACCGATTTAATCTCAAATATAGTAAAGAGTCATTTAATTAGTATAATGCATGGAAATAATACAGTTACAGTATACGGTATCAATGTATCCATATATTTAGATAGATGTAGGAAAAACTATTAAATGCATGGAACGAATACAAAAATATACAATGTGTTACATGATTTCCATCGAGAAGGGACGCAAAAAACCACCGAGAATTATTTCAAATTGAATATCTAATTTTCGTACTAAAATAAAATCTCCTGTCGACAACCAAATTCACATGACAGCAAAGTAACTATATTCGCACTAATAACAATTAAAAAGTCATTGGAAATGGGAGACGCCATAGGATTCGACTTTGAAAAGACGCAACAAGTCTTTGGCGATTTAAATATATATATATATATATATATATTATATATATATATAACTGTTGTATTCCAATTATATCAGCAATCGACATCGGTGTCAGTGTTACAGACAGCCAGATAACATATCTAACTCAGCACTAATAACGTTTATGAGTTGAAAAAAAAACGAACTGTCTAGTGCTGCGCCATCTTTTTAGTACATCTTTCTAGTGCGTAAAGTGTAATGTATGATTAAAGTAATGTGCCATCTTCAACAGACAATTGAGACAATTAAAACTATCACTGCGTCATTTCTCACAACTTTCTAGGACCATTCATTGTATACGGTTGCGTATGAACAATCGCATTTCTTATACTTAGTAAGTAACGTGTCGTAAAAAACGCCCGTAAATATTAATGAAAATCTTAAACAAATGTGAAATTTAATATGGAAATTTATTATGGAATTCATAAATTAAATGGTAATAATAAATATTTTAATAAGTTACGGTGATATCGAATGTAACTAATTTACTGCGATAATATTATGTTGTGTCACAACGCCATCTATTGGCGATGTAAAATATTTTTTTTTAAATATGAAAACTATTAGAATATGTACGACGAATACGACGAATTTTAAACAATATAATTAATAGACGTAATTAAATTTGCAAATTATTTTTTTACTGAGACAAATATTATTATTCATTATTATTATCTGCGCACTAGAGCGGGTAGGCAGGAGGTTGAGGTGATGTTATTCAGGCCTCACTATTGTTGATCACAGAGCGCGTACGACTAAACACAATAACAAGTATTTATCGACGAAACGCAAGCATAACACACATATCGCATAGAATGAAAATTAGATTTTCAGTTTAACATCCAATTCGCACTTCTGTCATGCACAGAGGCCGGGTTGGTTGGCTTTTAAATTATCATTGATTACCACAGAACGTACCTATTTGTGTTAGGTCATATATTATATATGTATAACTTGCGCAATATATTATTAGTAATGATAAAGTTGTAAATTAACAAACATCATCTCAGCAGACTGTACAGTGAACTTCTGAATCAAGAAGCCGTGGGATCGATCCAGGCTCACAATGACTTCTCGGAGTCAACATTGTGCCCCGTGTATGACAATAGATTCTCGCCACCTATTCCATTTGGGATGTAATAATTTGGCTTCAGGCTTATCAGCCGCTGCGTACAGGCGTGAAGATATAACAATAAATCTGAACAGATTGCCTCGAGTCATATATTTCTGCCCTGTTCCCCTCATTTGAGATCTGCACAACAGATTTTTCTTCTTCACGCTTCCCTAGCATTCGCTGCTTCTACAGCAACACCCTTCCTAATCGTTAATCTTTCACACAATCCGTCCATGTTTTTTAAGGTTTGGGGGTAGGAGGGCAAACGAGCAAGTGAGTCAACTGATGGTAAGTAACTTTTCACCGCCCATAGACACCGTAGTGCGTTCCCGTCCTTTAAGTGAGTAGGAGGGGAACGGAGGGGGAAAGGCCGACGGGCCTCCGGATACCTCTCAGGCCGAACGAAACGCGGCACAAGCCACTTTAAGTCGATATTCTGAGAGGTCTTGGTATTTCACCGGTCGAGTCGGCCCATTCATGCGGCGAACTGCAAGACTCTACCAGTGTTCAACCTGTCTCTCTCTTCTCTTGTTTGACTCTGACTGAACCGAGTGACGAATAAAAAAATACCTATACATATAAGTTGACTTCACCATACACTGGAAAAAGGATGAAAGGATTAATGATGTTCTATATTCTAAAATCTTAATTGTTCTTGGTGAGCTTTCTCTTCCGAGTAGCGCTGTACTTGTACTTCAGGGGAACTGAGATGTTGGCAACAGCTAGTGAGAAGTATACTTTAACGTAATTATAAACATTTAACACAATGTGTACAATGAAATGGACTATGTACTAATCATTTATAAGAACATTTGCTAAGTCATTTCTAGAATATGAACGTTAAAAATAAAAAAAAAACATAACTACAATTCGTGCCTTTTTCTACCCAGGCAGCGGCTGTCAAGCCTCGACTCGCCGAATCGTTACGTCCCAAATAGAAGGCGGAACTTATCGCCATACGCCGGGCACAATGTTGTCAGTCATCCATAATTATCACACATAACTTCCGATATAAATTCCGAGAAATCATTGGTGTGAACCAGGAATCGATATCACCACGTGCACCTTGCACCACTGAACACCACAGGAAATAATTACGAAAATTCGACGTTTTGACCATATCATTCAAACATGGTTAAAACGGCAGCCTAGTCCAATTCCCAAACATTCTCCTACCTTTTCCAATCCATGAGACCTATTCGTTTCCGTAAAATTCGAAACGATTTTCTTATTTATTTTATACTAGTTGACCCGGCGACTTGTTTGTAGATCTTTTGAAGGTGTATAACAATGTAGTACATTATTTTGTTTTATCATTTAGGGTTCAGGCAGCGTTTGCGATTAAAGATCTAAATCTTAAAAATTATAACTTTTTTTTACTACACTATACATGAATTATAGATCAAAACCACCCCGTTGTCACTCTCTAACTATTAAAAAAAAAACCGCATCAAATTCCGTTGCGTAGTTTTAAAGATATACGCACATAAGAGGACAGACAGCGGAAAGTGACTTGGTTTTATACTATGTAACTAGGGTGACTAGCTAACCCAGGGAACTTGTTATCAAAAGTAATAAAGAAGTAAATTTCGGATTTATCACTTCTTTACTTCATCATGCATGAATTATAGATTAAAAAATAATAGTTTAAAAAAACTAAAAAACACGCTTTTTATAGAATACCGAACTAAAAAATAGAAAAATAAAAAAAAATATTTTATTTTAAAAAAAGCGTGGGGTGCTTTTTAGATATTAACGAAATGATAATCACTCTACTCATATCTGTCAATAAAATATTTATAACTATTGACACCATGCACCCCACGCTTTTTTTAAAATAAAATATTTTTTTTTATTTTTCTATTTTTTAGTTCGGTATTCTATAAAAAGCGTGTTTTTTAGTTTTTTTAAACTATTATTTATTTTCTATTTTTTAGTTCGGTTTTCTAGTCTAGAACTTTCATAGTTCACAAATCGCACCATCTAGTGGCAATCACCGGAAACTAAAAAAGAAGTCGGTTACAAACAAACATACAAACCTACAAACATACAAACCTACAAACATACAAACATACAAACCTACAAACAAACATACAGGTGAAGCTAATAAAAAGCTAATAAAAACGTGAATTGACACCCTCTATCTAATGAAAAAAAAAACGCATCAAATTCCGTTGCGTAGTTTTAAAGATAACGTACATAAGAGGACAGACAGCGGAAAGTGACTTGGTTTTATACTATGTAATGGTGACTAGCTAACCCGGGGAACTTGTTACGCATCAAAAGTAATAAAGAAGTAAATTTCGGATTTATCACTTCTTTACTTCATCATACATGAATTATAGATAAAAAAAAGGGAATTGACACCCTCTACCTAATAAAAAAAAACGCATCAAAATCCGTTGCGTAGTTTTAAAGATATACGCACATAAGGGGACAGACAGCGGAAAGCGACTTTGTTTTATATGTAATGAAGTAAGAAAATCCATGCATCCATCCACACTTATAATGAAAATTTCACGAAACAATCAAATATAATATTATATATATATATATATATATATATATATATATAGCCATAATTATTATCGTACAATCAAAACACACTAGACATACCTATTATATAATCATAATAATAATTATTAAAACTTTCTTCCGCCATCAGAAATCAGCGGAGAGAAACTTTGAATACGGACCTATTGTTCATGTGGATATGTCGCAACAAGACAACAATGGTCTTTTCGCCTTGCCTTCATAAAATCTGGAGTGGAAAGCAAAAAAAATAATAATAGAAAGTGGCTCTATTAAATTTCAATAATTCCTTCCGCGTGACTGTTCCGCCAGAGTTCGTTCATTGTTTGAAATAACAAAGGTTGAACAAATAAATAGCGAGATCATTTCACCCAATTTTTTTGTCTGTATATTCACGGTTCGAATCCTGACTTTTCGAAATTGTTTTCAGAAGTTATGTGTGATAGATATCGTTGACTTAAAAACTTAAAAACTTTGCCCGGTATGCCAATAGGTTTGTCACCATTCTATCTGGGATATAAACATAACAGCCAGACGAGACTTAACAGCCGCTGCCTAAAACTTCTGGTAGAAAAAGGCGTGAAGTTATGTTTTAATTATTGTTCCCGATAGACCGCAGGTCTATAAATATGTATAATTAAGCAACGCATGTTTTCGTCTTTGTATAATATTTCCACAAATTTCTGAGATATCCTAAAGTCAATAGTCTGTACAGGTATATTACAACCTGGGACATGAGAATAACTTTTTAACATAATTTTATTAAGCTGAGCATAAAATCAACGTTTATTTTGTTTACGCCGCATTTAAATGAGTGTTTGGTTCTGATAGCGACATCTATGTTGTGCAATCGGAAATTTAAGTCGATCAAGTTTCTTTTCTACTGGTCAAGATGGCGCTACAAAACTCTTATAGTAATAAACAATGTTTTTGTTCAATCTATATATCATCAACTGAAGTAAAAATAACTTCTCCGTAGTAAAGAAAATAACAATAATATTTACGTAATGTTGTTTCATTGTATTGATATAATGCCTGATATTAGACAGTTTAAAAATATAAATGATAGTTTTTCAAAATCATGTAATGGCAAAAATGCTAATAGACTCATCAACACACACAAACACAAGATGTAAACAATACACAGAAATTCAGAACCCAAATGAATACTTAAGTAGTGTGCGAGAGTGGTAGAGCCAAGCAGTTCGCTGCATGAATGGGCTGACTCGACCGGTGAAATACCACCACCTCTCCGGAAATCGACGTAAAGTAGCTCATGCCGCGTTTCGTTCGGTGAGAGAGGTACCCGGAGGCCCATCCCCTTTCCCCATCCCTTCCTATCCTACTCCTTTAAAGGTTGGCAACGCAACTACAACATTGTGTTGCAGGTGTCCATGGGCAGCGTTGGTCACTTAACATCAGGTGACACGCCTGCTCGTATGCCCGCCTATCCCATAAAAAAAAGTAAGTCACCAATACTTACTATATTTGCACCAAAATAAATGTGAACCATTTTGACAGGCTTGCAGTTAGAGGTACTGGTTTGGTACCGGTTCAATAAAAAAAAGTGGATGCTCCCGGCACATAATAAAAGAGTCAAATACTTTTGGTGATTATAACGGGGTGTTTATGAAGATTTGAAGATGTAACTCCATGTTTGTCGTATTCCTGTATACATTTGTACCTGGGCCCATAACCTATTGTCTCTTATAGACTAGCACTCACCTTGTAAATTGTCGAGCATGTACGACAACAGCTTCGCAGTGCCGTTATTGTCGTTGTATATCGAGAGCATCTCCTTGGACAGCGGGTTCCCTTGCAGACCGAGCAGCTGCAAGTTGAACAACTTGCCCAACTCGTAAGGCAACACTCTGAGGTAGTTATTGTGTAGATGTAGTTCTCTGTAAAGACCATCTCCAATTAGTAGATCAATTTTATGGTGAAAATTGCTAAGAGAACTAAGATTTTTTAGATACAAATACAGATTTTTAAAATAAATTTATGTGCAAGTTATTTTTTTTAATGACGATTGTAATCTATACTAATACTAGCTGACCCGGCGAACTTTGCTCCGCATCAAAAGTAATAAATGAGTAAAATTTGGATATTAAATAGTTCAATTTGGGCTGTTTATCGGCACGCGTTTTGGCGCGCAACGCAACTAATATGTCCCGCTATGTTAATACTGTAATATCTTCGTAAATATTCGTTTAAATTACATGCTCTAAAGGGCCAGGATTATCTATATTACATGCACAATCTATTTAAGACTTAATTGGATGAAAACTGATGCTGTAATGTTTAAAATCGCTTCGTAAATAAGCCACTATTTCTCATAAAAAGTAAAAAAATAAAAATGGTCAGTGTGGGTTATCCCTAAGAGATAGACATAAGCCCTCGCAGACTTTTGTGTAGACCTTTTAAAGGTGTATAATAATGTAGTACGTTGTTTTTATTTATCACTTAGGGTTCAGGCAGCGTTTGCGATTAAAGTTCTAAATCTTGAAAATTATCACTTTTTTTTACTACACTATTTTTTTTTACTATACATGAATTATAGATCAAAACCACCCCGTTGACACCCTCTAACTATTAAAAAAAACCGCATCAAAATCGGTTGCGTAGTTATAAAGATATACACATATAAGGGGACAGACAGCCGAAAGTGACTTTGTTTTATACTATGTAATGATGCTTATAAAGAGGCAAGATTTGTATTTTTGTATGAAACGAATAAACTCAAAAAGTACTGGACCGATTTTAATAATTCTTTTTTCTTTAGAAAGCTACATTATCACTGAGTAACATAGGCTATATGTAGTCATCGTCGTCATCGACATTTTGTTTGTACGCGAGTATCACCACGAGGCAGGAAGCTACATACAATATAGCGGTACGAAGTTCGCGCGGTCTGGTAGTTTATCAATATAGATATCAAGAGTCCAGTTGCAGGAGAGCATTGATCTGTTATTAGTGGACGAAAAACTTAAAAAGTCAGTTGAAATGTTCTGACTTGTACGTTTGTGTGTTAATTAAAGCGTATTCTTTTATAATTATTTATGTAACAACAATTGACAACACCTCGGCTGGCGTCAAGTAATGGTGCAGAATTTCGTTATTTATGACTAAGTACCTTAAGAAAACATATTTCTAAATGGGTATAGGCCAAGCATATCCGGCACGCATACAACATCTATTGTATTTTATTTATGCTCAAATTATTCCGATAATATTATATTTGGCAACACGAATCGTGTATAGGGGCCATATGTGGCAATTAAATTTAAATAATATCACAGATCAATGTTAAATTTAACGATTGGGTCAAACATCAGTTCATCGACCTCCAGTTTATATACCTAGAAAATACGCACTAAAATTACAATGTATACAAAACATAATTTAAACTAACTGTTGTCCGTAGCTTGATTCGGTTGGAATTATTTTTTTACGGCTCACATACAAACCAGAGTTTGTATCTAAATACATACTAGAGTTTGTAAATCTTAGAGTAAAAATATAAAAAAATAAAAAATTTTCATTGGTAAAATCAACCTTCCAACTCTCCTCATATTCTAAAAAGTATAAAAACTTCCTATACTTTCTATCTGGTATGTAAAATTTCATCGAAAATCGAGCAGTTGTTTACACGCGAAGTTCGTGAAGAGACAAAACCATCTGACAAATATTCTGTCGTATTTCAAATATTATGTAACTTTATTTTGTTTTTGCATAAAAATACAATAACACGAACTTGTTTTCATACATAAAATATTATCGCCGAAGATAAACTGGAATATATATATATATATATATACATAGTAATTTCGTAGAGGTGTAAGATATGAAAATTATGATAAATACCTATTATTTACATTATTAAATCAAACAGCGAGTTTTGTGTTGACAAAATACAAAGTTCGCTTCAACAACATTCACGTTACTCAAAAAGCGTTGCAATTAAGTTACATGGCTCTTAATAGAAGATGGACAAACATACATAACTTCACGTCAAATCCCTTGCGGGGTAGGCAGAGAGAGTAGAGCCCCATAGCGTACGATTCTTACACGCCTCAATCGCTTCATTGACTTTCATACACACGTGTCGATTTTTAAGGCTCCTGATATCACCTTCCTCCAGAACTCGTTCGTTTGGTCATAAAAGGTGTGTCGTGTACGTGAAGTTATGTTGTGTTATCCTACTTTCATGCAAACTCTTGTGTGTCTTAAAAAGGTTGTATGAAATTATTTTAGTGTTTAGTTTTTGTAAATATTGCAAATGTAAAGTACAATTCTCAAACAAACTAGGTTTTTTTTAGAGTTGGGAGTCAAACTCACTCCGCAGTAAAATACATAAAAGTGAGAAGACTGTAGAAGTTATGTTCGAACATTGTTATCAAAGTTTTTGCAGTAGTTCTTGCAGTTCGCTACATGAATGGGCCGTCTCGACCGGTGAAATACCACAACCTCTCGGAATATCGGCGTGAAGTGGCTCGTGCCGCGTTTCGTTCGGTGAGAGGTATAACGTTCCTGGGCCGTGAGTAGTTGTTTACCGTCAGGTCACCCACATGCTCGTTTGCCCTCCTATGCCATAAAAAAAATAGGAAATCTTCAGAATCCAAGTGGACTTTCGACAAAGTTTTTTTTTTACTAAACAATATGACCAAAGTGATTCATCTGCAAACTATAAATTTTAATATTCGCAAAACGCACTTATCGATTGGTTCCACATTATTTATCTGTTGTTTGAACCGAATAAAGTGATGAAACCCAGGCCGGATTGTACTCGGCAACTATACGCAATCGATTTGAACACTTTCAATTCGAAAAGTCTTTTGCTGTCCAAAATTGCTATTCAATCATAGATCCGCGATTAGGTGCGTTTAGTGCTGTCCTTTCGAATGGACGTCAGGTTTTAGATGGCCTCAATACGCAGCAGTTATAAAGTTTATTGAATTATAATAATAAACATTTTATTGCACTCAGCAGTCAAAAACCAAGCAGTTCGCTGCATGAATGGGTCGACTCGACCGTCGAAATACCATCACCTCTCAGAGTAACGACGTAAAATGGCTCATGGTTGGTTCCGTTCGGTAAGAGAGGTATATTGTTTGACCACCTACTTCATAAAAATAAATCCTCTCTCTTAATGCCACCATTTGTCATTAATTTCTTTAAGTGGAATTTAAACACTATTACAACACTTTGACAGCTCTTTCATTTAGACTATTACTGTTTTAGTAATCACCATACAAATTCGATTTTTTTCATTTCAATACTTCCTATGTATTTATGTACAGACAGACAGTTACATTTTTAAGTATACGTATATAATCGACAGTTATCTAATCTAGTTGTATTCAGACAGATAATTAATTATTTCGTGAAGAAAATATTATGCTTTAATTACTTTTGCAATATTACACCAATTATTAGTAAGTTATGGATATCAATGAATGATAAGAAAGTGCATCAATTTCTAAACTTGTAAGATCTGCAAACTCTAATACAGTTACCATGGGCGATATGAGAAAAACCAGGTGTAAAACTTGCATATCAATTAAACCATTTATATATTTACGGAATATATTAATATCTGTTACGCAACAGAATATTTTAGTTGTCCAATTTCCCATGTTCTTAATGAACATCTAAAATCAGGCTCCTACGATAAGTTCCAATTGCATAACTAAGTTAAGAGTTATGAAAGTCAAAGAAGCGAGTGGGGGTGTGTAAGAATCGTGCCTTATGGCGATCTGTTCTCTCTACTTACCCCGCAAAGGACTTGGCGTGAATGTAATGTGTGTATACATATATATATAATTAAATTAAATTAAAAAAAAACTACAACATTTTAATAAATGCAAACAATTCTTGATAAAGTTTCATGCAGAGATTCGATCAGATTAAGTTCGCGCGGGGTCATCGGCCTGTCAACTAATGGCTGACGTGACCGCTGAACTCAAACAGACCTTGGGCATGTGAATATAAAAAACGTTCTCGTACACAAACTTTGTGTACATAATTAAATAGCGATGGATCGATATACGCTTCTGTGAATCAATAATTAATCAATAAGATACCACTTGCAAAATTAGAAAGTTGGAAAAAACACTGTCATCAAAAAAAATGTAGGTCTGGAATATAATTATTTTTATTTTTATTTTTTTATAATATCTTCGACACAAATCACATAGCGCCCTCCAGTTCCAAACTAAGCAACTAAATGCTTGTGCTATGGATACTAGATAACGTATACTAATACTTTTCTTTTGTAAATACATACTTATAATACATAGAAAAACACCCAGACGCCGCACAAATATTCATGTTTGTCACAAATATTTGTGCTCGGGTGGGAATCGAACCCCCGACCTCAGTGCTGCAGCCTGAGCGGTAGTTTTACCAATGCGACACGAGGCCCGTCGTAAATATAGCCACTTTTTATAAATACATCAAAATCCATTTCAAAGAGTAGTTTCAAAGATATAAGCATATAAGGCCATAAACAGCAGAAAGCGACTTCGTTTTATACTATGCAATGATGAACGGCATCTTGGTGCCTAGACACATCATTTGATTTAACTGATCCTATAACATGGGTCAACAATTTTGCCAGTCATATTTCCATTATTTCCGAAGGGTAATTTAATTTCAAATCTCCTTATCGTAAGGGATAGGCCATGACGATGATGGTATTACTTCATTTAACTTAACATTACCTGAACTTTGGCAAATATAAACGCATATCCCGTAACGGTAATCGGTTAAAAAGGTCGTTATAATATAGATTTATTTAGCTATTCATATTAAAATGTTGAAATTTCTTAGACTACCCTCCGTCTTGTTTTCAACTCTTTTATTAGCTTAGATGATGACCTAGTAAAACAATACCTACTTATCACGATCAATCACTGAAGCTATACTTTCTATTTGGGAAGAATACGTCACAAGGTTAAGAGAAATCAAAGCCTTTTTAACCAATTTTGTTTTGCGCTTTAAAATTTATGTCAAGTAAATATTTTGTTTTGCGCTTTAAAATTTATGTCAAGTAAATATCTTCTTGTCATTAGTTATATTTTTTTTTGTAGTTAATGCATTTATTGAAATCTCTTCCACGATCTCACAACAATTAATATGATACTTTTTTTTCGTAAGCCTCACACTGCCTAATTCTTGTGTGATGGAATTGAGTAATTTAACTTAAGTACTGTTATGGACAGAAACGTGGACAATTTTGAGATTTTTTTATAAATTTTGGAGAATTAAACAATTAAGAAAACCATACAAATAATTTGATATGAACTACTTAAAAGTGTATCATATTAGTGCTTAAATAAATAAATGTGTATCTAATTGTTGTCCACTCATTTTCCATATTAAAAATAAAATGTATTCTCGGCGGTCCAGTTGTCGAGCACCCTGATTCAACAAATCGCGGTTTCGAATCCTGGCTCACATCAATGACTTTTCGAAGTTATCTTTATAAGTTAAGTGTGAATAAGTGAATATCGATCACTGAAAACTTAGTGCCTGGTATGGCAACAGGTTCGACATTTGGGACGTAAACATAATGGCGAAACGAGGTTTAACAGCCACTGCCTACACCGTCAAGTAGAAAAATAGGTCAGGTTATGTTATGTTTGTATTTTTCTTAGAAAACAGATGTTGAACTTATTATTTTATAATATACCATATTTTGAGTTATTTGTTATCTTGATGCCCTATAGATTGTTAGAAAATTATTTATGTTTATTGCAGCATATTTGCAAAGTATGCTGCAATAAAACATAAATAAGCATCCCGTTGACACCCGTTAAAAAAGCCGCATCAAAATCCTTTAGTAGTTTCAAAGATATAAGGAGACAGACAGCGGAAAGCGACTCTTATATAGTAATCATAGATTCAAAATATAATAAAATTCACCTTAATTGTATAACATCCCCAAGCTCGGCGGGCAGTGATCTCAGTTTATTATTAGATATGTCGAGTGTATGCAGATTAACTAGCTGGTTGATGTCAGGCGGTATACGTTGTAATGAGTTGTCGTTGAGGTACAATGCAGTCAGGTGCGTCAGTTGGAACAGTTGTGGCGCTATGGCGCGCACACCTCCTGTTACCTGAAAATTATAATAGATTATATTAATTTCAGGCTTTTATAAGTAGATTTATTACATCTTTAATTTTATGCCTCTTTACGCTGCTCTACCATAAGAAAGGCCTTGTGCACGATTGCAGCTGTACCTGCCCACATAGTGTTAGGTAAGTAGCATTAACATCTGTTATGGACAGATAAAGTAAAATTTGTATTAGTAAATTTAATAAGTCTTAGCTAGTTTATAATTATAAAAATAAAAACAAATTCATTTGTGAGATCATAACATGCATAATTATTATTAATTATACAACATAACAACTTTTTAATTAATTTAGGAGAGTATTCTTAGCTTTTAATAATCATAATCAAAACAGCCTCTTGCAATTTGGGAGACATGGCAATATTTAAGTTTAGTACCTCAAGAGTGGTCCAACCACCACGCCGGCCAGATGCCCGTTCCGCTTCCGACATGATGTGGTAAGTGCGCCCGCTAGCGCCCTCATGCTTGTCTTTGTTGCGAGACATTCTTTCACCTGAAAATACAAACCATCAAACTCTTAGCTAAATAATACTGCACTAACCAATTTATTACTGAACTGAAACCCAACCAAACAGTATTATCTCACAATTGGCCTAACTTGTGTAATAGATTATTAGTTTATATTTTTTTCATTAAAATTAACAGACATATATACACTCCTGGAAATCTTTTCACTATTTCTAGCCAATAAATGAAAGATGTTGTTATATTTAATAATAATAAGGAATAACTATGTTATATTATTATATAGTTATTTAATAATTATGTCGCTTCACATATTTAAGAAATGATAATGCAGGCAGTGGTAGTAATGTTTGAGCAGACAAGAAAAACAATCTGGTTCCAAATTTTAACCTATAAACATATGTCATACTCAATTTTGGGTGTCATTTAAACCTTTGTAAGTAATTTAGGACAGTATTAGAAAAAGAAAGACCTCTGGATGTTAGAGAGTTGAACATAAATATTATCGAAATTTAATAAGATCTGCATTAGGTCATGTTATGGTTAATAGTTTGAATAATGGGCAAGGGAAACAAGAAACAGAAAACAATCAAGAACAAATTTAATGTCAGACATTGATTTGGGTTCTACAGTATACTGCCCCTCAAAAACAGCTATGACAAAATAATTACTTCATCTCTACACAACACTACAAATATATAACTACAACAAGGAATAAACAACAAGTGTATTGTATTAAATATGAAATTGATATTATAGAGCATTTGAACTAATACCAAGTTAAACTGGCAAGAATGAAAGTATTCTTATTTACATCAACTTATTGTTGGTCATATTTAATGGTTTTTACAGCTAAATTACATAAAAATAGTAGCTTATAACCAGATGTGAAACTAATATTGTATAGAGGAAAATTTAATACTGTTTAACGATTCCTAGTACATACTTATCTACGTAAACACTGATATGATTGTTTCCATATGTATAGATTTGAATCTTTAGTATAAGGGAGTTTATAGCGATGAAAGTGTACCTTATTATCACCGCGAGGGGTCATTAGGTGTAATAATACAACATTTTCCAATAAATTATCTTCTTTTGAATAAAAAGAACTACAAATATCCATAACCTCAGTAGTTCGGTGGATCTACCTATGGAATATGGATAAATTACATCTTCAGTATGTTTTCAATAACGAAACTTTACCTATTTACGAGAAATAATACTAATTTAATTCATTATTTAAACGGCTAATGCATATATGCGTAGCATCTTTGTGTACAGCTGACATGAAAAAGACGAATCTATTCACAATTGACTCCTCAAGCGCCAATTCACTTTATTAAAAATTGCACAATAAACCTAAGGAAAAAATAATTCAATTTGAAATAATTACCTTCATCTACTCCTTAAAAACCTGTGACTTCAATTAGGATTTTATTAACACAAACTAAATCACTGTAAACAGACAATAGCGCACTTGACAAACAACTGAAACAACCACATCAAACGTCCATTTATCGACTACAGCGACAATCTACAAGTTCCAAAACCAGTGTCGAAATTATGAAGCTCTGTTCATTGCACAGATTAATTTAAACTACGATTTTTTTATGATATTAGTTTTTTTTAATATTGCTAGTGCAGCAGCAGATTTATTAAAATCTTAAATGGAAACAGACTTGGGATAATAATCACTGTATAAAATTAGATGGACCTGGCATGTCATCAATCTCATCAATAAAAAATCCATATAACTTCTTTTTTCAATGGGATGGGGGACAGGATGTTGACATAAGTTTGATAGAATGTATCATGACACTTCATTTTAACTAAAATATGAAAAGGTAATGAGTTAGTTACAATTTTCTCGAATCAGTACACTATTTTAGTTCCATTCGTAGCCGCTATTACTACTCGCTGTGTGTAAAAACAATATTATAAAACGTGTAAGGTAAAATCATTTTCAATTAATGGGACGAGGAAGTGAAGTACAATGGTTTGGGCCTACAAATACATCTCTCACTGAACGAATTGCATCATAACCTTACATCGATTTTCTAAGAGGTCATGCTATTTCATGAGCAGCTCAGTCGCTGAATGACAGCGAATTGTGTAGCTGTTACCTTTGAAATTTTAAACGGGTCTTACTTCTATATTTAGATATGACTTATTAATATGGACCAATAATTAATTCGGTCTTGCGAATTATCTATTATCGCACGATAATTCAATTTAATAGTGAAAATTACAAAACTGTGTGTATATATACGTTTATCGTTGTGCCCGGTATGGCAGTAGCTTCGCCTCTATTCCATTTGGGACGTAAACAACGCTGAGACGAGGCCGAACAGCCGCTGCCTACACCTTCGGGTAACAAAGGCGTGAAGTTAAGTTTATGTGTGTATATAACGAAACGATATCCAATAATATCTGGATAGACCACTATCACTTAGGGATATGAATAACAGTTCACCTCCTTTTACTATTAGAAATAGTGAATATAAGCACAAAAATCATAAAAAAATTTGGAAGTTTTGGAAGAGAAGCACTGAGATACGAGTGTCATTATGTCACCTATTGGATTTAAGTCACATTGGTTATATAGGATAGGAGGGCAGACGAGCAAGTGGGTCACCTGGTGTTAAGCGACCTGTCTTACCGAACGAAACTGCATGAACCACTTTACGTCAATATTCTGAGAGGCTGTGGTACCTATTTCACCGATCGTGCCGGCCCATTCATGATGCGAATTGTGTGACTCTACTACTGTTACACTCTACACTGTTATTTTAGGTGAATCCTCTATATTTTTGGTGAATTACCTACGTATCTATATAACTACCATTATATGGAAATAACAATGTGAACTTTGATCTATATGTAGGTATGAAGTATTAAGGTCAGTTGGGACCCAGTTGGTTTTTAAAACGTCGAGAGTGACGAGTGGACAATTGTTGATAAATAGATATTGTAGTGATAATGGTGGAAGTT